>OX465088.1:100963915-102371387 GCA_949987675.1 Chymomyza fuscimana
CTCGGATGGCACTCGAATATCATCACTAGCGAGAAGCTTTTTCAGCTGATCGGCATCCAGTTGTAGGAACTCCTGACTCTGGCTTACATCCACAAAGTGCTTGTTGATATAGTCCAAAGCGAGCTCCATCAAAGTGGTGCAGCTGTGCTGCTCTGCAATTATGCTTATGCCCAGACAGTTCGATGAATCCAACTTGCGTGCCATAAAATCCACGCAGGCCGTGACTGCAGAGTCCATCTGCCATCTATGGGCAGTAGTTAGCAGCATTTCAGCATTCTCGTCATGCACTTCAAGTTTTCCCGTGTAGCAGTAGTTCACAAGAATGGTAATAAATGGTAATAAATGGTAATAAATGGTAAATGGTTCGGCTTCCACAAAATGTATCTAAAATACATCGGACATCGGAGAACTCACAAATATATCGTTTTTGGTGCAATATTCGACTGCTTTTAGTTATACCCTTTACCCTTGTTACAAAGGATGTATTAAGTTTGTGCAAGCCGAAAATGTATGTAACATATAGAAGGTGACGTCGGAGACGCCCCAAAGTGACCTAAAGTATGATCAGGGTGACTAGAGAAGTCGATATACCCATGTATATCGGTTGACTATATCATATAGCTCCCATAGGAGCTCGTTTTTTTTTTCACAAAATCGTTTTGTTTCGTTTGTTTGTGAAGATAGTGTAACCAAATTTGGCACTCGGAAGTTCTTTAAAGCTTGGAATCACTGTAGCAAATTTGGTCAAAGTCGGTTGACTATATCATATAGCTCCCAAAGGACAGATCGGTCAAAAAAAAGTGTTTATTGTTTGTTTATGAAAATATCGTAACCAAATTTAGGAAATAAAAAATCTTTTGGAGTTCTTAAGCAATACACCCGATTTAATTGCAATACGGTGGTACAGGATATCTCAAAGTCGTCCGCGCCCGACTTTAAGGTACGCCATATTTTTTGTTTATTTTTTACTGTTCACTGTTGGAGACGATAGCTATAATTTTTAACACTCTCCTGTTTAGTATTTAATCAAAAATCATAGTACGTGACTGTATGGGCAATTATAGTATTAAATATTTAATGTGATATGGTCACACTATCAGTTTCTTATCAATCAAAGAGTATATAATAAAAAGATTGCGAGCAATACCGGCATTCCAGCTCAAAATAAGATAACGCCGTTCTTACGCCTCTCTTCAATATATACTCTTTGCTTATCAATATTATGAATCAGTTAACAATACGAATACATTAGATACGCAATGTCTACGGAGAACAAAGAAAACTGCAACTTTTGCAATAATAATAGCCATGCTGACGTGGTTTTAAAACTTATGAAATCGCATCTGGACAAGGAACAATTGTGCGATGTGGTTCTTATCTCGGGCGTAGATGGAAAACGTGTGCCAGCCCATCGTTTGGTGTTGTCCGCCAACAGTAAGTTCTTTTCGGCCATGTTCACGAATCCAATGCGTGAAGCCAATGACAAAGAGGTGCCTCTGGGTGACGTAAACAACGATGTTCTACAAATTCTTGTGAACTACTGCTACACGGGAAAACTTGAAGTGCATGACGAGAATGCTGAAATGCTGCTAACTACTGCCCATAGATGGCAGATGGACTCTGCAGTCACGGCCTGCGTGGATTTTATGGCACGCAAGTTGGATTCATCGAACTGTGTGGGCATAAGCATAATTGCAGAGCAGCACAACTGCACCACTTTGATGGAGCTCGCTTTGGACTATATCAACAAGCACTTTGTGGATGTAAGCCAGAGTCAGGAGTTCCTACAACTGGATGCCGATCAGCTGAAAAAGCTACTCGCTAGTGATGATATTCGAGTGCCATCCGAGGAGATTGTGTTTCAGAGTCTAATGTGTTGGGTGCGCAATGATGAACCCGTCCGCAAACAGCACATACCAAAACTGATGGCCAAGGTGAGGCTGCCACTACTGAAGCTGTCTTTTATTGAGGATCATGTGGAGAGCGTGTGCAGTGCTAATGAGTGCCAGAATCTGCTTTTGGAAGCATATAAGAGTCAATTAAGGCCCGAGCGACTGTTATCGATTGCCCGGAGAAAGAATGATTGTTTGCTTGCAATTGGAAACATAAACGAATCGGAACATGATCTTGCTATTGAGAGCTACTGTCCTATTCAGAAGCAATGGACACTTTTGAGGAAACTAGAACTACAACGTAAATATTATGGTGCAGCATTTATTGAGAATAAACTGATGTTGGTTGGGGGACGTACTGCAGTACTTCCCTTAAAAACGATGGTGAGCTTGGATTTGAAGAGCATGATCCGGACCCAACTTCAACCAATGAGTTCACCAAGGAACGGTGTTAGCGTGGCAGTGCTTAAGGGATTACTCTACGCTGTAGGCGGTGTTAATAGTTCACCTTTGAATACAGTCGAGCGATGGAATCCTAGAACAGATACTTGGAGCAGTGTTGCCCCCATGCCCACCAAAAGAAGATCTGTCGGTGTGGCAGTTCTCAACGATTGCTTATATGTTATTGGTGGATATGATGGACATGAGTATTTGAGCTGCGTGGAAAGGTATGATCCATGCACAAACGAGTGGAGTCGTTTATCGTCCATGAGCGAAGCTCGTGGATATTTTAGAGTGGAACAAGTAAATGGGCTTCTTTATGCAGTAGGCGGTCGTGGCAATAGTAAATATTTAGCTTCTGTTGAGTGTTACAATCACACTAGTGATAAATGGACAACGGTTTGCTCGCTGTCAGTCAGCAGGGATGAACAAGGCTGTGCTCTGTTTGCTAATCGTATTATTGTGGCCGGCGGCTCAAACTCTAATGGTGCCATTTCGACTGTCGAGGAGTACGATCCAGTGCACAATGTTTCGAATAAACTAGCATCGTTAAACACTCCCATGAGAAATGTTTCCCTTTTCGTCATACCCCATGATGTCGTTAAGCTAATAGAAAACCCATAACAGCTATGATTGCGAGAAAATCTTCGTCTTATCATTTTTATTTTTATCATAAAATGTTTAAATAAGAATTAAAATATTTGAGTATATCGGCAATTTTATTTGTAATTTCTAATAAAAAACAATTTAAATATTGGAAATCTGTTTCAGGCATTGGACTTAGTAAGTTAATTGATGCACAAGCGCAGGAATTTAATGCATATGATCTTTCCCAAAATTAGACCCGTATTCATTTCTACATATTTTTGTATTGAAGTTCATTATGTAATACTGAATATTGTACAGACATGACCAATTATAAACCAAGTCGCATTCCAATTCGTCACTTGTTGCTTGTTACAGATCTTCTTAGGACTTCAATAAATAGGTCGTTCATATTCAAAAAGTTTTATTAAAAAAGTGAAACGACGTTATTAATTTAAACGACAAAAAAAGGTTAGTTTCTGTATATGGTTGTTATAAATTTTTGAGAGTATTCCAAAATAAGAACTTAAATAGAAAAAACGGCTCAGGATTTATTTATTTTTATTTTTTTATTTAATTTAGAAATATCGTATATATTATAATAGTTCCACATCGATATGTATATGGATATATCCTCAATACCTGCGGTAATCGTAACAAATAAATAAAAAAATAAAAAACAGAAAAGTTTAACAACGATACGAATTGAGATAGTTGAAAAATTGTAAGGTTTTTAATCAATAAATTTGGATCGCAGTCTGATTACACTAGTTTACACGAAAATGAACCTTCGTAAAAAAGTGTTTTTTAGGGTAATTCGGCGTCGGGAAACACTAAAATGGCAACCTTTTTTTTTAACTTTACCCATTTTCGCTGTTTTCGCGAAAAAAATTTGTATTGGAATGAAATCAGTGTAGAGGCGTTACATATGCCTTAGACAAGATATTTGCAACATTTCAAAATTTTCAGACACCTAGGAACGCCGTGACGTCATGTTGCGTGTACGCAACGCTGGCGTATTACTCGACAAATGGATAGTCTCGGATGAGTAAAGCATCATATCAAATCGTATCATTCTTGATGATTTATTTTACCAGAAATTATTAAAAAAAAAAGTTCTATGGGGTTCCATTGGCTAAAAATATCATAAAAGTTATTTTTATTTAATTATGCAATGATAAAATAGCGGTGTCAATAACTGAAAAGTAACAGTCCTACTGGTGGCAAATTCGAATTCATTTCTAATGTTCATTAGGGCCTCATTGATAATTTTACCAGAATTGGTGATTCTATGTAATTTCTTATTTGGCGAAGGGGGCTGAAATTAGTACATTTTTGACTATAAGTTCTGTTGCATTTATCCGATTTGGTTCATTATTGACACACAGATGCATAAAACCATGACGCATAGCTCTACTGGGATGCAACGGGACTTGGGGTCTGTCACGCCTCCTTCTGTAGGTTACATACATTGCCCAAATCTAGTATACCCTTTGTATCTACAGGTACACGGTAGTACTGGAAGCAACTTCGATGTTCTTTAATTTTTTCCGATCATCAATATTTTTATTACGTTTTTCGATTATCGAACAGATCGCGGTAAGTTTGATTTATAAAATATATGTTTTAATTTATAAAAGTTTTTGATTAAATGTAAAACAATATAACCCAAAGTAAATTTAAATAATTGCTAGATTTAGTACAAATTTAGGATTCGGGTTTTAGTTTTTTGAACCTTTTTTTTTCATTAATTAAAAATCTTGAATCTTGTTGATAATTTAAATAATAAAAAAACGGTTCAAAAAATATTCTGTATATTTGTTTTAGAATTAAAATCTAACATTTTGCCATTTTTGTTTGTCTTTGAGTTAATCTCAATTATGATTATTTAAAAAAAAACCTAGTCCTCTTTAACAATATATGAACATAGTCCCTAGTCACAGCACTTCACGATGTTGGTAAATAAATCTGCGTTATGAAAATCGAAAAACGACAGGTAAAATTAAGTTTAAAAAACAAGAGCTATCCAGTGAGAGAATGCTTTTTCTACTGACATTCCTGTTCTTATGAACATTTCTGCTAGATGGATGGACTGACACAACGCTCATTTTGTAAAAATCAGTTCTAAAAATTTTGAGACGGCTTATCTAATCAGTAATGCCAAAAATGTTTGGCAAGTGGACGCAGATAACAAAACAAAACAGTGTTGTCTTATGATTTAAAAAATGGTTACCGTAAGATGGCGCCACTAGTTCTCTAGATATACTGGGGCGCAACAGAAAAACATTTCTTGTCAATTTCTTTGCAATTCCAATTCTTGGCGGCACAGAATCTTTGACAAAATTGCTTGGATTTGATTAAATTCACCAATAAAAACTAATTTATTCAAATAAACTACTTATTTGGAAAGGTTAATCAATTTCTGATTTGTCTGTATCTTTATGTTTTGATAAATCTAATGTTTTAATTCATAATTTTCATTTTTACAAAATCTTTATTAAAACCTTTCGTGCATATGCCATTCTGTGATAACGTGCAAAGTCTTTTCCAGCTAATGAGTTGCCACCTAGTTGTGGTACTAAATAATTATAATTCGGAGTACTTATTTTACCATATTAATAGATGTTTTTGATGTTAAATTAAATTTAAAAAATTGCTCGTTTTATTTTAACTAAGGTGTCATTATGAAATGCGACGAATTTATTACACAGTTAAATATATAATTGCTGCGCACTATTTTCTGCTAGTGTGGCTACGTAAGGTATGTTTGTGATAAATGGGAATGTCAATAATTAAATTTACAGTTAGTTCATAAACAAATATAAAAACAAACGAGTATTAAATCATCTCGGAATAGGCATTTTGAAAATAATTTTCTCTTTGCGTGCAAATTTTCAAATCAAACGAATTTTGCCATTCACAACGCTGATGACAACTCTAGACCTGTAGGGTTGTCATGCAAACTCATTTATTGGGCGGGAGTATTATTCAAATTTCAATCGGTTTTGTAAAAAATGTTTTGCAACGATTTTTTTTACGCCCGTAATAATACGCTTGCACATAAGTTTTGGTTGTTGCAGCAAAATAGAACAGCTGTTGCTACTGCTGGCGCCATCTAGTGTACTTGGTGGTCTTACGTAAATTAAGAGTCTTAAGTAAATTCAGTCCACTTGCCGTACGCTTTTGGTCATGAAATTTCGCGACATCTTTGTTTTATAGAAAGTTTGTTGTGCTACGGCTGTGATTTTCGGTGCCGCATACAGGCCTTCAGGCTTTACTAGTTCTGGTTATTATTATTAATCTCGGTACTGATCGATCTGGGTCCAACTTTTTGAAGTTTGTTTGAAATGTTTCTCTATACCTTTAACATTTATTTTGACGCACAAAAAACAAGCATTTACTCTAAGTGTATAGAGAACATAAAAATCAGCCAAGCTCCGGAAAACAAAAAATTCAAACCGAACAATTTTATTCGGATTCGTTTTAGCGTGCTGCGGAAAACTAATTTTTTTTGTCGATAACTTCTCATATTTCCCTTTTTATTTTCGATAAATTCGTATATTTCCCTGATTTTTCCGATAAATTGTGTTTTTCGCGAAATTATTTTTATTTGATACAAAGCAGCTGGCATGGTTGCCGCAGCTCTGCACCTTTCTATTACTATATGTTGTTTACATTTCATTTTCATTAAACTATTGCCAGTTCTTAATTATTCTATCTTTTAAATAAAATTTTACAAAAATATTACTTTATTTATTGAAACTAAACTTGACTTAGCTATTTTTGTTACAAGAGAAATTTTCTTTGTGTAACGCGGGAACCCTGTCGCACTCATCGTCATGTGTTCGTGTATAATATGTGCACATACACGAACACAAACAAAATTCGTTTTGGCTGTGCATGCTATTTTTTGGGTTCAGTCAGAAACAAAATAATTAAAAATAATTGTCAATAAATAAGAATATTAAAAAAATTATTTCAGTACCTTTTTAAAACTATTTTGCCGATTCGTTTAAATTCCTCTTGCAACAAAACATTCGGTTTCAAACCACATGAAAAATTCGTTTTGGTGAAATTGGGAGCACCAAACATTTGGTTTACAAACGAATCCAAATAAAATGTTCGGATTCCTTTTACTCTTAAATGACATATTCATTTACCAAATTCTCGTCCATTCATGTGTTAATTTTTAAAGTGACAGACCAATTCAAAAACAGTTTCAACAATATGCTTTTGTTTGAGCCTAAAATGAAACTCTAAGTCCTCAATTACAACCGCAAATTGAAGCTGTCAATATGCCTTTAGCCCTTGGGTGCAAAAACGTAAATTAAATTATTTGGCAAAAATCAATTAGTAAAAATTTTTTTTAAATATTACTCATGCGACAGGTTGCATTCTGTTCAGCTGGAAGCTATTTGATGGCAAAATATAACAACCAACAAAATAATTGTGTGAAAAGCAAAAACCCAAAACAAATTAAATATGCATTTTAAAAGTTTTTGTAGCTTGTTACCAGGTTGGTGGGTGGTAAGGTAATCGGCTTAGCCGATGCAGTGAATCTTTTATTATTGTTGCATTTAATTGGATATAACGCATTTTATATTTTACAGATATGTGGCAATTATGAAACCGCTGCAACCACGGATGAGTAAACGCAGTAATTTGGCTATAGCTGCGGTCATCTGGCTGGCCTCTACGGTCATCTCCTGCCCCATGCTGCTCTTTTATCGCACTGAGGAGGTGCCGGATTCGAACAGCACAAGAATTGTATGCTTTCCGGAATGGCCGGATGGTGCAACGAATCACTCAAGGCAGGAGTATCTGTAAGTATGCACTACAAGTGGTGGCAGGTAAAAAGAGCTGTCCAAATCATTGCACTACAGCCGTATTAATGGTGCTCCAGCATATCAAATTATTCAAAAGATTCAAAGCATGCCATAAAAACGGACATTTCAAATGGCAATGGTACAGATGGAAGGACGAGCAAGGAACTGGCAGCCATAAAAATGTATCATTGTTTAATGCCATTTTGTATGACAATTTGCAAGCAAAAAAAATATATGTATAAGTGCGTGCAAGCAGTACGAATTTTGTTTGGCATGCAATGCTATTAAGTCTTGATATGTATCTTGTAGATACAATCTATATACATATGTTTTAGCTGTTCATATGCCAGTGGCGTATAAGCCAGTGGCGTCGTTAGCGTGGCATTTAGAGCATTCAGCTTTTCATAAGTTCACATAAATAAGCAGAGAACTGAACCTACCTAAAATGAAGTAAATTCAAAACAAAAATTTTGCTACTCAATAAAATCTTGTAAACCCCTTCGCAAAAAAAGCTGTCTACGCCACTGCTGCAAGTATTTTGTGCATTGATGTATATTGTTGCACAAATTGCTGTGAAATAAAACTTTGTGTTTGTTGATGGCCGGGATAAGAACTTTAAAACCATTTTGATTTATTGCGTTAATGGTTCGGTAGTGCTTTGGTCGAACCATTTGGGCATTATGACTTAAACTGCCAAAGAAATTTATGTTCCAATCGCATGCACTTTATATCTTCTCTTCTGTTTGCAGCTATAATATACTCATCATAATACTTACCTACTTCCTGCCCATCGTTTCGATGACAGTCACATATTCACGTGTGGGCATTGAGCTATGGGGTTCCAAGACCATAGGGGAGTACACCCCAAGGCAGGTGGAGAATGTGCGCAGCAAGCGTCGGGTAAGTCTGAATGAATGCATATTTATGTAATTGCTTCAGTAGGTTAGGAGTTGAGTTTGCGATGCAAAAGAAAATTCTTTTCTTATAGCACATCTGCTATTTTTCCTTAGCTTTTTCTTGCCAAATGTTTTTGCATACATATTAAATTTCTTGTCTCACATTTTCGTTGCATACTTTTGAGGGCACTATTTAGAGCTTCAACTTAAATAAAGTTTTTGAGCTACTCAAGTTAACTTTATTTACAAACAAATTTTGAGCGACTTAAAATGTTTCGTAGAAATTGTTTTTTTTTTTTTTTGAAGTGAAGTTCAACAGTGGCACATGAAAGCCAAATAGTTTTATAGCTTTGGAGATTATAAGTAGAGCATTAAAATGAAAATAATTTATTTTTACAAAAATATTTTACAAAAGTTTGGGATACCCTATAGTATACGACCACATTGTAATAAAACTCGGTATAATGCTTGAGAACTCCAAAAAAAATATTTTATTGTAAAATTTAGTCGACACTGGCCTTAATTTTGTCTTTTTTCAAAGAACGACCATTTTCATAGTACGCCTGTACCACTTTTACGCGTTGCTCGGTTGTTAAGCGATCCATGACTAAAATTGAGTAGTTTCAACTTGTAGAGCATCTTATTTCAAGGATGTTCCGAATTATGAGTGATTAACAACCAAAGAAACTCTATGCTTCACTTAGGAGTCAAGAATACATAGTCGTAGTAGTAACAACCAAACCAACAGATGGCCCACCCTGTATATTTTTTTTTCGTTAATATGTATGAGTTGACGATCAGAAAATACGTAAATAGTTCTGATAAATATTCAAAACTTTATCTTCTTTGCTTTTATTTCGCATTTTTTCACAAAAACCTATCAATATGACACTTGTCTAGATGTTCCTGGCATTTGTGATTGGGAGGCGCACATACACTTTTTTTGTTGTTGGGTTTTGGCTTTTGAAAATTTTAAGTGGCTGAAGAGAGCGTGGCGAAAATAAATAATCTGGATCCGCCTGCATATATAAGGTATCCAGACAGACACACGGACAGACGACCTTTATCCCCCTGACAATATTGGATGTAACTCGGCGTCTCCTTCTCTAAGTTACAAACGGATGGCCTATAAATAGATCATAGTGCCTACCTGTAGATATGGTATTCAGATCTGGGGTACCGCTGTAGGCTCCAAATAATACAGAAATGTGGACAAATACTCGTTTTTTAAGAAACAGTAATAAGAGTAATCTGGGTTACTCGGTAAATGTCTCTGAAAAAGGTAGCCACCAGGGCAGAGTTAAAGCCGCCATCCAACGATAAGGAGCTATTCCAATACACGTGCATTGCCTCTTGTTATAGACGGTTTATGCATGAGTTCTCGGCAGTGGAATCCCCTAAGTGACATCAGAAGTCGTTTTTGAAATGTAAGGCCAGGCTAACTTGGGCGCCGGTTTTGGCTTGTCCAGATTTTGGCAAAATGTTGTGCTGCACACAGATGCCAGTAATAATGGATAAGCCGAAATCCCGACGAAGCAATCAGTTAATGGCGAAAATGTAATTTCGTAAATGAAATTCTTCTGAGCGGTATTACTCTGCAACAGAAAAGGAATGCCTATGCCAACCGTGAGTTGCGTCCGTATTCATTTTATAGTTTTGACTGACTACATGGCTTTCAAATAGCTGAATTTCAACGAAACTCCTGCAGGCCGTGTGGCACGGTGGCCTTTGGAAACTGAAAGTGCGTATCGTTGTGGCGAATGGGCTATCTCGACAGCCATTGAAGGCCGACTTGTGAGATGCGCATTATAGTGCGCATAAATTTCCTTAGAAGAGGAAATTTGTTCTTTTATGTCGTTACCTGCAAAAATCTAGCTGTTCAGAGTTTAACACAATTTTACACTTTGTTGTTAATAACCAACTCTTAAACTATTTCCCATACACTTTACGAGTTGTATTAAATATTTTGGATGCAGTGTATCCCACGGTCGAGTGCAGCCGCGACTGTTTCACATTTTGTTATATTGATAAGATTCGCTTGATTACATTTCTATAAACTATCCGCAACTTTGAAAACGAATAAATGCCAAGCTTCAAACAAAGAAAATAAAGTTTCGAACGTAGTTCGTGTTTGACTCCTGCAGTGAGTAAATTGCATGAAAATTTAAACAAGAGTTGGAAAAAACGAAAGAATACATCTCAATCAGTGTTGGAAAGTATTAATTGCACAAGATGCTCTCAGGAATGAGTAACTAAGTGGTGAAAAGTTTTCTGCTGATTGTATGCGTTGGCTTATTTTTCACGGGATTAAGTAAATATTTGTGCTAGCTCTTCTTAAACAATCAAATTTCCTCAAGCGAATGCTGCTCTAAATTAGAAAAAATAAATTTAGATTTATGATGTGGTCACCTTAATTCACAGTTTGTAATTATGAACTGTGCGTAGCTCTACTCAATTAAAATTTTAATTTTCTGTTTTTAGGTGGTCAAAATGATGATTGTGGTTGTGCTGATATTTGGCGTATGTTGGCTACCCTTTCACACCTACTTCATAGTGACATCCTGCTATCCGGCCATTACAGAGGCGCCATTTATACAGGAACTGTATTTGGTAATCTATTGGCTGGCCATGAGCAACTCCATGTATAATCCGATTATATACTGCTGGATGAACTCGCGGTAAGTACTTTTACTACTAACATATGGATAAGTGCACAGCGAGAAAAAAAACTAAGTGCAATCGAAATGATGAGTTTTTTTTAAAAAACTTGAAAAATGGGTACAATTTGGACTTAATCGAAAAATTGCTACATCGAAAGCTATGAAGCTCACCAAGAGAAGTGGATCGGGCTGTAAAAAGTTGTTGGGGGCATGCACTAAATTTTTTGCAGAATATGGTTACAGGAGCGCCTGTCCGAAGATTGAAATCTTGGTGTGCTTTGTTTTGTTCTTAAGAAGGGTAAGCCAAGGCCAGCTAATATGGTACAAGGTCACTGCGTGCGTGGCTATCAATCGAGCGTGTTGTGTAAGAAACTAAAGCCACTAGCGGAGTCACTTATCTGTGATCGATTTAGGCCACCATTGATCGAATAATTGCACTTCGCTAAATTCTCGGAAAGACACACGAAAACCAAATCGACAATAGCCCCTTGAAAGATCGTGTATACGCCAAGTATACAGCTCCGTCAAAGTTCGAGGTATTAGGCAACACTTTGCGATGAAGTGTTCCTTGCGATAGACTGGGATGCATTGGAAAGGTACCACCATATTTTATAGTGTCCAGTTGCGTGCGGATGATATAGACATCATTGGTCATACCGAGCGAGTTGTCACCAGAGCTTTTTTGGCTATTGAAAAAGAATCTGCCATGGTGGGCCTGGTGTTGAGTGAGAGCAAATCTAAGTCGATGTTTTTTTCAAGTTGAGGGAGAGATGGGATGATTACAATGTTAGATTGCGATTGAAAACTGTACAAACTTTCAAGGATCTTGTCTACCTTCGCACCACCGGCACCACGAACAACGATGTCAACATGGAGACCAAGCGAAGAATTACTCTTGCAAAACAATGCTAGTTTTGTCTTAGATGAACTGTATCTATCTATTCCAGTGATTATTTTACATGGCACGTTCCTTTGCTGGATTAAAACTGATTTTTTCTCAATATGCAATGGAGATGTAGCGACCACTCTCTCCGTTGAAAGGCGAAATTAACACTGTACTCGACGTTCATCCTTCCCGTTTTACTGAAGCGTGGAACGACAAACTATATGAGATCCACGATCACATTGACATAGTTGGAGACACATCTAGAGGAAGTTGGATACAGAGAAAGTTGTTAATGCAAAATTTGTGTGAACCTGGCGATGGGGTAGCCCGTTTGTCCGTTAGAAGGATCAGATAGTGGGCTTAGTAGCTACCTTTGGTATCACGTTGGGGTGAAGAAGAAGAAGCAGAACTTTAGCCGAAAACCTCTACAAATAACCAAGGTCCTCTTCTAAGAAGCCCATAGTCGTCACAAATAAAGTTTGTGATTTTTTTCTATTTCCTTCTCTTAACCTATAGTACAGATCCTAGTAAGTACTTCCAACACAATCATAATACTGTACTTGCTGAAGTGTACCAGTTCGTCTTACATCTTAGGTAGCGAGATCGGAATATTTCACAGCCAGACACAATGTCCAGCCTACTGCTTTGGTTACACCGGTGATGACCAATGTTACAATCAGAGACCATAATCCTCGTATTGCTCCAATAGCTGAAAGTCTTTGCACTAGTCTGGATCTAGAATGGAGAGACGTGGATCTATTATCTTGCTGGTTCTTGATATAAGTTTAGCTTTTTCTCCGATATAGTTCAAAAATTGTACTTAAAATTCTTATGAGTACAATATTCACGGTTTAATTACACTGTACTCAAAGGATTAATAGCCAACTATACGCAGCAGAAGGATATAAGGCAGAACAACAGTGACTTCTACCAAACAGATCAACATCGTTTCGGGACACCTGCAGTATTCTCAATTTGTTCTCTCTGTGTACGTAATAAAGTTCTTGCTGTCATATGAGCAAGTCCTATAACTTTCACAGTACTTCATCTTCCCCTACCCTGGTCAGCTTCTGCTCCTACCACTAACATGACAAATTATACGTGTAATTTGTGGCTGAATTAGCAGCTAATGCGAAGTGCGTTAAGTGCAACGCCCGGTGGCGGAGTAAGCCCCACCTTTGGTATACAGGAACCACAACAAACAACCCAACAAGTTGCTTTCTCGTCCTATACTGTTGCTTTGCCTTTTCACCATTTAGTCACTTAGTCTGTCAGTTAGTCAGTTGAGTTGTCTTGGTTGTTGGCCGGAAATGAAATCGACGTCGCTTGATGTGGCGCTCATTTTGAAAGCTGTCTTCATGTTCAACTTTTATGCACACACACTCACATACTTGTAAATACATGCATACGAAGGTGGTTTGAAAAGTAAATGGCATAACAAAGAAGGGATCACCTACTCTCTAGAATATGAAAAACTGTTTCCCGTCCATCATTGAGATTTGTTTTCTAGCTCGCTATCATGGACATTCCGTTCCCGAAATTTCATTGACCCGCTTCGGTGGCGATTGCTTAAGAGCAATAAACTGCTAAGGTGATCCGCGGTCTCGCTTCTGTTCTTTTTTGATGCTTCTATATTACATCCACTAATACGAAGAGGTAGAAAAATTTATTTTTAACTCGCTCAAACATAACCAAAATTCCTTAATTAAATGGTTTCTATCATATCCCCACAAAACTCCATAAAACGAGTTATTTTGTTTTTAAGGTTATGTGTATCAATTTTCATGTTCGAAGGCCAGACCACGTCTATTATGTTTTTTGGCGTCACTGAATGCGATTCCGAAGTTCAATAAAATCCGAGCTCATCAGAGCTCTGAGGCGCTCATTTCAGAAAACTTATGGGTTGCTGAATTTTTAATCTCGGATTCGGATGCAGCGATTTCAAGACATATGGAAATCATGGTCTGACCTCTAGATCCAAAATGCGATTTTTATTGTTCTTCAATGACATGTTAGACATCAGCTAAAAGGTCTTGTTACCAAGATCAAAAAATATGCCTAATCTTTGCTAAAATGATTTCTAGTCCAAGCCAATTACTTTGCGACCAGCCCTCATGCATAAGGGCACGTGTACAAGAGTGCTTATGTTTCGGTGTGTATCTGTGTGAGTCTGCGACTGCTGTGCGCAAATTGACTGTTGATGTTCTTGCGTATGTGGCACATCCGTTCACGGAAAAACGTAACTGATTGCAATTAATTTCGCGCAGTCAGCGTGCTGTAGCTGTATCTGTAGTTGTATCTGTAGCTGTGGTTGTTACTGCAGTTATTGCCAATGTCTGGCATGGTAGCATACCACACTCGTACCCCCACCCATAGTTCGCGTAGTTTCTCTCTACGTGCATAAAACTTTAACGCTGTCGATGTGTGCGTCAATGTGGTTGCACCGCAGCGTGTATGTCAGACAATGCTATCCGCGCCCTTATGTAAATGAAATGCTCTCTCCATAGAAGAAAAATATACGTGCTATGTAAAGCCACTAAAATACCTCATATCGCTAAAGCTGTCAATATTTTACGTATTCTTGTTTTTATACCCACTACTTGTAGTATAAAAGGATATAGTAGGTTTGTCCAAATTTATGTAACAGCAAGAAGGAAGCGTTTTTGACCCTTCATAGTAATACTATAGTCAAATATTTGAGATCGGTGGCAGAAGCAGCAATTATCGAGAACGTTGGGCAACTTGGTTACCTTGGCAGTTCAATTGCTGGATCTCGACGGTCAGTCTCACATCGAGAAGTCGCCCACAGCGAATCAAAGTTGAAACTTCAGATCTTTCGTAACAAATATTTAAGAGTTTTTTCTATCCTGACACAATCGGAAGCAAACGTTTGTTGACGCTGTCTAATAATGCATCAACTAAGACCGAAATTCGTAATCGTGAATTGCAATGTCTTACTCCTACACTTCCCAAGGACGACGAAAATATTGCTAAGATGGCGTTTCAGCGCACACTGGACTAAGCTGACAAATCTTAGGAATAAAATAGAGAAACGTTTGTTAAGAGCTGAAACTTTGTGGATTTGATAAGAAAAAATTGTTGACCGAGCTGCCCACGGTTAGCTTTACCGTCCATACAAGTATACATTGCGTATACATAATTTTATAGTAGTCTTATAATTTTTGATTTTGTCTTCGCTCGTAACTAAAGAACTGTTAGACAATGTTTAATTAAAGCCGTGCTCCGAAAAACGAAAAAAAAAAGTATTGGGATTCGTTTTGAATCGCATTTTTAAAGTGGTTTGAATTCGATTGCTTTGTTGTTAGAAAAATAAAAACGATTATGCAAAAAAAGATTTTAAAGTGTAGGGGAAACGCTTGTAAGTTGACACAGCATAGCTTTTTTAGCTATATCTCGACATTGAATACACATAGGCATCTATATAAATATACCCTTGGAATGAGAAAAGGAGCTATAATCCACAATAAGCAAATCATTTGAAATTTATAAAAATAATCATTTTACAGACAGTTTTCAAAAGAGCTTGAAAACGACCACCAAAAAAAAAGGCTAGTAAGTTGTCACACCTGCAAAAATCGCTCAATATTTGAGAAAACTGAAATAAAAACGCATGATTGCTAAAATTTATGAAAATTTATTGATTTTAAATTTAACTGAACATTAAATTGAGTTAAAAAAACAAGAAAAATTTAACTTTTCAGAGAAGTCAAAATTGTGGTTTTTTGTGATCGATTTTTCTTGGTCGCCATACTAAAAATGCGTTGTTACGGAAAATATTGAAAAAATATATCCGAAAATAGCAGAAAAATGCACTAAAAACAATTCAAATTAGTTTCAATGACAATTCCATACAAAAAAAAAAGTCATATAAATAACATAGCAATGGAAAAAAAGGAAAATAGATGTATGACAACTTACAAGCCAAAAGGTGTGACAACTTACATTTTTGAAGTCATTTTGGAATGCATTGAAAAAAATTTGTCTATCCACTGTATGTCCCAAAAACCTTTTTTGATTACGAAAGTTCATTTAATTTCAGTTGCAGCACATATATTTTCCTTGATTTTTTATTTTGATTTGATCCCTTTTTTTCGAAAAAAGCATTCACAACCCGTAAAGAATTTTTGATATCCGTTTACATAGACACACGTACATTGTCATACCAATAACTGACAAAGTCGAATTATAATAATTTATCGAAAACAAACGAACAAAATTTATTTTTAATTAATTTATTATGCAGTTATAAAACTTTATTTAAATAGAAGATCGATTTTTGGCGTTGAGTTAGAATTTAATACATGTTGAGAGGAAATTTGTTATATATGTTTTTTAATTGCTTTAAAATTCAGTCTTAATGTGCTACTGAACTCCTTTTGTTATCGAACCGCAAATTGAACAGGGTGAAGCAATTGAACTTAAACTTTTCCAACAAAAATCTCGTGGACGTACTTTGTTTGAGCCCTACGCTGCTGGAGCGATGGATGGCACTGTAGCTTTTTGTGCCGGAATTAATTTAATCTTATAACAAATACTACTGGGAATTCTCATCATATTCTTATCTATAGTTGACAAGAAATGATTTTCAAGCACGAGATTTTGAATTTCTTTGATGTATTTGTTAGTCATCGTTTAATGTTTCCAGGCCGTCTCGTGGTTCTTTTTTACCATCTTCACAACCCTCTTTTAACTTTTTATACCACTCAAAAGTTTTGGCTTTGATTAAAGCAAACTTTTAAACGTTTCAGTTTTGTAAAAAGCCTTCATCTTAGCCAGTACGTTATTTTATAGGATTCGCCAAAGTCAACTTCTCTTACTAAAAAATATGCTCAGCAAGCCGATGATCTGCTGGAAGATCTCCATAATAATTACAGAATTAAGCGCTGTTATAGGTTAAGTTAGGTTATGGCGGCACTTGGGACTTAACGTCCCAACTCACTTAGGCCAGGAATTGGCCCGTTGTGATACCGCTACGGTGAACCTTTCACCACTCTTCCCCATTCAAGAGGTCTCCTATATGAGATTAGTCACAGCCATCCGGTGGTCTGAATGAACCCTAAGAGGCATTTTGGACTCTGCTCCGAGAGCTGAGATAAATCATCTGTGGCAATTAACTATTTAAAACTATTTAAAACAAATTTAGTATGCAGCCTTATGTGAGCTAAATAAACAGAACAGTGATGATCTTTTCTTGAGAAAAAACATCAAACTTTTCAATTAGAAGCTGCTTCTTAGGTGGCATACAAATCAGATGTCTACTAAACACGCCATATGCCGGAAATAATTTTGAAAATTGAGTACAGGGTATCCCAGTGTCGGGCAACCCCCCCATTTTTTTTATTACTGCAAGTTGCGACAACGGGTTAACGTTGCCTCGACTAGTAAAAGGCATAACAAAATAATAGAATAATGGTAAGAAAAACACACAAACATAAATCATGCAGTTGACGCGTTTTAGGGCGTTGGAATTGGATTGGTCGATCCATCAAATCATTCATTTATCAAGGATTAGAGGTTAGTTGGTTTTGTGGGCGCTTTAAGATGCGGCTTGGTAACTTGTTGAAATTTGCTATTAAATGGTTTTTGCAGTGACTGCAATTGAATCATTAATCAGTTTGAGCCAATGGAATAGTTGTTGGGTAATTGAAATAGTTTCCAAATGAATTCGTGCTGAAATAAAGCAATTTTTGTTTAACCAAACACAAAAAAAAAAAGGAACGGAAATAATATATGGTTTTTTTAAGTATATATAATATTCAGGCCTGAGGTCACCAACTAATAATTAACGTGACATCTGACGATTTTGTATTAAAATCACAATGCCCATGCACTCGGATTTGTCAGACTACAAACTGAAGGCCCTTCCGGAAAATTTTCCGCTGGTACCAACAGAAGAACACTTCTGTTTGGTCGTGTTCTTCACCCAAAACCTATGCCGATTTCTGAGTCTCAGCACCCGGTTATTTTGAAGCAACGCTGCGCCAAGCCGAAGCTTTGTTAATTGGAGGGGGCAATGTCTGGTGCACATAGCGGATGGGGTAGGACTTAAGTGTTTCAGGTTTTGACCGGCGCCGCAACTTGCGGACGATCATTATCATCTAGGTGAATAATTTTGTCAGGTCTGGAGTGGTAATGGGCGCGTATTTTCTTGAGTTCTCGGCTCAATCTCATGAATTGTGAATGGCAGAGATCCTCGGCAATGTTTTCGCTTGATTGCAGCAACTCATAAAACACGACACCAAGTGGATCCCATGAGTTTCTTCCAGGAATAAGCTAACGAGCTGGCGATACTAAAGCAAGTTCAGGCCATAATTTTCGTTTTTTTAGGTTATCGAAGAGGATCTATTTTTCATCACCATTGCAAACACATTGGACTCTTGGCTTCAGTTCATAAGGAACCCAGTATACTCATTTTTTAATAATTTCCAACGATTTTAAAAGTTGTGAAAGTGCTTCTCGAGTCGTTTCTATTGTAAGACCAAGTACTTTTTGCGTTTGGGGCGAATATTTTTCCAATAGTATTTCAAGTTTTGGTACACAGTCCGACTCCCGCTGCGTTTCTTGTCTTCCACATTAAATCTGATCAAATTGATCACGACAACTTATCTCACTTCAAGCAGTCTTACCATATGCATCTCCCACACTAATTTGTAGATCTTATACTTTCTGAGATCTTAAAGTTCTTACAGCTAGACTGATATGGGAATATTGACTCCGATTTAGGGGAGAGGGTTAAGATGTAAAAATTTGAAAATCAGAAATAAGGGGTCTATTCGGTTTTAAAGATGGTAAGCTGAAATAGTAGTAAACAGCAAAATTTTGTTTTAAAAGAACTTTGTGGCAATTATTTACTCCTAGTACTATTTGTGTTAAAGAAACAAGCAAAAAGCGGAGACAGACCAATAGATATTGCTTTAAGAGCTATTTCATTTTCCTAATCTTTTTAGTAGATCACACTTACTGATCTTAACGTATTTCTGAAAACATTTTTTTTTTCACTAACTCGATGTGCACCTTACCTCTGGAGCACAGGGTATAGCAAAACCTACAAGTTTATTAGCCTTGATTGAGCTCTCTGCAGATGTGTATTCTATTATTATGTACGTGATGTATCCAATAAAGCTTACCCATTGTCCATCCATTACTTTATTGTTTTTGCTGTTCCATCTAACAGATGCAAGCTTAAATGCTTCGAAATAAACAGTGACATTTTGCCATAAAAATTGCAACTCTTAACGCGCTCAGCGTCCTGAGCCATAACTTTTGTATCCTTTTCCTTGGCTTTTTTTTTTTTATTATTGTACTATTTTACGACAAACAGTCAGGATACATAAAACATAGCAACTGATTTTAACTTTGTCTTTACAGTTTTCGATTCGGCTTTAAAATGTTCTTTCGTTGGTGTCCTTTTGTGCACATTGGCGCCGAGTCCCTGAATCGACGCGATAATCTGACGTCACGCTACTCCTGCTCCGGCTCACCCGATCATAACCGCATCAAACGTAATGGTAAGCTTCTACAAAACTGTCACCAGCTGACACTTAATGAGCTGTAATGGGTTTTGTCTTTTGTAATCATATGGGGAACCTTTCTCTTATATTTGTCGCAAACAGACACGCAAAAATCGATACTCTATACTTGTCCCAGCTCACCGAAATCGCATCGTATGTCCCACTGTGGTAAGTGAATTGCATTTGGCCAGTACAGGGGCGGATTCGAAAAAATATCTAGCTCAAAATTTTATTTATTGTATTCTACATATTATATGGGCTAAGTTAACTCGTAATATTTTTTGCAAAATCTCGATTATTTATTGACATATCGATTACTGAATATTAAAGTAAACTTTTCTTTAATAAGCAATATTACGTAATGCAATACGGATATTGATCTTCTATTCGTACTTTTATCAATATTTTTATAATACACAGACGAAGTGTAGAATTTTGCATTTTTTAATTAACCAATATTCACCTCTTCAATTTTTTTTTTCAAATTTTCGCTTATATATGAGATACAAATAACTTTTAATTAAAGTAAACTTTTCTTAACTAAGCCATGTCTCGTAAAAGAACAAGATTTTAGCTTTGAATTTTTTAAACAGACGTTATGCACGTCGTAAATTTATTTTCGATTATTTATCGAAATATCGATAACTGAATATTTTAGTAATCTTTTGAATAACTTTTTTTATTTTTGACGAAGAATAAAATTTTTAATTTTTTATACTTTCTTTTTTAATTTTAATTATTTATCGAGATATCGATAACTAAATATTTAGGTGGACTTTTTATTATAAGTGAACCAAGTTTTAAAAATTTTGCACAGAAAAAAAAAATTAACAAGAACTTATCTTGAACAATTTTACAATATAGGTACTTGAAAAAAAAATTTAAATAAGCTTATATTATTTTAACAAATCCATATCGGTTAACACATTTTAATTTAAAAATTAAAAAAAAAAATGCTAATAAATTTAAAACGTTAAATAAAATCTAAGTACTACAAATTTATTCAGTAATCGAAATTTAGCAAAAAAAAATTAAACTATGACAAGAGCTGTAAAATTTCTCAAAATTAAAAGGTTCGATGGCAGTTTTAAGTATTTTCGTCCACATAGTATTCGTTCAAAATTTTTAAAAACAAATCAGATATTACACAGATATCAGATATCCGCAATCGCAGAACTTTCACCCTGAATCCGCTCCTGAGCCAGTATATACGTAATTTTCAGCTTAACCCAATTTTCCACCTTGTTTGCTAGGAGTGCTGCGTAGTGCTACATTGCGTGCTTCTGCATCATCTTCGACAATGGATACGCTTCAACCGGTGCAACGTAATTCCACTCCAGTCGAACACCTCAGCAACAGCGGAGGCCTACGTGCCCATAAACAACTGACATATCAACAGGAGATGCATGGTCTCAGTGGCAAACAACAGCGCTGGAGCAGCACAGTGCCCACCAATGGTTTGACCAATTCTGCAGAATGTCGCACCACGCAACTGCTCTCCTGACAGCAGCCTTCACATCAGCCGCATGAGGCCATGGAGCTAACTGGAGCGGCTGTGGAGATAGTCTGCACGCCCTATAACAACAACTATCGTCGCATCAACAGTGGAAGCGGAAGTGCAAGTGGCAGCGGAAGTGGCACAGTTACAGCTGCTACTGCGGCCATGATTGCTGCTGATGATAAAACCTGGCTCTAGGTTGAGTACCTTTTTTGGGCAAAATACTAGCTAAATGTGAAAGATTTTTGATTTAGGCTTTTAATCAATGTAAATTTAGAGCAAATAAAACTTTTGGCTCGGAAATAGCAAACATAGTGCATAATGCATACGAAGAACTGCATACAGTGGAGATTTACAAACAAAATGCATTTTAATTTTTCAGAAAATGTATCTCAAAGATACACCTAATATTTACGGTATGAATGCAAACGAAGTTAAGTTGTGTTAACATTTTATAAAAGTTCTGCCAAAAATTAGTTTTTATATACCTACAATGCTATTTGGTTGCAATTGGAACAAAAATTGTACTGCATAGTGAAGATTTCACAGTTGTTTAACGATTTGAGAGTTCACTGTCATAAAAGAACTTATTAGATTCTTCTTAGTAACTGCATAACTCTTTTTATAAAATAAAAAAGTTTTTAAGGAACTCTTCTATAAGCTTTCACGTTCTAAATGAACATTTTACTTTTGTTAGTGTCGTTAGGGATTGGAAAGTCAGCTTCCTTATTTTCACTCCAGTGATTTTAATTTTCAAGAGCTCCCAAAATACAAATCCGTGGTCCTTTTAAGCAAATCACGTCAGGCTTTCGAGATAATCCTTATTGAAATTAAACACATTCCTAAACACCTGCAAGGCAGCCCCTCAAAGTATGCTATGAATTTTTCAAAATCTAAAAATTCAAATATTGCAGCTTAAAGACACTATTCAGAGAATTTTTCGACACCAAATCATATGGGAAATTTTTTGAATGAAATATATAATTTTTTTTTTTTTGTTTTTTTAAATTTTCTTTTTCATATGTTCTATAATGCAAATAATCAAAATACATAAATTTTTTTCAATCGCAGTTTTCTAATTTTTGATCGCTAATCCAGCCTGATTAGCTGGAGATATGATTAAAGTTTTAATTTTTAGGAACATTATTAACATTAACCAAAATTTTCAACTTTTTGAGGTTTTGCCAAAATTAGACTATGGATTCGGATTCATTAACCGTATGGGTCAGTGCAAGACTTAGGTCGATTTTGTTTGTGATGCTTTTTAATATTTTTTTATTTTTCTATCAAAATTTATTATAATTTTTTATTCCTTTTTTCAAAGGCTGAAAGTATACTGTAGCAGGAAGCGTGGTGGACATGAAGTTCCATTTTCCGAATGGGATCCTAGCAAATAAAGAACCATAAAATTTTTTTTTTCATTTATGGTTTTAAACGATATTATTATATAAAGGGTGTTTTTTTAACAGCGTCCGGATTTCCGAAAGGGATATCTCTGAAACCAGTTGTCACTTTTGACTAATTTAAATTTCATTTTATTCAGTAAGGACTAACTATTCATCACGGTAAGACTTACACCACAACAACGTCTTCAGAACAGCACGGTCCGAAGAAAATATCGCTGTTGTAGAGGCCAGTGTAGAGAAAAATCCATGTTTATCGATTCGCAACGTGTTACCGTCAATGGTGATCGATACAAAGCGATGATCAACGAATATTTGTTTCTAAATTTACATGACATCAATGTCGAAGAGTTCTGGTTTCAATAGGGACGTTCGTTTATGTAGACGAGCCAGCAACAATTGGCGACTTGGAAACCAACATTGAACGTGTGAACGTGTGTCAAAAATTGAACTGACAGGATCCGCTTCGTAACTCGTAGTCGTTGCTATCACATGCCAGAGATCATTTTCAAATATTAAATGATACAAAATTATCTTTCTAATAAAACCATATTTGGGGTCAATACATTAATTTTTCTATGTTTTATTGAAGTTTGAAATCCGGACGCGCTTAAAAAAACACCCTTTATATGTACTATATTTGGTACCTATAGCTAAATCTGCATCCGAGGCTCAAAAAACAGCTTATCTTTGGGCTTAGAGAGTAAGAGAAGTGTTTTTTATGTGTATTCTTTGTTTTTTTTTTTTTTTTCTAAAAATATTGAATCACTTTGCAGACAAGAGTTTGAAGTAACCGGTTTTAAGACTTTGAATTTATTTTTTAAATTTAAAATGTTTTGTGTTTATAATTTCGTAATAAAGTTCTTACAGCATTATATATCTACATACATAGGTACAAGCTAAATGAATTTCGCAATTTTCTTAAGCATTCAAAGTATTTGTGCAAAAAACGAAAAAAATTTTTTGAATTTAAAAAAAGTTAAGCGTTTAAAATTATTATGATTGGATCAGTTAAAGGATCAGAAGAAGAAAGAAGGAAAGCTAATTAAGCCATTTCATTTGATACACTACGCAGCATCATAACAACAATTTTTTTAGTTCATGACTTTAAGTCCACTAGAAGGCAGAATATTCAATTTGATGCCATGATACATAACAAATAACCAGATGACGATCAAGACGCGTCCAACAATACCTCATTTGGTAAATTATTATAAGCGGTTAAGATGGTAGGAGGGAGCAGACGAACATACATGCATGCATATGTAAGTAATACTTAGCGGTGGTAACTTGAGAGAGACGCGGAAAGTAGGTGGTAGGTTAAGTGGGTGAGGCAGCACAAACCCCATACTTTTCAGCTTTCAAGGCTTCCAACATATATATACATTAGGGTGGGTCAATTTTTTTCGGTATAAGGGCTCACTCGGATTTTGATTCTTTGGGTAATTCTAAGCAAATTTGCCCAAGAAACTATGGGTCTAAAATGAATTTCGAGTCGCCCACTTTTTCAAAATTTTCAAGAAAAAAAACCGAAAAAAATCAAAAACCAACACTAAAGCGCCCTCTGGCGGCACCCAAAATTAAAAATATATGTCAATAATGAATTCCTCGACCCCAAAAACCCCCAAATTCACATTTGGCTAGAGAAAAAATATCGATTTTAGGCCTTTTCAATGAATTTCTAAGTCGATTTTTGAATATGTCGAAAAAAACCTATTTTGAAAAAGTGGGCGACTCGAAATTCATTTTAGACCCATAGTTTCTTGAGCAAATTTGCTTAGAATTATCCAAAGAATCAAAATCCGAGTGAGCCCCATAAGGTTTTTTCGGCCCCATACAAATTGACCCGCCCTAATATACATATATCGGTGAAAATAAGTGAAACGGGCAATTTTTCTCCCGACCTCCTCCGATTTTGATGATTTTGACAGATTTGGTGAGCTACTAGCCAATAGTAACCAAGTCAAATTTTATTGCAAAATTCCGATTATTTATCGATAACTGAAAATTTGGTTTTTCGTTTTTAGACTATTCTTTGACAAGCCATATCTTCTAAACAAATAAAGATATTGACGCGATTTTTTTTTCATGATAAATAAAATATTAAATTAAAAAAAAAAAAAAAAAAATCGGAGAAGGTTGGGGGAAAATTGTCCGTTTCACATATTTTCACCGATATATATATGAGAAAAAAAAACATACATACAGGTCAAAAACATAACCGAAAAGGTTTCCTTAGATGCAGTCGGCTAAAAACTAACGCGCTTCTTGAAAATCAGTTTTAAAATCAAAAATTGGAATATACTACAATATTAAAAACTAAAGTTATAGTTTATGGCCTATACGCAGTTCGAAATATTTCGAAAAAAGTCCCAAATGGGATATTCATTTTTTTTAGATGAAGTTTTGTCATTCCGTGCGAAATATTTTGAACTGCGTACAGGCCTTTACCAAATAAAAAATGTAGTAGATTGGATACTTAGAAACGGAGTTGTTGCATTTTGATTATACCTATGACCTTTTATTATTTTTGCGTCCTTTTCAAAAATTTTAAATAATTGTAGCACTATAAAAATAGTTTCAACCAATTTCCTTTATCGAATTTTTCGAAGAACTGGAAAATGCGATCAGTTTGATGTACAATATTCGGCGAAATAAATTGTTTTGGGATTGCCTAAAATGTGTTTTTTTTATATATAGTCTTATAAAACTACAAATTAACAAAAATCCACTTTCATCAACTTAACGCATTTAAAGACAAATTTATTAAGGGCACATTAAAAATATATGTTAATATGATGGCAACAATAAAAAAAAATATATATTTTTAGTACTAAGCTGACAGTGACATGTGGATTCTATAAATATCTCACAAACAGGAAGTGACTCAAACAAAATGGTGGATTACAAGAAACAAATTGCATACACGGAATAATATATTCAACAATTTGCAATCATCCAACAAATAACCATGCATTACATGCCATTTAAATGAAATTGTAAACATGTGTTAGACTCCTCGTTGTACTATATACTATAGTATATTATTATCATTTTAAGCAGGGTAACAGACCCCTCCCCCAAAGTTCCACTGATTATGCAGCTCGCTCTATAAATAAATGGTTAATGTCATTGTATATGCACTATCCATTACTTTGTAAGTAAATTTTGTGCCACAAAGGCAGAATTAATTGCATACTTTATAGTATATAATGATATGTACTTGCTATGTACTAATGGTCAGCACTACAACAAATACAAAACAAAAAAAACAAGAAAACAAATATACCTAATATCTGGCACTTTACGATTTTAAGCAAATGAAGACTTTTATAATGTATTGTAAATTTACGCGTTTTTGAATGTATGCATCTTTGTGTAACTAAGTAACTATGTATAACTATTAATGTATATAACAAACATATGTACTTGTATGTAATTCAAAGTGATGTATTGTAATTGATTTTAGTTTTCAATGCTCTGCTGCTTCAAAAGTTGTTATTGTATAAAATATTTTAAGTATATCTCTGATCGAAATACATGTTTCGAATAAAGCGTGTTATTCAAAAACCAATTTTAATATCAAGTCTCTTTGTCTGACTGTGTTCACAGTAAATTGATAAATTCCCCAAGTAGTTTACGTGCCTGTCATGTGCCTGCCAAGTTCCCACTGGAAATCGCTTAGCTCTCATGAAGTAACGACCAGAACCTTGTCTAGTGCTTGACTTTTGGTCTTAGCCAACTTGTTGGCATAACTAACAAGGCTATAAGGCAAGTTTACGTGCGAAAACGTAGAAAAAATGCTATGTAAATATTAATAATCTGGAATGGCGCCTCATCGCTCCATCGTCCTATACTGTAGCCCCATCTCTTCTTTTTTTGGCGCCTAGAGGCTGTAAATGGTAAGAATGAATTGTAGCAAATCAGCGGCATGCTGCCAAGTAAATACTACATACATGCATATAAATGTGTATGTAGCAGAAAGCCTTTCTACACTCACAACCACACAAACGCACTTACACTTAGGTATATGCATATAGAAACAGCCTATATTGTTGCTGTATCAATTTTTTATAAGTTACATTTTTTAAGAAAATTGCATTTGCGTATAGTACTATGTGCCTATGTGTGTTTGTGTCTATATCAGCGTTTCCCAAACTGTTCTTCGCGAGATTTTTTCAAGCATCAAGACTATAACACTAGTTTACAAATTTTAGGGTCATCGAGTGAACCATGAAAATGAAGAGGTTTTTAGGCTAATTTTGCGTCGAGAAACACGAAATGGCATTCATTTTTTTTTTTCTTAAAAATCGTTTTCGAAAAACATGTTTTTGGGTACTGTTTTGAGTTATTCGTGATTATAAGAACGAAATAACCGACATAAAATTCCATTAGATCGAAAGGTATTGATGTGGCCTTTACGGTAATAAACGATATGTAAAGATTGAGTCAAAATTATTGAAGATACAAGCAACCAAACCATTTTTTAAAATTACAAATTTTCAAATTGCTTTTTATTAAAGGCCCATACACAGCATGCAAAAATTCCGACCAAACGTCAAAACTTCATATAAAAAAAAAATCCGCTTTTTTTGGGATATTTATGTTTTTTTTTAATTTTTAATAATTAAATTAAATTAATTAATTTTTTTAACCTTTGACCTGAAAGAGATTTCTTTTATAAACATTTCGAGCCTAAGTTCTTTAAAATTGCATGGAACCATGTACGAAAGTCAAAATTTTCACTCCATCACACTTTTGTTCGAAAAATAAAGTTTTCACTTAAAGTTTTTCGTTTGCGTTCAGTTACGTATTCACGTATTCCATAGCATCTACAGTTCTAACTCGATTTTGAAGATCTTTGGCTCAAAATGTTATTAAATAAATTATCTTTCAGCATAAAGCTTAAACATTTTTTTTTTGTAATTTGCCTTGTTAATAAAAATCTAAATAAAAATTTGTAATTTTGGAAAATGGTCAAAAATGTCACTTTTTTCGTTTTTTGTTGCTTATAACTTCAATAATTTTGACTCAATATTAAAACGTAAGGGCCACATCAATCCCTTTCGATTCACGACATATTCACGAGTAACTCAAAACAGTACCCAAAAACATGTTTTCAAAAAATCTTGAAAACACTTTTTAAGAAAACAAAAAATAAAAGATTTTAATTTTCGTGTTTCTCGACCCAAAATTACCCAAAAAAAACACTTTTATAAAAAGGCTCAGAGCGGCGGAACTCCCTTGGCCGAGACTTCTGAAAACGCTACCTTCATCTATGTCAATATTAAAAAAGTATGTTTACTGATCCAAAAAATTGTATTTGTTAGAAATATTTGATATTCAAAAGTCTTTTCTGTGTAGAATTTTTTTTGGGAATCACGAGTGTACGACTTTTGAAAGTGCTTGCGTCATCTATGACCTTAATTTTCTCCAAGTTTCTGTTAAAATGCAATATAATCCGAGAAATTTTTAAATGTTAAAAATATTTTTAATTCGAAAGGTAATTAGTAAGTACTTTTTAGGAAATAACGAGTATACAAGTTTATGCATAGCAGTATTGTAGATTGTCCTTAGTATTGTCAAAGTTGCGAACAATTCAAAATCTAAAAAAACGTTTTAGTTTCAACAATTTGCTTTAAAAAAAAAAAAAAAAAAAAATTATTTCAAATTTTTAATTTTTTTTTTTGTCTGAATTTTAAAATATAAAATTTTGGTTTCTCACCATTTTGACACTTTTCCAAACATGTAGATTGGGAAGATAACAAAAAAAATACTCAAGTAGATCGAAAGACCCATTCTCGAGCTATGAAACTACAAATAATATTTAAGCCAGGAATGAAGTTTTTTATATAGTGGTTCAAAATATTGATAGTTTATTACTTGGTGATCATTCGGTACCAAGGATTATAAAACAGGCACCATTGAAATAAGAATCTGATGCGCAACGGATGTTTTGAAGAAAACTAAACTAAAAAAACAGTCGAGACCCCTTTTCTAGTAATCGTTGTACCGATCATTTCCAATCAATTCTATCACATGAAAAATTTTAATGCAACAACCAAAAAAATTCGAATTCTGTAATACATAATTCAGAAAAACAAAGGGTCTAAGCTTGTATAGTATTTTATGAATTTTCTGATCATTGAGGTATGCAGTTATTTTGATTTCTCTCATTTTGCCATAGCGAATTATTCTGTTGCTGAGAAACACCAAACTTCTAGAGCAAACATAAAATTAATGGTCTTTAAAAATTACAAAAAAAAAATATATACTTGTTAAAGGCGTCTGCCATAAAGAGTACGGCTCTTGATGATTTTCGGACGGTTTTTAAGAGAAATTACCAATTTTATCCTAAAACTTGTTTATTTTCTTGAAATAAAATGAAATGAATTGTTATGTTGTTTGGAAACGCCAACTACTTTAAAAGTTTTATATTTTCAAAAAGCAGTAAAATGCGTTTTAATGCATCTACCATAGAATTTGTGATCATTTTTCGAATATATTTATAAAGCAGCTTCCAGAAATAATCAAAAAAACATAATGAAGGAGGCAGGATTTCAAGACTTTAAGCATTTACTGATCCAAATTCTTTGCAGAAAAATTGATCAAATGTAAAAAATTTAAAAAAATTTTAAGAAATTGTAGAATAATTTTTTAAAAGTTAAGAAAAAATTAAAAAACAATTTAAAGCATTGTGACATATCTGAATAATATTTTATTAACCTAATGTAATTGTGCCTAATAATTAACTAATAAGGGATTCTGGCTGAATCATTCAGCCAACTCCTATGCCAAAAAAAAAGTTTGAGAAACACTGTTGTATGTATTTGCTTTATGTGTGGGTGTGTGTGTGTGATTGTGTGCGTGCCTGTCAGACCACTTGAGAGTCCGCCATTGTGCAAGTATGTGTGCCGGCTTTTTATTTAGAAAATTCCGCGTTTTCTCAACAGCCTCCGGCGTATGCACGTTCCAGTAATATTTGCTTCCATTTCCTCTTCCTGCACATGTGTTTAAGTCAAGACTTGATTTTTTTTTTTGTTCGTAATATGTTGCCCGATTTTATGAATTTGTTTTCTAGCAGCATATCCTAAGTGCAAACATAAGGCATGGAAAGCTTTTGGGTAAAACTCTTCAGATACGCTACACTTTTAGATACAAAACATTACAACTGCAAGATGTAGTACTTACTTATATACATACATATGTATAGATATTTCGTAAATGAAGACGCTCTTAAGTTTGCAATGAAATGCTCGGTTTCAAAGGACTGAAGGAATATTTAATGCATTTAATTACATTTTGGCTGCCGAACTTTAACAAGGTAAGATAAGATATGGAGTAGGAGGTAATTGTACATATGAACTACTATAATTAAATGATGGATCATTAAAATCCTTTTGGCCAAAGTTTAATTTTGATTTTAGCTTGGCATAATGAGAATTAGGGGTAAGCATTTATTTACTAAGATATGTTTGAAAACAGTTGGCCGCTTTATGATATATAGGCGATTCTTTTGCAACAACAAATCATTAATTTTTGAACTTTTTAAAAATAAACCTACACATGTTTTAGGATTATGTTTTTAAAAACATTTCATTTTATTTAAAGTGTTTGAATAAGGGCTACAAAGGTCGTCTTCCACAACATTTCATCTTCTTTAATGTTTTCGAAAAAGCTGTTTTAATGACAAAGTTCATTAAATTTATTTCGATTTATCCAATCAATTACATATTGTTTTATTGGCTGTGTTATAATGAAAGATTTTTAGAGACATTTTTGAATAATTTTGAGAATTTTCATTTTTTCTAGATTCCAGCAAAAGACATTTTTGAAAAGTTTTTTTTACATACATATAAGGAAATGTATTAGAGTGACTGCGAATTCTAGCGATTCCAATTCCCTGCCTAAACGCCGGCCCATGCCCCAACTCAGGCGCGAATGTGGTAAGTATACAAATCTATCCTCACTTTCCCCTTGAGGCTGCTCAGTTTAGCTCGCAAAAGACTTTCAACCCATTTTTCCAACTTTTGGGTAGATCCGGACCCGATTGCAAGGAAACGGGCCAAAATATCAAAAAGTTCCCGGAAAATATTCTGAAAATTAAAAATTGTACAAGATTACTCATCATAATCTATATTGTACCCTACAAAGTACCCCCCATCGACTGCAACGCACTTATGCCACTTTTGATGTTGACTATCTTGGATTTTTCAATGACCTCATCTCGGGTGCTGTAACGCGTTCCACGGAGCGGATTCTTGAGTCGACCGAATAGGAAAAAATCGCAGGGAGCCAAATCAGGTGCATTCGGTGGTTGTTGGATGGTATTTGTTCCGGTTTTGGCCACGGATAACGATGCCATGGTGCAACGGTGCGTTATCATGGTGCAAGATCCACGAGTTGTTTGCCCACAAATCCGGTCTTTTTTGTCGAATTGCTTTACGCAAACGTCTCATAACGCCCAAATAATACTCCTTGTTGATGGTCTGGCCTTGTGGAAGCAATTCATAATACACAATACCCTTGTAATCCATGAAAACTGCGAGCATCGCCATCTTTTTCGACTGAAAACGACGTGGTTTTTTCGGTCGTGACTCACTCGGTGCACGCCATTCACTCGCTCTCGTCACCAGTTATGATCCGTTTGATGAATGTTGGGTTGGATTCAGCTTTGGAAATCATGTCTTTTGCGTCAACGTGGTCCCTTTCTTGCATGAAATTCAGGTCTTTCGGCACCAGCTTTGCAGCGATTCGTCTGTGGCCCAAATCTTTAACCAAAATGTCTTGAACGGATCCAAAAGCAATGCCCAACTCCTCTGCCATCTCTCTAATGCTCAATTTGCAGTTTACGGTCAACCATTCTTTAATTGTGTTGATGTTTTCGTTGGTTTTCGATGACGATGGCCTGCCACTGCGTTCATCATCGTTAACGGACTTCTGAAACGTTCGTGCCACTGGTAAATGACTGTTTTCTTCAGAGTATCCATAAGCATAGCTCCAAAACACCTCCTTTGTGGCCACCTACCTCAAAATGGTGTAGCCGACTTTTTATGAACTCCCATATTCAATTGTCTCCCTTAGAGTCCGAGTTATTCAAAACCATGAAAAGTTTTTCTTAAATTCCCAATAAAGACCAAAACTTTGTCCTGCCATTTCCTTCACTTTCCAAAAATCCCTATCTCAGTGCTCGCAGTATCAAATTGTTCAACGTTGCGAGATGTTTGTGAGCACAAATAAACAATGTTACGTGTACCATGCAATAAATGATTAATTGGAAGATATTGAAGCACCTGAAAGTATGCAACACAAAACTAGTAAACTATTCCCAGCGGGAAATTGTAGAAGCGCTGAGATTTCTAATCAATGAAAGTAGCAATTACTTTCCGGCAGTTTTGTGGGCGCATGAAACCTTCAATAGTTTCCCAGCAAATTTGTGAGTAATGAAAGTTTCGGTGCTACCCCGGCAGTTTTGTATGCTCAAAAACATAGCTTCAGTTTTGCATATTCCTGTTAGTTTTCTTCTTTTTTATGCTTTGGACGCTTGTTTGTTTTTACCAAAATGATACACAAAATACAAAAACAAACATATGATCTTTACAAGTCGCGATAGATTTTCTTTTTGTTTATTGTACAACGGGCCAATTCCTGGCCTGACGTTAAGTCCCAACTGGCGCCATAACCTTGTTGAACATACTCATTTGTTTTCGCATACAAAATTCTGATTTCATCAGTGAAATTGCTATTGCTTTTCAATAGTGAAAGTGAGGGGTTACGTCACTTTACCGCGTTCCAGTGTAAAAAATTAGAAAGCCAGCTGAGTCCACAGCCTCTACTGGCCGACCCAATTGCATTGTTAGAAAATGCATCCCATGAACAAAATTCTGATTACAATTACGATGGCATCAATGGGTACCGGTCGTTCAAGCAATTTAAAAATCTAAACAAGTATTATTTATATTTATAGTTAATAATAAATAGTGATGAGGGATGTAACTATATTTATTTTATTTGTGTTTCTGCAGATGTTGTTAAACGAAATAGATATACGGAGACCGAGTTCCTAAAAGAAATTCGAGAAGCTTCCCAAATATGATGAAAAAAAGAAAACAAAAATTTAAAATAGTCAGCCAAACGAGGATTTTAAAGAATAAAAAACATAATATTGTTTAATTAAATAAATAATTTGTAAAAATTCGAATATTTTAAAACTGTTTTTATTGCTTACAAACTAACTTACTTGTTTTAAAAATTGGAAATTTACAAACTGCCTTACTTTTTATAAAATTATATGTAGCAATGTAAGGGAGCGTGCCCAACCAACGTGACCCAATTTTTACAATTGGCAGAAGTTGGCAGGAGTTTCTGCCTAAGCACAGGGTTGCCACGTTAGCCTGACCCACCTACAGTGCATATAGAGCACCACCGGACTACTTTCTCTTTTCTCGTCTAAAGCGGGACCTATAGGGAAACCGATACAGCTCCGTAGAAGACGTCCAAGCGGCTCTGACGGAATCTCTAAAGGGGATCCTAGCAAGCGAGTTCCAGAAGGCGTAGATATGCGCGTTCTACACGTTGTGTCGGAGAGAAGGGTTTAAAAATGTTTACTTCTAGGTTCAATCAAAAATTTAAATTATTTCAGTTGTACTACTTTTTGATACAATCCTGTAAGAATCGAAGTAAGTAATGTCGAAATCGGATTCATTCAACTCTTTAAGAGTAAAAACAGAAACAGATATCGATTAGATATATCCCAGCTTACTTTTAGAAGCTTAGTTATAATTATTGTGTACTTAAGACATTGGGCTCCAAAGTATCTTAACAAGTTTTTTCAACCAAGATTTTCTCATTTCCCTATCCATACCAGACATGTATATTAGGGTGGCCATTTTTGCAACATCTCACGATTTTACTAACGCCACCCCCTAAAAAGACCTATTCCTGCGATCATCAAATACATTCGGATCCGTTTTTAAATTTTACAGGCGCTATATGCAGGTAAAAAGGAAACTTTTTAGGTGGTGGCGGTTTTGATATTGACGCTTTAAAAATCCTCCATAGCAGCGGCGGCCACCCTAATGTATATACAAATTCATAAAAAAATTTACTAAATTTAAATATATTTTTTTCTGAACAGTTTTCCAATATTTTTCATAACGAAAATTCGTGGATTGGGCAAAATCATAGCTTAATACTTACTTTTTGGTATTTTCTAAATACAGCTCTTGATTTCCATTGGTTATTATATAAAATATTAAGTGTTTTTTTTTCAGTCCAATTTTTTAGAGCTTCCAAAAAATCGAATATCGTGTTAATAAATAAAAGCTTTTTTAAGCAATTGTCAACCAGTTTGTCGAGAATCACCTTTGAGAGCAAAATCTATCATTAAAGCTTTTGCCCAATATATTTAGAAAAACTAATCATATATTAAGAGGATTCTAACATTACTCCAAATATTTTACTTTAAAATTAATATTTGGAAATTATAAAAATATTAAATTACAATTTTTTGAAATAGAACAAAAAAAAAAATTAATTTTTGGGATCGAGAATAAATTATGACCATACCCCATAAATGGAAGATAACAAAAACAATGTTTCTTCGTTTTTAGCCAAGCCAAAAGCTTCATCAAAACATAATTTAATTTGATTACCATCATCATCATTTCATACATTTTGCAACGACAATTGCATTTTATTAATTTTATCCTCAAACATGCCGCAATCGTTTGTGGAAACCATTTTCTTACTTGCCACACATTCAGGAAAAAAATAATACCAAAGCTGCTCCATTTCCTGACTCAATATAAATTTCTTGTTGCCTACATTTAAGCGCAAGGCAAATACGTAATTTGCTGCAACGCGAAACAAACAGAGATTGAGACAAAAGCAAAACTTTAGTGCCAAAAGCAGTCATAAAATGCACATCTTTATAAACAGTAAACAATAGCCGGAAATATTAGCACATATATAAAAGTAAGAAAGTGTGTGTTGGTGATTATCTGTGTGTGGAACACCAGTGGCGTAGATAGGGATGCGCCTTTGGGATATAACTGCTCCCTATGAGATTTCGCAAAATATAATCTGGCGTCCGCTTCCGTAGGGTGTCTCAAGAACCATTACACCTATCAAATTTAATTTTTTGCACGCTACGTAGTAACCTTCAAAAATTAGTCTATGAACGAAGAAATGTTCCTATAAAAAAAAAACAGTTTTTTTAATGATGGAAAAATGTATTATTAATCCTCCAAAAAGCGAGTTTAAAAAAAAAAAAGATGGCGTACTTTAAAGTCGGTCGCGGGCGACTTTAGGATACCATGTACCACTACATTGCAATCAAATCCGATATATTGCTTAAGGACTCAAAAAAAAATATGTTGCCACATTTAGCTACGATATTTTTATAAAGAAACAAAATACAGTTGAATTTCGCACCAAACACGTTTATTTCACAGATCGATACAATGGGGACTAGATGATATAGTCAATCGATTTTGATAAAATGTGGTACAGTGCTGGGGAACTCTAAAAAACTTTTAACTACCATACGATGTCTTCATAAACAAACGAGTTCTCCATCTAAAACTTTTGGTTTTTTTCGTGGTGCTCTGAAACGGGCTGTTTAGCTATATAATATAACCCCTATATCAAAAATATAAAAAAAAATTGTCTCCCGTGACATAATAAAGCATCTAATCTAAAAATTTGCTTGCTCTAGCTCTTAACATTTCTGAGATCTAGGCGTTCATAGAGACAGGCAGAGGAACAGATAGACAACAAACAGACAGAAGGACATGGGCGTATCATCTTCTCTAGTCACCTTGATCATACTTTAGGTAATTTTGGGGGGTCTCCGACGTCTCCTTCTGTATGTTACATATATTACATTTTCAGCTTGCACAAACTTAATATACCCTTAGTACCATAAGGTGCAGGGTATACAAATTTTGCCAAAAAATTGACGAGGTGAATTTTAGCTACCGACCTAAACAAAAAGTTATCGATTAGTCGATTAATCACCACAAAAAACTATATATAAAAGTCAACTTTATCGAAAAAAGTAAAAGATTGTTGTAATTTATAGTGCGTTTGAAATTAATACTTGTTAGCATCAAGTTTTAAAATGGTGCCAAGATTCAACCGACTTTTATAATTTTATAAATTTTCCTACGGGAAATAAATATCACCAGAAATCTATCGAATTCAGCTGCGTACAAATGATGTCAAAATTTTTTATAAATTTGGAGTCCCAGCTCTTATAGTAGTCCCCGATATCTAGTTGTACTCTCATACATAGAGCCTATGAGCTTATCCTGTTTAAATTATCGGGCAGTATGACACCTGGTTGTAACATACCGAATTCCTCTGCTCCCATAAGAGCAATGTATGTGCTATTCCACGACCTCTATAGTAGTTGCTTAGATAAAAAGGGGAAGAGGGCAACCAACACCATATTGCAAAATGAGACTCCTCTCACTAAGTACCAGGGACAGCCTTTGATTCAAAACCTGAGCCGCTGGAAAAATTTTCCACTAGAGGGCCAGACTACTTTTATCGAATCCCCTAACGCAGTACCCCCATGGGTTCCGCCCCCACCCACCCTATCCCCCTTTACCAATAACAAAAAGCCATCTACGCCACTGATAAAAACAAACACACGCGAAATTGCCATTGACAAAATAAGCTCCAACACATTAAAATGGCCAATGGCAAGGGCAATTTGTGCAGGCATAAATGAATGCTCTATATGTATGTATGTGTGTGTCTGTTGGGCTTATAGTGTGTGTGTGTTGAGTTTATAAGTATGGCACATGGCTATAATTGAATCTTTTGGTTGTGCACTTGACGCTACCAGCCACAGTCTCCAACTCAATCCCAGCCAGAAAGCAACCAAAGAGCCAACCACGGAGCAAATTATATTTAAAGCAGCGGAAAAATGCCAAGCAATTTGCTGTGGCGGCTTTTGCGGGCAACAAGCAAATTTTATGACCGTGCCCAGCTTGCTGTAATTCCTACAAACCTCTTTTCACCCCATTAAGCCACAAACCACCTGCTTGTCGATTTCTTATACTTTTTCTTCTTGCTGGTAACTGTTGGTGGTGCATGGTGGCTTGCAACAACTAAGCTTCGGTGCATTTCTTGGCACTGTGATTCTAAGTAAAAGGTGGTTCGGTTGTATACACCCGCTGCATACTTAGTAAATGATTTTATGCATTGTTTTGTCTGGTTCGCCTGCGGGTTGGTCTTAACTAAAATCAATTTCATCAAATTGAGTTTTGCGGCATGGACATGGCATACTATACATGTTCAAAATTCAGTTCACAGAAATTGGAAAAATTGCTGCAAAAATGCGGAACCTTGACAATGTTCGCGGAAATGGTTTAATTGAATTTATACCATAAAGCACCATATTGGGTTCAATTTTAATAGGACAAAAATAAAAGACAACAGGTATGTCATATTAGACTATATGAGTTTGTATACGGACATCAATTTGTAAACACAAGCGTAACCGCTGGGGAAAACCCGATGTAGTAAGAATCAACTCCTCTAGGTTTTTAGAAGAATGCTTATTTAATATTTAACTAAGTCAACTATAAAACACTACTTAAAATTTTAAACATAATATGAATCATACGTATCCGAAAGTATCTTGGAGCATACATTCTTAGGAGCCAGATATTTCGTAAAACATAGCAAATAAAATGTTATTTACAATTTGTCAATAGTTTAATGTAATCAATACCAAATCTGTATACTACTTATATCACTTGATTTAGTTATTCCAATGAAATTTAAATTTAGTGTCTAGTTATTTTTTATAATTTGTCACTATAATTTATTGCATAAATATATCCGCGTAACAAAAATATATATGTATTGCGTTTTATAGTGTTGCTTTTGTTTTTGGCATAAAAGTTATAAAAATCTAAAATAAGTTACTTGACGACACGGCGACAGACTTGCTCTGATACACGTATATACACTTACAAACTTTACTTTGTATTGCAACCATTTGAACTTACTGATAGATTTTGTTAATGACTTTCAGATAGTGTATTAAATGTTCACCTATGTTTTGCTTAATAAAGAAGACGCACTGCGTCTGTCTATGTGTAGGCTCCTCGTGTACCTGCAGCAAATCGTGTAGCGAATCTGTAGTCATCATTTGGGAGGCATTTAGGAATTTTAAAATGCGTTCGTTGGTATAGTTGAGTTGCTAAAAATTTAAGACAAATTTTAGTTATAATAATATTTTAACAATTAATTCAAAAAAAATCTTACGCCTTCAATGTCATCGGCTTGCTCCGGCTTAAAGCTTAGATAAAATTTTGTAGGATCATCGCGATCTGCAACTAACTCCAATTTGGTTACTGGCGATATAAATGCCAATTCATCACTGTCTGCCTCCATAATGGCGAGCACAGTTGAGGTCAGAAATAGCAGCGCCGGACGCAGTTGCTCGTTCACTAGTAGCGTTAAATCATAAAAGAACAATATTTGATCGCGCGTAAGCTCCTCAGGCAGGAAACGCCATATGCGATAAGAGCAGCGATGCAGCGCAACATTGCGCGTCACACTGGGCTCTACTTGCTGCGGCATGGCATTGAAGCCCACCGTGTGTAGCACGCCCTGACCAGTTAAGGCCAACATTTCTGCGGCACCACTGATAGGCTTCGTAAGAGCGCCTACAATACCTTTGGTAAGACCAGTTAAAACGCCTACCGATGAGCGCGCCTCTAACGTATGATGCGCCAAGCCGCCAACAGCACCTAGCAAACTAATGCCAAGGCCCGTCATTCCTTGAGCCAGACCGTCAGCAAAGCCTTGAGGACGTCCACGGCGTCGCGCTTCAGTGAGCTCTATATGTTCTGCATCCAACGTCAGACGATCAACATTGCGTGCCACTGAAGAAGCCAACTTGGTTACAGAGTTCACAGTTCCAGCTGTAACATTGCGCAGCAGTGAGGCAGAGCCATGCGTCACACCAACCAAAAAGCCCCATGGTCCACGAAATAGACCCTCAACTGGCATGGATATAAAGTCACGTAATCCAGCGGTAAAAGAACGCGCCAAACCGCTGGGACTGCCAAGTATCTCAAGGGAGCCTACTACCCAGCCCGCGCCAAATATTGCGCCAGATAAATAGTGCAAGCCCAAAGATTGTCCAAAGCGTAGCGGAACCGTAAGTATCTGGTGCCGTTCATAGCGAGAAAATGACAGCGGTGAGTGATCCAACGCTATGTACAAACGCGAAGAAGTGTGCACAGATAACAATAGACTAAGTGGCTCCACAACAAAGTTGTTCAAGCGCAAAGGTTCAGCTATGTAGAGAGCCTGTATCACTACATCCTCTGGCACCAAAGTTTGACCAATGTTTAGTTGTATTAGTTTGGGCTCTATTTGTGGCGTGTGTACACAATTTGAAGGCTCACACTCGACTAAAGTCTCCAGCAGCTGATTCAGATATGCATCCTCGATATACACGCGAAATGGATTAAATTTGCAGCTCACTGCATTGAGCAGCAGCTCATCTTGATAAAATACAAAGCTAAGCAATGCAATCGCCGCACGCTCTTCTTGCAATTTATACGTTTCGTCAAGATCGTACACCTGTGGCATGCAAGTACTGCGTTTGTATAGCTGCTCCGAGCACAGCAACACGGGGAAGTCAAACTTTCCGTTTGAGTACAACTGATTATCCACTTGCATATTGGGTATCTGCAAACGCAGTGTGCGTTGATCGTCATCATCATCGTAAGCCAGCATCATATCATCCGTATAAACATTGCATACTTCCGTCTTAAGAAAGTCGCGATCTCTGTTGTCCGTTTGCAGGCTAAAGACAAATTTTTTGACAAATAAGCGTAGCTTCATCTGGCACTTGCATTCACATTCATTACTGAAATGGGCACAATCAGCTTCATTTTCAATGGGTGCGCTCTGGTTGACAGCTTGTGAGGAATTCTCTTCACTCGGTAGTAGTTGTTCGGTAAGAGTACCCGGCGCAGTGTCAGGAGAATTAAGTCTGGAGCGCAAATCTTTGACCGAGAATTCCAATTGCTGGGATATGTAGTGAATGGTGACGCGTATGGCGCGATGCTTATCACAGACAACTATTTTTACGTCTCCATGATGAGGCACATGCAAAAATTTTTTCCAAGATTTGTCGGTACGTATGGGTTTTGACCAGCCAATCTTCTTTTTGTTGCCTACAGTTTTTTCTAGAAAAATAAAGCATTTTATTAACTTTTCATTGGCATAATGGTTAATAATTTTTAGCTTACCATTGTAAAGAGCAAGCGACAAATTACATATGGTAAACTCGACATCCGGAAAATTTGCATACATTTGAGGCGGCGTATAATAACATTTGCTCTGTGGCGCTACTAGCTGGTTCCACTCAAAATGCTTACCAACAAACTCCGAATTTGTATTGCTTACATTACTATTGCCCGAAGCGGATGTCTGAGCCACAATAAACTTGACATTCGTGCGATTAGTTATAATAATGGCAGGAGAAGTATCACGGAAAACACTCATATAATAAACATTATTCTTCTCAATCAGCGTTACTATAAGTGGAATGGATTGCTGGCCATCCTGCAGACTAAAGCAGCGTCGCGTAAAGGGCATGGCCAATGGAATGGGTATGGAGGTATCCCAGTTGCCACTCACAGCAAAGCATACAAAATACACAAAGGCTGTTTCACTGCTGTGTTTGGACTTGCGGGCGTTGAGATCATAAAACAAATCAAGGGTCACACCAATGCTGTGGAAATAAAACGGAAAATACCTTAACGAATTTTATTTTATAGTTAAATTTTGAATGGAATTTACCAATCTTTCGCTGAACTCTGTGCGGAGATCAAATTGCGATTTCTTTTGTCTTCGTCAAGGGCGTGCACAGCTTCTCGATTAGAAGATTCCTTGTGATCCATTGTTAAAGGCAGCACATGTAAACTTACGTCAGTAAAATTGCTAATCACATATTTTGAACGCAGCTTAAATACGCGTCGTCCCTCCTCCAACCTATATTCCAGCAAAAACTTGAGCACTTCTTCATGACGCACCACAACAAGATCTATAAAGGCATTAGCGCGCAGTATGGCATGGCGACCACTACCAACCACAGCTATTAACTCTTCCAGGCAAACAGTTGTCGATGAAATCCAATTGGTGCCAAATGGCACATCAATTGTAAAGACACCGCTTAAAAGCGGCATCATCTCCAAGCAGTTAGCATTAATACTCAGCCGTTCTCGAATTTTGGCCTGATTAAGGCAGACGTCTATGCCCGTGGCATTGATAAATGTACCCCAAGCCGATATTTCCAGGCCCATAGTGCAGGAAAACTCGCGCGTGGCTTGTGCCTTGTATGTCACATCAAAGCTTTGCTGCATGTTTGTATTTCGACGTACATTGAGCTCCTCAAAATCATCAAGTGGCCACTTTGGTTTCACAGCCTTGCGAAGCTTTTGCAATGCATTCTCAATAGTCCAATCCGCCGGCTCATAATAGAAAAACTTTTGCCAGTCCATGTCCTTTAGAACAAAATTGTAATCACGCTGGGAGGCGGCGCCTAACGTCGAGCTGCAAAGAAGGCTTTAGTTGTCTCTTTTAGAACTGCTATGATTCACACTTACGGGAAATTAAAGGACACTTTGTGCTCGGTCATATGCGTGGTAGCCGTATTAAGCGCTATGCGCCCACCCTCGCCTTCAATTTCAAACTGCTCTTTTGTACTGCTCTCCGTAGCCTGCAGCTTAAAGCTAAGCATGTTGCATATCTCAAAAATAGGCCAAATGCTGATCAGAATCTTTTGCGGTTGAAAATCGTCCTGCACATTTTCTAATACAATGTCTTCGCGTAGTATGCGCACCCAAAGGCTTATAAATTGCTGTGGTGTATGCGTGGGCACCTTTACCAGCCAGGGCAAGCTGTTATTTGGTTTTAATGGAATGTCACCCGTGCGTCCTTTGCCGCGGCCTTCGGTAAGTTTTAATCTTTTTTGGAGCAGAGTCGCATTAGACAAAATCCAATACTATATTTTCGACTAGCAAACTTACCGCATATTGACGTCAGCATTTCGCACCACTGTATGGTAGAAGGTGGCGCGCCCCTTACTTCCCAGCAAGTATTCCACCGGATTTTGCTCATCATACTGCTTACCCTCGCGTCTAAACTCAGTCAACAGCTCGTAAGGAACCATGCTGATTAACTCAATTTGTCCCTTAACCAATATATAAACCTGCGTGGCCGATAGCTTTCCCACCTTGATGGTTATGCAGCGTTTGCCTACACGCAAATGACGCACTTTTTGCTCGTCGTCGAATTTTAGTGCAATGTGTACTGAATCGCTTGACTCAATCTGTTTTGTTGTTGGATTCTCTATAAAAAACGTAAGCTCTTGGGCATGACAGTCGCTGCGAAAATGATACAACTGCAGCTCGTGTGGCGCCATTGGTATGCGCTCGGAAGTGTTCGTCTGTCCAAAGCAAATATGAGCTTGCATGCGATTAACCACTACACATTTGGGCATAAGGGTGTGGAGCACCTCTCGCTGCTGCATCATTTCCTGCCAATGCTGCTTAGAGGAGAGCAGTGTATGTATGGCCCACGGTCCGCAGTTAAGGCGGAATTTATCCACCAAAAAGTTGCCCAATAATGAACGTTGCTGTCCGTTATAACGCACGTAACTCTGAAATGACATGGGTTCCAGTATATCTACCATGTTAAGAAAACCATAATCCAGACACTTGATGCGACTGCGAAAGTCCGCCTCTATGGTAAAGTTATTTCGATTGAAGATGGCCGCGTAGAAATTTAGGTTGTTTGCACTGACAGTGGCAAAGGTCTGACTAATCTCTGTGGTACGCTTGAGATTGTATTTTTTCAACAGAGTGGGCAACTCATTAAATGCATCCGGCTGATTAAGAAAGTTAATTTCAATATCCTTGCAGCTAATCAGCAGCTGAATCTTGGGTACAAAATCTTCATGAAATGTTGTATCGATACGCATGCAGCCAACAAGAACTTTGGGATGTAAAATAAAATCATTGTCCGCGTCATCACTCTTGAAGTCTTGCTCGATTTTGCTGCTCTCAATCTGTAAAAATAAATAAATTAGAAGGTTTCAAAAGGATTTTATTAAATACTCTTTTGTTTACTATAAGGATTTGATAAGTGATATAGGGGTTAGCTTCCTCCATAATATAGTTAATATAGTATTGTATCGTGCTGGGGAATCGTGTTAACCCCAGATGTTGTTATATCCCATATACATATGGTATCCTCATGATAAGAATAAGAATCGAATTAAATTAAATTGCTTAAAGAATTTTGTTCGTACATGACAAATAGTGAAAATTTATAAACCATTTGATAGTTTTAAGCTTGAAGGAGGTCAGAATGATTGGCCTCTTGGGCTGCTTGTAGTTACAGGAAAATATTAACAATACATGTTTTTGGTTTTCTAGTGTTTTGTAAAGTCAGTATGTAAAAACTAAACTGCTTACCGATTGCAAATCCTCATCTTCATCTGCCTCAAAACATGTGCCGTCTACTGTAATAAGTGACTGCATAATAACAACTCTCCATATATTGGCACAAATTTGGCGTTCTGGCGGTATTATTTGCCTACAAGCCGTCTCTGACAACTCGAAATCACAGTAATGCAAAAAGGTTTCGTATGCCTCGCTAAAATATTCCATGCGGCACCTGATACGCAAAGGATTGTTTACCTATTTCAAAAAGAATAAAATAAAATAATAAGACAAATAAACAAATATCTCAACTGTTATAAGTATGTACTTACCGGCATGGGTACTGGATAGATGTGTATGCGACTCATTTTACGCGGCTGTGGATAGCGCCAACAAATAATGCCATAATTCTTTTTGATAATTTGCACCTGGTAGGGCATTGGCAGCACTGCGTCTGTGTTTAAATATACAAACTGAAAGGCGCCAGCTCTTTAAAAAAATATTATATTAATTGTCAATGATTACATAGTGAGTTGATGTTCAACCAACCTAAGATCGTCCTGGTAGAACTCCGGTTTAGTCTTAGGGACTGTTTTAGAGCGCAGTATTTTTTCAAGCGAGGGCGTATACTGCAGAAGTTCTTCCGGCAGCATTTGCATTGGCATACCCAGTGAGGGTCGCTTTAGCAAAAATTGTTGCCACGCTTTACGGGCATGCTCCAGTACTCTCAAGATTCCATCCCGCGCCTTGCTCACTTCCAACATGGTAAGTATGGCAGCATCCACATGAAGCAAATTCATTTTAAGCGTTGCACTGATCAAAAGCTGATCACACCAGCTTTCGCTTAGTAAGTCCGCTGATAGACGCATAAGCAAAGGGTGCAATAGTATTTTGTTTCCTGCTTGTAGATAGAAAGCTCCTAGGGAGGATTTAACGGTAGCCTTTTGAGGACGCGCGCTGAACTTGAAGTTTGCATTGAAATCTAGGAAGACAGAGCGACACACATAGGACCGCAGCTCATCGTAGAACTTAATAATGATACGATCGAATCCCAAATGCAGTCGATCGGCATTGTAGCATTGCAACTTAAGCTGCTTCATTTGCGTGGTGCGCACAACAGGTCGCTCGCTACGCACTGCAAAGCAAGGACTCTCGTTTAGAACGTAGTAAATTCGTATGAGATCGCTAATCAGTTGCTTGATGGTGTTCTCGCATAGTTGTAATTTAACGGGCTTACGTAATTGAATATCGATCTCCAGCTGCTGGCTACGATCTCGCTGTGCTTTAATGATCAGCAATGGAGGCGGTATACCAGAACTGCCTGTCGTGCCTGGCATTGTATCAAAAATAGGCTGTGAAAAGTGTTGTTTCTGCAACTCTGACGACAGCTGTGGCACTTGGTCGGAGCTGGCTACAGACACATTTAAGTCAAAAATAGAAGCTTGGGTAACAGACTCTCGTACATGCTGCGTGGCCATAAAACTTGGCTGCGATACGGTAACCAATATTAGTGGCTTTAGTAGCAACTCCGTTACATCCTCCAATTCAATTACATCGTAGATCTTCAGCACAAAAATGCCGGCAACAAAGGATACAGTATTTGGATAGTTTTGTTTAGGTGGAGGCGATTCATTTAACTCGATTTTTTTGCCTAGATAAACGCCGGAGTCGCTTTGGCAGGAGCAAGACCCTAAATAGGTGTCATTGGAGCTTTTGGCATCCAAGAAGCTGCGGCGTGCTGCACTTACGTCACTTAAGCGTTTGTTATTTTTAGCTTCAATGATAGAATTCTTTGATAAGTGCATAGCTTCGATGGACGTAGTTCCCCTAAAATTTAATCCAGTCGCAAGAGAGTGCGATGATTCCTTATATGATATTGGAGAGAAAGACTCCCGATATGTCTTTGGTGAGGCGCAAACGGTTTCAATAATACTGATAAACAATTTAAAATTAATTTTTTTTACAGAATAATAGGTAAAAGATTTACCTGTTCAACCTTTGCAGACGCAGAATAATACACGATATCAAATGAATCTGATGCGTATTGAGTGTGGCAACAAAGTCAGTCATACAATTATATTCCATATTCTGACCGCAGACAAGCAAACGATCGTAAGTCATGGCAGGCGCATAGATGGTAATAAAATCAAAATCTTTAAATATGTCCATATGCTCCAGTTCAGTAGGTCGTGTTTGATTATTCCACTCAAAGGCCGGATTCGTGTGAGAATTGGCCATTGCCTCCAGGCGATACTTTTTCGTTTGCTTCCAGTTGCCAGTGGATAATGAAATGTTGCTTACGCTCAACTCATATTGACGATCTTCTACCAATGCACCTGGTGTTCCTAACATGTTCAACTCAGCGGCTTTATGATAGATATCCTGACGCAAGGGCTGTCGCACCAAAGGATTCTCCAAGTTTGGCGTTAGTTTAATGCTATCAATCTATTTATAACACATAAGTTAATTCTAAACAACGCCATAAATATACAATATACGCACCCGAAGCAACAACACGGTGCAACAGTGTTGTCTCGTTTCTAGTGGCATGTACACATAAATGCCTTTGCTGTTGAAGTGCACCATAGGCAAGTCCTGAACGGTTGTTATGCATTTGGATTTAGTCTGTGAAAGCACAGGTGTCGCTTCGCGTTGAATTATAATGTCTAAAACATTACACAGTGGCGTAATAAACTCTATCATCTGATCAAGATCCATCACCAACTCAATAGGCTGTAACTGTATCAGCAATTCGGAAATGGTATGGCGCTTGTTGTGTGGATTTCTGGCACCTATTTTAGCATACAGATCTTGCAAATTGACGGTGGTAATGATGACGCTGAGAAGCGGTAAGTTGCTGTTGTCGCCAAGCATTTTAAAGTGCAGTCCATCCATTTGTGTCCACTCACTTTGATGCGTTGCAGTATAGTAGCTGAGTCCAACATTCTCCACTTTTGTGGTGAATTTCGTAAAATCGGAATGTTTATCTACGTTAAGCAGTAAGTCCTCAAAATTAAGTACTGCTTTGCGGAGCTTTCGATTAGAATAGTTTTCGATCTCGAAGGTAATGCGAGGTATGGTCCACTGGCAGAAGAAGATCAATGAAAGATCCTCCTCTGAATCTGTAAATTTGGATACTAGTAATTTTAAAGAATTCATTAATTATTTATTTTGTGGGTTTACCTTTGCTTCTTGTGATCGGCTCATAATTTGGATCTAAATCAAGAAATTCCTTGATGGATGGATAATTTTGTGCGCTACCGGTATAAATTTCAAAATTACATGTTTCCTTCTGGTCTTCTTCTTCACTTATGTCCATCAGATGTAATGAGTGCACAACATTGTTAACAATTTTATAGTGTTCATGCAAATTTTTGATCTAATATTACAAGTTTATATTTATTTTAAATGTACAAATTTTTAGTGTTCTATACTTACACGCTGACCAAATATGCTTAAAGCAGACATGTCCACATGCACGTTAATAGAATAAGTTCCAAGCGATTGCCGATGCTGCTTTTGTTCTGTATCATTTTTATTTTCTTCAGCCCAGTCGACTTTCCTTATTGATTCAAGGCTGGGTTTCTTATCGAACATCGAATTTTTCCGTTCCCCTTTTACAGTCGAAGTTTCCTTTTCTCCTGCACTCTCTTCTTTATTGAGCGTTTTATAGGATGCAGCCAATGTTACAGTTGTGCGCACAGGTGCCAAAATTTCTTCGACTACTGTGCCTTTGCGATAGCGTATATTTAAATCGTTTAGCTCGACTACCCAATTATGGGTCCCTACGCTGCTATCAACACTTATCATAAAGCGGATGTTGCCACGCGCAAAGTTGTCACCGTTGGCGGACTTTACCTTTATTTTTGGCAGACGTATAGCGGTATACTCCATAGTATTCTCAGGGTGCCCTTTGCGGTCCATATTTTCACACACATCCACCTTAGCCTGCGCTATATCTAATAAAATTACCATGTTGCTCAAACGCTTCATGAGCTTAGCAACGTCAAGGTAGGATTTTTTGGGTTCACTGCTAACTTCATTGCTCATAGGTTCTATGGGCATCTTATCATCACGCTCAGAGCTCAAATGTATTGTTTCTTCAGGCGCTGTCACACGACTGTTGCGACTGATGCGGCTGGCTCGTCGCTGTGGCACGTCATATAGTATTGTTCTTGTTGGAATGGAAGAGATGGTAGATGTAGAGTAAAGAGAGGAAGTATCAAAGTCTGCATTGAAGTCTAGACGAAACGAAAATCATTAAAAAATGCATTAAGAATCATTAGAATATGGCATACCCGTTTCCACTTTTTCAGACTTTTCACGAAAGTTGAGGAACTGCAACAAATACATATCGATTGTGATGCGAAATGGATCCATCCACATGGCTACTACAGTACATGGTATCGGCTTCGTTTCATGAAGTTTAGTCTCAATCAGCGGAAATTGTAACTGCACCTCTATCCATTTGTTCTGTATGCCCTTCATGGTTGACAACACAACATTACGCATATTCATCATGGTGTGATAAACGTCAGTGTTCAGACTGCGCATTGAAGTTAGCACTGCAAAGTGGGTGTGGTATCTTCGGTAATTTATTCGGAGCTTGGTGGCCAGAGACTGCAACTTAATAACATCCGATGATAAGTTAGCTTGAGCAACCAGATCAGCAAGCGCGCGTAGTTCTTTTTGATTATAGCTAAGAATCAGCGGGACAATACGTGTGGCAAGAATTAGTTCTCGTTTAGAGAATTCAATATTTATGATCTCTGCTTGAATCTCTGATGTCTCGAGCGCAGCATCGTTGACGTGCCATAGATGTGGCAATATAAGCCTTCTGTAGTTAAATTGCATACGTGGAATGTTGAGCAATTTTACCTTGCCCTTTTCGGGAGTTGTGTTCAGAGCCATAAGCGTCAGATTACTCACATTAAACTTGAACGTTTTGTAGCAAGTTTCGGTGAGCTCGCGTGGCTTGTCAGCAATGCTGGTAACAAATTGAATGAGTCTCTGGGATTGCAAGGGGCCGCAAAGAGTGCCTTCTGCCAAAGGTAGCTTGAGCTGCAGATATGGCAGCAGCGACTGCCTTACGCTAGTGCTCAAACGAAACTGATTGGCATCCGACAAGTCTTCCGCTTGCTGGCGTGGATAGAACTGCACAGTCATGTTGCGAAACTCAATCTTGTAGTTGCAAACGGGCAAAAATGATATCTTTTGTTCAACTTGTGCATGGTTTTCTTTTGGCTTTAAGGAATCGCCATCTCTATTTTTGTGCTCGCTTGGTGGCTCTGCGAGATATCCGAGGTAATCGTAAGTATCTAATAAATGGCTAATAACATTTTTAACCTGGAGAAAGGACTGCGAAAAGTGAAAGGTGATGCCAGCGGAAAGCAATCGATATTGTACACGTAGCGCTTGGTCTTTGAGTTGCGCATCTGCTGAAGTGGACGCCTTGTTCTGGTCTGTTTTAGGAGCCCGAAATTCGACAATGTCAAAAGCAAGCACAGGACTCCGATAAAGCATGTACTCGTCAGTGTGGCGCGCAATATATTCTTCATAATTGTTGGTACACCAGGTGCGATCCGAAAACATATACTGCTCGTCAAAGAGACTTTTGTCGAAGAAGGAGCGTTCGTTACTGAACTGCAAAAAAAAAGATTTCAATAAATATAAGTTATTTAGTTATGGGTTTATACCTCTTCTGTATTAATTAAGGTGCGATCCATGGGATCCTCGCTGCGATAGACACCTAGGGGTTCCATGGAAATTCTTGACAGACCCGCCTTTACATTACTCCAATCACTTTCTTTCAACTGAGAGCGTTCATAGTAAAGACCGCCTATACTAATTCGTAAAATGGGCGTGTAACGTATCCGCTTTATGCCGCCCATAGCTTGATCCGTAATATACTCCGAGTTTTTAAGCTGAAAACTGAGTTCTTCTGCGTAAAATCCAATGTCAAAAGCATGTCCAAGCTGCTCCTCACTGGGCTCCGTACTATAAGAAGCATCAAAGCTAGGCAGTAGATTCCAGGCCCACCATAGTACAGAGGACTGATTTGCCGTGGTCGGTTGGGACGGCTCCTCAACAGCAACCTCATGATTTTCATCCGCTGCATCCTCTTCCATATCTGCGGGTTTTAGCTCCAACAACATTTTGATTAATCGCATAACCATAGGAAACTGCAGCGATGATACATTGATATCTAATGATTTGGTTAGGACGCCTATGCGAGTTGTGCTTGTTGTACTTGCAGTGTTGGCATTGTATTTTCGCAACACTCGACATTCCAGAGTGCAACGATAAAGAACCGGCTCCTGGCATACCTCAATACGACCAGCTGTATTACGTTTGTCGAGGCAAATTGTTAGATCGGATATTTGCAAGACTTTACGCGTAAATACGGCCACTGGATTCACATCAACCATAGCCGGCTTCCAGTTGTTGTCGGCCGATGTGAAGTTCAAGTATTGCACGTTCATCGACACCACAATATCATCTTCCACATATTTTAATATGATGTTATGGCACTCCAGGTTTATATTATTAATAATTTTATTGACCATACCCGAAACCGCACCGCTTGGCTGCGGTTGTTGTTGCTGTTCTTCGGATTGTTCTGCATTACGCTTTAACTTACGACGTTGTTCACGTAAATACAAAGCGCGCTGCTCCTTGCGATGGTCATCAGGCAGTTTGGCCACAAACTCAATTGTATTGATTACAATACGCACCGGCTCCGACATTAGTTTGGTCCATGGCACTAGAATGCTTAGCTCATGTATGTGACCCGAAACTAATTCAACAGGCAAATTCAGCTCCTGCTCCAGTACATCAAGACGCAAGTCTAGATTTTGAAATGTAACTTCACCCTCCCATAATGAAACCTGTGCATCTTCGTCCCGAATGTTTTTAACGTATTTCGCCACGTAGTTTAACAAAATGGGTGTGATGTAGGACTCAAGTTTGAACATTATGGTGCAGTTTATTGTCCGCTGCTAATGCATGCATGCACACTATTATAGGGCCCGACAGAATCAATGGTTTGCCGCCGTATCTAATTTTATGCACATTCTGTTAAATTTGTTTCGAATTTATGCCAAAAACAAAATTTATTATGAATTTTAAGTTGTTTACTTTTTTTGCCCCGGCATGCAGTGTTGTATCATGCCAAAATACATTTCGTGAAGACAACACTAATAGAACATCAGCTGATACATTATTATTGTTGGCAAAATATATGTACAATAATGGATAACTTGTCCAATTTATCTTTAAAAAAGCTCTATTAAGCACGTAATGTGTAACTTTGTAAAACGGTCAACAAAAACAATTGGTAAATATATACCACATTAAGTTTGACCGTGTATACACTACCTCGAAAAATCAGCTGTTGCAATTTGTTGATTTAGCGACGCGTGTAATAAACATTTCATAAACAGTCGAACTAATTTATAAGAATTCAGAATGCCACAAATAATAAAACAAAGTCAGGATTTTGGTAAATAGCTTATGTGTTACAAAAATATAATACTAATTCACAATTGTTTGTAGATGTGGCCAAATACTTTCTGAAGATACTCGATGAAGACAAGGATTTATCCTCTGGCATTGCCGCCATTAAAACGTTGCTAATGATACTGGAAAAAAAACAATGTAAGCAGTAAACACCTTATAAATGTGACTTTTCCTTCCCATAATAATACCCCTGCTATAAATGAGACTTTTCCACCCACATCCCACTGGTTGTCTCTAATTAGCAATGGCTCAAGCTAGATTTGGGCTCTACATTTGATGCTTAATTTTAATTTAATCCTATTTCAGTTGGCACCATACACATTCTACATACCACAATGCGTGAGGCAGTTGCCGCAATGCGCAACACGGATCTGTCAATTGCAGCAATTGTATCTGCTGGAGAACTCTTCTGCCGCTTTATCACGTTAAGTCTCGATGACAAACATATGGAAGAATGCCGCCAAATTATGTTGCATAGGGGAACAATATTTCTGAACAAACTTCTTAATTCTAGGCAAGTCATAGCGCAGCAGGCACAGCGTTTTATAAGCGATGGCTGTAGAATTTTAACTCACTCGCGCTCTCGAGTAGTGCTAAAGGCCTTAATAGCGGCCTCACAAAACAAGAAAGTCTTTCATGTTTACGTGACGCAAGGCGGCACGGGAAACTCCGGGTAAGTGACTGCAAATTAAAATTCCTGGCAACTTTTTAAAGCTTTGCTTCCAGCGAGGAAATGATACAAGACTTAAAAGCGGCTGGCATTGATTGCACTCTTATATTGGATTCTGCTACAGGTTATGTCATGGAATCTGTTGATTTTGTAATGGTTGGTGCGGAAGCTGTGGTAGAGAGCGGTGGTATTATTAATCGAATTGGCACTTTTACAATGGGTTTGTGTGCGCGTGAAATGAAGAAGCCTTTCTATGTGCTTGCCGAGAGCTTCAAGTTCTCTCGCTTGTATCCACTTAATCAGCGAGATCTACCCAATGAATACAAGGTAATAAAAGATTTTGCCTAAAATCATTTAAGTATGATTAACTAAGTTGTTAACTTAAGTAACTCCTTTTTCTTTTCACCTTTAGTATTCACGCAAGCACCTTAACGATGTTGCTAAGGTACACCCATTGGTCGACTACACACCGCCTGCATATATAACTCTGCTTTTTACCGATCTTGGCATACTGACGCCTTCAGCTGTAAGCGACGAATTGATCAAACTGTATATGTAAATGGAAATAAAAAAGAATATTATGTACCGAACTGCTCCCAATCGTTTTTAATACTATACAATTATAATTAATCCTACATATTTATTATTATAAATAGATGTATCCTAAAATACATATGCATATAAGCTGTATTTTGCAATATTATATATTTAACACTTTAAATCTCTGCTTTGTGCTTACAAGCTTGAATCGCTTTGTTCATTCACATCGTATTCGGATCCCAAATCATCAAAGGCATCGAGACGTGAGATATCATCACTGCTGTTGCTGTCATTGGTGTACTCGCTGTTGTCCATATCATCGGTGTAAGAATCGCTATCATCGTCAATATCGTGGTCAAGAGGATCGTCAGTGTCAGTTGCATTCTGCTTACAAGAAATGTAAAATGTAGTACATTTGCCTATTAAAATAAAAAGGTTTTTACTCTACCACTTGTCCGGATTGTATGTTGATTTCAATTTGTAGGCGTATATCCATGACCAAAAATGCTGTGGTAACTAATATTGGTATGGTCAGACGGCTCTTCCAAGCCAAGTCCGTTAAAAACAAAAACACGTTGCCAAAGCTGGAGTCCATGGTGCATTAGTTGGTGTTCTCCTTCTGATGTTCTTCCTCCTCTTCTACGGATTGCTGCTGCTCAAGAGCGTCGTGTTCGACAATATGCACAGTTTCGCCTACCGTGAGGGCTTGCACAGGCAGCAAATGACGATGTAACCTTCCGCTCTCCACAGGGGTATCTAGTTCTAACAACTGTTCAAGTGTGCTTGTTGGTACTCCGTTGGAAGATAGCAAAGCTCGCATGCAATCTTGTCGCTTTGCCTGCAGGGAATCCAATAATTTATCGCCCTTTTGAACTTTGGCTAATTTACGTTCTAAGAGCAAATCTTTCTTTTAATAAAATGCAGCAAATGTGCTGGTTATGCTGCTTACCTAGCAATTGCAAATAGTTTGCCGAGTCTGGCAAAGGTTCGTGTGGGCGTGTTGCATCCCCTTCAGTAGGATTGTTATTATTAGACGCTGAAAGTGGGCCAACCACTGGCTCTGGCATAAAATTGTCTTCAAAGCTATCGTTAATACCTACGACTAAATCTATATCAGTAACTCCGTTTTTGTGAAATTCAATACTATTATTTTTTTCTTGCCAAGGATCGGAAGGGCAATGTGACATTTTTATTAACTATAATATTTTTTATGTATTTGCGCAGCTCAGCAAATTTTGCTTACATTTATATCAATTTTTTTTATTTTACGATTTACTTTATTTTGTTTTGATATTTCTATTTTGCTGAATGTTGCCACCTTTCTAATAATTTACAACGACCTTGCCAACTCGCTGTAAGATAATGATGACAACTTGTTTTACGACTGCACTACGGTTAAGGAAATTCGCGCCTTTCCTTTTTATGCAATAAAACAAAATAAATAGGGCTTTCGAGTTGTTAGGATTGGTATTTTATTTTAAATTAAAATTTTATTAAAATAGTATTTTAATTTAGAGCCACGCGTACCTTCTGTTTGTGTTTATTGCACATAGACATTATACATATATATTTATACAGTTTATAAAAAGTTTTCGGATTCCATCGTATTTTCATTAACACTACAAACATAATTGCTGTGGTCACTACCGTTTAGTCCTCCTCTAATGCCACATTGGTGACACCAATTTCGAGTACGGCTGCACCAGGTTGTTTGCTAACAACAGGAAATTCAGGCAAGACAGTTTCTCGCTTGGCCGGCGCTGGCGGCACTGGTGGTAAATCCACAGATTTACTTGTACCTATCAATTAAGTTAAGGCACATTTAAATAAATGTCAGCCAATTGTGATAGCTATAACAATTCACTTACTACAACAACAACCCATAATAAAAATGTCTCTGCGGTCGTTTGCGGTTCGAAATTCTTTTAGCACTAAATCAGTAAAAATCAAACCGGTGACCAATTGGTTGTGGTAGCTCTATTGGTATCTAGAGCTAACGTGCAAACGATTCATGGCTTATTGATAAGATTTTTGTTTAAAATGTAAACTGGGTTATTTATAACAACACAGTCTATCAGCTGCGTTTGTGCTATTGGCACTATCGGGTGTGTGCCACAAATCTCCCGACGGGTTTACTTTAACTCCAATTGACAGCGTTAAAAAAACTGCGTAAATATATTGCTAGTAAATTGTTTGAGATGGAAAGAGCTATTTGGCGCTTTTAAATAAAAATTCGGGTAAAACAGATTTCCGGCACACTACTTTTAATGTAGAAAATGTGTTTTTAGTTCGTTTTTAGCGCATACATCTAGTCGGCTGCGCCCCGGTCTGGGAGCTGACTAATTTAGATAAGCGCTTATCATTGCGCGCTTTCGTGCTTTGCATTGTTGGCCCTGTCTTTGTTGTACTAGTGAAAATTCCATTATAAAGAAGGTGAATAGGGGTATTCGTTTGGAAAAGTAAGAAGCTTTGCAAAGTGTTCTGTAAATAGATTTTGCCAGCTAAAAGTAAAGCAAAACTTCAGACCAGCAAGCCATAGCGTTGTACATAAACCTTTTTCAAAAAAAGGAAATCGTTTTAAGCGAGTTTTGTAAACTCCAAAGTGTAGTAGAGACATTTTTAAAATGTCCTGCTTTAATTATTTTAATGCCCCTGCACCAACGGCACGTCGACACTATCGTACTTAAAACTGTTGTTTTTTTTTTTTTTTGTCCTGCGTGGGTTCCTCACATAGAGGTGAGGCACTGCGACCAGAAGATCTTTTGTACTCTTCAGCTAGTCCTTTAAAAAAAAAAAAAAATTAATTTAGTGATTTTTTATATGAAGTTTCCGTGCGAAATTTTTCGAACTGCGTATGGTCCTTAAATATAAAATAATTTTCGTGATAACCACTCCAATTTGGTATTATGGTATACAAGTCTGAGGCATTGCACAACTCACAGACCGGCGAATGCTGCAGGGGCTACATTAGACTCTCGCTTCGCCCGCAGGTGCCCAAAAACCATTCGGCGCTTAGAAAATATCCACTTTCCCCCACAGCTGCAACAAAAACAGCAACCCCTGCGAAAACTGTGGAGTGCTGCGGGAAGCAAAAAAGCACATCCTATTAAAGTTTTCTAACATTTTTTTATTGTTCATATTATTTATATATACCCGGGAATATAACTTGAAAACATGATATTTATAGCTTTGTTGTGGGCTCGTGATTACATCGTGATTATACCTTTCAAATAAGTCCTAGCAATGGCAGTAGGTACATAGTGCTTTCGGCATATTTACTCTCCGGCCAATTTGGGATCACTAATTTCTCTGTGTGCAGACACGTTCCGAATCTGGTCAGGCTTAGCTTATTTTTTTCAGTAAGTAATTGACTTTAATATTTTACATTGGCTAAGTTTAAATCAAGAAGAATGAAATTAAATAAATTCTTATTGGTTTTGAATTAACCGCCAAACTGCCAACCTAATGTCAAAATATGTTTAACAACACTGCACAACATTCAGTGCGCACAATCGCACTCTCTTATTCTCTCTCTCTTTCTAGGTATTTCTGCTTCTGCTTACATACACTGACACACACACACTTACACAGCCGGAACGTAAACAGCAAAACTCTTGTCGAAACATTTCACGCTTTTCTGATAAAAATGTGTTTTATAATTGTAGTAAAAAGTGTTAATCAAAGCCAAAATCTATAGTCGCGTTTCAATATGAACGCAGTCAATGATTTGATTTAGACGTTGACGGTTCAAATACGGGCGCGTGAGTAAATCAAAAAAAAAAAAACGCTACCATTCTGTGGTGCGCACTAAAACCGCCAGAGCCAGTCCAGATGCAAAGCATCAAGTTATAAAGTTAAACACTCTAACTAAATAATATGTGTGTATTCGCGTCGGTGTCGGCGGTAGAAACATTTTTTAGTAGCAGCGGCGACGACGTCGGAGGCGCTTATTACTCGTGAGAGTTCTTTTTTGCATATATATATTTCGTGTTTATATTCTACCTGACATTCTGCTGGCAGTTGTGAATGTCAGCCACAAAGTGCAAGAGACAAGAAATCACGGCCCAAAAGCGAATAAACAAGAATCATTAAAAAGACGTTCATAAAAACAAGCGGAATTGTCTGTATTTATACAATTAAAAGTTTTGTGCAATTGGCAAAGCAATTTGATATATGTACCTCCAAAAACTATTAAAAGCTAACTAACTCTAACAAAGCGTATACAACAAATTCAAAAGCTGTTTAACAAAAACGCCGCCAACAACTGAGACAACGGAGCCCACCCAGCATGGATGATGAGTTCAAGTTGTGCTGGAAAAACTTCCAGGACAACATAGCCAGTGGGTTTCAAAACCTCTACGACCGCGGTGATCTTGTTGATGTCACATTGGCCTGCGATGGCAAACTGCTGCAGGCGCACAAAATCGTCTTGGCCATATGTAGTCCATATTTTCAGGAGATATTTACAACAAATCCCTGCCAGCATCCCATAAGTAAGTAGTCAGCGCCAGTGCTATTTATAGCGGCTAACTCATAGACGCAAACCACGCCTCTGTGTTCCGCATAGACTTAGTCATGGCAATGTCACTTCCATGCAGCTCCGAATTCCTTTTGCACTATGCAAAGTTATGCGACATGGCATTCCACTGGAGCTGGGCATATCGTAGGCAGCCGTTGGTCATTCTAACGGCCTTATCATTTTATCAGACCTGTCGGTTGTCTGTTCGTCAAGTTTTTGTCTAGATATAAATCAATTTTATGTGTAATAAATTATCTGTCACAAACAGCGACTACAATTTCGAGTCGCTTAGCTATTAAGTGTTATGGGTGGCCTGCAACTCTATAGTGCGAAATAAACAAATGTTTTAATAATAATAATAGTGAAGCAGTTAAGGATGTTAACATGTCCATGCTGATTCAGTATATAACTCCCCCTGATAAATCCAAGTTTCTTATACTTTTTACTCACACTTAGTCTCAAATATCTGTGCTAACAAAATTAAGTTTCAAAACCGAAAACGTCTACCGGTGATGCATACTTATGACAATATCTTAGAAATTAAACAAATTTTAGAAATCGCTTTTTTTTCAGTTAGCATGTTATATCTCGGAAAAACGAAGCATCTGTATTAAATGATGCTCTGATATGAAAACCTCTTATATTTTTAGTTAAAGGTCCATACGCAGTTCGAAAAATGTCGCACGGAATGACAAAAATTGATATAAAAAAAATCCCAAATGGGGGATATCCTTAGGCATCGTAGTATAGCAAGTACTCTCTTTATTTTAAATACTTGTTTGTTTTTAAAAGCAAACAAATGTTCAAATAAGTTGTGCTAACATACTAAATGAAATAGAAATACTTATTTGAGCCTAGACCAGCAGTTCTGAAAGCACCCACTTAGGGCTCCGAAAAATCTAAACAAACTTTAAATGTATTATACATAATTAAAAATTTCGAATTTAACGATTTTAAGAAAGATATCGAAAATAAATCAATATATGCAACTATTTTATTTTCGCCGGGTCTCTAAATTTACCCGATTTGATCGGTAATTGCGAAGTGAATTTTTTTGTTCATATAAACAAGTTCCATTTTTTAGAGCCGTAACCAAAATTACATTTGAGCCGTTCCTGAGATAGAAAAGTTTTTATATAAATCAAAGTTAACAGCCGATTTAGACTTGAAGGCAGTTATTGAAGGAATTTTTGGGATTGTTCCAAGATTCATTCACAGCGTAATTTCTGACAAAGTCATATAAAAACTTGAGATTCCAAAAAAAATTCGAATATTTCCGGTAGATCCGATGGACATCCCCCGTCCAGTAAAATTTTTTTGGAAGTTATAGAAGAAGTATTATAAAAAATGAGAAATCATACATACATATTGAGTCGATCCACCTGGTCCAGCTATTGTAAGATCTGTTGTTATTACTATTAGATTTTCAGTAAAGGCCCATACGCATCGAAAAATTTTGCATGCTGCGTATGGGCCTTAAAGGCCTTTTGTCATTCCGTGCGAAAATTTTCGAGCTGCGTATGGGCCTTAAATCTTTTATTACAGCCAGTCATAGATTCATAATTTTTTACTAAGAAGATTTTAAGTATTAACAGTCACTGGAAAAGTAAAAGATTATATTTAAAAAAAACCGTTTTAAATGACTGAACTATTATTATATTATTATAACTAGTTAATTAAGCTTCAAAGACTACACTTTTTACTTAAATTTAAGGAATTTTGTAGTAGGAATAGTAATTTGTTTGAAGTTGAACTAGTTCCGGTCTAACTAGTTCCCGCATAGTTTTTCAGTAAATCTTTTGTTACAGTCAGTCGCGCAAGATTCATAGGCTTTTCTTTTTACTTAATGCTATAAATGCCATATTAGAAAGCAGGCCCGTAGAGAGAAACTCCGGGTGGAAAAATGTATCGGCCCCTTTATTACACCTTTAGCTTGAATCATTGTGTTCTGTAAGTACGACAGTAATTATAACGGCCCCCTGAGAAAACTCCGGGCCCGGGGGGGAATCCTCCCCCCCTTCCCCCTCTCTCGTCGGGCCTGGTAGTAAGTCATACGAAAATTAAAGTGTTAGATATTGGATAAATAGATAAATATTGAGCAGTTACAAAAAAAACTGGTTTAACTAAGAACGATTTTTTGGGTATACCGTTTAATATAACTAGCCTATTATGATAATACTTTAATGTTTACTTGAATTTAAAGAATTTTGTATTAGTAGAATCAACTCCATAAGTAAGAGATTAAGATATAAGATTCATAGGCACTTCTGTTTACTTAATGTAATGAAGTAGTACGACTCCCGAAATTTAAGGGATTAGATATTTAATGCTGTAAATACATATTGAACTGTAATTCCAGTTCCAGGAAGTTTTGTTTGCGCATAGTTTTTCGGTAAATCTTTTGCTATAACCTGCCGAATCAAGATTCTCTGATTACATGAAGATAGGGAATTTTGTAGAAGCAGATTGTAACTCCAAAAGTAACTGTGTGGAGCTGTAACCGAAGCAGCCGGTATAACTAACTAGAATCGAAAAGTTCTATATTTATAATGAACAGTTCCAGGTGCTCTATTTTACTTATAGAAAATATTTGGTAATTTTAATAGCTCATAACTCCATGATCAAAAGAGCCGCTTCAACTAAATATCTTTGAGAGCTTACTCAGAGCGAATAAGATGCAGTTTATTTTAATCATTGGATTAAGATTCTACAGACCAAATCATAAATTGGTATCTATATGCCCATTAATGGAACCTGCCAAGCCTCCCTCGAGCAAAACAAATATTAGCCCAAACTGATTGTACCCTCTGCAAGAGTATACAAAAAGGCAAATATGTTTACAGTGTATAGTATCTATGAGTTCCAAATTAAATAGTCAGCTATGAAAGTGCGTAGTAGATAATCCCATGAGCCGCATGCCGCCACGTTGTCTCTAGCTGCAACTTTCAGCTGCAGAGGTTCGGCCTTACACACATAGTAGAGCCAAGTAAACATATTGATAACCGTGTTACCATCGCTTTAGAGTTCCACTTCAGTTTGGGTACGTTGCTGACCTCATCAAATGTACTTCAAATGCTCACTCAGCCTACATATCGTACATCGTACATGGACTCTGGAATTGTGCATGGATATGATATCGCCTAGCTGACGAGGCCGTGTTGCCTACTCTATAACGCTGCTGAACGGTGGCTTTATCAGATCAAGCTGCAATAAAATAAAAAAAAAATTTATTTTATCTTTCAAGTAGCAGGAAAAAGTTGCTACCTACCCAGTCAACAGCAATGAAAAACACAACTACCATAAGCGCATTTTGAAAAGATAAAGAATATTAATATACCCTATAAATAATGCCATGGGGGAAAAAAAAATTATTAAAAATAAACCAAGTTATAACACAACAACAACATCCTAGGCTGGTCAACAATAGTAATAGAGCAAATATTATTGTTGTTGTTATGTTCTTGGGTTGTTGCTGCGTGTTACACTTGAATAGCAACAAAAAAAAAAAGTCTAACATTTTATCTTTTTATCGCGTTTAACAATCATTTATTACCCAACTACTATTTAGACCCTACGTTGAGCCCGGGGGCCTAATGGCACTTCTGCACACAGTACAACACTTGAAGACTTTTTGAGATATTGATTAGAGAACGCTCGCTGGCGCACACACGTGTATTTATTTTGGTGTTTGTTTCTGATAATATGAGTTACTGCATTAGAGACCGATATATGACAAGTATACAATACCATATACACTTAGTACATATATTATACTATGCAGCTGTCTGGCTTACTTCAAGCACCCACTTTCAATATCTATGCCAGTTTCTTCTGCCAAAGCTAAACTTAATCCTTTAACATTATCTATTTATATGCCATTTAAGTTTTTATTATTGACATAAACAATGGCATAACTTAACTAGCAATCCATGTCCATGATGGCTGAAGTGTTTATCAGCATACCACATTTAGTTGTAGTACCCAACTACCCTGCCGTATTATGTGTATCACGCCTAATCGTAAAATAAGATTTTGAACTTTGTTAGATAAGGCGATAGTCACACAAACACATAAATGAAGTACATCTGTTGTTTCTGTCGTATTAAGACTTAGCACTCCGATACTATACTATATACGATACTATATATATATATATGTCTATACATATGTCTTAAACCCATTCAGTTAAAGTGGTAACAGTTTTGCTGATATTAGCCACCATAAATGTTTTATAAACTCAATGTAATATCGACGAATGGACTTGTCGTAAATATCAAAAAATATAAAAATTTTATATTATATAGTAGCCAGTTTCAGTGGCGTAACAATGGATTTCCTTTGATTGAAGAGTCTATGGATATATTATCATTCGTATAAAATCAGGAGTGGATTGGCGCAATGTTACAAAACATTTTGTGCGAGGGTTGCGATGATGCGTTCTGATTTGCCACTTCCGTCAAAACATACTAAGAACTTGCTCTTCTACGAGGCCTTTTTTTGTTTGGGGTGTTCACTTTGTCTGCCATAAATGCAAAATGGTAAAAGAGCAAAGTGTGCAACAATTTACACTAAAAAAAAATGGGCACTTACTCCCTCGCCAGACCCTTGTCCACGAATGGTAGGGCAGTCTTGTAAAAATCGCCAATATCTTTTTGATGGTGACTATATTTTTACACTGTTTCTGGAATATAATCAAAGTTGCAAAAATATATTTTTTACTGAATAACATTTTTCTTACAAAAACTTTTCTTTACAAAACCAAACCAAACAATATGATGCTTATAAGCAGCGGATTGTTGTTGCTCACGTAACTAGTGCTCCATTGGTCACGTCGGGCATTCTTGACTTTAGCCATTTATGCTCGACAAAGTGAACACCCCAATTCTTTAACGTCACTTAAAAAAAATCATCCCGGCAGAAACATGAAATTAACATGTGAACATTTTCGATTCAGGATTTATTGTGATTACCGACCAGGATAATTTAGACAGGAATTTAACAATTGTAAGTCATCATGGTTGACTGCTTTAGGGGATTATATACCTTGGTATGTAAAGTTTGTTTTCGAAATTATTTATGATTAGCGAAGTTATGGCCCTTCTCCCAAAAGAACTTTTTTTGCAGTAGCTGGCATTGACCATGATATGCATCCAACAAACTGATATCATAAAATCGAACATTTTCCATTAGAATTTTGGAATCTTTTCATCGCGACAATATTTTTGAAAAAATACTATTCAGAGATCATCGCACATTATGCGTCGGGCGCTTAAACTTTCTTCAGAGACAGAACGCGCTATGAATACCCGTAACTTCGAAACTACTGCTCCGATTTGCCCTTTTTTTTTAAACTATTTACTTCCATGTGTCATCAAAAATGTTTCGATCTTGTGATATATCAGGAGGTATATATAACTCCTTAATAACTAAAAGGTCATCAATCTTAAGGCTTTTTTTTTTTAAAATAAAAAAACACAAAAATTTCAAATGAATCGAAAATCTTTATTATCAATAGAAAGAACCGTTCTTGCCATTCACTTTTTAAAAATAATCCCTTTCAAATGTTGGCCGCAACTGCACCGTAGCTCGTCCAAGCGGAGGTTCCAATTTTCGATGACGCGTTCGAGCATAATCGGCGGTATCTCGCGAATAACACGGGTAATGTTGGCCTCCAATGCTTCAATCGTAGCTGTGGATAATCAAACACTTTAGATTTTACGTAGTCCCAAAGGAAAAAGTCTAACGGTGTGATATCACACGATCTTGGTGGAAAATTCACCGGTCCGGAGCGTGAAATTAATTGTTCACCGAATAGGTTCCTCAATTCGTTGTCCATTGTTCCACAGGCTGTGTGGCAAGTGGCGCCGTCTTGTTGAAACCAAATGTCGTCGAGATCTCGGGCTTCAACTTCAGGTAGCAAATAATTCGTTATCATGGTGCGATAACGGTCGCCATTGACGGTTACGGTCTGACCAGCGTCATTTTTGAAGAAATATGGACCGATGACTCCAGCGGCCCATAAACTACGCGCTGGACGAGGTCTATTCGGTCAGTGTCATCCAATAATGATTGTTGTGTCTCAAATTTGTTGATGGTATGGCGAATTGTGGTCTCAGCATGTCGATTATGGCGACCATAAAATGGCCTAAGCGCGGGAAAAACATTCTTTACAGAACGCGAATTTTCGTAATATAATTGTACGATTTGTAAACGTTGTTCGGGTGTAAGTTTTTCCATGATGAAAACTGCATAAAAAACACATGGCAACTTGACAGTACAGCGTGGTTTATCAAAAAAAACTTATTGAAAAAAAAACCCTCAAGATTGATGACCCTTTACTATACTTAAATTTTTACAATACTTAAATATGAATGTTTTTTATTAGCTTAAGAAATATTCTTCAAAAAAATTTGTTAACTTATTCAATGCTCGAAGTAGTAGGTATCGCAATAAGCTGGAAGTCCTCTGGGTGATCTCGGTATGTACCAATCAGCCTACTTAAGCTTTCTCAACTGTGTACTGGCTTATTAAATAACAAAATTTAAAACCAAAAGCAATCCTTCAGAAGTACATTGTGAAAGTTAGCGATCAACGAATTTTTTTAGTGGTTCTAATTAAAAATTGGTAGGTAGTAGGTTCCTTTAAGATGTTCCCCCACTTAAATTTCTAAGAATGACATTAAAATATAATTGTCATAATGGGTTCGTTTGAGTCCTTTTTTCATTTCAAGAATAGATTTTCTGAATTTTAGAATTTCGAATTGCTGAAAAGATGCAATAAACTAGTTTGTCTTATTAATGATCATCGGTTAAAATCGGTATATCAAACCATAACTACTATAATTCTTCGAATTTAATACCTGGAAATTTTGTTTTTTTTTAAATTATAGGAGTGCAGCACGGAATGACAAAACTTCATATAAAAAAAATATCCCAAATGGGATATCCCAAAATCGGAGAAAAATAAAAATACAATTAACTTTCTTGGAAGAACACTCAATTACTTTAAAAAGTCTGTTAGAGGCAGAGTGAGGGAGTTGGGAGTAAGAAAGAGCCCTTGGAACGATGACCAAATTAATGCAAGGGGATGTAATTTGTATTGAAATCCAATTCAATGTTTCTGGTATAAAAGTTATAACGAAGCTAAGCTTTGAAAGCTATGTTATGGATAAGGCTGGATGAATAAAAGGGAGAGACGTGAAATACGACCATGGCCAAGATAATTTAAAGAGAAAATAAAACGTGTCTGCAAGGTATAAAAAGGAAAGTTCCGTGATCCAAACTCCAATAATAACCCAAGAAGTTGCGAAAGGATGTTTTGCTTGCCTCACGAAAATACTCAGGGGTGGGCAAAAAGTCTAATCGTTAATCAGCTTTGCCTTTATTCTTGTTTAAAGCCTATTGAAAAATCATTTGCTCACAAGATTTTAATAAGAATATTCAGCTGGCCCCTTGGAAAAAAAAGGGGTTAAGAGATATCTGTGACATACCGACAGATTGCAGTTGGGTTTAAATTTGACTAAAAGAGATTTCTGTCACAAAACTAATTGATATAGGGCCCAGTAATACAGTCGAGCTTCAGTGTAACGAACTCTTCTACGAAGAATTTTTCTACGATTACTATTGCTTTCTTTCAACACAGCTTTTAAGATCTCCTCCTTCTGAGAGAAATCATTTTACATACCTATAGTGCATTACCACCTTAGCTAAAACGCCGAGTAGGGACGCCTTTGCTTCTAAAGTAGCATTAATTGCTACCCATAATGACGCTGTCTTACCGGGAGCACATTTTATAAACGTATCATATAATATCAGACTTTGACTTGAAACATATGAAAATAAAAAAAATGCTCGATATTTTATTGCGCCTATATTTTGACATATAATTTATGAGTGGGGTTCCAGTAGCAACAAATAGATTTACTTATCTAAGCTAGGCAAATCGCATGATATAACATTTTAAGGTGTTGCGGATGGTATATAGACTCGTATGTATTACTCAAGGAAGTGCAGCCTGTAAAAGTTACTATCTTTTAATCTATAGAGTACCCTTGTTATGGATAGTTCAAATACTTGGCTAACTAGCGCCTTAGTCTTGTTTTTGGTTCTTTGTATACCCTTATTTTTTATCAGGTTATACTAAAATTACTACAACAACTACTTACTCGTCTATTATGGCGTTTACAGATAACAAATATTTATTTATTTATGTATTGTCAAAAGACTCTATACCAATACAAACGTTGGACTTCGTTAGCAAAGTCGACAACGACGACAGCAGACCCAACAACAGTAGAGCCCATTGGTATTGGGCGTTCTGATTCGATAAACATTTATCATAATCATAAAATAAAATTGCTTTTGTAGGCAATCGACTGCAATCTTATTGGTGGACGTGTCTCAAGTGGGCGTGCTTTAGAATTCGGCCATGGAGAATGTTTGCGTGTTGGGTTTTAAACTAAGAAAAGATATTGTAGCTAATAGAAGCCCATACATATAATGCTGCAAGAGCTGCCAAGTCGGCATGCTGACATAATTCCCCCCGTGTTTTTTTTTTTTTTTAAGTCAACAAGTGCCGAGATCTACTTGTATATAGCTCTTATATCAGCATAGTTCAGCTTGGGTCAGGCGCACTTTATGCTTTCCTCGAAAAAAAAAAAAAAACCCATAAAATCAAAATACCCTCAACACAATTTTAAGCAAACAACCAGTCCAGTCGATCGCTCAGGCCCGATCGCTGATCGTAAGATGCTCGATTTTGTATGTTTTTTGGTGTATCTCCGGCTTGGTTATCAACAGGCATCCACAGATTTATCACGTTTTCAATGAACTTTAGTCAAAGTTTATCTACACGTTCTTCATTCATATACGAGTATGGTTTATTGATTCAAGCAGTCTATAGATCTCTTTGTCGTCTTGTCTGCGTTTCTGACTTTGTCTCAATTCTATGCAAGTCGGTCAATCTCTCAGACCCATAAAATGTATTTACTTTGTATCTGTATCTGTTTAATTTCGTAAGCTATATTTTGAATTTACTACAAATATTGTGCGCATTTTAAAGCTATGATTGAACATTTATCGCTGATAGCTGATGTGGCATCCATATAATCTATATGGTATAATTTTAGTGTAAATATTTGTTCCGTTTCTAACAAACTAGGGAATTTACAGATCAGCCAGCTGCAGATACTACCGAACTGGCTAGTCTAATTTTGACAGGAATTATGATTTAGATCTTCGAGCACGTGTTAAGTTCCAAGCGCACTCTTAACACGGATATGCCTGATGCAAAGCCAGAGCTTTGGTTATGCCAACAGTCAACGCTGACGGCAACGTCGACGACACTGTTGATTCCAATTTTGTACAGTCAGACGATTAAACAAGAGACTTTAGCTCGATTTTATATAGAAAATGTTATTGAGAACAAGTGATAATATTGTTTTTAACTAGATGTAGATGCTGTGTTTATTTGCGTATTGAGTCGGCACAGTGGTTCAAAGTATGTTGTATACCGAAAAGGCTATTCCTGTGGTTGATGTCAGCAGCCTATATAATATATCGCTTTATATTGGCTCCTCTTAACTACGATTTTAAATTGTCGGTTTAACAATAGGTTTGTTACTTTTTCATAGATCTTTGTTTTTTTTTAATAAATCTCCAAAATCTGAACGACTTACATTTTCAAAATTTTTGAAAAAACAAAATGTCAAAAAGATTTCATCATTTTCAGATCATTTTGGAAACTTTTTTTTTGTCAGAAATTTCAAAACATTTATATTCCAGCCAGGTCTGTGGACAGGGAGAAATGGGGGATTTGACGCTGGGAGAATATTCTTTAAGGCGCCCATAGATTTAAAAAATTAAACGTAGTTGTTGCAATGTTTACAAAAAGTCTCTCAGCTGTTTTGAGCAAGGGAAATATGAGAATTTATCGAAAGGAGCAAGGGAAATATGTGAAGTTATCGACAAAAATGTAAAATTGGCAGCACGCCAAACAAAAACAAATAAAGTTTATTTGAGATATTTAAATTAACCGACTGAAGTAAAGGGTTGGTTTTAAAGTAAAAAGATTCAAAGGTAGGGTGGTCTAAATCCGCTAAATATAAGAATTTCATAAAAATTTGTTAAACATTTGCTATGAAGAACTGAAGAGTTGTTACTTTCAGTCGATCAGTCTGTTGACCAGGTTTATTTAAGACTTTAGCAAGACATTGAACCTCTCTATTCTCTCTAATTCTTTAATTGCTTATTATTGTACTGAAATTTTAAGTGAGATGATTCGTTACCTACGCAGTACGAAATATTTCGCACGGAATGACAAAACTTCATATAAAAAAAAATATCCCAAATGGAATTTTTTTTTTATATGAAGTTTTCGATTCCCTGCGAAATATTTCGTACTGCGTATAGGCCTTAAACAGAAAAAAGAGTCAGACTACAAATAAGATTCGACCGTACCCCAAATTGTTTTTTCGAAATTGCCCCTGCTTGAAGTTGAAATTGCACGTGGACGTCACAGGGAATTTTCATACATTTTAGTATTCAATGTTTTCGAAAAATCCACAGATTAGCTCAATAATTTCAAAATAATTTAAGAATCTCCTTTAAATTCTTGTTACTTTTAGTTTTAGATATAAACCTTAAAAAAAAAATGTAAAGCTCGATTAAGCGAATTACAGTCCACTGTGACTAGAACTTATTTTATAATTATTGCGCCTGTTGTTGAGTTATATTTAAGTTTTCAGATTTCTTATCATAGATGTGTTTTTTTTTTGTATTGATATAGTATTTGAACGCTTCGATGATAACATCTCCACTATGAATGTGACCTCCTTTCGTGTTGACGTTCTCGTTATTAATGTTGTTGTTAATGATGCTTTTGTCTCTTACAGACACATATTAATTTAATACATATAAACGGACATTACAAATTAAATAAATAAATTTTCCATACATATCCGGAGATGAAATTCCAGATCTAAATCATGCATTCTCTTTATTTATATTTCGTACAGTCATACTCAAAGATGTTAGCTTTAATATCATGTGCGAACTGCTGGAGTTTATGTATCAGGGCGTGGTCAATGTTAAGCACACGGAACTGCAATCCTTTATGAAAATTGGCCAGCTGCTGCAAATCAAGGGACTAGCCACCAACTCCAATTCCTCACCTGGTTCAACATCTTCAGAGAAGTCCACTAGTCAAAACCAAAATGCCAGCGATGAGCTAGCGCCGCCACATCCTAACAGCAGCAGCACACCCAATAACAACAGCAACATCCAAAACACTACACTTAAAACGGACACGGATCACAACGAACCCCAGAGCAGCTCCAAGACTAGCACACACAGCAGTTCGCGTGCCTCTGCAGCTTCGCCAGGCGCCGGTAGCTATAGCAAAGTCAGCGCCAACGAGCACCAGCTATACACGCTGAGCAAGCGACATGCGGAATACAGCAATGACTCCCTGTCGATTTACTCACGCAAGCAGCTGCGTCGCTCGCTGACGGATCATGCTGGCAGTGGCCAGGGCGCTGCGGATGGCGGCGATAGTGCTGATGGCAGCATGGAAGTTTTAAATCCAGAGGAGTTCTTTATGCCCAGCATACCGCACATATCAATGGTTGAGTCGCGCTACGAGCTGGGCGGCGGCGGAGGCGTTAAGCGTGAAAGTGAACATCATGGCTCGCCTGCATCATCTTCGTCAGCTGCTGCGGCAGCTGTAGCCTCGCTGCGCAACTTGCCTTATGCGCCACCTTTCAACTTGGACTATAATTTCTATAAAAACAACAACAATAACAACAACAGTGCCAGCAGCCTTAACAGTGGCAACAGCAGCGCTTCCAACAACAATGGCAATACGGGACCAGGCAGCGGAAATCCCAACACAGAATATCCCAATGACCTGTACATGCCCAATGACTATTCCAAAAACTTTGGTAATCACATGGACATTCCACCAAGTAGGTTTTTACACACTCTGAAAAGCTTTGCATGCTGCTTGTACTCATCTGGTTTTTTTGTCTAACATCGCACTTTTAATTTTGATTTTTCATAAAATCATTTAATTTGTTTTGCTTGAACTTCATGTACTACATATGATCAAAAACCATGTAACGAATCGATAGAAATATACGTACTAATCATTAATACAGCTGGGATTTAGTGCTAGTACTGACCCATGTGACACTATTTTTATTTTTGTAGAACCCAGCCACATTTGGGCATGGATATGTTTTAAGCACCTTTAGTATAATGACACATGAGCTTTAATATTTTACGATCATCAAGAAAAACACACACAAAGTTTAAATTATTAATCTCTTATTTTTTGCCAAATGTAAATAACTTGAGAAATAACATATGTATATAACTTCCGGTCAGCCGAAGTTCAAATATCCTTGCAGAAGAAGCAGAAACATATCTTATAAGCCAACCCTCGCTCGTGAGTTTCAAAAAGAAATTCGGCAATATTATTAGAAGTGGTTCCGAATTTCGCATCCGATTTGCAGTTTATCTTAAAGGCCCATACGCAGCTTGCAAAAAAAAATATCTCAAAAAAGGGAAAAATTTTTGCATGCTGCGTATGGGCCTTGGCCCTTAATATATAGTTAGTTACAATATTTTGCGATCTAGTTCGAGACAGTGTCGTTATTTCAACAAAGCAAAATCCAGATATAAAGAATATGTTTAAATAAATTAATTCAATTAGATTAGTTCGAGGCATGCATAAGCAGGAAATATTCAAAACTAAAAATACTTATAGGTATAGGAAATAATGTTGGAAGTAGTTTTTACAAAAGCTTAAAACAGTCTAAGCAAAAAATCTGTTTTGATACACATATATCCAGTTCTGTTCCGAATCTCGACTAAAATTCTAGTTGGTTAAACTGTGATTGTTTACGGAAATATTACAGATATGTACTCTATAAAAGTACCAAAGTACCTTTCGAATTTCTTTGCCCAAGCTTATAATCTTTAGCCTTCCCGGGCAACTAGAGTTGTAATTGTATATATATCATATGGGTACAATAGATCCACTTGGGTCGCAGTACATATTACACCCAGTACAATATATATCATATCCTTGAATTTGTCCCATTGAGTATTCAATGACTATGTAACGCAGTTGCAATTGTATTATGGCAGGCAGATGCCCTCAATACACATCCACCCAAGCAATCCAAAAAAAGAACGCTAAGGTAAAACCAACAAAAAATTTAGGGTAAACAATTCTTAAACTACTTTTCCAAGCCTATTAATATAAACCGCAACTCCCAAAGTGCTCATTAATATCTTTACGCTATGGGATTCCGGTACAAGATCGAGGTATCGCAGCCAGTGACCATACCAAAACCTACTACAAATAACAAATTTCAGAACAGTTCTCTTATATCACGGATTCAGCTTAATCCTACGATTTAGAAACTAGTTCAATGTACTTATTTTATTATAGCATATACAAATAATGCTTAAGTTTAAAAAAATTCTGATTCTCATTTTAATAAAGTAGAGTCGGTTACTGTTTGTACATCCCAGCTATAATATGCGAGAACTGGAGTCGGTTACCACGAAAAGTAAAAATTAGCAAAATGTCATGGTTCCTATACCATAGCTTAACCGATTTCTTTTGTCGTCCGTATCATTTTGTAGGGGGTCTTACTCGTTGGCCTTTTTTTACACACAAAAAATGTTTCCACAATGCGTACAAGGGTAAGAATATACTTTAAATCTGAAAGGATTGTTGTTTGTATGAAGGTTTTTGGTTTAAAAATATCGGAAAATAAATAACATAATATTTCTTAATGCCAAAACCAACTAAACGGACCAAGTAACCATTAACTAAATTGTCTCTGTAAGTCCTCTTAGTTCAATTTGTCTCTGTAAGTTCTCTTAGTTCAATTTTGTATACTACGACTTAAATAAGAGAAGAGCCAAGTTTACTACACACAATTTTTTTTTTTTAATATACCCCATTATATTTTAAGTTGATTATATGTAAAAGGACTATACTCTCTGCAAGGGTATTACAAAAAAAGATTCGCAAAACGCACTGTTATTTAAGCAAACGTTGCTTTCTCACGCCAAAACATTCAACTAATGTTAAATATGTAATTATATTTGATCTTGATGCCCCCAACCAAGATGGTAGCAACATGGTGATGTTGTCCACAACCTCCTTGCTGCACGGCAACTGCGTGTTCAACCGTAACAATACCGTTGCTACACAGCAGGGCATGAAGACCTACTGGCTGTGCAAGTCCTATCGCATTAGCATGTGCCGTGCACGCTGCATTACACATTTGGGACGTATTATCTCCGCTACGGGTGTGCATAATCATACGCCGCATATGCGCGGTGGCAGCGGCGGCTCTGTTGCAGTGGCGCCCAATCCTAATCCAAATCAAGGCAATTATGGCGCAGCAGACGGCAGTCTAAGCAATGCTCACATAGCACCGCCGGAATTGAATCATGCGTCGGCGGGAGGCAGCGGTGGTTCGAGCGCAACGTGCACACGTCTGGGCACTAATAGCAATATGTTTGGCGCTCCAGTGCCAACGTCGAGCGGTGCAGCCTTGCCGAGCAATCAGTCTACGCTGAATACGCATCATCATACAGCAGCACATCATCATTTGGCTCAGAGTTTGCCTAATCTTCTAGTGCAGCATCATTCAAATACGCTTCATAATATGGAAACGCATGGCTTGGGTCCAACAGCCGGACCAGCGCCGCCGTCAAATAGCGTCATACACAATATTATGCACAATCCCAATCTCATGCATCTGCCCATGCAGCAGCAGCAGCAACAACAACTGCCACACCAGCAGCATCAACAGCACTCCCCGCACAACAGTCATCATGGCCAACAACAGCAGCAGCAGCACCATCATCTGGAGCTGAGCGGGCCCGCCTTGCTGTCTGTATCCCCTGCACATATGCAGCAAAGCCCGCAATCGAATCGCAGCAGCCATTCCTTGCATGCCAATGAGTCACCTGTCTGCATGAAGAGTCCACCGCCACCGCCGGATCCGCACGTGCTGGCACATAATGCTGCTGTATCACCTGAAGATGATATTAATTCAAATACAGCTGGTTCTACGGAAGTGCCGCCACATGCTGCGGATGAGGCAACACCACATATTATTGACTCCATAACGATATCTCCAGGCAGTGGACACAATTTTAAAATTGAGAATATGTAATTGGCGGAGCATATATAATAGTTTTTAAGCCCAGGCGGTTTTAACTTATTTTGAAGAGCAAACAGAAGGCGGCTAGTTAGTGTTTGTAGTTGAAATTAATTAAATTTAAATTAATTTGATTTTTGTGTATTTTAAAATGCATATTTGATAAAACTAATTCAAATGAAAACTGGCGCTGTTTACTTATGGTCACAAACCAAGAATACTCATACACATTGTAGACTTACCTAACATAATGGTATATTTAAAGTTCAGGTAAGCTACTGGGAACTGCATGAAGTAACCAATTGGACTAATTTGATTCGAAGCTCATTTGTGTTTGTCCCGGTATCATATAAAACATAAAATTCTCATCTAAACAGCAACATGTTAAACAAGATACCAAAACTGTCCAACTCTTGCTTATGTACCCATATGTATATTATAGTCGCACCCGGTGAGCACTGGTTCCAAGGCAAGCTGGAGTTTATGCTGAGCCAACGCGGCAAGCCGCTGTTGGTGCATGATGGCCACACCTTTGGCATACAGTACGTGCGCAAGGACAAGAAGTACTGGCAGTGTAATTTATCGCGTAAGTTTAATTGCAAGGCGCGTGTAACCACCACGGATACGGGCGAGATTATTGTCACCAATAATGAGCACTGCCACACGGAGATACGACAGCATCTGCGCAAAGATTATCAGCGCAATAAGGTTATGATGAATGCGCTTATTAATCTAAGCACAAATCGTTTTGGCGATTTGCGGCGACATAATCTTTCGGCGCTGGGTAATCTGCAGTCCATAGTGCCCACTGCTTTGACACAGACGTCGCCCATAGATGCAGTTGTTCAGAATTTACACCATTTGGCCAAAGCTTCGGCAGAGGCCAAATCCAATGAGCAGCAGCAACAGCAGGAGCAGCAGCACAATGTGTTCAAACATGACAATGAGGAGCCTTTAGACTGTGGCCTGCGTGGTTCCTTAGCGCTGGAAGACATGGCACGCAATTTCATGACAAGCAAAGTAAACAATGACAACAACAATGACTTGAACAAGGAAGATGATTGGAAGTGCAAAAATGAAGGCGCCGATGTGCATTAAGCTTGTTGCTATTTATCGAAGTGTTGCAATTTCGATAAAAAGTTTACAACTGACACTTGTAGTGGCGCCATCTAGTGCCTTTTTTAACGTTGCCGCTTTGAATTTAGTTTAAATGTTTGCTAAATTAATTAAATTAAGGCCGTATGATTTAAATAGACGGCAAGTACAAAACATAACAAAACGCAAGTTATAATACTCAAAATAGCGCAACAGCAACACCAAATAATAAACAAAAAATTCCAAAGAATTTAGAAAATTAATTAATGTTAAATGTCTGATGTACTTTTTTATTAGTGAATTTTAAGCAAAAAAAACTGTTGACTAATTTGGTTTAGTTTTTAAGTTTTAAAAAACTGAATTTAATAAATTTTTTATATGTTCATGGGTACATGAGTTTTAAGATTACTTCACTTAAATGTTAATCACGCGACTAAGCTTCTGTATGCGATTGAGCAGCAAATCGCCTTGCTTAATGGTAGCTTGATACTGCCAGTTTTTGTTATCCGGTCGATTAGTTTCCACAATGCCACCCACACGGTCCACCTTTGCGTGCAGCCGTCCAGCGGCAATAAAGCGTGACAGTTCCTGGTCGATATAGTCCACGGTAACACCAAAAGCCTCGGCCATATACTGCAAAGTTAGCGAACGATACGATTCCAGCAACTGTGTGTAGGCCAAAATGCGCATTTCTATGACATAGTAGCGATAGTGAGGATATATGAGGTAATCACAGCGTAGCTGAGTTTCCACTGCGGCAAGGTGCGCGTAAAACTGCTCATACTGGCAGTTAAAGAGCGAGAACAAGAATTTCTTGACATCGGGCAGACCGTGCAGCACCTCTTGAATTTCAGAGCCCTTGATGACTTTGTCGCGCAGCTCATTGCGTGGCAGCGCTATCATGGAAACATAAACAGTATAGCGCACAAATGTGGGATAGTCCATGAGTTCATAGGAAGTAAAAGTGCTGACGGTATCCAAAAAGAAAGTGGCCGCAGCCTTGAAGTCTCGTATGGCTACAGAATAAACGCCTTGGTAGACTTTGAGGCGATTGCGACGATCCCAGTCACCACCCTCTTCAATCAAATACTTGGCCTTGTCAATGTTGCGTGTAATAAGATCGTGATCCAGATAGAAGAGACCCAAACGAATCAAATGAAAGACAATGTCTAGACGGTGACCCAGAGATACAGTTTTCTCGTAGGTTTTGCGGAAAGCAGTCTCAGCGGCTGCCTTATCACCAATGCGACATAAATACTCGGATTTCTTTAGATTGGCCTCACGCACTTCCATCTCGCCAAGATTCTTTTCGGCATCCTCAATTGCTGCATTAAGTCTTTCAATTTCCGCATTATTTTGCTCACGCATACGCGCCAACATGTCCTTGTCCTGGTTCCAGTTGAGTTCACTGCATATGTGTTCATACCAAGGAGCCATGTTATCCGCACGTATGGCATCCAGCAATTTGGTTTTCAATGCTGCATCTTTCTTGAACTCGGCCAAAGTAAGCAGAAATTTGGTTTGCGCCAGTTCCAAATTGGGATTCTTTTCCAAGCCTTGCTCTTCCAGATTTTCGGTCGGCATGATGAATTTGTTTTTTAATTATTTAAACACAAAGCAAATTACTTCAATTTAACTTTTTTGAGAGAATAAAATTTTTTTGTTGTCAAAGCCGCAGAGTCATGAAGGAATTGAAGTTGGCTGCGCCAGCTGCTAGGCAAATGCGGCTGCCAACTCGTTAGATTTTGTTAAAACGATAATTATCGTTTAGCAGCGTTGCGTTTCACGCCATCCCTGGTTAATGATGAAAAAAGGGGAGTGAGTGCAATTGATTTTTTATTGGAGCTGATAGTGTTTAATTTTGGGGCGAAAAATTGTTGTTTTGTGGCAAATTAGAATCGCTGCAGACGGAAAATTTGCATAAGCTTAAGCTCCAGCGCAGAGTGTGCACAAAATGATTGGTGGTCTGTTCGTTTACAACCACAAGGGCGAGGTGCTTATCTCGCGAGTTTATCGCGATGACATCGGACGCAATGCCGTGGACGCCTTTCGGGTTAATGTCATCCATGCGCGGCAGCAAGTGCGTTCCCCTGTGACCAACATTGCGCGAACCAGCTTCTTCCACATTAAGGTACAGTGCGGCATCAATGCCACGTCAACCGGAAGGAAGTTACTAATGAAAATTTCATCTTTTTGCAGCGAGCAAACATTTGGCTGGCCGCGGTGACCAAGCAAAATGTCAATGCTGCAATGGTCTTTGAGTTTTTACTCAAGATTATTGAAGTTATGCAGTCGTATTTTGGTAAAATCTCCGAGGAGAATATTAAAAACAACTTTGTTTTGATCTATGAACTGCTGGATGAGATTCTAGACTTTGGTTATCCTCAAAATACGGATTCGGGCACTCTGAAGACATTCATCACGCAGCAGGGCATTAAATCGGCCACCAAGGAGGAGCAAATGCAAATTACTTCGCAAGTGACAGGTCAAATAGGATGGCGACGTGAGGGTATCAAATACCGACGTAACGAATTGTTCCTTGATGTGCTGGAGTATGTTAATTTGCTGATGAGTCCGCAGGGGCAGGTGCTGTCCGCTCATGTAGCCGGCAAAGTGGTCATGAAATCGTATTTGTCGGGTTAGTTGTGCTCATATTCGCTTCCAACAACTAGTTCACATTTTTTTTTTTTACCTTTTTTATAGGCATGCCGGAGTGCAAGTTTGGCATTAACGATAAAATTGTTATGGAGTCAAAGGGTCGCGGCTTGTCCGGCAATACCGAGGCGGAAACTTCACGTTCCGGCAAGCCAGTTGTTGTCATAGACGATTGCCAATTCCATCAATGCGTTAAGCTAAGCAAGTTCGAAACAGAGCACTCCATTAGCTTTATACCACCCGATGGCGAGTTCGAGCTTATGCGCTATCGCACCACAAAAGACATTTCATTGCCATTCCGTGTAATACCCCTAGTACGCGAGGTGGGCCGTACCAAAATGGAAGTTAAAGTTGTGCTCAAATCAAACTTCAAACCCTCGCTGCTGGGCCAGAAAATCGAGGTCAAAATTCCCACCCCACTAAATACTTCAGGTGTACAGTTGATCTGCTTGAAGGGCAAAGCTAAGTACAAGGCTTCCGAGAATGCCATTGTCTGGAAGATTAAGCGCATGGCTGGCATGAAGGAGACCCAACTATCAGCGGAAATTGAGCTGTTGGAAACGGATACAAAAAAGAAATGGACACGCCCGCCCATTTCCATGAACTTCGAGGTGCCATTCGCGCCATCCGGTTTCAAAGTGCGCTATCTAAAGGTGTTCGAACCAAAGCTCAACTATTCCGATCACGATGTTGTTAAATGGGTGCGCTACATTGGACGCAGTGGTCTCTACGAAACGCGCTGTTAAGCGCTCAAAAAATATAATGAAGCAATCAATTGCAACTCTAAATATTGTGTCGAATTGAAAAATGTAAACGCATTGTATTTGCATCATCGTATTTCCTCAATCAAATTGAACGAATTGTTGTATTCCAAGATTAGTTCCCAAGCAGAGCAAAAAAGATAAGAAAAAAATTTAGACAACTTACATATTATACCTACTATTTGTTGAAATTTAGCGTATGCACATAAACTATTATACATATGCCTATGTACATGTATTATTCTGCTGCATATGCACATAACATTTACATATATAACTGCTATTATGTATTCTTTATTTACACAATTATACACATATTTTAATTTTATTTTTTTTACTATGCTTTTTATAGCATCTTAAATCTCATACAATTTAACCAAATCTATTATGATTTTTCTAGACATTAAATTATTATTATTCAATTTTTTTTCAACATGAACAAAACTGATTTAACTATTTTGGCGCTATACTCACTATCAGCAGCCATTAACTAGCAGATTGTATTTAGTAGACCAAACCTGTCTGTCAAAACTATAAATATTGATATTCAAGTGTTAATAATATTCGAATTGTTTAATTAATAAATAAAATCATAAACATATACACATACTATACGCTTTAACTCGGAGAATCTAGAATCTAATATTTCACAGGAAATCATTGTTTGCGATAAGTCAATTAATTGTCCGACACGCTCCTTTCAGCTTATGCCAGCTTTTATTTATTTGTATTTCTGTTGTAAAACCGAAGCCTAACAACGTCCCAAGATACCTTCCTTGCTATCAAGAAATCTTTTTCAACCCAACCAAATTACAACCCAGAAGCATTCCGTCGATAAAGCGGAACCAGTGGGAGCATTCTTAGACAGATTTTTCAAGAGTTTAAATTAAAATTTGTATATTCTATTTTTTTTTGTATTTGCACGATTTTCGAAATAATTGGAATCCTTGTGGTCAGTAGCAGTGCCATTAATGGAAAAGTAGGGGCTCCCTGGTTGCTGTCAACAGTCCCTAAGCGCAGTTCTTTTTTCCAACGAATATATGCACCCACCTATCGACAGAAGGACTTACTATATAGCGCATGAAGATTGAACGATCGAAGGTCGTTTTAATATTGAAGTTCAAAAGCTTAACTAGTATTATGCCAGTCTAGGTCTGTAAATGGCGCTAAAATTTTATCGCGTATCTTCACTAGGCAATGATTGGGGCGCGAGGTGCAGAACTCATATAACTTATTAGTATAGGGTCATTATCAAAACCATAAATAGATAAAATACATACAAAAAACTATTTGTCATAACTTTATTGTTATTTATTTACGTTTTGAATGTTAACCAGCTGCTATAAGTGAGCAGGTACAATGTATATACATATGTACATACCTATGAATATACTTACATATGTACTATTTGTAGATACTACATATGGGAGGGTGAAAGTATTCCACTATCCAACAGCTGAGCAAGTTTGTTGTTCACAATTTTTCAACTGTGTTAATTTTTGTGTCACCAAAAAATTAACCAAAACTTTAGAGCTGTCACATGCTCGAAAATTACTTTCATTATCAGTAGCCCAATAACTTTTACCCCAAAAAAAAAGGAAATCACGATAAGTCCAAAAAACCGTAGACTCACTGTGCGCTTTCATTAATCATACGTACGCCTACTGGTAAGCACGTCATGGATGCAAATGATATTGTGCCAGACGTTTTAGATGCAGCGCCAGCTGGTAATCTGGATGTAATCTATCCGCAAAACATAGCCGTAAAACTGGGCAATGAGCTAACGCCTACACAGGTTAAAGATGAACCAAGAGTATCTTGGCAAAGTGAAAACAAAACATTGCACACTTTGTTAATGGTGGATCCAGATGCACCTTCGCGTCAGGAGCCCAAGTTTCGGGAGATCTTGCACTGGGCGGTGATCAATATACCCCATAATGACATAAGTGCTGGTAAAACACTGGCTGAGTACGTGGGCTCTGGGCCGCCGCAAGGCACTGGACTGCATCGTTATATCTTTTTGATATTTCAACAACAGGGCAAGATCGAGACTGATCTTTATATAAATAAAATGTAAGTTTGATTTTGGTGTAAATATGTCATTAGCTGCTCTAATTATTTTCGGTCTACCTTTATAGAACTCGTGCGGGACGCTTGAACTTTAATACGCGTGATTTCATTGCCAAACATAAGCTGAGTGCGCCAGTTGCAGGAAATTATTACCAGGCACAATATGATGACTATGTGCCCAGACGCAACCAGCAGTTTACCGGCTAGTTGAAACCGACATCAATTTTGTGCAATCATGCTATGAGTTGCCTTAGCGTCTCAGTTAAAATAAAATCGGCGCTCTTATCGTCATTATCAGAAATGACTTTTTCCTTTATCTATCGGAGTGGGTATTAGGCCAAAAGTGCACAGAACTGATTAGAGCTACATATGTATGACTAGGTAGACCGGCAAAACTGCGATAAAAAGCTAAAGCTACGTGTTTGCGGCATAAGTCTCTACGGCTACGCCAAACTAAACACAACATGGACACTAGCGGCATTATTCCCGACATTATCGATGAAAAGCCTAAGTCCAAGGCGGTGGTTACTTATCCATCGGGCGTGCAGGTAGAACCGGGAAAGGAATTGACGCCCACACAAGTAAAGGATGAGCCCACAGTCAGCTGGGAGGCAGAGGCAGGTGCTCTTTATACATTGCTTATGACTGATCCTGATGCACCAAGTCGTGCTGATCCCAAGCTACGCGAGGTGTTGCACTGGGCTGTGATTAATATTCCCGGCATTAAAGTATCTGAAGGCCAAGTGCTGGCTGAGTATGCTGGCTCTGGTCCACCAGAAGGCAGTGGACTGCATCGTTATGTGTTCCTTGTGTTCAAGCAGAACGAGAAGATTACAACTGATAAGTTTATTTCCAAAACGTGAGTAATAATTACTTATAAACTTAATATGCATAAAAATGTTACTACTTTCAACAGACAACTTGAGGGTCGCTTGAACGTTAAAATCCGTGACTATATTACCAAGTATAAGTTTGGTGCGCCCGTGGCTGGCAACTTTTATGAGGCACAATACGATGATTATGTGCCCATACTCAAGGCACAAATCAAATAGATAGGCGCTCTCTAGAAACTGCAAATTGTTTAAAATAAATTTATGATTCTAAAAAAAGGCTGGCTTTTATATATCTACCTACCGTTTGTTATTTTTAAATTTTTTTAAAGAAATTTGCAACCAGCTTGTTAAACTGCTCTGCATAGCGCAGATGTATATTGTGCTTGCCCTCTGGAAACTCGTAGTACTCCGCATGAGGTAGTTTTTTTCTTAGCCAAGGCACATGTTCAGCCGCAATCATGGTATACTTTTTGCCATGCAGTTTAAAAGTAGGATCCTGCAGCTTTTCCACTTAGGCTTGACAAAAATCGCCTTGACGCAGCTTATAAATGTCACATGCCACATCCACCCAATCGGCCCACAATTGGATCGCAGGCTAAAATGGTATGTTGTGGTATTAGCTTTGGCAGCTGCTGTCCACGCGGAGCCTAGTATCTTGGCAAAGTGAAAACAAAACAAACACGTTAGCCGATACAGTGAGCGTCTAGCCAGACACAAAAACAGGCTGGCGAAAAACTTACTCAATGATAACCCAGTAAAAAGATTAAAATGACGATCGATTGAATTCCCTAACTCCTATATTAATATAACGTCCTGATTTGGCCTTATGGCAGTTCATTACCAATAATGGCTCCAGTTGCTCGCTGGATCGGCGACAATAACACATATGATAAATGCAATATATAAAAATAAATGCATATTTGAGATTTTGCAATAAAAGAAAATATAAAAAAAAAACTTTGTTAATGGTGGATGGTGGATCCATTTTTTAATACGCGTAATTTGATTGCCAAACATAAGCTGAGTGCGCCAGTTGCACGAAACTATTATCAGGCACAATATGATGACCATGTGCCCATACGGAACCAGAAGTTTACGGAGTAGTTGAAATCGACATAAATTTTGTGCAATCATACTATGAGTTGTCTTAGCGCTCGTGTCGTCATTATCAGAAACGACTTTTTGCTTTATCTATCGGAGTGGGTATTAGGCCAAAAGTGCACAGAACTGATTCGAGCTACAATGTATGACTAGGTAGACCGGTAAAAGTTCGATAAAAAGCTAACGCTACGTGTTTGCGGCATAAGTCTCTACGGCTACGCCAAACTAAACACAACATGGACACCAGCGGCATTATTCCCGACATTATCGATGAAAAGCCAAAGTCCAAGGCGGTGGTTACTTATCCATCGGGCGTGCAGGTAGACCTGGGCAAGGAGTTGACGCCCACGCAAGTAAAGGATCAGCCCACAGTTAGCTGGGAGTCAGAGGCTGGTGCTCTTTATACTTTGCTTATGACTGATCCTGATGCACGAAGTCGCGCTGATCCCAAGCTACGCGAGGTGTTGCACTGGGCTGTGATTAATATTCCCGGCCATAAAGTATCTGAAGGCCAAGTGCTGGCTGAGTATGTTGGCTCTGGTCCACCAGAGGGCAGTGGACTGCATCGTTATGTGTTCCTTGTGTTCAAGCAGAACGAGAAGATTACAACTGATGTTTATTTCCAAAACGTGAGTACAAATTACTTATATACTTAATATCCATAAAAATGTTGTTATTTCAGACAACGTGAGGGTCGTATAAACGTTAAAATCCGTGACTATATTTCCAAGTATAAGTTTGGTGCGCCCGTGGCTGGCAACTTTTATGTGGCACAATACGATGATTATGTGCCCATACTCAGGGCACAAATCCAATAGATTGGCGCTCTCTACAAACTGCAAATTGTTTAAAATAAATTTATGATTCTACAAATAGGTTGGGTTTTATATATCTACCTTTTGTTAATGTTTTGTTGGTATTTTATTTTTCAACTTTTGGTAAAAAAGTCTGCCACCAGCTTGTTAAACTGCTCTGCATAGCGCAGATGTATATTGTGCTTGCCCTCTGGAAACTCGTAGTACTGCGCTTGAGGTAGTTTATTTCTTAGCCAAGGCACATGTTCAGCCGCAATCATGGGATCCTTTTTGCCATGCAGTATAAAAGTAGGCACCTGCAGCTTTTCCACTTCGGCTTGACAAAAATCGCCTTGACGCAGCTTATAAATGTCACATGCCGCATCCACCCAATCGGCCCACAATTCCGCAAAACGCTTTTCTCCATAAACTTGCTCCATGGGCGCACGCATGCGTGGTGACCATTGACTAACGTCACGAATATTACGTAGGGACTGCACTTCTGCTTCGTTTATATAGGCGCCAGCACCCCAAATGGCCAATTTTTCTACAGCTTCTGTGTGCCGTCCAGCCAGTAGTAGCGCTGTTATGCCACCATCGCTCCAGCCGAGTATGGAAAAGCGAGGTCTATTGAGCTCACGCATTAAATCCACAGCAGCTTGTGCATCTTCGCGATAGAATTCTAGACCAAATTTACGCTGTGGCGGCACTGATTTGCCATAACCCGGCGGATCCCAGGCTATAATGGTATGTTGTGGCATTAGCTTTGGCAGCTGCTCAATTTGTGGCTTAAAATCTGTCCAGGCGGAGCCCAGCGCGCCTGGCATAAGCAACAGGCTGCGTGGTCCGCTGCCAGATTCTACAATATGCAAATTACTGTCACCGACCTTTACTTTGCGTTCTGTGAAGCTGTGGGCTGCGCGCCGCGGCAACAGCAGCGCAGTCAAGCGGCGACCCAGCAGCACCATTACGTAATTTTTTAATGCTGGATCTTTAAACTGAGCGCTAATGGCAACAAACTTGACAAAACTTGGGATTTTTTAAGTGCACTTAAAAAATAACAGCTCTTGACGTTGGCTTTGATACATGTAAGTGTTGATAAGAGAAGTGCAACCAGCTGTTGCTTGTTTATTGTAAACGATAACGATTGTTACGACGTGTATCGCATATCGATAGCTAAAAGCTTTTAACTCAGCTTTGCGCTTTTGGGTATGCAACACTTTTTGACATTTCTTGCTGCTGCAGTGCCAGTTTGTGCATTACTACTTAGTGCTTAGTGCTTAGTTTAGCGCGTGTTTGCTTCGAAATAAAATTAAAAGCGTTAACGTAGTATTTGTAAGGTTTGTTTGAAAAAGGAGCAAAAATTCTTAAGTGCTGCTCACAGTTTAATATGAATTTTAGAACCAGTTGCAGGCAATGCGTGTACAAATTGACTATTAACCTATGTTTAATTGTCGTGCTTAGCTGCTTATTAAAAAATAGTTGAAGGTTCTTCCCAACTAGTATTCCCAGAAACATTCATGGATAAATTGCACAGACATAATTCCAAATGCAAATGGAATTTGACGCCGAGTTGTCGAAGTTGCGTACATTGCATTAGATGTAAATGTCAAGGCATTTACATGGGTCGTGAGTGTGTGTGTGTGTGTGTGTGTGTGAGTATGACAGTGTATGTGTGAATGTATCTTGTCCCTTCTAATATGCTTCGAGTGGTGCAGGTTATGAACCTGTACGCTCTCGCTCTATGCGTGTGTGTGTGTGTGTGTGTGTGCGCGCGTAAGTTTGTGTGTATTATATAGTACGCATATATGCGTGCCTCATGTGCAAAGTAAAAGAGCTTTTAAATTTTGGCATTTCGATGCGCTGCACAAAAGCATGGCGAGCATTTTAGTTAGCATACTTATGTGCGCTACTTCCACATATTAATAAAAGCGAATTTTTTTAAGCACTACAATGTTCAAGGGCCTAAAACTACTTAACTGAGTGCAGTTAATAAATAAACTTAGCTTTGGAAAGTTTTTAACGCTTTTATAAGTCAGCTGTAGCTGCTTAGATATGTCGCCTAGACGGCGCGCTCCCATTCTGTGAATAAGCTGTGGGAGCTTTCGTTATCCATTGGAAACACTGCTAGGAAATTAAGTTTCAAATTGCAGCTCAGTCTCGTCGTGGATGCAGTGCGGATCGATATTAAACCTAGAGCAGCGGAAGGGCTGTGAAATTATTTCGACACATTAAATATTTTGTACCCCCAAAAAAATTTCTGAGCAGCACACAGCTAAATTCCTATACGCTGCTGCTGGCCAACCCAAAAGCGTGTCCTTCATAATTTCTCAAACATAATAACTTTATTAAATATAAAAGTCATAAAAATTGTTACATGTTATAAAGCTAATGGTGATAAAAGTGCGTTAAAACTTAGTGACGAAAAAATTGTATAAGTGCAAAATTGCTTTACACAAAATAATTTAAAAGTTTTATTTAAGTTTATCAACAATTACGCAATGCTCATATAAGTTTGCGTATTTGCATTAATTTGTTTTCGCAAAAACTAGCAAAATGCTGTCGCAAAGACAAATAGAAAATTTTTCGCCTACGTGAAGTGAAAATTTTTTCCGATTTTTAGTATGTACATGTACGTTGAAGCGCTCGTAGGCGCCAGAGCAGCGTCGTGCGGCAGGGGCTACACTCAAGCTTTTGCCTCCACAAAATTAACGATTGTGTGACACGACTTGCGTTTTAAATGGCTAAGAAATGTGCGCGCTTCTACGCAATTTGCAAATAATTATGCTAATTAAATGTACTATATGATAAAATATATAAAAAAAAACTCAAGTGTTACAACAATAAATATATAATGCATACAAAATTAACAACAAAATTCACAAGGGTACGGGCACGAGCGTAGAACAAAAGCGTGCTTGGTGAAGCTTTTACCCGCAACGCGCACGCTCCCACGCTCCTAAACTCTCTCTCTCTACGACGACAAATTAACAAACGCAACAACAACAACAAGCACAGCGTAAGAAGGACAAAAAAAGTTCAATGAAAGTTGGACGTACGGATAAAATTCCAGATTGTCGTCGTATAGTAATAGTACGCACCAATACAAGGACACTTTAGAGCCAAGCATTGTGCACGTGTGTGCGTGGGCTTGTGTTTACGGGTGAAATCAGTCATATGTGCACAAAGCTTCAAGGACTGGAATACGTTGAGATACTTTTACGTTTTACGCGCGCAACTTGCGCGCCTGTGTATGTGTATGAGTGTGTGTCCGTGCGTTTGAACGTCTGTGTGTGTCCGTGAATGAGCAGCCTAAACATATCACAAGTCCAATCAATTACAAATTCCAAATATATATAAAGACTCTATCTAGTAGTACAATGCTAGCTACAAAATGACAAAAGCTAATCAGACAAAACGCAACAAAATGGCTAACAAAATGGACACCGACTGCGCCGATACGCGACAACGTCTGACAGCAGCGCCAACTCTAAACACGTTGCCCAACACTAGCCCAGCGATCGGTGAAAGTTTTCACAAGCCAAGCAAATCAACAGAGTGCAATGCCTTCGCCACCGACAATGACTTGTTATACAATAAAGCGCGACGTCGACGAAGAGCAACGGCGCTGGAGCAGGAGCGTCGTCTGCGTCAACAGCGTCAACCCATACAGGTGGAATATCGACGCTCCTATCGTGTGCTCATAGTCACCGCTTTGCTAGTTAGTTTGGCCGCCTCCTTTGTAACATTTACGGCTGGCTTTCAGCTGGATGGCTCACAGCACAGCTTTGCTACCTTTCGTAAGTGGTATACGGGTCTTAATGGCACGTTAGAGCTGGAGTTCAAGACGGAGCAGCCCAATGGCTTAGTCTTGTATACCGACGACGGTGGTACCTATGACTTTTTCGAACTAAAGCTGGTCGAGGGTGCGTTAAGGCTGCGCTTTAATCTAGGCGGTGGTGCTCAAATTATAACCGTGGGCCGTGAGCTGCACGATGGTCACTGGCACAAAGTGCAGGTGCTGCGTAACGATGAGCAAACCTCGCTTATTGTGGACGGCGCACCACAGCAGCGTGCCACCAAGGGCAAGGAGTTTCAGTTTGGCAAATTTGCGACCAACTCGGATGTATATGTGGGTGGCATGCCAAACTGGTACAGCAGCAAGCTGGCCTTGTTGGCGCTGCCCAGCGTCTTCTTTGAGCCACGCTTTCGCGGTGCCATACGTAATCTGGTATATGCAGATCAGCCGGGTGGCATAACACGGCGGCAGGAGATGAAGCAGCCAAGGGATATTAAGTGCGGTGATGGACCATGCGATCATGGTGAAATGCCGCCACGCGAAAAAGTGCCCAGGGTAAGTAAGAATTGGAGTAGTAATATTTTGCTTTGGCCGAAAGCCGTTGTGCTTCGTCGTAAGCTTTTTGAGCTGACCTTTAAACTATTTTCATGGAAATTGTAAAATATTACGTTTTCAGTAATCCCGACCAGCTTCATTACTTCAAATTTCAGTTGGATAGTAAATTTATCCTCTGTAAAAAAGTATTAGGTTCGGCTTGAAACATTAGTCTAATTTAGTTTATCCTATCTTTATTTTTTGAAGTATCTTAGCCACCATTAAAAGTTTTATTAGCATTAAAACTACTTGTAATAAAAAATAAGTTTGTTTGCACAAAGGAATGTTGGATTATCTTAAGAACTATCTATCTATAATACTTCTCTCGAAACGTACGCATAAATTCACAAAATTTTTCATGTAAGTCGATTATTTTAATATTTCTCTTTTTTGTGCAAACCAACTTATAAAAAAATGTATGTAGACTTTGAGCAATCGGTTCCTAATACGGGTCCATAGCATATTCGGGATTTGTCTTATGTTAAGCATCGTAACCTTTTCAGGGCGTACGCGGCGGCAATATGACAGATGCCTGTGAACGTCATGATCCTTGCCAGCATGGTGGTATCTGTATATCCACTGATTCCGGTCCAATTTGCGAGTGTCGTAATCTTGAATATGATGGCCAACATTGTGAAAAAGAGAAGGCGCCATCCGAAGCAACGTTCCGCGGTACACAGTTCCTTTCTTACGATTTGGGCCAGACGGGTGCCGAACCAATAGTCAGCGCTCAGGATGCCATTTCGTTTTACTTTCGCACGCGGCAGCCCAATGGTCTGCTATTCTATACGGGTCACGGTACGGACTATCTAAATCTGGCGTTACGTGATGGTGGTGTTTCATTGACTATGGGCTTGGCCAATGGCAAACAGGAGATGCATATTAAGCCATCGAAAGTTCGCTTTGATGATCATCAGTGGCACAAGGTAACAGTGCATCGGCGCATACAAGAGATCTCGTCCATAACCAGCTTCTGTCGGGTGTGTTAATTGAACTTAAATTACTTAAGCTGCCCAGACTTAGTTTATATACTCTATAGCTTGTCACCGTGGTTGATGATGTCTATACGGATCATTCACATATTGCGGGCAAGTTTACAATGCTCTCCAGCTCACGTGTCTATGTTGGCGGTGCAGTAAATCCTCGTGCCTTGCTGGGCGCACGCGTGCATAATAACTTTGTGGGTTGCTTGCGTAAGGTGGAGTTCTCTGCGGACACGTTGAATCTGAATCTTATAGATCTGGCAAAGAGTGGTTCCAAGCTTATACAGGTGGCAGGCAATTTGGAGTATCAGTGTCCCAGTGGGGATCCACAGGATCCGGTTACCTTTACTACACGCGAGTCACACTTGGTAAGTTTAGCAGGATATATACATGTAATTTGGCAGCTTAACAATTAATGCCTTATAGGTGCTGCCCCCCTGGGAGACTGGCAAACAAAGCTCCATAAGTTTCAAGTTTCGCACTAAGGAGCCCAATGGAGTGATTATTTTGGCCACCGGATCTAAGCAGCCGCGAGCAAAGAATGTGAGTGGAACCCACACTAAGTAGGATTATATTTATAGCAAACTTTTTTTACAGCCCGTGCTGATTGCCGTGGAGCTACTCAATGGTCATATCTATATACATCTAGACCTTGGCTCTGGCGCTTCTAAAGTACGCGCTTCGAGACGCCGCGTTGATGAAGGCGACTGGCACGACTTGATCTTACGCCGCAATGGACGCGACGCCAAGGTAAGCGTAGATGGCGTTTGGAACGATTTTCGTACACCTGGCGATGGCACCATACTCGAACTGGACGGTCACATGTATGTGGGTGGAGTTGGACCGGCTTACAGTAATATTGCCTGGCCGGCAGCCATTTGGACGGCCACATTGCGACAAGGTTTTGTCGGCTGCTTGCGTGACCTGGTGCTGAGCGGCAAGGCAATCGATATAGCGGCCTTTGCACGCGTGCAGGATTCCGGTAAGTAACGTAAAGTGCCCAGCGGGCAGCCGTGCAGTCATGCCATGACTAGATGTTAATCGGAGAAAAACACTATTTTACGCAGCTTCGGTGAAACCTTCATGCCATGTGCAGGGTAATGTATGCAATAACAACCCCTGCCTTAATGGTGGCACCTGCCTTGAGGGCTGGAATCGACCTATTTGCGACTGCACGGCGACACTGTATGGCGGACCTACTTGCGGCCGTGAGCTGGCCACACTGGCCTTTAATGGCAGCCAGCATATGACCATTTGGCTGGGCAATGGACAAGGCACCAAGACGCAGACAGAAGAGCTAGTTATACGCTTTAAGACATCCCGCCCAGCGGGCCTGTTGCTATTGACCAGTGCCGAGTCAAATTCGCCAGATCGTTTGGAGATTGCTTTGGTGGCAGGACGTATCAGAGCCAGCGTGCGGCTAAGCGATCGTGAGAAGGTAAGTGAGCTTGCCCACAAAGAAGCTCAGCTGTACTAAACTGCTGCCATCTTTTTTTTACAGAATCTGCTGGCTGGCCAGACGGTTCTGAACGACAATAACTGGCACACCATACGCTTTTCGCGAAGAGCTTCCAATCTGAAGCTACAAGTTGACGGGGCTCCCCCTGTCAGGGGTATGTTATGTATGTATCAACAGCACATCTATTGCCCTACTACGTGTCGTGCCGTGTCGTTTTTTTTTAAGAAACTCCCTGAATCTCGAAGTCTCCCAATAATAGTTTCGAGCTTATAAGCTCCAAGCGCATACAGCAAAACAAGTTCAAGTTCAAGCCCCCCCCACCAAGTTCACCACCTAGCCTCTAAACCCTGCTCAAGCAATGCATTTAAGTGTAGCCTTAAAACAATACTGCCCCAAAATCACTGCGTCCAGGTGCTATAAGGTGCTAGGACCTGTATTCACACAGGCAGAGCCATTCAAAAGTGCAGAGTGGCAGTCAGCAAAGCTGAGAGGTGTTTTTTTTTTTAATTTTCATTTATTTATTTTTTTTTAAATTTATGTTTAATTTTTGAAAATTATTTTTTTTATTTATTTTTAACACTTCTGCAAACCGAAACACAACATACATATATATACATACTCAAAGCAACACATACACAATATACGTATCAAAATGCAGTACAAAAATGGTAAAGTGAAAATTTTTGAAAAACTTGAAAAAAAAAACGTATTTAGCGAGTTTGTTTTTAAAAACGTTTCAGCGCTAATCATTTTTCATAGTTCGTGACATACATTTTACAAAATTGAAATTGAGCTCTTTTCCATTTTATAACTCTTTCTATCTCTCTCTCTATCTCTCTATACATATAACTCTATAACTAATTATATAAATTAAAATGTTTTTGAAGCATCTGCAATATAGTTTGAATATCAACGCCTTTTTGAAACATCACTCACTCACTCACACATCACTTACTCACTCTCACACGCATTGTTTGCTTCTCAAAACGTTACGCTCGACTTTCTAGTCTTGCAACAAAAAAAATAAAAAAAATTCCAAGATATCACTTCACTCGTTTTTATGTAAAATTTTGTTAAATCGAAAAAATTGAAATTCGAAAATTTTTCCAAGTACTTGCCACTCACTGCTCATTACGCTCATCACTCATGACTCCATAACTCGATACTCGCTAACTCAATACATTCATTAAAATTATTTTTTAACTCGTAAGTTTTTGAGACTTTTTGAAACATCTCGATGTTGTGTTTTCATTTGCGATACTCTTACTGCCGTCGTATTGACTAACTTGATTTGATTTTTTTCCAATAAGATTTCCATTTTAATCGAATCAGCTAGAGTTGGCCAAACATTTAAATAAAAATAAAAAAATCGATAAGAACAGCGCTCGTACCAAAGACAGTACAAGTTACAACTGTATTTTAAATAGCCTTAAATGTTATAAATAATATATCAAATTGATTGTCTTGTAAATTGTTTTGTCCTTGAAAGAATATTGAACATATTTGCGTACAATGGTTAAGTTTAATAATTACATTCAATTATTTTGTGTTTTTGTAAATTAATTCCATATGTGACAATGGTAAAAGTCCAAATTTTTTTTGTTTTTCGCTTGATGTTGTAGCACCAATGAATGATAAAGGAATAATGATTTTTCATAGTAAATGAAATAGGTTGTAATCTACGAATCTTATCGCAGTCAATTTTTGTATAAATAAGCATTTACTTTTTAAGAATTCGATATATCCTTACGTTTCTTAAAAATTGTTTGATTCTGTTAATCTAGAAACATAATTTAAACAATATTTTCAAGTACTGTGGAATTCGGAAATTCTTTGCTTTGTTAATAATAAAAGAAATTTTTGTAGGGTATGGCGAATAATTGACGAACACAAACAAATACTTCTTAAAGTCGGAAATTCAGTAAGACATTTTGAAACTTAAGAAATTAGCCAGAAAAAAGTTTTTTTGGAGCAGACCATGTTTCGCTGAATCCGTCTCCGAGATCCGTTTAATACCATCACTTCAAGGTTATTCATCTTAAGATAATGCACATTCCTTAGCTTTTACAAGGTAGCCCTTGAAGCTATGCTATAATTTTTGCAAAATCCGTTCAATTTAAGGAGTTAATTTGTTTTTATAAATAACTTTATTAAGCTGCCTTCTCTTGGTAGTAGAACATATTTTTTTTAAATTATTTAAACTACTTTTCTACTACCTAGATGAGATATTTATTTTTCAATTAATAGTTTTTTGAGCGCCTCACTAAGTATTTTTTGAAATAAGTTCTCACTATAAGCTCGTAATTAACGAAAAAAAAAAACCAGTTTATTTAGTGAAAAAACGCTTTAAGTCTTTAGAACAAGAATTTTTCGACAATAACATGTTTTAAAATTTTTTTTGACTGTCTGTCTGCCTGAGGTGATGGCACCAAACTGACCTTGGATTCGGTTTCAGCGACCAAAAAAAAAAATATAATATGGTCTGCTTAAAAGAAACTTTCTTCTTTTTTTTTGTGTAGCTGAGCTTTTTACTTAAACTAAACAGTTTTTAAAATTCTAGGTTCTAAAAAATACTTAACTATTTTTTAACCAAGTTTTGTAGTTTTTAACGTTTTTTTAAAACTTTTTTGATGTTTATATTACAAAATATATTAATGAATTAAAATTTTTTTTTTTATATTTCAACATTAAAAAAAAAAAACGTTATTTCAAAATTAGAAAAAAAAATTTTTTCATTTCAAAACCAAAAATAAAAATCTATTAATTTCAAAATTTGGCATTTTTAAAAAAAGTTTGAAACTTTTTAAAAGTTTGCAATATTTCTTTTAATAATTTTTAAATAAAATTTCAATTAACTTTCGAACATGTTTACCTTTCCAAAACAATTTTTTTTTGTATTTTTTCTGCTTCCCATATATAGAAATCGTTAAAATTTAGAAATTCAAACTTTCTCATATTTCAAAAGTTTTAAATTTGTGAAAAATGTATTTGCTTTAAAAATTGAAAAAATAAATTTATTAAAGTAATATTTAAATAGTTAAGATATCTAAGTTTCCTTTTGAGGCCAATCATATACCCTTGAAACATTCCCAATTTTAAAGTATACTTAAATGATACAAACAGATTTTAAAATATGAATGCAGCCATATTAATATTAAATTTCCATATCAACATTGGTTCGCCTCAACATCAAGCTCTGTAAATTGATTTTTTTTTTCATGTATAAAAATTTGTTTATTTTGTTTCATATCAACGCAAAAACTTCCATGTAAATATATAAACAAGAATTTGTACTTACAGGCATAAACTAATCTATACAAAAAAAAAAAAAAAAAAAACCAAGCAATGCATATAATTTAAATAATTGCTGTAACATAAACTAAACAACACGTGCGGTATGTTTAAAAAAAAAATAGTTTTTTTTTCAGGCGTGTGCTATGTAAAAGCAACAAGACAGACAAGTAAATAAAAAAAAGCAACAAAATAACAGCTACAACATGAATGTAAACAATTTAAAACAATTTTCAAATCACATATATGTGAGCTCTAATGAACGACCTTTTGTTTTTTTTTTTTTCGTAAAGCGAGAATAACATAAAAAAGCAATTTTCAAAACTATTTCTAGGCGAGAGAGAAAAAATCGACACGCAAGAACTCGGTGAAACATTTTTTTGCCAAAATCGCTCGATAAAAGCAAAGCGCGGATCTCAGAGAGATCTAGCTGAACTTATTGAGACGAGCAGGCAAAACAATGTTTGGAAGCGCCAAGGGCTGTAATTTTGCACCATTTACTATGTAATTAGTTTTGTGTTAAGTAAACTAACTAAACCAAGCAAAAACAAAGCAACTAACCAAAAATAAAACTAAACGTGTGACTTACTTAGTACTCGTTGTGTAAGTGTGTACGTAACAAACAAAATAAAACTTGGCCAAAAAAAAAAAAGAAAAAAAAAAATTGATGCGACAGGCCGTGACGCGGCTCAGTGCGGTTTAGCCGGGCCGAGTCCGGGTGCTCTGCCTGTCCCAAGGTGTGCTTGCCGTACACGCGCACACACAAGCAGACCAAAACACACGTGCACATTCGCACACACACGCACAGAGAGCTGCACCAAGATGTTATGTACGCGCACGCACATACACAGAAACACACAGACACCACAACTTTTGCATGTGTGCACCAAAAGTCAAGTCAAAATACAAAACTACTAAATAAGAGTATAAAAAAATCGCATGACTTTATTGTCTCAGCCCCCGCTGTAATTTTCGCTCGCTCAGTCTAACTCTCTCTCTCTCTCTGTCTGTCTATTTCGCTCTCTCTTATAATATATATATACATACATATATAATATATAGTAGGCAAGTGAAGTGTATGAATAAATAACTGTAAATGCGCCTAATTATATATGGCTGCCGCACATAGCTAACGGCAAACGCGCGCCATTTTGCACCACTCTCTCTCTCTCTTTACCACTTCACTCAACTATAGTCTCTCAAACTCGCTGCCATTTGCATGTGTATGCACAATCAACTTGTCAATCATCAAGCCCAGCCAAAACGCGCGCTGGTCAACGCGACGTATACTTAATATATCATATATGCTCGCTCTGCACTTGCGCTCGTTAAGTCTAATGCACCGTAATTAGAGTAACAAATACAAACAAACTTTTAAACATATATAGTACAATACATTAAACATTCTTTAGGTTGACAGCACACAATACATATATGTACACATAAAGCAAAAAACACGCTACTGAGAAGCGCTCGGAGTTGCTCAGAAGTAACCATCAATACGTCAATAAGCCAATAAAATACAACTACTACTACTACTACTACTACTACCAATCGATGTTTAGTTTCAATGTCGTTTGACTGTCGTTAAACAAAACTTTTTCATTTAACGATTTGTGTTTAGGTAAAGTTTTAGTTTTAGTTTGTTTTTTTTTTTTTTTTTTTAAGCTTAAGTTAATCAGTTGTTATCACTGTATTGGGTCTCTGTCTTATGCATAGAGTACTTAGAACTTTGATTTATAATTTCAAGAAAATTTTTTGGGTTTACTGCACCTAATGGAAAAAATATCAACAGCCACCGTAAAAAAAAAAATGTAACAACACCCAAAAGTAAACGCAATGAATGCATATTGTACTTGTACTTGTATATGAAAAAAGCGCACCAAACTTAAGTACTTACTACTTACTTAAAATAACCAAACTAGCGTACTGATTTCTTTATTTATTTATTTTTTTTCATTTTTTCAAACGATTCATTTACTTTTTCTTAATAAAACTTATTAATTACTATTGTACTAATTGCTAGCCAACACATATTGTAAAACTGCACCTTTCTTTAGTAATTGTACCAAGCTGCAAGTACTTAAATGTACAACAACAACAACAAATTACAACAATTCTATTCTTATAACTATTACTATTACAACAACAATAACAATCAGCCACTATGTACTACTTATAAACAGCATAAGCCATATATTTTGCTGTAACTGCAACTTACTACAAACTGCTTGAAACTTTTGAACCAACTTTAGCTCTATGTCTACTAAAACAATAACAACTACCAAAAAAAAAAAAAAAAAAAAAAAAGCATACATACTTATACATAATACTCCACTATATACTCTACTCAATACTCTATTCTATTTGAATACATATGTATACGTATGTGCTTCTTGTAACCTAAACGAACGTTTGTCACCTATACTCCATATCAATATCAAAATTATATAATATATATTTGCATATATATACCATATGTTAACGGTACCTACTATCGTACTATGCCAAAAATAATACATATATATTAGAGCAACGCCTAGGCTGCGCGCACGCCCCACTGTGCCCCTTGAGTTTTATCACTTTTGGTATATTTCTTGTACAGCTGAGACAATATTGGGTCGTCATAGCACCATGGAAATACGTTCTATACATTTGGGCGGTCTATTCCATGCCGAGGAGGAGATACAAATGACCTCTACCATGCCCAATTTTGTGGGTCAAATGCAGGGCTTTGTCTTCAATCAGCAGCGGTAAGTTCTTGGCACTAACTAATAAATCAACTCATCCTTAAAACTTATTATTTCGACAGTTACTTGGACATTGTCAAGTCTTTGGGCCCGGAGTTATCAGCTTTACCCAGCGCCACCTTTAAGCTGACTGCGCGTTTTGTCAACTCGCCGCCGGGTCAGCCCTATCATGCCGCCACGTTCCGTTCCAAGCACTCCTATGTGGGTCTGGCCATGCTCAAGGCTTACTCCAGCATATCCATTGATTTTCGCTTCAAGACTGTTGAACCCAATGGACTGCTAGTTTTTAACGGTGGGCGTCGCAATGACTTTGTAGCTGTCGAGTTGGTCAATGGACACATACACTATACCTTCGATCTGGGCGATGGACCTGTTACCATGCGTGATAAATCGCGCATACACATGAACGACAATCGTTGGCATCAGGTTAGCATACAGCGGCCGGGACCCAAGACGCATACTTTGACCGTGGACGACTCCTTTGAGATTATAACACTAACAGGCAATAATATGCATCTGGAGCTAGCGGGCATACTCTATATAGGTGGTGTGTTCAAGGATATGTATCCCAAATTGCCTGCTTCAATATCATCACGTTCCGGTTTTGAGGGCTGTTTGGCCTCTTTGGATCTGGGCGATTATTCGCCTTCACTGACTAGCGATGCAGTGGTGCCCAGTAGCTTGGTTGTAACCGGTTGCGAAGGACCCACGAAATGCAGTCAGAATGCATGCGCCAATCGTGGTGTCTGTGTGCAGCAATGGAACGCCTATGCGTGTGAATGCGATATGACCTCCTACACGGGACCCACTTGCTATGATGGTGAGTAATACAGCTTTAAGGTTGTTTCTGGAGTTTCCATAAGGGGTTTGCAATAGGATGTAGTAATGACAGAAAAAGATACAGAAGTCTTCCTATATATATAAAACCAGATAGAGAGGTGTTACATCCAACAAAAATCAGGCATACTTTTGGGAGGATTTCTTCTATATTCTATACATTACAAGAAAAAAACTCTATCCTAGGATACAAATCCCGATTTGGGCATAGATGTTAATTGCTGGTGCATATGTTTCCATATTTGCTTTCTTTTTATTTTATGTTTTTTGCATGAATGCCAGTTGACGAAGGGTATCGGGGGATAAAGGGGTCTAAGACAGTCACCCCAATCTTAGTGCCTTTTTTGCGGCACGGTTCCGATCTGCTTCAGACATCCCGTCTTCGCATTTAATAAATACAAGCACACCAGCTTCTGATTTCTATTTCGATTGGGGTAAACTGGGCCCAAGACAGTCACACCAATCGTAGTGCCTTCTTGGCTGTACGGTTCCAATCTCCTTCACACGTCCCATCTCTTTAATCTCTTTAGGGTCTATTTTATAAAAACAAACGGCGCAGACCGGATTTCTATTTCGATTGGGGTAAAGGGGGGCCCTAGATAAACACCCTAATCGTAGTGCCTTCATTAATGTAAGGTTCCGATCTCCTTCAGACATCCCGTCTCCGCATTCCCTTCTGTGTCTATTTAATAAATACAAGCAGCCCAGTTTCGAATTTCTATTTCGATTGGGTTAAACTGGGCCCACTACATAAGTCTTCCTATATATATAGAACCAGATAGAGAGGTGTTATATCCAACAAAAATCAGGCATACTTTTGGGAGGATTTCTTCTATTTTTATACATTACAAGAAAAAAACTCTATCCTAGGGTACAAATCCCGATTTGGGCATAGATGTTAATTGCTGGTGCATATGTTTCCCTATTTGCATTCTTTTTATTTTCTGTTTTTTGCATGAATGCCAGTTGACGAAGGGTATCGGGGGATAAAGGGGTCTAAGACAGTCACTCCAATCGTAGTGCCTTCTTTGCTGTATGGTTACTATCTCCTTCAGACAACCCATCTATTCAATCTCTTCAGAGCCTATTTAATAAAAACAAGCAATCCATTTCCGAATTTCGATTTCAATTGGTTTAGTCTTTTCAACAAGTCGGAGTTGATATCGAAACTCGGAACAGGAGCGTTGCAATTAAGAACCACTTACTAACTAATTACTCTTCCTTAGAATCCATTGCTTATGAATTCGGCAACAACAAGGGCATTGTGCAGTATAATTTCCCCGAAAACAATCATGCGGATACGGAAAAGGATAACATAGCACTGGGATTCATTACAACTAAGTCGGATGCAGTGCTATTGCGTATTGAAAGCGCCACAACGCAGGATTATATGGAACTGGAAATTGTTGAGGGCAACATATTTATGGTATATAATATAGGCAGCGTCGATTTGCCTCTGGGCGAGATTGGCACCAAGGTCAACGATAATACTTACCACGTAGTGCGTTTTATACGCGAAGGCGGCAATGGATCGCTACAGCTGGACGATTACAATGTGCAAGCTATAACGCCTCAGGGTAAGCTTGGATTTGCCAAAACTTTAGGAATTCTACTATACAAGAATTGTTATTGCCATCTTTATAGGCCATCACTCGACTGTGTTCAACACCATGTCCAACATACAGGTCGGTGGCAAGTTCAGCCGCAATGGCCGTACACGCATTGAGCGCCCATTTGCGGGTGTTATTGCCGGACTGTCTGTGAATAAGTTGCGCATTTTGGATTTGGCCGTTGAGCGCGATCCGCATATCACTATCAAAGGAGATGTTCAATTGGTAACTGGAGTATTAGATAGAAATGATCTGCAGAGAATGCAGCAGGTTAGGGAATTTATTTGAAATTTTATTTGAATTCCTCTCAACTTTCAACTTTCCAAGTATTTTTCTCATCGTAACAAACAAGTTTATTCAAAATTCTTTCTTTAAACCAAAAAAAAAAAAAAAAAATAACAAAAACTAAAACCAAATATCGTAATCAGCTTAATGCGTTGTAATCAATCATACTACATATGAGTTGTGAACCTTCTTTCCATGCCGATTTGATTGCACTGAATGTTGTACAGTTCTTCACACAAAACATGCTCCTAACTTATCCAAGTACTTGTAAAAACCATTGCAGTCCAAGTTCAAGTTCAAGTTTTTAAAGCAGCTCCAGTCTATACCCCACAGTTAAAAAACGTTCCTTTCAAGTAGTTTTTTATACAAGCTGCATTTATATACATCTTAACTAGTATACTAGTTAGTCAACAAATCCGGGAAATTCGGTTCAACATTCAACAACTAACCCAAAGAACTAAATATGTATTTAAAAAAAAAAACAACAAAATTTACGTTAATCATTAAAAGTAAACTATTAGTTACTAAATGTATAAATTAGTATATTTGCCGCATATTTAATTTTCTTATGTGCTCTTAAGTTTCTTTAAGTGTAAAATTTGTTTTATTTTTGTTTTTTTGTGTAACGCTTTAAACGCACCAAGAAATAATTTTTCACTAAGCTTTTTCTTTTGATTTTTTAACTTTGATGCACAGCACATAAATTTATAATTGTGTATAATAGTATAATAATATATAAATAATTATATACATACATATACATATATATATAGCATTTACACAAACATATCATTTATATTGCACTCTATTACTCTTTATAAAGCCAATTGGCTGCACTAACGCTGCATGACTCAATAACAACATTGGCACAAACAATATTCAATTAATCATATACACTAATAGATACACTTACAAAAATTTATGAGAACTTGGGAACAAGTGATTTTTGTGCTAGTGATTTTGATTTTTTTGGAATTAAAATAGATTTTTTAAATGATTTCTCGTAAACTCAAATAAAAATTTTATTTTGAAGGAAGTTTAAACTGTTCCATTTTGTTTTAAAACTTTTTTGAAAAGTTTTCGAACATTGTCTTCAAAGAAAAAAATCTTAGACTTATATTACTATAATACATATTATAAAGCCATATTAATAATTAAATTTATGGAATATATTGGAATATTGATGCTAACTAAAATCAGAATTATATCTTGAAGGAAATTGTTATTTAAGGCTTTAAATAGTTCAGTTTCGCTTTTTTTTTAGAAATAAATAAAAATTATTGAAAAGTTTTCATAGATAGTCTTCGCATCTTATATTTTAAAGCCATTTTAATAAGAATATATTTTTTTCGTCTTGGTCAATTGCCTTGCTTTTCGTGTTATAGTACTTTTCCAAACTTTTTCATATATAGAATAAATTCTAAAAATTGAATATCGGCACTAACGAAAAAAAAAGTTAGTTATAAAGGATATTGTCACTTGAATTTTATGTATAAATAGTTAATTCCCGTTTTGTTTTAAAAAATATTGAAAAAACTTCTTAAATTAGAATTTTTTAAAAAACTTTCAAACAACGCCTTCAAAAAAAAATAGAATATGAATATATTTTTCGTCTTATTCACATAGCGGCTTTTCCGTATTGTAGAACGTGCCAATAATTTGTGAAATGATAAATAAATATAAAAAATTGATATTCCCAAAACCCGAACATTAATTATAAAAAAATTCATTTTCGAGAAAATCGTTACTTGTATTTGACCATAGTTATTTTTCCCGATTCTTAAAGATGCATAGAATTTTGCAGTTAAAAAATATGTTTAAGTATTCAGTTTTTTTTGTCAAAATTTCAAAAATAATTTGACCTCTTTAAATTCGAATAAATTTAATAAAAAATTATATTTTCAAGAAACTCAATACATACTTGATTTTCAAAATAATGGTTACCCGCGTCTTAAAAATCCATCGAATTTAACAATTATTATTTATTTATTTATATAATTATAAATTAGAAGTTAATTCTAAATTATAAAAAGGTAAGCCGGAGCAACGTAGGCCTTCAGGCTGCGAATTTAACAATGTTTTTCACAATTGTCTTAAAAAAAAAGAATTCTTAAATATTTTTTATTTGTAGATTTCATGAAGCGGAATTAATAGGCAAATATTTTTTTTGTGCACAAATTTTTGAATAAATAAACAAACGTAAATAATTGGGACACTAAAATATGCGAGTGTAGGTATTAATTCAATAAAAATTATACTTTTAAGGAGCACGTTATTTTAATTATAAAGTTCATAGAGTTTTGAAATGATTTCAAAAATTGGTTTTAAAAAATAAGAAATTTGCATCAATTTTTCTTTGGCTTCAAAAAATAATATATAATTCAGCAGTGTAAGTAGAGAAATCAATAAATAAATATATTTTTTTTTAATATAATTTAAAATAATATTTTCAAGAAACTTAGTACTTGAATTTAATAAAAAACTATTTCGCTTAGGTAAAAATATAATTTATTTTGAATGTTAAAAAAAAAACATTCTTAAATAGTTTTTAACTAAACATTTCATGAAGCAAAATTGTTATGTACATTTTTTTGTCTGTTATGCGATATGACGTCATATATTATTGATCGCGAATGCTATAAAAAAATATTTTAGCCACAAAATCGAGAGCACAACTTTATCCAATATTTAAATTTTAGGTCGATTAGCATTGTTAGTATGTAATCTCTAGTTAAAAAATTATCTGTTTGCTTGTAATCAAGATTATAAAAGGTTCCAAATACTTTATGAGAATTTAATTTGTTAATGCAGGTTATCTTTTGATTCGCTCTTTATATGTACATACATTTATTCCCGTCGTTCTAGTGTGGAACATAGGGCCAGAAAATTCGCTCTTCAATACACCAAAATTCGGTTATATAACTAACTATAATTGTCAATATATTTGACGGTTTTGGTTCTTATTAGATTCCCAAAATCTTTTTAACTCAGTCTTTGTTCTATTTTTAAAGTGTTCCTTTAAAGTTCTCATAAAGACAAAAACATACCCATACATAAACAAAACATGGCTTACACGCACTACAACTACTACTACTAAACTATACTATATATGCTGCACCTATTACTCTACAACAGTGGTCGGCAAAATATACATATGCATTTTTTTTTTGCGCTTGTATTGAACATTTTCTGCCGCTGTGACGTATTTCGACGCTGACGTCGCAAAGCAGCAGACACGAAGTTGCTTGTTCATGACTTCGGCTCTTGCTTAGAGAGCATGCTTGCTCTCTCAACGCTAAAGCGCTCTAGCATTAGTTTGCCGTCGCTTTTGTGCTGTGTGGCAAAAAACACAAAATCACTTGATGTTTATTGTCTGCATGAGTAGATCGCTGCGCAAACTATTGAATTTAATTAGGGAAAAATGTTTAAAGAGGAGTGGGAGAATTTTTTTTTCATTAAAAATATGGATGGCGACGCGCAATGCGTCATTGCAGCTCTAAAATTTTTTCTAAACGTTCAGCTCCTTCTAATTTCTTAAACATATCATGCATTTTATAATAATGCCTTTCAATGTAATACAATTTACATTGTGAGGCAACATGATGGCAAATGACGCATTGCGCGTCGCCATCCATATTTTTAATGAAAAAAAAATTCTCCCACTCCTCTTTGAACATTTTTCCCTAGTTAAATTCAATAGTTTGCGCAGCGATCTACTCATGCAGACAACTAAACATCAAGTGATTTTGTGTTTTTTGCCACACAGCACATAAGCGACGGCAAACTAATGCTAGAGCGCTTTAGCGTTGAGAGAGCAAGCACGCTCTCTAAGCAAGAGCCGAAGTCATGCACAAGCAACTTCGTGTCTGTTGCTTTGCAACAAGAGCATGGCAACGCCAGAGAATTAGCTGAGAGTAGTTCAGTACAAAAATCACGCACACATGCATGTGTTTTGTGTACAACACAGTACGTGTGAACTCCAATCCCATGGGATTGGGCCGTGCCGACCACTGCTCTACAATTACCACATACAATAACAACTATTGATAAGATTAACCGCTTTGCCAGCTGGTCACCAGATCAACTGAAGTAATATTAGACTTTGAACTCTACTCGACAGACGCCAGCAAGCGGCTATCCAGGTGCCATAGATGATCTAATCTTTTCCGGCGCTGGTTCCGGTTGTCGCGGTGATGACGAGGATGAGTGCACACCACCTTTTGAGTCGGGCAGCGGCGATGACTTAATTACACCGGTCTATGTCCCACCTACAAAGCAGACAACCACCTCACAGCAGCAGGGTAATCTTAGCACGGATCGTAATAACAATGGTACGGAGCGCGCTTGTGATGATGAGGATTGCTTGCATGGATCTGGCGATTATGGCGAGACTACAGAGCAGTTCACTTCGACGAGCACAGCAAGAGGAGCAGGTGAGTTCAAATTTGGTTTCCTTATTTTTATTTTTTTTTTGTAATAGTGTGGTGTCATTTTGTCATTGGCATTTGGATCACACAGAACACACATTATCAGATCAGACATTAGCTAGCTGGCGTTATGTATGTACATACTCGTATATAGAATGATAGAATGTTAAATATATAATAAGCGCTGGGATTTTTTGAATACACATACATATATACGATGTATATAGTTTAGTGCCGCTTAAAAGTATTGTTGCAAGCCATACGTACACACACACACACACACACACACTCAAACATGCATACAACAAGTATATACTATAATAATTTGTTATAATCAAAAGGGGGTTGCGCGCTTTAAAATATGCTACGCTTTTTAAAAACTGCTTTACTCAATGTTTATACCAGCTCTACATATATATACCTATATATACATATATATAAATGTTTATATTCGTTGTACATATAATGCTACTATAATGTCTACAATATATAGCTATAAGCCAATGCACTTTCGCAACGCCAAAAGCCATAGCCATTGTTAGCATCAAACCCAACCAAACCAAGTAACCCAACAAGCCAACAATCAATCAAACAGTCAATCGATCAATCAATCAATCTTCAAGTCAACCAATCAAACCAACAATCAACCTACCTTCAGCTCAGTTCGTATGAAATCAGTTTCAATTTCACTCAGTTCAACCCAATTCCGTTTCATTCCAAAACGTTTCATGCTCAATGCTACAAATGTCGTTACATCAATCTCTCTCTCTCTCTTAAACGATCGCTCTTTGGTTACTCAACAATCGTCACTCAAACGCTCTCTCATTCAATCTGTTGTTGATGATGCTTGTAATTTGAACTGACAATGAGTACGCCTTATGTGTCTCTTTCAGAATGTGAACACGTCTTCATATTTCTGACTGTGATTGCGCCTTGGATACTCTGTAAATTTCCATAAATACAAATACGTGTAGTAGCCAAAAAGCACTCAAGTAGCACGACTAACTACTCAATAAGCTCCTTCCAAAAAAAACAAACAAATAAACAAATAGGCACAGCTCTAAGTAACTAACTATTGAAAAACAAAAACAACTAATTAACAAATTCTGTGTCTATTTATATATAAACTGCATACATAGTACGTATATGTGTTATATATGTATATGTAGATGTTAGCCATAATAAAAGCAAGCGGGCTAAAAGCAACAAAAGCGCACGCGCAACAGCAACAACCACCAATAACAACAACAACAACTACAACAACAACAACTACTACAAGCAACAACAAATATGACTACAAAAAAAAAAAAAAGAAAACAAGTACAACACCCATCACTAAAGTGTGCTTTCCAAGATTAAAAAAAAGAAGGGGTGTATCCAATAAATATTCTATATATATGTATATGTGTATATAGTAGCGGCATGTGTCTGTTGATTGTAACCCTACATAACAGTATCCGTAACAGTATCAGTAACTTTAAAGGCAACAGCAAACAGTATTTTTGCATAGTTTCTTTGAATAACATATCGATAGTTCGTTATTTGTGTTTTTGTCGAATTTTTTCTTTTTTTTTTTTTGTCTTTGTCCAATTGTACATATCAGCCAGGCGTTAAACTCACTTTATGAATATATACTACTATAACTCGTGACTTACTTATTTATGACTTTAAGCAGCTGCGTCAAAACTGTTGAATAAATTTTGAAAACAAAACTCTACGTAGCTCAACGGTGCATCAAAACGAAACGTGTAACAAAAAAATTGATAAAAATAAAAAAAAACAGTGCTAAAAATGCAGAAAATTTCAACGGTACAGAACGACCAGCCCTTTAATCGAACCATAGTAAATTTTAGTTTCTTCTGGCAATTCTCACCTTCGGCAGGAATTCGCGGCTATCATTTGTGAAATCAATTCACAGACTTTTCAAAAATGAATTTGTTTCGTGTAGATTTCATTGAGCAATTAAATGGAACATTTGGGAAACGGAACGTGGATTAAGATTAAGAAGGCTTGTTCGCAGGGTTGTATTCGTAAACTTGTAATTGAAAGAATTTGTTTCAACCACAGCTAGTTTACAAATTCCTTAAGATAACTGAGTAGGAAATTTGGGGAAAATTTTTACGGACTAGTACTCTGGCGTCCAAATATTTGAAGCCTTAGTGAATAACTAAGACGAATTGCGCTGTTCTTTCCTAAATTTGATTTAATTATTTTAATATAATTCAAATTGAGAACGATAAATATAGAATATAAATATATTTTTTCTTATTATTTCAAATCCATTATATTATATAATATTGTTACACACAAATCTCTTTTTATATAAATAAAAATTTAGTTTATTAATATAAAAATATATCAAAAATTATTAGTATTATTAAAAGAAAATGTTTTTTTTTTGTTTTTTTAATAATATTTTAGAATTATTTTTTTAAACGTTTTGAATTTTTTTGAGTGCACTCAATTCACTAGCCTAATTAAAACAAAGAGAAAAATGCATATGGCTAATATTAATAAAAAGTTAGAAATATTTTTTTTTTTAATTTTTTCGGAAAACGCCAAAAAAAAAATTTGTATACCTTTCTAATTTTATTTTATATATTTATTTAATTATAAATTAAAAGTTAATTATAAATTATAATGTTTTGTAAGCCAGAGCAACGTAGGCCTTTCTTATATTTTGAATAAATGTTGAAACAATCAGGATTTGGATTTGTATTTTAAAATATAGTTCAATCGTCTTGGTTACTTGCAATTGAAATCTGGTCTCTAGAAAAAATTACATTCGTTACCGATCTCCTAACTTCTACAAGTTTCGGTTTGATGCACTGTAGCATATATTTCTGGGCGGGCACCTAAACACACATATACAAGCACAAAAAACGTATACATTTTGCACACAAACAAACAAATTCAACACTAAAAACGCCTGCTCCCCACTTGCAGAGACAAACAACGAGCTGGTCACCTCCTCAACAACAGATGGCGCTCCACGACGCAGCGATGTGACCACGGAACAACAGCAGAGCAGTAGCAGCAGCAGCGCAGGCGGCAGTGCCGGCAGCAGCAGCACCGTAACCCAAAGCTCCTATATGACCACTGCGTCGAGTGCCAGCAGCACTCAGGGTTCACCCAGCAGCACAACAGGCGCACAGACCAGCTCCACACAACGTGCCCCCACTACTAGCCGCACTACCAGCACCAGCACCACTACAACAACCACAACACAGGCAACGCCGCCGCCAGAAATACGCACCACGGTGACGGAACGTGATACCACGCCCTATGATGTGTATGTAGCAGGAGGTGGCATGAGTGGCGGCGGTGGCCACGATCATGAGCGCATTTTGCTGCCAGAGGAGCATCCTATGCCCTTGCCACCACCACTGCCACCACAGCCTGATCCGCCACCATATGGCATACCTCCATATGGCGGCACCAACTATAACAGCAATATAAATAGCTATAGACCTAAAGGCAAGGGCGGACGCATAAACTCCCTAGAAGAAGAGCGCACTGCCATGATAATAGGCATTGTGGCCGGCATATTGATAGCGGTTATATTGGTTATATTGCTGGTGCTTTGGCTCAAGTCCAATGGAGATCGTGGTTATAAGACGGAGAGTGAAAAGGCAGCAGCCTATGGCTCACATAATCCCAATGCAGCGCTGCTGGGCAATACCAGCACAAATGGCTCATATCATCAGCAGAGGCAGCATCATCAGGTAGCCGGCGGGGCAGCGCAACATGTGCAGCAACAGCAGGCACAGCACAATGGGCACAATGGTGGCGGGGGCGCAGGCATGATGTCCAGCGGCAGCGGTTCGTTGGGCTACGGCAGTGATGGACGACCGCAGATGGCGGGTCTGGTGCAGCCGAAGGCCAAGAAACGCGATTCGAAGGATGTCAAGGAGTGGTATGTGTAAGCTGTAACGAAAACAAATGAAAAGGTTAAAAAAGAAAACATAACAAAAGAGAACAGAACAATTAGGGTCAAATTAGCAATAATAATGATTAGGTGCAGTCTAGCAAAGAATATGGTTAAAACTCCAAATAAAAAAAATATAATATGCTATATATTTACATACACACATACATAAAAGCAAAAAAAATAAAAAATAAAAAATAAAGGTATATATATTTAGAACACAACGTGGCATTAGTTGAACACACTGAAGTAAAGACAGTCATCATACGAGGGCGGGCTGAAAAGTATTTGGCCTGGCGAAGAAGCGGGCATTTTTTTTTAAAGCAATCTAATCTCCCTTTAGATCAATATATTTAATTAAGCACAGCTACAATTTTATATGCGTTCCAAAAGACATAAACTGCCAGAGTCCTTATTATTGGAGGGCTATAGCATTTCAAAAAAATCTCTATGCACCAAGTTCATAGTTTTCAAGTTTGAAAAAAAAATTTGTAAATATAAGAAAATCTATTTTCACTTAGCCAGTTTGGAATGTTTGGAATATAATAATAGTCACAGGAGGCATCCTAGAGATCTAGAGATGGCCAAGCAAAACTGGTATAATTTTTTTTAACAAATTTTATTTCCCTAAAAAATCCATCTTGAGAGAAATACGCTTAGTTTCGTTTATGCCCTTCAAGAAACAGATGGCAATAGCATTTGAAACCAATTCTTTAAGTTTGAATTAAAATTTATCAGATTCTTTTTTTTTTTTTTTAAATTATGAAAAAATAATAATCACAGGCGGTCTGCTTGAGATATAGAGATGGGTGGGAAACCAATTCTTAGAACTTGAGCTTTTGAGTATTATCAATTTTGTTTTTGCCATATGTGTTAATTATATTTTTAAATCAACATCGAATCGGTTCTTCAGATCCGAATTGTATTTTCGGATTATCTCAATTATTATACATATCTCTATTGACGTGAGTTATGTCACGAGCATTCAAAAAAGTTGCCGTTCCCAGGTGGCTGACAGAAAAAAAAAATCCGCTGTGATGGATCAAAGTGACACATAGTTACGAGTAAATATGACCAAATACTGCTTCAAAATGGTTCGCCAATTACGAGAGACAATTTAATTATAATCAAATATTGGTGAAATATTTTTTCAAAATCGTGCGTGAGCTGTCAACCGTGTCTATCGTTCATTAATATATCGTGCATTTTTAAAATTATTTCTCATCAAAAATCTAGTTCTTTTGGTCTTAGCCTCATTAAAAGATTTCACGATATTAAACTAAATGAATTTTAAAGAGCAGGCGAAAATGTTTCTCAACTACACAGGTTGATATCGGTAGCTAAAACTTTGAGTGCAACCCACTTATAGACAATGCGTTTACTTGACTAGACTAATTACTTTTCAGCCTGCCCTCGTATTTATATATATAAATATATATACATATAGCTAAAGTAAAGTGTACAAATTATGGGACAAGTTGATGCAAGGATAATAAGCGGCTGCGCGCAAAACGTCAAACGCGTGTAAAAACGCGCGCGACTGGCGAGTTGCGCGCGGCTAAAAACGCGCTGTTTAGCTTTGTTGCAATAACGTTAGAGCAAAAGAAAAAAAAAGCAAAAGAAATATATACAAAATACCTAAAATATTTTAAAACATATGTATTAAGTTTTACAGATTGGCAGCAGAAAAAACTCTAGCCGTACATTAAATAAAGCTAATTACGCCTAAGACATTATAGCTTCAAACTCAAGACTTGCTAATGAAAAAAAATTAAAAAAAAAACCAAAAAAAAAGTACAGCAATTACGTATAAATATATATAATAACTATATATCACTATGTTATACCAACAAATTATGCCACTAGCCAGCCAATCAAATTACTTATATACCTAACTTATATACATACGTTTATTGTGTAAAATATTTCGCTGCAAAGTATGCTATATAAAAAGTACATAAAACAAAAGGCAGCTAAATAAGCGCTAAAAGAAACAATTAAACTACTAAAAAAAACAAAAAAAAAAACAACAATTTAGTAAAATTAAATTTGAACGTAATGAAAGCTATATGTAATTAATATTAAAATTACTTATAAAACTTATTATATACATATATAAATACAAAAAAAAAAGCTAAGGGCAAGTTCTGTTTTTGCATGGAACCGCGTGTAAAGTTATATAAATTGTGGTGCTGTAATGTATTAGAACCCTTCACTGCTGCGTTCCCGGGCCAGCAACGTAAAGTTAAATACAATAATATTAGTATGTGTAATATGTAATAATGGAAGCTGCAAGAATTTATTGCTAATGTAACAAAAAAAAAAACAATTAATCAAGTGAAGTTGTTTGTTAAATTGAATCGGCTTTAATTAGTTAAATAACAACAAATCCTACAATTCGGTTGACGTATATATATATAAAAAAAAATAAAAAAATATACCAATATATATATCAAACTTATATAAATCCTCGAGCTTTTCCTTTGCGTGCAGCTAATTTATGTAAATTCAAAATTATAGCTACTTAATGCAAATTAGTTGGCTTTAGTTTGAGTTAACAACTATACCAAGTACTTAACTGAACCCAAATATCCCTCCTAAGTCCAATCAAAGCTAACTCCTGCTCTCTAACTCTCTTTCCCTAATGTCCAACACTTACATACTTTTGATATGTATATGTACGTGTATGTATATGAGACTATATATTGACATAGACTTTATGTAATATGAACTCGGACATATCAAGTTACAAGACCGCAACACCAACAAACACTCACACACGCACATGCCAAACACTCGAAATACTCGAAACACTCGAAGCACATACACACACATACTTCTTTATAATGAAGCGCACCTACCAAGCTTTTTTATATGCATACCTTAAAAGTGGAGCACATTATGAATACATTTACAATTGAATATTTACGGCATATCTAAATGTGAATAGTTTTATATTCGTATTTTGAAGGCACTACTTTATCATAATTAGTGAATGGTTTTGAATAATACGTAAATTAAATGTGGTTGATGGAAATGAATATGAATGCATTCAAGAACTGGGTTATCAGACAAATTAACATGGAATCACAAATTTATATGAATGCGAGTATACACTGCTGTTAAAAACGAGTGATGTAAATGAATATGAATGCATTCGAAAAAGTCGATTTTATAAATTTTATTCAAATACTCATTGTAGTAATGTATATCGAATGCACAGTAGGACCTGAACCTACCATTCGGCTGTTAAGGGAAGCTTAATATGAATGAATATCAAAAAACGAGTATATAATTTAGAATTAACTTCTACGTTATAATTACATATATAAATAAATAAATAAATGTCATGTGTAAGCAAATATTCAAGTAATTTCATCCCTAAAAATTAGTATGATTACAATTGAGTATATACTGAATCATTTTCAAATATTCAAGTTCTAATAAATGAATAGTGAATGTTTTTGTATAATTAATTTAAAAACGAGTGTTGTAAGCGAATATATATGCATTCAAAAAATTCGCTACTATTTAAAAAAACTCACTTTCTTAATCAGGACGATTTATTTTTCGTACGCAATATACTCATGAAAAGTGAATACTTTTGTATCATGCTCAACAAAAAAAAAATGAGTGATGACTTGTTTTCGAATGCACTTTATTTATTAATTATAACTCACTTCTCTGCAAGTGTTCTTGAGCTCAAAGCAAGTGCTTTAAATGAATTCCGAAAAAAAAATGTCATATAACTCTAATTAAGGCTCAAATTAAACCGATTGATGTACATATGATGATTGCATTAAAAATATTCGCCTTCATTCATTCAGGCATTCAAATAAAAAAAATTTTAGTAAAAGTTTTGCCATTAATGAAAATTCTACTAAAAGAAATACCAAACGTATTCAAAACCATACACTGTTTAAAATACTAGCTCTGTAAAATTTTATTCGAATGATTCAAGTATCTGTTATGAATGTATTCATATTATGCTCTAATATAATCCGTATGCACTTTACGCTAAAACTGCTACCAAATGTGAACAAGAATTACTTTACAGCTAAAAAAAAAAGAAAAAATACCAACTTTACAGTATTACAGCTTCATGCGTATTTTTCGAGGCACACAGATACTATGACGTATACAAATAGTAGACACGCTTATATACTATTAGAACTCCGCACGAGTACAGTCAAATCGATTCAAATATAGTGAAAACTTGAATGAATGCATTCAAAAGAGTCTGAATTATATAAAGAGAAAGTTGAGAAAGTTCACATTAACAGTCACATTAGTATTTTTCAAATGACTCATGATAAAAGTCGCAAACATAGAAATATTCGAACTAATTCAGTAGGGGAGGAGTGCTCTTTCTCTTATTCGAAAAGTTCTCCAAAAAATATAATATGAAAATCTATTTTACATCAGATTTTCACGAGACAAATGCTTACATTTGAAATGATTCATACAATAAAAAGATTTCAAAAAAAGTTCGAAATCTATTTTACTTAAGATTTCGATAAACTTAACCTTACTGTCGAAATTAATGATAGATATAGTTTGGGGCGATTTGAAAAGGTCTCCGAAAAACTTCGAAAGCTATTTTACATTACATTATCACAAGACAAGTTCCGAAAGATATTTGAAATTTCGAAAAGTCGCAGAAAAAGTTCGAAATCTGTTTTACATATGATTTCTACAAGCCAAAACATAAGAATGGATATGTATAATAGAATGGGTTACAGCGATTTAAAAGATATTGGGCATTTCGCAAAGATGTTAAAATTACAATGAATCAAAGAATTAGTTAAGATTTGAAAAATATTGCGCATTTTAAAAAGGTCTCAGAAAAAGTTCGAAATCTATTTTATATAAAACAAAACCTTAACGTCGAAACGAATCATACAATTTAAAAGATATTCAGAATTTTAAAGAGATCTCAGAAAATGTTCGGAACTTTTTTACATAAGATTCCTACAAGCCGAAACATACGAGTCCAAATGAATAATAGAATGAGTTATAGCGATTTAAAACATATTGGGCATTTGGAAAAGATCTCAGAAAAAGTTAGAAATCCATTTTACGTAAAACTTTCACAGATGCGGATCCAGAATTTTGTCTCGAAGTATATGTATCAGTGATCGCAAAAATCTGCCATTTCGGCATTTCGCTGTTCAAAATCTATTTCTCATAAGTTTTCCACAATCTTTACAGACAAAGTAACCCATAGAATGAAGATAGAAGTCGGAATAACTCCAGTAATGAATCTCAAATCTTAAAGTTCTGTATTGTGTAGTTATTGGAGATACAGATATTTAGATAAGAGATTTGATAGAATGACTCCAAAGTAACTTTTTAAGGCTCAGTAGACTTCTAATACTTTCGAAATGCTTTCTAAGAATGTTTCGTATCTAAACTATCGAAATCTTCTTGGTGCTAAATGAGAGGAAACCATATACAATGATTTTTAAAAGCATAGAATTCGATATCTCTGAATCTAGAGCTTTTGATTTTTCAAAATTCAAGACGGTTTTAGAGCCTTTTTAAAAAATACGTTTTTTATAGAAATTGTTTGAGCTAAAAAGTCTTGGAACGATTAAAAATTAATGAAATTTGATTTGGCCGAATAGGACAAGCTTTAAATAGTTTGTTAACTACAAACTTTAATATTTTTAGACCAGTGTGACTTATTTAGATTCTAACTGGTTCTGCTTCAAGCTTGAACTCTCTTGATTTCTTGACATCTCTTTAAACTTTGACTCCACTCGTGCAGGACTCTTCTCAAGACACACATTGACGACTTCAAACCGAAATTTTAGCCGCCATTGTTTTTTAAAATTTAACAGCGCTAAATGCAATGCGCAAAAGAAAAACATACATACATATATATAACTATAAATATCATTTTGATGCGCTATATAAAATTTGCCAGTATATATATTATACATAAATATATATATATACAAAATATATATTATGAATTAGTGTATCACTTTTTTTGGATTATATATACAACAAAACTATATACTATACATATGGATACACGCACACGCACACAAGTATATACACACACACACATAAACTTAAACATACGCCTAGGCCCACATACTTATACTTATTATATACACTAGCAAAATAAATTGATACACTTCTCTTAACTTCTATTAGAAAATACATAAATATATAGAGATGCCATTATATGGCATAGTATAATATGGTATGCTGTATATACCTAGAGCGAGTACATAAGCAACTAATGTATTAGATTGAAACACACACATAAATATGTATGTAAATGGCATTTCAAGAAATTTTTGATATATTTTCAAGTTTTTTAAAACTTACACCAAAACCAACAAACAACTAGCAAATCAAGCAAAGAAACACCTAGGACAATTACATAAACACAATACATACAATGCATATATACAAAAAAGTACATACTACTAAACTATTTATATACATGTATACAAACATATGCGATATAAAAATTATTATGATTATTATTATTATTATACTATTATGGTCCCTTCGATTTGATAATAAGCAAACTAAGTAAATAAAAAAAAAAATGAAAATGCTGTTGATACGAAATAATAAAACTTTCCCACTAAATATGTAACACTCTCTCTCCAAAGGCTACAAAAACAAAAAAAAGAAAACAAAACCAAAAACTTTCTCTCTTTCTCACAATGTTAATGCTGCACAATGAAAACTCTGCATTTAAACCATAAAGTTTATTAGTTTCAATTATAACAAAAATTATAATAATATTATTATATATATATACGATATGTGTATTACCTTTTGCCTTGCGATTATTAAAAACAAAAAGCACTCCAAAGCAAAATTTTAACAAAAATTTAAAAAAATTAACGTTTGCAAATTCTACATTTTCCACATAATTGAATTTTTAATTAATCGTTTAAAAGCAAATAAAATTATGCAACAGCAAAACACAAAAGTTGAAACAAAAGGCAAAGGCAAATGTTATGTATGATATGATTAAAAGATAAAAAAAAAAAAAATGGCAAGAAAACAGTTAGTTGTATGTATGAGTTATATATGTACTAAAACAAAAAATAGTTAAAGCAATTAGCTAAAACCTAGTTGAGTGGCCATTAAAAAAATAAAATAAAAACAAATACAAAGTATCAGTACTAAATATACATCTACACATTTAGGCTTAAACTCATTGTTATCTAATATATTATATACTATATACCAAGCAACACAAAAACACATACACAAACGGTATAGTATATATATATATATAAACAGAAAGTATGTATATGAATATGTAATGGCAGTATATATATATTATATATAACAAGAAATGTAACGTGTATGTAGCGGCAGTGATTGTTAAAGAAATTGCTTTGTTTTGTGTTAGATTTTATAATTTATGAAAAAAAAAATGGTAAAAAACAATGCATAAAATACAGAATGACTGATAAAACACAGAATTATAACATTGCATATAATAAATATAATAACAATATAATTGAAAACAAGACTTTTTGCTATTATTTAGTAAACATTTTTTAGGGTTTAATTTTTGGTATAACTTCTTTTTAGAAATATATATATGGTTCTTGCTCTGATTTTCTCTTAAAATTATTAATAAACTAAAGTTTCATTCACATCGTTGCAATTTCAAAAATGCGCGCCAACTATAGCGCTGCTCAACACTGCGCATGCAACTCTGGCCGATCTGGCAACACTAAACCGAGCTGTCAAACAATTGAGAGCGAATGAACTGTCATGCTCTCCGACTTTCAAGTCACACAATTCACAATACATTCGAGAAATTGGCGTGACTGAAATTTTTAAATAAAGTTAATAAATTATAAGTTTAAGCAAAAAAGATGGCCGCAAACGCAACGGCTGGCGCCAAGCCAGAAATGATTGATCTGACCAAGCTTAGTCCAGAACAATTGCTGCAAATCAAGCAAGAGTTTGAGCAGGTGAGTCGCGTGCAGCGTGTGGGTGTCGTCTCTGGGTGCGATGAGCAATGCTAAAGCGGGGGGAATATCCATATGTGTACATATATGCATATAATTTAAATTTATATGCCTTTATAGGAAGTGTCTAATATAGAGGATTCCCTATCCACTTTGCATGGCTGCAAAGCAAAATATGCTGGTTCCAAAGAGGCGCTGGAAGCCTTTCAGCCAACATGGCAAAAACGTGAGATACTTGTGCCTTTAACAAGCAGCATGTACGTGCCTGGACGCGTAAAGGATCTAGATAATTTTCTAATAGACATTGGCACAGGCTACTATATTGAAAAGGTAAGCTCATACAATAACTACTCTTTGTTGTTTATGCTCATGCCAGCTGTGTGCTTTGCAGGATCTGGACGGCTCCAAGGACTATTTCAAACGTCGCGTCGAGTATGTGCAGGAACAAATTGAGAAAATTGAAAAGATACACATGCAAAAGTCACGTTTTCTTAGCTCTGTGTTGGGTGTACTGGAAATGAAGCAGATGGTCGCTGCCAAAATGATGCAGCAACAACAACAGCAGCAAAAGCCGAGCAGCTAAATCCACAAAAGGCGTCCCAAAGCGAAGATTTATTTATTAAAACTTATAAACAACAATTTGTGCATTTAATTTACATAGTTTATTAAATTGTTCAACTACTTTTTGGATTGATCCAATGCAACGCTTAAAACCTTTACCTTTTGCTCATAGGCTTCCCTCAAGTTCTGCAAGATTGGGCAATAAGTGTGTTAAGAAGTGTGAATATATTCTATTATGCTTGAAACCCACCTTGAATATATTGGACTGCGTGTCATATTCTGCGCGTAATTTGTCGTAAACGGCCTTTGATATGGCTAGTTTCTTTTCAGTTAGCGCGCACTTGTCCTGCTCAGCCTTGATCCAAGCATGGGATTTCTCCAGACGCGCCTCTGTGTGCTCACATTCGGTGGTCTTTAGCTGCAGCATATCTTTGGTTACCTGCAGCACATCTTTTATGGTTTCCACCTGGTGTTTAAGCATGCCTATTTGTGTTTCCTGTTGCTTATTCACTTTGGTCTTCTCGAAGAGCAGCGTTTTGGCCTTAAGCAGCAGTTCTTCTTGTTCCTGACGTGATTTGGGCGCATCGGTGCCGCCTAGCATAACCGATTGCTTTAGCGATTGTTCCAGCTGTGTAATGCGTTTCTTAAGACGCTCGTTTTCAACGCTGACATCCTGGGCAAAGATTTGAAGTCAAAGTGGAAGCTATAACTTTCCTTTAAACTGCAAAACCAATACTAACCTCAAAATCTTTACGAAGCGCAAAGATTCTTTTGCGGGACTCCTCTAGCAGCGCTTGTTTTTCACTCTCCAATTGGAATACTATATCGAGCAGTTCAGTTTGATTCTCTGGCTGCTGGGGCTCCACCGTACCATTTGTTGTGTTTTCCAACGTCTCATTATTGTTAACATCGCCACCAACGGCACCTTCCTCGTTATTTGCAGACATTTTAAAATAATTTTTATTAGATTTATTAAAACTTTTCACGCAATGTGCGCGAGTTTTTCTTTACTATGCGTTCTTTGCTTATTAATAGAAGGAATGTATGCAGATGTATTTTTAGATGCGAACATTTGGCTCTCCAATGTTCCATGCTCTCGCTCTCTGTTGCTACCTCTCAAAAACATAAACAATTCTTTAGTTTTGGATACGCCGCAGCACATATTGTTCCATTTATTATGCATTATGCGTGAATGAGAAGAGTTTATTGTGTGTTCTGCGATGTTAATACAATGTTTAGTAAGCAAAACAATTAAATTGTTATAGTTAAATGGTTTTACAGTTTAGAGTAGGTGATTTTAAGATTAAATGCCTAAACAAGTAGTAGAAGCTCATGATGCATCAAACTAGCCGTCCAGCTCGCCAGCGGCGCAGGCATCGGCATAGCTCTTTCCGCTCTTATCCTCTGGATTTAGCTTAATCATATCATCAATGCGCAAAATGGTTATTGCTGCTTCGGTAGCAAACTTAAGCGACTTAATTTTGGACATGGCTGGTTCCAGAACACCAGCTTTCTTGTTGTCGCGCACAACGCCCTCAATCAGATCGAGACCAGTCCATTTGAGTGCAGCATGCTCGGATTTTGTCTGGCTGGAATTGTGATAGGAACGCAGCTTAGCCACCAAATCTGTGGCATCCTTAGCTGCATTTACAGACAAAGTCTTGGGAATGACCAACAGAGATTTGGCAAACTCGGCAATGGCCAGCTGTTCGCGTGAGGCCAACGATGTGGCAAAATTCTCTAGATATATAGACAAAGCAGCCTCTACGCAGCCGCCGCCGGCAACGACCTTTTTGCTTTCCAGCACACGCTTGACCACACACAAAGCGTCATGTACAGAGCGTTCCATTTCATCACAGTAAAAGTCATTGGGACCGCGCAAAATAATAGAAGCAGCAGCACTAAAGTAACGAGAAATAAAGAATTAAGAGTGAAAAGACTTTGTATAGTTTGTTTGACTCACCGTGCTTTCGTGCCCTTAATCAATATAAGCTCATCATCGCAAATGTGCTCCTGTGCCACTTCAGCTGCCTCACCAACCATGGAAGCATCAAAGCTCTCCTCACCATCCATGTTAGTCAGAGATGTAACGAAAGCGGCGCCTGTAGCCTTGGCAATAATCTTCAAATCGCTCTTCTTAACACGACGCACAGCCATGGCACCTGCCTCTACAAAGTACTTCATGCACAGATCATCAACGCCACCGCTAACCAATACAACATTAACGCCAGTGCCCAAAATCATGTTGATACGCTCCTTGGTAATGTCTAGCTCACGAGCGCGTATCGCTTCCAGTTTATCGGGATCGTTGATGAGCACTTGTACGCCCATTTTCATTTTGGTCTTTTGTAGCGAGAAGTCCAAACAGGCTATTTTGGCATTCACTACCTTCTTGGGCATTTGCTGGGAGGCAATGGTGCAGTTAAGCGCATAGCCAGGTATCAGTACCGATTCGCGCGCAGATTTGCCATGAGCCTTAAGAACATTAATGGCCTTAATCGAATAGGCAGTTTGACCCTTTGGATCGGTGATTTTTACAGCCTGGGTGGCATCGACAACCATGGCTGAGAAGAAATCTGCATCGGCACCAATAATCTTTGAGCTCATCGAAGTCTTGGCAATATTAATGAGTGAGTCGCGGCCCAGCTCATCAACTGGAGCAGTTAAATGCTCGGAAATGTACTTGCAAGCTTCCTTGCAGGCAATGCGATAGCCGGAGATAATAGAAGTAGGATGAATCTTTTGCTTTACCAGTTCATCGCCGTTCTTTAGCAACTCAGCGGCCAGAATAACAACAGATGTGGTACCATCGCCGACTTCCTCATCTTGCAACTGAGCCAGCTCAACAAGCACTCTTTATGGGATAAATAAATTAACTTTAAAAGATAATCTACTTTATAATATAAGTTGTTTAGTTACTTGGCAGCTGGATGCTCTACCTCGAGCAGACGCAGAATGGTGGCGCCATCATTGGTAATAGTGACATCACCAATATCGTCTACCAACATTTTGTCTAAGCCAACTGGTCCCAAGGAGCTCTTGACAATGTTTGATATGGACAGCGCTGCCATTACTGAAAAAAGTTTTAAAAGTTTAGGAGTGACTCAAATTCAGCGACGCCGCAACATAACCTCACTTAACGTGGGGACTATAAACAAGAGACACTTTAATTTTTAAACACATATTATATTGCACTTTGTTAAAAACAACAAAAATTATGGTTTGAAAAATTATTTATGTTGCGCTTTTCTGGAACATTCTTTGCTGCAGCGAGTAGGCTTTCTAAGAAACGTGTTCGGCCCCCGGCAGCGGCAGCTGTTTTTTATAATAAAGATTTCTTACCATTTTGTGTGCGCACTGGCTGGCCAGATTGCCTGGTACCAGCAATGCATAGCGGACTTGACATTGTCGACATTTTGACTTTGTGTTTTTATAGTTTTAATATAAAATCAAATAAATTAAATACTGAGCTCTATATTTGCCGCACGCTAAAAACCGCCTGACTCACAATTTTGCGCTGCTTCTTCTTCTCAGGCGGCTGTCAAATACAGCAGTGTTGGTAAATCTATGGCGTAAGTGTTGCTAAATACGTTGGTATAATGCGCGCCGTTAGGTTTTTTTGAATTTAATCAATTAAAAGCATTAAATATTAATAATGTAGCAATAAATAACAACTTTATTATTATTTTTTGTATTTATTAATTTATATATATTTTATAATAATACACTTAACAACTAGAGTTCACGTACTAGCAACAATGGCTTCTGAAAGATTTTGTAAGACAAATGCTTAAGATCTTTATACACAATTAAACAACTATTTGTTAATTTTTTAAATTTAAATTTTCTAAAGTAAGCTATGAAATAAACTATATTAGTAAACCATTTTATTAAAATTTTGTTATAAGGTTTTGAAAATACCTTTTTCATCTTAAATATTTTAAAATATCGGTGTAGGCATGTCTCGACCGCCTAAACGCCCCCTTAACTCGTTCATGCTCTGGCTTAATGCTACGGGAAGGAAAGAAGTAAAGAACCATTATCCCGAATTAGAGGTGCCCCAAATTGGACGCAAAACTGGCGCTGTCTGGCGCAGACTTGACAAATACCAAAAGGCTGCATGGAAGAAGGCTGCGGATGAGGAGATGCAGATTTATTTAAAAGCAATAAAGTTGTATAATTCTCAGAAAGAATCCGCTGCGTCAAGTAAGAAAGTCACAAAAGACTTGAAAAAGGAAAAAGTAACATCCACCTGGGACGAGAATGCAGACATTCAATAACAAATTTTCTTAAAATAAAAAAGTTTTTTATAATAACAAATGCGATAAGGGTTACAGACTAGAGATGGGACAGGCACCAGGATTTTGACAAGATTATTAATTTTTGGGCTTGGGGTGCCATTTTTTTTTTTTAAGATTTGTTAACAAAACGGCCAAGGTTATTTAATGTTAAAGATAATCAAAGACTACTCGTACCATCCTAAATTTCGAGTGAGACGATATTGTCTTCAATGAGTAATAAAAAAATAATTTGAAATGTTTTATTTAATTTTCTTATATTTCATATATTTTTTATGAGCGGCAAGATTAGGAATAAACTGCAGCAGATATTTCGCCAAACCCATAAGCTTAATCATTTTGCGCCAAAAATTCAAAAGCATCTCTATGCAAAAACTAAAACAACACCGGGAGTTTATATAGTAACAATGACTTACTTTGGTTCAAAAAAAAAAACAAGTTGGAGTTTCAAGAGCTGTGGGTTCGACACTTAATCGTTTGAAGATTTAGTTAGAGAAACTCTTGGATGAAGATTCATGTCTAACTCAAGAGAAACTTCCAGACATGTTAGGAATGACTCAAAAAGCCATTTCCAAACGACTCAAGGCTGTTGGGATGGTGCTAAAGCAAGGATATTGGGTTCCCTTTAAACTCAAGCCAAAGGATCAAGCTGATCCAAATGCATATTGCCTCGAGTTGTGAAAAACGGTGAAACGTGGATCTATTATGACAATGCAAAGCGTAGAAAATCATTGGGTATGGATGGCTATGCATCAACATCAGGGGCAAAACCCAGTATTTCTGGCAAAAAGCTTCTGCTATGCATCTGGTTGGATCAGCAGTGCACTGCTGCACGCCTTTTGAAAAAACTAGAAACTCGGTTGACTGCTGGATCGCCTCAAAGGTCGATGAGTTTTCACTCAAGGCATCTGTTTGGAGCAGAGCACTGCGCCCACATATGATCCCTGAAACTCCGGCCTCGTGAAAGCTTTGCAGATTTAAAACTGTTCTATTGAGCATAAAAATTGCGCTCAATTATGTATAGCATAAGCTTTCGCTCATACCTTCGTATAGGTTGCACTTAAGACTCAAAAAATATGACTTCAGCTCCGGTCAGCAAACAATAAAGTTGATTAAATATTACGCGCAACTTCTTTTTAATGCTATTTAAAAGATGGGCCAAAGTCGTAGAGAATAATTGACAATATTTTGATTTAGATGTGTTTGACAATCTTTTCACAATAAACGATTAAGGTTCATACAAAAAATACACAACTTAGTTGTACACTAGGTTTTTGCAACATCTCACGATTTTAATAACGCATTCCCCTGAAAAGTTTCCTTTTTACCTGCATATAGCGCATGTAAAATTTAAAGGCGATCCGAATGTATTTGATGGTTCCTAAAATAGGTCAAAGGTCATAAAAAATGTTCATATGAATGCATAAATAGCGACCAAAACGTAAGTTTGACAAAAATATGTTCCAAACATAATCGATAGGTAATTCAATTATCTACAGTCAAGTAAGAAAATTATCGAAATCAGTTTAGTATAACCAGAGATATTTGCTGTTAAGTAGAGGCACTTTTTTTTTTTTTCTAATTTCGAAAAATAGTTTTTCCAAAATATCTCATAGCCCGTGTCATGAAAAATTTTTTTTACTGTATTTTCGGTTTTAGCATGTCATTTTACTACAGAAACGACTAAAACATGTTAAGGATACCAAATTTTTTTTTATATGTAAATCGGTGTAATTAGTCAATTTAATTAATTTTAGAGCTTACCAAATTTATTCAGGCTGACTCTACATTTTTTTAAAATTATGTTTTGATAGATATGAGACTTTTTAAACCGTAATTTGTTTGTTTGGAAATAAGTTTTTAAAGTTTATGTAGAACAATACAGTCAAAAACGGAAGAAGTGAAAATTATGACCTTTGACCTATTTTATGAACCATCAAATATTCATATATTCATATATGACATCGTAGTAATCCAATCCTCACTTTGCAACTGGTCCTGTGTATCTTTCATCCAACCATTTCTATTCTAGTATTGCTTAAAGTAAAAGATACATTTCTGCGTTTGTTGTTGATGCCTGCACAAGAATATATCGCTTGAACACAACAAAAGCCTTCAAAGCAGTGCTTTTTGTTGTTGTTGCAGCTGCTGTCCCAACCCTCTCACTTTCTTTTCACTCACTTACTGTACTCAAGGGGCAAGAACATCAAGCTTGACAGGTGCGTCAGATGGTCTACCTCACTTTCATACGTTTTCCCCACTTTGTGTCTGATGTTGCATTTGTGTGTGGCATGCCAAAAGCCATATTAGCTGTTTCCTCATTGCTTGCCACAGCCGCAAGTGCATTGTCGTAGGATTTTACTGCCAGGCAATGGCTTCCTGTTGCAACGAAGTGAAACGATTCCGTGCAATTAAAGCTGCAGCAGCTGTTGTTGTCCTCCATCTTCTTCTTCTGTGGCAACTTGTGACGGGAAAAGTCAAAACATCATATTAGCGTGGCTGAGTGTCTGTGTCTGCTTCAGTGGCTTAGATAGGGATAGTATTTAAGAGATTACTTAGCCCCCAGAGTTCAAATATGATTTTTTTTTGGGTATAAATCAGTTTTTTGTAAAAGTGTCTAGTTACTTGGGTTTGTGGATGATATAGACTTAATTTTTCATACCAAGCGACTTGTTATCGTAGGCACTATCGATAGTATCGATAGTTTCATTTTACGGATACTATCGATGGTTTTTTTTTCGATATATCGATAGTATACTTTTGTATATAAAAAACTTTTTTGACAAATCAACGGACAACAAATTGGCAACATGTCAAAAAGAATACAAAATCAGTGGTAACATGTCGAACCTTTTTGACCTTCCGACGCTTTTAGAATCACCAAATCCGATGGGAACCAGTAATATTTGACATTTCACATTATTTGGCCAGTCAAAATTTAAGCCAAAATGCAAATCCATTGGGCTTTTGGAAATTTAGTAGGTTAGGTTAGGTTGAAGCGGCCGCTGGCTTGAAACCAGCACACTTAGGCCCAGATTGGTGGCACTATCGATAGTATCCCACCTCTACTCAGTTGGTAATTACGATGTGGAGACCACTCCGCCTCCAAATGATGTTAGAACTGTACAAGACGCTCATACAACCCATTTTTCTTAATTAATGGTGTTGAAGCATAGGTGATGGTCCAGTCTTGTGGAAAGCACTCCTAAAAATCTTTGACCCTTTGCACGCTTGTGATGACTACCGCCTGCGGTGTCAAGTGTATGGATGATGCGAATGTTGTGAGAAACCGGTAATGGGGTAGATCGTGCACCTATCGGAAGGGCCAGTTAATGGGTTTTTACTAACTAGCATTTTTATCACGAAGCAAAGACACCTGGAGAGATGGATTGCTATGATCAGTTAGGAAAAATAAGTCGTCCTGGGGAAAAAAAACGCTGTATCAAATATTGTTTTCAAATATGTTTTTGGTTTCTCAATTTTTAAACGAGGCTAATTACCACGAAGTTCTTTTATTGAGCAGAAAAATTATAGAAAAACGTGACGTCACATTTTTATGAATGAGAGTATTAAATAGACTACAAACAATAGTCTTAAAATGAAACTAAAGGGCAGCCGAGTTAAGGTTTGAAAATAATTAAAGTCGGCTCGAGATTCGATTCTTAGTCGAGACACATTTTTTGTACTATTTTGTATATAATATTATTTTTAATTCTCACTTTGTTAAATAATACTTTACTGTTTTAAACATATTTCTTTAAATTACTACTTTAAAAATAATTATATATTGTTTTGTATTTATTTTATGCAATATATAAATTACTATTTTGTGTATAACGAAAAATTCACACTTTATTTTTTTTAAACTATATTTTATTTTTATATTATCTAATAGATAAATAATTTTTTAAAAATATTGGTAAAAAATTGTTTTTTTTTTAATTTACTAATTTTTAATTAATATTTTGTACATTATTTTTAATAATACCGTATACGTTTCGTTTTTTATAAATTTATTATAATCCAATAAAAATTATTATAATATAATATATAAAAATTCACATAAAACAGTTGACCGTTTTTTATAAATTTATAAAATAAAAAAAATGTGGTACAGTCGAGGCGGTGCCCGACAGTGGAATACCCTGTACCTTTTGTGTCAAAAAAATTTTTCCTGCATATTCCATCTAAGAACTTTCCAATTGGAATTTATTTTTTTTTGGTGAAAATCGATATTTATAAATATAAGTTCCCTAAATTTTTACCCATTTTGATGAAACTCGAATGTTACAACAAAGAATTTATTAAAAGTATACGGGGTAAGTTTCAAGTTGGTATGTTCAGGGGTTTGGGAGAAAACACGGTAAATGGATTGCGGGGGGTGGGGGGACCGCATCGATAAAATTTGGATGTGGATTTGTTCATTAGAGCCACATAAATGAGCTTACAAATTGTGATTCTAGGTCACTTGTAGCCATAATTGCGTAGAGTCAAATATTGACGCAGTTTATTGGCAAGGGGAGGTGAAATTTGCACATTTTTGACTATAACTTCTGTTGTATTTGTCCGATTTTGTTCATTTTTTACACATAGATGCATGTAACTACAACGCTCTCTTAAATTTCAGGTGAAAATACTAAACGGTGTGGCTAAAAACCGCGAAACTCTACTGCGGGGGAATGGGGGAAGAAATTGACATGATTCAACAAACTTCATCTGCTTAGGAAATATGCGCACCAGCTGGTAAAGTTTCGTGTCTCTAGCTCTTATAGTCTCTGAGATCTAGGCGTTCATACGGACGGACAGACGGGCAGACGGACAGACGGACGGACGGACATGGCTCAATCGCTACCCGAGGTTATGATAAGCATTTTGGTATAAAGGACTTGGGGTCTGCCACGCCTCCTTCTGTCCGTTACATACATTGCACAAATCTAGTATACCCTTTGTACCTATAGGTACAGGGTATAAAAAATGTTGTGGCGAATTCGGCAAAAGTTATATTTTCGTGGTCCGGTGTTTTTTTTATCTGCTCAGAAGTGAAACCCCTTGAATGAAATTTTTATTAAATTAAATTATCTTGAATGAGCTTGTAGCTTCTTTGTCTTACCTCTATTAGATTTCAAATATGTAGTCAATTCGCAAAGTTTTTTGTTCGATTTGTCATAACTGGCGGAAGAAAATTAATACCTAAAAAAAACAGCCCATCTCCATCAAATTTAACATTTGGAAAAATTTTGGGTAGGAAAAAATTTGTAACTAAGTGTGCTCAGGCCCATAACCAGGCAGACCGTCTAGCCTAACGTTTTAAGCTGCCTTAAGGCCTGTACGCAGTACGAAATATTACGCACGGGAATCACAAAACTTCATATAAAAAAAAAAATCCCAAATGGGATATCCCAAATGTACAAAATATTTCGCACGGAATCACAAAACTTCATATTAAAAAAAAATTCCCATTTGGTATTTTTTTTTTTTTTTTATTTTATTGCGAAATATTTCGTACTGCGTACAGACTTTATGCAAAAATGCAATTGATTGGATTAGTTAAAGCGAAGAAAACGAGAATGTATTATTTAAATTTTTTTTTTTAAATTTCACATAAATTTAACTCGCAAAATGTTAACAAAAAAATTTGTTTTGCGTCACTCGTATGCTTAGTCAAATCCCCCCATCGCGAAGAGGGATCTACTCCACTGGTCTGTTTGTTTAGTGTTCTGGTACTGCAGGTAACTACAGCTGATAATTGCCGTTAGAGCAGCAGAGGAGCAGAACAACATCCAAAGACAACAATTCCAAGTCTTCCGACTACATACGCCTGTCAACTATAATAAAAGTCACAATGACGACAGAGCTCGACAAATTGTAGCCATGCATGTATGTATGCATGTGTGTGACCAGCGCCATAGAGAGAGGGACAAAGCTTTGGGTAGAGATAGCATTTGATTGATGTGCTTTGCAATGGCCGCCATGTGTGGGTGAAAACCGTTATTGTTAAATTCAATTTACTGTAAATGAACACAGTTTTGTTTTTACCTACACCGTTTTTTGTTCATAAAGCGGCAGGTATGTACGAGTATATGCATGGAGTTTGTTGCGTATACGCCAGAGGCGCCTGTTGACTAAATGACTAACTGACCGACTGATAGATTAAGTGACAGCGTGACTGACGTACATAGTGACGTTTTTGTTTGCCACATGTGTCAACACTTGGCTGGTTACCATGGTTAGTTGATGAGTGAGTGGGTTGAAGTTGACTGGTTCACTTTGTTAGTTTGACTGCCTGGTTAACATAAATTCGGATTAAGAGCGCCAATGTCACACAGTTACGATATATACTTAAATACATAAGCATATATAGGCCAGGGCATTTGAGTTTAATTGCCCTGCTGCTCAGCTGTTTTGTAGTTGCCGCAAAGTGTGGCACGTTTACTTACCGTTGCATATGCTTCACTTGTGGAGATTTATGGTTTTATTGCGTACAGTACCTCGCTAACTAGATTCATTTGCTTTCATTTTAAAGGCCCATACGCAGTTCGAAAAATTTCGAACGGAATGACAAAACTTCATATATAAAAAAAATCCCATTTGCGATATCCCATTTGGAATTTTTTTTATATACATATGTGGTAGAGTTACTAGCCAATAGTAACCACGCCCAATTTCATTGCAAAATTCCGATTATTTATCGAGTTATCGATAACTGAAAATTGGATTTTTCAATTTTAGACTTTTCTTTGACAAGCCATATTTCCTAAACGAATAAAGATATTGATGCAAATTTTTTTTCCACTACAGCTAAAATATTGAATTTGAAAAAAAAATTTTTTATTTTTTTATATATTTTTTTTTTTTAACAATTTTGTTTTTTAACTTTAAAATTCAAAAGTGAGCGTTACGAAGCCGCAACGCATAAAGTTTAAAAACTGAATTTTTTTCGTGCCCTATTAATTGAATTGCATCATTAGTTTTCAAAAATCGCTGGGGACAGTTTTCAGTACCTTATCCAGCTAGACTTTTTAAGAAAGTTTGCAAAACTTGGCTGCGTGGACTTTGGTTAGAAATTTTTATTAATATAATTTTTTTTTTGGCACAAGAAAAGAATTAAGTTATTTTAAGGATCCTTATTGACAGCTAAGACTAAAAAATATTGCCATAATATTTTATTTAGTCATAATTAAATAAAAAGTAAAAAAAAGTCTCAATGCGTTAAGTTTTAAATGGGATTTTTTTAACTATGAGCGGATCTGTACCATTCATTTTTAATTTTGTGTTCTTTAAACAGCTAGATCCTTCTAATCCAACAAGCCCAACTTAATCGGAAAATTTTTTTAATAACTGTATTTTAAAAATTTATCTCTCTTGGATTTTTATAACGTAGCCTAAAAGGTATGGTTTCAAATAATTTGACCCTCACGTCGATTCTGCATGGCAGAATTAGAAATAAGGTTCTGCTACTGCAATGTTTTTTCAACCGATATCGATGTGGTTGCTAGGTAGTGATCCCTGTAGCTTTGTATATACAAGCGCCTCTGACATTGTTCCGAACCCACTTGCTAAGCTTGGCATTATATTCAAGTGAATGTCTCCCGAGATTTCTTTTTCTTCCATTGTACCTGTCGCTTTTGAAAGTTTAAGTAACTGTGCTGCTTTTTTAGAAATCATTTTTTTCTGAGAGCCTTCGTCCATTAAAGCTCTGGCACTGGCGTCTTTTACTTTAATAATCGCATCGGCAAGTAATGTGTCCTGTCCAGTTTCTTGTTATAGGCAGTTGACACTTAAGCTTAAATTTAACTTGATTTATTAATTATTAATTAATAAAAATATATTTTTTTATATTCATAATTTTTAAACATTTGTTCTATTTGCTTACAACTTAGATTGTAAGATGGTGAGCAACCAAGCTAAAAGCTCAATTTTGTCTATTTTTAGTGAAATATATTCATTGAGTTATTAATATTTAAGCCGAAATTAAATTATTTAAATTAAATTATTAGAAATTAAAAAAAAATTACTAACAATATTTTATATGGAATTCAAGCTGTATTGTGTTATGTAACGTCACGCCAAATAACAAGGCTTATAAACAAAAACACGACAATTTTTTTTTGTAATAACTTGCAAATTTAGCGTTTTCAAATAAATATAAAAAAATTGTTATAATATAAAAAATTTGCGGCCTTGTAATCCAGGTTAAAACCAACTTCTATTGTACGGTGTACGGTTAACCATTTGAACTTAAACCTTTCCAAATGTATGTTTATGACATTTCATCGACACAAACCTCACTTGGTTAATTACTCCATAAATGGTTCTCTTTTGGTGCGTATCTCTTTATGTTCTGATTTAGGTGTTACTTTTGAGCCTAAAATTACCTTCAACACCCATGTTTCTACAGTTGTGAATAAAGCTAGGTGTGTTTTAGGGTACATTAAACGCTGGTCAAAAGAATTTAATGATCCGTATACGACCAAGGTTCTTTATTCTGCTCTCGTTCGCCCAGGACTTGAGTACTGTTCCTGTGTTTGGTGCCCTCAATACAAAAAATATCAAGCACGAATTGAATCTGTTCAGAAACAGTTTCTCCTTTTTGCTCTACGAAGCTTAAATTGGGACCCCAATATCCGTTTGCCTCCTTATGCCAGTAGACTTCTTCTAATTGATCTACCTTCTTTGAAAAATCGTAGGATTGCCCTTAATGCTATTTTTTTGCATAAACTCATAACTGGTTCCATTGATTCCCCTTTCCTACTTCGGCAGCTTTTGTTTAACATTCCTAGACGCTCCTCTAGAAATTTTGTACCCTTATCTCTTAAGAGATGCACTACAAATTATGCTTTACATGAGCCTTTTAGAGTTTTATGTTCGAATTTTAATGACTTGGCACGTATCCTCTCAAGTGAACTTTCGCCTTCCAGTTTGATGAGAGCTGTCTTGAACCACCTTAGCTCCAGTTAAAAATTACCCCAACGGGCAGGAGTCCGATTATTTTCTGGATTGCTGGTTCTACTTGTTTGCTACTGACCACAATTGGCTGTGGGTAGGGGCATAGCTGGCCACCAGGCAAATAAAATTCCCCCAACGGGTCAGTGGCAAACTACCTAATATTAATTATATTATATTATATTAAATATTTTAAAAATTTGTTTATAAGTTTCTTTTTGTATTATCCTTTTTAAATTAACCTTGTTTTTTGTTTTTAAGTAATCAACTGATTATATTATATGTTGATCCTAAATAAATAAAAAAAATAAAAAAAAAAAAAAAAATAAAAAAAAAAAAATAACGTCACGCCAAGGATTTTTTGCTTACTTTTATCTCCTAATCAATAAAGACGATTGTTTAATTTTTTTCCTCAGTCAAAGTGCTACTTAAGTATAGAAAACAATTTTTTAAGAATTTATCTATTTTTTATAACGTAACGCCCAGGGTTGTTTTTTGCTTTTTTTTTTATTCAAAATCAGTAATGCCGATTTCTATCTTTTTTGTGCTAATATAAGTATGAAAAAACAATTGTTGATTTTTTTTTTTTTTTAATGATTTGCACAAATGTTATATCACGCCAAAATGGAAATGTCCATATTGTTTCCTTTCCTCCACCCTTCCCCACTAGAGCGGTCCTCTAGACATTCCAATTCACAGCCATCCGGTGGCCTCAATAAACCTCGAAAGGCATTTCGGACTCTGTTCTGAGAGCTGGGATAAGTCATTTAGGGCTTAAGGAAGCGGAACCGTGTTCTACACAGTCCCGGGCAGTGACAGAAGAGGTGCTCCAGATCTTCCTCTTCGCCACAGCTACTGCAGAAGTCATGGTGAGGAGCGTTTAGCCTTAATGCATGAGTTCCCACCAGCCAGTGTCCGGTAATTGCTCGGATTACTTTCGAGCATTGAGCTCTGTTTAGACAGCAAAGTACCTTGGTTCTTTTCCTGCAGTATACCGGCCAAGTTTACCGTGAGATACATGCAGTTGGATATTCGATAAGAAATGTATTGCATTGTAACTCAAAAAATCATATTTTATTAGTCAAAATAATGTTAAAAAAATATAATTAAACATTTCTGTCAATTTCGGAAAAATCTTAATATAAAGCCATAATTTATTTTACAAACGCCAATTTTTTTATGTGCGGATTGGCGCCTAGGCAGAAAGAGAGCATACTGATTTTTATAAAATTTTGGAGCACCATGGGTTACGAGCATAAGGATCCTACCAATATCGGACATCACAGAACAAAAAAGTAAAAATTAATTTGGTCTTTGTAATGAGTGTCTACTGTAGTAAATGTACAATCCCTGCTTGTAGTGTAAACAATTTAATTGTAACTGTAGCCTGCACACACATACGCACATACGCAGACTTTCTGCCATTTTCGTGTTGAGCGTCACTAAACAACAATGTGCATTTGTATAAGTGAGACTGTTAGAGTGTGTGTGTGCCTGAGAGCGCGTTTACTGCGCCTCGTGCAAACTGAGGAGCGACCTCCATTTAACACCAAACGTGTGATTTGCGGCCATTTTTTGAAGTATATGTGTATGTGAGAACGCTTGTGTGTGTGTGTGAGTAAGAGCGTGTGTGTGTGTGTGGCTGGTTTTTGGGCTTCATGTGTTGTGTACTGGCAACTTTTTGTGGTCTATTAAGAGGCTTCACACAGTAAACCAAAAGATGAATGTACAAGCATATTATGTATGTATGTTATGTATATACACATACTTATCATCTTTATGCGTACAACATGTCGTATGCGTGCCATGAATCGCAGTTCACTTCAACTTAATGAGGCTCAGCACAATACTGTGCCTGGGCTTACTATAAAATACCTACTTATATATATATTATATATGTCGAATATACGCTATGTACAACGAGCAAGTACTATAAGCAACAAGCGGTTGTTGTTTGCATTAAATTCTTCAGTTAAACATAAACTGGCAACAAAGTGCACACATTAAATTTATAGACTGACATTGGCCTAGGGTGAAGGGAATGTTGGCAATGGCGGTTGATTTTGTATCGGTACAGTGGCCAAGTGAATGCCGGAGTACAAAGTTAAGTTCATTATAAGTAAAAACAACAAGCAAAGTCTTTAAGCAACGTGACAACAATAACAAATACAAGGATTACGAGGGCAAGCAAAAAAGTAGTTGGCCTAGACAAGAAACACGTTAGCAAGCATTTTGTGCATAATTTTTTGTGTAAGCATGTTTTATCAGCAGCTAACTGGCATAGTTTTAGTCACATGGGTCACCCTATATAGTTTTAATGGGATTTTATAGAGAAACACAAACATGTGCAAAAAAATTATTCAAATTGAATATTATGCCTTCGTTCGTTACTTTTAAAACAAATGATGTGATAAAAAGCGTAATCGGTGATGTTTATTTGAACACAGTCAATATCATAAAATACAGTCGAGCTTCGAGGAAACGAAGTCCTCTACAACGAAATTGGCAATAATACGATTTTCTTTCATAATCTCCTTCCTTTATCCCAAATGGGATATTTTTTTATATGAAGTTTTGCGATTCCGCGCGAAATATTTCGTGCTGCGTATAGGCCTTAAGAACGAATTTTCTATATAACGAATTATCTATTACAGTCAACATCAATTATTAAATACAGTCGATCTGCATAAATGACGACTTAACTTAAGCACGAACAGCCATCTTTATTTGTTCTAAACCAAAGTCAAAATTCGTCCAAATGACGACGACCGTTTTAAACTTTATAAAATAATAGGGATTTTTTCAAACGATATAAAAAGAATTATTTGGACTCGTTTCGTAAGAGTGGATATAAGTCCATCGCAAAAATCAAGAAAACAAAAAACAGTCGAAGCAGTTAAGAAAAGACAACGAATAAGGCCAGTGTTCTATTTATTGTATGTCTATGGCATCATAATTAATATCGAATACCTAAAAAAATGCAGTGCGATAACCGATAAATGTAATTCGTAGCTATTGGATCGATTTGATGCTGAATCAAATCAAAGAGCAATATGGCATAAAACCATTATATAAACTATAAAATTGGTTAAGCAGCTACCATGCTCCCCAAATTTCATCTCTAGTGACTATTATATTTTTCCGAATTTAAAAAAAATGGCTTGGTAATAAGAGATTTCCTTCAAATAATATTAGAAGATTCAAAAAAACATGCTTTTTGAAGGCATTCAAATTTTGGAGTGCAGATGAATTGAGTTATTGCTTCAAACGGTGATTATGTTGAGAATTTAATTTATTTTTAAGTTTATTAAATTTGCAATTTATACTAGTATAACAAACAAATTTTATTTCTCAGACAATATTTTATTATTTTCAAGAAATATATTTATATAATTTATACTTAAAATCTAATAATAAAAATATAGTACCTACATGAAAACGCTTCAGGTGCCTAATACAATTTATATTTTCAGAAAGACTTATTACTAACTGAATTTCAAAAATTACTTTTCGAGCTACCCTCGTAAGAGGCTGACGACAGCAACGCACAACTGTGGATTGTATCTTACAGTAGCAGCAGAGCCACAACGGCAGCAATAATGGAGCCGAGCACACGAAGTTACTGACAACGACATTGACAAGAGTGCCGCTCAGATACTCACATACATACTCGCACACACAGAGATACACACAGATACACACACACATACACACACTCGCTTAACGATATGGCGCCTACGCAGAGATAACAACTTTGTCCGTGGACAAGCAACAGTAAGCCGGAGCTACCAGATACACGCACATACATATACATATCCACATATATAGTCTATATATATGTATACAGTAGCTGCTCACAAATTAGTATGAAAAGATTCCACAGGTGCTTTTTATTTTGGAAAGTTTCACTTTCTCAAAGTTTATATGAAATAACATAAAAGGATGAAAAAAATATGCGTCTTTATATGTTATTAATGCAAAGAAAAGTTGAATCTGTCAGGGCGAAGTCCGACACTAAGATACTCTGCAACCATTGTTGCTTTCATCTTTTCGAGTTTTTAATCGATGATAAAATATTGCTTTACACTTAGTGGTAGGGTATAAGTATTTATAAGGGAATGAAATTTGCAAGATCTATCCTATGGCTTTGAATGCAGAATAATATATTATGTCCTTATTCGGATTAGGATGAAGCTTTTGAATTTATAAACTATAATATACAGCCGAACAGTTTTATTCGGATTCGGGTTTGCTTGCTCCGGAAAACGAATTTTTTTGTCGAAACTTCTCTTTTTTTTCGATAAATTCGTTTCCCTAATTTTTTCGATAAATTCTCACCTTATGTTAGCGCGAAATTATTTTTATTTGATACAAAAAAGCTGACATGGTTGCTGCAGCTCTGCACCTTTTTATTACTATAAGTTGTTTACATTTCAATTTCATTAAAATATTGCAAGTTCTTTATTATTCTATCTTTTAAATAAAATTACACAAAAATATTACTTTAGCAACAATATTTGTTGAAATTAAACACGACTTAGCTATACTTGCTACAAGGGAAATTTTCTTTGTGTAACGCGGGAACCCTGTCGCACTTCATTCATTTTGCACAACGCATATTAATTTTAGGGTTGAGTCAGAAAAAAAATAATTAAAAACAATTGTCAATGAATATCATCAACTTTAAAATTGGCATAAATATAATCAAAGAATATTTAAAAAATTATTTCAGTATAAAATAAGTACTTTTTAACTTTTTTGCCGATTCGTTTTAATTCCTCTTGCAACAAAACATTCGGTTTCAAACCAGATGAGATCGGTTTGGTGGAATTTGGAGTCCCAAACTTTCGGCTTCAAAATGAATCCGAATATAATGTTCGGATTCGTTTTCCGGAGCACGGCCGATAATCAATAAAGCAAATAAAATGATAGCACGAGTATGTATATATAGGTACGCATACTAGAGCAACTGTATGATGATCGATTAATTAAATTTAAAGTGTTTTACATTAACCAAATCTAGACGAGATTGGGGAACTAGTTTTTATTTAAGAAATGAGTGTTCACGGTTCGGAAATCGTAGGAAATGATTGCGTTAGTAAATATCAACAGTTTTAAAGGACTTTCCCTACTTAACTCCAGTACAGCGAAACATCCTTAAAGGTAAAAACGTTCCGCACAATTTGCTATGTTCTTTTCATAATCTTCTGTGTTTATGGGAGTGTGTTGGGCTGGATTTAGGAAGGTACAGATCAATACGACAGCAGTGGCAGCTGCCTTGATGGATTGATTTTTTTTTTGTAAAATATTGTCTAGTGTAAAAACCTTGACAGCTCCTTCGGCAGATTGAAGAAGGTTGCCAAGTTCTCTGTCCTTTCTACAAAGTCTTGGTAAGTCTTGGTGCCAAGTTTTTCAAACAGCCCAGTTCCTCAAAGAATGATTTATCCAATTTGTAGACGTGTTTTCTAACAAGTTCAGAGGCGTCACAATGTATATGTTTATTGATTGATATCTGGATCGCCATAGCAGTGTTTGTGGACAAACATGAGATCGGATCGTGTAAATTTGTACATGGGCCAGAGAGACGATGTGACAAACAGACAATACATAAGGGTATGATGAAAAAGTCGTTGTATTATGCCACAGATAGCCAGATCCATCGTAATCCGTATGCCAGAATGGCTAGGTACCCAGGCGAGAGTGATTGAACGCTGTTTTAGTCGGCCACCAATGGCACAGCCTTGACTTTTGCCTGGTTAGCCAGTTTTTTTATGACGCTACCCACAGTTGCCTTATGAATAGTTTAAAAACTGTTAATATAGGCGAAGATTAAACTACATGGGAAAATAAAGGTATTTCACTATGACCAGGCAGGCAGCTCTTTGCAACTTCAGGAGGTTATTTACGTGGTATTTGGAGTTGTCCGCTTATCGCCAGACCAGTGCTTCACAGTATATACAGTAACTAACATATGGCTGCTGTTCTCATTTGCTATCAAAAGTAGCTTCTGATTATGAACATGCCTGTAGCATAGAGATCCTAATACACTTTATGTATTTTATTTTTAACATTTTAATAAATCTGATTACAATTTCTGAGAATTATATTTTCGTAGCATTCTAATTTGTGAGCCTCTACTGTAATGTGTGTATGTGTGTATGTAGGTTACCATGCGTGCGGCAGTGCATGCCTTTGCCGCCTTCATGTCTGCCTAGTGTGTGTGTGAGTGAGTGTGTGTGGTGTGTGTGTATAAGAAGCACATAAAAAACAACGTTTAAAACAAAGCTGTTGCTGTAGCTGCTGCTACTGCTCCTGTTCCCGCCTCTCGTTTCTATGGCACAAAAGGCACAACATGGCGCACGCACAAAAGCAATGCACAAATAAACAAATTAATAAAAGCAAATAAAAGAAAGGCAGCAAGGAAAAAAAGGAGTCATAAATTAAATAAAAACAGCGAAAATTACTTACCAAAGCGGCAAAAGCATAAAAATTTGTCCTGCTCTTTGTTTTGGCTGTTGTCAATTTTTCGTAGCATACAGACAGGCGCGTCCATGTCAACTGCCAAAGACTGAGCAGCAACAATGTTTGATATCATCTACAAGAAGAAGAAGAACAAGCAGCCAACAAAGGGCAAGACAAAGGGTAATGCTAGGTTCACACTATGCCACAATATGGCAATGTGGTGCTTCCACAGCTGATTTTTTTAAATGTAAACTTATAAGCCAATCAAAGGCAGAACTATAGAGTGAAAAAAAAAAATATTAAATAGTTGGACGCTGTAAAGCTTTATATGCCATTAAAGGTTCGAAAGCTTCGTACTTTCGGGTGCAGCGTCCTAGCCAAAGTGGCTCGATATGTCGAAAACGACTAATGAATCAATCGACATCAGACGACTCTCGTAAGCTGAAGATTCAAGTGCATATTCTGAATCACATTACGTGGTTCATAACAATACTTTAAAAGAAACGTATAATACTATTAAAAGTTATTAAGATGGAATGAATACATGAAGAGCTATTAGAAAATATGTCTAAACTTTAGAGGCCCTATTAGGTAAACTCCATATTCCAAGTTGTATCATTATATAACAAGCTTTTGCTACTAAAATTGGTTCAATTACTCATGTGAGTCTTATAAAAAATGAAATGTTGACATTTTGAAAAAAGAGCGAAATTAATTTATCTGCAAAAAATTATGAGCTTTTTGTTTGTAGAAAGTGCATGCGGGTTATCTGTTTAGAAAAACAAACAGATGTTATGTTTTTTAAAAAAAAACTAAAATCACATATACTTTCCATATACCACCATGGTGTTCAACTTTTATCGGAGTTAAGTTTTATTTAATTGTTTTGATTATTACCAAAAAATTTGTACCGCTCAACTAGACTCACTGTAAAAGGTGTAGAAACTGAATTCATATCAAACATACATAGATTTAAGCATGCAAATAAAAAAAAATAAATAAAAACTGTCGTTAAACAAATTTGGACATCTTATTTGATTTTTTTTGCCAATAGTATTAAATTTACAATAAATATTTTCCAACAATTTTTTCTCCAAAATAAAAAAATATATAATAATATATAACAAAATTTTCTACCCTTTTCACTAATAATCCACTAACAATCGTCATTGTTTTGGAACTCCAATTGAATAAGACGCATTCTGCTAAAAATTTTGTAATCTCACGAACTTATTAATTATATTTAGTGATCAACATTTATAACATTAAAATTAAAATAAATTAACCCTACTTAAAAGTATTGCATCGTGGTAAAAAATTTTAACTTCTTTATTACAAAACGAAAAAAAAAGAACAAAAGTGACGAAGTCTTTGCTTAGGGATTACCCTGGTAGCCTCTGTGAGTGTCTTCAAACAACTGCATGAATCTCCAAAAATTTAAGATTATTATGTTATCAATTTCATGACATATTAAAAATGTCTCCTTTACATAAACGTAAAGTTTATACATTTGTTTTTAAAAACCTTTTTATTATGTAGATTATATTTTACTTTTTATTGCTAACGATATGCTTCTCCAAAATTACAGCTATTGAGTACTTTATTAAGGTAAGGCGAATTTTTGTGTCTCTATTTACTACACTCATTTGCTTGTATGCCAAAGCGTTGGCTGTTTACACTAAGCTGTGCTGCTGTGGTGTTCAACTGTATCGTTCTGTGACGCAGTGTAAACGCAGCATAGGAGAGAGTGTAAAAAGGCGCACGCAAAATCTACTAGCGATTTGTTGCTGTCTTCTTCGTCTGCTTTTGTTGTTTTTGTTGATGTTATTTTTGTTACTTCTTTTTCATATTTTGTTTTTCTTGTTTTTGTTATTTTACTTTTTTTTTTTGTGTGCTGTCTTTCTTACTTATTTTCAACCAAAGGCAACGACTAAGGCACTGGAGCAAGCGACAGCTCAACTTGGTTCGTGTTTTTGCCGTTCGCCTTCGTTATTGCCGTTAACTTAGGCGCTCGTTGTTCAACGTACACCGTCGTGCACCTCAGTCGTGCGTTGTCCTTTGCTCCTGTTGGTTGTGCACGCGCAACAGCGGAAACTACGCGAATTTCTAGCAGTGCTCCGGGCTTTTTGGCGAGTCCAGCGCACACCTGTGCCGCGTCTAGGCGGCTTCCTTAGCCGATTTTTGTACTCTTGAGCAAAGTAAGCAAATTTACACGTAAATTGTGCTAAATTATCTTAAGCAAAATTGCTAGTCGCCAAGTGTCCGTGTATAGTATATACATATACATATATATATATATATATAGTGTGTGTTTGTGTGCCAAAGTCAGTATATAAGAAAAAATTGCGTTAAGTGTTTTACAACTCTGGTGCGTTAACTTGGCTTGCTTCTCAAATCTCAAAGGACAACAACGGCGACAAATCTGTGTAAGCATTTCGCTGTTGGCCTAAAGCGTCACAGCGTCACATTGTTAACAGTTATGGGTTTTTGTGTATTTTTTTTTGTTCTTGGCTTTTACATATTTATGTAGGCTTATTGAATTTTCATGATCAGGCGCCAAAGGTCGTGGTCCGTAGTTGTCCGTGGCCATACTCTGTATACATAAATACTTGTGAACAACTAACCCAGCCATGAAGTAGTTATAGTTCACCCCTTGGCGCTTTGAATGGTGTTGACAACATTAACATTAACATGTCCTCTACTAAATGTCATGTGCTTTATGCTAGCAGCTCTACGGGACAATGGCTTCTAGAACAAATATATACCATGGAGCATATTGGGGTTTTTTCGCAAGAATATATACTACAATAAATACAATAAATGCGTAGCACTAAGTACAACTTTATTATGACTGTAAATGAGTTTTTGTTGTTATTTTTTGGCATGGTATATAAAATTGATTTAATGTATGTGATATGAAGAAATTTCTAGCTAGTCATTGCAATGATTTTGGTATTTTTGTGAGATTTATTGGATATCATTTTTATTCTTGGAAAATAGTAGAGTAATTATTAAAGCGGTGAATAAGTAGTTATTTCTTTTAAAGGTGTACTTTTTTTGGGGCTCTTAAAGTGACGGTGGAAACTAGTCTTATGCGCAATATTCAACAGAAAGATAAAATTTTTCCTAAAAAGCCTTTAAATTTTTCAAGTGTATTTTGTATTACTTTATGTAGTATATTTTTTGTAGTTTTTTAAATGTTAATTAGTCGGATCGGTGAGACGCGCATATTTTCCAAAAAAGGTGCCTATTTAAATTAAATTTGGGTGCACTGGAAGTTTTCCCAATTATCATTATTATTAATATTACTAAAAATTTTGAATAAAATTTTTTTATATATTTTTGCATTATCATTGCATTGTGGTTAGGCACATGGCTCAATTGCTATCCGAGCTTTTTGGTACAAAAAAAACGTATGTTCTGCCAAGCATCCTTCTGCACGTCACGTACTTTGCACAAATCTATGTATATTATCCTTGACCCTAATTATTTTGGTTTATGTACAAAAATTAAATGGTCTTTAAAGTTTATTTTCGAAATTAAAATTTTTGTTATTTTGTTACACGAGACAAAAAAGAGATTCCTTAAAAATGGTTCAGAGCGGAGCCCAGTCTCCAATTAAAATATTTTTATGCCAACAACAGATCTTTGAATAGTTCCAAATTACGATAGAATGGATTTTAGGGCATGGTGAAGCTGCTTCTATGGCAAAATGTCGTTTAATTGCATACGTATAATGCAAATGTTTTTTTAAAAAGGAATATATTATTCCTGCATACTACTTTGCACCAATCCAGTGTATCCCAGACCAAATGGATACAGGAAATAATTATTAAATACTCAGTGTTATAAAAATTTAGTATTTAGGAAGTAAAATAACTGCTAGATTCTGTATCTTATTTCGAGTTTATGCAGCGAAGCTCAAAGAACATCTCTAATACTTTTTTTATGAAGCCATCATACTATTTTAGATATTCAATATAACCTTTAACTTAAAGCAACAGAAATCTCATTGAAAGAGAGTTTTACATAAAGCTTTGAATAATGTTAATCACGTGAAAAGTCGTTTTCTCAACTCAAAACTGCGCGAATAAATGAATAGTCTTTATAAATAACGTTCCCTTCACACTAAAACCCAACAGGGGGAACTTAAGTTGTGAACTTTGCAACGAAAACTTTTCAAATGATTCAAAAAATAAATTTGGGCTGCTGAAATTAAATAAAAGTTAAACTGACAAACTTAGTCTTTTTTGCTGAAATTGGTTGCCATGACTGAAAAGTAGCTCACACAACTTTCTCGATGAATTCAAAAATATTTTTGTTAAAACTAAAGCAGGCCTGCATATCAAATTCATAAAAAATTGCACTGCTTTTCCAAATCAAAACCAGATTTTCTGAAATCGAAAAGCACAACGGCAGCAAAAATGACTGACATGGACTACGTTAAAATTATGTTGGTAAACATAATAGTTGTAACGACAGTAGTGCTTGTGAAACTCCATTTCACCTAAACTGCGCATTGTGGCCTAAAAGTTGACAGAATGCTCCATTCCCAGGAAAACTCGTAACCAAATAAACAGGTCAAGGACGATGGTAACATATATTGCAATCAAACACAACCAACACGACGTCCGCAACAGGTGACAACACATGGAGAAATAACAAAGACTTGGTGCACAAAAATATAATTACATAAATAAACAAATAAGAGGAGCAAAAAAAAGGACGATTTTTTTTACTGGATTGGTATGGTTTTTTATTGAAAATTACATAAATATTTATACCGGATGTAAGTAATATTCTTATGGAATACCTTTGAATTGGTTCTGCATTTCGAGTCTAATTTGAGTAAAAATAAATCAAAAATTAAATTATCATATTTAGTATCAAATTTCACCACCTTCTTACCACTTTACCACATTCGGACTTCTTCTCATTCGGGGCTTCATAGTTTACTGTAGAGAAATTTAATAAAAAAATTATTGTATTTCTAATTCTAAATATTTTCAAATAGTTTTTGCAACATTCTCATTGTTAAATTTAAAATTTCTAATGTTAAATGCCATATACAGCAGTAAGCATATTAAAAATACTGATAGGGAAAACCAGTCCCTTTCCGGCACGAACTTCTCAATGAATTTAATGACACCTTCTAAAGAGGTAGATTTTTTTTAAATTTATTTTAAATTATTATAAGAAACAATCAATTCTAAATTTAAAAAAGTTTTAAGCCGTGTATCAGAGGTCTCTGGCTGAGTCGTAAACGAAAACCTATACAGTAAGTTGTATTGATATACTTTTTCTTCAATGCAATGCGTATACGCAACCACGTTATTTGCAGTCATTTTTGTTTATATTTTATACCAGTATAGGGTGTTTTTTTCCAATTTTTTTTTTTAGAGGACTGGATTCTAGCAGCTGACTGCCGTTCTGACAGCTGTCATTAGTTGACTGGCAGAATTATTTACCATTTAATCACTTAAACAAAGTTTGAAAGTAGTGAAGTTTTTGATAAAAATCAGCGCTCAGTGAAAAAACTTGTTGGGACGTGAGCTTCCGATAAACATCTAGAATTCGGAGGCTACAAGTGTTGCACTAAACTAAGAGTTAAGAGCCAAAAAAAATTACCAAAATATTTTAGTCTTCTGCTTTAAAATCTTTTGGTATTAAACTTGACTGAGTTAAACGTTATGTTTATTGAACATTGTTATTGTTATGGAACATTATGCGTACGCATTCATTACTTATTTTTTGTTATAATAAAAAAAAAAAAAAAAATAAATGCAGCAAAAGTCTTGCAAGAAATTAAATCTCTCAAATAATTCGAAAACCTCTCAATTTTATACCCTTCGCAAATACACGGTCTTTTTTTAAACAATTGTGAAATTACTCGGTTTAGAAAAACAAATTTGTAGACAACTTCATTTGATTTAGTACAATTAAAACAAGCTATTTGGTATGAATTTTAAAGAGAAATATTTTTATAAACCTAATCTTTTATAAATTTAGTTAGGGAATTCCCCTTTGTAATTTATTTTCATAGCAGCTTAAGGATCATTACTTCATGTCTTTTTTTAAGGTAATTTTTCGAACTAAGTATGGGCCTTTACACGGTTTTTTTTTACACGGCTTTTTCTGGAACGTATCTACCGTGTAAAGACACGAGTTAGGTGTAGATGTTACTATTGTTTTATATGAGTTAAGGTCATTCAATTATGTAAGCCTACTTAATAATAATGTATTAGAAAATAACAAATCCACATAAAAAAACTGACTTTCGGATCCAGATGTCTGACCTTTTTTTCTCCTCAAGAATCCTCATAAAACGAGTTATGTTGGTGTTTATCTTAGAACCAATTTTTTTTTACCTCGTATTCGGATTCAGCGTCCACATAAACATACAAAAAACATCGTCGAACATCAGGAATCGAAAAAGATTCTTTGTCGGGTGTTTTGAGGCTATGTTAAAATATAGTTAAACAAAAAAGGAATTTTTAGACTCAGTAGAAATATCATGTCTTTAGCGTCGCTGAATCGAGCTCAAACACCCACCAGCTCGTTAGGGTTTTCTGACATTGCCTTAAAAAACCAACGATGCTAAATACATATAAAAATTATCGCCATACAACTGGTTTTCGAGATTACAATAGACAGAAACAACTTTGAGCCAATTCTTATAATTTTCTGTTTTGGGTTCAGCGCTTTGAAAAATTTTAAAAAAATATATTTTTTTTTTGCGTGGCTGTGTATTTCTTCGTTTAAAAACTATGGAGAAATCTTCTGATTTTTTAATTCATTGAACATTAAATTGGCCAAAACAAAAAATAATATTAAAGTCTTAATTTTTTAAGCTTTTAAGGCATTAAATGCAACAAATTAAAATTTTTGACATTGTCTTGAAAAATTCTTACCATTGTGCGTGTTCTGGCTTTAAAAGTTGTTGTTGTTGTTAACTTTTTTTTTTGGTCGCCACGCATAAATTGTTACACTTTTGGAAGTTTGTTTAAATGGGCATGTATGCGTGTTTGTGTATCTGTGTGTGCGTGTGTGTGTGTATGTATCTGTGTGTGCGTGTAGTTTTCATTTGCTTTAAGCACTTAAAAGAAGCCCGAAGGGCTGTCTGTCGCTTGTCTGCCTGGCCTGCACTTCCACACACACACAGAGATAAGTACATAAATAAACACACACACATAGTATATATATATTCTATATACATAAATACATAGCAGCAGTTACTGGGCAGGTGTGCCCTTTGGGCGGCTTTATGGCTAGCTTTTTTCCCGCAGGATACCCAAACTGCTGGACAGGCTGACTATATTTGTTATACTGCTGCTGTCTAAAAATAAACACGCCTACATATAGCTCTGCCATCCATTACCGGAGTCTGATTTCCAAAATGAAAAATTAATATTTCACGCATAAAAATATAAGCTTATGGTTCGCGTGAGTTTGTGTCTGTGGGTTTTGTTTTGTTTTCGGGCGTGTCAGTTTAATTTAAATGAGCTCCATTTGGCGGATCTCTCTTGCACGTGTTGACAACTTGCAACAAGGTCTGCAGGTGTCTGTGTGGCAATATGTGAGTTTTATTTTAATTAAACTGGCAAATGTCACGTATGCGCACTGATTTGCATTGACTTTTAAGTAAGTGGCACCCAAACCGAGCAACAGGAAACCCACAAGTCATTTTTCAGCTGATTTGCAAGTCATTTGACTATCATGCCAAATGTAGGACCTCAGCCAACTAACCACAAACTGCCACTTAGTTGTTGTTACACTCAGCTAGCCAAGCAATTGCAAAGTTTTTTTTTTTTGCCCAAAAAGTTTTTGGGTTTTTCTTCTTTTTGGCTTTTTGGCAACTTGTGAGAGCGGAAACTATATCACACCCGCCTGACCAGCCGTCAGCCATCACATAAATATTCATGTAGACAAATATAAAAAAAAAAGAAATACAAGTGAAATAGTAGCTAGAATTTGAATATTTATTTGATCACACGCACGCATGTACTAGGAGTATATAACCTACAGTACCCTGAACTGGTAGGATGTTCTTTTCTCGACAGCGGTGACCAATAACAGGCAATGCTTCTGGTTTAAATTCGATGTATTAGGCCGAGAACGAACTCCACCGCTGTAATATTCTATAAAGCGATAGAATTTTAGTCCCTATGTGGATGGCACTGGCAGCAATTGCCACTGCTGCACTACATTTCGATTGTCAATCAATGATCGCTCTGAAAAGTTTCCGTACAAGCACGATCTTCATATAAAAAGGAAGAAAAGTGATCCATATAAGAGCAGCGGAAAGCCAGCCAATCCTTTGGGAAAAGTACTTTTCGAACTTCAACATGTTTTCCAAATACCATAGTGGAATTTCCCCAGCCAACGATTTACAAGCGTCTTTGCAAACATGGCTGACGTAGTGGGATAGTGGGAAAGCAATTCTGTGCACTTAAGGGTTACCTACTACCAACAAACCGAAATATCTCGATAAAATTTGGCAGAATATAAATGCCAAAAAATGGCCAGAAAAAAGATTTCTTTAATAGGGACACACTGTTCGTTCTTTAAGCAATAAAGTTGCCGTTCTTGTTCGGAAGCCTTTCTGACGCCAGCCTACGGGCTGTATACATCTATACACCTAATTCTGTTTTTACACGGTACATAATAATTCCCTTGACTGACAATTTTTGTCAGTCGCCCCTGGGCGGGGCATGGGGATCTCTATTAATAACTGTTCAAAGAGAACAGGGACCTACAGTTTATAGCCGAATCCGAACGGCGGTGTCTTTAATTAATAGAGACTTTCTTGGGCAAATAGCGTCTTTGAGCTAGCGATGCCAGTGCTAGGCAATACACGGTACATACGTTACAGAAATAACCGTGTAAAAAAGAGGCGCTCTGAAAATAAATTAAAAAACGAAATTCTCTAACTAAATTTCTAAAAGATTAGGTTGACAAAATTTTCAATCAAATAGCTTTTTGCGAAATCAAATAAAATTGTTGAAACATCTTTTTTTTCTAGACCGTGTTATTTCAAAACCGTTTAAAAAACGACCGTGTAAAAACAGAATTGGGTGTAATAATATATTTATGTTTTTTCAGTAATCGATTATTTTTAAGATGGGTGGCTGTTTACGCTGCTGCATCCGAGTCTGGTTTCGGGAACGCCGATTATAGCAGCAGCTCGGCCTACAGAGCCCCGTTACCGAAGCAAGTAGCACCACGTTCAGTGAAAACTGTGCTTGAGGTTGCCACTTGGGAAGGATAGGTTTTATGTGCGCTTCACTTAAAACATCGATGTTTTCGAAGGTTTTGACTGGAAAACTTGGATGTACCGATATATCAAAGTTTAAATTGAGATAACGTAAGGAATGAATATTCTGTTCCTTATATTATCTTAATTTAATGGTTTTCCAGCAATAAAATGTAGTTTTAATCTATGTATAGGAATTAGTCAAACATTTTGTTTGTACTAATACTTTAAAAAAAAACGTTTCTAATAAATTTCTCTTTCTCGTCCTTGGCTTGTCATCAAAATTTGTATAATTTTTTGGTACATTAAAAATGGTATTAAAAATCGGCTAACTAGAGAATTTCGGCTTGGCCAATAATGGTTTTTATTTGGTGAAGTAAAGTTAGGGTTCAAGTAATGTTCAAAACCGTTTTGAAAAACGCTCTCTCTAGAAAAAAGTGCTGTTTAAGATAGAGACAATTCTACAACTCCCCGAGCCCCGCAAATCGGATTTTAATAACACTGTACACTCCTTAACTCAAAAACGATTTATGGACTTTACCCAAATTTCGCAGACATTGGCATTTTTACTGTACTACATAAACGAAACAAATATAAGCCAAAAGTTTTGATATTTTAAGTTAGAACTTTCTACATAAAAATTGTCTCGTCGTTCTTTTGGGAAATGTTATGAATACGAAATTTTTTGGAAGCTGGTCACGGGAAACTTTTTCATGAAAAATTTATCACCGTATCACAGAACACGACAAGCTTGGAATAACGATTATAATTCTGATTTTTTACCCTATAGCCAAGATGACAAATAATGGGAGCTTAGCATCAAGTAGGGGGCACATCCACATTATTGATAAATGGATAACTAAGAGCAAGCGATTATATATTATAGTATATCAAACAAGAAAGTTATGAAGTGGCTGCCTTTAAACAAAGAAATTATATTGAATGACTTTGATCGCCATTTTGACTTTATCCCATCAAACAAAGGATATGAAATACTGGTAGTAAAAGCTTAAATGGAACGAACTTGATACTTCGGGACTAACAATCTTATTAAGCGACTTCTTTTAGTTTCCATAGTGTTCATCGAATTGCTATTGCACTGCAATGTCGACTTTAGATGTTTAAAAGTTTCTTCAAGAGGAAATGTTTAGACACGTCTATGTTACATTGGTTAACCAAACAGTAATAAGATAATTTTATATGATACTCTTCATTCGAATACTTATAGGTTTTTGGGTCTGTAGATTTTTCGCAAAAAGTTTTGTAATTAACCTTATTTTCGAGTTGTTTGTTGGGAATATATATTATTATTCAATTTTGCGGCTTACTGTGCTAACGCGCATGGCACATAATAGTGCAACAATTTTGAACGAGTTTTTTTTATATATCGAAATCACTCTATACGCTTGAACTGCCTACTGATAATGCGCATCTTTTGATAAATTTTGAACCTATAGATCATATAGTCTCTGAGACCGACGGACCGACTGAAACAAATCTATTCTTATTTTCGCTGAAGCTCTTCTCGTTTTGAAGTTATGGGCATTTAAAGTTAAAAATCAAATTTTTCCGATTGGCTGCATATTTGCACCCAACATAGATCTCGACACGATTGACACGAATCTGGGCTTATTTTCACTCAAAACTCTTCTCGTAATTGGCATTTAAAGTTGATCACGAATTTTTCTAATTTTGGCTCTATTTCTTCTCGTTAAGAAGTTATGGGCAACTAAAGTTAAGAAAATAAAATTTGTCCAATCTTTCATATTTGCAGCTAGCATGAACAGCCGTAGTAAGATGGCATGCTTAAACCAAAAATGCATTAAAAAAATTTTTTCATAGAACGGATTTCAAGATATGGCGAAAAAAACATTTTTCGCAATTAGAAAAAAAGGTGACTCTACTTAACAACAAATATCGCTGGTTGTATTCATTTCAACATTGACGGTGGGTGGTGGCTAAGAATTCGAATTATCCGTCAAAGCTTTTTTGTTTTTTTTGAAGTTCTCTGAAACAACCCTATTGCGTTATACCCCTATATCAGAGAAATAAAATAAACTTTTCTCCCGTAGAATAATAAGGGATCTAATCTGAAATTTAAAAATCTGAAAGATCTAGCCGTTCATATAGACAGACGTCTGTCTGTATAACGACTTCTCTATTCAACAAAAATTCCCGTTATTTCCATATTTTTTCTCATTTTTTTCGTAATCGATCTGTCTTTACGAGCCATAAATAAAATTGTATGAACAATTAAAATTTAACTTTTTAATTTACGTTCAAAATAGAATTTTTCTCAAAAACTTGCTGAAAAATTTCATATGAAAATAATATGTTTCAAATATAATCGATGGGTAGTTTAATTATCTATCTACAGTTTACTAAAAAAATTATCAAAATCAGTTTAGAACAACCAGAGATATTTGCTGTTAAGTAGAGACACTTTTTTTCTAATTTCGAAAAATGTTTTTTTTTCGGAATATCTCGAAATACGTTCCATGAAAAAATTTGTTGACTGCATTTTCGGTTTTAGAATGCCGTTGTACTACGGGAACGACTAAAACATGTTAAGGGTACAAAAATTTTGTAAAATTTATAAACTAGTTTAATCAATAATAGGAAAAAGAAAATATGGCCGAAGCTTAAATACGACATTTTGTTTTTAAGGTATTATAGGTATAATTCTCATTAAAATTAGTTTTTGTGGCAAAGATAATTTTGGATAGAAAATCAAAAAAATTTGCTTTTTACAAATCGACCACTTATTAAAGCGTTCGTTGATTTTAATTCGATTTTCGTGCGAAATACATTTATTACCATAAACCAAACGAATTTCAACCAAATTTAATTAACGAAGCGCCAGTAGGGTTCTTATGAATACACTCCATACACTGAAGGCATTCTAAAAAGTACTAACGAACGACTGACGAATTGTAGCATAGCAGTGGAAATAGACTCCCATAAAAGTAAACACCATATACTTTAGCAACAATTTACACACAGCGTACTAAGAAGTTGGTTTAATTGCAGCGGTGGGAATTGATCCCCCCCAAAAAACACAAAACATTATACATACATTGCGTACTGAAGGATACATCCATACAGTCTGGCCGCCACCTGTCTGAGCACTCACGTAGGGAAATTAAATTTATGAAAATAGCTCAGAGACATTTGACCTAAATCGCTTGCATTTACAATATAAAACATGTTAAACTTTAAACGAATTACTTGCAATAACATTTTTGGTTATATGTATATGTACATATATGTATGCGCGTGAGTGTGGGTGCACTTGAAAAGTTAAGTTTTTCGTAGCATACATTTCAGGGCAGCAGTTATAACTTTTTGTACAGCGTTTACACAAGTTTAATTAGGGGCATTTTAACCATTATAACTAACGCCTGAACTAGCTTGGAAAAACTTGTGCCCATATAGGGTTTTAGCCTATATACTCGATTGGTCGACTGATTGCCAAAAAAAACTTTTCCAATCGATGCAACAAAAGCTAGCAAAAGTGGAAAGTAATCGCAAAAAAAACGAAAGTTTGCGTGTAGCTGCCACAGTTTTGTATTTGTGTTTGTATATAAGTTGTTTCTAGTTCTGTTTCTGTTTTTTGTTAAAGTAGTTAATTAAGTGATTGTTTGATTGATGATTCGGTTAAGTCTGGTTACTAGCTAGTTCTAAATTCCAGCATTCTCCTTTATAGTTGATTGATAAATATCTGTCTGTTTTGATTTACTAGAGGTATATGCTGTGTACAGGAACTTACTTAAAGCTTGTCTGTGCTTTAAAAACCAATTTGAGCTGATTCATAATTACAGACTTTTAATCTTTGATGGATATACTAATAAGCAGCTACTTCGATAAAGCATATAAATGAATAAATATCAATTATTCAAAGTATGTTATTAAAGAGATTGTTTGATTGATGATTCGTTTAAGTCTAGTTACCAGCTGAACTATATATACACACTTTCAATCTTTGATGGATATAAATATCAATAATTTCAAAGATATTAATTAATAAATTATTTGAGAACTTCAATTCTTGATAGATATATACTTATGTACAGTATCCAAGTGTATCCTAAGCTGCTAGAAAATTCCAATGTTGACAGCATACAAAAGTCTGAAAATTACTTTATATAAACAGTCTTATGAGCTGTCGAAGTACGTATTTATTTAATCCATTAAATTCCTACAAGAAACATAGTGCTGAAGTAAATATAGTAGCTATTAAACGCCCCCTTTATATACGCACATAATAATACGGAGGCTGCTCTTATTTCTTTACCTTTATAATTGTTTACTTTTAATAGCTGTTGTTGCAGCAAGTAAATGGTTCTGCCAGTAAATGAAAATGAGTGGAAAACTATTAGTGGGCCAAGGCTAAAAGCACTCAGGCACAGAAATGGAAAACTTTCGAATCAAATGCATTTAATACTTAGCGTGCATCAGCGCCAATGTTGGACACTAATGGGGAGTAGCATTTCTTTTGGAGGCACAAACTGTGGCAGTGTGCCGAAGGCAATGGCAAGTTGGTTAGCAAACTGATGCTACATTTTAAAGTTTGGAGGAAACGGCAAAAGACGTTTGTTAATTGAAATTTGTAAATGTAATGCATTTTTGTCTCTCTTTTGGCGGCGAATGCAATGCATTTGATAATGAAAACTTTAATGCATTCAATTGATTTTATTCAATTTATTGTAGTTTAAGGAGTCATACTTATTGCTATAACACATCGAGAAATGACGGCATAGTGCACAAAATGTTCGATCGATCTGGCAACGCCTACCATTAGCTTTCATATAAGGTTACATTGCGTATACGTAATTTTTTATTGCAACCTGAATGAAGCAAATAAAAATAGATAGAGCTTTATATAAGGAATCAGATTTGTATTTAGTTTTTTTTATTTGGAATGATTTATTATCAATGGCTACGATAATTTTTAACTGCGCTTTTGTTGTTGCTATAAATTTGTTCTGAAAGCCACTCTGAAATGGCTTCTGAACTGGTTTTGTTGACAAGCCCCACATTGGGCAGCGTAGTGTGAATGAAATCAAACTTTTTCAAAAACCAACAAATGTACGGAGCTTGGGCAAAAAGTATTAATAACATGTTGAAGTATGTACATATCTTAAAGAATATTTTGACAAAATTACATATTGGCTGAGTTCTTACTCCGCAGAAAAATTGTTCATTGTTTAAGTTTTTCTAAGTAGAACATCAAAAACAATTTACAATAAAAGCATTTACCCAATATTAAGCGCTCATCTTAATTTTTACAATTTTTCAAATAGTCTGTTCATTTGAAGCTGCATTTTTCTATTTTAAAGTTGAGGTTAAATTTCATCCTTTTTAAAAATAAAATCCGAGTTCTATTTATTTAATTGTTGTTCTTGTGCACTTTAATAAAGCTAAAATTTAAATATACTCAATGAAACTCTCGCTTTTAACAATTTGTAGCTCAGATAAATTAAAAACGTAACTTTTATGGTTTGAATATAGGAAGAAAAAAATTGTATATAAATAAAAGTACATAATTTTAAGATATAAGATTTAAAAACTTTTTTGTAAAGATTTTCGAATTTAAAAAAAAAAAAAATTTTAAATTAAAAAAAAAATTAATTAAAATTTTAAATATAAAAAAGTGTCATATTTTTTTTTTATATTTAAAAACCAATGCAAGGAAGCCCGTTTTTTTTTTTTTTTTTTTTTTTTTGTTTGTAAAGATGTTTTTTATTTTTGACAGTATTATTTGACTACTATTATAAACATTAGTTACTATTTAAAGCACTGACCCCGATGGGTACTCAAACTTTGTGTGTTTTTTTTTAAGAAATTCAGTTATCTGGAATTATGGATTCGCCAATCTAGCTGGAAATTTGTACCCTGGAGTAGTACTTCCCGTTCTTCTTTACATCTGATCGGATGATCATTTAGTCGATTTTGAAGAACGATGACGTCCAAATTGGCATATATACTAGCCGCTATAACAAATGCCTATCAAGGCACCGCAATAGTCTGACGAAAGGGCTCCTTGATGATTAGCCAATCAAGAGGTTGAAAAAAATATCCTAGAAGAAGCTGCTTCCACATACAAATTAATCGAACATTGGAATTTTTCCTGTAGGGAGATTCAGATAGGCGCGCCAGCTTTTAAATCTTTTTACTCTTGTGCTCAAAGCCAGCTGCATCGCTAACGCGTTCGTATGATACATAAAGTCTACCATGTATTTTTGCGTATAAGATCTGAATAACATTACAAACTTCTGTTTTAGCGAACTAAAAATTACCAAATAAGGACTGCCTCACCAACGGTTATCTTTCAAACCTGGATTGCTTATCTTTTTAAAACAATGAAAATTTTTATTTTTAAATATACTTATGGAAGCTGACTTATTGAAGAATTATGAATTACACAGTTTTCGGTCGAATTTGAACTAAAATATCCTTAAGCCATGCCAAATAAATTCTCCAGAGCGAATGAAATGAATAATGGCTTATTTAATAACCAAACTATTTGATATTGTAAAAGTCTTCAATACACTACTTACCCTTTTTCAAAAAAAAAAAGAGCTTACTATTAAAATTCCCAATTTGTTATTTAAAAATCCTTTTGTTTGTATATAATATAATACCAAATAATCCAAAGCATAAAGTATGATACACAATTTAATTTACTTTTCTAAAGATTTGCCTTTAAAAGTTGAAAAAAAAAATATCTAAATAATCGCCTCGCCAATTCAGCTAATTTAATCTGAACCAAGCGCTTTGTAAAGCTGCCACAAACCAGCTTGACATATGTGCAGCTTACTAGAGGCACGCACATGGATACATATACATAAAGCATATCCCCACAAATACGGCGCCCCCAACTCACACATCCACCCAAATAGATCAACATGTGCTCTAAAAACGCGCATATTGCTAAACAAACAGACAAACATTCAATGAAACCAACAACTAGAAGATTTTTACAATAGCGAGTCCATGTATCCTAGTATCCATGTATCTGAAAGATAGTCACTGTCCCGTGCGACTCTTTAGCTACAAAAACAGCTGGAGTTTTGGTTTTCGTACTTTCTCTACACTGCGTTCTCTTTATAATTTTAGCTCTTACTCACGTTTTTTGTTTGCTGTTCGCTAGCTAAAAATATAGAACGTTATGTATCTGCAAGATACACATGGCTAGTTGGTTAGATAGCTAGACATAGACGAAGCAGCAATGCACGCCAGGTTAAGGTACATACGAGGGTTTGCTGAAAAGTAGTCGATAAAAATTTACTACGACAGAAGTCGCGGTGGGGAACAGGCATCTTGTTGGCTATGGTACTGTAATCCTAAGTCTTGTAAAGGCGCATAGGATTTTCAGTCTTGCTTCTTGTTATATCCCACAATTCAAATCCTGAAGGATGATGTGAAGCGGTCTCTTTCATGTATGCCAGAGTGACCAGGTGACCATAAGAGCGATTCAGTGCTTGATCGGGAACCACCTTCGCGTACATAAATATACAAATAAAGCTTGCATCCTTAAGATACCAAATTAAAGTAGTGGATTACTTCTTAGAAATTGATTTCGTTGAAGGCCAAGGCGGGTCTTTCAGCCAACAAGGCGTTATCCAGGCCTGAAAAACAAGAGCACTTACGTTCTTCGAGAATAGGGAATACACTAACCTATCTTTCAAGAACTCGTACTTCTCAATCTGCCCTTGCACATACTTATATATTATTATATATATGTAGACAAATTACTGTTTGGCTGGTTTGCTGATATCCGCTGCCGCAGCCGCCGCTGTGCTTATCTAATTATAGCTTCATTACAGCACAGCGCTTGATGAACCTAATGAGCCAATTCCAAAGGATTGGCTGGTCGGGGGCAGGTCTGCTGACTTGGCACGAGCTGCTCACCGGCAATCGAAGGCCAACTGACTGTTTGTGGGCTGCGTCTGTGTTGCACATTTACATAGAGGCACTAACAGACACACATAGATACATATATGCAAACACACACACATTGCTCTCAACCCTTGGCCTAGACTACTTAGCTAGTTATCGTTATTATTGCTCTAGTTGTTATGGCTAAAGTTATGAATAAATATGAGTATATAAATATGGAGGTCTGAGTGTGGGTGACTGCTCATTGCCTTGTTTGTTGGCTTTGACTGCCTAAAAGTAGCCTTAATGTCATTCAACATATTTTTTTACAAATACCCTACATATTGAGTTATATTTTAAAGGATTAAAGGTTTTTTAAGCCCAGTTACGTATACGCAACGTTAACAAGAATCAACTGCTTGGAAAAATTTAAGCATATTTACCCTGAAATACTCCTTTTTTCATATTAAGTGCTCTTCTTAAAGCATACAAAAATGTTTAGTTTAAATAAATAAATAAAGTTGTTGAAAATGGAAACATTCGATAGCAGCCCTTCCCAACATTTTTTACTGCTTTTATCCATGGAAACATTCGTCTCCACTACGTTTAATAGTCTTAAGAGCATCCAACATATTTAAGGGGCCACCTTATAAGCTTGTCGGTGTAAAAATTTTAGAACTTTTTAACTGAAATGTTTTTATTAAACCTTTTATAATATTTATTTAATATTTTGAATTTGTTTATATTAAATTTGTAAAAGCTTCTGTGGCGACATTTTGTAGAACAATTTTAGGCTTTGTAAGAATTCGCCTGGTCCATTTTTTACAAAGAATATTCTTAATTAGTTAATTTTCGAGGGGAAGTTGGTAGTTGAAGCTCTTCAGACTACTTATTTGGACCTTTCCTATAAGTTTCTTTGCTTAGCGAATAGGAAGGGCTATCAATCAGCCTAATATAGTATGTGCGGGAGAAAAAGGAAATCTGGGGAGATACTTCGGGGAGATCTTACTCAAATTTTTGTATCTCTCTCTGTCTGTCTATCTGTCTGTCTATCTGTCTGTCTATCTGTCTGTCTATCTGTCTGTCTATCTGTCTGTCTGTCTGTCTGTCTGTCTGTCTGTCTGTCTGTCTGTCTGTCTGTCTGTCTGTCTATCTGTCTGTCCGTCTGTCTATCTATCTGTCTGTCTGTCTGTCTGTCTGTCTGTCTGTCTGTCTGTCTGTCTGTCTGTCTGTCTGTCTGTTTATCAGTCTGTCTATCTGTCTGTCTATCTGTCTGTCTATCTGTCTGTTTATCTGTCTGTCTATCTGTCTGTCTTATTTTATCTCGAAAAAAGAGTCTGTCATTTGTCTGTCTATTTGTCTGTCAATTTGTCTATCTATTTGTCTATCTATTTGTCTGTCTATTTGTCTGTCTATTTGTCTGTCTATCTGTCTGTATATTTGTCTATCTATCTGTCTTTCTCAGTCTATAAACTCTTTCTTTTTAGAGCCATTTTCCACAGTATGTACCTGCTTTAACATCCTATAAGCCTACAAGCTCTTCACATTACTTATAAGACCGTAGAGAACCCCATACCAGCACATGCTATATTCGTTTCTCCAAAGTTACTCTCTCTCTCTCTATTTCCTTGTTTATTTTTACATTTTCTTGGTTTAGCCTTGATGTTGACAGCTTGCAGTCAATGATAATGACATTGTAATCACAGTGGTAATGGAACGAGAGAAGATGTTTAGGGTTGCCCTTCGCAAAAATGACAAAAAAACTAACGAAAATCGAAAATGCAGCGCTACATGTTAAGCTCACTTGACGTTATTGCATATCCCTGAAAGCGCATGTGTGTGTGTGTGTCTATATGTGTGATTGGATGTACATGTGAGCATGTTAAACTTGCCACTTATGCAAGCCAGTAGTTGTTGTAGTTGTTGACAACCTTTCATAATTGCAACCAAACAGCTGCAATTGCCAGCGCAAACCCCTCTTATCGTTCAGACCCCCCTTAAGCTCGTGCTGCCATTACAGCCCCACCTTCCTTCGGCCCCCCTACTTCCCCAACAGTTGGCAATGTCAAGCCAGAAAAACGTTGGCAGCTCTGTTGGCATGCCATTGGTTGGCGGCTACTGACTTGGCAGCCTGGCAAATTGCGGTACTAATGCCAGTAGACGGCTCGAATTGCACACACCAATACACACACATGTACTTAGGCACCCAGCAGGAGCGCATCAAGAGGGTGTATATTGGTGATCACGACCCGCTCGTGATATATGATTGTCAGAAAACATGCTAAAAGGCCGCATGTTAAATTATTACTTCGTCGTGTTGCGCGATTAGACTTCTCTCTACATTTGAACATTTTTAGATCTCGGGGTCATAGGCTTTAATATGACCGTATTATTTGTATAAAAATATATAAGGTTTTTTCGCATTTACTTAACGCTGATCTAAACAGTTTAATTCGTTTTATGCGACTATGTATCTTAATATTCATCATTTGTATGACCTTACATCTTTATATTGCCCTGATCCAGCTTATACTAGAATACTTCTCTTGCATTAGAAACCCTCTATATCGCTTTATCAGATCATTGTTAAGCTTATACAATAGCAATGAATTCTTTTTGCACTTGGTGGCTTAAATTGGCATTCAAATATCCGGCTGCCATCCTATCTCGGTAGTCTATCTATAAAATCATTCTCAAAATAACTAATAAACGGCTAGTAGTAGTAGTTAGTAAAAGTTGCACTTCCATTTTTAATACTCGATATGCTTTTCGCTTTCAAAACTAAGTTGCCTTAAAACTAAATAGCTATTTATATTTTTTCGCAAGATCATAGGCAACACTGTCTTGTTTGTTCTGTCCGGACGTCTGCGTACGCCTTTCGTACGTGCTTAGAGCCGAAGTTTTTAAACTTTATTTATGAAGTTAGTTCTTGTTCGAAAGCCTTTCGTGCTGCTGCGGGCAAGCTCTGAAGGTATTTTATTTTTTAACTACAATAATTTTAAAAGCTTGCTTTCGTGAGATCTCTTTATTTTTATTGGTTTCCGATTCGAACAAACCTAACATTAGATTTAGTTTCTTCTGTTCAATTTTCCCGGGAGCTGAATATTGTATTCTTTACTACTTTTGACCGCGAGAGGGCGTAAGTAAAAAAATAAATTGTAGCTGGAAGAATTAAAAATAATTAAATAGAATTTGGACCCCTTGGAATATTTTTCACAATCCGCTCCTGATACATACATATCACAATACGTGCCGGCTTGCCAAGACATGCACAGACACGTGCAGCTGCAGCAGCTCATCGTTCAGCTGCAATTTGATTTGATTTGCCTTCACATTTATCGTCCTTTGCCTTTTGTTACCTTTACTCTTACACGTTTTGTGCTTTTTCATATTTGAATTTCACTTTTGTTTGCATTATTTGGTGTCCCGTTTGACGCTGATTGAATACAAATACTAATGCAAATAAACAAATACCCAACAGTTGCATGTGTCTGCATTAGAGATGGGAGTATGATGGGCTTTTCTTCGTGGCTCCCTAACCCCTAAAAAAGTTTTTTTAAATTTAAACTTTTTAAATTTGATACAATACGGCTTAATTTTATATGTGTATTTATTTATATATTTTTTTTTAAATTAAATTTATCTTAATTAATATTATTTTTATTTTAAGTTTTTTTACTTGAATTTGTCAATCACCATTTTTTTTTACGTCTTTCCTTATACTGTGTTAATATGAATTAAATCGATTTGCTGCAATAATGTAAAAAAACTTAAAATTATTTTTTTAAGTTTTGATTTTTTTTTTTTAAATTTCATATATTTATTTAAGTTTTTTATATTTTTTTAAGACGTCAAAAATTATAATATAGGGTTTATATTATGAAAAAAATTCACAAATTTTAATTAATTAATATTAAAAAACTGAGCATAGCTCAACTAGGAGTTTTTTAATTATTTGCATTAAATGATATAATTTTAACAATACCACGTGTTAAACTTTTACTTAAAAAAATCAGCAATACTAACCAGAAGTCATGAAAAAATTTGAAACTTGTTATTGTTCCAAGATATCCAGTAGTTAAAAAATTATAATTAAAAAGTAAAAAAATCACCTTTTTTAGTCGGGATTCCGAGGGCCAGGAGTTTTCTAAAGAACATTGTAAATTTGAAAAAAGCATTACACATTCAAATTCTTGGGATAGAGGAGGGACCCATACTTTTCACTCGACGGCTCCACCAATAAGAATACATAAAATTAGTATATACAGCCATCAGAAACAACTCTATTATGTACAGGGCTTAAGATATAAAATATTTTAGTGATTCGTGTTAGCTCAGCCTAAAGTGAAAAGCTTTTGTTCACAGAGTAGAAATGATATATAGGCTACGTATCATAAATTTGAATGCAATATTGAATTTACATGCTTTTATACATACTTGATGAATTTATAGATGCATAAAATCCAAAAAATTTTTTATCAATAAATAGCTTTTATATTATAAAATATAGAATATGAACATATTAAGGGTAAAACAATAAGGACTTAAACTTCAAATAATAATTATCAATTCATTACTTTTTAAACCTTGTAATCAATTTTTAAATATTTATGTAAAGGTTATTATTTTTGCAAGATTTCAGTTAGGCCTTAACTGAAAATATTCGTGCAGGTCTGGGCTTTAACTGCAACTTGTTGTTTCATGTTCGTGTCGGGCCGGACCTCATATAGTAGGCCCGCTCCCATCACTAGTCTGTCTACATGACCATCTCTATGTTTCAGTATTCGTGTGTCTCTGCACTGACAAAAACTGCTGGTCTAAAATTAGGAACATTACAAGAAAACCCGCATTTACGCCTAAAAATAAAACACTTTTGAGCTTATAACTTTAAAGTCGCCGTAGAATTTTATAATTAAGTGCAATTAAACTACGTATTATGTATAAATTTGATTGTTAGCCTTGAGTGTAATGTTAAAAATCTATGTGCTTTGCAATTATGTACTATATTAGGCATTTTAATTAAATCAATTAGCAAAGTTTTTCAGAAACTTTTCATTTTTAGCTTATCGAAAAGCTTCTTGTTATTGTCTGAAGGAACTAGTGGAACGGGAGTTTAAAGTATTTTTAGCAAAAAGCAAAAAAAAAATTAAATGAAGATAACTTCTAGAATGTAAAATTTGAGATTATTAGCTAATTAGAGATAATGACTTGAAGATAACCTCTTTGTGTTGATGATGATGTAACTGAAAGACGTCCTGTATTTAAATTAATCGCCATTAAGACATAATCCTTAATCGATTGATCCACAGTAGTTAAAAAAGTTTAAACAATAAATAAATTAAATGCAAGTTTTTGTAAAAGAATAAGAACTATAACTATAATTGCTAAAAAAGTCACGAACCCATATGGAAAAAACTTAATCTAAACAGAATCTGTGTTTGAATTTTACTCAAAAATATTGCTTATCTTAATCACAAGCCTTGTTGCATTCTTCTACCGAATAGCTTTTATTATAAAATGTAAAAATAAATTAATTTCTTGATTTTTGAATAAAAATCTAATAAATTATAAATTAAAATTATATATATGTAAATAAATTATTTAATAATTTTTATATGACAATTTAAGAGTAAAAACTTGATTTAATAAAAAATATTTGTTTATTTTTTATGGTTAGTCCGTTTAAAAATGTGACATATGTTGGTTGCAAATTCATATAAACACATTTTTCGTATTATTTTTTTTTTTTCGATTTCTGAAAAAACTAATAAATCTTCTTTCGATTATATTGATTGTTCTTAGTTTTTGGCGTAAAAAATAAAAATTTTCATTCTCTCACTCTTTTGGCGTTGATTTTTTCATTACCTTAATTAATAAGTTCTTTAAATACATTAAAATAAAATATGCTTAAAGATTTGATTTCCCAGTCGATGGCCTTCCGTTTGATTTTATGTTTATAAATAAAAATAAATAATGACTAGTAGTAATAGTATGGAGAGATATTTATTATTTACACGCTCTCAAGAGCTTAGCATATTTTGTTCAATGAATTATTTAAATTGAATGCTATATATTGAGTTCATTTAAAAAGGAATTAAGCAATCAATGTAAGCTTTTCTCCGTCAGCTAAAATTAAGTTTTTATTTTTTTCGTAGGTGAAATCCTCTACCTTTTTTTTAACCAAAATACGTTACAGCTATGTAAATACAACTATTACATTTTCGCAAATCTCTTTTGTTGTTACTTTTACTGCTACTTTCTTTTTGAGTATTTATGTAAATCTGCACATTTAATTAAAAAGCTCATTAAACAGAAACGCAGATTAATTTCTTTCAACTTGAGTGACTTTAACAGTTGACCTTTCTTGCAGATTTAAATAACCAAAAAGTGGACTGGACTATTGTTGGAACTTATAAATATAAGGAGAGAAAGTAAGTTTTTTCCGTTTAAATTTAAATCTTTTGTAAAATAGTTTTTAAGCTTTAGTTTTGGCTTTGTTAGCTGGCACCTTGTAAGCAGTTTATCTCTCTTATTACCAAATCTAGAAGTACAGTGCTCAAAATTGCTTAAAGCGAACGACTTTTTTCGATTTTGATTATTATTATCAGTTTAATAGAGGTACCGAATAAACTTTACCTTAAACTTTTCGATTTATCGATATCTGAATATTTAAGTAGACTGTTCTGTAGTAAGGCTTGAGAATACGGTAGCCAGGCTATTTTACAAATGAATATCTTTGATTTTCATATTACATAGGGGCCACAGCCAAAATTTACATCAACAATATTTTCTTGTTCAAAATTACGACTTAGCATCGATTTATCGATAACTGAATATTAAGGTAACATTTTTTTTTAACACGACGCATATCACATATGATTTTAGATGATGATTTTCAATGAAAGATAAATTTATACATTGACAAATAAATTTTGTATTACAAAAAATTTTTAAAAAAAGTCTCAACTATTCTAACAAAGCTTAAAAATTATAACGCTTGAAAACCAAATAAATAATAATTACAAATAAATAAATCGCAAAATGACATTGATTTTTAAGTTTTTATTATGAAATTAATTGTAATAATGATAAAATAAAATAAATAATAAAATAATTTTAATTATCTTTATATAAAATAATAAAAATTGATAGTAAAAATACTTGTCAATAACTTGTAGATAATAAAAATTTTTGGCGGACAAATTTTGCGCCAAAGGTTTTTATGACCGATCGATCCTATATGATATAGTCCACCGATTTTGATCTCTAAAAACTTCTGAATGCCAAGTTTTCGATATCTTTTAAAACAAACGAATTATATAACTAAACTCTTGTTTTTTTCGAGGTCCTCTGAAACATCCCTCTGGAAGCTATATAATGTAACCCAGATATTAAAAAAAGAAAATAAAGTTATCTCCCGTAAGAAAATAAGGGATTAAAAATTTATTAAAAAAAATTTTAAATTAAATTATTTAATTTTGTTTAATTTAATTTTTGTTAATTTTTTTTTTTTTTTTAATTACGAAATTTTCTTATTTTTTTATTTATATTAAAAGTTGATAGTTACACATTTTTTTGAATTTTCATAAAAAAAATGAAATAAATAAATATTAATTTCTATTACATTTAAAAATTGGGAAATAAATAATTTGAATTCTATTGATAATAAAAATTTGCATCAATAAATGTTTGATAATAACAAATTTTTTATTTTATTATTTCTCAATTCTTAAAAAAAAAAAAAAAATAGAAATAAAACGATTTTGAAATGAAAATTGATATTTAATAATTTTTATTGACAAAAATTGACAAATAATTTTTATTACCTACAATATTTTTATTTTTTTATTTTCTTAAATTCCGAAAAAATTCGAAATACTGTCTGTTATTGTTACAATTTATTGAAAAAAATTAATAAATAACATATTTAAAAGAAAAGGTCTACCAAAATGCCCCAAAACTATTACAAGCTCGTTTTCAGTTTTTAAGCTGCCCTTTTTCTCTCAGTGTTTATGTTTAGGTGTAAAAGCTTTAGTACATCAACAAATAATGGCATGTCTGCCAAGCCGACGCGCTTCCGTTTCCGCTAGCCCTGATGTCATATACCTACACACACATACACCAAAACTCATGCACACACACAGCGACACACACATACACATCCACACACAAACACCACGCAGATACAGCTTCGGGTAGCTTGAAACAAATACCAAAATTGCACGTTGGAAATTCGATTTCGATATAGATTTTCACATTTTCCATGCGCTTTTACTTTTGCAATGTTGTTGTTGTTGCTTCTTGTTTTTTTTGCCATTATGTGATTTTGTTTTCAAGCGCACCCAAAAGTGAAAACAACAACAATAATAACGCACCACCCTCAGCAGCCATTACCTTGAAAATTCCCCGTGGAGCATTTGACTTTAATGGCGTTTCGACTCCTCTGTATATTGACATGTTATGATGCGTAGCGGACATACTCTTATTGTAGATATAGAGGATTCACACTGGCACAGCAAGGTTATGCGAATAGGTAGATGTTATTTTAGGATCGAAAAAAAAATTGTTTATATATAAATCAATTTGTCTTTTTAAATTCCAAGCAGTTTTTTTTCGTAAAAAAATTTATTCAAATATTCATATTCGCAAATATATTGTGAAAGAAAAGTCGATCTAAATCTTTATTCTCGATAGATCGATAAATTAGTTCTTGTCTTTGAAGAATATGCAATATCTGCAGCACATAAGGAAATCTCGCATTATCTTAAATCTCCTGCAATATACAACACTTTTCGCATTTAGCTCAAACTCCATTCCTTACTCACCTATTAGATACAAAAAAATGATTTTCCCCTAAGATGTTATTGCTGTTAAAATGAAATTAAAAATCGGACAACTATGGAATGTTGGTATAGAACTTGAATCGTTTTCTTATTTGTTAAGTAGGTTTAAAATAATGCTAAAACCAAATTCGCAGAACATTGAAAATAGGCGTGAAAGAAATTTCTCGATATATATCGAAACTCTTACATTTACGAAAAAAACTTTCTTTTTTTTTGTTGTTAATATTTTTTTTTTTTTTTTTTTTTTTTTTTTATTTATTTTGCAAAATTATCAAAAATACATATATTTTTATGAATTGCAGGTTTCTTATTTTATGATCGCCAATCCAGCTTGTTTAGTTAGAGATGTCTTAGGAGTCCTGTCAATCAGGAGGCCATCATTTGGTCCGCTTTTCTGTCGGTCTTCTTTTCGTTTTCTTTCAGTTCGGCGCTTGTTGGAGCAGATTTTTAAAACTTCTTTTTTTAAGCCTTTTTATAGGATTTTCATTTGGGAGCCCATTTGCCAGCCTATTACGATGTCTTTTTAGCCTTTCGTTGTAGCGGCTTATTGTTAATATTTACAACTTTTTTTTTAGTGTTTTATTTTTTTAGTCAATTACAAAAAAAAGAAATATGATTCTTTTATACTCTGTTTCAACCTTGGAGTGTCTCGAAACTGCCAATTATATTGATATTGAACTTGTTTTTTTTTTTATTTTTTTGTAGCGTGAGTTTTTTATAAAATGCATTCGAGAAAAATAAATCAAAAAATTAAATAAATCTCAAAATATTCGAAATATACGTTCCGGTTTTTTTTAGATTGCGACGCTTTTGCGACAATTTTGCGACTCCAGTTCAAACGCGGCATTGAATACAAAAGCATACACACACTTATAATAGAACAAGCGTTTGCGTTGGTGTGTGTGCGTATGTGCTTATGTATTAGTTTTAAAAGCGTGTGCAGCTGAGTGATACAGAGAGAGAGAGAGAGAGTGCGGGAACAACTTGCTCCGACCAGTTGACGCTGCCATTTTGTCGCTTTTTAGTAGCTTAAGATTTTGCTCGTCTTTTTATACCCAAGGCGTGTATTAAACTTGAACGTGTCTCGTTTGTGCTTCATATAAAAGTATATATAGTATATACATAGTATGTTATATATAGATTTATGTATGTTCATATGTTGGCTAGTGTATATGACACTTGTGCACCTCTTCTGCTGCTACGGCTGCAGACGCTTAATCCATCTCGAGCTTTTCATCATATTAATCCAATCACTTTAGTTGCAGCCGACATTTTATGACCAGGAAACAAGCAGCTTTACTGCTTTACTGTTCATCAAACTTTTGCTTCATTATAAATTATTTTTATATATGGTATATACTTTTTTACTTTTTATAGCTACTTTAAGCAGTTTCTGTAAAAACGTTCAATTCCTGAAGCTGCTTTGTGTAACTGAAAAATTATTTGCCATTTTGCAATCGTCGGGAAATGGCCCCAAAGTCGAGAAACTCAAACAAAAGCCAAGGCAGCAGAACACCCCCAGTGTGTCTTTGTTATTGGCAGTTTGATTTTTCTGCTTGGAATTTTTACTTTTTTTTTATAATATTTTTTTTATTTTTTGTGTCTGCTTGTCAGCAAAATAACAAAATATTGTATTCTTGTCAATCCATGGGCAAAATGCTCAACCTTCGCTTGCCACTCTCCAGAATGCGCTGGCATTGTCAGCTTACTCACGGATTCTTAAAAAAGTGGGTTTGGGTACTGCTTTATTTTTATTTTTTTTAAAGCGCCGTAGTGACCTCTGTTCGCAATCGGAACAAATCATATTACATATTTATGCTGGTCCAATAAAAAAGTTAAATTGTAAGCCATATACTTTAAGCAGTGGCTCAGATAGCTTTCTTAAAGGGGGGAATGTGAATAAGTGTTAAATTCCATACAAACTATTTTTTGCTTATCCATAATGAAGTAAATAATAAAGTTGAAGAATTTGCTGCAGATGATATTTTTGGGAAATTCTTTTAAGATTTTAAAAGGCACCCAATTTTTGTCGGTTATTGGCTGAGCTCTTAAATACATATTTTATATTTTTCCCCTAACTATTTATTTTGTAGCATATAATCAAGTAGAAGTATTGGTTGCAGTTTATATATTAAATGATTATATTTATTTTGTATTAATTTTTTTGTATATTTTTATTATTGACAAATGCTCTCAAGAATTTAAACGGAACTCAGTTTTTGAAGTGTTCGTTGGGCAGTATATTATTTATAAGATAATATATAATATAATTTTATATATACCTTGCCATCATTTTTCGATATTACCTTTTTCATAATCATAATTATTTTTAAGTTATACTGAAAAAAATTGTATAAAAACATTATATTAAAGCTCATTTTTTCCCAAATCTTCTAACCTAAGTTAGCAGAAAAAGCGAAGTTTCTTCCGTTTGTCATTATTTATTAAAAATTTTGTTCAAAATATTTATTGTAAATTGAATTTAAAACATTAAACAATGACAAAAAGTAATTTTAAAAATAATAATAATAATAAATTTTTTTTTGAATATTTATTGTAAAGTGATTTTTAAAACATTAAACAATATATTATATGACAAAAAGAAATTTTAAGAATAATAATAATAATAAAATTTTTTCAAAATATTTATTGTAAATTGAATTTAAAGCATTAAACAATAGATTATATGACAAAAAGTAATTTTAAAAATAATAATGTAAGTTTCATTTTATATTTAAAAAAATATTTATTCATTAAAAATTGTATACAAAATATTAATTAAAATAATAATACACAAAATAGTTAGTGCATAAAATTAAATACTAAATAAAAAACTTTTGTTCGAAATAGCAACTAAAAAAAATGTGGTACAGTCGAGGCGGTGCCCGACAGTGGAATACCCTGTACCTTTTGTCTCGCAAAAAATTTTTCCTGCATATTCCATCTAAGAACTTTCCAATTGGAATTTTTTTTTTTTGGTGCAAAACGATATTTGTACCTATAAGTTCCCTAAATTTTTACCGATTTTGATGAAACTCGAATGTTACGTCAAAGAAGTTATTTAAAGTATATGGGGTAAATTTCAAGTTGGTATGTTGAGGGGTGTGGGAGAAACCACGGTAAATCGATTGCGGGGGTTGGGGGGACCGCATCGATAAAATTTGGATGTGGATTTGTTCATTAGAGCCACATGAATGAGCTTACCAAAAATTGTGATTCTAGGTCACTTGTAGCCATAATTGCGTAGAGTCAAATATTGATGCACTTTATGGGCAAGGGGAGGTGAAATTTGCACATTTTTGACTATAACTTCTGTTGTATTTGTCCGATTTTGTTCATTTTTTACACATAGATGCATGTATCCACAACGCATCGCTCTGTTAAATTTCAAATGAAAATATTAAACGGTGTGGCAAAAAACCGCGAAAATCTACAGCGGGGGAACGGGGAAAGATATTGACATGATTCAACAAACTTCATCTGCTTAGGAAATATGCGCACCAGCTGGTAAAGTTTCGTGTCTCTAGCTCTTATAGTCTCCGAGATCTAGGCGTTCATACGGACGGACAGACGGAGGGACGGACATGGCTCAATCGCTACCCGAGGTTATGATAAGCATTTTGGTATAAAGGACTTGGGGTCTGCCACGCCTCCTTCTGTCCGTTACATACATTGCACAAATCTAGTATACCCTTTGTACCTATAGGTACAGGGTATAAAAACACAAAATTATCTATTTTATAAAAAATGATATGCAAAATTGGATTTAAAAAATATGGTATAGAAAATAGTTTAAAAAAAATTGCCTAGACACAGAGTTGTACCTGGGCACCACTTTTTGTTGCATGACGATTTTTCGATTATTTCACGAGAAGCTATATTAGAGCACATTGTTCAAAAAGTATCAGTTTTGACAGGGTTCGAAGCTCTTGCGTAAAAATCTATTTTTGCTTCTCCTTTGGAATGCTTTATGTTGGAAACCTTTTATGTCTCTTGTATCTAAGTATAATATTTAATTCGATTGACGTATGGTTTTTTATGCGTCAAATTAAAGACGAAAACAGAACCTTCAATAGACCTTTTTCGTGAAGTTATACAAAATCAAGGTTTAATAAAAATTAAAAACTTTTTTCAAATTCATATAACAAAGAATAATAAAAAAATGGAAACTCTTTAAAAAATTAAAAAAAAATCCAACTCATCTTATAAGAAAAACACATATTTTAGCCATATACCCAACGGACGATCTTAGGAGAAATTTTTCACTTCCTGATAAAAAAAGTTATTTTCATAAATTGCTATTCAATACCAAATAATTTTAGTTGACTCTGCGGGAGAAATAATGTGTTCAATCCCTTCTAGCTACGGCACTGACTTGTATATGCCATTTCATTATGCGTTAGTATGCATGAAAAGGGTAGCAAGATGGCGGCTAAAAAATGGGCTTTGTTACAAGTTTTTCAACCGGGCCAACAAAAATTATATTGTATTAGGGTTATAGTGTTCCGTGTGTGTTGGTTCATAGGGTTCTTGGATGTTGCCTATGGGCAAGCTGACTACGTTGGATGCTGATTGAAAATGGTTACTTATTGAATTTACTATGATGGCGCCCAGTTGTGGGCTATTGTGTTTTTGTGCTCGCGATTTTTATATGATATATACATAAATTCAGTTACGAGTATATAGCTACTGAGTGTAACACATGGATGGCCTCTTAGCTTCAGTCATTTGAATATTTTGTTTTTTGAATATAGCCCAAAAAACTTTTCAATTACTTAAAACACAGTTAGATAAAATACGAATTTTATATGCAAATATGAGAAAAGCTTCAGTTTGAGTTTAGAACAGCGAAGGCGCCTAGTAGTATGCTACAGTTTTTTTTGTTTTACTCCAAGGTATGATTTGCGTTGTTGTTGACAAAACTTTTAATAAATTACGCTGTCAAAGAAAATTGACAGCAATTTCTTGAGCAATTTGAGAAATGTTTTTGCCAACAATTTTACTAATGCAAAAAACACAAAAAGCCAACAAAACTAGTTGACAAATTTAGTTACAAAGTTTTAAGTCGTTAAAAAAAAAATCTAACAAGTATTCTATGAGGTGCTACAGTGTGTAACCTACTTCAACAAGATAAATTATACTGTTGTCTTGCATAAGCACCTAAGTTTTGAAAAAATTAAAATTATATTATTTTGTTTGTAAAAGTTGTAAATATGTTAAATAGATAGCTTTTAAGTTTTTGAAAAATGAAGAGAATTCACAATGAGTAGAAGCGAAAACAATTGAGTTTCCTGTGTTTTCGCATATGTTTTAGTGAAATAATTCTATCCAAGAAATTTCACCAGATTAGGCCTTCGGTTTCCAAAATCAACGTCTCTTAGCTTTGTGATAAGTGATAATAGAAACAAGCGCCTAGTTTAAGGATTTTGAGAAAAAATATTATTTCGAAGGCTGAAAAGAACCGAAAAAATGCTAGACAAAAAGTCTCAAGATAAAATGAGCCAATCGTTTTTTTGGGATAAAATGCATTTTAGGACTTAGAGCTTAAAGATTAAGTTTTGAGTAATTACTTTCGTCTGTTCGTCCGTCCGTCTGTATGGACGCCCACACGCAAATTTTATCGATGCGGCTCCCCTGCCACCCGTAATCGATTTACCGTGTTTTCTTCCACACCCCTCAACATATAAACTTGAAACTTTTACCAATTGCAAAAAAAAATATTTTACCAAAGGCAGCAGTCTTTAAGCAATTAAAGTCATTCTACTTATGGCCATCATAATTCTGCCTTTGGGGAAAATTGTAGGCTGTGTGAATAGTTTAAAAATATGAACTTTTTTTTATTTGTCCTTCTGTTTTGAGTGGATTTTTAATTTTAGCTGAATTTAGGCATGATTTGATTTGAAAATTCATAAATATTTTTTTTTACGATATAAATACAGCACTAAAAAATATTAAACTAGCAAGTAAAAATTAAAGCTGCTTTGCTGAAATCATTTTTAGATGTCTTTCAGAAAACCATCTTATGCATTTGGAGCCCAAACCAAAGTCATAACAATAATCTCATTTTAGTTTTGCTGAGGTTCGCTTTAATATTCTAATCAAGTGCTTCTATTAAATAAACTACAGCTTATGAAAATAGACATTTTCACAATATTGTACTTTATATGCAAGCTCTGTTGTTTCTTATTAGATTCAAAAAATAATCTTATGTGCACATATCGATTTAGATACTTGATACGTATCTCTCAGTTCATTGAAAGCCGATTTGAACCGCATTCAATTATATGGAAATTGTTTTTTTTTTTTTTTTTGCCTTTCTGCGTTACTTTATATTCTAATATTACAAGCACATATGCCTATATGTACATACATATATGTTCATACTTATATACAATATATACATATGCAGAGTTTTATTGATCTAGCTACAATTTTGCTTATTAAATTTTTCTTTATGAGCAAAACGTGCATAGACCTACCATGTACTTTTGCATGCTGCGAGGGTTGCCTTTTATGTTTTGGGAGTGTTTTCATATCGAGTTCTGATACCAAGTGTTTCGAAAATATATAAATTATTTCAGTCTTATGCAAGTGATGAATGATATTTTCGAAAATATTCAGCGATTTGCCAGAAATAATTTAAACGAATATAATTCTGGAAATTATACAAATATCTTTCTTAATTCAATTTCTTCAACCCAGAACCAATTTATCTGCATGAATGCATTTGTTTTTACCACGACTGTACTGTACCGTACTGTAAAGCACTTCCACACAAATTAAAGAGATAGCCTACAAATTTTTTGTTCTTAGTGAATACAAGTGCGTGGTCTCTTTCCAACTTGTGTACACCAGATAAAATTCTGAGCAGTAAAAATTAAATGAGAGAAGTAGGTAACCTGAAATATATCAAAGAGAGTAAGTACGCTATCTTACTCTTGCTTAAAACATTTTGTATAGTATTTTTATCATTTTCATTGTTCTCGCGCTCGCAAAAGTTTTATTCAATTACTCTCTCACGCTAATTTTTTCAAACTTTTTATTCACTATGCATAATATATTGGGAAAGCTGCACTGCGTCCATATGGATCTTTTGTGCTATATTACTTATGTATTTCCTAAATCTGCAGTATCTTGTAAGTAATCCAGACAGTATCCTACGGGAATTCTCGCCCAATCCAAGTTTTAGACCAGCCGCGCCCACTCAGTCTGATTCACGTCTGGCTATGCAGACCTATACTATGCACTTAAACCGTTTACAATAAAAATTGTTTGTTTTTGTTCTCTAATCGCGTTTTAAAAACAAACAGCCCTCGCAGTCTCTCGTTTCTTCTTAAAAAAACGCAACAGTTTGTATAATTTTCTCATTTTTTATCAGCTTTTGATGTATGTCAAGCGTACAGAGAAATAACCCGGCTTCTTGGCGTTAGGTTCTTAAAGACGCCCTTAACAGTTGTCCAAGTCGCAGCTGACGGCGTCAGACATAAAATTGTATATTAAATATTTATTTTTCGCATTAAGCGCCAAAGTCATACAATCAAATTCTATTTGAAGAGCAACATAATTGTGCGTAATGGCTGCAGACGTCGCAGTCGGCGTCTACGTTGGCGTCAACGTCAGCATCGCAAAGCTGTTGATGCGTAAAGTATTGCATACTTCGTGGGGCAAAAGTTAAAGAGAGTGCCGCCAATCAGAAATTCATATACATACAATCAACATGCATATGTGAGAGAGAGCGTGTGTGTGTGTGCGAGTGTGCGACTGTGTGAGTGTGTGTGGTTTGATATGTGCATGAATAAGTAAATAAAATAAATACAAAATGGCTGGCATATTAGGCATCAAAAAGCCATAAAAAATATGCCTTCCAGGGCACGCTCATACACTCGAGTGTATTTATCTTCGTTGTCTGTCTGTCCGATGTGAACAAAACTTTAAGAGAGGAAAAGAAAAAAACGATTACTTTGTCAAGCCAAAGTTTGATTACTCTTGTGACCACGCAAGATACTTTTTATGTTGGTTATCTGTTTGCGAACATATGACAATAGTCAAAGTTTTAGTGTCGCCCTAACTTTCGGTTAATTCAATCATCTGTTGCCTTAGAAAGTGGCCTTACTTCAAAAGATTAAAGTTCAGGTAATGCATAATAAATATCTTATATCTTTATTTAACAACATTTTTTTTTGTGAAGTTAGTGGATTTTAAAAAAAATCCAATTTATTTGACACTGCTATAATTGACTATAAAAATACTAAGAAATTGCAGAAAAAAACTTTTAATAAATGCAAGTGCTTGTTTATCAAACAATCTCTACATTTCGTATAATTCTTTATTTAGAAAAAAACTCGATACCGGTATCGTGTATTTTTTGGGAGATTAGAAACGAATTGTTATCGAGTTTTCTTGAAATACTCAGTTCTTCGAATATTTTTTTTGATATCTCACATCCTTAAAACAAAGCTTTACAATTAGGGTATTCATGAAGTTATGCATCGATGCAAAAATGCAAAAGTGCCAGACTAACAACGAGATATCAGTTTGGAGTGGAGACCAAGAGAAACTCCATGATTAAGTTGATGCTGCAATTGTTTTGAAATTTTCAGGTGTAGCGCTGCCAGCAGAAGCCATTAATGAACTTTTGGATGATTTTATACACGATGTCAGTACAAAATATATTTGCTGGCCTTCCACTGCAAAGACATTACAACTTAAAAAAAAAACTGGTTGTACTTAGTTCAGACGAAGGTTGAAAAACAGCTGTTTAATTTTCTAACACATTAATAACAGTAGCTGCGCCATGGGCGCTTTTTAAACACTGTTTAGTGCAGAAGTGCACAAATTTTCGTAGTCGAGGGTTAGGGTCGAGCAAGCAGTGCAAAACATTTTTATTGCAATATGCTGCATTTCTTCCATCACCTGAATTATTATTGTTTAATTTAAATAAAAAGTAATATTATTTTTATTATTATATACAAAAAAAGTTTGCACATGTAAAAGCATTTAAGAGCGCAAAATTTCTTTTGGGAATACACACCAAATTCAAAAAAATGTTTAAAGAAGGTCTCTCTGGCTATTTCTTTAGTTTCTCAATTCATATGTTTCTTACATTTTTTGAAAAATTCTGATACGTTGTATCATAAAAAAGTTCTATAAGTTTCTCATAAAAATTGAAATAAAAATCAATAAAAAACTGTATGAATTTCTTTAGTTTTGCAATGAATATATTTCTTACATTTTTTTTAATTTTTCTAAAAAATGTAGTCAAGTTCCTCTAAAAAAATAATTATGTATAGATTTTTATTTTATTTATTATCCGAGACTTTATTATCCTTACTATTTATGAGAGAATTTCAAGTTTCTTTTGACCAGGGATTGCAACTCTTATAATTTTTTGAATAAAAATCATAAACAAATTTTTATTTTGTGATTTTTTTCATAATATCTTTATCTTTTTTATAAATTCCATAATATCTTTATTTTTTTGACTTTAAAAATAAAAATTATGAAATAATATTTATTTAAAAATTGCAAAATAAGAGTTATTTTTCAATTTATATAATAAAAATCGAAATTTAAGTATTATTTCATAGTTTCATAATTTTTATTTAAAAATAGCAAAATAAGAGTAATTTGTTAATTTTTATAATAAAAATTGGCATTTAAATATTATTTCATAATTTTTATTTTTAAAGTCAAAAAATAAGAGTTACGCTTGATTTTTTTGATAAGAATTGAAAATAAAAATTTATCCTTATTTCGGATAGTCCTTTAAAAAATATTATATACAGTAAGTAGCATGCTCTTTCATCCGAAGCACTTTTTTCGCTTAGATTTTTTTCAACCGCACCACTCTTATTTGGATCCCTGCTTTTGGCTACATTAAAAAAATTATTATTAATTGCATATAAAACCATTTTTAAAATGTTTTTTTAAATTGCTTCAATTTAAACTTAATCTGAGAATTCCAAAATTTTGGCTTCTACAGATTTCAACTACCTTTATTTTTGTTTTGACTACAACGACGAGGAAACAGAAAAGTTATAGAACCTGTTTTTTTTTTTAAATTATGAGACTATTTAAAAAAAAAAAAATATATATTAGTTTTAAAAATAATTCTTTAGAATCAATTCCTTAACTCGGCTTATACGTATTATAGTCGGCCGCAATAGCAAAGGCATACATTGTTTCTGTCTGTTCCAAATTTCATTAGATAGCTAATTTATATATTATTTTGGAGAGTATAGCAGCACGAAATTTAATATATATTCAAATATCACATAAAATCCAGTAGATACGATGCTTTCCAATATATTCGCGTGCCTGCACAGCTTTTCTCTCGAGGCAACTGCTAAACCGAGAAATACGTGCAATGGAAATACCAATTGACATTTGGACTAAACTCGGCAGGTCGATGACAACATCAACAACAACAACTACAAGAGTTGGCACTTTGGCAATGTCAAATTGAAGGGAAGCGTCGCGACATTAAAGGTCGAGTAGTAGTGCCTTGGCTGGCTCCAAACTGACTCTATCTGGCTCTGTCCCTGGCAGGTAAAAGGACAAAGTCATGGTGTGCCATGTACGTGATTTCATGCTAATTGTTTGGCCTAAGCAAATGTCAGTCAATAGTCAACGGAAACGACAACTACTTGGGACTACTTCTAGTAGTAGTGCACTTTGTAGTAGACAGACAAACCACTTGGAATTGACTTGACTGACGTCTCTTGAAGGTGGAGCTAGTACCTGCCTTGAAAGTCTCTTGGCAGCGCTCTAGACCCGCCACTTGCCACAACTGTCTGCAATTTTCCGCTTCGTTTGTCAACGTTTGTCGGTTCAAGTTGCGTCAGGAAGAGAACTTTGCCTCTTGTAACATATAACTTGGCTGCACATCACAACTCCGGGCCATATAATTAATTAACGCTAATGAATCTGCACGCGCGTGTGTTTGGACCAAGTCGCAAAATGTTGGCAAAAAGTTAGTGTTTGTATTGCATACTTACTTGGTGGCTTGCAATCAACCTGAGGAGGACTAAACGCTCAAGGTCCTGGCAAAAACAAAAGCCAAAAGGTGTGCGACTGATAGACGCCAAGCCAGGCACACAAGTTGCACAGTTTGCAGTCACTGTGGCAGTGTGGTAGTAATAGTTGAAGTCACTGTCGAAGTCATACACTGAGAGAAACGAACGGGCTGCAGTCGGGATATTTCTAGACTCATAGCCAGTACCCATGAATACTCGCTAAAATAGGCTTCAAATAAATAATAATAGTACGTTCAGAGATTTGGGTGTATTAAGAATATCTTGTGGAGTTTTTAGCTCAGTGTACCTAAAAATTAGATAACAAATTATTCTTGTGTTTTCTCTATTTACGGATTTTGGAAAGTGTAGTGCTCTGATTATCCAACACATAGGAAGATTTTCTTTTGTGGAACTTCTACGAGAAAATAATATATTTTCTTTAAAACCCTTCGGGTAAGCCAAAATAAACGTCTGTGTCTATAAAATTTTTGATACAGTAGTGCATTACTCACCTTGTTAAACATTATAAAACAATAAATCATTGCAAGTATCTGTGGTAAATATTTTTTTCTTAGTGTATTTTTATTTTAACTTTAAATTTAATTTAAATTGATTTTCAATTTCACATTTTTTGATGTTGATAACTTTTTACATTTGCATTACAGTTTTCGATAAATTCTAATACATTGCTTACATTTTTGCCACAGCTCTGAACTTTTTCGATTACTTCATATCGTTTATATTTTAGTTCGATTAATATGTTGCTACTACTTTATTATTCTATCTTTTAAATAAATTAGCTTTAGTAAAAATATTTATTGAATTTCTTTTTTTTTTTTTTTTGCAACATATTAACCCTGTTGACCGCAGCTATCAGTTATCGATATGTCAATGTGTTTATGTATATCAACGTAAGCCAAATACTCATTTGGGTTGTAAATGCATTTTGAAGGTTGAATCGGAAATAAAAATTATTAAAATTAATTATCAATAAATTTCTTACTTGAAATTGGTATAAATAGAATCTAAAAATATCAAAGAATAAAATATTTCAATTCAAAATATGTACCCTTTTGAACCTATTTTGCGAATTCGCTTTGATTTCCACGTCAAACCACTTAAAAAAATAATTTCGGTGAAATTGGGAGCACCAAAAATGTGAAATTAAAATGAGACGCATTATTTTATTCGTTTTCATTTCCAGAGAGCGGTTGACAATCAAGTTTTCGATTTTGACATTTGACTTAAAAATGTTTATCGAAAAAAAAAATAATGATTGAGGTGTTACCTCACCTTCAAAATTTTTTATCGGCAAGTTCAATGGATATTGAATTACGACTTTGTTGTCTGATATTTGGTTATCTATCTATAGAAAATTGTTAAAAGAAATATTCACTGTTTCATAAATTATCAAAAAATTATCAAAAAAAATATATATATATAGTCAATAAAGAGAATGAATTCCAATCACTATAATTTAATTGACATCGAATTGGATTCTTATCTTAATGTTAACATCAAATAAAAAAATTACGTTAATTGTCACAGTTTTATTAGCAATTAAAAAAATAAATAGCAAATTCAGGCCAAATAAAAAAAAAACAATATATTTTAAAAGTTCTGAAAGCAACTTTCGTTTCTCACGATATTCATTTACACTTTTCAAGCTGAAAATTCCAGGCCAAATGAAAAAAAATCAAAATTTATAAAAAAGATTCTTAACGTAAGAGGTTTTCGTATCTCACGATATTTTCGTTCTAAATTTTCTATGCCCTACATAGGATTGCCGAGAAAACAAAATAAAAAAAATCGCCAATTCAGACGCCCTTTTCTTAAGTTATTTAATAAAAACAAACTTTCGAACGTATTATTTTTTAGGGTTTAAAACTGCCACATACAATTTTATTGCATATATGTATATTTCTAAACTTCCAAAATACGTCGTTACGAACAAAAAAAAAAAACAACTTTTAATTCGTTCTTGAGATATCATTAAAAAATCCGTTCATACAAAATATATGAAAAATGATTTTTCTTAAAATTTTTTCCGTGGCTGAATCGTTCTTTAGAACTCCAGTGGGAACAAGTTATGATGCACACATGTGGAATCCATAAATCTGTTACTCATTTTCAGTACAACATTATTCTCTCTGTGTAGTCGCATCTTCAAGACGAGTTGGCAAAACCAAGCACTCGTGCTAAGAGCGGCTTTCCCCTAGTACTAGTGCACTTACATACACACACACACACACACACACACACATGCACGGAAACAATCAGCACAAAACTAACAGCAACTAGCACACACACACACATATCTTTACATACACACTCACTCTCATCGGAACACACACTCACACACACAAATACACTGCTACAGACAACATAGAAAGTAACAACAATTGAGAAAATACTTTACTGTGCTTGGGAGCATTTGTTGCCATTCCATTGCCGCCACAGCATCAGGAATAACAACAAAAATAACCATAACAACAATAACAAAAAGTACACTTTGCTTTGCTTTTGTTTTAAGTAAGCTCTTTCCACTTGCATTTGTATGTGTGTGTGTGTGCATTGTCCTTGATAAGGATGCTTCTTTTCTATTGTTAGACTGGCATTTTTTAAAACTTTTCTCTCTTTAAAAAAAAATACAAGAACAAATCGCAGCAAGTCAGCCCAGCCAGGCCCAATTTTGAAGTATGTCTGCCTATGTATAGTACATCATACATATGTACTACATGTACTCGTACATAAGCATAAGTTTATACGAGATGAACTCGTGTATTTGCGTTTATATATTAACAAAAGACAGATAGGTTAAGTTAAGATGGCAAAAGAATCCGCATTAGACAAGGCTTTGGTTGCATTTAAGACGTTACATCAAAAATGTTTCCAATAAAATTAATATTTAAAAAAAAATCTACTAGGATATCTGTAATATATCTATATATTTATAGTCATATGCTGTATAAAAATCGATAACAGATCGAGGAAATATCGAAAATCGCGTTATCGTCAGCAGATACTATTGTACTGCCATATAACGAGCTTCTCTACAAGGAATTTTTCCATGTTACGATTTTTTTTTTGAGCTCAATATTGCTATATAACGAATTTTCTAATTTTTTTATATAATTAAGCAATCTTCTGCTTCTCATATGATTTGGTTACGCTAGTGCTAGTCTAATTAAACATTTAATCCTTTGTATTAAAGATACTTTAATTAGTTTACAACTTTTTTTGTTTTTTTTTGTACTTTTTTGAGTATTTTTCTAGATTTAAAAAACCGTTTAAAGATATCTAATTCACTTTGGAAGCTAATAATTAAATGCCGCTGGCGCAGCCAAACCTACTGTGCTCCCGTGCTAGTTTGCTTTAGGGAAGTTCGAATGTATTTATATTGTGTGTATAGTATCAGTATCGAACATCCCTTGTTTTAATCCGATCATTTTTTTGATGTTTGTTAATTTAAATCACAAAATTTTCGATTTTCAAAATATTGAATGAGTGATGCATATCCATTTCTCCAATTTGGTCATTTTTGTTTATCAATACCGAAGTTCTCAACCAATAAATAAAGATGGCTTATACAAAAGGAAGCCTTGGGGGATTAATTTTAAAACAAAAGCTCGAAGATTTTAGAAGCTATCATATTTAAGTTTTTTCTAAATTTTCTGTAGAATGGTATAAAATACTCTAAAATATCCGACATCCGTTTGTATAGCACATGCGGACTACCAGATAGACCGACATAACATGGAGTGGGCCATATTGTGCTATGACGTCTACTCTCGTTAACACATCTCCCACAAGGTCCTCATTTTCATGAACTTCATCGAGAAGATCCCAAAGACTGCTCATGACGCAGTGTGATGAGGGAACTTGTAATGGTTACAGAGAGCAGTGATCTAAACTTTCCTGCGTCTTAGAGTGAAAGAGAGAGACCCTAATCTACCTATACTAGGCGTAAAACCGACGGCGGTCCGTCTATTGACTCTGAATACAATCAGCCGGCCTTCTTTCCGAACAGACCCTTTCTATTTTAAAGGGTCGGATATGTCTACGGGTAGAAGAACACATATATTTGGACAATCTTATTATACCTTTGTACTTTCGGTAACATCGTAAGAAAACTCAGTAAATTTCTTAGTGTGCAGGGTAAGCTTTAGTCGAGATGTCACAACTACAAGAGGCCCGATAAATTTTGATTTATATATGCATGTAAACAATTTTTATCCGAGCAGTTTTCAAAGCTTTAATTAAAAAAGAAATAATTAAATGCCTGAAAGACTCTCGTCTGCTAGAGACCACCTATAAGAAAGTATGAGGCATGACTAATTGTCGTAATCAGTACATAAAAGCACGATTTAATAAAGTCGCGTGTAAACATAGTATCACACACATAGATTATATACATACATTTGTAAGTACATTTTTGCACGTGCTCTGCCTACTCACTGCACTCGGAAATAATTTGAAATGCAAAATCATGCGAAAGGGACCTTCAGTGGGATGCGGCTGGGACCGTGCTTACAGTCTTATACATAAGTATGAGTACATGAGTTACCTGCCTATGTTGCTGTGGCATATGCTTTCTTTTGTATATGTTTCTATGACATATATATATATATACACAAACACACATTTCATTGCTTATTCGTGCGTGTTTTGAGGCCGTTGAGTCGTGCGTAGTATTTTCCACATTTAATACACTGACGGCTGCTACTCATGAATTTTCAACCTAAATAATATGTCAACATAATATGCTAAATATGGCTAGAAACATTAGCCAGACACCTGCTATGGGTTGGTTGGCGCAGGCACCCTGTATGTGCTTCTTAAAGCGTAAACGACACGTTTCGCTCGTTATTTTTGGTGTGGCCTCAAAAACTCATACCCAACACTGGCAACATAATCATCAAAAGGCAACTAACACTGACGCACATATAAGTATTTAGCCAAACAATGGCAGCATTTTGTATATGATGCGTAACTACTTTATGCTAGGATCTATCTAAATGCCACGTGCTTCCTTTGTTTGCATATTTTGGGAGCAAGTAATTTCCTTTTTCATTCATTTTTGGCTAAACATTTTTCACTACTTAAGTATTTACAATCAAGTTGCGTGCGAATATTTTCACAATTTCGGAGATAGAACGAATGAAAAAATTAAAACGAAATAAAAGCAAGCAACAACATTTGCATGTGGCTAACGAAACAACAAACACATAAAAACAACAACATGAACAACTGGCTAACAATCATACGCCATGTGTGTAAACATTTTTGGGGCTATTGCACAGTGGTTGCATTTTCATTGGTTTAGTGGCAAAAAACGGTTTGTTAAGATTAAGTAATGCCTTTAAGATGGTCACTCCTATGTTTTGTTTTAATGAAAATACTTTTTTATCTTCATAATTTATTAATTAAAAATATATAGTTAAAAAAAATATAATAATAATTTATTACTTTAAGCGGCGACGCAACGGTAATCATTCAGAAGATCAAAAATATTTTTTTATTGAACAACTTAAGAATAATTGCTAATAAATTATTTGAGAGCGTTGACAAATTGTTATGAAACAGATTTTCTTTTCAATTTAATAAATCCAGCAAAGTGTATTGCATATGAAGTTTTTTTAATTAAGCAAATTCGTATATGGGCGACTCCTTTGCTAAATTTTTAATTTTTTTTATATTTCTAAAAATTTTAATAAATTAGGGTTTATGGATTAATTATAATTAAAAATAAATTTAAAGCAAACAAAAAAATAAGTTGATTTCATATGTAGAACCGGATATACATTTTATTGTGATGCTCGACTAACGACGTAAGCAACCCTAAAAACGATTCTGAAATGCAAAAGTGTCTGACTAAAAGTGTAAACAACAACACACAGCTGCTTGCAATTTGTGTTAAAACAGATTTTTGTGAGAAAAAATGTTTGAAATTTTAAAGCAGCAATTTTTATGTTTTGGGTATTTATATACACTCCCCGAAATTCAATTAAGAACACCTGTTTTTATTTAAAAATATTAAGTTTTGAGTTATTTAAAAAGCATTTGTAACTCAAAATATATTTTTAGCGTTACTTAATTCCGATTGAACTAAAAACTTATCCTTAATAACCAAAAAAAAGCTTGAAACTTCAAATAGTATAAAAAAAATAAATTTATAAGATTAAGAACACTTTCTAAAAAGGGCCAAAAAATAAAGGTTTTGTAAAAAAAGAAGGGAAAAATACAAAGTAATAGTGAGTCCAGGCTCCCGACTTAATTATAACCTCGAAAATTCGGGTTGGCATCGAAAGAATCACCTTCTGAAAATCTGAGAGTGGGATTTGAGCCCATTCTTCGGTAACTGTCCTACGCAGCTCCTGCACCATCTGAAATTTGGGTCCGCCAGCGAAGACGTGACGGGACAGGTTACCCCACATGTTCTCAATGGGTTTCGAGTCCGGCGATCGATGTTTTTGCTCTAGAACCAACCACAACTGTCCGTTGAGACGTGGATCGGAGCATTATCTTTCAGAAAAATAGGATTTTGGTCAGCTTGGTGCTCCAGAAAGACAATAAGAACGTCATCCAATAATTCATACGTGTGGTGATTTTGCAGATGGGTGTCCAATTCTGGTAGTTAAAAACCGCCCAAACCATCAAAGAACCACCACCAAAATTATGTCTGGTGGAAAAGCGTTCCGGACTGTTTATGTTTTGACAGTAACAATTAAAACTCATCAGTCCAGGACATGTGGTGTTTTGCGAAGTCTAACCAGACCATTTTGTGCGATGGAGTCAATGTTGGTTTCGGTAACTCCAATCGGCCTTAATTTTTGTTGCAGTTTCACCAAAATCCTATTTTTCCGACAGAGAAAAAACTACATCATTCAAAAAAAAAAAAAATACTTAAAAATCCATTGTTGAGTAATATAAATTTGTTAGATTATATACATTTTATTTTATTATATAAACACTGATGACATAAAAAGTTTTCATATTATCATTAAGGACATGACTTTACCATCCAGAACAGGACTGCGCACTTTTAAAAGGCGTTAGAAATTAGTGATAGCAGATTTCACCAAAACAAATGACAATGACCACTGTGCAATGCTGACCCACCACAGCTTTGTGTTTTTTGTGTGTGGGCAGGGTTATGTACACATGTGCAAGTGTGTGTGTTTTGCTATAAGAGTGCTTTGTTTTGCTCTACACACTTTTGGCAAATAAATTATGAATGCCAACAATTGAAGGACTCTCCCAATGTGTAAAATTATAAATAAACATGTAGCACATACACACACACACACACACACAAATACACTGACAACTTACATGCTCCCGTTGACTGATGGAGGAGCAGCTGAAACCGCTTTTGTTGGTCGAAATCGTACAAATAAGCTAAAATATTCAACAGTTGCGCGTTGTAACATGCAGCAGCAGCATTCATATGAAAGGTGGCACCCAAAAGTATGCTATACAAAAAGCTCAAGAGGGACGCTTGGCATTGGGTCGGTCGGTCAGCGGTCAGCATGTGCTGCAACGTGGCGTATGTGCAATCATACATAATAAATGCTTTCACAGACACACATACACAGACAACTCTTTACAAGATAAAACCGCTTATGTGTGCTAGTGTATGTGTGTGTGTATGTAAAATGCTACAAAAATTAATTTAAAAATTGCGTACGTTAAAGTTGACCGACTTCGTAATACACGTAATTCAGTTAACACATTACTATGATATCTTTCAAATTGAAAAAGGTTTTCCCATAAGAATATGAATTTCTTTACGATTTCTTACCCAAAAAAATTAATTTACCTCAACTATTGAAATGGGCGCGCATTATATCGAGCCTGAGATTAAGCATATTCAAAATAATTATTTTGACGCTTTAGTTGAGAAAGCGCGAGACACTGCCTCTGCACAGCCCTGGCTCAAACTCAAACCAATATGGCTTCTTAAATTTGTGATAAGTTTTTTGTCCACTTGTATGGGAGGAAGCCTTATTGTGAGATTTTGCGTTAATTATTATTATTTGGGGCTAAGCAAATGTTTCAGCTTATGAGGACAATCCCTTAACTCTGACTTACTTACTTACTGTAGTCCTTTTCTCCTTGTAGAGCATAGGGCCTCCCCTTAACTCATGGGCAATTAAAACCAGCATTGCTTTAGTTATGGCTGGGATTAGAAGTTTTTAATATTAACGGCGAAAACTTGTAATGCAATTGATTTAAATGATTTTAAAATAAAGCTTAAAGAGCTTTTCTTTTTGCGAGCATTTATTAGTTTAAGACTTCCTAACACTTTACTACCAGTTATTTTTTTGATAATTAAAATTAATGAATTTATAAAAATATGTAAAATTTTTAGACCCTATCGTTTAAGGTATGTGCGATTAGATTTTTTAATTGTTATAAAGCCCGAAAATAGCCCGTAGTTCCTCTTAACAGCCGCGCATGAACTCTTAGGTTTCACTTGCCAGTTACATAGCTACGTAGGAACTTAATATAACCTTTGAACCTGTAAGTAACAGGTATAAAAATTGCATAACTTGCATTTTAATAACTGCTTTTTGCAGGAGAGCTACGTAATTTGGTAGATATGTTGCATATAAAGCTTACACTACGTAACAACTTTAGGAGCATGGGTATTCCTTTACTATTTGATGTCAATATACTTGCAAAACTTGGCTCAAATATTTACCTGTGTAATTAGCAAAGTGTTGAGGTAGCCATAAACACATATATACATAAACTAAACCCCGTACTATGCCCATTTTGCTTTCGGCCATGAAAGCGAGTCAGTTATTTCTAATTTATATAAAGCCTGAAACTACATAAAATATATGTATATATAGCTTCTTTTTGAGCGTATGTCTCATGTGTATGTAGTCTTATTTACATATACATATGTTTTCTTCATTTGCAGCAATACTTTTATATTATTTAGGTATCTCATTTGTATTTGCTGTCATTTCCGAGAAAAGGTTTTGTTTCACACATACAGCAAGCTTTTTTTTTTTTTTGTAATATGTTACAGTTGTTTTGTCCTGGCAGGTGGGTTTGAGAGCATCCATTAGCATGGAAAAATGTAAATTTTTATGAAACTGAGCATTCTCTTGTCTTGTTGTTAATAAATCCAATAGAGACTAAAATTGGTTTTTTTTTTCTGCTTATGTATTGCATTTGGTATTGTGTAATCTCATTGGTTTTTTATGTACAGTATATAAAAATTTAATAAAAGTCAAAAACAAAAAAGGAATAATGAATTTGTTGAGCTAAATTTATGCAGAAGATAAACCAAATAGCTAATTTGCATTTCGTTTACATTTTAGAACAAAATCGATAGCAGAATCTGTAGTTTTGGTATTTTGTTCAAATGATGTGACTGAAGCTGAAACCTTTGCTAGACAGTTGTTAATGGTAATAAAAATAATACTTAATTCAGATTAAAGTTTTTGTTTTGAATACAAATTCTTTGAACAAATCTCAGAAGGAATTTGTTGTGCGGGACAACTACTAAGTAGAACCCTCTTTCTTTATCGAAATTTTCTTTTCACGTTTTTCATTTATACAAATTTGTTGCACTTTCTCTAGTGTTTGGTTCTTTTCTATACCCGAAATGTTTTTTCACAGAACGACCATTTTCGAAGTACGACTGTATCACTTTTATGCGTTGTTCGGTTTTTAAACGATCCATGACTAAAATTGAGTAGTTTTGAACTTGACATTTCTTGAAGAGCATTCACTTTGGACGGGTATGTTCCGCATTATGAGTCTGTAACAACCAAGCCAACAGATGGCCCACCCTATGTATTAAATGAAACTCACATTACTTGCTTTGAAAAGAAAAAGTAAAGCTATCTTTGTACCTGACGGGAATCCGAAGATCACCTGTCAGTTTTCGTTATACTAAGTAGAATTTTGCAATAAGGAGATCAGATCTACGTAATAAATGTATTATTTATAATTGTTGACTTTGTTTATTATGTACTTACATAAAAAAGTTAACAATTTCTTACTTTGCTATTGGCTAATTTTGTTAAATTTTTTGTTTTAAAGGTACTGGAAACTGCCGCCAACGATTTTTTGAAAACTAATACTGCAATTCGATGTATGTGGCAAAATAAAATTTTTTCGCAAAATTTCAGTTTTTAAACTTAACGCGTTGCGACTTAATTTAAAAAAACGTGTTTTTCGTTTTTATTTAATTGTGACTAAACTACTGAAAATTAGTTAGCAATATCGATAATTTCGAATTTTTTATTTTGAGAGTGGTTAATTTGGCTTAATTTTTTATGTTAAATGTAAAATAAATAAATTTTTATTGAAATAGCACCCTTTTATGCAAATTATTAAAAAACCTTTTGTTGAGCAATGTTAATACTTATATTTATATTTACATACAAAATAAATCAGTTTTTTTCATCATAAAAACAAGAAGTATGTACTCTATAAAATATTAAAAAAAATTTGTATAATTTTTAACATCTTTTGACAAAAAAAAAAATCATTTTTTTTCATAAATTTAAAAAAAAAAAACATTAAAAAATTTTCGTTTTATTTTTTGTTAACACTGTTCCATCAAATCGATTTGATTCATATTCACACCAAATAAAGAACGTATAAAAACATGTATTTAAAAAAAAATGGTGATTGACAAATTTAAGGAACATACTTAAAAATAATAAGAAAATTTCATATTTTTTTTTAAGAAACTGTGTTGGTTAAAAAAAATTAAATATTTTTTTTTTAAACAGCCCTATTGGTAACTTAGATTAAAAAAATTTGGTTCAAAAATTTTCAGTAGTTTAGTCACAATTAAATAAAAACGAAAAGGACATTATTTTAAATTAAGCCGCAACGCTTGTAAGCCTAAAAAGTTGAAATCTCTCGAAAATTTTTTGCCACAAGCCGAAAGGGTTACAGTTTGTAACGATATTGTTTTTTGGATGGTATTTTTTTTATTTAAAAAAAATTAAATCTAGTATTTAATAATAGGTTTATGTACCAAAATGCGTATCATTACCAATAGCCATGTCCGTCCGTCCGCCTGTATGAACAGCTAGATTTCGGATGCCGTCAGAACTTAACCAGCTGGTGCGCATAATGCCTTAGAAAATAAATTTTGTTATAATCAAAAATGTACTAATTTTAAATTTAGTACTAATAAATTTGTACGTTAACTCTTTTATTGTGCCACAAATGTTTGTTTAAAGAATTTTTTATACTTAATATAATAACGATTGATCAAACCGCACTGCAGACCGTACTGAAGATTTTCCATTAGTTCTTTGTATTTTCTAATGTTCAAACTACAGGTACTATCTTTTTTGAACCAAATCATTTTAATTCATGATTATTTACGTAATAAGGAGCTTTAAATTATTAATTCAGGAATTTAGTTAACCCTAACTTTCCCCTTTCTAATTTATTTTCATAGCAGCTAAGGATATACTTCATGTCTTTTTTTACACGGTTTTTTCTGGAACGTATCTACCGTGTAAAAAACAGAATTAGTTGTTATAGAATACTTCATTAAAATTAGCACTGAACCGGATTTTGATTTTATGCGATTTTTATTTAAATTTTAATTGATTTGGACAGACCGAAGCCTGTACTTCGGAAGATTGAAGATTGAGTTGAAACTCTGAATCAAAAAGCAAACTTAAATTAAATTGCATAAATTAAATCAATTATTTCGAAATATTCCAAACATGGCTTAATTATTATTTTTTATTAATTCCCAATACATAAAATGTATATAATAGGTAGGTACTACTTATTATTTAAAAAAGTCATGTTTCAGAAAAAATTTTCTTATAATTGCAGTGCGAGGTTTTCTAAAATTTTAAGCCAAATAAAAAAAAATAACATTTTTTAACTATTCCTAAAGCGTAAGTCTCGTTTACCAAACGAGTTATTGTCTTGTACAATTTTTTGAATCAAATTTTTCAAACAACATACCAAAGTTAAAGTTATAAATAGACAAGTGCTGAAGATCTAGATAAGACCAAAAACATGGCCTAATAACAATTGCATAAAATACAAAAACAAAGATAAATATCTAATAACACCAATTAGAGCCAACCCCGATTTCGGCAGCTAAATTGACTCCTTTAGCGTTTGTCAACAACAAAAACTAAAACTATGATTAAAACCAATTTCATGGAATCGAAATTACCATAAAACTTGCAATATTATTATATGCTTGCATATGCTACATATTATTATATACCTATATGTACTATATACGAATACCAACCATATAATTTCCATATGATTATTGCCTATTTGTGTAGCCCTCGTTTGGTCGGAGCCGACGACAGGGCAGCGCAAACAATTTTGGCATTTTATATTTGCATTTGTAATTCAGGTTGTTCTATGTATATTCACGGTATGCTATATGCATGTTTATTTTGGGACAGTTTACAAATTTTTAGCTAAATTATGCAATGAATTTTTTGTTATACCAGATAGACTCCTTGCCCCAAGACCCAACGCAGTTGCGGCACAGCAGCCACGGCCGCAGATGTTGCCACAGCCAAAAGTGGAATAATGCAGAAATAAAATGTATATCTGTTTTGGCTGTGTGTTTATACCCTTAAAATTATGTGGTCAAGGGTATTGTGGTTTTGTGCAATGTTTGAAACAGGAGGAGAAAGGCGGGCATGGCCCTAGGCCTTGATTCGGACAACTTTGAAACTATATATGTATGTACGTTCGCCTGCTTAAACTCATAGATATTTCAGACCAAAAGTACCAAAGTATTATCATATATTATCATATCCATAAATAGATACAAAAATAAAAAAATTTAAAATCAAATGCAGATTAAGATAAAATATTGATGATTCAGATTCAAAATTTCGAATGAAGTCTAAAAAGCGCGGAACTTGTGTTACCTCATCCAATAACAGCCAGACCTGGCCATCTTAGATACCATCAGGCACTTCATTTTTTTTGCCGGAATTTCTTTCCAATTTTGGCAAAGAATTTAGAGCACTCCACTGTTGGGCATGGCCTGAAGTGCCACAAATTTGTTCTCTATATATTTACTGTATGCAAAGTAAATTTCAATTGTGTGCAAAAGAATGCTGTTCAAAAATTACTAACGCGTCTTTGTGCCCATTTTGCAGGGCAACTAAGACAATGGGCCAACAAGAAAAAAAAAAAAAAAATACTGCAGCAATTTAAAATGCAAATGCGAATGATCAAGTCAGAGCCAGAGGAGACAGGAAGCCCAAGAGCTGGCAAATAAGCCGACTTTACAGTACATATATATACATCTACATACATACATATGAAATATCGTATCTAACGAGTGTTGGCCAACAGCCTTCTAGCCTTTAATTTGCTGCAATTGCGTGTGCTGCTTTGTTTGGGCCAAATGTTTTTGTTGTTGTTGTTTTTGTTTTTTTTTTTGTTGGAAACGCATGCGTTTTGTGCTTTTGCATGTCGCGTCATAATCATCGGGTGTTAGGAGTAGGTAACCGGAAACCGGACAGTGGAAAGCGGAGGCCATGAATAATTGAACTTCCGCGCCGCCAGCTGATTGCTACTGCCAATGGCCAATGTCGATGACGGCGTCACACAAGGTCAAAGGGCCATGCCACGCCCACTAGGAGTCAATTGCCCAAAAGGCCATAAAGGGCTGCGTTTTATACTTTTGATGGCAATCGCTACCCGCTGGGCTTTGGATTTGGTTTTCCATTGGAATTAAGTTTTTTCTCTTTCTTTTTGAGTGTGTATATCAGTTTGGTTGTAAAGTTGGAAAAGTTTGAAGAGTTTTTTTTTTATGTTTGAACTTTCAGTAGGTTGATATTATATGATAAAAAAAAAAAATATTTTGGATGTTCAAATTAGGAAACTTCCTTCGTTAAAGATGGACAAATTTGATTTTGTGTTTATATGAAATCTAAGGATTTGGAAAAGGGCATTTTGTGTCAATTACTAAAGGTCTTAAGGGTCTTGTGGATAATGCTTTTTTATAACAACGCATTAAAAGGCCAACTTATTTTGTTTTGGCTTACTTATTTTCAAAATTTTTCCCAATCCAAACACGTAACTTGTGTTGAAGATCTACAAAATTTTTCTTTTAAAAACTAATATATATACAAGGCATTTTTGTTGAATTTTAGAAAACCATTTATTTTTAAAAAAATTTAAAACATTTTTTTAACTTAATTAAGTTACAACAATTTTTCAAAAATAATATAATACAATTTTTTATAGGGCTTCGATTGATTTATAGATTTTTATACAAAGTAATTAAATAAATTTTCAGTAATTAATTATGTATTTAGAATATTTTATTCTAAATATATAAATGATTTCTTAACCAATTTTTGAGTGACAACTTTTTTTTTAAGTTGCAAAAGCAAATTAGTACGCATTTTATATGGAAAAAAAAAAAATAATTAATATCAAAAAGCCGAAGTCATTTGCAGCCAGCGCTTTTTATTACATTTCTAAGCTTGCTTATTTTAGCTTAAATAAATAAATAAATATTTTTTTCTTAAAAATATCTAATTTTAAATACTTAAAATTTTTCTAAATCCAAAAAATAGTTTTCATATAAGAATTGAACAATTAACAAATTTTGTCGAATTAATTATAAAATTTTTTTTATGCTCTAACACCAAAAAAAAAATAATGATTTCTTAAGAGATTTTTTGAGTTACAAGTGATTTAATTTTTAAAACAAATATGCTAAGCATTTTTTTGGATACTAAAAAAAAACATTTTCTTATAAAAATTAAATGCATAAAAAATTTCGTCGAAATAATAATAAAGAAATTTTTATTGTAATACGCACTTAAAATATAAATAATTTCTTAAGAGATTTTTTGAGTTACAAGGGATTTTATTTTTATAACAAATATGCTTAGCACTTTTTCGTATACTAAAAAAACATTTTCTTATGAAAATTAAATGCATATTTTTTATGCGTCGAAATAATAATAAAGAAATTTTTAATGTAATACACACTCAAAAATATAAATGTTTTCTTAAAGGGTTTGTTGGGTTACAATGGACTTTTTTTAAAGCAATTTTTTGGTTGAATTTTGAAAATAACTAATTAATGTTTTTTTAAATTTATTGGTCTAAAATTCAGACATTTTTTATTAATTTTTAAACGATACTGATAAGTTTTACACCACACATGCTAACAAGTAACAGAGTGTGGAGGTGTAGTAAGGTTATGCCACAGGCAGGGTCGTAGAGAGAAAATCCGGGCACGGGGGGAAAATGTACCGGACCCTCTATTACACCTTTAGCTTGAATCTCTACAGTACGACAGTAATTACACCGGGCCCATGTGAAAACTCCACCCACCCCTCGAGACGGGCCTGGCCACAGGTATTGCTTATTTTTTACGAAAATTTTATAAAACTCGTTCTTGTCGATTTTTGATATCTGTCCATTTTTAGGCATCTCTTCAATTCTTAGACATAGCCTCAAAAAGCAATATTTCCAATAGTATTTTCCACCAAAGTAGTTTTGTCATTAAAAAACTTTGCTTATTTTTTAAGTCGTAATTGAAGTCAAAAAATACCGTCGATTTTTTCTGAATTGTTTTCTAATTTTTTTTTTAATATTTACTATATATAATATTTCTATAAATTGCAGCATTCTGAAACATGGTGCACACATCCCACAAGGGCTAGAACCTTGTTACTAATAAGAATATTTTTCAAGTACACTCCTTACAGATATTGAAAAAATCGTAGCATACCTTCAGGGGCTACTTTTGTTTGAGGTAGTGATATGATAAGGTCAAATGGAGTTCGAGCTTGGCTTCAGCGACATTTTTAAGTGTATCTATATTTTGGCATTTCTATCCTTATCCTTTGATATCTGTCTCCTATTGTTTGCTTTTTCGCTCTTCATTGCTATTGTGGTTGACCACACTGTCATTTTATCTTTGCATATTTTCTGTTGTCCAATTAGTTTCAACTCGTTTCCATTCGATTCGTTTCGCATTTATGCTTGATTTCATATTTTTTGTTTCCTTCTTTATCAATTGTTTTGTGTCTTTTGTTTCAGCTGTCAGCTCTCTGCGATACTCTGACTCTTTCTCTCTCTCTTTGTGTGCGTCCTTGTAGCACTCAATTAAGTCGAGCAAAGCAATATTTATAAGCCTTGTCCTTGTGCCGGGTCTTTATTAATACTTATATATCGGTTTTGGTATGTGGCCAACTGACGGCTTTGTGATAAATGATAAGGACTTGCTACTTCCGGTCTTGTGCTTGGGACTTACAACTTGATCTGGCGCACTCAATTAAAACGCAATGTGTGCGCTTAAGTGGCATTTAAGTCCTGCCCCTAAGGCAAAGAAAATCCTAAGCAAATGAACCGCAAACCCTTCGCTTGGGTGTAACCCGAAAAACACAAACCCCTAACATATGCAAACAAAAATCGATTAGCATTAAGAAAAAAACTAAGCAAAAAGTCAAAGTCTTTGTTTTGCATTAATTAAAAATTAATTAAAGCCAGTAAATTGACTGAACCCCAGGAATCCAAAGCCTAGACGCAGCTGGTGCTGCTGCTGCTATTGCAACTCCAACAACAACAAAGTAATTAAAGCTGACCATCAATTCAGCAAACCAACACAATGACAAGCAAACTGACTGGACCTCAGTCAAAGCCAACCACAAGCCACAAGTTTGGTTTGGCCAACGCCTCCCATAACAAAGTCCCAGAAATCCAAGCACCAGTCCATGACCGAAATTCTTGTTTTTTCTTTTGTTTGCTTGTATGTATAGGCTTGTTGGTGCGGATGTTTGGTTGTGTGGGGGGCAGTAGGTAACGTAAACAGCGGTGTCTGAGTTTACACAATGCTCAGCTGTAAATAAACGCAGAAAAAATTCAAATACCCAAGCATAATAAGTAAGAATAAATAAGTAACAAGCAAAAAGCTGCTGCAAGAACCAAGAAAAGAAAAACTTCTTGATGCCCCAAGACGCAGTCACCCGGGCAGTTCAGGCTCTCAGTCACCCAGTCACTCAGCCATTCAGTCAGTGAGGCGCAAAGTCTCCGTTGCACCTCAACAATGGTGTGACCTACGATCCCAAGAATATGAATCAAGGCGTGTGCAAAGCATCGAACCATCGAACAGCCGACAATGAGGACAAAGACGACAATGTTGAAAGAAGCACCAAAGCAGCGACCAATCCAGCAGCCGTCATCCCATCGTGCACGCACAATGGGCAAATATTCTTCAGAACTGAACAAAATACATACATTTGTTTAGGTTTAAATATAATGTTTGAGAGGTTTCATTTGATTTCAAGTATTTAACTCTCTTCGGAGAGGGATTCATATAAGTTTAAGTAAATAGGAAGTTTTAATTAAATAGTATTCAGAAGTTAAGAAAAATCGTAAGCCATTTTTTTTGCTGAATAGAATAGATGTCTATAGATTGCTATGAACGACTTTAAGTTCCAGTGTTATTGGTATAAGTTTCACTGTTTATTTTACACTGAGCCAGGGCTAGCCAGGGTGTGTTTAACCCTAGACCTGTACTTCATCTTACCCGTCCTTGGGCCACTCAGTGCCCCTTATTGTATTTTTTATGGAAAAAATACAAAAAATAATTAAATTTGAAATTCATCTGGGGCACTGAGGACAGGTCTAGGCTTAAGCTAACAACATTTTTGGATATTAAAAGTAGTTACTCAAAATAAAAAAATTCCAAATAAAAGATTCCTTTGTAAAACTTAATTATCTGAAAAATATTGTATCATCGATTCTACTTCAAATGATTTTAACAGAACTTGCCAAAAGGGAACAAAATTTACTTTTATGTGAGCTAAGTTTTCAAGATATTGGTTTGAAAACATTAAGTTATTGTAAATTTTTATATTTTTAAAGCCTATCACACACTAAATTTTATTTTTTATGTAGCGAATAATTTTTCATCATTTGTATCGGCTGATTGCCCATAAAAAAAAAAAAAAAAAAAAAAAAGAAAAACAGAACTTGGTGAAATATCATCGCTATTATTTCAAGTTTCAAAATATATGCCATATTAGTTTTTCTTAAAATTTTGAATTTTTTTTTGATGTTTCCCATCGAATTTTGATTTTATAAATGAAAATATGTAGTATTATAATTTTTTAATTTTAAAGTAAAGATTTTTTTAACTATCTGGCCAGTAAATAAAAAATTTATACATGTTCACCTTAAACATACCTATATAAATTGATAGCCAAGAAACTCTTTAAGGTGATTATATTATTATTAAATTATATATTTTTTAATGATTGAACATTTGTTTAGTTTTAATTTTATTTTTTCTATAATTTTAACTCAAAAATTTAAAAAAAAAATAGCAAAATTGAAATTTGAAAAAAAAGCTGTATTTTTGAATTAAAAATTTTAAAATGATATATAAATAATATTAAAATAATGTGAAATAAATTGAAATGTAATTCTTTAAAATCTTTGGTAATCTTAAAAACAATTTTAAATTAAAACTAAAAAAATTAGAAATCATTTACACAAAATTTTAAAATTTATTATTTTTTTTTTTAATTAGCTGTTTATTTTTTATAATTTTTTTAAATTTTATTTTTACTTACATTAAAGTTTAATATCTGAAGCATTAAAGGATAACAGCTTAGTTATGTGAACGTCGATAAGAACAGCGATCTTAACTATTAAAATTTTTGCAATAGAAATCATGAAAATATTTTAAATTTTAAAATTTATTATTTTTTTTAATTGGAAATTTTTCTTTTTAAATAACTATTTATTTTTATTTTTTTTTAAATTTTATTTTTACTTGCATTAAAGTTTAATACCTACTGCATTAAAGGATAACAGCTTTGTTATGTGAACGTCAGATAAGAACAGCGATCTTAACTATTACAATTTTTTAAATAGAAATCATGAAATAGCTTTATTTATTGTTTTTTTTTTATTAAAATTAAAAAAAACTTGTTTTTTGAGTTAAAAAAAAGTTATGAAATAATTTTGAAGTATCAATTTTGACTCTTATTTTTGGATTTTTGTAATAACAAAGATATTTAAATTTAAAATTGAAATTTTGATGCACTTCAATATCTTAGCATCAATACCTAATGTGCTCTTGTAGGATTAATATTAAGAATCCCACAAAATAAAAAGTGAATTTAAATATCTTTTGAACCAAGAGGCGTATAACAATGGCAGGTGCATTTATGTGATCTCCATTTCAATAACCTACAATCGTTGCCTAACATGTCGTTGAAGAATTAGAGTGATTAAAGTTATGCCATATAAGAAAATTAGGCCTCGGAATGAAAATCCCTTAATAATTTGAGTATAGCTAGCACTGTCACTCAGAATGCTGCACACACGGTGTTATCATATGCAGCCATTGAAATACATATTTTTCCCATTGTTCAACACGCACCGACTACTGACTGTCCCTGAATGAGTGAATGAATCCCTAAAGTAAACAAGTGGTGCCAAATCCCAGATACATTTACAACAAATAAAAAAGGCGAAAAAGAAATAAGCGTAGAGGGCTTATGCTCGCGGTAATATCTCGGCACTGAAGCATGCAGGGATGAGCAGTGAGCTGTGGTGAGGATTTGAAGCTTGAGGCTACAAGGAAAAAAAAAGAAAAGTTCATATATAGAGAAGACGCCTTACTTATGGGTAGACAGCAGAAAAAGTCAGCTGCAGTGTTGATGTAAGGGGCGTATGTATATAACACCTACACAGCTACTCACCTAAAAAAACATACGTATACGCACAGTGGTACAAAAGCATTTGAGCGGCTGCAGCTGGCAATGTTTTATTGCTTTTGTTATCCTTCGTGTTGCTTCAGGTGTTACAAAGCAAGCTCAATGCGGTTGACAAAGGACAAAATATTTTTTTTTTGTTCAGTATGGTATAGTACACGTATTCAAGCAGTCAGTCACTCATTTTGTCAGTTCGTCAAACAGGGACAGTCAACGCAGCAAAGTCTAATGTATTTTTTCAGTTTTTATTGATTTAAAGTTTACTTCAGTTTTGTGTGTGTGTGTGTAAATAAGAGTCAGTGTGTATGTGACTTTGGCGTAGACAGTTTATTGTAATGAGGGTACTGTTTTATAATTGCATTTTCTTTGTAGATTTATGGGAAATAATGAAACGTTGAAGAATTGGAGGCGAATTATAAATGTTTGATTTTTTGAGGAATAGAGGGGAAGATTATGTTGTCGGTATATTCGTTCGTTCGTAAAAGTCATCTGTGAATAGACTAAGTTCAAATTTGTGAATTGGGACTATGTCATTATAATAATAATAAAGGAGTACACCAATATGTGTCAATCTATCTTAAATCACGGATTGATTGTTTAGGAATAATTGTGAATACAAAAATATTTTTGTATTTTTTTTTTATTTTTTTACACGCTACTTTTTTTACGAATTAGCTTAAAGCTTTTTTTTTTTTTAAAGTTTAGCTTGAGACGATATTGAAAAATGGCAATTTTATTTTTTATAAATAATTTTTTGCTATAAAATAATGGTTTTGTTTTTCATTAAAATAATTTCAAATCAAAAATTAAATAATATAATAGAATATTTTTTTAAAGGCATTTTATGCCACTCCAAAAATATAGTTTCCATTACATTCGTTCAAGAAAACAAAACTAGTTACGAACTGGTTACAATCGGAACGAGTCAACTAATAAACGCTGTTCTTTCCGATTTTGACCATTATTAAAACTTTCAACGCGAAATGGTTTAGTTGCAAGAAGTAAAAAATTTGTGCAGGGTAATATGGATAGGTTACCTATAGAATAATTAATTTTTTATTTTTAAGTCAATCAAGTCAAGAAAAAAACAAGTCTCGCACCAATGTTTCGTTTTGCGATAAAAAAAGTTTTGTTTTTTTGTAAAATTGTGTTATGCTGAACTTATTACAAAAGCGCAGTACAGATTTTTTTAAGCTCTAAACTAATATTAGTAGACTCCTGTGAAGAGGTGGATGTCATAAATCCCCCTATCGACGCCACTGGCGTGAATGTTGTGTCACACAAAAACCGCACAGAACTCATTTCCCTAAAGGTGTACTCCTGCGAAATGTTGTGGCTCTTAAGTTTGTGTTTGGCTGCTGCGTGTCCTCGGCATATCGAGATCCTGGCTGGGTTTGGGAGCGGGTAAGAGTATCTGTGTATGCCGTGTTTGTATTTGTGTTTTGACATTTGCTTAGTTTGAGACTCCTGTGTAGTAGGGGAACCAAAGCCGCAAATGTTTGCCTAGGCAAAAGCAAATCAAAGTCAGAAAAAAATTGAGTAAATAAAACTTCTCTCTATGCCATAAATAGGCAAGTTGTGTCTAGGGGCTGTACCAAGGGGCTTTGCGTATTGACTTATTTGCATATACATAGTATGTGCAAGTATATCAAGTATATAATTTGTATATTTGACTATGAGACACGTGCCAATGGCTTGACAGCTGCCGCCAATTTCCTTGCCTGAATTTTTGGCACCTTAGAAAATTACGAAATAAATATTATGTATTTGAAAGTGGATGTTGCTAATGTTAATGCCATTTTCACGAAAAACACTGATGAGAAAATATTGCGGCACGGCATCAGGGCGATTTGTTGCCGAAGTTGATGCCGCTGTCGCCGTTGGCGTCTACCTAGCAGCTGCTGTTTTGGATTTTTTTTATACTCTGTAGTTCATAGGGTACATAGGATTTTGACAAATTTGTGCACTATACATATTGAAAAGCCGAAGGGAACGTGATAGACTGTCAGACATATGAGATCTTATGTATATCTCGGAAACCACAAGATGTAAGTATAAAAATTTTACTAAAAGAGTAGCATTGGGTAAATAGTTGAAGTTGATATAAGCTACATCAAAATTCAACTATTTTATATATATTTATTATCTTATAAAAAAAAAATGTAATTTTTAAAATTTTTTAATTAACTTTATCTGATAAAATTAAGCTCCAAACCAAGAAGAGATGCGTAGTTCAAATTTATATACCGAAAGCAGTGTAGAGTCTACCCAGGTCATTAAGAGACTTATTTAGTCAGGTAACTTCGTTTAAAAAGGAAAAAGGTATTTGAATGGATATATGTATGTTCTGGTGACTAGAGCGATTAATATGCAGTTCGATGGTCTCCAGCTTTAGGTCGTTTGGCAAGCTGGAGTTTCTCACATATCACTCACAAACAAACAGTAATAAATCGTAATACCTAATATGCATGTCACTCCCATACAGTCACAAAATTGTGTTGACAAATTAATAAAAAGAAACGATAATTTGTCCATCAACCAGTCGAAATTGATTAGCCTTGCTTACTTGAATATTTGTCAGTACACTGTGGGCCCAAGTTGTCAGATTTTGGACAAAATTTTGGCATCTCCCTAAAAGTTTTTTAAGGGAGGTAAATTTTTATACACCTTCTCTTCGTAAATTAACAGGTATAAATGTCAAGTTTGTGCCGCCTAAGATTTATTTAACATATGCCTAATACAGACCAAAATTTAAAAAATATTTCAAAAAATTGTTCAATGGTAATTACTATTATCGATTATAATCGGACAAAATTTCTTAAACAGCTAGATGTGAGGGTACAGCACCAAATTTTGTAGCTTTAAAAAACAATTCGGAAAAATTAATAATTCTTGAAATTCTTTACGTATAAATTATATAAAATTTTCAAAAATAAACGTTTTACAAATTTAGAAAAATTTAATTTTTTTTTAATTTTCATCGAGAACCATTTTTAAAATTCAGTGTCTACATAAAAAAGTCAATTTCCGCAACTCTGCAAGAATTACGAATTGTTGTGAAATACTATATGTAAAGAAAATTATAAAATTCTATCAAACAAATATCAAAAAATCGAATGCTCAAAAAAAAAATCGAGAGAATAGTAATAAATGTTCTTATATAGTTAAAACAAAAAAGTTTAGAAGCCCAGTTATAAAATTTTAAGTACTATTTGTGATAATAATAGAACGATGTTCCCTTTCCTTTCTTTATTCAGAAGATAATAATTTAAAAAAAAATAAATAAAAAATATTACATAAAATATAATAATTTTTTGTTCATGGCTACCTTAATATACCTTAAATCACATACAACAGTCTTTTTGCCAATATAATGACACCTTTTTTATGAGTATTTTGACCAAAATCTAGCCATTGGGGCCCACTGTGCAACGTAAAGATATTAAGAAACACTTTTTAAGTTTAAGACATTTTTAAAATTCATCGAAATTTTAAAAGTTATGGAAATGAATCCCATTTTGCCTCAAAAATAAGTTTTCGAAATGAAACTGCTTGTTGGACTGCAAACAAGCAGTTCAGAGGTGTTTGTAATGAGCTAAGCTTTGATACTGAAGTTGCCTTTTAGAGTGCAGAGTATCCCACTGTCGGGCAGCTTCTTGACAGTATCATATTTTCTTCTTTTTTTTTTTTGAAAAAAGGAAGGCGCAAAATTTTTGGTCGCAACGGAAATTTCGCTTCCAGCAGTAGACACATTGACGCTGTTTATGGTAAATTAAACCAATTTGAGTGGGATTATGTTAAGCGTTTTGTGCGACTAACGCACAGTCGAGGATCTCCAGCTGCCTATCCGAGTACTTACAACATATTGGCAGGCACTTGCTCTGCTTTGTTTGGCATTGTTCGAGACGCTTAAGCACTTGGAAATTAAAGTGTTTTACTGTGGGTTTCAATTTCATTGTAATTCGAGGGGCGTCAGCCTGTCACCCAGTCAGCCATTCATTCATATTGAGAGTCAGCCAGTCAGTCATACAGTCAGTCCTTGAGTTAGTCCTTCAGTTATCCAGTCGAGCGAGCTGAGCACGGCTTTGTTGCCAAGCGCCTTCGGTTATACTATGTGCTGTGGATATCAAAGCAAAAGGTGTTTATGGAGTCCAACAAGGGACGGAGGGGCTTATCCTGGCAAATGTTACCAGCTTAAATTTACATGTTTTACAAATTGCGTTCAATAAAGTTTATTGGGCGAATGGCAACAAAAAGGCAGACAAATGCTTTGCCAGTTGTTTGGGCCATTTTTGGTTCATTAAACTTGAACAAAATGTAAAATATTCACAAATAGAATCTGCCGACATACAAATGAGTACAAACACACATGTAACCCACACAGTAAACGCTCGATAATTAATACGCTTAGAGATTAGAAAAAAACACAAATTGGATTGATTAAAAGTTGGTTTAACATGTCATTGAATCTTTGATCGGTTAATAAATGAGTGAATTTTTATTAGATTCGGCCGAATAGCACTGCGACCCTGACTATGACTGACTCCGTCCAGGAACATATTACCCAGAAGCTGGTTGTTCGACGATCGCGTATCCATCTAATCTTGACAGCTTCTTCATTAATAAGTAAATTTTATCCAAGAAGTTGAAATTGAGAAGAACTGGTACGAAACGCGGAAAGTCTTAAATCAGCTGATGCCACTGAATAACAATTTAGGGAATTTTTGAAATACACAAAGTGTATATAAGAAGAAAATAAGTGAAGCGGGACACTTTTTAAGTGATATGTGAAAGAGGCCAATGATGCTACGAAATTTTTTTTTAATTTAAAATTCAGAAGTGATCTTAGTTTTGCTGAAAAAACAGAATTATCAGATAATACGCGCGAAAAAAAACCAAGTTAAATTATTGTAAATTAAATAATAATTAAGGAAATTATGCTTATTTGATTTAAAACAAAAATTCTTCAAATATCTTTATTCTCTTGTTAGAGAATTGTCTACCTAAACTAGACAGACAACTAGAGCAGCATCATTTGAATTTTTTTTAAGGTTTCATTTAAAATAAGTCAAACCAAATCAACAAAGCTATCAGCAATCCCAGATGATAAAATAAAAGTGTATTCCAACTATAGATTCCGACAACAAACAAAAATTTCCAACTGTGGTTTCGTGGTCAAAAAGTTATTAAGTAGACCTTTTCGCATATGTGGTTTGTTTGCTCCACATAATAACTTTGTGTTTTAATAATAAAGTAATTAATATTAATATTTATAATATGAATTTAATTAATTGCAAAATGGCAAATCAATTAACACAATTGCTAAAAAAGTAATGGGTTTGAAAAAAAACAGGATATGCCCAGCCCTACCACGAATGTAAAATATATTCACTCTTTACAAAATAATTTGTTTTTAGGTGGTTATTTCTTTTTGAGATGAGCAAAAACGTGATACTGACTTATTTATGTGCATTATTTATTATATATATGTTTACAATTTTTGGTATACCTTGCCGTTTTTAGTTTACAGATGTCCGCAAAATCTTTTATGTGTCTATGCTCTATAATTTGAATTTCCATATCAATGCTTTATTGTTTTCTAAAAATTTCCACTTATGCTGTTTATGCAAAGTCGACAGATATTTAGGTTAAGAACTAGTAGGCCCATTCTTTTATATGAGCTCTAAGTTTGATGCAACAACTCTGTCGAGGCAACAACTTGGTAAATACAGTGCAAAGTCTTTTTGCATCAGCCAAAGCGGTATCCTCGATGCTATTCCTAACAAAGCAAACCATAATAAAAAAAAAGGTTTTAAAAATATTTCGTAAGTATTTTTTTTAAACAGAGGTCGCTTCCAAATTAGGTTGAATCTGATCCCATTTAATTTTTATGTCATAGACAGTAAATTTGTCACCCTCATATACTTTCTGAAAATTTGATTTAGTTTTCATGCCATTTTCTTTGTTTTTAAGAGCTGTTTGTTAAGATCTCATATTCACAAAACTCAAATGCAGAACCATGCACAAAATAAACTATAAAAATAAAATATTTACCATAAAAAGCACTAATATACCTGCCGAAGATAGGTTTTTTTTCATGAATTTTAGTTACTCGATTGAGAAAATTTCCCTTTTGTTATTGAAATCTGTAAAAGGCAAACTGTTTGAAACGTTCTGACTGAAATTATTTATTATTCTTAATATTCTTATATTAGTGATTTCCTAGAAACAGATTCTTTAATTGCCGCTATCCGTTTATCGGGCATGAAAAATAAATAAGTATGTACTTACTTAAAAAAAAAAAATTGTCGCAACTTTTTCAAAATTTTATCTATAGATCTTTAAAATTTGAAAGATCGATCTTAAAAGTGGTCCGCTTTATTTACATCAGTGGTAGGCAAAACTCATACAAACAAACATTTCTTTGTGTGAGTAAGCACCGCAGTAAGCAAAAGCGCACGATAAAGCAAGAATCGCAATCAAGCAAAAACGAGAGAGATTTCACAAACTTGCTCACTTGGTCGGCACAGTCCTATCTCATGTATATAGGGCAAAGTGGCGGCAGCGACGCCGACACTCTTACAGTACACGTACACGTCACATGCACTTGTGTGCGCAGCAACAGACACGAGGCGGCCATGCCGATGCTTGTTTCGAAGCGTTGTGACGTCACTGCGCCACTCACACAAACACAAGCTAAAATGGGAGCGTATTTCGTCGCGACCATGGTAGCGAAAAGCTTGGACGTATGCATGTCAAAAGGGAATGAGCGAGAAAAAACATTCTATGTGTTTTTAGTAATGAGAGAGAGTGATATTGCATGAGGCCAGGCATAACATATGAAAATCTGTTTGTTTATTGCACAAAAAAGAAAGACAACAACAGAATGCACACTTTTATATGTAAAAGTAAAACCTTTCAACAGCAAGTCAACTTTCATACTGAACTGTATTAAGCAAGTCAGCCGCGAGAGCGCCCTCTCAACTGGCGTTACGTTATTATTATACCACGGTCCACCACTGATGTAGACTTATACATATTTTTTATAGAAATAAAACAAACAAAATATTCTTCTTCGTTTTGATCATTAACAATATGTTTTATATTGAAATCTTAAAAAATTAGTACCTCTGCTTTGAGAATGCAATTGACATAATTTTTTTTAATTTTGTCAAAAAAGAATACCTTTTTTTGTGAAAATAGTTTTGATCCTAGAACAACAGAACAATTACAGCTTGAAGGCCTATATTGATCTGACTACAAACTATTTACGGTTTAGAATTAATTTCTTCTGTATAAATATACTACTATATCTAAAAAGAATAAATAAATAGTTACCAGTCTTTTCTACAGTAAATTTGGGACTGAAAATAAATTATATACTGATTAATTCCGTTTTATCGATGCAAAAAAGTTTTTTTTTCAAGACATCCCGCAAAAGATAATTAAAGAACTTTTTTTAATGAAAGTTTTTTTTTTTTTTAATACAATATATTTTATTTACAATCTATCACTTAGAGTTTAAGAATGTTTTTTTGAAAATGATAATTTTAACAGGAATAGTTGAACTTTATAAAGTTAAAATGTTATACAAAATATATTTGAAATCGTAAACACTTTATCGGTAAAATCTTATTGAACATTTCTTTTTTTAAATGGAATATAAAACTTTAAATTTAAAAAATGTTGTACAGTCGAGGCGGTGCCCGACAGTGGAATACCCTGTACCTTTTGTGTCAAAAAAATTTTTCCTGCATATTCCATCTAAGAACTTTCCAATTGGAATTTATTTTTTTTTTGGTGCAAAACGATATTTATACCTATAAGTTCCGTAAATTTGTACCGATTTTGATGAAAATCGAAAGTTACGTCAAAGAAGCTATTTTAATTATATTGGGTAAGTTTCAAGTTGATATGTTGAGGGGTGTGGGAGAAAACACGATAAATCGATTGCGGGGGTTGGGGGGACCGCATCGATAAAATTTGGATGTGAATTTGTTCATTAGAGCCACATGAATGAGCTTACCAAAAATTGTGATTCTAGGTCACTTGTAGCCATAATTGCGTAGAGTCAAATATTGACGCAGTTTATTGGCAAGGGGAGGTGAAATTTTCACATTTTTGACTATAACTTCTGTTGTATTTCTCCGATTTTGTTCATTTTTTACACATAGATGCATGTATCCACAACGCACCGCTCTGTTAAATTTCAAATGAAAATATTAAACGGTGTGGCTAAAAACCGCGAATCTACAGCGGGGGAACGGGGAAAGATATTGACATGATTCAACAAACTTCATCTGCTTAGGAAATATGCGCACCAGCAGGTAAAGTTCCGTGTCTTTAGCTCTTATAGTCTCCGAGATCTAGGCGTTCATACGGACGGACGGACATGGCTCAATCGCTACCCGAGGTTATGATAAGCATTTTGGTATAAAGGACTTGGGGTCTGCCACGCCTCCTTCTGTCCGTTACATACATTGCACAAATCTAGTATACCCTTTGTACCTATAGGTACAAAGTATAAAAAGTTGGCACTTAAAAAAAAAATTTTTTTCATAGCTTTTCTTTATTTTAATCAATAAAAAGTGAGTTTTCGCCTTGCTCATTCATAATAAATAAATAAAAAAAATAATTTGTAATTGAGGAAGTTATGCTTATTTTTATGATGATGAGAACACTAAAAGTTAGTTAATTTATTAATTAAATCCTCATAATGAATAGAGGATTATTATTGGATACTGAATTTGATATATCATACGAAATGACTACAGATTTCATGAATATCGTGACCGCGTTTTAAGATATCGAACATCAAAGGTCACAAAAGTAATTTTTTGCAAATTAAATTTTTGCTATATAATTTATATGTTGAAAGTTCATATAAATATAAAATAAAAGTAGTGAATAAGCTTTTAGTGTCTTAGGCAAATCATATAAGATTACAATGTATTTCAGCTCTTTATATGCATTTTGTGATTTTAGCAGCCTTAAATATTTATAGTCACAAAACCAAGAGTTTCCATTAAAAAGAGTGTCTACTGTCAAATTCAAATTTGATGGCATTGCAGCTACCAATATACTATGTATAAATTTAACAAGGGTCAATATGGTCATTTGAAAAACTAATAAATATGCCAATTTCAATTTTCGCCAATTCATTGCAGATACAAAGAAACTACAACAGCCAACAAAAATATATAGCGGACAGTGGGCGAGAGGTGTCAGGAGTGCCAGAGAGACGAATAAAGAGCCATAATAATAAGATAAATAGAAACAATCAAGCCAACAATCAGCCATGCCAAGTCCTAAAGCAACCACAATAACAGCAACAACAACTACTGCACATAGCCAACGAAGGTCAGCGTATTTTCGATGTCGGGCTCACATATATAGCCTGTAAATATGCAATAAGAAAATCATTTAGCACACAAGCCAAAAAAAAAGCAACAAAATCAACAATAACAATTGGAGGCAACAACAACTACAACAAGAAACAGCTCACTCATTTACTTAACTACTTTGAAAGTCGCTGAAGAGAGTAACAAACTTATTTCGGACATTATTATGACGCTCATCATACAAAAGCTAACAGCTACAGCAACAACAACTATGGCAACAACAATCGCAACAATAAGCAGAACAACAACAACAAACGCAACCACAACAAAAGCCACAACAATGTCCGATGAGGTGACGTCCGCTCACGCACAACCATTCCATATGCCGCTCCTGGAGGCATCGCATGCACGATATTTGAATTTTGTAGCCGATGGGCTTATCGATGATGGCAGTGGTGGTGGAGGCGGCGGTGGCATCGGCATGGGCAGCGGCAGCAGCTCAGTTCCTATAGAAGGAGACAACAGCAGCGAGGGGGCAGCTGCTGCTGCTGCTGCTGCTGTGGCAGAAGACGACAGCGCACATCTGACATTTGTCATAGTCAAGTGTTTCATTATTGGTTTCATCATACTTGCCGCCATTTTGGGTAACATGCTGGTGATTGTGTCCGTTATGCGGCACAGGAAATTGCGGTGAGTTGAGCCTGACGGCCATTTTGTTGTTAAGCGGGAATATGCGAGGGCGAGAGTAAGAGTGAAAACGGGCACGCTCTCTGCTTTCATAGAGTTTTTCCGGCGCTTTCTTTTGTCACATTGTTTGTTTGCTGTTTGCGAGTACATATTATTTTTTGCTTTGTCTAGTTTGAATACTCTATAAATAGAGGGTACATAGGTTACCTAAAAATTTTTGTCACTTCGTATTGGGTTAAGAACTAGAAGTTTTTTATTTTTATTATTAGTTGTTTGTTTGTTTTTTTCTTAACTTAAATTTTTAATAGTAGACCAGATATCAGGAGTTGGAAACTCATAAGGTAACCTATATGGAAAGTCACAAGGATAAATTAGCAGCTTCGCGTAGCTTAATCTACATTTCTCTTGTACAAGTAAACAGACATCAATGAATACAATATTCAAAGTATTGTCCATCGAAAGCTTTGCACCACTTTCTGTTGCAAAAAAAGTGTATCCCACTGTAGATCATCTCGACAGCTTGACATTTTTTTTTGCCCGGTTTCTGGTGTTTTTTTTTTTTGTTTTTTGTGCTATTGAATTGTTAACGACAATGGCACAATGGCGGCCATTGTCACTGTCAGTGTCACTGTCACAGAGTTACAATGAGCGCACGTTCAAGGACACAAGGCAATGTGCACGGGGGGTTCCTCTTTTGCTGACTTAGCTAGTCGCCTCTAAGTGCCGGGAATTGTGCGGCTTGGTTGCTGTTTGGCCAAAACCATCCGTTAGCCGCAGGCACACTTGTGTTTTTGGCGTTAATCTTGCGCGTTTTTGCGCCCATTAATTTGTCATAATTTATCATATTTTTTGGTGCGCGGCAAGCTCCATAGGGCAGCAGCTGGGGGCAGTCGTACCCTGGCGCTAACCCACGCGATTATACTTTTGCTCACGACATTGGGCCATTGAGTGATATGGCTCATAAATAATGCGACTGCTTAATTTCTTGACCTGCCCGAGTGTCATTTATCAGCGCAAAGGCAAAAAAGAAGAAGAAAGCAGAGCATAACAAGAAGGATTCTATACTTCTACAAGAAACATGGACGGATGTGTTAAATGTGTAGCAAATGTCAGAAACGTGCGTAATTACAACAAATTGTGAATGGAACAGGCTGATATAAATATAATGTGCGAAATACTCATAGTCTAACCCGAAAGGGGCCCAAGCACACAACGCATATAAATTTGCCTGCTGTTATTTGTACTACTTAGCAGTGTTGGAAGTCGTTTTATGAGTCTGTGTGTGTGTGTGTCGCCTATATAATTTGTTATATTTATGAATTGCTCAACACCCACGCACACACAGGTAGGCATAGACGAGCTTATGTGGGCGTATGTGTGAGACCTCGTTACTTCATGTGTGTGTGTGTGTGTGTGTGTATGTTTTTGTTGTAAATTCATATGCTTGACATTTGGTACATTTAAATAACATAAAATACGCCCTAACACTTAGTAGTACTGGGACAAGCCTACTCACATGCTCCCCCATACTAACACGCAGCAACGCCATATACATGTTAGAGATGAGCGCGTGTTTCATTTTTAAGTCACGAATTTGCGTGAGCTGTTTGTACAGCGGAAATAGAAAAAACAACTTTGCAAAAATTTTTTTTTTTTTGTTTATAAAGAATATTTTGATAAATTACTTTTTGAGAAAAGGCATTCAATTAAGCCTGAACTCTTTATTTTTAGAACTTATGTGAGCAAAGTTTAATTACTTTTTCATACATTTCAAGTCAAATAAAAAATTTCATAGCCTCAAAAAATTAAGTCTGTGCAGATGGATGATTTAAGAAGACCTCAGAGGAGATTTCACAAATCCTACGACTTTGACCGATTTAAAAAAATAAGTTTACTAAATGTGAAATGTAAATATAAACTGAAAATAAAATAAAAAATTTTTTTTCTCAATTGTGAATGGAAATAAATAAATGAAAATATAAGAGACATTTTCCAGGGATAACAAATAATAATGCTATTACAAAAAATTAAAGCGGAAAAAGTGATATCGATAAATTTGCTTGAACGGACTATCCAAAAAAAGGATAAATATAAGGGCGGGTAAAAATATTTGTAACAAAGGCGGATCGCAATTTTGGTTGTATGTGATATTCCAAGAAACTCCTGCTAAATATGCATGCGGAGTTTTTTGGAATCGAGGAATCCATTATGTTATTCACGGCCTATATAGATTTACTCTCTGAATGAACAAACGTTATTTGTTTCCTTATTTTACTTTATTTTTATTTTTTTCAAAAATGTATGAAATTACATTAAGAAATGCTCTTGGAATAATCCATAGAATCAAAATCACGATGAGCCATTGCAGATTTTTTCTGCCCCCAACGATTTGACCCAATCAAATGTGTATTTTTAATTTATATAACAACAACAAGTCAAGCTTTAACTTTTATTTCTAGTTCAGACTATTTTAATACGCGCCTTGGACGAAAGAAATATTTTATTTTCAATTTTTTTATTTATCTAATATTTATTTTTAGTTTTAAAAAATATGTTGTTTTTCAAAAAAAATCAACAAAAAATACAATCCAAATTTCCTTTTGTGAATTCGGAAACAGAATATTTGCTCGTTATATTGAAAATACTTTATATAGATTTACGTTATTAGATCATTTGAAAAGTGAACTTAAAAAATATTAGTAACATGGAGAAACTTCAGAAGGCTTCGCGTTAAGAGAGATTAAGCCAATGCACAATGGGCCCGCGTAGCCAGATTTTGCCCGAAAGTCGCCCAGAAGAAAGTCAGAATTTGGACAAAATGACAATATAATATGTTTTTACACATACTTAGGTATCCTGTGCAAAAAAAATTATTAAATTATAATGGTTTTTAAATTATTGACAATCAAAGGTGATATTTTGTATTTTATGAGCTTTCGCGATAATTTTCGGAAAAAAAAACCTGCATTTACTATGATACATGTAGCTACGAAGTCTTCATTCACTTATTATTTATAAATTTTACTTCAGAGAAAAAATAAAATTGAGCTTCAAAACTTTTTGGTTTTAAATATATTCGAGTAGTTATTAAGATTTTGTTGGTTTTTTTTATCATTTGGCTACTTTGCTCTAATGGTACCTCCGACTACCACTCGATATTTGATCGAAAAAAATTTTATAAATTTCTTCACATGTTTTACAACAAAATGTAATTCCTCCCGATTTTCGGAAATAAAATTTTGTATCTAAAAGTTGAATTTTTAAAATTGACCCCCAGGAAATTTTACTATTTTTTGAATTTCTTAGCTGCCTAAAAGTATGCTTTAATAACCATTTTTTCAAAAGTTGTACTAAAGTGTAAAAAAAAATGTACAATTTGAAAATTTTATAGCATAAGATGCAAATCAAAAAATGTAAAAATTATAAATTTTGACGAAAAAACATAAAAATTTAAATATGGATTTTTGAAATTTTTTTTTCGGAAGTTAAAAGAGCATGCCTAAAAAATTATAACTTTTAAAAATTAGATGGATTGGTGGTGTCGTCTTTTTTTAGTTGGCTTGGAATTAAATATTTTGAGTATAAGCTATTTTTCTAATGTATGTGGAGCTCATATCTACCTCTGTGTGAAATATGGTCCAATTCCAATTATCAGTTTTTTTTTTTAATTTAGTTAAAATTTTCTTTTTGATTTTTTTTAAATTTTTCCAAATTATGTATATCTTAAAAAAATCTGAGGAGGCTCAAACTTCCCAGAAAAATAGTTCAATCCTTTACGAACAAGTGTGTAAAATTTCATCACTCTAAAAAAATTATTATGGAAATGCCAGATTTTTGGCCAAAATATGACAATCTGGGCCCACAGTGCAATGTGCACTGTGCAGTGCGAAAAGTGTGAGCATACTGAGCAGTATTTTATCTGGATGCGCCACTGCTACAAATATGATCCATAATACCTGACTGCGAGGTGTAGTAAGACATTAAATCAACCGACTTTCTGTCACGGCAGGTCCATCACAAGGTCAAAAGTTGAAAATTGAAGTATAGGTAATATTCCATGCTACTAGTAGTACAAATTTATCTTGGTATTTTTAGGATTTGGTATTTAGAAGGTATTTAGTTTTGACGATACTATATATATACAAGTCGAGTAAATTCAATAGAAATTATTATTTTCTGTGAAATCCGATACTAATAGGATGCAATATAATTGACTTTTTTCCCGATTTTTCTTACAAACCCTGCTGTCTGCTAGCCATAAAGCTTCTTGGCACTTTCAACTATATTATTTCTTAATAGTTATGTCATCCAGATTCTATGCGACCCGAAGAAAGGAGGATTTGTCCTTAATTCCAGACAATCTATCTCTCCCAAGTCTGCAATATCTTGCAAGTAACTCAGAATACTCCTAAGGGAATTCTTGTTAAATTTAGAGAGTAGCTTGAAATCATTTATATGCGAGTAATCAAAAAAGCTCAAAACAAGACCTACACAAATTAACGCAGCAAAATAATTTTCTTAACTTCATTTCATATTTAAGCTTAAGCCAGCGGCCGCTTCAACCTCAACCTAAGCTTTAGTGTGCTTAAAAATAAATTTTTTTCTTAAATCTTGAAGAAAAACAAATCCCCTATTTTCGCCTACCAGCGCACTGTAGCTTTAAGATTTAATTAATCATGCTTCCTTTTTTTTTCTTACCAGCAAAACATAGCAAGTCATTTTTTTTTTTCATCCTTCCTTGATAAATTAAAAATTAATTCGGTTTTGTGCATTGCAAGTTAGACCCAAGCACGCACAAATCACGCAAAGCATGGGAATTTGAAAACCAACTACATCGTGTCACGAAAAGGTCAGCACTCATACCAACACCCAACCCTTATAAACTCATACAGAAACACATTCTTGGAAGGCTGCTCTTGCCTTATGGCGTTCAATGTCAAGGCAAGAAGACTATTAAGCGAACATAAAAATACGCTATGTTGCCGCAGTTAGTACCTGGAGACGTATACGCAATACGCACGAGAAAGCAGCATCTGAATTAGCAGGTTGAGACAGACCAAAAGGTAGTTAGAAAGGCCGACAGACAGACAGACGAACGAACGGAGAGACAGGCAGACATACACCTGACATTTGTGGGGCTCATTTATTTTGGAGGGCGACGCAATTTAGGCTCTGACCCTGACTATTTACTGTTGCCATATTTATCTCGAGCTCTTTGCTGCTTCGCTGCGCTTTGTTGTTGTCTTTTATTGCATGTATATGAGTGTTTGAGTATATGTGTATGCGTGTGTTTTTGCACTTCCGTACCATTTTGCCTTTTATGCCTTGTTCTTCTTTATCTTCTTTTTTCCGCTTCTGCTCTGTTACGCAGTTTAAATCATCATGGAAAATTAAACCTAATTACGAAACTACATACATGCATTTGTACTTTCCACATTCTTTCAAGATTCTCCAATGTGTGTTACGCTTTGCGTGTACACAGAGAGAAATTTTATGGCACCAAATGTGTTTTCAAATATTAAAAAAAAATAAAAATTACATTTTTAGATACAAATTGGTTTTATTATTCTTGATAGTAATACATGTTGTAATTAATTAAAAGCAAAATGTTTATTTTATTGTAATTATTTGATTGATAATCTATCTTAGATGAGAATGCATAAGTTTTAAGATACGACCTTGACTAAAAGATAGCTAAAAATCTGTGGAAGCGCTTGATTTGGCTAGACAGTTGTTAGCGTCAGTCCTTAGGAAACCGGAAGAACTTGCTTTGACTTTCTAAATAAAAGATTATCTTTTATTGTTATTAATTGTTGTATTTATCACGATAAATTTAGTTCGAAACTTTTACAATTTTATGACTCCTTGTAAATAATTGGCCCAGCATCCGATAGTCCATCAATCGATAAAATTTCTTACCGCCCAGTCATTTCAGATCTGTATATGTTATCGAAATTTGTAGCCCAATCAATAAAATATTGGCATGTTGAGTGCCGTCGCGCTTATGATCGAGTTTCAGGAATCCGCGACAACAATTCACTTCTTGAAGTGAAATGAAATAAAATGAAATAAAAAGAAAAGAACTGAAATGCAATAAAATGGAATTTACTGAAATGAGATCAATGAAATGAACTAAAATCAATGAAATGATATGAAATGAAATGGAGTGAATTGGAATGGAATATAATGGAAACGAATATAATGGAAATGAATAAAATGAAATGAAATGAAATAAAATGAAATGAAATTAAACGAAATAAAATAAAATACGAGCACAAAATTATTAATTTTTTTCTCAGTGTATGTATCACAGTTATGTATGTGGTATATTTAAAAAAAATATTTGCCTATTTAATTACCTGTATGGTCATAGTAATCCTTATTATTCTCGCAGAAGTTTTCGTTAACTTGAACCTAAAACAAAAACCATTCACTAGAATAAAGCGGATGAGTTCCATATTGGTTCAATGTTCCCACATTTTTCTCTCTGTGTACTATACGATAGTTAAGTATTTGCTAAAGTTTTCTTTGAGCTTCTCCAAAAGGTCTGGCCCATGTTGTTCTAGTAATCTGAGCTAATTTAACAGCAAATTTTATTAGCAGGTAATTGAACTCTTTGCCCCCCGTCAGACCCAGCCACAGCTGTGGCTACGAATTAAAGGTCATAATAGGCTCTATAAATTAGTCTCTAAGCACTGGCTAAACGCTTAATGTGTGGCCTAGCTAATTATGGGCAATATGTTGGGCTTAACTGGCAATTTGTGTGAAGCTGGCAAGAAACCATATAAAAAAAAAGAAGAAAAACCCGCACAAATCACTTCTCAGTTGGGTTTACTTAAGCAAAGTTGCCTAATCTTGGTGTCTGCTTTAATCTTGTACGTTACGTTTTATTTTCTTTTTTTGGCATCAGTTTTTCCCCGAAACACTTTAACCCATATTAATGCTGTTAGTCTGCTTAATAGGTTGTCACGCGGCAAATGTTGGGTTCAAATCTAATAGTCTGACCTTCTAAGACATCAAAACTGTCCAAACTGCCCACGCTTCTATCTTTTATTTTTTTGCTTTGATTCTTCACATTGTAATCGGCTTTATGTGACGCCTCAATTACATTTTAATTTTGCTTTTGATGTGGGTGTTTTGCTGTACTGTACTTTGTGGAACTTTGAAAAACTCTGCTTGTGGTTGCTCCGGGCTCGGCCTGGGGATTCGTTGTCAGCTGTCGTCGCCTATTTTGTCGGTACTGTAATTAGGTTTGCAAACTGGCCAGTTCAATGGCCTAGTCGCTGAAACTGAATTATTATAATGAAATTGACGCGTAAGTTGCCTTATTTAAAGTTTGAAATTAAAGCCGCAATTACTTTTGGCAGTCTGCAAAATGCGCATATTGCGTATACGCCGTGTGCAAATAATTGACTTAATGTTTTGCGGTGCGCCATGTTCCTGATTCACAGGTTCTTGCTGTGGCTGCGGCTGTGGTTCTACGCATTTATTAATTAACTCATTAAACAATGAAATCCACTTATGAATTCATGGAACCGCGGCAAAAAAACAGCTCCGAAAGTGTGCAAAAGTAGAGCGACAAATGCGGCGTCACATGCGGCGTATGCGTAATGCGCAAAGTTTCAAGCAGCGACAAATCCAAGAGACAAGTGATTAAAGTCATAACTGTCTGTCATGCTGCGTTTTCGGATGTTGTTTTTTTTTTTTGTTTTTTATCTTCTTTGTTTTTGGGTGTACGAAAATAAATTTAAAAAAAAAAACTTTTAAGCTTCTGCTGTACTTTTGTTGCTGTATTATTCATGCTGATTTTTTTTGGGGATTTTAATCTTTGCAAATTTTTCAAGGCGCTGCTAGGTGTTTGCCGGTTTTTTGGTAGTTTACGTTCAATTTTAAAAAGGCTTCCTCTGATCGGTCTATGATTAAATTCAAATCCTCAGCCCGTTTGACGCCATTACTACTTTATATTTGCGTTCCGACTTCAAGAAATAAAAAAATGCATATAATTTTTTTCTGCTGATAATTTGATAAATTTCCAATTCCCTCGAAAAAAATTGATTAGCTATAATTTTGAAATTACTTTCGGATTAATTGATACAGAAAATACATAGATTGGTGTCTTTGTTAGGTTAAAAAAAAGCTTTACAAAAATCATAGCATACCTTCAGGAGCTGCATTATAAATGCTTGTAATGAATAAATGGTGCTGGAAATTGCGTATGTTTTATAATGAATAAATATGGTTTGGGAAGAGCATGCAGTTTTTGGAATCTTACTTTTAAAGATGCTAATTTAAATGACCGATACGAATTATTTATTTTTAGATTTTAGTGTCAAAATCAGTCATTGTGCCAAATAACATTCTAGCCACATTTTTCGTATTCAAGTCAGCAAATCGGAATTTTCGACCACTATGCAAAGTGAGAAAATCTGTAACTTTCCTTGTCTTTTATTTTTATGTCGTAGAGTTTGAGAGTAAGTTGTTATAAACTATTGGTCAAAAATAAAAATTTAAAATTTACACAACTTAGCAAAATATTGGAAATTTAAATATTTCGAAATTGAAGAACTAAATTAATATTCGATTTTATAAAAATGTACTTTAGAAACCCACTCTTTGAGTTATTGGCTCAGTTTGGTCTATCCAAAACCAACAGCCAAAATTTTTGTAAGTTATTACTTATTTTTATATACAAGACTGTTTGATTTGACTGACTGAAAAATTCCGCCCACAACTGGAAAAAATGTCGGGTCAAAGTTGGTATTGGGACAATTTTTTTTTTTTTAAATATTCTTACAATATGGAATGTATTCTCAAGTTATGTGGTTGAAATTTTCACAAGAGCTTTGATTTATGGGGTAGTGACCCCAAGTGACGTTAGTTAGTGGGCAAAGTTTTTATTTGCGAATATCGCCTCAGGTGGAAGGTCAAAGTTTGTGTATGGTTTCTTTTTTTTGGCATTTCACAAGTCTATTTTTCATGCTCTCGGTAAGCCCAGATTGTAAGAGCTGGAGTTAAGGGAGTTCCTTTTTATGGCGACGGCGATCACTAAGGAACGATTTAGGATAATCCGTCTACTGAATTTCTCTACTCCAAGGAAATATTGGGTCAAAGTTTTATCAAATTAACTTACAATTTGGACGATGTGCTCCTTTTGGCTATAATAGAAAAGAGTGGAAACTACTTTAAAAAAAAATAAACCAAATCCGTCACCTTAATGATGGTCAAGAAACGAAGATAGATTTTAACACTTAACTTCTCCCGCTGAAGGCGTTGCGGCAGTTGAAGTGCGAAGCACGCAGGTAGCGGAACCCCATATAGAAATATAAATGGTAAACTTTTGCTGCAGTTTGGAAGAGGAGAGTTCGGAAATTTTCTTGTGATTTTTCATCCAATTTTGATGTTGATAAAAAACTGCTTGTAAATTTATACCCATAAATGGATGTTGACTTTATCTAAATTTGGCAGCTTTAACTTTGCAAAGTGACAGAATAAATATCTTAAATACTTAGTACATATCATTGGCTCTTTGCTCCAACAGGAGTCCCCCTAACTTTACACAAAATTTCCAAAAAAAATTACACATATTTACTACTTAAACCTCTTCCTAAGCCCCTTTTCTTTATTCTGCTATCATTTGTAAGATTTAAAAAAAAAATAATATTTCCTTTTTATTTTCAATGACCTTTTAGCATCATTACCAACTACTTTGTGGTTTCACTGGCAGTTGCTGATATGCTTGTTGCACTCTGTGCCATGACTTTCAATGCATCCGTCGAGATCTCCGGGAAATGGATGTTCGGCTCACTCATGTGCGATGTGTGGAACAGCTTTGACGTCTACTTCTCAACGGCCAGCATAATGCACTTGTGTTGCATATCCGTGGATAGGTAAGTTGTGTATATATATATTTTTAAGAATATGCGAGGTGTGCTTTAAATGTTAGTCCATATATGCAATATTTGCGTTGCAGTATTAAGCATTGGAAAGCTACGATGAAAACTATGTTCATATTGTGAGTCGTTTTTGAGACTTTGTTAATTGTCACGATTGTTTTTGCTTTAAAAGTGGATACAATTTTTATTTTTTTTTTTCGTTTTGCTTAAAATGTTAACTATTGAGCATCAAGGTTTAGGAAATGTTCTGTTCAGGATTAAGCTAGATGTACAATCGTTTTCATGAGCTCTATGAAAATGAATAGAGTTCTTGACACTCCCACTAGTGAGAAACATAAGAATATGTAGAAATGTGGATGAAGCGTCAAATCATAAACAGAGAAAGCAGTAAAACATATAAAAAATAATCGGAACTTTGAACAAAAGCGAAGAAAGTCAAATGATGAGGACGACCTGTCCGTAATGCCAGTTTTTTGGAGACCAAAAGAAATTGGAGCAATTTTTCATAGGGTGTGTCTTGTGGTCTAGTTATCCATATAGCTGCCCAAACAAAATTTCGAGGTTTCATGCCACATTTTTTAATTAACAAGTTTGATTAAAATCGGCTGATGTATTTGGGATTTGTAGGCAAAAATTATTAAAGGGCTTAGATAGATAAGGAATAAAAAACTGCCCTAACGATTTTTAAAAAGAAATTATTCAGAACGATTTTAATTTTAATTTTTTTAATTTTAACGTATTTTGGCTAAATTAAAAAAATTTGCTTTCATTTTTTATTGACTCGACACGAAATTTCGGAATATTTTTGAACTGTTACAAATCAGGATATTTAGGAAAAAAAACATTTTTTAGCTACATCAAAAAAAAATAATTTATTTTAATTTTTTTGACAATAGACAATAGACTGAAAAATAAAAATTACACAGCCAAATAAAAAAAATATATAATATATTTTCGGGTTTGCAGAAAATGTTGACTATATGCAGAAATCCCTACTATAATTTTACCAGCACACCTCTTAATTTTTAGTGTTTATCTGATTTGAACTTGATATGTAGGCAAATGTGAGCCTAAACCAAGAAAAGTTGATAATTTCCCAAAAATATCCCTTCAAAGAACTGAAAAACCTCAGCACGTCAGTGTTCTGACATTACCTCATAAAACGTGGTATTGTTAAGGTCATGTCAGAACCCTGACTTGCTGGGGTTTTTTGGTGAAATTTCCTTTGAAGGGACATTTTTGGGAAATTGTCAACTTTTCTTGGTTTACGCTCACATATCACATCGAGTTCAAATCAGATGAACATTAAAATTTAAGAACAGTGCAGGTGAAATTATAGTAAGGACGTGCCGTTTGCAACAGGTACATTTGTTCTTTTTGTAATAATAAATAATTAATAAAAAGAAAATGTAAATGACAATATGAGCATACTTATCTGAGACGTTTACCAACACCAAAAAGATAAAATCTCACAAATTTACAAAATTCTCATTACTCTTGGAAAACACCTCGCATATGGCACAGACTGTGTCAGCAATTCAATTAGAATTTATTTTACTTTGTTGTCAGGTATTATGCCATTGTACAGCCCTTGGACTATCCGCTTATAATGACGTATCGTCGCGTATACTTCATGCTGCTCATGGTTTGGCTCTCTCCGGCGCTGCTCTCCTTTCTGCCCATTTGTTCCGGCTGGTATACGACCAACGAGAATTGGAAGTATCTTAAATCAAATCCACATGTAAGTTTCACATACAACCAGGCTAAGAGGCTTTCAGCTGTGGTTGTTGTTGTAGTTGTCGTTGTTGTTGCAGCATTATTTATTAAATTTTCTAGCGCATCAAACTAATAGAATGTATATGAGTATCTGTGTGATTCTGTGTGTGTTTGTGTGAGCGTATGTATTTGTGCGTGAAATCTACTTTGCATGCATTTTACATGGTTTTTACCTTGACGTTTTTGCCAGGTGTGTTACGCCACAAGGTATGCTATAAATTCTGCCAACATTTGTACGTGCCAAAGTCTTTGTTGTTGTTGTTGCTGCTGTCTGCGCTTTGACTTTGCCCCTAGTTCAACTCCAGCTGGAAATTGATTTATGCGTGCAACGTTCATACGGTCGAGCTACTTGCCACTTGCTTCCTTTTTACGCCTTTCAAGAAAATTGGTCCCCGCTTTTGGACCAAGACAGCAGCACGACAAACGGCATATTTATTAGTCTGTTTTATTGCTTCTCGTTCAAGTTGTACAAATTTTTTCCGCCTTTGGCAAGTTTTAAGCAACATATTTGCTAAGTCGTTCCGCACATTTGGCACTTTGTCTACCCAGCAGTCCGTCTGTTCTTAACCCTTAAGGTGCACTATATGATTTAGTCAGGCCACAAAATGTACCTCCAACTGCGAAAATAATGAAATTTTGGACTTTCCAATTGTAAGCTGTGGGCATAAATGCAATGTACGTACGACCCGAGCGGCATTTTTGCCTTTATGCCTCTTTTCTAGCTTTGTTCACGTCGTTACTCGGGTATTCTTGCATTCATGCCCGACAAAGTGAATACCCCACATACTCGAATTGTACCATAAAATAACTTATTTAAGCCTCGAAAATTAATTTTACACAAAATTTCTTATTTAGTAGGGCAACAAAAATATAGCCTCTAGTGTTCTTAATGTGCACTACATTTCGTTCCCTATTTAGAAAGTAAACAAAAAAAAAAATGTTCTTTTTTTTTTTAATTGTTTATTCCATGCCTATTTTTGTTCTTTTTTTGCACTTAAAGTTTTAAATGTTATTATTAACACTTATAAATTAACCTTTTTAAAGGTATAAACCAAACTATGAAGAATGTCCGAGGCCGAATGTCAGCAAGCTGGTACTTTGCCATCAGAGCTATCGTTATCAACTTCAATATTTTTCCCTGCTGACGAATTGCTTCCCTTATGACATCTTTGCTCCGTTGCTTTCAGCGTCGAAGCCTTGTTATCGGTGTTGTCCCAGTTTAGGGACAACTCAAAAGTTCATGTTAGTCTTGACAGATACAAGTGCGGTGCCTGATTCCCCTGCGCTCCACATTAAATCTGCTACCCTCTGCAGAAGAGGTTATTGGCAATTTTGACACTTCATCTACCCCGCAGCGTGTCACGAATTCACATAAACTTTTTGATGAAAATTCGACAGCTGCTTTAATTCCAAAAATAAATGAATTCATTGGCGAAAAAGATCCGTTCAAAGCACTTGAGACCATATTTTTATAGAATATTGAAGTTCAATTTTGTTTGCAGAGCAAGGTCAGCTACTTGACTCATAAATATAATGCCGATTTTTACGCAGGTTTCAGGTTTTCCAAAATCTCTAAAAGTCCTGCTGACTTAGCAACCTTAACACTAATTTTAATTTCTTACTATTTATACTTAAAGTATTCATACTAACATGATATTGCTAAGTATATTAAATGGATTTATCTAATCTAAACAAGCACATTATTTAATCAAAAGTCCTTTAAGTTAAGTTATTCGAGGCGGTGTAAGAATTACTTTCCAAGGCAACATGTGTTTATTGATGTTTTGTTTATATCTATCTAGTCTAGTCTAGCAAGTTTGTTGGCAATAAAATGAGCCATCAGTGACAACTTACATCAAGGTTAACATAGGTCAATTTGGTCAGTCACCATGACCGCTCAAAGTTCAATAATTAGAGATGGATTTGATTAAAAGAAATTCGCAGGAATCTACTTTACGAGCAATTGGAACAAAGACAAAGCGAAAAATGCGGGATTTAAGAATCAGAAAATTTATTCTTTTTTTAAAGGTGATTTTTGTGTTTTTTATTGGATTGTCCTTATAGCAATACATTTTCTAAAATACAACTTTTTTTTTTGTTAAGTAATTTAAATTCAACTATTTTTAAAATTTGTTTCTATCTCTTAAAAAGAATATTTAGAAATTTTGTTCTTTCCAAATAAAGCTTAAGTTTTTGTATTTAAAATTGAATTTATCAGAAAAGTAAAAATACTTAAGTTTTTCATTTTTAACAAAACTTCTGAGACTTCAAAAAATAATATAAAGAATTTTGTTTCGCTATCGGCATTTTATTAAAAAAATAATGTCTTATCATTTAATATTTGAAAATGATCTCTGGCATGTGAACACCACGACTACGTGTTACGAAGCGCATCCTGTCAGTACAATTTTTGAGAACACTTTCGAGCATTTTGGGCGGTATTTCAGTCATGACAGTTGGTAGGCCCATTTCTTGAAATAACTTTCTCACCGAATTCAGTTTCTAGTAAGTCAATGGTTGCGGTCGCCGTATGGCACTTAGCGCCATCTTGTTGAAACCGATGTCACGTAAATTTGGAAACAAATATTCATTGATCACCATTGACGGTAACACGTTTTCAACTTCTTGTGCACGGCGGGGAATCGATAAAATTGGATTTTCCTTTACACTGGCCTCTACAATAGCGATATTTTCTTCTTACCGTGCTGTTCTCATTTTGGTTGCTGGTTCCACGATATCCGTGGAATGTCAAATGAGTTCGAACATGATCAAGAACACGACGAATAGCACGCTCTGATGGACGATCCATTCGGCCCATAAATTGTACGAAGAGCTCTATAAGTTTTTGCAACAGAACACTGATTTTGATTATAAATCTCGAAGATTTGAAGACGTTGTTCTGGTGTAAATCTTTTCCTGGTGAATTGTTAGGGCTTACTGAATAAAATGATATTGACATATGTCAAAAGTGACAACTGGTTTTAGAGATAGCCCTTTCGAAAATCAGGGCCCCATTAAAAAACACCCTTTATAAAATTATATATTATATAATCTCATAAGGCCCAACTAACCACACTGGCCTAAATTTCTGTCTTTTTAAGACAACATTGCGTATACGTAATTTTTTTTGTATGTCATGGTTTTCGATTGCATACTCTTTTTTTTTTCAATTATGTTTGGTCAAAGCTTATATTGTCGCAAGTGATTTATTTTATAATCCACTCTAAAATGGCTTTTGGGCTTCTTTTGTTGCCAAGTCACATGTTGATTAGGGTGACAAGACTGAGCTTAAACTTTTCTAACAACGAACAAATGTACTGAGCATGTGCATAATTGGACAAAAAGTGTTAATGACATATTTAAGTATATACTTCAAACGACATTTTGGCATATTCACATATAGTTGTATTTAACAGGACAGCATAAAACAATTCACAATAAAAGCATTTATATATAATAAATAAAATATATTGTTTTAAATTCCTTTAAACACTCAATATATAATACTTAGTTATATTTTTTCAAAAACAAAAATGACTTAAAGCAGTGAAAAATGCCACTTAGTGCATAGTTTTACGAAATTTCAAATATCGAAAATGCCAGCGTATGAGAAATGTATATTGCCGATGCTGTGTATACCGAAACGAGCAGGGGGCCGAGCCCCCTAGTCTCATATGAATTTATTTTTTTTAAATAAATGTTTGCACAAAATCAATTGGCTTAGCGCGACCATGTTAACCATTCTAGGGTTAAAGATTCATGCTGCCTACCAACAACTGTTGCCAAAGTTGTGGTTGTTATTGTTGTTGTTGTGGTTATTATTGTGTAATATAAATGTTGATGTATAAATAAATGTAATTATATTTACGTTTGTAGAACGCACACTGCGCATAATTTTCACGCGCATGCTGATTGGCTTCCTTGCGTACTCACCCAAGGAGCTACTTGAGGCTGCTGATGAAGCTGATGTTGGATGAGTTTCTGGATTCGACTGGGTTCGACTTTGTCTGGTTGCTTGGCAGCATAACAGGCGTTGTTGGCCCGACTGCGAAAAACTCATTGAAAGCCTTTTGCATACATTAGCATAAAAGTTAAGCTTTAATTAGTTTTTCTTGTTTATGTTAATAACAAGCGATGCGGCAGTGTCAACGCCACTGACTGTTGTCATCGCCAGCGATATTGCTGTTGTCCTTCGCATCCTTGGCGTTCTTCTAGGGACTGTCTTGTTACTCATAAATCTGATTAAGTTCATATATGCGTGCCACAACAAATTGACTTTGGCTGCAGTGCCTCAATGCTGGATCCAACGTTTGTCTGCCTGTCAACGCCATTGCACTTGACTTTGCATTCCTTGGCCGTGGCCATTTAAAATGGCGGCCAACTCTTTGTTATGCACACATTTAATGCATTTTGTAATTGACTTTTTATTGCTTTAATTTCCAGCGTATAAAAACTTATTAAACGCATTAAACACACAGCCATGTGGTTGAGTAATCCGCATACGCACTGTTGCACACTCACTCTGTTGTACAAGTGTTTGCAACCGCAATTTGCCATTAAAATCAAATTTGCTGCATTTTACATGTCATCACGTTTTTCTTTCCCCCGCCCTTTTTCATGGCGATACTTTAGAAACGGCTCTCCGCTTAATTGCAACGTTTTATTTGATTATCATATTAGTTTTGATTTATGCCCCTTTGTGGCACTTAAGTTGTTAGAAACAAACGGTAATCGGCGTCAAAGCGAATAAATTTATTGTGTTTGCCACAGCTTATAAAATATTTAAGAGCCCCACTGGGGTTTTGAAGGTCTAGCAGTTAGCGGTTGTAATGGCTAAATGGTCTAGTCTAGAATTGTGGCTACTCCCACGTGACAAAAATATTAAACCATATGTTGTAAAGGTAGGCAGCTTGAGCCGGTTAATCACCTTATGTTGTTGTCATATTTACAAATTTTTAATAGGAGTGCACGTAAGGCACTACCTAGAACGCTTACCTATTGAGGCGAATATTATGTAATTTTGTTGGGTTTTTTCTCATTCAGGATTTCTGGCTAGTCCTGTCTCACCCTTAGTTTTGTGCCAGGTATATATTTTTTGTTGCCACTCCTTTTTTCGGTAAGCTATTTACCATGAAGTTTAATCGTTAGTCGAAAGATATTTGCGCGAAAACCTTAACAGTATCCGAGTCTTTCCGTCAAAATTCCTTTCTTTATATTTTACTAGGATTTATCCCACCCGTCTAGTATTTTACCATCAAAATAAATTGATGCTTTGGTTACTGCTGGCGCCATCTAGCATAAATGTGCAAACAAAATAAGAGCACTGTAGCTTACGATCCATCTAGGCTTTAAGCTGCATCAAAATCTCTAAAGGAGAAATTTTTCAAATTTAAAAAATACAATGTCTAAACATTTACATTGATGTGGAAAGTTTCAATAAATACATAGGTTTTGATTATCATTTGTATATGTTAGATCATAAATTGTTTTATAAGACTACGAGCAGATAGGGCATACAAAAGTCGGAATGTCTCGACTGTTGTCACCCCAATTGCTTATAATTAGTTTGGTGAGTCATCTAGTAAGTGTTTTTGTACTTCGCGGTGCCAACCAAATTGCGTCCAAAGTCTTGCCACATCTCCCGCTGTGCAGAGATATTGGATTCTATGCTGAATTTTCATTGGATTAACTACCATTAATGGTCCCAGTGCTATTGTTTGAGTGTACCTTAATGTTCCCCGTAATGCAGACGAGTGCCTGCCATTGAACCCCTTCTCTCATTTGCAAGTATTCCGTTGGCTTGGTTGGTTTCCATTACGTTGTCTTGTCTCCTTTGGTCTACTTTGCGCCTATGCTTAGTCTCCCGTGGTGTGTCTTAGTAGCTCCTCTAATTTGTGGCCCAATGGACCACAAGCTTTGGCTGATCAACAATTTTAGTAATAGGAAAATCAATTTCGTAACCTTCTTTTTTTCTTAGCTACCATAGCTTACAGGGGTTTTTTCTAAGATTTCATTTTAAATTCAATTAAGTTTTAAGTGAATATGTTGAATAGCTTTCCTAAGCACACCCTATGGTTTGTTTAAAAAATCCACTTTAAAACAAGAGTACTCCAAATTTTAAATTTAGTTTCTTTAATTTCTAAGAATTACTTTCCAAATTAACGTGCATTTTGCTTTAAATTTACAAAAAAGAAAAAAAAAACGAAAACCCAACAGCCCCAAACAAAATTATTACATCAATTACTTGAATTGTTAATCAATTTCGGCTCAAATAGCTGTTTTCGCTGCTGCTCTTCCATGACTCATCTCATACCCACTCAAGCACAACCAATCCGCACAAACCATTTTCATACGCCCCGTTGTACACAAGCATATTAAACAAACACTTTATCTCACTTCTACGCCCATTACAGATTTGCGAGTTCAAAGTCAATAAGGCGTATGCTATAGTCAGCTCTTCGATGAGCTTCTGGATACCCGGCATCGTCATGCTTTCCATGTACTATCGCATATACCAAGAGGCGGACAGACAGGAGCGTCTGGTCTATAGGTAAGCAAAAGCGTATCCGTACGAGCGCAATTAATTTGTGCAGCTTAATTATCTGTAATTACCATTGCCCAAACCACATACACAGATCTAAAGTGGCCGCACTGCTGCTGGAGAAACATCTGCAGATTAGCCAAATACCCAAACCGAGACCCAGCATACAGGTGGAACAATCGACCATATCGACTATGAGGCGGGAGCGTAAGGCAGCTCGTACACTGGGCATTATAATGAGCGCCTTTCTGGTCTGTTGGCTGCCATTCTTCTTGTGGTGCGTAGAGAAACATTTCAATTTTTTGCTAGAATTTTCAAGCGTAAAAGACGCTGACAAAGTGCTGCCTTCAGCTTTATTTCATGTAGTTTTTCTTCCTTTTTTTTCTCCCACCTCCCCTGCGCTGACAGGTATATAACATCCTCGCTCTGCGATAGCTGCATTACGCCACGCATCGTTGTGGGCATATTATTTTGGATCGGATACTTCAACTCCGCACTAAATCCAATTATATACGCCTATTTCAATCGCGATTTTAGGGCCGCATTTAAAAAGACACTCAAGGTAAGTATTATGAGAATTTTTACTTGTCCAGCCATTTTGCAGCTGAATGTCCTCGTCTACGCAAGTGCAGCGTTAGCAAACTGAATAAAACATAAAAAAAACGAGTTTTATATGCTACATTTTATAACTTTTGCTTTTATGTAATACTATTATAAACGCACTCACCTAGACTTAGTTAAGTGCTCTCTTTGCAAGCAACGAGGGGAGCATAACTACAGCAGCGCCTCTCCATTGGGCAGGGTCTACAGCAAAGCCAGGTTGCACCTTTACGGTAGCTCCTATATGTAAGCTGATGCTAATAATAATGTTGATGATGATGCAGCTGCCTGCATAGGCAATTAGTGCCGTAGCCTACATTAGTTCGCGTCATGCAAACAAAAAAAAAAAACAACTTCTATACAAAAACAACAGATTTCGCAATAGAAACAGCCTTAGTAAAAAAAAAAAACATAGCCTACTTATGAGCGCAAGCCTGCCAACTCGCTTGCAGCATTAGAACTACTTCTACTACTACGCATATGCATGTTTGCGAGAGTGGATTGATGAGTACTAGTTATTGGTAACTAATGGATGCTACTATGATACATAGTTAGATTTTTATTTTAAATCAAGTTCTTAAAAAAGCCTAGGCGAATTTTATTTCGAGGGAAATTTGATAAGTCAGCTGGCTTTTAAATTTGCAGTGTATTTATTGTTTAAAGTCTTTGAAAACAGACTGCCTCGTAAAACATTTGATAAAAATTAAAACTATTATTTTTTTTTTAATTTTTAATTTATTTTTTTGTTAGTATGGTAAAAAGTTTAACCTTACCAGGGCGATCTACAAAGTTTATGTCGCCCAAAAGAGCCTGTATGGCCAAAAATTGTTGATAAAAGGTAGGAGGATACAAATAAATTAGATTCCTGTAACCAGGCCCGATGAGAGAGGGGGAAAGGGTGGATTCCCCCGCGCCCAGAGTTTTCTCAGGGAGTTAACTACTGGATTACTGTCGTGATTCAAGCTATAGGTGGAATAGAGTGGGCGGTACATTTTCCCCACGGGCCCAGATTTTCTCTCTACGACCCTGCCTGTGACTTAGGCTGTAGGAATCTTAACCGACATCTGTACATCTTTTTTCAAAGTCTTTTAAACATGGATCAAACATGTAGCTATAACTATAAGCTAGTTACCAAGCGACGGACTTCTCTGGCTGAACCTAAAAGTTCGGTGGTTTTGACGGCGATCCAGCTCATGGCAAAAATTTTGTTTCAGTACTTACGCGTTTTTTTTTTTTTTGCGTATAACTCAAAAAGGGTAAAATTACAAATTTTGCGGTAAAGATTTTATGATCACCGCATAGGGATGCACTTCTTCTGGCAAGAGCGTAACACTCCATAAGTATGCGTTGGGATGATTGCTCCTTAATCTCACGGAACCTACAGGTGCTATAATCTATGCTGCTCAACTTGCTCTGGTATTTCCAGAGCCTCCAGTATCCCGTAGGTAACCCAGTATCCTAAAGGAGTTTTTGCTGCCGCTTGGACTGCCGCTTGGAAGCCAGCCGTGCTGATCCAGTTGAAGTTTCGTGTAGATCTATCCTCCTGTCATAGTAGATGTTTGGTGTTGCGTTTATAAAACTGGGCTGCGAAGTGCAACGACATATTAGAACTATTTACTATTTTCGAACCTAAACAAATGTCTTGTCGGTAAAAGGTTTATTTCATATAAGGTCACCACTGAAATTTGAAAAATTGTCAATAGAACTAGATTTCGCAAGGTAGATTCTAGTCGGAGCCATACAAAATAATAATCTTTTGCGAAAAAAATTGACTTTGTAATTGTAATTTCCCTCTATGAAAGAATTTACTTTTATTTTTTTTTGACCTGGGATTTGGATTCAGTGGCTTTAAAAATCTTAAACAGCAATGTCCCATGTAAAGTTCGTAAATTTTTTTTTTTTTGTTGGCCTGTGTAACATTTTTTCGCATACTTCGAAAAATAAGTTATATAAATATCGTTAACAAGCTTATTCAAAACTCTGTTTATTTCAATTTAAATTGTTACAACTCGCTTCATTTTTACGTGAAAACTTAAATTATTTTTTATTTCATTTCCATTACTCCATAAAATGTATTATTTATATGTACAAAATTTGTAAGATCTGTGTTCAATCAAAAATTATTTAAAGAGCTAAAGCTTCTAACTATCTTGCTATAGTTTATAACAAATTGTGTGAACTAAGACTTCTAAAATTAATTGAGGGGCAAAAAATTAACAAAATCTATACTAATAATAAAAAAATTTAATCCATAACAAGGCCTGTAATATGCAAAAAATTTAAATCCTGCCCATTTGCCTAAAAGTAGTATGTAAGGAATTGTTAATTGTAACGAAACAAAACTATCAATTTAGTATTAAAGCATCCTTTAAGTTACTTGGGCCCTTTACTTATCAACCCACCCTCGCTAGCCAGCTTTAACTACACTGTTAGAAACTGGTAAATTGCCCGCTAACCGCCACTTGCATCAAGAACTCTCTTGCACGCTCTACTTGCCTGCTGCTTGTTCGCTCTTTTTCTCGCTTGTGTACTCTTTCGCGCTCTCCAACTCACTCCAGTTGCGTCTCTTTTGTAAATCTGATTAAGGCTAAGCAGTAATTGGCTCTGAGCATGTCCAAGTCCGCATCAGTGCCCATCAATTGGCTACGTCATAAATTCATGATGATAAATTTACTCAACGCTCTCGCTCTCTCTCTCCATACGCAAAATTAATACTTTCTTACACACTTGCTCGCTTCTAGTTCTAATCTCATTTAACATTCCTCTTTTCCATGCACAGCTGGCGTTTGCTTTACTGATACGTTGTCTAACGCCCGCCAAATGCTAAGCCCGCAAAAATATGCAACAACAAACAAAAAATGAGAAAAAAAAGATACACTGAAAAAATATATTACAAAAAAAAAAGAAAATAGAAAAGAAAAACCAACATGTAATATTGAAATTGAAAATGCGCGTATGTATGAGTATGCAAACTACTGTTCCTGCAACCGACATACATCTACACACTCACACATATACACAAAAAGCACCAGCGCCCCAAGCTTTATCTATGTATATGAATGTGCACAGCACACCACAGCAGCAATGGTTATTATAATACACAGCAACAAAAACGCCACCTGCAAAAAACGCACCCTCACTTAACTTTTTTGGTTTATGCGAGCAAAAATTACGATTTCTTACAGATGCTAACTTGTAAACCCTATAAAGTGTATAGTGTCGAATTGATTCTATATCTGGTAGCCCGTATGAATAAACGGATGTCGTAGACTATAAAACTCAAGAAGCATTTCAGACATTAGAAGTATATTTTAAACGAATAACATCCATATCAGTTGGGAACTTGGGGAAGTTGTAACCAAATTTTGAACTAAGGATGTGTGTTACCTATCCGATATTTTAACCATCGAACATTTCATGCTTTTGGTTCACGTTACCACACACTATGTGACTGGTTGTACAACTCGGCTGCAAATAGATAAGGTTGTACAATCGATTGTATCGTATATGCGCACGTTTTTTGAAATTTTATGAGGTTTTACGATAAAATGAAATATTGAAATATCACGACATACAGTCAAGTTGTAAACCAGTTGCATTGTGTATGTTAACCCAAGACATCGTCAATGCCATACCAATTTTTCTACTAGTTGAGGTAAGGGCTCCGGTGTCCCTGGTAACGAGGAGGCGGATGAGTGTGCCTGGAACGGTTCAGCATTGCCAGGCAACCTTGCGATTACAGGACGTCGTACTGGGAATTAGGGGTACGGCCAGAGCTCAGGCGAAAAGAGAATGGGTCTCTGTTTCAGGTTGTCGCATCTTCCGAGCACTCTGACCACGGTACAATCCAAAGCGAACATCTGAACTCCTGCGCTTTCACAAAAGCAGGACCAGAATGGTGGTAGGAGTTGTTACGGAGCACTGCAGCATAGGCCTAATGGCTGAGAGGCTGCACGTTCCCCATCACGACTTCTGCCGCAGACGAGGAGGATACAGAAAGCATCCAGTTTCTGGTTAAACCATTCTTTGAAGACCTGGACAGTCTGCCAAAAGTGCCTATAGCGGATTTGGCTACTTTTGTCGAATCCTCAAAATGGTTCTGCAGTACGAGAGACTTAGGTGACTAGAAATTCCCAATAGTTTTTGATCCTCCTCTACCCCTTCCCCCCTTCTCATAATCCTTTCCACCTTTTTCAAAATTGGGCAATACAATGGACCTCATGGTCTCTGGGTGATCTCAGTTACTGATTGAGCAGCCTATTCAACCTAACCTAACCTAAGGTATAGTATACATAGTAAGTCCGTCTCTCTGTCTGTACGCCGAAATATTAAATATATACTAGTTAGGAAAACAAAACAAAACGCCCACGTCCACTCAAAAATAAATTCAAAGCGCTATATTTTCTTTAACTTTAAAGCTACAGTTTTATATAGGTACATTGTGGGCAATAAAAAAATCTTTCGATTAATTAACTTTATTATAATCGAACTATAAATATCGGAGATAACAGCAAAATAGTTATTTACAATCAATTTAAAGCTCTGCATTAGTTACAGCGTTAGTTTATACGCTTAAAATCGAATAGATACCAAAGAATGTTCTTTATATATAGAAAGACCCTTACAGGACGTAGTATTAGGAATTAGGGGGACTGCCAAAGCTCAAGCGGAAAGAGAATGGGACTCTGGCCACGGTACAATCCAAAGCGAACATCTGAACTCCTGCGCTTTCACAAAATATATAATGTAGATAATGGGAATATAGTATTTTAGAGGCCAAAGTTTGAATCTTCTCAGTGCATAGTGGTCAAAATTCAATTCATTAGTGCTTCTGTAGATGAGCAACTCGAGCTGAGCATATTTTATTCTAGATATGATTTTTTAGGTTCGTAATTTTTCAAAAGGTTAAACAATTATAAAAATCACATCATAAGTCAAAAAAATGATATTACATTTTTGTCGTTAATTTTTATTGTCATTGGCAAATTTGCCAAATTTTAACCACCTAGCTACATTTTTCGAATTTTTGCCAAAAAATTGCGATTTTGAACCACTGTACAGTGCTAAAGCGAATATAAGGTTACTTGAGTTGGTAGTGTGTAGGCCTCAAAGCTTAGAGTCGGCTTAGTCCCAGCCGCGACCGACTTTTACGCTTAATAAATATATATATTTTTTTTATTACTTTCAATCAAGCGTTAGGCTATACTTATTAAAAAATTGTAAAAAACTAACTCGCATAAACCAAATAAGACGGTATCTACATAGTCCCCAAAACTGGTGCAAATGTTTTGTATAATGAAATGTTTTATTTCTTTTTTTCTAAAAATATTTTGCTTTGACAAATACACACTTACTCTTATACACACGCACACGTTTTGTGCCTTTTGTTTTTGTTGGTTTGCATATGTATGAGGCTCTTATGTATAGCCTTTTATTTCGTTAAGCATTGTGTTATTTTTTTTTTACGTCTTTTATTTCTTGTTTCTTTTTTCACAAAATTCTCACACAAAATTATCTGCCCGCACACAGTCTCAACACTCACATCTCTCTCACTTGTGGCGTTGTCCTTAAGCAATCTCGTTGTGTCTTGCTCTGCCTCTGATCCGATCTGTTCTCGCCTTGCTTGTTCGCTCTCATTTGCTCTGTCTCTCGCTGTCTACGCGTCTGTCCCTGACGTCATTTAAATATGCTTAACCTTTAAGTACGTAGTAAGCAGTTTTTGTGCCACTTTATTAAATTATACGCCCATTTGCATACATACATAATTCGCATGTATGTTTATGTGTGTGTGTGTGTGTGTGCGTGTGTATGTGTCTCTCTCTCTCTCTTAATGTCTATGTATTATATTTTTACTCATTTTGTGTCCTTTACAGAGCTGTTGTCCCTACTTGTTCATCAATTGTCGCGTCAGCTTCCGTGCGGGCGCCGGCAATGGAGTCGCCGCCGGGAATGGCAGCGGAGGCGGAGCAGACTTGCCACATTATATGAACTCGACGGCCTCCTCGGAGATACACATGAATGTGATGCGTGCGCGTCAATATGCGGTCACCACGCCCACAACGCCCGCCCAGCAACAGCAGCTGCATCCATTGTACACCAACTAAGCGGTATATTTCGTAGCAGAGGGGTAGGGCAATGCGCCTGGGGGCAGCTCAAATTAATTTATACCCGAGCACAGTAGAGAGACATATTTAAATGATTTAGATTTATGTACATACATGCATACTTATTATACTATACATACTTACTCTAGCCGCAACGTTGCGTATACTTAATGTGTGTGTTATTCGTGCGTGTATTTGTATTGTTCGTATATGTTTATGTGTATGGTAAATGTTTGGGTGTTTGTATGTGTGTGTGTGTGTAGCTATGCCAAGCAACAGGACTACAACAACTACAGCTATAAAATAAAATACCAAAAAAAAAAAAAAAACCAAAAAAACGACAATCCCACAGAACAAATGAAGCCTTGTAATGCATAAATGTGAATATAAACATAAATTCACATTTCAATTGAAAATATAAAAAACAATGAGCAAATACAGCCGAGAAAATAACAAACTAATAAATACCAACTAAATAGATACATAATAATAAACGTACAATAAACAAAACTGAAATACCTAAAGAAATATTTACAAGTTGAATTTAAAGCAAATTGTTTGCTATAAGCAATTGAATAGAAAAATATAGAAAAAATAAAATAGTATTAAATACTACAGAATACAGATAATCGATTGACATTTAGTGCGCTTTTCATATTCATATATATTTGATATACGTATATGTATATATGTATTTATATAAATTGTGTATGTGTATTGATAGTTTGTATATAATTCAACTTGGTGATGCTGACAGCTGCAGATAAATATCTAAATATGACTAAAGAAATGTGCATTGGCCAAATGTTGCACAGGAATTTCCAATTAAATAGTTTAAAGAATTTTTTGTTTTATTTGAAGATGCATTTAATGGAATGACACTTTTGTTATATTATAGTAAATAAAATCTTTTAGTTACGGAAACATAAAATAATGACTACATAAATATTTCTTATAAATTTTCTTAGAGCGTTTTTAAAGCTTTCCATAAAACTTATAACTTTAACTTCTGGAATGTGAATATGTGAATGTGAATGTGATAATTTAAAAATTCAGCTTATTTTGAAGCATTTATTTATAGAAAAATATAGCCATGATTATACACAAATCTAGTATCTTCGATAGCATAAAGAGAATGTTTTCGCTTATTCTCGATATTTGTTTATACAATTTTTAAATAGTAATCACTTAAAAATTCTAAAGAATTTGTATAGCCAGAGCAAAGTACCCCTTAAAGCTGATATTCTCGATAATTTAAAGATTCGGATTTGCTATAAACTTTATTACAATTAAGATGAACCTGCTCTTTTTTTTGTATCACTGAAGAGTTTGTCAATACACGATTTGCGGAATGCTTGGATCTAGAAATCGATTTAACAAGGGACAATCTGTTTTATAAGCTATAACATATATTATGTATGCCTGAAATTAATTTTTTGGTTTCTTTTTTATGGAATTACATCATATCACAGAAACAGAAATGGAAAAAGTGGTTTTACCAAATTTATTATTATTTAAATCTGTTTATAAAGTTTTCAATTCACTTTAATGTCATCATGAATATGGTGCAGTGCCAACCTGAGTAGTCTCTTTAGAGCGAGATTGTTTCAAGATTGTTCGAGATTTTTAGACGGCGCAGTGTGGTTAAAACCCTTGCCGTATAAAAATTTAAACAATCAGAAAATAATTTTGTTTTTCGGTGAGGATTTTGCTATTTATTACCTGATCAGACCATAGTTTCTTCATATTTTTGGTAAATGCAAAAATGACTAACCCGCCAGTTTTCTGACATAAACTCAAAAAAAATCAGTTAATAAAACGGAGTATTTTGGAGGTTATCCCAAACACTTGACATGCCGAGGTTTTTTTTTTTGACTTTGAAATCGGATTTAGCGACCCCAAAAACATATAAACAACATCACCGGATAACTAGACTTGCAAAAGATTTTTATGGGGTCGTTCCTGGTTATTTATTTATTTATTTTATTTATTAAGATCAACATATAATATGATCAGTTGATTAATTTAAAAAAAGATTAATTTAAAATAGATTATACAAAAATAAACTTATAAACAAATTTTTATAATATATAATATAATATAATTAATATTAGGTAGTTTGCCACTGACCCGTTGGGGGAATTTTATTTGCCTGGTGGCCAGCTATGCCCCTACCCACAGCCAATTGTGGTCAGTAGCAAACAAGTTGAACCAGCAATCCAGAAAATAATCGGACTCCGGCCCGTTGGGGGAATTTTTAACTGGAGCCACGGTGGTTCAAGACAGCTCTCATCAAACTGGAAGGCGAAAGTTCACTTGAGAGGATACGCGCCAAGTCATTAAAATTCGAACATAAAACTCTAAAAGGCTCATGTAAAGCATAATTTGTAGTGCATCTCTTAAGAGATAAGGGTACAAAATTTCTAGAGGAGCGTCTAGGAATGTTAAACAAAAGCTGCCGAAGTAGGAAAGGGGAATCAATGGAACCAGTTATGAGTTTATGCAAAAAAATAGCATTAAGGGCAATCCTACGATTTTTCAAAGAAGGTAGATCAATTAGAAGAAGTCTACTGGCATAAGGAGGCAATCGGATATTGGGGTCCCAATTTAAGCTTCGTAGAGCAAAAAGGAGAAACTGTTTCTGAACAGATTCAATTCGTGCTTGATATTTTTTGTATTGAGGGCAGCAAACACAGGAACAGTACTCAAGACCTGGGCGAACAAGAGCAGAATAAAGAACCTTGGTCGTATGCGGATCATTAAATTCTTTTGACCAGCGTCTACTGTACCCTAAAACACACCTGGCTTTATTCACAACTGTAGAAACATGGGTATTGAAGGTAATTTTAGGCTCAAAAGTAACACCTAAATCAGTAAATAAAGAGATACGCACCAAAAGAGAACCATTTATGGAGTAATTAACCAAGTGAGGTTTGTGTTATGTTAAAACACAGCTACACAGAAATCGATTTTCAGGTTTGGAATACACATCGTATTTGCTATATGTTTTTGGGTTCGATAAATTTGAATCCTAGCTCCAAAAAAAACACAGCACGTTATCGTTCAGACATATCCTCCAAAATCCCTACAAAAGGAGATATTTTAGAGATTATCTTAGAGCATGATGTGCAGTAAATATATAAAAATCATCCCCGAACAACCGACCCAAAAATAATGTTGCGGAGTTTTTTGAGTTTAGGATGGAACTAAGACCCGTTGGGCCAATTTTGAAAGCAGATTAGGATTCAGCGCGTCGAAATACATATATGCGAAGACATATGCCTCGCCTAGATCTCCTTACCTTTGTGTTTGCTGCGTAATTTATTGTTTGCATCCTATTGAACAAAAAGAATACTAAAAGTTATAAATATGTCTGAAAGGAGTCCGAAGAGTCAAGCGGCAGACAGGTTTTATAGGCCACATCTCGAAACTCCTTGCCTACAACGAGTTTTTGCCCAGAAAGCCGGCAAGGTGTGACCAAGTCGGAAGAGAAAACTGATGTGGTAGTTTAAAGGTTTAAATATCCGTCTTATTTGCTTTATAGAAAATTCCGATTGTGATTATTTCCGATTTTGTAACCCTTAATAAATAACCCTACTGTCGGTTTGTAGTTTACGCATCTCCAGGGGATTCCCTTTCCACTGATATATATGTGTTTTCCAAAAATTTCTAATATATTTAAATTGCTGAGACAAACAATAATATTTGGTGCACGCCAGAAGAGAAAATCTTCTAAAAAAAATAACCCTTCTGTACTTTTTCTTTGTTCATAGCTCCAAGCAATCCTTGTCTCCCACTGACACGTCTAGTTTTCCTAAAAATTTGTTTTATTTATTTAAATTGAATGAAATTGGAGCTCATCCCAAATTTTTTTTGTATCCACCTTCTCCTGTTATTAAAGGCGATAATTTTAAGCCTACTTTTATTTTGTCACTTTAAAGAAAGCTCTGGACCAAAGCTGCTCCTCTCACAAAAATTTTGCATAAAATGCTAATATTTCGTTTAAAAAAAGAAATGTCATTTTTATTTTTAAAATAGTTTTGTTTCTAAATTATTTTTTTTGTTCTTTTATATATTTTGTAAGCTCTAGAGCTAATTTTTGATGCAAACATTTAAGAGTTTCACTCTAAAAGTCTTTAAACCTTAACACAGAAACCCGCTCTTTGTAAAACCAAGCTATGAGTAAAAACTTATATGTAAATTTTTTAAATTAAATAATAAGCCTACTCTTATCCAACCCATAATAGCTCAGTCTCATCACCAAGTTGAATATTTAACAACCCATAGTTAGCTAATGAAAAATAAAAACTCTTACATATCCATCGAGTCTATTAGTCTATCAGCTATCTGTCTAGACTACAATATAAGAAAATAGTTAAATAGTTGTTGTACAATAAAAACAAAAAGTGGTTAAAACCAAAATGTTGCAAAATTAAGCTGCCAAATTGTTGCAGCTTAGCTTATACTTAAATAAATAAATTGGATGTACTAAATAATGAAACTAAACTATTTGCTTGAGTCACTATTAGTTGTAATATTATATATAACTTTTGTTTTTACAAGGCTTAGACAATCTGACTCTATACCTAAGATACACACAAAAAAAAAAATAGCTTAAATTAATTGAATAGCTTCATTTGGACAGGCCAAGAGTATTATGACCAAAAAATGAAAAACTTTTTCGACTCTACTTTTGTTAGAATTTCAATTGGGCGTCAAGCTGTTGCCTCAGCCAATTTTCATTTTAATTTTCAACTAAATGCCGTTTAAAAAACAAAAACAAGAACCAACAAAAACAATTATAAAAAGTTATCAGGCGCCCCACAAAGCGTTTTATTTTAGCCCCAGTAGCAGAAACTGCCAAATAAATCATGGCCAAGTTTACTCAGTAAATGCGTTGGCGTTAGAAACTTTTCTTCCAGTGCGTTTCACTTCGCTACGCTGCGTTTCGATTGTTTGCCAAAAATATCAAATTATATATATTATATTTGTCTATAAAATTTATTCGATTTATCTATGGGTCCAAATATCTTAAACGGGAGTTATTAAATTTTATCTACTTGATTTTCATAATTTTAACAGATTCAATTCAAGTACATAGTAACGAATTTTTACAACTGAAAACTTTTAACCCAAAAATTTGAAATTTTCTTCGAATTATCGATAATACCTACGCTTTATTCAAAATTTAAAAATTTTTGAATTATTAATAAATTATATGGTATATTAATAAAAATAAGTGAATCGGGCCACTTTTTAGATCGACCTGTTCGATTTTGCTGATTATTACATATATGATAGCGGTTCTAGCTCTCTAACAATGTAAATTTTTGTTGCAAAATTCCGATTATTTAACGAGTTATCGATAACTGAATATTAAAATTTATAAGTTTTTTAGATGTTTCTTTGGTAAGCTATATCTACTAAACAAATAAAGATATTTGAAAAAAAAAAAAAATAATATTCTATAAAAGATACAATTTTGAATGACATAAAATTTTTGTTTTTTTAAGTTTTTAACAATTTTTTTTTTTAATTTTAAAATTCAAAAGTGATCTCAACTTCACTCAAAAATAGCATCAATTAAGCGCGTGAACTTACTGCAAACAACATAATAAAAAATCGCTAACTTTCATAAATGAGGAAGTTACGTTTCTTAAATTTTTTTTTTTAATATTGTTATAACACATGTAAGCTTTAATTATAAGAATATTAGAACAATTTTATCAGTTTAAAACATGCACACTTTTTTTTTAACTATTTTGCCAATTGGTTTTGATTCTCTAGCAATCGGATTCAAACCACTTAAAAAATTCGCTTTGGGGAAATAGGGAGGATCAAATATGTAAAATCAAAATTAATCGAAATATTTTATTCGTTAGCTTATATAAGTACCTACATATAAGTTAGTGTGAACAAAAATATGCAAACACTTTCATGCGCCATCTAGCGGCTATATTAAAGAACAAATAAATGAAGAAGAATGACGAGAGTGATTATCAAATACTTTTTTAAATAATAGAGAGAAAATAAAAAAAAAGTTTTTGTATAGTCTTAAAAATTTGAATTAAGTAAATTTACTAAAAAAACAATCTAATGTTCTGATTGACAAGGTCAGGTAATGTCATGGTTAAAGCAAAAGCGAGATTTAACTTTTAGTTAAAAAATACTTATAAAAAAAATGAGCGGTTTTGTATTAATATAATAAATACACTGCAATGTATTTAAAGATACAAATAAGTAAGGACGTAAAAGTCCATTTTATGATTGTTCGTAAGAATTGTAGGGCGTTAAGTTCTTTACATAAAAGGTTCACAGAGAATGGTTTTTTTCAATAGTCTCTTCTCAAGATAAGTTGCGATGATTTTAAGCCTATATCAATTGCTTCATTTAAAAAAAAAAGGATCATTATTACAAAAATATACATTTTTTCTGAATTATTCAAATACAAAAATTTTAATTTATTTTAAACTATCAAAATTGCATAAAAATGTTTAGGCTAATATAGAATTATATACAAGTACAGCCAATTATGTTTTTACGCGGTCTTTTTTTACTCGGTTTTGAAAAAACACGGTCTAGAAAAAAAAAAATTTAACACAATTTCAGTAAGTAACATTAAAAATAGCTATCTGAATGAAATTTTAAAGATAAATATTTTTATTAACCTAATCTTTTAGAAGTTTTGTTAGGGAATTCCCCTTTCTTATGTATTTTCATAGCAGCTTAAGGATATACTTCATGTCTTTTATTACACGAGTTTTTTTTACTCGGTTTTTTCCGGAACGTATCTACCGAGTAAAAAATGAATTATGTATGTATATCTTATTAAACATATTTTCTAAGATCGTAAAAAAAGAGAATTAAAATTTAATTAAAATTTAAAATAAATGAAAGTTAATCGTCAAATACTCGCTTCACATACCAGCTCCCATCAACTTTTTAAAGAGAAACGTCTATATTAACTGCACTCAGATTACTATAACGAAAAATCTGAACGAAAAAATAAATGATGACGATGAGCACGACGACTTAAAACAAATGTGCATATACTTATTAAAGAGAAATAATTAAAATTTAATTTTCACATAGGTTCTTAGGAGGCTTAATCACATTAAAAAATTTGTCTAATTTGCTTTGATCTTTAATTTTTAACATTTTAAAAATAATTTACTATCTTCCAAAAATCTTAAAAATTTAAGTTGTTTAACTCAAAGTTGTTTAGCTTCACATATTTGGACCCATATATATAAAAGTGTGTATATGTTTACAAAACGCAGTGTTTTTCCATGAATTATAGTCATTATTTAAAAGCGCCAAAGGCAGCTTAAAGACTCAAAAGCTAGTACAAATATTTCTTTTCGATAATACTCCGATTTCAGTGTCAATATTTGTTTAATTCAATTTCAACTTAATAGCAATAACTTGCGGCGTCATAAATGCCATTTGGCTGCTTTTTGTTTAAACAATTTATGAGGCGCCCCACGACCAGCTTTTGTTTACCATCGTACAAATCATACAATTCGCAGATAATACCTAAAATGTGACTAAATATCGTATTTTTTACTAAACGGCGCACGTGCCTCTTGGCAGTAATATATATATGTACCTATATATAATATATATACGCGCTATGTGTATATAGTGCTAGTACTTCCAAGCCCAAGTCGCAGCTATTGCGAATCTTGTCATATTTTTCACGTTCCGGGCCAGCTGCTAAACAATAGCAACAAAAACCAACAACAAATTAACTAATAACAATAATAACAAAAGCAACTAATTGTTGGCTTAGTTTGATAATAATAACAATAACAAAAAACATCATGTGAACTGACAGCAAAAGCATGTGACTTTTTGTTATAAATAAATAAATTAAACATATTGCACAAATATGAAAAATAAATAATTCAAATATGGCAGGCAGTCCAGCAGCAAGAAGAAATTAGTAGCAAAATTTTGATAACAGTGTTGGGCAAAAATATGCGCACAAATGATTCACAATTGTTCTGACGAAATTTCAAAGCAAGTGTTGCTCATGTTAATAAGAAAATTGGAATCGTAATGCAAGTGCCCGATGTATATATCTTTATCGTCATAGGAAAGATATTCATATATAGACAGGATTTCTCAAGAGAACTTCAAAATTTAGTGAAAAAAAATTAAAGAACTTATGACTCATGTTACTATAACCTTACACACTTAAGAAGTAAGTTTGACCATTCATCAATGTTGCAGATTTCGCAACAGTCAAAGAGAAATTTGGGAGTCCACGTTAAAGAAAATGTTTACCTTATTTACAAAAATTATTTACAGTGCTGGACAAAAATAGGCTTACCGATAATTTACAATTGATTCAACAAAATTTTAAGCAAGTAGTACTCATGCTGATAAGAGATTTGACGGCATATTGAATCGTAATGGAATTTCCCGATAGCTGTATCAAAATATCTTTATCGGCATAAGAAAGATACTTACACATATAGGGGAATTTCCCAGCACCAAGACCCTGATAACAGCGCAAGCGCCCTGAAGATTTTATCAAGTTACTTTATTTTATCAACTTGTTTTTAGAGTAGTTAAAGATTTCAAAGAGATTCTTGGGAGTCCCAGTGAATGCAATTTTTTTTTAATACTATCTCCAATTTCAAAATTGACTACTACCAAATAACCGTAGAAGAAGTGAGTTTTAGTTTTAAATAAATTAAATTATTAAAAAAATTTTAGATATGACATATCTAAATTGTTATCAAAAATTTATTACAGTGTTGCAAAAAAATATTTTCTCAAGTCATTCAATAATTAAGTTAAATAAATTTCAAGATTATGCTTATAAACGATTTACAGTCTTTTGGAAATTTCCGAATGCTGTGTCAAAATATCTTTATCTATTTAGAAAAGATACTTACATATATAAGGGAGTTTCCCAGTACGAAGACCTTGACAGTATCGCCAACGTTTGCAATGCAAAATAATGAAGCTCTTAACATTAAAGTTACTGCATATTCTCAGCTTGTTTTTGAAGTAAGTTTTCTAACTCATAAAGCTCAAATATTTTCAATAGTTTTAGGAATCCAAGTAACAGAGAACTTTTTTTTTAACTTTTCATGCATTTTGTTTTTCTGCCATTTTACTTTAATACTATCTCCAATTTAAAAAGTAATTACTACTTAATAATTGAAAAGGCCGTTCTGCAGCGAGCTAGTATCAAAAATTGATCACAGTGTTGGCCAAAAGTATGTTCACAAGCCATTCATAATTAACTGGATGATATTTTATACAAGCATTGCTCTTGCTGATCATTTTTTTTTAGTCTAATGGATTCGTCATGGAAATTTTCGATAGCTGTGTTAAAATTTCGTTATCTATTCAGAAAAGATACTTACATATATAAGGGGATTTCCCATTACGAAGACCTAGACAGTTTCGCAAACGTTTGCAATGCCCAATAACGAAGCTCTTACCATTAAAGTTACTATATATTCTCAGCTTGTTTTTGAAGTAAGTTCTATCGTTTCTAAAGGTCAAATATTTCAAAGAGAGTTGTGGGAATCCCATTAAAAGTATCTTGAAATGCCTTTTTTCATTCTGCCACATTATTAAGACTTTCTTGCATTCTTAAACTGACTACTACTCTTAATAACATGAAAAAAAATAAGTTCTGCAGCAAGTAAAAGCTTGTAACAAAAATTGATTACAGTGTTAGCCAAAAATATTTCGACAAGTCACTCACACTTGATGCACAGGTATTGCTCATACTGATAAGCGATTTTAAGCCCAATGGAAACGTAATGGAAATTCCCAATAGCTTTTTATCTATTTAGGAAAGATACTTAGATAGGGGTATTTCTCCTATATATGTCAAGACCTTGACAATTTAGCAAAAGTTTGCATTGCAAAATAACGAAGCTCTTATCATTCAAGTTAGTATTATTCTCATACCTTGTCGTTCAAATAAGTATTATCTTTTGTTCAGACTCAGTGTCGAAAATTTCAAAGCAATTTGGTGAGTTTTTAGTGGGTCAATATAGTACATATAAAGTACAAAAGTTAATTTTTTGCGAAGTTTCGTTAAAAAATTCTACACGAGCTTATTGATACCTACATATATGTGTACCTTTTTTTTTTAAATTAGATTCAAAAAAATCGTTCAAAAATATATTGACAAGTTCAGTTGTAAACTAAATAAAAATTAAAAAAAAAGGCGTCATTAATTTTGAAATATTGTTGTTTGCTTCTTTTTTGTTCCTTAAACAGCTGTATCCTTTCAAAACTGTGTCCAAATGCTAAGTTACTATTACCATATTTTTAGCAAATTTTTAATTATTTTTCTGTCATACACTGGACATTTGTTTTTAGTATCATTTATTTAAACTTAACCGATAACTTGAAAACTCTATCAGATTAACTTGGCCCATGCCGATTGCTAATGATATTTTTTTTGTTGCGATCAAACTTTGTTCAGTCGTTCAAGCATGTTATATATACTATGTACTTCATGTACATATGTACATATATTTATAGCTATTGTTTTAATTATCAATGAAATTGAAGCATTTATAAATATCAATCTAATATTGTATTCTTATATATCGCTCATCAATATCAATCCAAAAGTCTTTTATGTCTTTGTGTAGCTACAAATAAATAATTATATGGACTTCAATTTTGCCATATTTTGTTGCTAATCTTTTGCCCAGCACTGTATCAAACTTTTAATGACTGATTATATATAATTTCACTACAATTTTTTTTTCCAAACTGTTGCAGCAATGTATATAAAGTTCAAACGTACAACTATATATATATATATTTATTAATGTAAGTAGCCTAAGTTATAAATAGTAAATGTTTGTATATATGTGTATAGCTCATGTATGTGTGTGCGTTGATTTGTGTGTTATTTAAAACCAAAGTAGCAAAAATTAAACATATAATATATTTGTAAATGTCCAAAAGTTCAACTAAAAAGTGAAATTTTTAATGTAATAAATAAAAAAAAAAAAAAATGAATGAAAAATTTTTGCATGTGTTGAAATACAAAGGAATTTATGCAAAAAAGAATTTTTAGCGCTGGTTTGCATTAAACTGCAACAAATTAATTAAAATTAAATAAACTGGAAATAACTGAAAAAACACTAAAGTTCTAGGAAAGTCTAAAAAATCGTTAAAAAAAAAAAAAACAATAAAATGGTCAAAAACTCACCGTAAATAATTTAATTAGTGCATATTAAAATTAAATTAGTTTATATGTATAAATGTTTTAAATTTAAGTAAATAGCTGGGTATCAATGCTATATAAAGCAAAAAATAAGACAGCGCTTAGCTTTGTCTTAGTTCCGGTCTATTCTCGGTCAATTTAGGAATTGAGATATCTAAAAGTTTCAGATGACAGTAGCTGCTATGGCAGTTCCCCGAACCCCCTATAAATAAGTGTTAACATGTGTGTATCGGTGTTATTGTAATTTTTTTTTGTGGAAATTATGTATTGTATTTTTTAAAAAAAGGCATGTTATGCACAACATCTACGTTACATATATGCATGTATATTGTATATAGCATATGAAGTACATATAAATTTAAGAAGAATACATCAAGCAATTACAATCGTATGTATTAAAGTAAAAGTAATAATAAAAATAAAAAGTTCAAAACATCAAATGTGTTTGCTTTTCATTTTTTTTTTCCAGCGAACCAGCTCGTTCCAGATGTTCCTTCGTGGTTCGCACAACATTCTGGTTAGTGATTGTTGTTGCTGTACGTATCTTTGAACTTTTTCTGTATCAGCTGATAGGCATTGTAAACTCTTTATGATGAAGATAGGCACAAAAAAAGAAAAAACAGAGAATAAAGAAAGTCATAAACGGAATCAATTAAGTCGTTTTATGGTTGGTTTTGAAATAGCTTACTTTTCTTTCGCCACCTTGAATGACTTTTTGCGCTGCTTTAGACAGGTGGTGCCCTCTGCAGCATCGTTATGTGGCAGATCGTTGGGAGATATCATGGTTATGTTGTCCGGATGGCAAAAGTAAGCTATCGAGTGGCGTCCACGTGAGCGTATGTGTTCCTGTTCGGGTACAACCACGCGATGTTCCTGTAAAGGGAAGCAAAAAGATTAAAACAGCTTATTTTGGCGCACTTTCGGATGTGTTGTCGATGGTTGCGGCATAGACATGATGATCATTTGAAATAAATGAAGGTAGTCTTTACTTGGTTCCTGCACACCGGCATATTCAGTGATATAAAATGCAGATGAAGGAAAGGCTAGGCTTCCCAGACATCAAAGCCGGAGGCAATCATCAATGTAAGCACGTGTAAATTGGTTAGATCACTATGGATCCTTTGTAATCAAACCGGCTCTTAAATATCAAAGACTTTATGAAAAACCCCCAAACTTTTAATCCTTAGATATATTTTTCAAGGGGCTAATCACTGATCCTAACTTGGAGCGTGAAATGTGGCAAGGCTTCCCAGTCATCAGGGTGTGAGGCCCGATTAGTCGTTATGACTCAGTGAACTGCATTGTCAAATTAACCTATAAAAATCCAAAAAAGAGATGATCATGTGATCGCAGGAATAGAGCCAGTTCTTACTTGGTTCCTAGTCAACAGGAACACCGTGGATATAAAATGGTAGATTATGGCTACGCAAGGCTTTTCATCGTTGCTATAGAAGACACTAAGATATCCTTGGAGTCAAATTGCTGATATACTATGAAGCAAACAAGTGCTAGGTCATCACAGCCATTAGGGCTTAAGGCAATCATTCCTTTCCGCACGGCTCAAATGGTTGGATGGATGATGGACCTTACTCATTTGGGCAACATGGTTTCATGTCCATGAAAAAGAAATGGCCAATGAACTGGCCTTTTGCTAGGTTTTCCAGCCATCACGGCCTGCGACAAAATCTGTATGCAACTCTGGAAATCATTTCATATTTAACATAGCTCATGTGGATAACATGATTCTAGTTGAAAACCCATCTTGCATGGAATATCTGCAGAGGGGCAAACCCACGAAACATGGGCAAATTTGTCAATTTCGGGTAGTGACACACTTATGTCTTCCCGTCTCTTCGTGTGAGTCATAGTAGTGCTTCCTTACTTTCTTACCCTGTGGCACCCTTTAACTTTCCCTTCTCCATAGGGTTGACAAGGGACAACGCACTTCAAAGCATCCCCTCCATTCACCACAATTCGAATCTATTCTAAATTGTACTCACCAAAGCGGGATAGCGTTCCTCTGTCCATATAGACAATATTTGGCCACAGTTCACCAATATTGCGCCCGGCAGATGACCCACGCGATGCCATTTTTCGCTGCCCGGCAGCTTAACTTCCAGACCGCCCTCTGAGTCCTGCGCTAGCAGCGTAAATGTGCCATAGTCTACGTGTGCTCCACAGCGTATTACCTCGCCATTAGCCAGCTTGTGCTCGGCCAGCTCACTATTGCCATTGGATCCCATGCCATCTAGCTCATTTAGGTCATCGCGGGGATTGTGTTCTGGCCGAAAGTCCGGTTGATCTGATAAGCAACGCTGGTAGCTGTACTGGCAACGACCCTTGACAAAGTCATTCTTGCCGGGCTCATCGTCCACTATGGGTGGATAGTAGAGCATGCGCAGGGTGGTCATATTGTCGTGATCGCCGGACAACATGTGTGAGTGCTTTTCCAGGAAAAATGTGTGCGGTAGGTCCAGCGAGACGGCTAGAGCCTGTAGTATAAAGCTGGCTAAGGCCTTGAAATCCGTAGCCAATGTGCTGATGTGATCCGCAAAGCCGGGCAGCGGCTCCTCGGGCAAATTCTTTGCATTGAGTGTGCAGATATTGAAGGCATGACGCAGTTCTGGTGTCTTGCCATCGAAGCGCTCTATGCCTGGACTGACATAACCATGGTTGTCGCCATCCGAGCGTATGTAGTGTTGTTTAACATCGTCGGCTAGATCTACAAAGTCATCCAGATGATCCCAGGCGGTCTTGAGCTGAGTGTGAAATTGAAATTGTATAGAAAGGGGCATTGAAAAAGCAGTGCAGGGAGTGCTTACCTTCTCATCTGATATGCCATGGTTGACCAGCAGCGCCATGCCTTTCTCAGACAGCGCCTTCTGTAGCTGGTGACCCACGCGATTGACCACCGATTTAACGGGCACTTCCTCAATGCCTGCAAAAAACAATATAGGTATATAAAAGAGGTGATTAGAAGAAATAATTCATCTTTATATTGTTCGTTATAAATTGTGATTATCTTTAAAATGCGAAAATAAAAGTCTTTGGTATGCGTATGTTTGAATACTGTTAAATGTTTTGACTGATTGTTGGTTTATGACTTCCAAGAAACACGTTTGAGTAAAAACAAAACAAAGGTAAGTGATATAGTGGCTAATAGCGACTGTAAGATACTCTATATAAAATATCTTAAAATTTTAAGGCTATGTTTTGTAACAACTAGCTATAGCAATGCCAGCTACTACTATTTTAGGCAAGTTCGGAGCACTTAATTCTAGAAAAAATCAGCATATTTTTATAAAATTTTAGCAATTTTTCCAAGCCTTAAAAATGGGATATAGTATTGGCTAGTTGGAATTGGAATTTGTGTAAAGCGCGTCTCTTACTGAAGTTTCAAAACTGCATCAATTTTATAAGAGTATATATTGGAAAAAATATTACACTGTAAGAAGTATCAAAATCTAAAGCCCAAGCTTTTCACAAGATATATATATACTTTATTAATGTGTTCTAGGAGAATCGCAAATAAAGGGTAAAAATCTATTACACTAGTTCACAAATTTAAGGGTCATCGAGTTAACCTTCCTAAAAAAGTGTTTTTAGGGTAATTTGGGGTCGAGAAACACGAAAATGGCAACCTTTTTTTTTTTTCTTAAGCACCGTTTTCGAGATTTTTTCGAAAAACATGTTTTTCGGCACTTTTTTCAATTATTCCTCAATATCACGTGAACAATAATATGTACAGATTAAGTAAAAATTATCGAAGTTACAGGCAACCAAAGTCGAAAAAAAGTGTAATTTTTTACCATTTTTCAAATTACACATTTTCGGTATGCTTTTTATTAACGAAAAAAAAATTTTAAAAATTATGTTAAGCTTTAAGCTGAAAGAGACTTCTTTTACGAACATTTCGAGTCTAAGTTCTTTAAAGTTTTTTCGACTTTGGTTGCTTGTAATTTCTATAAAGAGCACAATACCTTTCGCTCTGATCGTCTTTCATGTCGATACAAAATTTTGTTCACGAGATATTGACGAATAACTAAAATAAGTGTCCAAAAACATGTTTTTCGAAAATATCTCGAAAACGGTGCTCGTGTTTCTCGACCCCAAATTACCCTAAAAAACACTTTTTTAGGAACGTTAATTTTTCGTGTAAACTAGTGTTATCTAAGAGAGGCGGTATTTGTTATCAGTTTTGGCCAAGCCTTAAAGACAGATTTGGTCTTTATGGATTACACAGTCAACCAAAAAAAAATTTGACATTCGGATTCAGAAGGCAGACGTTTTTAGGTTTGCTGAATCCAAATCCGAAGTCAAATCAACCCCCTATAAATATTTATAAATAAATATCATAAATCATAAATTAGAACAGAGCGACTTGTATTCATAGAATACTCTAACATATTTCGGCATTCACATGATCATATGATGACTTTCGAAAGGAGTTGTTGACGAAAGATGATCAAAATAATAATTATATTCTCTCAAATAATAGCGTTGGCTACCTCTTAATTTGATAACTAATAATGTAGAAATTTTGAAAAATATTCTGAGAAATATTCACCATCTGCTTCTGTCTAAAAAGTACACCTGCAAAACCCCTATACCACCAAACTCCCAGAAATAAGACATAAAAGCAAAAAAATACACTAAAGCTGTAAGCACCCAATAACCATAAAGTGTTAATAGGGCAGGGAACAGCCCATTTTATTGCAATCAATTTGACGCCCAAATCGCGTTTTATTCAATAGCTACTCAATAAAATATCTATGTACTATAAACAAACATATACACAGATAGATACATATGTATATGAACGCTATAAATAACTACAATATAAACAATCGAATAGAATAATCGTACAAGTGGCACTCAGAGGGTTACTTGGGCGCCTTTAGTAACCAAAGCCACGTGCCACTTACATAACACAGGTGATTAGCTGTTAATTAGAATTTGTAATTTACAGCAAAACCAAAGTAAAAACCCATGTAATTGAAAAACAGCTTAAAACCAAACAAGTGGAATGGCTATAGTCGGAATAGTTCGAACGTAATATACCCTATACCCAAGACAACTCACTGAATTTAATTTAAGTTAATTCTCTGGGTTTTAATTAAATTTTTACGCACTTTAAAACATAGTCAACTTGCACTGAGACCGTAGAATACACTGCACACTACTACTACTGCCGTCCTTCTCTTCTAGTGGAGCATAGGGCCTGCACATTAGTTTTGCCAAAAGTTCAAAGTTACACGTTTTATGGGAAGTTTGTTTTGAGGCCAGTACACAGCAGTTCGAAGAGCTTCCGAACAAAACTTGTAACTTAATTGCTTCAAGAACGAACAGTGTGTGCCTATTAAAGAAATGTTTGCTTTTTCCTATGCTTCTGGGGTAAATCTTAACTGGTAAGCAGAGAAGTGAGTGAGAGTGGAAGATTGTTAAGCAAATATTTACACTTCGTGCCAAATTTTCAGTCCATTAATAAAAAAGTGAAATTTTTCATATGACGGAGTATAATTTTCATACTTTTTTAGATTGTTAGTGCGATACTTGATCGCTAATAAATGTTTTTATAATAAATATTTTTTTTCCCCCGTTGAGCTTAGTTTCCACACAATCATGAAGCAACACTGTTTTTTGATTTTTTTTTCTCGCTGCGTACTGGTCTAGGTAAGAACTATAAAACCTTAGCTAAAATTTTTTGTTTGACCTACTTAGTTAAGTCGTTGGATATAAAGTTCATTGAAATAAATTATTTTCTATGTTTATATTTGTTCAGGCACATCAACTTTTTATTTAAAAAATTTAGCAAAATTATTTGAAAATCAATTTTATAATTATAATTTAAACATTATTCAAAACTAAAAAAATTATTATTTTCTATTTTTATTTTTTTAAATTAAAAATATTTCCAAATTTTAGGTTGTACCGGTTGACCCCTGGGGGGAGTCACACATAGACTAGGTAGTCCTTAGTGATTAATTTAGTATAGATAGTATAAATTTTCACAAATTTTAAAAGTCTAAAGGTCCTAAAGTTTTATTTTTTTATTTTACTAAAAAATTGTTTACAATTTTGAAAACTTTTAAAAATTTTCAGCTTAAAATTTATTTTTTTTTTGTTAAATTTTACTTTAGGTGCTTGCAGTAAATTTTTACCTATAATATTTGCAAGTAATTTAAAATTTTATATTAAAAAAAGTTTATAAGCTAAAAAAATAAATTCAAATACTAAAATAAGCATAAATAAAAAAGAGTTGCCGTACTACTTTAAAACCTTTTGGAAAAATGTTATTATTATTAGTATTTAAGTATTTAATTTCTTTTATTAAAAAAAATTTTTCAAAATAATAAAATAGTATCAGATTCATAAAAAGTTGGGCCTCAGTACGCAAAATCGCCTTTTACTATACTAGCAATGCCACCCACATACGGAATAATTTTTTTTATTATTTATTTCCAGAAAATAGATTTCAAATTATGGCTCTGTTCAAATTGTTCTAAATATTATTCCTTGGGCACCGTTGTGACTCGAGTAGGAGATAGCGGCCGAGTCACAAAAAGAAATGAAGGCCTCGCCTGACATCGAATTTAACGAATGCTGGAAGGTTTTGAAGAAGAATCTAGCTATATCAAGGTGTATTAAATAAGGAGGAACTACATTTTTTCACTCTGTCTTTACTTAGATTCTGCAAAAACTTGGGCTAATTTATTGTGTTTTCGAGAATATGTAAAGAAATTTTATTTCACAATTACATTTACTTAAATATATAATCATTCCTAGAGGTGAAGGCCTTTTGTTACAAACTTAACTTAACTTAATCTTTATTAAATAAAATAAATAAATATAATAATTCCTAACTCATTTCTCCCAAGTTGTTTGACATCAAATTTTGTTCGCAATAATTGTATATACCCATTTACGCTTTGATTTAAAGGGTATAACAACAAAAACAAATGCCAACCACGTTGCAATAATGGGCCATGATAGTTGCAACTGCTGACTGCATTTAACGTTAGTTGAAAGCAAAATAAACTAAAGCTCAATAAGCGAATAAGCTCAATAAATGCAATAAAGGTAAATGCAATCAATTTCAATGTAACGGACGGCGTTTTGTCATTGAAAATGGCGGCGTCGATGACAATGACTTGGAATTGCAGTATGCCGTAACATTACATAAAGAAATACCTTCACACAGAGACACATGAACATAGTACATGCACACATACATTCGCATACATATATTGATGGCCGCAGCGGATATGGAATTGATGTGGCAGCCAGCGGAAGCCACTTAAGTCGCATAATGCTACCACACACACATACACCCAAACTAACAATGTCAAAAGTTCTTGGCCAACTCAATAAATATATATGTATATGGTATATACGTGTATAGAGCTATCAGCTTGCAAGTGCGTGAAAATGATTTTTAAATTGAATTTTTACTCATTCATCGATTTGTCCATATATGTATGAATGGACAATACTTAGCAACCAGAACGTCACACAGGTCGTATGCGCAATCTATTTATAAGTTAGCATTCACATTGCTTGCATGCAGCCCCTCTATGACGCATGCCCCATTACTATATGCTGATAAGACCTCCCCGAAAAAAACACTTACTACTTATAACAATTATACGTTGTCTAGTAGTTGTTTTTGTTGGTGTTGTTGTTGTCGTTGTCGTTGTACACACGCCTTATCGCATATGTTCAATGAGCTAATTGTCGTCATGCCTTATAAAGAAGCTTCTACACGCTAATTCTATTACTACTCTAGCATGTAATGGGTGTTTTTTTTTTTTTGTAATTTGTTAGAAATAACAGTATCATCAATATTGTATAAACTATGAATCAGGGCAGTTTAAAGCGAAAGCCGTTTGGAATTATTCACCCTTTTTCGAGATTTTGTGCATTTTCTTGGGACTGCGGACTATATTGCATATGAAAATTGGCTTTATTACCCAAATGTCCTTCAACATAAACTTTTTTACACAGTTCCCTAAAATATAATTACTGCACTTAAAAGCCAATTCCAAACAAAGTAACTGTAGAGTAGAGAGCTTGTCGATATTAACGATTTTATTTAAATCATTTTTAAAATCAAGTGAACTCAAGTAAATTTTTAAAAATAATTTGATGGTTTCCTTAAAGTTTTGCGAAAAAAAAATGTATTATATTATATAAATATTAAGATCAAACTTTTATCAAACTTTTAAAAAACACGTTAAGAAATTTTGGTATTATTTTTATACCCTGTACCTATAGGTACAAAGGGTATACTAGATTTGTGCAATGTATGTAACGGACAGAAGGAGGCGTGGCAGACCCCAAGTCCTTTATACCAAAATGCTTATCATAACCTCGGGTAGCGATTGAGCCATGTCCGTCCGTCCGTCCGTCCGTCCGTCCGTCCGTCCGTCCGTCCGTCTGTCCGTCCGTCTGTCCGTCCGTATGAACGCCTAGATCTCGGAGACTATAAGAGCTAGAGACACGAAACTTTACCAGCTGGTGCGCATATTTCCTAAGCAGATGAAGTTGGTTGAATCATGTCAATATCTTTCCCCGTTCCCCCGCTGTAGATTTTCGCGGTTCTTAGCCACACCGTTTAATATTTTCATTTGAAATTAAAGAGAGCGATGCGTTGTGGATACATGCATCTATGTGTAAAAAATGAACAAAATCGGACAAATACAACAGAAGTTATAGTCAAAAATGTGCAAATTTCACCTCCCCTTGCCAATAAACTGCGTCAATATTTGACTCTACGCAATTATGGCTACAAGTGACCTAGAATCACAATTTTTGGTAAGCTCATTCATGTGGCTCTAATGAACAAATCCACATCCAAATTTTATCGATGCGGTCCCCCCACCCCCCGCAATCGATTTACCGTGTTTTCTCCCACACCCCTCAACATATCAACTTGAAACTTACCCATAAAATAGCTTCTTTGACGTAACTTTCGATTTTCATCAAAATCGGTATAAATTTACGGAACTTATAATATAATACTATATATAAATATCGTTTTGCACCAAAAAAAAAATAAATTCCAATTGGAAAGTTCTTAGATGGAATATGCAGGAAAAATTTTTTTGACACAAAAGGTACAGGGTATTCCACTGTCGGGCACCGCCTCGACTGTACCACATTTTTTTATTTATTATTATTACACATTATAAAAATGGTATAAAAAAAAGGTGGTTGACATATTTGAGGAATAGCAATTTACTATATTTTCATAATGACTTTAATTTTATAAATTGCTTCTACTGAAATAATTGTAACATTTAATATAAAGCACCCCACGCTTTTTTCACTATAATTGAATTATTTTATTAATAATTTAATTTCTAATTTAATCTTATTCAAAATTAATTAGTCGAAATTGATTGTCGGAATTTTCTATTGCTGTAATGCAAACTCTTGATACATCAAAATTATTTTCTACTTTTTAGTTCGGTTTGCTATTAAAGCGTGTTTTCTTATTTTTTTTAAACTATAATTTTTTATTATGTATATTATTTAATTTTAAAAAATTTTAAAATGTTTTTGTTTTTAAATTCGTATTTTTTTTTAATGTAGAAAAATTAAATTTGTATTTTCTTTTAAGCGTCCTATTAACAGAATATATTAAAAAATTGATTCAAAAATATTCAGTAGCTTATTCACATACAAATAAAAAGGGAAAACACATTTTTTTAAGTTAAGCCATATTGATTTGATCATTAGTTTTTGATAATCATTGGGCGCTGTTTTCGATACCTTATCTAGCTAGACACTTATCTCTTTATAGTTATTAAACAATTATAACTTTTTTGTCTAGGGTATAAAGTCTTAGTTAAGCAACTAGAAATTAGCTAAGCGCTACAAAATCTTATTACAATAAATTTAAATAAAATTTTTAATGCAATAAATCAACTTTAAGCCTTAAACATTTTTGCGAAAATTAAATATTTATGCAAAATACAAATTTGTACAATTTTCAGCTAAAAAATAAAAGTTATTTAAATTTAAAATTCGAGAAAAATTTTAATTGTTAAAAGAAGTTTATATGCTTACATATACTAAAAAATTTCAAATAAATAAAAACCTTTTTTTATTAACATTTTATTAAAATACATTTTTTTTTTTTTTATTTTATATACTTAAAAATTATGTTTTAAATTTAAATTGCAAATAAGCTTATAGCCCAGCAACAAAGGCCTTCAGGCTGAGCTAAAAACAAAAAACTTAAATTACTATTTATACCCTATACCGTATGGTACAAAGGGTATATTGTGTTTGTGCAAGCCGAAAATGTATGTAACGTACAGAAGGAGAAGTCGGAGACCCCCCAAAGTTACCTAAAGTATGATCAGAGTGACTAGAGAAGTCGATATACCCATGTCCGTCTGTCCGTATGAACGCCTAGATCTCAGAGATGGTAAGAGCTAGAGCAACCAAACTTTCAGATAAGATCCCTTATTAATCCATAGGAGACAAGTTTATTTTATTTTTTTGATATCGGAACTACATTATATAGCTCCCATAGGGGTGTTTCAGAGGACCTCGAAAAAAAGCAAAAGTTTTAGATGGATAATTCATTTGTTTATGCAGATATCATAACCAAATTTGGTAATCGGAAGTTTTTTAGAAACCCCCAGCACTGTACCAAATTTTATCAAAATCGGTTGACTATATCATATAGGTCCCATAGGATCGATCGGTCGAAAATTTGTTTTTTGTACAAAATTCGTTGTGTTTCGTTTGTTTGTGAAGATATTGTAACCAAATTTGACATTAAGAAGTTTTTTGGAGATGTTCAACACTGTACCAAATTTGATCAAAATCGGTTGACTATATTATATAGCTCCCAAAGGGCCAATCGGTCAAAAAAACGCTTTTTGTACAAAATTTGTTGTGTTTCGTTTGTTTGTGAAGATATTGTAACCAAATTTGGCATTCAGAAGTTTTTAAGAGATGGTCAACACTGTACCAAATTTTATCAAAATCGGTTGACTATATCATATAGCTCCCATAGGGCCGATCGGTCGAAAAAAGTTTTTGATTAAAAATTCGTCTGTTTTTGGTTGTTTATGAAAGTATCATAATCTAATTTGGCAATCAAATGTCTTTTGGTGTTCTTAAGCAATTTACCGGATTTGATTGCAAGCAGTGGTACAGGGTATCCCAAAGTCGTCCGCGTCCGACTTTAACGTACGCCATCTTTTTTTTTTGATTTATTATTTTAAAAATATTGTTATGAGATCCCAAGACAGGCTTCGGATAAACTTTGTTTGAATTGAAATACACCTATTCCGTTAGTTTCTCACCTCGACCGACTTTATGTTATTAAACTGAATTTCTAGAGTTACATAATTTGGCACCAAGTCATGCTTTCACATAAGACCATTCTGGCATATTGATTATACCAAATATTTTGAATCAAGCGAACTCTGTGGCTTGGTTAAGAGGAACACCCTTTAAGTAACTGATATAATTGCAATAACTGCAAGATTTTTATTATCATATGTAAAATCTGTATAGTAGTTGTTAGAACACAAAGTATATGTTTTTGTTTACATGGAAAGGTCAGCAAGCCACAAACAGCTGCAACGCGCCAAATCGAATGTATTTAATTGGGGCCTAAAGTCGATGATGATGATGATGACGATGAGACGCCAATGGCAATGTTAACAACGAGTAGTCGGGTTGCGTTTCGATTTGAATTTTATTAGGCACACGCAATGCTGATTGTTGTACAATTTGAGTACATCTAGTAAGCACAGTGCCGGAATGCAAATGAGGGGGGCCCAAGGGCTGGGATAAGTAAGAGATGCTATCGTGAAATTATGATATGAGTTGTTGCTCTGGCTACAAGCCTTTTATAATTGAGAATTAATTTTAACTTTATTATTATATAAATAAATAAATAATAAAGACTCTGCAATAAAATTTTGCTTAACGAAATCTAGCCCTTCCAGCGGCACGCGATCTACAAGTCTTTAATAAATGCCTTAGTCTAAGTGAAACTTAAGGAGAGGCCTACTAGAGATTTTCGGAATTGTTTTCGTATAGCAAAAAATAGATTTATATATTAATAGAACGCTGCGATGGTTTGTGAGTACATATGGGGCCATACCCAAATTACGTGGCTCGTTTACGGGGTTGGGGGTCTTGAAAATACCACGCTTGCTCAAAATGGGGGGGGGGGGGGGCGTGGTGTGCAAAAATTGGGTCACGTAATTTGGGTACGGCCCCTATACAGTGTAACTCTACTTTAAGAAATCCGCATGGGAGCAGAATATAGGATCGTTAAGTCCAATTATCTTTAAAAATTTGTTATACCCAAAATCGGTGTACAGAGATCATAAAAACTGTGTACTTCAAAGAATATTCGTAATATGGAAAAATTCATTGTACAGGAGTTTGATATAAAGAAAAGTTCAGCTGTACAAATTTTCAGAGCTTGGAAGTCGACGAATTTGAAATCTATCATAGATATAGATTTTGCTTCCCAAATCTCTTTTTAAACAAAAAATTATCAAAAGATCACACTCTTAATCTTTAATGGCACTACAAGTCGATTTTGGATCAGTATGACTGATATATATATATTTTATATTTTATTAATATATTTTGTTATTTATGTTTGCTAAATTGGTTTCTAATCGTAATAATATACCATTATAATTTTCAGCTGCATTTTGGACTCCCAAACACGAAAATCACAATAAAACATTTTAGACCAACATTTTTTATTTTGTTTTCGGAACTCTGAAGAATTTGTATGTAATACGCCGTACTCCGGAAAACGAAAAATACACAACAACAACAATTTTATTCGGATACGTTTTAGCGTGCTCCGAATAACGAATTTTTCGAAAACTTCCCTTTTTATTTTCGATAAATTCGTAAATTTTCTTTCTCTCATGTTTTATTGACGCGAAATTATTTTTGTTTGATACAAAACCGCTCACATGGTTGCCGCAGCTCTGCATCTTTTTATACCCTGTACCTATAGTTACAAAGGGTATACTAGATTTGTGCAATGTATGTAACGGACAGAAGGAGGAGTGGCAGACCACAAGTGCGCATATTTCCTAAGCAGATGAAGTTTGTTGAATCATGTCAATATCTTTCCCCGTTCCCCCGCTGTAGGTTTTCGCGGTTTTTAGCCACACCGTTTACTATTTTCATTTGAAATTTAACAGAGCGATGCGTTGTGGATACATGCATCTATGTGTAAAAAATGAACAAAATCGGACAAATACAGAAAAAGTTATAGTCAAAAATGTACAAATTTCATTGCCCCTTGCCCATAAAGTGCATCAATATTTGACTCCTCGTAATTATGGTTACAAGTGACCTAGAATCACAATTTGGTAAGCTGATTCATGTGGCTCTAATGAACAAATCCACATCCAAATTTTATCGATGCGGTCCCCCCACCCCCCGCAATCGATTTACCGTGTTTTCTCCCACACCCCTCAACATACCAACTTGAAACTTACCCCATATACATATATAAATAACTTCTTTGACGTAACATTCGAGTTTCATCAAAATCGGTAAAAATTTAGGGAACTTATAGGTATAAATATCGAATTTCACCAAAAAAAAAAATTCCAATTGGAAAGTTCGTAGAAGGAATATGCAGGAAAAATTGTTTGCGAGACAAAAGGTACAGGGTATTCCACTGTCGGGCACCGCCTCGACTGTACCACATTTTTTATTAATATATTTTGTTATTTATGTTTGCTAAATTGGTTTCTAATCGTAATAATATACCATTATAATTTTCAGCTGCATTTTGGACTCCCAAACACGAAAATCACAATAAAACCAAAATTAGACCAAAATTTTTTATTTTGTTTTCGGAACTCTGAAGAATTTGTATGTAATCAGCCGTACTCCGGAAAACGAAAAATCCAAACCGAACAATTTTATTCGGATTCGTTTTAGCGTGCTCCGAAAAACGAATTTTTCGATAACTTCCCTTTTTATTTTCGATAAATTCGTAAATTTTCTTTGTCTCATGTTTTATTGACGCGAAATTATTTTTTTTTGATACAAAACAGCTCACATGGTTGCCGCAGCTCTGCATCTTTTTATTGCTATATGTTGTTTACATTTCATTTTCATTAAAATATTACTAGCTCTTTATTATTCTGTCTTTTAAATAAAATTACACAAAAATAATACTTTAGAAACAATATTTATTGAAATTAAACACCACTTAGCTATACTTGCTACGAGGGAAATTTTCTTTGTGTAACGCGGGAACCCTGTCGCACTTATAGGCAAAAAAAAAAAATTCGTTTTGCACAACGGATGCTAATTTTTGGGTTGAATCAGTAAAAAATAATTAAAAGTAATTGTCAATAAATATCTAACTTGAAGTTGGCATAAATAGAATCTAAGAATATCAAAAAATATAAAAAAAAAGTTGTTCGTACTTTTTTAAACCTATTTTGCCAATTCGTTTTAATTTCTCTTGCAACTAAACATTCGGTTTCAAACCACATAAAAAATTCGTTTTGGTTAAAATGGGAGAACCAAAGATTCGGCTTCAAAACGAATCCGAATCAATTGTTCGGTTTCATTATCTGGAGCACGGCTGATTCAGCCGATCTCGATTTTGAATCGATTTATTTGACCAAATTAGCTTTTTTAACCAAAAGCCAATTTTAAACCATTTTTCATTACCAGCATACAAACTACTGGATTGATCTTAATGTAATCGAAAAAAAACACTTGTAGGAACTCTGCTTTTTTAATTCAAGTGTAACTCTGGCCAATTCAAAGTATCTTCAAAAATGTTTGAAATTTTTAAATGCAAATATAACCACAACAAAAATAAAGAAAAACGTTCCATACAATTTATTTTACCGAAAATCTTGATAAGTTATAGAGACCATATATTTTTTTATAGTTTTATACCCATAGCAATAATTGTAGTATAGATTTGTGCAATTTATGAAAAATTTTACAAAAGGCCACATTCAAATCAAACTGCCTTTCTTGGGTAGAGATAATGTTGTTTTCGATTTTTGCAATCCATTTAACTATGGAAATGACTAAAAATGTTCGGGTGTATTTTTCACTGAACTAGTTTAGTTCGGATTAAATATTACCTACATAAAAATAAAATAAATGTAATTTTTTGTTATTCCAATTTAATTCATGAGTATACAAGCTAGAGCGAACAAATTCGATATGTGAGCGAACTCGTAAACCTAATCAACAACAAAATGTGGACTTTTTACATACACTGTTTCCCCCACTCCCCCATTAACCGCTTCTCCTAAACAAAACTTACTTTTTTTAGGAAAACTGGATGACTTTAATATGTCAACGTGTGTCTTTTCGATCATATGCAAGCGCACAGTTCTTAGGGCCCCTGAGCAATGGCCCGCCCAATTGAGTTTTATTTCAATGCGGCCCTGTTGAGTTAAATAAGTGTGTGGACATATTTAGCTTTTGAGTTGCTTGGTGTTTTGGCATGCATACAATTCAATTAGAGTCGCATTGGCTTGATGATGTTGTTTTTGTTGTGACTTGGTTGTTTATGCGATTTTGCTCAATCCAATCCACATTTTCATTTAAATTTCCATTTATGCCAAGTGAAGCGCGGTCACTGTTCAATTGACGACAATTTGTTGCCATTTTACAAAGCCAATGTGCCAAGTCATGCCTCACCCTGCTCATAGCCTCAGACCTCAGACTGCTTTCAACTTATATACTTATCTATATAATATAGTTATATCTCTGTTTTTTTTTTTTTTGTTTGCCAAATTGTCATGCTAATTTATCTATATTGAGCCTAATTAATTGAGTCAGCATAATCGTGCTGCTGCTGCTGCTGTTTTTTCTACTTTTTTGAGATCATCTCTGCTATAATTTGTATCTACAAATGTATATGTAGTATGTAGCTATAGAGCATCATGGCTGGCCCCATTAATGTTTGTTTATATTAATTTCAATATAGCTTTTTGTTTACATAAATTTATAAAAAATTGATTGGTTTTATGCATTTATGGTACGCCATAAATTGCTGTTGAGGATTCATTTGTTGTTCACTTGTGGTTGATTTTTCACATTCTCATGGAATGGATTTCGGTCTGCTGTTTTTGGACTCGAATGTTTCGACATTTGCTCCTATATATTAGTATTGTATATTTATAATTCAATATTTATTATGCAATTTGTATGTACGTGTATACAACTTAATGGCTGCAATTCACTTAGGAATTCACATTATTGAAATGTATTTAATTTTATTTATATGGAGCTGGCAATAAAATGTTAAAAGCGGCCTTTGAAAATTTTCATAGCTTAGTTTGAAAAGCAAAAACAAACGATCTTTGGAAATTCCGAGTTGTATAAATAAACCATAAATACTATATTTTGAATAGATCGCAGTGGTAGAAAAATATGTATTTCAGCAAAACATGCTCAGGAATACATTAATTTATTCCAGACAAAAAAAAAATATGAAACACGTGTGGGCGATAAAGATTCCAAAAATAGCTTTATAAAATGTGCGTTGAAAGTGCAAGCTACCTAGGCAGGCGATATCTAAAAAGATCGAAAGTTGTTTTCTTTTTGATAAATCTTTGGTGATAACCAGGTTAGAGTTATGCGAGTATAAATAAATTTGTTTCAGATACAATATCTAAAAATAACAAAAATAATGCTTACGCCAAATTTTGAACCGAAATTTGAGTGATTTATCGTAAATAGATAAAGGGGAGCAACCTTAAAGCATTTGAGTATTAGGCATATATACAGGCCTGTTGACAGTGAATGGTAATTGGAGGATGCCAAACGGGGCCTGAAGGCTCAAAATTTGAGTAAACATGAAATATGGAAATTCTTCGGATAAAATTTCTGCGCTCAGACACTATCGATACTCAGCTATTTTTATACAAAAACAATTTGTTGAGTGACAGCCACCAGTATATCTGCTCTTTGTGGATTTTGAGAAAACTTTTGACACCATAAAGAGATGCGCGATTTGGTCCACTCTAAAGAGTCATGGTGTTCCAGAAAAAATTATAGACATGACAAAATGCCTATACGACGTTGCCAGAGAGTGAAAGCTTCACAATCGACGGAAGGGTGCGCTTATCACCGCTTCTTCATTCATCTTTGTGTTGGATAAAGTACTTATGCGAACAAACGCTGTTGCGTCAGAAGGCATCCAATGGAGGATCAACCAAAAATTGAACGACTTGGACTACGCAGATGATATATGCTTCCTATCGAACTCTCTCGCAGGCACAAACTCTAGGACAAAACTTATGCGTCTACAGACGGCAACAACAACACCACTGGCTGTCCAGGTACTCAATGGCAATGCCATTACAATTGAGGACGTCGAGAAGTTCTGCTACCTTGGTAGCTACATCTCAAAGGACGGAGGAACTCTTGACGACGCTTTTTACAAACTAAACAAAATATGACAATCGCGCAAACTGTCTCGCAGGACTAGGCTAAGGATATTCAATACGAGTGTCAAACCCATCCTGCTATATGTCGCGGATACTTGATAGTCTGGGTGCCAAAATACAAACGTTTGTCAACAAATGTCTACGCATAGTCTGTCGCATATTCTGGCCACAAACAATATCCAATGTTGAGTTAATGGAAGTATGCAACGCTGTGCCGATAAATGCGGAAATAAAACAACGGAAATGGAACTGGATCGGTCACACGCAGAGATGACAACAACGTGGCGAAAATGGCGTTCCAATGGAATCCACAGGGAAGACGTCGGCCAGGTCGTCCGAGACTGACATGGACAAGGACGATCGCAGCAGAAAGCCAAGGTCGTGCCTCCTGGAACGAATTGAGGCACTTAGCTCAAGATAGAAACTGTTGGATATCTTTTATTTCCGCCCTGTGCTCCATCTAGGAGCGAAACATCTTTCAAGAATTTATATTTTGTAATTTGTGTCAAGGAATTATACAAAAAAAAAAACCGGCAACAGAATTGAATGGGATCTAGGTTAGTCAATTAATATTCGTTATTTCAGCAAAGGTGGAGCTTAACTCCAGTGCACAAACGGCGTTTTAAAAACCTCGAATTATTTACCTATACATTTTTCTCTTTATTCAATATGATGATGATGATGATGATGAGGTTCCTTTAACTCCTGTTGGAGCATAGGGCATCCACAAAACATTTCCATCTCGTTCTGTTTCTTGCAATTAGTTTGATTTGGCCCCATGATTTTCCTGATTTTTTAATTTCTTTTTGGAGGCTGCGTTTCCATGTTGTTTTGGGCCGCCCTTGCTTTCTACGTCCTTGAGGATTCCATTCAAGAGCTTGTCTGCATATTTCGCAAGAATCTTTGCACAGCGTGTGACCGATCTAACCCCATTTCCGGGCTTTTATTTCTGTTGATATCGGTCGCACCCCTTATCTTCTGTGGAGATCGGCATTTGATATTGTATTGGGCCACCATATTTTTAGGATGTTTCGGAGACATCTGTTTACGAAGGATTGGAGCTTATTGTTTATGTCCTCGGTCGTCAGCCAAGTTTCGCTGCCGTATAGTAATACAGATAGGACGTTTGATTTAAAAATTCGTACTTTAGTTTTCTCATTTATGTATGGCGATCTGAAGAAAGTAGGCTGTTTTTTGTTTAAAAGCGATAAATTTTCAAAAATTAAAAATCAACATGAATTTTCATGAATTATCATCCACATCTGCTATTTGCATTATTTTTATTTTGGTAAACAATGTGAATATATTTGTATGTAAATGCTGGCTGCCAAATTATGAAAATTTGTATAAACCGTTTTTTATATTATTGTTTTGAAGCGATATTTCCTACTCGTCATTTATTTCGCTTTCAAAACAAGTTTCTGCACATTAATTTTGGTTCTGGCAGCAAAACAGAACAGCAACAAAAAGTGGGGCAACACTGTTTCTGCGTACAAGTTTGCTAACAAACGTTTGGCAACGTTTCTTTTTATACAAAGTTTTGTTTGGTTTGGATTGGCCAAGTGGTCTACAAAAATGTTTCATATGCATTTCTCTGCCCAAATATTTTAAGCGAGTTAAAAAGATACATATTGCCAAAAGCTCTATTAATCAGCAGCTAGAAAGTTAGCTTCTGTGCTGTAGCGAAATAAACATTCATTTCATTTGTGTTTGATTTATGACCGTTTATTATAAATGTTCAAGTTGCAAAGCAAAATCTTATGCAAATATTTGTTTATAGATTTACCAATTAGCTGCATAGAAGCAGATGCCAATAAAAGATACTTAACCTTCTAAGCGGCTTAATGACTTTGTAAATAGTGAAAAAGTTGCCCAAAGATAAGACTAGCTGCAAGGTTGCCACAATTTCATCATAATGTATAAATATCAAGTGAATAAATGCAGATAAGAACTTTGTATAGCTGCTAAAACCCCCAAATAAACTAGAAACTGTGAAAATTCGCATCAAACCAGAATCAGTTACTTTTGGGCAATAAAAACTTAACGCATTAAGCTAATAAGTCACGACTTGGTCATAAATTGCAATAAATTCTGTGTAGAAATTCCTTTCGAATTAGTATCAGTCAAAAGTATTTATGGCAATTAACTTTTCAAACGTTTTTTCAAATATCTTAACACAATTAGAATGTCTCAATTGATTGCCGTGTCAATGGCTGCCATTAGATAAAGAAGCGCAAGATGAAGATGAAAAAAAGGCAACAAAAGATTGTGGCTCTGAAGAGAGCACAATAACTGTTGCTACAGGTTTAAGCTGGTTTTAGTCGGTCCAAAACGCTGACGTTTATTGTATCATATCATTATATTATTATAGTATATGTTGTATTTTTTTTTTCCCTTGTTGTTGTTGTTGTTGTTGTTATTGTTGACGCTCGAAGTAGTCAACTTCATGTGATATGTTTCAATTAAACGGGTTGGTCTTTATACACTGTAATCCAAGTTTTAAGAGTGCATTGATTGACATCTAAAAGGAAACGAGTAAGAACAAATCAAGGCAACATAATAAATAGATTTATTTATTTATCCATCCGATAATTCATTAATAATTCTCTTCCAAAGATTATGTTACCTGTTCTGGTCTAATTCCAACAGTTGTATTAAGTTTCTTCATATTCGCCAGCACAGTCAAATATTTTACGTTTATTTACAAAGTTTTGAAAATAAAAACTTAAAACTCGACTCGAATCTTTCTTTAACTTGCTGTTCTGTAAAAATTATCAGAAATTTCGGTCTCAAACTTTTTCCGTTTTGCACTCCGTTTTTCATAGCTGCTTAGACACCTTAAAAAGAGAAGCGGTGTCAAAGGTACGACGATATTTGGTATTTTTTTTTTGTATGAAGTTTTGTCATTCCGTGCGAAATATTTCGAACTGCGTATAGGCCTTTAAGTAAAAAGCTCGTATTTCAAGAGCTTTTTTTTTGCAGACAGAAATTCCTTAGGTTTAGCATACTTATAACGATTTAAGGAGCAATTAATCTTGGTAGCTTCTAAGGCAGAAAGTTCAAAAGATTTGGGAATGTTTAGAATAATTTCAAGTAGTGCTCTTAAAGATAATGTTTCGTGTTAATGCTACGTTGTAAATTTAAAGAGATAGAGAACAAAATATCCGTATATATACTAGAGTGACACAATCTTGTTTTGAGAAAATTCGAACTTAAATTACGATGCTCTTTTTTTCGAGTATAGTGTTAAGCTAAGGCCTTTAGCTGCCAGTGCTTAATTTTTAGTTAAGTTAGTTTTATAAGCATACTTAATCTTTATTAAATAAATAAATAAATTTATTTCTTAATTTGTAAAAAAATTGTTCGAAAAAAGTTATCGAAGGCTTGTTTTCCAAGTTTTTTGATTGAAAATAATTTATGTTGAATTTGAAAAGAATGTTAACCGAAAAGTATGTATACATTCTAGAGTGAAATTGGAAATTAATTTGAGATTGTCTTATTTTCGAGCGTTAAAGTAAGTATAATTTTTTTCCCCAAAATTTTTGAAGGAATTTTTTAATATTCTTTATTCAAACAAGAAATTGAGATATTTCAAATCTTTAAATGTCTAGGGTTAAGGAATAATCTTGCCTAGTTGAAATTTGAGCCACTTTTGAATACGTTAATTTTGGGATTACGGATGTGGTTCGTGTTTTTTCTATTCATCATTTTTACATATACATAAGTTTTATTTAAATCGATTGATAAATGGGGTGAAAAATAGAAAGTCCTGAAAAACAGTACAGCTCATTAAGAAACATTTCGGTACGCCAATTTAGGGATGACGAAAGCGAATATTAAAATTAAAGACTTTGAGCCTATTTGGAAAAAAAAAGCTCCACTGAAAACAAACTATCTGTTTGTGAAGATGAAATTTACTTACTCTAATAACTCTAATAACTTTAATAATAAAAAAAAATTTAGTTCATACGAAGCCCATGGCCCTGATACGAAAACGAAAAAAACAAAACGAACAATTTTATTCGGATTCGTTTTTGCGTGCTCCCAAATCCGAATTTTTTGCTGTGGCCATCTACTTATATTTCCCTCGCCCATTGTTAGCATAGCTGTACATCTTTCGAGGGAAATTATCCATGACTATGCTATTCCTGTTGCAAGGAAATGAACTAATAAACTAATTAAGCAAGATATAAACATTATATTTATGCAAGACATGGACCAAAAAAAAATTCGGTTTGAGTTGTGCATGATATTTGTTGGGTTGATTCAGAAAAAAAATAATTAAAAATATTTATCAAAAACAATTTTTTTTTTATATTGGCATAAATAGAATCTGAAAATATCCAAGAATATTAAAAAAATTATTTCGGTTGTTGCGTACACTTTTCAACTTACTTTGCCAATTCGTTTTAATTCCTCTTGCAAAAAAAATTCGTTTTGGTAAAAACGAATCCGAATAAAATGTTTTAAAAAGTAGCTAGTAGGTATATTTTTAATTTACTAGAAATTTAAGGGCACTAGCTACAAGGCTTTCAGCCAACTTTAAGTATATGGACAATTCCATATCATATTATTTTATCTTGGATTTTTTGATAAATTTACTTATGGCGATGATGTTAGATGGTGTCGGGTTCGAAAGTGCTTCTGCAGCTCTCCATATTTTTAAATTGTTATTATTATCTGTTTATTTTATTTTAGCAATATAGTATTTTTTAAATATTCTATGAAGTTTCCAACCGAAACTCATAATCCTCAATGAATAAATAAAAGACTAGTTAAAATTAAAGACAAAGTTAAAAAAAAGTTTTTTTTTCAACAACTAAAATTTTCAGGAACTTTTTTTTTAGTTTCTTAAGCAGCTAAATACTTTTAAATTTATTCTTTACTTTTTTTGGATACTATCTACGTCACCCGGCTGTAAACAATGAATATTTTTGATTGTAAAGGGTATATAATGGTCGCTGTGTTACGACAGTTACCGTCCCACTTGTTTTAGTTATTGTTGATGCTGTGAGCTGTTTGGGAGCTAACGTTCATATACGCATTAGGTGTGGGGCGTGTTCCAAGTGCGTCACAATTCCGTTTGGTATTACGTCCGTGTATATATATGTATGCATATATGTATATATTGTAAGCTGATAAAGCTGAATGACTGGCACGTATTTTTATTTATATTTTTATTATAAATAAAGTAACAGCTACTAAAAACAACAACATGCAAAGGAGTACGCAGTGCGGTTTCACAAATCCAATTACGAGAGAGCAATGCAATCCAAATGAAAGCAAAAACAAAAATAACAAGTTGCATAAGGTAAATATTATAAATAAATAAATACATGTATGTAAATATATGTATTTTATTGAGTTTTTGTTTGAGTTTCCGCACTGCTTGATGTTGCCTTATTTCATATCACGTATTTTTCTGACATTGGAGCAGTAGTTCAAAAACCTCACGGAACCAATTGAAGTTCCGTTGACACAAATGCGACGCATGCTTAATAATTGTTTTTTTTTTTTTTTTTTGTATTTTTTTATCTAACCAAGTCGAGCATATAACTCCAAATGGGGGTCAATAACTGGCAATGTGGAAATAAGCACACGCAATATATATGTACATATATGAAGGTCAAGTAGCTGACAAGACGAAGGGCATTTGCAGTGGGAGCGGTTCATAGTTAGGCCGCTAAGCAGATTATGACTAACTGCGCCCAGACCTCAGAGATAAGCTCCAGAGGCATCATACAGTGCAGTCATATCTAAAGCAGACATAAATAAATAAATACGTCTATGAAATATTTACATAGTCTATTGAAACTGTGTCAGACACGTCAGTAGACCCATTTAATAAGCAATGGAATTTTTCGTAACACTTTCCAACGTTTCCCCAAATACACTAACTAAAGTATTTACACATATACAATATCTACTTAACGTGCCGGCACTAATGGATGAGCTGAATTTCCGATTAGAATTAAATTTATAATAATAATTAAAAATAAAAAAAAATTCAGTGCTATATTTAAAAAAGCGTGATGATCGTAAAATTATTGTAGCATGCCCATAAAATTGATCTGACACCGGCTTGGGGAACTACCCATTAAAAGAGGCTTCCGAAACGGGGGCTTAGCCCACATTGAAAAATTAGCTTGAATTGTTTGTCATAAAGCTGACGGAGACTGTGTCAACTTGGATGGTTTGTTGTTTTAAATAGTGCGACCTTGTCAACAAAACCACAAAAGATAGTATTTTAAGTGGTATCTGATTCATCAATTGTTCGTTCAGTTGTGATTTTTAGGAAGAAATATCGATAAATTGAAACTTGATTGAATGCAAAATATAACTTGAACCGCTTTTTAATCTTAATGTTATGTCAATTATTTAGGTTAAAAGATTTGCTGAAAGAAAGCTAAGCTGGTACTATTGAACCTAAGCGATTAATTGCCCAAACTAAATCACATTCAATAAAAAAATTTAAAATCGTAAAAAAAACTTTACCAAATCACCAAAAATAATGTGAAACAGTTGGTGATATGCTTAAAAGTGGCGCAGCCCTCTTCCAAAAAAATGAATTATTCGCAGCAAAGTTTACAGTGATGCTTTGGAGATTGTCAGCATGCATAAGGGAGTTGTTTAAGTTGGTAGTAGATTGTTTAAAAAAAAATATCAGCGTTCCATTGCTGATTAAACTCACATGAGTGAGAGAAAAATTTTGTGGCTCTTCATGTTTTATAAATGAAACATGGATTGGAACATTGGAATGGAACATTGGTGTTGTTAAAAGAAGTGATGGGTTACAATTTTTCATATTGGATTATATACGTGGCTTTTAAAATGTGGATGGACGACACGAAATTCTCCTATAGGAGAAGGTGGCAAGATATCTAGTCGAATGCCTCATGAATATGCGGACGGAGGAACAGATGGACATGGCTTATACGCTTCCAGAGTTGATTATAAGCATTTTGGTATGCGAAAATTTGGGTTACATATATTTCAAAAAGTGTTTAATACAATTGAGAAATAAAAATATTACCGTAACATTATTTTACATTTCAAAAATCTCTAGTACACTTAATAAATAATAAAATAGCCGTAACTAGAGCCACCCTAATAAAAGAGTTGTTCCAGTCTTGGTGCTTCAACTGAACTAAATTAAAATTGGCACATATTTTCATACGAACTATTTTTTCAGCATAGATAAATGAGCATACAGAGAACATTTGTGAAGTGAGAACTTTATAAACTGAATGAAGATTGTCCGCTTGATATTTGAACCAGTTCCGGCGCAACTATTTCAACTTTTTCTCTATTAACTTTTCGTTTTAGTGTAAAATATTTACAGAGTATTCCACTTTCGGTCACCGCCTTGGCTTCACCAAGTATACAATTTTGCAAACTTTAAATAAATAAATAGTAAGTATTAATTGAGATCATGTACACAAAGTCATATCGCATATCGTCTTGGGAAATACTGTGCAACCCAATCGTCTTTACCCATATTGTGTAATCCCAAAATCAAAGTCCATTGATAGATACAAGTGTATCTCGCACTTTTCTAGTCATAATTGCGAATAATGACTGGTATAAAAGTTGATAAAGTTGTTTAGTTTTTTGAATGGAAATCATAGATACACATTTTAACTTAAAAAAAATATATTTTTAAGCATATGTTTTTGAGTAGCTTGCATTTTTTACACATAATTTCGATTAATAGAAAGGCGGTACAAGCTTTTACGTTTTCTAGTAAAAAAAAAAATATTCTCTGAGTCTTATTGGATTTCACTTAAATATTCTAGTTTGTGGAGTAGGAAACTAGTCGGTCAAATACAGAGTTTAGATTGTAATTTGTTTCTGCAGATACAATGCTCAAGCAAAGGATGTTTATTTCAGCTGCATAAAAAGATACGGCGCAACCTCTTAATGCGAAGAGATTCGATTTGAAAATGCTGTAGAGTATAAATGAAAGCCAGAATCGCTGTGGCAGTCTAAACCTATATAAAGTTGTTAGGATTTGGCCTTTTGTAAATGTGTGAAAAAAGATAGGTTTTTGAGAAGAGTCATTAAAACATTTTTATGAGTTCAGTAGGATTATTTTCATTTCAAACAGATACGAGTCCCGATTTTTTTATCTAAGAAAGCCATACGGATCTTGCGAAATGGAATTTAACTACATATTTATCTTTTTTTCAAAAGACGAACTGTCGCAAGAGGAATACTTAGGGATGCCAAACTATGTTTCAGGGAGCGCATAGGTAAATAAGATAATATAAAGTGAACATGTTACTCAGAACTATTAAAAAAAAGAGAAGCTCACGTTTAATTATTGAGAATAAAATGTATTTTTTAAGCTCAAATATATACCTAGTCTAATCAAAAAAGACTTATAAGCTCTTATGTAGCTCTTAATTTAGTGTCAATGTTAGGATCACACGTATTGTAAAATAAAATTAAAGAGAATACAAATATTTGAAAAAAACGATTTAAATAATATTTTTAATTGCCATATGATTCGGCAATGAACAAAAGGCTTGCTGTTGATTAGCTATCTATTGATAGATACAGTTTATAATTTTAAAAGAGTAGATGAATCTAAAGTTTTTTTTATTAAAATGCACTTCTTAAGTCAATTACGAAAATAAGTTTCTATTGCACAATCCTGAAACTGGAAATCTTTTGTAGAAACCTTAAGCTCCTAAAAGGAGTATAGAAATAAATAATAATAATAATAATAATTGCAGAACCCTACAATATAACAAATGGTTGAGATTTGATAACTTTGTGTGAGTATTCATGGGCTTGTTATAATTACAAAAAGTATCTTTTTCAAACACTTTAGAAAACTCAAATGTTTTTTAATTTTCATGCACTATTTTACTTGAAATCTCAAATAAAGGTTTCAATCGCAGAACTTTTATTAAAACGTTCAAATGGCTGACAGCTGAGTGAGCTGTTTATGAAGTACCCAGAAAAAGTATCTATAACTAACATATTGATAATTGATAAATTTTGTACCTACTTATTGATTTGGAAATGTGTTAGAAAGTTCAAATGTTTTTATTTCCATGCATTTTTAAACTTTAATTTTATATAACATTATTCAATAGCAGTACCCTAAGCCTTGACGACCATAAAATCGTGCAAATGGCCGACAATTGATTACCTTTTTTAATATTCATTGCTCAGATTATAACTCACAATAAGTTCATATGTTTTTTTTTTATATTCCATGCACTTCTTTAACCATAATTCGGTATAATAGCAGAACTATCATTAATTAGGTACAAATGACAGCAAGTTGATTGAGCTGATTATGAAGTATCCATTGATAGATACACATTACTCACAAAAAGTATCTTTACTCAAATGTTTTTAAATTTCTATACACAACTCAAGTCATTATATCTTATAATGGAATCCTACTTTTTTTTTTTTTTAAACACAGAAAACCCTGTTTGTTTTTTTTTTATTTTCCGTACATTTCGATTAATAGTCTGAATCGCAGAAGCTACAAAGTCGATTGAGCTGATTAAAAAGTATTACAAAAAACAATGCTTTTGAATTTCGCTTTTTTTTAGTCATAATTTGGAAGAATGGTTTCAACTGCAGCAGACTATGCTATAACTACCATTAAAACGTACAAATGGCTGCCAGTTGATCAATTAGTTTTCCCTGCTGGCTTAAAAGTATTTAAAGACAGGTGTCAGTTGCAATCGATTGCGACGTAGTAGTTAAACAATGTATTTACTAATAGTAATTAACAAACAATGACTAAAGCACAGCTGTCGAGAGTTAGTATCTTTTAGAGTATAGCGAATAAAGTGAGTGACTCAATGAGTCAGAGTCTGAGTTGGTCGAACGCTTAATTGGGCGCCAAGCGCTGACTGTAAGTCAGTCTTTGTTTATATATAATGGCTTGGCAACAACTCACTCACTCACTAACTAACTAAGTAGACAAGTTATGTACTATTTATAGTTGCTGTAAGTGGCTCAAGACGTTTTAGCCAAGTTCATGTACTTACCACAATGTGCTAAATCAATGATGGGCACTACGCTGCGCGAGAGCAGTGTATCCAGCTTGTCGTCGTTTGCCTTTGTCTTTAACATATTGAGTATGTGTGTTGTATTTGTTTTTATTGAAACAATTTCTTTGGTTGTGTTTGTAGGTTTTTTTGTTTGTTATGCTCTGGCCGCTCTCTGCCGCGCTCTCTTATTTATTGTGGGCTCTGCTTTTATCACCAGCAAAAACTTGACGCACTTTGCACTCTCACACTGTTTGCACAAACGAATTAGTGACGTAGTAATGAACTGCACTGCACTGAATTGTATGGAATATAGTAGAAATATCTGATAAATGTATCTGTAATTAGTTTGATCGTTTTGTTTTCTGCAGCTGCTGTTTATGTTGTTGTGGCTGCTGCTGGCTTTTGTGCTTGACTGGGGTTTTTGGTGTGCGGTTTTTCAGTTTTGTAGCGCGTCAGCGTAAAATAAAAACAAAAAAAGTGCTCACAAACAAAAATATACGTTGAGCATCTCTGCTGAGCGTTATTTTCAAAAAAAAATTGTACGCTTCAAGTGGCACAACGCCAGCTACTACCATACGATCAATCGATCGATCGACTTTTAGCAGGGGGCGCGACGATTTTTAAAAACTTTTCTTTAATTGCAGCGCAGCGTTCGTCACCGTTGAAGCAACGTACTAGACTAAGTGTTTTGAAAAATTTGTTGTTTAACGCTTGGCAATTTCTTGAAACTATGTACCTCTTATCACAACTGCTACGCTGCGACTGCGATTGTTATGGGAAATTTTCAAGTGCTGCCAGTTTATGATTATATTTTGCACGCTCCACGCATACATGCACAGAAACTAATTGATATATGCTTTGAAATTTGTTGTCACACATTTGGTATATATGTATATGTATATGTATATGCACACATACTACTATAGTGGTGGTATGTGCGTCGCAATTAGATAAAATGTAATCAAATCAAAATTGTGATAAGTAAATTAGCACTTGTCGTTTGTCAACGTATACCTGAGCGGGTTGGGCTGGGCGGCAGTTAAATACACAGCTCAGCTATACATTTACATACAACAAGCATGCTAAACACGTAAAGTATCTACATATGTGTGCACATATGTATGTACGTACATACATAAGTACGCGCATAGTATATAGCACAGCCTACTGGGAGACACTGCCGACAACGCAGTCAACAGGTAGTTGTGGTTGCTGCGGCTAAAATTCTGACGCTGTCGACGTCAACGTCGCTGTCTACTTAACCAGGTATGAGCTTGTTTTACCTTTGCTTTGCGTTTTATATTCGCAAAAGATACAAACACAAATACACACGCACACACACTCAGTGAAACTACAAGCCGCTTGCGCTGCTAAAAGTATCTTGCAGATCTTGTTTAACGGCAGCTACAGCTGTGCACAGTTCAGCCAAGCATTGGCACTGCTCATCACGGCTTATGTAGTGCAAAAATGTTTTGTTTTGATAAGTATCTGTGGCTGTTGCCAAGCCAGCAACAGCGGAAACGTCAGCTGAGCCGTTGAGTTGAGCAAGGGCCAAGGGGCTGCCCTGCTGTCTACCAAACTATACAAGGCAGTGCGCATGAGCAAGCGTTTGTCAGCATACATAAGTAACTTAAAGATACAAAAGTATCTCAAAGATGCAAAAGTATCTCAAAGCTGAAAACTGCTGCTGGGGGACAGTTTGCAACTATGTGGCGTGCAATTTTTGCCTGTATGCATTACAAAAATACAACGAATATCTATATTTAAACTGCAAAGTGAGCGGCGAAAACTCGCTTTCTTTTTTAAAACACACGCAAGGCGCCAGTGAATTTCCCTTTTTTTTCAGCCAAAGCTGCCAGTGTGATCAAACTGACTAATGTAGGCGGCAGCAACGCCTACTGCATGCGACACTGGGGATTTGGGTTTTTTCATATTTCTTTTATTTTTTTTTTTGCACGCTTTCCAATATTTTGTAACACATTCGCGAATTTAACCTAAATACACACACAAAATGCGCACGGCAACAAGACCAGTAAAGAAAAAAGCAAGCTGAGCCCGCATCAGCAATAACAACAACAAAACACCATAACAACAACAACAAAACGAGACTTACAACAAACAAACGCGACAACAACAACAAGAACAACGACAACCGACAGACAACAACCGGAGACGCGTCTACGTCTGCACTTCAGCACATTTTCGCCACAAATAAAAAAGAGTTTTAAAAATCTAAAACTCTTAAAAACTAACAGCACGTTAACAGACAGATCTGACAGATCGTTATAGCAAGCATGTAAACTTGTACATGAACAAAGAGAATGAACTAGAGTCAACAGTTTCTCTTGCGTCTGTTAATAATGCCTTCTTTGTCGCACAACATGCAAAAGTCTCTTTCAGCGGAGACTAAGAGCGCAGCTAGAGGTCAAAACTCCCCAGTGAGCGCGACGAGTGCCGCGTGGTAGGGTTGCTGCTGATTTTTGCAGTTTTAAAACGAAAATAAGTATTTCAGGCGAATTTAAAAGTTTTATAAACTGAAATTTTGTTTGCTTAAATAAAGTGTTATCAGTATTTAAACTTGTGCTGAACTTTAAGAATTTAGTTGGTAATAGTTTCTCACGAATTATAGCTTTCAATTTTTAAACAAGTTTTGCAGCTGTTTAGATATAAGCAAACTGCTTTTAAGCTATCTCAACTTAAGAGGTTATAGAACAACATGATTTCGGTGGTTGAAGTTTAACAGCTGGCGCAGACAAAATATTTTATCTTGACTAGCATACTTTTAGGCACTGCTCGACTTGGGATATCGTCTTAAAATAAATAAATATAGAAAAGCAATTTCAAATGAGAATATTTTGTTTTGATTTTGGATTTTTATTGTTATTTAAATCATAATTAAGTATTAAATAATTTACGCAGTCGCTTGAATTTTGATTGTGCTTTATATTTATATTTATTTATACCTATTTAGTACCCATACCAAATTTACCTATACGTCTTCTCTTTCGAATTACATGTAAGTCGCCACGATTTTTTAGCAATTTATTATGATCCATGAAACAAATAAATAATCCGTCTAGGCCAGTCCCTTACTTCCTTAAGTTAATTACTGCTTTATCTGCAATGCAATCAAAGGTATCATTTTAATTTGAATTTTTCCTTACGACACGATTCAATTCTAAAAAACCCAACTTCATCTGGATTTTTTTGTGGAAGCATCAAATTGTATGAAAACTTCGCCTGGCTTGTCTTAAGTCATTTGGCCTACAGCTGAGGCGAAATTTTTTTTTAGAAATTGTACCCAGTTGTCAGTTGGTATTACATATATTTTTAATTCCCAATAAATTTCTTATGCCCTCTCCATATTCAATTAATTCTGACGTCACATAGCCTATAACTTGCTGACAATAAAGACGCTTCCAAGGATACCTCTTTTCTCAAATTATGAATGGCAGTTTAGAAGTTATGAGTGAGCAGATAAACATGCATCCTAACCATATTTTTTGATTCACTAAAGTAGTGTAAAAACTATTAAAATTTTAAATTAGTATTAGACTTCAAATCTCAAAAACATATAGGAATTTTTTTGTTGTTCTCGAGATATCTCAAAATATGCCAAAACCACTAATAAGGGCAAGAAATAAAAATATGTGTACCTGCTTGAATATAGCATGCATCTCCATTCAAATGCATAGGGGTCCATCCAGTCCTTTCGAAGGTTTTAAAATAAGTGTTCCACGGAGGGTTAAATATAAACAAACAAATAATTAGTATACTTGTCTCAAAATTTATTGTAAAAGTGGAAGACTAGTACACTGCTTTGTTCCTGAATTTATTGACTTAGCCCTTCCACACATTGTCTTAGTTCATAACAGAAGCAGAATTAGGTTATCCACCATTTATTGCAGTTCTTTTTCAAAAAAATTTGTTTCTTAAGTTTGGTTTTTAACGATGATTATAACGACATCGACTCTTTGTTTGTGGACTAGTTCGCTCTGAAGTAAGTTTGTCTTATTGATTTTGAAACTTATTCTAACTTTCCAATTTTTATTTGAAACTGGTGAATTCGTTGAGTGCCAGTAATCTATAGATGATTTTGAGCATATTTTTAGTGTATTTACATCAAATATCCAAAATTTATTGAATGTTCTATTCAATTATTCGTCTGATACTTTTGTAAAAGATTCCCAAATCCCTATTGCTTTCCAAATCCTCTGGAAAAGATGTGTGGTATAAATCAAAGCAACTTACTTAAAAACAAAAAGTTTAAGGTCCAAATATATATATATATTATTGGGGAAAGCTGTACTGCGACCCTTAGGATCTATTGTGCTCCCTTCAAGCCTCAACTAGCCCAATAATGTAGTTTAATGGCAAATTTTTTAACAAGCCTCTATTTCAAAAAACCAATAAGTATGAAAAGCATCTAGTTAACAATCACTTCAAAACAAACTAGATTCGCAAAAAAATTCAAAAGTTTGTAAGTGGGGTCTTATGAGTATGAAACGTTAATTTTTGGCGAAAACAAATACCAATTTGGGGAAAAAATGGTTTCTGGGCGTATCACTCTTAAAAGTTGTGCTTTTGCATTAACATTCGGAGCCAGATTTTCTTACTTTTACGGTCTTTCGCCACGCTAAGGAAATCTTTCGTACTGTCTTCCAGCCTAAGCAGAGCTTTACGCTAACTTTTATAGTAATGCATATCTTTTTTAAAAGACTCTTACTCTTTTCGTTTATAAGATAATTTTTTTTATTAATTTAAATTTAATATTTAATATATTTTTTTTTTTTAAATCACAATGAAAATTTGGTCATTAATTGTGTACCACGACGAATGCTATCATCATTTATGCAACTGCAGCTCAGCTGTTCCGCTTTGTAAACAGCTGTTTAGTGAGTGCTGCCTATTTGCTTTGAAATTACTGTACAGTGCTGCCAATGTAATTCGTGTAGCAGGGCGTGCAAAGTTTGAATTGACTTATTTATTGTATGGTATATTTGTTTACATATACGAATTTGTAGCATATAAAGATTTGGTTCGAGTACTATTTGTGCCCACTGTCCAATTCAGCATTGCCATAGTAGTCATAATCAGCATTAGCCGTGGAACTGGCAACCACCACTTTGGGATGCTCCGTTGTTGGTGCTGGACTGGTCGTGCGACGCCAACGCAGACTATAACGACTGCGCACAAATGGTGGATTGGTGGCTCTTACTTCACTGCCATAGCCTGCAATTGTGGCACTTATGACTCAGACTGTCATCAGAATCACTGTCGCAGGCAGTACTTACCCAAACCCAGCAGACAAACCAATAGAATCAACAAGTAAGTCAGCTTCATTTTGCAAACTGTGCTTCAGCCTGGACAGTTCCACTGCATTTATAGGCCCAAGCCAAGACAGATAAACAAATCCCCCAGCGGCAGCTGCAGCGAAAGCAGCACTCCAGTTCCCTAGGGTAATCTCTTCCCTACTAACAAAGCTCTCTGCGTTCACCGAGTTCATTCACCGCTTCAGTAACTTTTATTTTTTATATTTCCAATTATGATTGCTTTAAAAAAACTTACTTAGTCTTAGGGGGTAAACGATATTGTACATCAAATCGAAATGCTTAAGAAAATGGTAATAAATATGTACGTGTATGTCTTGCCCACAAGGCTGGCTTAAATGCTACTCTCTTGGCCATTTTCAGTTATCCATGGGTCTGGGACGCTTGGGGCCGGATGGTATCGGTGGTGGTGGCACATCTGGCACAGCGCTGTTTTTACTGCCCGAACCGTTTTTAATGTCCTCAAAGCTGGGCGTCGTGTCCAAGTTATCCAGGGGCAAGTGCGGCAGTGTGGCTGGTTCTTGTGCAGCTTGTGGTTTTGCTGCTGTCTGTGATTGTGCTGGAGCATGCTGTGTGTGTGCTGGTCTGCGTGCCGCATAAGCTGGATTGGGATAGTAGTCATAGGGCGGCAAATAAGATGTGCGCTGTTGATTATAGCCTGCCTGATCATAGATCACCGGATACTGGCTATACGGATAGGGTGGCAAGGCCAAGGAGTTGGGATTGTATTGTTGAGGCAGTGGTACGAGCACAGGTGGCAAACCCTGCTCATTGAGCGGCAGTGGCAGCTGTTCCTTGGGCATTTCCTTGCGTTCTGCTTCGATGGCAGTTGGAGTTTCTGGAACTGGAATCGGTTGTGGTGCTGTGTCAGGAGCTGGCTCCGGTTCGCGTTGCTCTGGCGCCAAACTGGGCTCGTAGGCAGTAGGATACTGCACAGCCGGCGGCAGTGGATACGGCAGCTAAAGAGCAAACAGTTGAAAATGGATATTTCGAAAAAAAATATATATAACACTACTTACTCGCTCGCTTGGAGACAATCCCGGCACTATCGGCTGCCCAAAGCGCACCAAAGGCGGCGAATAAAAGCCGAAAGGATTAAAGGGTCCAAAGGGCGCATAGCCCGGCTCATGTATGGTGGGCTGTATAACAGGATAGGCACGACTCGAGGTCAGATTCTCATCGGTGGTTATAAGCGCATTATAGACCTTGGGCTTTTTTCTCAAGCGCCTGGCGCCTGCGGCCTGAGAAGAGCACAGTGCCAAAGCCAGCAGCAGTAAGAGTAACAATTTTTGCTGCCGATTAAAAAGTTAAAGAGAAGTTTTAGATATATTTTTGGAGAACGAGTTTGTCGAAGGTTTCACTTTCATTGTGTTTTCGTTTGTCTGTCACTAAGAACATTTAACGCCTTTCGCACATTTAAAAGTATTTTTAATTGATCTAACGTTCAATCATCAATCAAAGAATTGTTCGTATTACAATTGAATGGATCTACTTTGACGGAAGTTTTTCATATCCAAAGCTTCTACATGGAAGCAGTTGGTATCTTTGCGCTACCTGAAAGCAGCGTATTAGCTGCGAGTGTCAATAGAGCGCCACAAAGGGGCGCTAGGCACGTCATTAAATGGTCGACCATGACTTTCAAATAAAAGTACACTCAAAAAAATTGGCTTTTTCTAATAAGTTGACCAAAAAACAAGTCGATTGTAAAAAAAACTCTGTTGCTTATGAGACTATCAACTTAAAGGGTCTAGCTGAATAGGGCACAAAAACTATCCCAATGATTTTTAAAAAGTAGTGATGCAAATCGATTCATAGGAAAACAATTTTTTTTAAATTTAAATTTTTAAACAAAGCTTAATATTCAAAAAAATGTAATTTCACGTTGTATTTAATTGTGACTAAAAACTGAATATTTTTGAAACATTATCAATTTTATTAAAATATATGAAGTTTTCAAATTTTTTTTAAGCACGTCTTTGGGTCCTGTCCTTATACGTTGTAAATATGAATCAATACGATTTGGTGCAACAACGTTGAAAAAAAGTTAAATCGAAAATATATAATGTTTTTAAAAATTATATGACGACAACGTCAAAAATTTTGTTTTTTTAAATAAAGTGAATTTTTTTATATTTATACCCTGTACATTGAGACATAAATGGCTCGTTTTTAATTTATAAACACAGAATATGTATTTTGTATCTTATTTAAAATTTTGACGTGTATAAAAAAATTGTTTTCATATAATTAAAATAAATTAAGCGATAAAAAACATTAAAAGTTCTCGTTTTAATTTTTTTAAGATTGTTGCAGTAAATCGTTTTGATTCATTTTAACAACGTATTTACAAGTTTTTTTTTTTTTTTGATAAAAAATTTAAATAAATTTTTACAATATTATAAAAATAAAATGCACCCTTTGTACCCAATATACAGTATACCTCTAAAAACTTGCTCAATCTTTTAGGTTAATATTAAAAAAATTTAAATTGCTCAAGAAAAGTTTTTTTAAGTAATCAATAAAAATATGTCAACAAAACTACGCAGTAGCAATGTAAAAAAAATTTAATATTTTAATTAGGCGATCATTATAAAGGTTCTCATACAATAATAAATATATAGTGATAATAAATATAAACAATATATGCTTGTGACCAGGATTATAATTTTCTATGTTACACGATAAATAAAAAGAATTTGAAGAAATTTCATAAAGAATGAAAATAAATTGCAGTATTATTTTTATTTATTTATATTTTGTCGGTTGCAATCTTTTCTCTTTATTTATATATGAACTAATTGACTAAAAAACTTTTGTCAAATCAGCGAACACATTTTTAAGATAAATAAACATTTTTCGCCATCTCGTCTACTTTTTCAAGCCGTATGATAATTTTTGATATTTAAAAAATGGCGGAGCTACAATGGCCGCCAAAGCACAATTTAATCTAATAGATTAAAGATATTTGCAACCCCTGTTATATGCTATTCAGATACTTTAAAAGTAGCCTAGTACTTTATTAGTTTTTCAAAATTTCAAAATGGCGAATGATGGTCGCCGAAAGCATAAAAATCATTTTTGTGATTGGGTTTACAAATATGAGCTTTCGGGGTCGCTGATCACGATTCTGGGGCTAGAATTTGAAGATTTCAAAACGGCGTACCCAAGAAGGCCGCCGGAGAGTAAAATCATTTTATGTGCAACGAATCAAAAAAAAATTTACATGTTGAATTATTTTTAATGAAAATTTATATAAATCCCAATAAAGATGAAAATTGCAAATAAATACGAAAGTTAAGTGTAATGAGAAAAATTGAAATATTTAACATTTTCTCTGAAAGTTGGATTGGAATTCATTTTTGTTATACCCTGTACCGTATGGTACAAAGGGTATATTGTGTTTGTGCAAGCCGAAAATGTATGTAACGTACAGAAGGAGAAGTCGGAGACCCCCCAAAGTTACCTAAAAAATGATCAGAGTGACTAGAGAAGTCGATATACCCATGTCCGTCTGTCCGTCTGTCCGTATGAACGCCTAGATCTCAGAGATGGTAAGAGCTAGAGCAACCAAACTTTCAGATAAGATCCCTTATTAATCCATAGGAGACAAGTTTACTTTATTTTTTTTTTTTTATATCGGGACTACATTATATAGCTCCCATAGGGGTGTTTCAGAGGACCTCGAAAAAAAGCAAAAGTTTTAGATGGATAATTCGTTTGTTTATGAAGATATCATAACCAAATTTGGTAATCGGAAGTTTTTTAGAAACCCCCAGCACTGTACCAAATTTTATCAAAATCGGTTGACTATATCATATAGGTCCCATAGGATCGATCGGTCGAAAAATCGTGTTTTGTACAAAATTCGTTGTGTTTCGTTTATTTGTAAAGATATTGTAACCAAATTTGGCATTCAGAAGTTTTTTAGAGATCTTCAACATTGTACCAAATTTTATCAAAATCGGTTGACTATATCATATAGCTCCCATAGGGCCGATCGGCCAAATGTGTGTTTTTAGTAATGCTCAATATTTCAGTTCTTAAGTTCTCATCTGATCATCTAAACCTTAATTTTAAAGTTTTTTTTTTAGTCTCGGAATGTTTCTATTTTTAAATTAAATCGTAGCGCGGGCAAGGTTTTTGGAAAAAAGGTTATAACTAATTTTTATTCGATTTACCCATATATATAAAAAAAACATTTTTTTTAAAGATTCAAAAAATGTTTTAATAAATTTATATTATTATTATTTATACATATAAATTTATTTGTTAACGTAACTCTTTACCTTATAAATTTTGAAAACATTAAATTGCCACAGCCAAAAAAAATTTTTTTTTATAATTTTCAGTTTTTTGGAAATTTTTTTTTCTTTTTTTTTGCAAATGTTAGTTTTTGTTATGTTCATTAGAAAGTTCTTCCTGTTTAAAAAATAAAAAATTCTTCTTTATGGAGTTACACTTTGCTTAGGGTTCGATTTTAGTGAAATTCTTTCAAATTGATGAACCAAAAGTGAACCTCTTTTTTTCGAGTGTGTTCTAACTAGTCAGCCAAGTACGCTAGTCCGTCGACCGATTCGTCACGTTTAAAGCCAATGCAGTCAAACCAATATTCCAATCAACATGTGTAGCTATTGTTATGAATTAACCACACTTCATTAGTTTTCAAATGAAATGTAGATTGTTCCTTTAATTGGATTACTCTGAGCTATAAGTAGCAATAGGTAGAGTAGTACTACATGCCGAACCGGACCGGACTGACTGTCTTTGCTAAGCGTCACAATATGGGCTCAATATTGGGCCATTATTGGAATTTCAAGCATATTGTGACGTGCTTATCTGCACGTCAGAAGCTGAACCTTAGAAATTTGCATAAGTAGTAGTACTAGCAGTAGTTGAGGGTGTAGAGGGGTTGCCTAGTAGTCCACGGATAGCTGCCACGTCCGGTTTAACAAGTTGGCGGTCAGTTGTTTAGACTGGGCAAGGCGAGGCTTGGCATGGATATTCGCCGGGGCATGAAACAACAAAGACGACGACGACGACGACGACTGCGACGCTGGCTGCTGCACATTGTGTGATCTGTGACCGAGTTTATAGATCTTGATCTTGGCTGGCACTCACTCTAATTGCTTGGTAATCTGCATCGGCTGCTCAGATTACTTACTTAGACATTTATGCTGGGCTTGTGCGCCACGCTCACTGCCCCTTATTGTTGTTGTTGTTGTTGTTTTTGTTGCAAACGATTTGAATTGCTTTCCAAGCATTTCACTTTGACTTTCCTTACCTTGGCCGCCACACAATAACATTCTCCACCCACGCGCATTTCCCTGTCCAAAAGTATCTCAAGCTGTTGTATCTGTATCTACTATGTATATCCGACTTTGTTGTGCTTTCGTTTGCCCAAAAGCAAAACGTATCTCAATTGAATGATCATACAAATAACAATTTTCAACGCTTTTCCTTTTCTTGTCTTTTGTTGCCTCTAACTCTATGTCTATGTCTTTGGCTATGACTATGACTATGACTTTGACTCTGATTCCGATTTGGGCAACGCGCAGTGAAATGAATCGAATCAACAAACAATATTCATTATGTTTCGTGACGCCTATCATGACGACGACGTCGACGTTGCTCCGATGACGTCTGAGTGCACTTGAGTGCTCGAAATTGGGGCACATTAAGTGCCAAAATCTAAAAAAACACGTAAACATAAAAAGTGATAGTTGAAAATGGAACAGCACGAACTGCGGGCTGTCTTTGAAGATCTTGATCATTTGCATGCCAGTTGTGGAGTATGTGGGAGTTTATGGGCAGAAAATCATATTTTTAATCCAAGCCTAAGTCTCACGGTGTGGGTGGGCAAGTGGACAAATGTACAACTAACTGACTGTGAATGATATACAATTTGCGGCTAGCTCTAAGCTTAGGCGATTATTTCAACTAAAATACTCTATATCAGAGTAGGGTACTATGGACTTGTTTTTCTTTTGCTGGCAGTTTATACCCTGTTCCGTATGGTACAAAGGGTATATTAAATTTGTGCAAGCCGAAAATGTATGTAACATACAGAAGGAGACCCTTTTATTTTTTCGATATCTCATTCTTATTGTTCGAACCGTAACTTACACTTCCTATTTTGAATTCATTTAAAAGAATAATTTCAAAAAAAATGTATGCTAACAGTTTTTTTTAGTTCAAAAACATAATAAAAAAATTAAATTAATTAATTTTTGTAAATTCAACAAAAAAATACAGTTTCGGAGAAAAGATAAACGTTTTGAATGCCAATATTTAATTTATTCAGCACAGGCAAATTTTTACTGCTTTCATAGCTTTCGAAATTTTTAAAATATTTAACTTTTCAATATCTTTATAAAGATTGCAGATAGCCCAATAAAGTTTGTACAACAATGAAATCCAGTTTTTCTGATGTTAATCAACAAGAACGTCAGGAAAAAGTAGGGCCTGTTGTTGACTGTCGACGGGCGCTAATCGGTTGTCCGACTGGGGAGTCCCACCATTGACAAGCCTGGAATTAACTAAGCCTTTAACAAAAAAAATCATTTCGAATTTAAAAAAGGCTACATTTTTTTTTTTTAACAAAATGTTTGACAAATTTTTTCTAGAAAAAGCTGTTTTTAAGCCTGCCGATAATATATGTTCTACCATCATACCTTGGTAAACAAATTTTCTGGAAACTATAACTAACTTCGTATAAATAAGAAAATTCATTTTATCTAATTTGTTTGGAACTTTTCATTTTCACCATCTTTATTTTTGCCATGAAAGAAAGTTTTTTGCGAATATAATTTATATTTTGCATATTTATTTTTAAACATTTTTTTTAAAGATTTTTTTAATTTTTTAATCTAATCAAGTAGGTTAAAAAACATTATACTTAATTGAATTTTTAATTTTTTTAATAAAAAAAAAGACGAGCTGCAGGTTTTGCTTTAAATGATGTTATTAGCATAAAAGCAGAAGGTAAAAAAAAAATGTTTTCTTTTAATTTTGAATAGTTTTCTTTTTTAACATTTTTTTATTTTTTAAATTTTTTTTTAAATTGTCTGAAACTTTATGACTTTCCTTAATTTTTGTTACATCTTTAAAATAAATAGTCTTAAAAATTGGGAAAAAAATTAAACATTTGTGATAGAGTGAAAGATATTTTTAAACGTTTTTCGAAAAAAAATGTGCTATAAATAATTTGGTTCCGTTTTTTTTTTAAATAGGTCAAAACTATTTGTATAATATTTTTTTAAATTTAAATGTTAAATATGTTCCAGAAAGACAAGGAATTAAAATATTAAAATTTTTTTTTTTTTTTCATATAAAAGCCATTTTTGCTTAAAAAATACAAAGTTATTTTTTTTAAAACAGGGGCACGGAAAAATTCTTCTTTTCTTCAGATTTGATAAATAATTTAGATTTTATTTTTAAACAGGCTTAAACTAAATGGCTTTCTTAATTTAAGAAACTCTTGTTTCTTTCAAATTCCAACTTTTTTTTAAGACTTTTTCGATACTCTGATTTTACAAATAAACAATTTTTATTGCGTTTTGAAATAGACTTAGCCTAAATGACTTTCTTTTCTAGTAGATATCAACTACAAAGTAGCGTTTGTTATTTTTAATAAATTTCATACGAAGACATGTGGAAAAAGAATAATTTTCATATTTTTAAAATAATCGACAGCAAACTTCAAGAAATAGATCTTGTATATAGCAGTTGAAATTTTTCAAAGTTTTTTGAAAAACTTAGAAATTATGTGCCAAAATTTTTAGGATAAAAAAAAATTGATTTTGCATCAAAAGTTTTATTTTACATAGAAATGTTTTTTAAAAAACACAACTTAAAAAGTTTTTTTTTGCATCAAAAAAATTTTTCGCATAAAAAAGTTTTTTACATAAAAAATGTTTTTTGCATAAAAAAGATGTTTTGTATAAAAATGTTTTTTTTACACATACAAAAGGTTTTTTGCCTAAAAAATAAGGTTGCGGTTTAAAGGTTTTTGCAAAAGAAATTTGCTTTGCTTCAAAAAAAATCTATTGCATTATGGCGCTGGAGATCCTGCAAGTTGCTTATATGGAGAAACATAACATAACTAATCGGCTGAGGTAGCGCACGAAACGAGCCTGGAATGGAACTAGCGAAACGATCTTGAAGAGCATAAATATTATAGATAACTCGAATTAGTTGGAAAAGTCCGAGATCAAGTTTAGTTATTAAAATCATCATAAATGCTGTACCTTAAAGGGTATCTATTATTTGTCATAACGCAGTTAAGTTTACTATGTTAGCCATTGGCAGTGAGTCAGTTCAGAGTCAGGGCTGGACCAGTTCAAAGGCAACTATAGATTAGTTATTCGTAATGGTCAACTAATTAAGTTTTAAACAAAGCAAAGTGAAAGTGCAAACATGGAGTCGTGGGGAGTGTGGGGTAAGCGTAGGCGATGACATTGTATTAAATAAAGATATCATTATTTATTTACCTTCATCGTTAAAATTGTCGAGAATTGTAGTTTTGGTATGCAAAAGGTGTTGGAGAACGCTCGATGAACCTCAAGAAAAAACCCAAAAATTGCACATAAATTGTCTCACTGCGCGTTGCACTTAAAAGACCCGCTGGAACGTCCAATTGTCGCTGGTTACTTTTGTTTTTTTTTGCGTTCAATATTTTAAAATGCACAATTTGTAGAGCGGCTCAGACACTCTTACACACACACACACACACAGATACACACACTGACAATACGTAATGACTTTGAAAACAAGTTGCCATAAATTATATTACAATATGCGCTTATGTTCTGTTGTCCAAGCGCAGAGTTATAACAATTTTTTGCAATGCAAAATAAGCAACAACTCTTTAAAAATGTTTCTATTTCTAAGCTTTGGAACTTAGAGACAAAACAAAAAAACAAACACTAGCAGACCAGTTGACGCTTTGGCGGCTGACGGACGACTGAGTCTGGCGACGTTTGCGCACGCGCGTTTCTTATTAAATTGAAGCGAGTGCTGGGCGCGCGCATACCTTTTATACCTTGTACACCATGGTCCGGTCCGCTGAGGTTCGCAAAAGTCTGCGACTGCGATTGAGAGGCAGAGCCAGAGACGTAGAGAGAGAGTGTGAGATCTTAGACTGCATGCTGCAGGAACTTCTGGCAATTGGCCCAGTTTAACGCAGCATTCCATCAAATTTTATTGTTATAGTTATGCTATTATAATTGGCCATCTATTCTCGATCTACAACTGAGCACAGCTGGAGCTCAGTCAGACCCGTTGCTGTTTCCCAGCTACAGTTAATGAGCTTAGCCAGTTTTACTTTCATTACAAAATCTCCAGAACTTGTATGGACTTGCTTTGTCTGGCCGGCTCTCTAGACACACACGCTTCTTGCAGTCACGTTTGCGGCAGAGGCGATAAGTATCGTTTGTAGCTATGGGGTCTGCTTTGGATCAACACCTACACACTCATCACTGTCAGCCAGTCTGTCAGGCGCAAACATTAGACCTTCCAGTAATCTGGGGGTCAATCATCAAAGTTAGATATGGTCTTTTGTGTTTTTTTTGTTGTACGTTGATTGGCGCTGCTGGAAGTTGTCTTTGTGCTTTCGCTTTCCCTTTTGCTGTTTGGAACTGCCCATTTGATTGGCAGCGAGTGTCTAATTTGCAGTTGTCTTTTGACCTATCATGCGCCCTATTAGAGTTTCATTTTGTATCTAAGCCAACTGTTTATTATCTTTTAAGCTCATCTGTACAATTAGCTAGAATAACTTTATTTTGGGCTTTGCATACACAAAAAAAAAGTGAAAAACAAGCAACAAATATTGGTGGTTGATTTGAAACTCTATTAACGTTAAAAAATACCAGCATTTTATATACCAAATAATCTATTGGCCTGTCAAAAGCTGCTTGACACAGCACATATGAGGCGTAAACCATAGAGGGCGGTAGCTCACGAGCTCAAATGTAACGTTAAAAAATACTAGCAGATAATACCAAACATATTGCGGTACTGACAAAAGCTGCGTGATAAAACAGCTGCGATGGCAAGCGCAGACAACAGATGGCGCTCAAACAGAAATGAATCTGTTATCAAGATGGAAAAATTTCATGCAAACAAGTCGGCAGGCTTAAGCCATTGCTTCCTGACTATAATATACCCTTAATTTTCCTTAATTTCTTTAGTGTTCGTTTGAGTTTACATGCTGATTTTGGTGAGTGTATCTAATTTAGTGGGGCTTTAAATCCTGAGATGATTAAAAAGAGGCTTTTTGGAAATCTTTAGCTAACTTCCGAAGATCTCAACCGATTTAGTTTGCACTCAAAAATAAGTTAGAAAAAAGGGAAGTGTGTGTTAAGTTTCAACTTTCTACGTAGAAAGATTTGATTTAGTAAGTAATACCCTGCGATGTAAAAAGAATTTTTATATTTTCGTCTACAAAAGTATATGTAAAAAGTATGCATACTGTGAGTACTCTTGGCCAAAGGGTACACCCCAATTTGATAATTTTTGCCAATATCTCCAGTATTTTTTAATTGATTTTAATAAAATTTGCAAAAAGATTGGCAATATAAAAAGAAAGGTATAACTCGACTTGCAGTATTCTTTCAGGAGTAAGCCGCAATACTCCATTGGCAAGGGGTGCACACGTCAAAAAACTAAAAGAGTGCAGAATTAGCGCATAACTCTCAAGTTTTTCTCTTTCAAGAAACAGTCTATACAAACTAGCCTCAAACGATTTTTTTTTGCGTTGTCCAAAAACTTTTAATGAAACTTTCTATATATTTAATATTTTTCATGAATTGTGTATAAACTATACACTATTGCACAACAAAAAAACAAAAATTTTGTTATTAATTTGATGGTATCTCTGAGTTTGAAGTACCAACGTAAAATAAATGACCCGTGGCCGTCGCCTCCTGTTTGGCTTCTTTGAGTGATTATACATGGATCGAATTAATTTTTGATATAACAAAGACTATGTTTTAATTAAAATTTTTTTTTTATTTTAAGCATTTTTATTAAGAGCAACGAAAGAGAATGCAGAGTACTTAGTGAATGAAAAATAATGACCATGTGCCTTAACGGGCTTATCTATTTCATCGCCTGCTAGATGGCGCCAGCATAATGTTTAGAAACATCAGATGGCGCCAGTGATGCCAATTAAATCTTTCCACTAGGAAAATCAACACAGTGCAACCCAAATTTTTTTTTTTTTGCTGCCTTGGTTATTAAATTTTCTTTATTAAGTATAAAGAAATAAATCTTAGAGTTCAAACTTGTTTATATTTCAAGCTTTTATGCCTCTCTTTGTTATAAATCAATTGAAGACAACATTGATAAGAGAATCACTTTGCCCGACTTTTAAAGGTGAAAACCAAGATAAGCTTGCAATTGATCATTCTATTGCAACGACTTGCAGGATTATAAATAGAGCGTTCTTATGCAGCAAAAAGTGCAGTTGCTTTCTTAGTTTCTAAAGTAAGACACATCATACGTATTGAACAAGATGAAGGCATTTCTGCTACTGATCTTGACGGTAGCTCTGGCTAATTGCGACGAGCACGATCATCATGGCCATCACGATCATCATGATCATGCACATCACGACAACTATGTTGTAAAGACTCACGATGATCTCGTCAAGTATCGTGATATTTGCGCCGAACGTGTTCACGCAACTGCCGAAGATATTGCCAAATACAAAAAATGGGAATACGCCGAAGATGATAAGTCACGTTGCTTTTTGAAATGCATTTTTGAGCATTTTGGCTTCTTTGACGAGCACAACGGTTTTGATGTGCACAAGATACATAACCAACTGGCTGGCGGCAATGCGGTTGACCACAATGATGCAACCCATCAGAAGATTGCAGACTGCGCCGATAAGAACACTCAAGGTAGTGATGCCTGCACTTGGGCCCACCGCGGTGGCATGTGCTTTATGCGCTCCAATCTGCAGCTGGTGCAGCACAGCGTTCACGCTTGAAAGACTTATCGATAATCCACAAAATACTTACTAAAAACTTATGTTTGACTTCAAGCTACAATAAAATACAATTACAATACACTATAATCACGATCAGATGCTCCGTTTGCTTGTATTTGGTAAACATCTTGAGTGTTCTCCTTGGAAGTGGCTCTGGTTAACTGCTAAGAGAAGCACCGCGATCAACACTATCATCGTGAACACGACGATCATCATGATCACGCACATTACAACATCTATGTGGTAAGGACTCACGATGTCACCATGTCTGATGATAAACTAAATGTGGGAACATCCCGAAGATCGAAAGTGACGCTACTTTTATAAAAGCAATTTGATTCTCTTGATGAAAAAAATGGGTTGGCCGATTCAAAAAGTAGCTTTAAAAAAGATTTTTGTATGTTCAAAAGCCATGATAAACTCCATTTTTTTATTCATCTTTCTTTTCAGTTAGGTACTCCCTCACCCAATGCCCAAAAGTACCAGCTGTAGCGCATTTGTAAGCCTCGTAGGCCCAGACTTCGGGCTGCTCCAATTGACGCGTTTTTTGATTACAATACTCTATAACCACGATCAGCTCCTCCGTTTGTTTGTGTTTGGCAAACATTTTGGCAATTCTTCTGGCATTGTAGCCGCTCTCATCGTTCCAGAGGCCCAGCTTGTGGGTCGTACATCTAAGTGTGGCAGCTGCGGGTTGCGTCTCCTGGCAGCTTTTTAAGCTGTGCTGCACAGTCGCTGGTTCCGGTAGCTTCCAGTTGCTCTCAGCAGTGACCCCTGTTACAAGTATAAACACCGCCAGAAGTTCCAGTGCGAACATTTCTTAATCTTTCCGAATTTTAGCGTTTTGTGAGCAACGCTGCTCAAGATTCAGGCTTTTATATAAAGTTTATACGGCTAGGCGAGAGTAAAACCAGTTGCCAGTATAACCGCACCACGTTCCGGCATTGACATTAACCTTAGAAATCATGGAAGTATGCGCTGACCAAGATTCTAATTGCTGTGCGTCGAACTGTTGTTGTTGTCACTGACATAATTTTTATAGTCGGAAAAGTTTAGTACTTACTTGTTTTTGTTGTTCGGCTTGATTTGATTGTTTTGATAGCGACTAGTCGCGTACAAAGTTGGTTGCCCGACTACGTTTATATTTATAAATATACACTATATAAAAATAATTATTAAATAGAGTATGTTTGATATAAGCTAATGAATGTAACGTGGTCAAAAGAGGCGTAAAAGTAAGTACTAAGTAATGTAATCATGGAAAATATTGCAAGGAGTTTTAATGGCTCTATTTTCTTGGAGCTCTTCGCGCTTTTTGGTGTATATTTGGTTTTATACCGAATAGCAGCCCAGTTCCCATTTACACCAAAACATCTAAAGTTACTCCTCTTAGAGTTTAGTTCCTTAACGGATCTTGGAGTGAAATGGTAGAAAAATGAAATGAGGTTGTGTGCGTGAAAGTAGATTACAAAAAATGGTATCTATTATATAAAATACCTTTTTATTTTTAAAATTTAAAAAAAAAAAATAGATAAAAAAAAATATATTTAAAAATCCGATTTTCCAAAAATTCAATCTCTTATAGAAAGAACCAAATTCTTCAAATAACTTTCTTCGTTTAAGAGACTTTTCAAATAAAAGTGTATCTAAATATTCAGCTACAGATAAATTGATAAATAAAAGCAATTAGGCAAAAAAAACAAAGTAAAATTAAATCGATCGATTTCAAAAGTGGCCGTTTAACAATGCAGCTGAAACATCTGTGAAAAGTTACTTTAAACTTCGTCTTCTAGCTCAGTCTTCTAGCTTTGTCTTCTTTGATTAAATTTGAAATAGATTTTTGTGAAAAAAAATATTAATTTATATTTTTAAAGTTTTGAAAAAGTAATTGCATTAATTGATTTTGTATTAATAAATTCATTCAATAAAATTATAACAACCATTTTAGATATAGCACAAACACTAAAAGTATATATACAGCTTTCATTAAATTAAAAATTTGTTTATCGCCGTCGCCTTCATCATTTTTATAAGAATATAAGAATTTATCGAATTTACTCTTTTCTCCCCCCATTCTTAATAAATTTTTGAGTACTATGATTTTTTACCATTTAACACAGTTCGTAATGGATATGAGTTCACATTGCAACGATTTTCTATTAAGTTATACAAAAGATTAAAGAAACTTGAGATTTTAAACTCAATAATCGAGTATACCATATTTATTTCCTATCGCTATCGGATTAAATTGTTATTTATCGATAAAAACGTTTGATCCTGAAAATGTAATTCTGATTTGGATACGTGACGATAAGATTGACATTCGGGAATCAGAGATCAACCTCTGCCCAGTGGACCCTGGGCGGGGCCCGAAGAGGTGGCAACCATAGTGTAGGCTCATATAAAACCGGACTGATCTAATTTTAGTATCTCTACAATACATAAGCGTGGTCATTTATTGGCAAAAGAAAACTGCCAGAGCAAGGAATAAAATAAATAAGAGAACAACCAATAGGTACGCGCTAGAGATGAGTAGCGTTAGAGATGAACATGCAAAAGTTCGTACGTTAGAGATGTGCAAGCGAGTAGCAAAATAAATAAAAATGAAAAAAATTAAATTAGAAAGAATCAAAATTGAGAGTAAAAGAGTAGGGATATATGAAGTCTGAGTCTCATACAGCGATTATATTTAATATAATATAAGTAATATTCTTGTTTTTGTATACTTAACTTAAAAATCCAAAACGAACAATTTTATTCGGATTCGTTTTTGCGTGCTCCGGCAAACGATTTTTTTGTCGATAACTTCGCATATTTCCCTTTTTATTGTTGATAAATTCGTATATTCGTATAATTTTCTTTGGGTAACGCGGGAACACTGTCGCACCTATCAGTCATCGATATGACTATGTGTTTAAGTTGTGCATGCCATTTTTTGGGTTGAGTCAGAAAAAAAAAATTAAAAATAATTGTCAATAAATATATAACTTTAAGTTGGCATAAATATAATCTAACAATATTAAAAAAATTATTTCAGTATAAAATGCGTACTTTTTACCTATTTTGCCGATTCGTTTTAATACCTCTTGCAACAAAACATTCGGTATCAAACCACATAAAAAATTATTTTTAGTGAAATTGGAAGCACCAAACATTCGGTTTCAAGTCTAATCCGAATAAAATATTCAGATTCGTATTCCGGAGCACGGCTTCTTTGCTTTCGTTTTAGTGAAAGACTTACGCATTCGATATTTCTCCATTTACTTCTTTTTGGTTTCATTTGAGGGTACATTTTATACCTTTTTTCAATCTATGATCTTTCTACTGATCATAAATGTTTATTGCAACAAAACATTCGGCTTCAAACCACATAAAAATTCGATTTGGTGAAATTGGATGCACCAAACATTCGGTTTCAAAACAAATCCGATTAAAATGTTCGAATTTGCCATAGACAGCCCACTGAAAGTAAGACAGGCAGCTCTTGAATATTATATATTCGTATGAGAGCTAATAATACGCATAATATGAAGAGGTATCTCCGTAAAAAGCAAAATAACATGAAAGACCCGAAGACCTCCAGATGTATAGTTCTTTACAGTGTACTTTTACATTACTATTTTTTTTTTAACACACCTGAACCTGGGGCGGGGAACGAAATATTAAATATCTTTCTAAGAACTTATTACTTAGTACTGCTCAAACTGGCTATATGAAATTTAGACCCTAACAATTTTTTCTGCATAAGTTACTAATTGAACCAAGGCGTTAAACTCTTGCTGCGTTGTACCTTTAGATAATGTTGCATTTGACTGCACTTTAAATTTTTAGAAACGGGCCTTTGTGGATAGTAAAATATTCTCATACCATCACCATCATACCATCAGACAAGAATTGGCTACAGTGTATCTGATAGTCGTTAGTTCTCCACCTCCTCTGTTATGGTTAGTTAGTCAAAAAGTGCTCATCAACAGTTCACAATTGCTGTATGGAAAATTTTAATCGCTTCAGTGTTGCTAAAATTTTTAAAGCTTACCGCTGAAAGTTAGCAGCACGGAAGAACTTAGACTTGGAGCTTGGCCTGCCAAAGCTTTGTTTACTGCCTGTTGTTAACATTTATTACTTGATTGACGATTGCAAGCTATATCCACGCCCCTACACCTTACCCCCTTACCCTTTGATAATAATCAAAATTGCAACTCCAATTATAAGCGCGCGTCTGATTGCACAATTTATGCGACAACCCGAGGGGGCCACAGGAACCCGCTGCGTCAGCCATTATTTGCTCATAAACATTGCAATCAAATTTGAATTCCTTATACGCCATTTTGTGCTCTTCACTGTTTGTTTGCGCTTTGACTGCAACACGTCGATTTGTTTACGATTTATTCGTATTCGTATTTATATTCGTGTTTGTTTGAGTTTTTGTGTTTTTTTTTTCTTTCTGACTTTCTACGCGGACTGTGACTACTTCATTAACAAGTCGCTGTCGCATTTTCACGCTGCAATGGATTTTCCGCTCAATTCAGTACCCTGCATATGTTATATGGTACGTTTGACAAAGCTAATTTTACATGATAAGGGGAGATTGCAGAGTGGGTTGGTCTGTGGCAAGGGCAGGTGTACCAAGTACTTTGCGAAGACTGAAAAGCTGCAAACGCCAAACAAACACTTCACACGACCTATTCAATTATTTCTCAATTAAATGTCGTGTAAAGAAAACTCAACCTCGACATCGTCATCGTCATCATTCAGAGACTCTTCGATAGACCCTTGACACTTTTGGCTGGCTGGCAGCTAGTACAATACTAAGCCTGGCTCAAAGGAAAGACCGAATTCAATTTGGCTTTTACTTTTTCTAGTTTTTGCTGCACTCTAAGCCATGCATTGATGCAGTTTCCAAATGTTTTTTGCAGTTGAATAAAACTTGGTCGAGTGGGACGTGGGAATTGAGGACAAATGAGACAATTGGTAGCAGTCAATCAATCAGTTTTCAAAACTACAAAGCATAATAGAAAAGATATACACTTCGTCAATTTCATGAGAAGAATTCCGTGCTAGATTTAGCTTTTTAGATGCGCAAGACAGTCATCTGCGGACAGCTTAACGTGGCAAAAATTGAAGAATCGTGAAACTTATGCCAAACTTTTTCAAACGTTGCATATAGATATTGTATGACTTAAAAAACATCAGACTCGCAAGCTATCCGTATTTAAGTGTTCTGGAACCCCAATTATTTTCGCAAAAAAAAATTGATATATGGGTATGCTTTGATCAAAATTAAGACAAAATGTTCGGCCGTGCTCCGGAAAACAAAAAGTTTTATTAAAAGAAAATTATTCTACAAAGAAACATGAACTGAAAAGTCTGTAAAAAAACGTATTTTCGACGCGTTTCGTAGCTTTTTATGAATTACCCATAAATATACCTACAAAAAATGCAACTCTGGCCTGATCCAAATCAAAATCGGTATCGAATGAATCGGTATTGAAACTCGTCTGATAACGTTCAACAAATTTAGCAAACTTCGGGGAGTTTTTGAAAATGGATTGGTGATTTTTACATTTTGCACTAAACAAACGCTTTATACTTATACACTTTGTTTTTGGAATAATCTCATTTGTACTGCGCCCCTTGTTCTTATGAAATAAGTACTCTCAATAAATTTTGTATGCCTTTAGTCAAACAAATGTTTGCTTTCAAGTTAAATGGTCCGCAATTTATTTGGTCTACTCAGATTTTGTATTTTTTTTTGTTTGTAATTCATTCTTGTCTTAACTGTTTCTATTGTATCCGCAGTGGTCCGTACACTGAAGCCGCTCTAATTGCAACTTTGAAACTCAATTGAGTAGATATAAAATAAAAAATAAAAAAACGCTTCGGGCTTTTCAAGCACATACCAATTAAATGAAAATATTTTGCGGTTTGACTTTTAGCATGCAAAAAATACACAGTTTATATTTTTTATACACTGAGAGAAAATGGGCAGAGTTGGGCATGACAATGGCAGTGTTGAAACTTTTTTTGTATGGGGTGACATTCTATAGTGAGTTTATTGGTAGTCAAGATATGAAGTATTCTTCATCTCCACCAATGGGAGCTGCTAAATGCTTCAGGATGAGAAATACATACTTCCACCAGTCGAGCAAGCCAAATGATTATTATGATAATGTTTTTCCCAAATAAAAATAATGACATCAATGAGACACAAAATTCTCTAAATGTCAACTTTGTCAAAGAATTTATAGTTCCGGTTTCTTAGTCTTTCAATAAAACTCATTAAATAATGACCATCCAAAATTTGTTTCATCATAGTTTTAGGGTGCTGCGATGGGGGCATTAGAGGCGGGCAAGGATGGTTAGCCTTGACTACTGCCACGTAGGGCATCATGAATCAAGTAAAAATAATATTATATGAAAATTGCATAAAAACTACAAAAAATAAAAATATATAATGTATACGGGTATCGGGTCTAGAATCTGCAGCATTGACTTATGTGCAAAAATGAGTATGGACTATATTATTAATAAAATAAAAATTGAATATAATATATATAAATCGGGAAATTTGACTAACAGCCCTGTTAATAATGGATCATGTTAAGCCAAAAAAAAAAATGAAAATGGAGTATTCACGGAGTTGAAAAGTTGCGCAAAAACTCAACTGGTTAAAGCGTGAACGCCCTTTTTGTTAGTTTCTCAATTGAGTTGTTGAGTTTGTGCTTCACTTTTTACGATTTGGTTTATTGTAAATTTTAAATTTAGCGCCTTAACAGTCTACGTCGTTTTGGTATTGGGTTAACCACTTAATATTAATAATTGCTTAATTTAGTTAATAAGGTTATTAAATAAAAAAAGTCGCACTTGTTTAATTGCGTTCTAGTTCGATTAATAAAATTCACTCTCACTTTTTTGCTGGTTTTTATATCCGAAAATGGTTAAAAAACAGCGAAAAATTGTATTGCTGAAAATACCGCAGAGGGCTCATTTTGCAACACTTTCTCCTCAATTCATTAGCTTAAAATTAGAATAGAGTCTGGGTTGAGGAAAAGTTGATTTGAGAATTGAAACTCAGCCATATACATTTTAATGTTGCAAAAGTGCTCAACTTTTCATCATAACAGCTAGCGTGAATAACCAATGTATATTTTTGAAAAATAGATGGAAAAGTCTAAGATGTTTACTATATAATTTTCTTTTCATTTTCCAATTTGCTTTATTTTCTTCATAGTAAATAAATTGACAGAAATACATTCATAATAAAACCCGAGGAAATAGAAGAAAATATTTCAAAGTTTGCAGTATTTTCAATATCTTAAAAATTATTATTAATTTTAGTTTGGAAATGATTGATTTAAAATATTAACATTACGGACGGATAAATTCAAGAAATGGGGAAAAAACAGATGACAATCATATCTTCATGATTTCAATATATTGGACATCACTTCTTACAAAGTTTTCATCTTTAAAAATAATATTTGCTTTGACATTTTGCCCATATTCCTCAATATCTCGTGAACATCGGCATGACGATCAAATCGCAAGGTATTGATCTGCTCTTTCCAGTGATATATAATATCTACAGATTAAGTAAAAATTATCGAACTTATAGTTATATATAGCAACTAAAGGCGGAAAAAAGGTAATTTTCGACCATTTTTCAAAATTACAAATTTTTGTTGTGCTTTTATTAACGAGAAAAATTAGTTGAAAATTATGTTAAGCTTTAGGCTGAAAGGGAATTCTTTTAGGAACATTTCGAGTCTATTGAGGAATGTTCACGAGATATTGAGGAATAACTGAAAAAAGTGCCCAAAAAAATTTTTTTTAAAATATCTCGAAAACGGTGCTTAAGAAAAAAAAAGGTTGCCATTTTCGTGTTTCTCGACCCCAAATTACCCTAAAAAACACTTTTTTAGGAAGGTTCACTCGATGACCCTTAAATTTTTAAGCTAGTGTTATTAAAAGACGCTGATCTGAGGCTTCAGTTCGCCCATAGCACGCAAAACAAAGCATTAAGGAGCTCCGGAGAAAGCTAGCAAGCTTATACTGACTTTACCACCTATGTATCATTTTGGAACTTCGGAAAGTGTAACAGCACTTAGAAAAACTAATGGGTAGAACGTTATCCTTTAAGGCGATGAGAAGATAACGCAAGGGGGATTTGGATGAAAATAATTATGTCGAGATTTCCGTTAGATGGAACTATCAATGTAGTCAGTCCCTGCCGAACGTGATCGTTGTAGTTTAACTATGAGTATTCTTGTGTCCGAAATTACAGGCAAAGATCAAACCAAGGATTGGTTGACTCGTAGTCCTAAACGATTTGAGATTGCTCTTTGGTTTAAACATATGCAAAAGACACTTTTACCCCGCGCATATAAATTGAAATAAATTTCAAAAAAGTTGACCACCCTAAAAATTTGGTTTTGGATCCTGCATTATGGGCTTCAGCTCATTATCCTGGAATCGTCTAAAAAAAGTGTTTTGTACTGAGTTTGCTTGTGAATATCTTAGCCAGTGGCGGACCCACTTGATAGTTTTCGGGTCCCGACCCCCCACACAAAAGTTGGGAAAGTGGGGTGATAGTCTTTTGCAAGCTCTGGTATATATATACATCTAAGTGGAGAATCCCCCCTAAGAACAAATCCTGGATTCGCACCAGGTTGACCTAATAATACTGATATTGTTGGAGATACTGCCAGATAAAAACTATATTAAATACAATTTTAACATTCGGAGATACTATATTGTAACCCCCAATTCAACAGTAAAATATGCTCGGCTTACTCTCCAGTGGTCGATAACAAATTTCTGGGTGGCTCCAAACTTTATCCAATAGATTATAATCAAATTTTTTTTCGACAGCTTTTGAAACTTACCATTCGGAAAAGCTACTAGCTATGATGCCTCACTTTAGAAGAGATATGAACTTTTTGTTGCCCCTCGTTTGCCAACATTTTTTTCTTCAAGTGTAGACAGTTAGGCAGAGGTCAGTTGCGATATTATTTCCTGCCTTCTCTTCTAGTGGACTGAAGCGGACACACGTGCTTTTTGTTTAAAGCAGCGGGCAGTGCCTGAGTTCCTTTGAATAGCATATGGGCTGGTGGGGTTAATATATATATATATATGTATATATATAGGTATGTATGTTCACTGTATATGTATATACCATATGTATATGTAATCATGTGCAACAAAGTGTGAGATAGCGTGTGTGTGTGTGTGTTGGATTGTGCTTGTGTATGGCTTTGGCCATGTCTGCATTTTAGTGCTCGAGTTCTGGCAAGAAATGCGACAGTAAAAAGTTTTGCCTAGGCAACAACCAACTCTAGGGCTGCTTCTCGGAGGAGGCGTTTCCTGGCCAACATAGGCGACACATTGTGCCAAAGTTTTGCTCCAACTTGTAAACTTTGCGAAATATTTTTGCAGCTGCAGTTTCCAACTGCCAAAGCGGGTTGGCAGGCAGCAGGAAGCTCGAGAAAACTAAAGCAAAACGAAAAAAAAAAAAAATTAAAATGAAAGAAAATTGGAATACTTTCCAAGTCAAAGTTTTGCCAAGTGTGTGAGGAGTGGGGAGAGGGGGGAGGTTGCAAAACGATAGCAGCACAAAGCGGACAATTTTTTAAACTTAATTAATTATTAATTAGCGGAGCGGGCATAAAGCCAAACAAGTGCGGAGTGGGGTTATGGTCAGCAATAGTAAAAAATATATGAAATAAAGAAGTGAAAAAAATGAAAGAAGAAAAACCGATGTATATAAAAATAATTTATGTTAAAAAATCACATAAAAGGCCAGCACGGAAGCTGGGGGAGTTGTCAGAGCCGGTGTCCCGGGTTATGGCAAACGGAGGTCATATAGCGCGCGTGCAGTAAGGCTTTTGTTGACCGCAGTAGTACGCGCATTAGCAGGGCTAAATTACAGCATAAAAATGTTGAATGATGTGGTTTGGGGGTGGTTTGGGGGCTGGCTTGGGGGTGGTTTGTGGGTTCATGGGGCGTTTTTGGATTGTGGCTTTCGGTCGAGTGTGCTTGTCCACTTGCGTTGGCTTGGCCAGGACTTAGTGGTAATTGGAATTAATTTAGCATTAAGCTGCATTTCTTTAGCGTCGCGTGCTGGACAGTTGAATCATTACGGTGGGGTTGGAGCTAGTGGTTAGGACACAATTATGAAGTACATTTTATATAATTTTTTCTATTCTTTAGCATTTTGAATTGCCGCGCATCGTCGGCTGTTAATTAATTGCGCTTAGAAGGGCACGAACTCTGTAGGCGTGGCTGACCATTTCGAATGCATTTGTTTGGAACGGCGCCCAATGGTTTTTTGCTATTTTCTCACTATTCTAGGCAAATACTTTGCATACTTAATGCATCTTCATGCGCATCATTAGTGCAGAGCAATTAGTTAGGAGATTTTGTCTGTCATTAAGTGAATTCACCCGCATTTTGTTTGCTTTTATTTAGTGGATTCGCAATGTTTTATCTATATCAAAAGGTAATAATGCAACAATGTGAGCAACAGTATGGGGCGTATGAGTTATTTTTAGCAATAGACAAAAGGCGGGTGAAAAATACTAGACTGCTTGGACTAAGCTACAATTGTCTGCAACTTATTGATATTTTGTTGCTGCGTGGGTTGCTAAAGAAGTTTGCTAAATATTCCATACAATTTTAAAACAATTTTGCGGGGTCGTGATGATTCAAATTATGGCTGATAGTGCTTGGTATAGCAAAATGCCAAAATAATTTTAAGTTCTTAGACCACACAATTTTTTTAGCTTTTCAGTATTTTTCATCTCATTCATCTGTGCAATAATGATGAACCGTAAGGTAGGTACTCTTAAAATGACACCTACGGTATCTTCAAAATGTTAGTCTGTATTTATGAATACGTTGATCTTGAAAATGATAAAAGCTAGAATAACCAAATTTGAGATTCGGACTCCTCATATGTGTAGGCGACACCCCAAGGGTGCCTCAACAATGATCAGGAGGAAAAATAAATTTATTAATAACTTTAATTTATTTTATTTAATAATAACGAAATTTCAGGTTTGGGCTCCTTATGTGTGCAGGGAGATCAAGTTTATTTATTTTTCTTTGACGCCCTTTTCCTGCCCAAATAATTGCAAAGTGTTTAAATTAAAATTTGTAATTGAAGATTATCGCAATACAGTATTGTATTGAAGAGCTCAGGGCTCGAATTGATTTAATAGCAAAATAGCTGAGTTAGTAGCGTGTTTCTATTACATTTAAAGGTCGGCTTGAGATTAAGGTTTTGAATTCCAGTCAGAGAAACTTTAAACATTTCTTTTTTAACTTTTGAAAGTTTTTGTATTTTAGAAGTTTTTTCTAATATGTATAAGAAATTTATCATTAGGGATTAAGAACTCAAAAAGGCTACATCATACGTGCTGTGGCTTTGAAGTTTTGATGCAATTTTTTTATGAATCCGGGTTACTTCCGGGATGCTTCGAGTTCGCAACCCTGGATTGAGCAATTTACCAAGATGTAAATGATAAGAAAAGCCCAAAAATTTGGTACCTGCTTACATCGTACTTATAAGATGAAAACCCTAAGAAAGTATATTAAAATAGGGGTAATTTATTAGCTAAGTAGATAATTATTATTTCCTTGACAAGTAATTACATAAATACAATTATTATAATTAATTATACAAAGCTTTAATTATCGTTCTTATTCAGAACACAGGGCGAAGCCTCTATTTGAAGTTGCTGCCATGTTCGACCACTTTCGCTTTGGACTGTCCGACCCCAAGTTATTCTGGGTCGTCCTTTTCTTCTTGAACCTTGTGGGTTTCGAGTCCTTGTGCGATAGGTAAAGGTCGTCATCATTTTTTCCGTTCCATTTCCAAGGCTTCTGTCAGTTTCTGGGGTTGTGATAGGAAGTCTGGGGGCTATCTGGTTAGGGTGCAGCCAGTTCTGCTGTTAAAACATTTATAGCGCGATCCGCTTGCTAGAAGAGCCGACGCTTTTAGCTGCACCTTCTTGGTGGAACAGACTCTAACGTTGCAGATTGTTCTTGGCTTGAACATTCACCTTTGACCTTACCGGCTAGGGAGGCCCTACCCTATCGCTCTCGGGATCATTATGTCTACTAAGCCATTTCGCCACGGCAAGGTGGCAATCCCCTAGAGGGAACTAAGTAAATAATCGCCACAATTATTTTTTTTATGTAGAGTCTAGTCTTTCTGGAACTGTAGAGATTTAAGTAGAGCAGAGTTATTGAAAGAATGTTCGATCATTTAAATATTGTTTAGAATAGCGGACATTAACTGAGGGAAGGTGGAGTCTGAGTCTGATGAGGAGTACCCTGGGAGAATCATAATAAGTAACTTAGCGATGCAAAAACATATTTCCTTTCCTTTCCTTCTCCCAGCTGAGTTGCCACGTTTATATTTTCTATATTTATTCCTTCAGTATCGAAACTTCTCAAACGCACCTCTCAAAAAGATTCATTCGAAATCTATTCACACGTATATACACAAATACATATACATATATTTCTACATTTTATGTATTACATATCAGCTTTGGTTTTCCTCTTGTTACTTTTATCTGTTTTGCATGTCTGCAAAGCAGCATCCAATCCTCCCATTCCCACTTACTCACACTACCGCAATTGTACTGTAACACTCATTAACCTGCGCATCCTTTTGTCTCTCCAACTGGTAATCGCCAAGTCATTCTGCTGCTTGAAACCCCTTCCGTGACTGCTTGCATTATTATACAGGGTCTTTCAATAGCTGTGTCCAAACTCATATGTAGTAGATATATTATTGGATAAACAAATTTTGTACTATTCGGATAATTAACGACACCATCAAGATTCGCCATTGTAATTGGATAAAGTAACTGCTTAATTGGAATTTTGGCCAGATGGCTTCATTGGATCACATATCTAAGAAAGAGCTGAATAATAGGTGCTTTCAACGAAATTGCTTGATGTGTCACATAGCAGTCGCAAAATTTAAGGGAGCTGCAGGAACATAGGATGTCTACCAAAATCGTGGGACTTAACGGATCACAGATTTAAGGTCATAGCCCTACAACATTTGATCGATTGGAGAACAATATCGTTCCATTTATAGATAATATCCAGTTCCACTGATGCATAATTATTAAACATTACACCACTGGCTTCATCTGCTAAGCCGAGAAGCCTATATAAATAATATTACCACTTGCAAACTAGTAGGAATTGGAGGGATTCTTTGTCAAATCGACCTAAAACTTGGTAAATGTGCTCTATTTAAGGATTAAAGAAACATTTTTGATAGTTTAAGCTCCCATATATTTGAAATTGTGGATCAAATTCCAGAACCAATTTTTTTCCCATCAAATAAACTTACAACTTAGTACTTATGCTCTTTTTGGGGATTCAAGAAATGAGGCGAATCCTCTACTTCAATGGTGGTGAGGGGAGTAGATAGCATTTGCTTTGCTTGCCACAGGCGGTCGGGGATTAGCGTAGGAAGAAACTTGAGAGCTCGGTAATATATAATATAATAACAAAATGGTAAGTTTCGTTGCACTGCATCAAAAAATAAAAATGTTTCCTATATACAGACTATATTTCTGCACATCGGTCTTATGCCAAAAAAATTATGTGTACTGCGGCATAGTAAATAGCCTGCCAATTAGTTTACGATGTCTTACAAAATAAAGAAGTTTTTTTACAAAGACTCTGTTTTTGAAGTCTCTGTGGCAGATCTATAAAATTGTATTCCGATCTTGTCAAAAATATAGATATGATAAAAGTTGTTTCGAGTTTCTATCCAGTATGCTTTCCTATATTTATAGTTAGTGGATTCCAGCAGATATTTAATCCCAGTAGGCGAATTTCGGCTGAGACCCATCCAGTTGTATACCTAAGGTATAGATCTTTGACTAATAAGATCGCTATAAATATATATGTAGTATATACTACTTTTATTTTTTTAAACTGGAAGAATTACCCGCTTTTTTGCACTTAATATTGAGCTTCAGCAGACTCATGTGAGTCTAATAAAAAACGAGCGATTACTTTTCTCTCATACGCACCTTGGTTAAAAAGATATTTCAATAAAATTTTTTTTTTTTTGATCCTTAATATTGACCAGCCTAGGACATATTTGTCATCGAAGGAATGGCATTGAAGTGTAGATTTCATAAATGCGTCAACCATTGTAGCACCAACCTTGATCTAAAACGTATGTCAATTAAATTCTTTTTTTTTTTAAATAATAATATAGTAATAATAAATGGAAAATATTGCGCACTAGGGACATTGAAAGCGACTTGAAAATCCTTAAAGTTGGAAATCCTTTTTTATTTTTATTTTTAAATTCAAAAATAAAATATGTCGAAAAACATTAATTTTCAATTTTTTTTTATTTCTTTTTAATTAAATTAATATAATATTTATACTAGATGTACAATATTTGAGGATGGAACCTTTTTAGTATTTTGGATCTGATCATTAATGCATTTATATAAGTTTATTCAGAATAAAAATTCAGTTCTGACCTCTTCTTATTGAAACTTCAATTTCGAACGTGCTTAATGAAAGACCCTGTATTCAAATATAGATGTATTCATTGTACTATTTTATGCTTGATTACAGGCACAGGATTTTTGGCCTATTCACACACGCAGATACAAGCACACCATACTACTGAAGCCTGCCTCCTGCCTCCCGTTGCCATTGTTTGTCAGCATTTGACCGCGTTTGGCACTCGTAGTCACACGCCACCCTCCTGGCAACCGTTAAGTGGATACGCTTATTATCCTTTGTTGGCGTTGATATGTGCCATCCTTCCTGCCTGTCTGCCCGCCCACGTCCCAAGGTACCCCACTTAATCCCAACAGCTGACCTGCTGCCAACTGTAAATCCCTTGTAATGTTATTCATAAACTCGACTAAAACATATTGTGCAGCGGCTTTTGGTTAGGTGGCTAAGCAGGAGGATGGGCGTGACAGGTAAGAAGAATGGGAGGTAGCTTTAGCAGGCTTTTGTTTAGAGTTGGCAAGGAACCAAAAAATACCAAAATTCGCGCAAATCGCAGCGGGCGGTTGACTGTTTGGCTTTTGTGTCAATGAATACAATAACGAAATTAAATAACCAAGGTGATACACAGCCAAAGGGTGCGGAGAGGGGCAGCAAGAGTTGCTGCAGACAGTTGTAGATTTGGGCATAAATCTTAAAGGCATGTCGCCTGCAGGCGCATATGTTTAAAAGGGTTAAACCAAAATCCCTTGCAATTAGCCGTGCAGCTCAAGTATGGAACACAAGCAACAACAGCTACTACTTGAAACTAATAGATACTTATCGCTGCTGCCTCATAATTGTATGAATTTATTTGAATGCACACAAATCTGTGTGTTTGGTATGGAACATAACAATGCAGCGCCAGTGAAGCGTCCAGCCCGCACTTAAGAGTTCCTCGAACAAGCTATCGAGCGCATCTTTAACTCTGTCGGTTTAACCTTTTGTATCTCAACCCTGGTCTGGGCAACATATCATTTTGATTTTGATATCTATTTATGCCACAATAAAAAGAATAATAACGCCAGGGGACATATTTATTTGTGGTATTTGGGTACTTATGTTATATGCACTATACAACACATGAGAATGTTTATATACTAAATGCTCAATAAAATGGCAAACAAATAAAAGATAAAAAAAAAAAATGCCATAATGAGATACACTCGAGACAGGCAGCACAACCTGCGCTCCCAGGATGCAGCTAAGCACTGTTTTGGATACATTTGCTTTTGCCTTTTGGCTCAATTGGTTTCATTTCTTAGACCCAAGGGGTCTTCCACTTGACTGCCTGGCCTGCGAAACAACTGCACCCTCGTCGTCTATTTTTTTTTTTTGCAGTTCCTCAAAAGACCGTGTTTATATTTATTTAGACGATTTGGCCAAGTGCAACTGAGAGTGAGAGTGAGTGTATGAGTTGTGTAATGGCAAACAATTTGTTTACCTGCAATTAAATTGCAATTTCCTTTGACCCTATGCCACACGCAGCGTAGTTCCCACAAAGGCGTTAGACTCTAAGGCTCCATTGTTTGTGTATTTCGCAGCCGATTGTTGCCTTTGTGTTGCCAGACAGCCACACAGCAATAGCCAAGCAGCATAAAACATGGCCAAAAACCTGCACATAAAACGTGTTAAGAAAGCTTTGCCGTTTTTTTACCACAAGATTTTACAATTATTTTCGCACTAAAAACGCGCAAAGTGTTGCGCCATTTTGTAAGCCAAAGCCGCGCACCGCCTCCGTTTGCCCTCCCCCCACCACATTTTTCAACTTTTTGGACCCCTCGGCACCTCTTGACTCTCTACACTCTCTTGCTGCTTTGTTGCTGGCTTTGTTGCTGTTGCGGCTTTCTTTGTGCTCTTGCCGCATAAACAAAATGGCCGACTGCTTTTCAGCTTTCAGCTTTTTCAATGTTCGCATTCAACGGGGCGTGCTTTGTAATTTGTATTTAAGTAAAACATATTTTTATGCCAAATAAACAGAAAATTCTTTGTATACAAAGACTTTAGCAAATAATTGAGAACTACCTCAACTGAACTGAAGCCTCGAGAGCCTTGAGTTGCTTCATCAACAGCTGCCGACGCCGACGCCGACGCCACCGCCGCCAGGTGGCATTAATCGTGGTTTATGTAAGCTTAAGGTAGCAAACAGACTATAACAAAAAAAAAAAAGTGTACTTATACAGATGAGAGGAGCAGCGCTGAAGAAAGAGAGTGGTAACATAGATAGACAATACATACATATATAACGAATTTTCGGTTTAATGTTTTCCAAGACTGGTTTTTGTAGCTCTTTAGATTTTGAAATGTATTGCTCGAAGACTTATTTTTGGTTTCATTTTTTTGAGTTTCAACGATTTCAACTTTTTTTTACATAAAATACTTTATGCTTAAAATGAAAAAAAAAGATGGCGTACGTTAAAGTCGGGCGCGGACGACTTTGGGATACCCTGTACCACCAAATTGCAATCAAGTCCGATATATTGCTTACAAACTCCAAAAGATATTTCTTTGCCAAATAAACGAAACACGACGAATTTTGTTCAAAATACGTTTTTTTGACCGATTGGGCCTATGGGAGCTATATGATATAGTCAACCGATTTTGATCAAATTTGGTACAGTGCTTGGGAACTCTAAAAAACTTCTTAATGCCAAATTTGGTTACAATATCTTCACAAACAAACGATTCACAACGAATTTTGTACAAAAAACAAATTTTCGACCGATCGATCCTATGGGACCTATATGATATAGTCAACCGATTTTGATAAAATTTGGTACAGTGCTGGGGGTTTCTAAAAAACTGCCGATTGCCAAATTTGGTTATGATATCTTCATAAGCAAACGAATTAGCCATCTAAAACTTTTGCTTTTTTTCGAGGTCCTCTGAAACACCCCTATGGGAGCTATATAATGTAGTCCCGATATCAAAAAAATAAAATAAACTTGTCTCCTATGGATTAATAAGGGATCTTATCTGAAAGTTTGGTTGCTCTAGCTCTTACCATCTCTGAGATCTAGGCGTTCATACGGACAGACGGACAGACGGACATGGGTATATCGACTTCCCTAGCCACTCTGATCATACTTTAGGTAACTTTGGGGGGTCTCCGACTTCTCCTTCTATACGTTACATACATTTTCGGCTTGCACAAACACAATATACCCTTTGTACCATACGGTACAGGGTATAAAAATGGGTGAGTAGTTATGAAGTTGTAGTTAGCTGGTTTTTTAAATTATAAAATATGTACATAGTCAAAACGCTTTAATCTTTACTCAAAAAATCGAAAACCGATTGTGCTGTCAATCGATTTTCAATCGATTACACTAGTTTATACGAAAAATGAACCTTCCTATAAAAGTGTTTTTTAGGGTACATTCATTTACATTCATTTGTTTTTCTTAAGAACCCTTTTCGAGATCTTTTCGAAACACATGTTTTTGGGTACTGCTTTCAGTTAGTCGTGAATATCTTGGGAACAATATGTTTTACCATTAGATCCAAAGGTATTGATGCGGCCTTTACTGTAATATACGATATGTGAAAATTGAGTCAAAATTTTTAAAGTTACAGGCAACCAAAGTTGGCCATGGTTCAAAAATTTTTGAAATTCTTGAAATCTCTAACTCGTATATTGAATATTAAAAATATAAACTTAGTCAATAAGCCATGGGTGGGAGCATTAAAACTATGATTTTTTTTTGAGTACTTTTAAATACTTTTAAATTATAATAATTTCAAACAAGTGGTCCATTTAGTGTTAGAACCTCAGGACAACTCGTATTACCACAGTCATAAAAATTTCTTTAATTGTAGGTTATTTAATTGTTCGAGTTGAGTTCTAACATTTCACATTCAAAGATTACGGGGGTGTCCCCAAAAAATTAAACGCATTTTTTTATACCCACATTTTTGTATATACCGAATAAACCGTTGTTTTTTTTTGAAAATTAATTTTCTTGTATTTGAAAAAAACAAGTATTTTTCTTCCTTTTCTAAATTAATGATGAGGCATAAATCAAATTTTTACTATATTCACGCCAACCTTTCAACTCATTTGAAAATGAATTTTCTTTTTGCGCCATAAAATTCGAGCAATTCATATAGTGTGCCTAAACCAATCTATTTGTTTTTGAAAAAAAAAATTTTACGAAAAGTCAATTCGATTTTCTTATAGAACAGACATTAAGCTTGGTCCAAGGAGATAAATATTAGCTACTTTTTATGCACGATTTGGTTCAAGTGTCCATCTTTTGCTATTATAACATAATGAGCTCTACTTTCTTGGAATTTTTCTTTATTTTCTCGAGCATTGCTCTTGGCACAGCCAAAGTCCGCAATTTATCGATACACAAATTATACTTCAAATATTCCACAAAAAATGGCTCACCCTGTATATGTATGCAGTACAAGCTAAAAATATGGATATCCCTACAAAAAATTCATTTTTTCCACTTTGTCAACATCTTTCATAATGAAATGCTATTGTTTTGATTTTTTTTTTTGATACAAATAAAATGCAGGCCCATAAAGTATTTTTTTCTACTGTCAATTGAAATTATCGTCATACTCCGAAATCGCCAAAATATTGAACGTTTCAAAGAGTAGCATTCAGAAAAAGTGGCAACCGGGAGTAACAAGAACCGACCTGGACGTGGACGGCCGAGAAAAACATCCAAAGCAGATAACAGCCACTTATTAAAGATCTTCAAGACACACCGATCAAAATCCGATCAGCGCCGAATTTCTTTGAATATAATATGGTCAAACGGATATTGTAGGAAAAAATAATGGTCGGACGGATTATTGCAAAGATTGTTGTCAAACAGACGAGCGGCTCAAATCCAAATGTCTCGCCGGAAATATCATTCCGTAATGGTTTTGGGTTGCTTCTGCATGATGGAGTTGTCCCACTCAAGAATATTGATGGAAAACTTACGAAAGATTCATCTCATAGAATTCTTCAACAACAATCTATTCCATCTGGATATGATTTGGTTGGTCAAGGGTTTATTTTCTCCAACAAGATAATGATTTAAAACATACTTCGGGATTGTGTACGCGATTTGAAAAAGAAAGAAGACCTTGGTGTGCCGAAAATCATGGATTCACCGTCACAATACCCCTACATCAATCCTATAGAGCTTCTATGAGATGAACTCAACCGCCGTGGGAGAGATTTGCAACCATTTAGCTATGCTCATATATGACAATGTCTCAGGGATAAATGGCAAGATGTACTAGTGCAAACCTTTCACAAACTCGTTCAAAGAATTCTAAAAATATGTGCCGCAGTGGTCAAGGCTAAAAATGTAAATTTTCAAAAATATCGCCTTAGTTTATATTATTATATTTTTTTTTTGCTTTCGATAAAATGCTATTTTTGAAGTGGTATCCATATTTTTGGACTGTACTGTATATCAAGATTTTACAATTTACGCAATAAAGATCTTCTAATTTTGACCCACTTCTGCTCCATAACTTAAAACGTCTGGCTTGCATGGGGAGGATTCTGTGAAAGTGTGCAGGATGTCCTATTCCAGTGACGAGGAGTCTTTATCGTGGTGGCTTACAGTTTATTTCAAAATATTTTATTTTGAATTTTGATAGAAAAACAATCTCTGTTCGATGCCAAAAATGAAGAGGTTCATATTTATTTTAAATTTAGATTCTATTAAAAATCATATCATGGTAAAGTAGAATTGTCTTGACTTGTTCTAGGTAAAATGGCGGAAAGTGTAAAGCTTTGTCTAGAAGCACTTTAAAATATTTTATTTATTTTAAGAAGTACGTATACGTAAAATTGAAAAAGAAAAATATTAAAATAAATATTAAATTTACATAATTTTTTAACTGCTATAAAGTCAGAAACAGAAGAACAAATGTTATTTATTATTTTAAAGGGTCATCAATCTTGAGGTTTTTTTTTCAATAAAGTTTTTTTGATAAGCCACGCGTGAGTACTGTCAAGTTGCCATGTGCTTTTTATTCAGTTTTCATTGCCATTTCATCATGGAAAAACTTACACCCGAACAACGTTTACAAATCGTACAATTATATTACGAAAATTCGCGTTCTGTAAAGAATGTTTTTCGCGCGCTTAGTCCATTTTATGGTCGCCATAATCGACCTACTGAGACCACTATTCGCCATACCATCAACAAATTTGAGACCCAATATACATTATTGGATGACACTCGACCGAATAGACCTCGTCCAGCGCATAGTTTATGGGCCGGTGGCATTATCAGTCCATATTTCTTCAAAAATGACGCTGGTCAGACCGTAAACGTTAATGGCGACCTTTATCACACCTTGATAAAGAATTATTTGGTACCTGAAATTGAAGCCCGAGATCTCGACGATAGACAAATTGAGGAACCAATTCGGTGAACAATTAATTTCAAGCTCCGGACCGGTGAATTGGCCACCAAGATCGTGTGATATCATACCGTTAGACTTTTCCTTTGGTGCTACGTGAAGTCTAAAGTGTTTGTGGATAATCCAGCTAAGATTGAAGCATTAGAGGCCAACATTAGCCGTGTTATTCGGGGGATACCGCCGATTATGCTCGAACGCGTCATCGAAAATTGGAACATCCGCTTGGACGAGCTCAAGATTGATGACCCTTTATTATTTAAAATCATAAGTATTATGACTTTTATCAAGATTACCAGGAGCATGAACGGTTGCCAAACAAATATATGAATTTACTGAAGCATATAATAAAAGATTCATTAAACCAACTGGCCTCAGTCTTCACTCTTCTTTCCGATCCTTTGCGCAAAAGGATCTAATAGTATCAATGGTCGCAGGGTTTGTTAAAAGTTTTGCGTCACGGAAATTTTTTTAATTCCATTTTCTATATCTGGTTAGGATAGGTAAGGCTAGATAGGCCGCTTCGATGAGTCCGAAACCGTACATTTTGACGCCGAATAAATTTGATAGAGAGAGTAATGAATTTGAAGAAAGGAAATTGAAGTAGTTATTATGCCATAACGTTAAGAGCACAAGTAAATAAAATTTACTTGCATTTGTAATACAGCTTACACACAAAATTTGGTATATCCTAATTTAATCTGGGAAAGCATTTTTGTTGGAAACGTGTAAAAATTGTTTAATAATTGTATGCATTAATATTAATTAAAAGCAATTTAAGCAAAGGTGCCAAAGAGTTAGAAAGAACCAAAGAGCAAGGACACTCAAGCGTGTTGTGAATATTTAATTTAATTAAATTCACTTGCGGCAAAATAACTTACTAACGTACACATACAGATACACTCACACACACACACACACACAGATACACACACATACTCTTGCACTTGAACAATGATGCGACAACGTAATGAGAAAAATTTGCATAAATATTTCTATGGCATTGTAGCGGAAAGGAAAGTTTTTCATTGCCTTGGCGTGTCACCTTAGCAAACATGGCGCAAAAAAATAAAAAAGGATTAGTTCTCAACCAGCAATTCCTGGCATATGTACATGCTATATATTTAAGTATATATATGCTATATAAGCTAAATGCGTAATTGGAATTAAATTTAAAAGCAATTTTCTTGTGTGCAAGTGACATTTGACACCCCCAAGCCCATCTCGCCGCCAGATAACAACATTTTCAACTGTTTACATTTTTTTAAAAATTTTTTAATATTGAAAGCAAGCGTTTAATTTTGCTACTTATTAAAAAGTGCTAGGCTGAGGCACGTGCCGCACATAAAGCAATAGAACCAGCGTCCAGAGCGAGTCGCGTCCTTTATTCTTCCTTTCGGCTATGACAATGGGGCGCTGCATCTAATCCTGATTCTGCCGGCTTAATGTCACCAAAACATATTTCTCTTTCAATTTGTTATACAAATTTCTTTTTGTTTGGGGGTTTTTCACAGCCCGTTTTAGTTACAAAAATGTCCTTTGTATTTGTGTTTGCTTACAATATGCTGATAAATCGTTATCCCGTTATGTGCTTAAGTGTGCACGAGTTTGTCAATGTGTGTGGCAGTGTGACCGTCTGTCCGTAAGGCAGTCAGTGTTTACTTCAGTGCGTGTGAGTATTTTGTCAGTTTGCGGTCAGTTTTGGACTCTTGGTGTGCAATTTATTTTCCAGTGTGTCCTGCCATGTTGCTGATGCGTGAATTATGCGTTTTAGCTGTTTTTGATCATTTTTCCAACTCACTTTTTGCCTTTTTGCATTTCTTTTTGATGCTCCGTAAAAGTTTTTTGCAACTTTTCGAATGCTCATGGTCAAGCACAGTGGGGCGAATATGCTGTTGAATGGCAACATTTCGAATAAACCCATAAAATATGGTTTGCTCAACAGCAGCTAGCCTTTTCGGAATTGAACATTTAAGAAGCAAGAATTTCAATCAGATACTTTTATGAGCCTTGTTCCAACTCACTTTTTGCTTTTTAGCATTTTTTTAGTATGTTACCTGTTCAGAATCAAATATTTATGAACCACAGATTTCAATCGGTAACTTTGTTCGATTTCACTTTTTGCATTTTAGCGTTTCTTTTTTTTTTTGCAACTTTTCGAATGCTTATGGTCAAGCACAGTGGGACGAATATTTTGCCTGATGGTAACATTTCAAATGAGCTCATGATGTATGGTTTGTGCAACAGTACTTGCCTGTTCGAAAACGCTACTTTAAGAAACCGAATTTTTAATATAGACTTTAAAAACGCTACAAGTGTTACATAATATTGCTGTGTTCACTTTTTCGAGCAAAAATGCACAATGGTAAAAGTGCAAAGTGTCCAACAACAAATTAGAGTAAATTGGTATTTTCGCCCGATCTAGACCCATGACTATGAAAAGTATTATTCTTACCCAGAAAAGAGTAAATGGGCGAAAATAAGTGATAAAAAAAATAAGTCATAATATTAACAATAAACAATTTTAATTTATACAACTTAATATTTCGGTAGACTTTACCTCTATCTCATCAAAATCGAGGACATCGACTTCAAAAGCAGACCGCTTGACTTAATTTCGCCCAAATATGTATTGTACTGACACATAAATAAAACTGTTATGCTTTTAAATGGAAATTTTCTCATAACATTGTTGCTCATTATTTTTTTTAACAATAACAACAGCTGATTCACGTTGTTAGTCTGGCACTTTTGCCTTAATATCTCGGTTTTTAAATAAACAAAACCAGCTATAAGTAAAATACGATTTTTAGGAAAGACTGACTACCTTTACTAATTTCCCTAAGCGACGATAATGCTTCTTGAGTTGAACCGAGAAATCCTAACAGATTTGCATGCTTGTAATACCAACCACTGTGCGTCGCTTCCTTTTTACCCCCTTCGTGTGTGTCTGTGTGAAATGCTCTAATAAACTTAACAATAACGGCTTTTTTATTACGCTCGCCCGCACTGTTCGCACCCAACCCCCTGTACTCACTCCCCTCTCCAGTCGTTGTCATAAATAATTCGAATAATAAATTAAATGCATCCGTTACAGCAACAATTGAGGCAAAGGACTCGAAATTCTCGAATTGGGTTGTTTCTGTTATTGGTTTTGCTGCTATTCCGTATTTGTAGTTTTTGTAGCTCTTATTGTCGTTGTTGTTGTTGTTTTCGGGCATTACCTAAAAACGTTTTGCACCCCCATTTGTCTTGCCTGGTTTAACCCAGGCCTGGCCGGTTTAAAATGAACCGCTTGCAGCGCCGCCTGACATTTATCCTTGGAAATCAAAAACAAGCACACAAAAGCCGACCCAGTGAATACTTCAAGGGACTGCACTGAGTTGTAAATGGAAAATTTGGTGAAATTTGATTTGTGTTACTTTCGGATACTCCTTGGACGGCAGCTTGTGGCCACTTGGCAAATCAGTTAAGCATGACAAACAAATTAAATTAAAAAAATTCTAAAGAGTCATAGAATATAGGTACTAAGTAAGTATGTGAACAAATTAATTGCCAATCGCAACATTCACAGACACACCTGGCGCACATCACTCAATCATAAATTAAATAAAGTTATTTACACAAAACTCCTGCTAAGCTACGAGGGCAGGCTGAAAAGTAATTGAAAGCATGCTAGCAGTTCGTAGTTTTTCGCTAGCACTTTCTTTCAAAATTGCAGTCATCTGTGTACAGTGTGTCAGATCAGGGAAATAGAGAAGAAAATTTCTTTTGTAGGTAGCTGCTTAGGTCCTTCCAGGCACGGTCCACCCCTGCAAAACAGCAATAATAATAATAAATGGTATCAAAGTATGAGGTTGGAAATAGTATGGAAAGATGTTTACAAATTCCACGGAATGATGATATTACTGAGGCTTTAGACATCTTAAACGAAGCAGTGGAAGTATATGGCATCAATCATGGGAAGCAATCTGCCAGATAGATACTTGACTAATGTAAACGGGTAAACTGATCAAAACAATGTTCGGCGATGATTTATGCCAATAAGGAGGACTAGAACTTGAGTCCATTACAACACACCAAAGCAGTCGAAGCGGACTTCTTCTAAGTCATCATCACCAAAGCTTGCCAATGTTTGCCTGACAGTCAAAGAATTAATGAAAAGATTTCTTTTTTGGGATGTTTGAGGGTTGACCGAGGGTTAATTTTGAACTAGGCAGCACTTTAAAGAGAAGTGAAAGTATCGGCTGAGTGTCTGCAAACGTCAGCGCCTGTTCTTTCAAGGACTCCATGGGCATTTCGCAGAGGCTTCATTCGATAAGGCTGGCATTCGCGGCTCTGTGTGATAGGATTTTTCCAATGTGATGTTGCGTGAGTGGATGTCGCCATCTTAGTCTTCTCTTAATTGCTAGAAGATTGACAATCACTGCTGGTGGTCATGAGCGTGGTCTGGGGGGATACCTATGCCAGGAGAATCGTTTGTTGATTCGGTTGCTTGAATCACCTTTATCTTGATTAGATGAATCTATCTATTAAGTCAATTTCTAAAAGCTGCATTATTAGAGTATTTGGCAAGTAGCTTAGGCGTATGACGTCTCCGTGTCAAAAGTGATGAGCAATGGTAATTGCGTCGATTCCAGATCCCTGCTGTCAGGTATCGATAATTTTACGGCTGAGATGCCCTTGTACACTGCAAAGTCGCAGCAGGAAGTGCGCTCCATTTCTGTAAGGGCAACACATAGCAGCACCGATTGGTGTATAGATAGATGGTATAGATTGGCGCAATGAGAAAATGCTTCGGATTTTTTTGATAAAAATTTCTGCACTTGCATTGAAGCTGTTTTAAAGCAAAAATGGAAAAGAGAAAATTTTCTCAGCAAGTAAAGCTATCAACAGAAGAGTGTCTCAGTCTTCTTGACAAAATTGTATTAACATCGCAATGAATTATGCCCGCTTCACCCATATTCTCCCGGAATAGTTTTGATAGAAAACCAATGATTATTTAGACGAATTTAAAAATCATATTTTTCAATATTCTGTTAACATTTCGTTCAGCCCTCCCAAAAGCGATAGCTTCAAATTCTGCATGACAAAAATTGTGTTGACTTTTGGCAGTAGTAGGGGTAATATGGGAGCAGGGGGAAGCTTGCTGAGCTACGACATTCAACCAACCAAAAAGGGGGAAGCTTGCGGTTGGCTGGCAGCAAATAAAATGTGTGTTTGGTGTTTTTGGAATGTCACCCACAGACATCGAGCGACTTTCGCCGAACCAGCCACCCGTTGTTGGTGTTTAGCACCAGGCCGACGTCTGCCTTTTGACACGCGCTAAAGTCAGTCACGTACTTGCGTCCTGCTGCTCTCTCCCACGCATCATCATAATGTTGAAGCTGTTCATGATGATGCTGATGATGAGCACACTGATGAGCTCTGCTCATGTTGCCATAGTGCCATGTCTCTGTCGGCGCACACTTCACTTGATGGCTAAATACATTTAACAAAGTGTTTTTGCGCCTGCGGTATGGCCCGGAGTGTAGAGGGCGTTATGTTTATAACACACCCGCAACAACTTGTGGCCTGGTTTGGGGCGCGACGTTTATTGGCAATAATTGCGCCCAGGCCTGGGCACAAGATCGCTTCACTGAGTTTCCGCTGCGGTTTTGACAGCTCCACTCGGACCAAGAACTAGAGCGTTCGAAAAAGCGACCCCAAGCGACCCAAAAAGAGAAAAAGGACAAAAAAAAATACACAGTTCATATCGAACACACAGACAATGTCAAAGTGTGATTTTTCGCTTGGAATACTTTTGCACACAAATGCCGAGGGTCGCTACCGATTCCTGGCCTCTTGTCCTTTGCTCCATTGCTGTATGGAGTATATGTTTTGCTGGCATTTTGAATTATGTTCAAGTGTTTGGGCGTTTATTGTATTGTATTGAAAGGAGGAGCGTGCGGAAAATTGAAAATTATCTTATACCATTTGTGGCATATTGATGAATGACATTGTGACAGTTGTTGCTTGAATGGATAAATGATGTGAATAGGCAGAAAAGATGCTTTGGCAAATGTACTTAAGGGAATGTTTAATTAGATATTTATTCGCACAGGCGAAGTTGCGGTGTAAGGTGAAATATATAATATAATATATATAATAAAATATATAAATAAAAAAAAAATATTTAATTGCGAGAATACTCAAAATTTCGATAGAATACTTGATGGTGAGTTGGGTATATTTTGTTCCTCATTTGCGAGTTTCACAACTTTGTATTTCTAATAATAGCCAAATTGCTGAAACATTTTTCATTTTTAAGATTATAATTTTATATTTTGCAGCTTGTTAAATACTATTATTAATAGCAAATAAAATTTCAAGGAACGATTCTCGCCAAAGTTTATGTAAATGGAAAAAAAAATTTTCAAGTAGGCTATATGTTATCAATTGTTATTGAGATAGAGCCCTATATGTTATTTTAGATTTTCAATATTAAACGTTCTTAAATTGTTTTTTTAAATATCACATTATTTATATGATCCGGGGCAATATGTAATATAATATTTATTTTTCTGTCCTGCAACCTTGCTAAATCAAGATTGGATATACGAAAATTTTTTTTTTTATAAAAAAAAAAATATTTTTTTTTTATTTTTTTGTTTTCTTTTAGGCCAAGATCTTGATGCCATTTCCCTTTTGCAATATAACCATGATACCTATTAAAATAATAATTTATATATCGTACCTATATATATTTCACTCAAAAAGATTTAACTCTGTAAAATTTATTTAGTTTTTGATAATACTCCAACTCGAGTACACGTGTTTTTCTGTTAAGTATAATTTTAAAAAAAAAATTGCTACCTTGAAAGTGTTATTTTAAGATACTGTGTCGCTAAAATTTCAACATTTTCCCGAGTAAAATCAAATGTAACTATATCCATAATATTATTTAGACTCTATACTTAAAAAAAGCGAAAAAGTAGATTTTGGGTGAATCCGGAAGTGTCGTAATGAGCTAAATAATTATTTTGAATATAATTTCAGCACGGATTTCAACTGTTTTTGTGTCAAAATGCCGAGAACTTACAAAAAAAGCAAAACAAATCCACGTAAACCGGTTCCAAGTTCTGATGATTTGTTGGAAATGCTGAAGGTAATGAAAATCGACAATAGGAGTCTTTCAGACTATTTTCTTCTTTTTTAAAAAAACATTTTTTCATGCCATTTCGCTAGGTAACAATTATTTTTATTCCACATTCAATCATTTCAATGAATTTTTTTACCAAAAATAAAGAAATAAAATGTTTGCGATGAAATTTTATGGCGGTTTTTATAATTTTTGAGCACTTTCCCAAAAAAATCGAAAATATTGAATTTGGCATTTTTTGATCGAAGATCAAGCTACCTGACAAAAAATTTTCGTATCGATCTGACATTTTGACACAATGTAGTTCAATGCCCTGAACGACTCAACTTTCAACTTTCCTCTATTGAAAATAAGCAAATTATTTAAACTTGAAAGCTAAAATTAAATATGTTTTGTATACCAGATATTAAAGTTTCTGTCATTTTGATACAAATGGATTTTTTTAAGGTAGCATGCATTGGGTCTAAAATTACATTTTTAACATTAGGTGGCTTTGTTTAAAGGCAGCGGATAAAATTTTTGAGTTCGAGACCATGGTACAAAATTAAGTTTGACAGTTTATATATCTTTTTTTTTTGTGTGTGTCTCCAAACAATATTTATCACAATAAATAATAAACGGCTTGGTAATAAATGTTACACAACAATTTTTTCTGCCCACCATATAAGTATTTAGCTTCCAAAATAACTTTCTGACTATATGTTTTGGATGTGGCAGCAAAATAGAAAGTTCTTAATATTTTTCGTAGAAAAATAGAGCAACACTGACTTTTTATAACCCATCATAGTGCTTTATGTATAATTTTTTTTTTGTTTCGAAAAGTTTAAGGTGGCTGCTTACAGGCTACCGAAATAAATATTCATTGGCGCAATTTAAAACTACTTAAAACTAAGGCTATAATCCAATAGGTAAATTACAAAGTTAATCGCTACACTCTCTAGTCTGGTGTTATGAATGATAGTAAATCTAAATCAGACTATTTTACAAAATTAACCAGAATTAAACACCAACAATTATTTACATGATTTACAAAAATGAGGAACATTTCATTGGTTTCTCTAAATTTTAAATACACAATTTTTACTGAACTTTTCGGTGTAAGATATATTTTGATTTATAACACGAATGGCAGCCATACCAAAAAAAATCCATAACAAATAAATAGTTCATCATACATTTTTTTTCGGTATATAGTTCCAGTTTTTGACAGTTGATTTACAGAAAGTAAGACTTAAAGAACTGAAAGATAATTCTAAGACTTTTGGTACTACCATAATTTATTTAAATGAATTTTTTTGTAGGAATTTTGAAAGATAAAAATCTATTCAAGAATAAATACAATAGTCAGAAATAACTTAATTTTGATTTACAGTTGAAAAACTTTGTCATTTACAGACTTAAATTATCTTATTTGTAAAGTATATATAAAATATGGCGTACGTTAACGTCGGACGCGGCCGACTTTGGGATACCCTCTACCACCATATTGCAATAAATCTGATATATAGTTTAAGAACTCCAAATGATATATGACTGTCAAATTTGGTTACGATATTTTTATAAAAATACAAAAAACAGATAAATATTGCACCAAAAACGTGTTTTTGACCGATATGTCCTCTGGGGCTATATACATAATGAAGTCAAGCGATTTTGATCAAATTTGGTACAGTGCTTGGGAACTCTAAGAAACCGTGGCAAAATAAGGCATCGAATCTGAAAGTTTGGTTGCTCTAGCTCTTAACATCTCTGAGATTTAGGCGTTCATACGGACAGACAGACGGACATGGGTATATCGACTTTTGTAGTCACCCTGATCATACATTAGATAACTTTGGGGGGTCTCAGACGTCTACTTTCGCATGTTACATACATTTCCGGCTTGCACAAACTTAATATACCCTTTGTACCATAAGGGTATAAGAAATATTTTTAATACTCATTTTTTTCTTTTAACCATTTAAATAATCATAATAAAAAAGTTTTCGGAAATAAGTGGCCTTTATTGAAATTCATTCTCTTTATTGACTATTTAGATGAAGTGAGAACAATTTTTCATGCTTTTTCTACAGCTCAACATTATGCCGCCAATCAAGATATAATGCCACTTATCTATGGAAAACTATTGAATATATTATAGGCTGCGGCCCCACCTCAGTCAAAATTACTTTGTTCAAAATTTGTAAATTAAATATTATAAACAAGATATATATCAAGATATCGAAATTTTGAATACCAAAATTTCTTGCGTTCTGTAGTTAAGTATTTTCTTACTTGCACTCGTTAGTAGTTCTTACTTATATAACATATGTATGTAAGTGTGGCAAGTGATCCACTTGGGTAGTAAACTAAAAGATCCTGCCCAACCACCATTATATAAGCTCATATGGCAACATAAGATGCCTTTCCATATGTCTGAATTTCAATTTGAAGACGAGTTCTTCAGCATGATGCCGCGCACTCAAAAGCATACAAAAAAAAAAAAACATTTAATACAGCATTTAAAGACTAAATTTCCTGGAATTAAGTGTGCTTCCTGCGCCAAAGCTCTCTCCCTCTGCCCCCGTGATGAATCCACAAACAGTTTATAACAGCCGTCATCTCGACTACTGGCATTTCCATTGTGACCATTGTTGAGGAAAGAATCCCTTTGCGCCTGCGTTTTATTTCGTTTCGATTGAAACGAAATCAAAACCTCACAATAAAACCGACGCAAATCACTTGAATATATAAACTTATGTATTGTATATGTATACTTTACACATAACTTCATTTTGTTTGCCATTATATAAGGTATTTCAATATTTTATTATATGCACACAATGTGCACACACGCGAGTGGCCCATTTTAGCACAAAGAGAGTGTTGCTGCGCTCTCCCGCTCTCAAAACTCAAAACTCAACTCTCAACCACCTTCATTGTTCTCCATTGTGTGCAATGTGTTAAAAAGTTGTAAGGAGTTCCTTGTGGTGAAGTTTTTTTTTTTTGTTTTTTTTTGTGTGTGTATTGCGCATGCGTGACGTATAAGATTTCTGCACCCAAAAGCAACTACTTCGTAGCATTCATTGTAAATAATTATAGAGATTTGAGCAATTTTTATAAAATGCCTTCGTCTTCTTTGCTTTCAATAGAGAGTATTTGTGAAATTGTAATTCAATTATATTGTAGTAAATGCGACGCATACTTGCAGGCAAGCCGCACATGTTGTGGCACTTCCTACTTGTCCTTTGTTCCGATAATTGCAGTTGGTAATTGATATTTGCAATGCGTATCCAGGATTTCCATCAATTCAATTAAATGCACTCACAAAAGATTAATTGTGCGTGTGGGGGCGAAAGACGGTAAGGTAGGACTAAGTAGTTATGCAGCGGTAATAGGTTTAGGATTCGAGTAACCACGGCAGCAACTGGTAACAGAATGACGAGACATGTTGTTGGGACGCACATTACTCATACGCAGTGCATGCCAGCACGCGCTAAAACCAAATCGACAACAAATTATGATAGTATGTGTGTAGTTATGTACTAATGCGTGCTGTTAATCCACAACAGAGGCGTAGATAGATTTTTGTGATGGGTTTATGCAGTATTAAAATTCATATACTTTTTTTTTCTATATTATGAATGTTTTTTTTATGATCTTATTAGAAAATTATGCATAACGATTTTTGAAAATATAAAGGTTCATCGGTATATAGTTGAATGGGATACATAGCTACTCAGCTTCATAGCGCCATCGGGTGGTGAGGCGAAGTACTTATAGGACCACCCTCGTATATAAAAGTATATCTAGATACAAGTATATCAATGCTCAGCTAGCTAAGTCATAGAGGGCTTTCCTCGCCAACCCATTACACAGGCCAACATGGTATAGTTGTTGGAAAGCTAAGGGTCATTTCCGAAGTAATTTGCTGCGTAGAATCCGAATCCGCGGCCCATCATGTCAGGATGTGTTTTTTCCTACTTTTATGTACAGGGTGCAAAAAATTTTCGTGGTCTGTCACTCCAGTTACAACATTTAGTACCACTCTTACCCTTTAGTTTAAAAGTTCAAGCGATCATTTACGGATTTGAGGTTATGTACCCGAAAAACGGCGTTTTTTCCTACATAATCTCAAATATCTCAAAATACTGACGTGGTGGGCCAATTGTGACTTAACTTTCCAACAACTGACATGACCCCGGTATTTGTAGGCCTGTGTTATCATTATGCTTCAAATAAGTTGACTTCAAAATTCTCATTTATCCGGCATTTTTGTATCCCATCCTATATTGAAAGAATTTAAGAATTTGAAAGAATATGTCTGAGAACATTGACCTTACTTTACAGATCTCCTTGCAACAACTACACAAAATTCATATCAAAGAGTGTACTCTATAATAAATATATCAATAATAGATAAAAATATGATTTAACCAAACCGCCTACACATCCTACGGTCCACTCTAACTATTTAAGCACTTCCTCTTACTATGAAAATGAACAATATATCAGCAACATCTTTTAAACAAGATTGATCCCGCCAGAAGCATTTCTTCACAAGAAAATTTATTAAAATTAGAAAATTGGCGATTTATTGAAAGCATTTCTGAAAAAGATTCAAATCTAAAACTTACGAACTTATAGAAGAACCCTGAACTTTCTTATAATTTTTCTTCAAGCATTTAAGGCCACTATTGATTTTGAGTCGCTGAATCCTAATCTGAGGTCCAAATACCCTTTAGCACGTCAGAGTGTATAGTAAACATGATTTTCCTTTTTACTTTTTACTCTTTGAAAAAAAACATAGTACGTCAGGTTTCTTAGTTAGCCTTCAAAAAAAACAAACTCGTTTTAAGGGGTTTTTTGAGGTTGTTTCAGAACCCTTTGATGTTTGGGTTTTTTGACCTCGGATACGGTTTCAGCCCTGTATCATGTAAAGTCCACCTCACTATTTTTTGTCCTGTGTAATTAATTGACTCAGCTAAATATTTCACTTGAAAAGTTGGAAACTACATATCATATTCAGGAAAATATTCTTCCACCATTTTTCAAAGTTATTGTCAACTCCAAACCTTGAAATTCTGCAACGGGGGAGTTGAATCTTCTATTTCTTTTAGTTTTCAACATCTAAATTCTCACAACCCCATAATTTTGAGAGTGTTTGAACGCTTTAGTACCCCCTTAACTACGTCACTGACATGGACATATATATATATAAACATATGTAGCTGAAGTTTATGCGTAGCATTCACAGTTTTTGGCATAGACACATGGCAAATTATGTTTAACAGCATAAAAACAGCTCGGGGTTATAAAAGACAAAATAACTTTGTTAACGAGGCTCTTAAGGACACGCACACACACACACACTCCCACTCATAACAAATGTTGTTCTGGTATTAAGGAAACAGCATAAAAAGTACGTGAAAATGTCAGTGAAAAAATGCCAAACGACTTGACGACTGCCTTTTGCGAACATTATCCTTTGAGAAATGCTAATGTTATAGACAAGGAATATGACCAAAACGGCAAAAAAATAAAAATAGAATAGAAGATAAATATGCAAATGTGTTTTATTTTTGCTTGCGGCATAGTTGCGCCTTTATATGAAGTCGTTAATGTGCTGAAAGATAATATCATATAATACATACTATATATAATCTTTTTTGGCCTTGCCGCCTCGACTGCATTGAATTTCAATATGAAATATTTTTGTATATTATTTGTTTTTTATATTTCATTTTTTTCGCCAACGCTTTCTTTGCTACAGCAATTTGAACAGTTGAAAAAAATTTGAATAAAAATGTGCGTAAATTGCAGACATGCAATCATTTAAGGAAAGCTCCCACACTTGAGAGAGGGAAAATAAAAGAATACCCGTTGGTTAGGGATGGGCTTGTCACTGGATTCAAGCATAAACTCTGAGTGACAAGAATAATCTTTGTTACAATCAGTTTGTTTGTTTCCCGATTAACTTAACTGGCCAATACAACCCTAACGGGACGCAGCCTGGTGACCTTTCATTAAAGTCGATTTTTTACATGGGTGGATCTCAAGTCCGACGGCACAACCTAATTAAAGTGTCAGGAACCCGCCGCTCATTTTAGTTTGCCATCCAACAGGTGTTAGGCAACAATCCAGGGAGAACCACGAGAAGGTAGTGCGTCGGCTTGAGACGGGTAGGGTCCAGACACTTTGCCTAGTGTACTCTCCACCAATTTCTCCAGAGATTTCGTTTTGGCCAGAAAAAGGCAAGGAGGCGGCTAAAATTACGAAAAACTAATTTTTAGTGACTTTGTACGTCCGATATAATTCGAGATAAATGGACTCAAACACTTATCTAAATAACGGAAAACCCTAAGGGGAGCAAGATTTATTACAGATAGCAATTTTTTCCAGATCAAGCGCTTATTTAGTAAATTTTTACTGCACTAAAAATGTCTTCAAAAAAATGTTTTAATACTGCTTCATCTCAAACAATAGTTTAAAATTCATGTCTGATTATCTCGGAACCTCGTATTTGTCGAGCAGTGACTTTGTGATAGACACGATTTATAGAAAACCAATTACTATTAGCCAGAAAACTTTTGGATCTCTTGAAAACAGATTTTTTTGAGAAATCTGAGTACTTAATGCTTCGTCTAATCGGAAGGGAGGGACTTTTATATAATTAATACAATATGAATCTTTTATATGAAATATGACATTTTTTCAGCACGCTCTCTTGTGAAATCTCAATAATGGGGAAACGCAATGAAGATTGATCAAACATCGATTGTAGTTTATAAGAAGTTCTATACTCAACAAAAGAGTTCATCTTAATTGAAAATCGAATTTGCTCAAAACAAGATTGTTTTATTCCACAATCGTTAGAATTTTTCGTTTTCACATTTTCTTAAATTAAGAAGAAAATACTCTAAATCTCATCATTAAGACTAAACATTAATTCAATGAAAATAAAATGCATCTTGAGAGTACTTCTTGGGAACAATTGTAAGGACAATCCTTCTAGAAATCTTTAGATTGAGAATATTTGTCTACAAAAAAAATTACTATAGACTCTCCATAACCAAAATTCTTTGAACAAAATATCAAATTGTTCCCAATTTCCTAATTTATTAAGCGTAATAAGGAGCGAATTTTTTTTAAATATTATAAGCTCCATTGTAAACCCAAAGGATTCAAGGAAAATATTGTTACATTTTTTTACGGCATCCTTAATGTTGGAGCTGCTAGGCTATTTGATTTGAAAAACGACAAAAATACCAGATAATATGGACTTTTCAAAGATCTGTTATCGAACTCTGCTGAATTTATTTAATTTTAATTTTTTTTTGAACCTCCTACTTGAACGCGATAAATGGACGGATTTTTATTTGATTTCAAATTCAAGACAAGAACTTATATAAAATGAACTAGTTCCACTAAATATATTGAGGCCCTATGCTCCAGTAGGAAATGCAGGAAATGATGATGATGAGTAGAAATATTGAAACAAATTACTCTTTAAGGCGTACTGCCACGTAAGGGGTGAGAGAAAAGCAAGTCGAATCGGAATGATCAAGCTTGAAAGAAACTGCGCAACTTAATTTCTTCAAAGAATGCTTGTTCACCATCAGCACGTCAGGTTTCTGATAATCGAAAAGATCTAAGCGTTCAGACGTACGCACGGACTGTCGGTAGGACTTTGGAGGATCTCTAGCGTCTCCTTCTCTATGTTAGGTAAATTTACACAAACCCGATATACCCTTTTACGATTAGTTACGGAGTCTAAGAACTAGGCTTTTGAGCAATGACTCAAAAACGTTAACTTCGTATCACGACAGTAATCGAAATATTTAAAGTCCCGCGCTCATCTCTAGCGCTCACATTGGCATGTCATTCCAAATTATTAACAATTCCAAATGAAGGCGCAGCCTACAGTAGCTGTCAGAAAACTTTCATCAGCACTGTGGGTTGTCCAAGCTCACACTGGAACTAGAAGCATAAGTTGGAAAGAATTTGCTCTGCGTTGTTATAAACAAAAAGAAGAAACGACAGCAAATTAAATAAAAAGAATATAAAAAGAATTAAAATGTACGATTTGGGAATTTCGCATGATTTAAATGCCATTTTAATTGAGTTTGTGCAGGAGGGTGTGCGGCAACCCCCCATTGGTGTGCATTGCCAACAAGCGTTTAACCACATTTAAATGAAATTTGCCACCAACTGTGGAGAACTGGATGGGCAGCAGGGCCGGGCACAGGGCTGGTCGGGGTAGGAAGGAGGCAAACAAACATGTCGTCGCATGCCGTACACAGGACCAAGTTGGCAGAGAGTGCAAGGTTCCAGGGGCAAACGGTAGCGCAAGCGAATTACGCACAAATGTTGAAGCTAGTCAGCTCAGTCCAGCCCACAGGGCTTTCAGCTGTAGTGGGGGTGGGCGTTGTGTTGCAAAGTGCGGCCGGGGGGGTGTAGAGAAAGGCACTACGCCATTGCTGCTTGTAATTATGAAACTATGTGGAATACTATTGTATGGCTATGTGTGTGTGTGTGTGTGTGTGTGTGCGTGAGAGAGTGAGTGTATGTGAATATATATAATGTATATTTCCGGGGCACTCATGGCTGCCATTTAGGCAAGCAGCACACATGCGCTTTTGTGTGTGTGTATCTGTGTGAAGCACTCGTATCTTTGAAACTTTTCTCATTGGTTGTTGTTGTTGCTGGCTGTTGTGTTGGCTGCTCTGGCTGCTCCTGCCTTTTGTTCCACACAACTCGAAATCAATATCAGTTGTATCCTTCAGCAGCAACAAAAGGAGCTGCTGATTGACAGAAACAATTCTCGTTTTTGTTGTGCGTGCATTCATATACACACACACACACACACACACACTATACATACAATCGCAGAGCAACCCTTCAACACTCAACTACATTTTGATTAAAATTTTATTTGTAGCTTGCATTTCGCTGCGCGTTCTCTATAAAATACAATACATTTATTTTTTTACTGCGTGTTTCCTTTGAACACTGAAACACACACATATACATACAGTCACATTAAAATAAAATATAATAAAATATACAAAAAAAAAAACTACTCGATCAACAAAGCGTAACTTACGAAAAATCCTTTTTGTTTATACACTGTACGTATTGGGTGTAGGGTATTATAGACTTGTGAAAAAGAAGATCTAGCCTATGAAAAATGATCTGCATTAACTCGAGTATTGACTAAGCTGTCCTACACTGTTCTAGGACAGATGAAGTTTGTCGAATTCGATCTATAACTAGATTTATACACATGCTTTCAAATATGTTTTTATCGTGTTTTTTAGATTTACAGAGCTTAGCTTAAATCTAGAAATTCTTATGATCTAAATAATATTGGTAAATGTACAATGATATAGCGATGAAGTTAGTAGAATTCGAAAATTTAATGATAAAAACAATAATTTTTTTATTAAATATGTGGATTTATTTAAACATAGGATCCTTAACATTTTTTAATCATTTGCATAATAAAATAAAATATTTTGCTGTGCAACCGATTTGGCTTAAAAAACATAATGGCGGAAATAATTGGAGTTCTTCCGATTATATATCGATTTATCGATAACTGAATATTTTAGGTAGACTTCAGCAAATTATATGAAATTAATTAAACTAGCTGCTATATACGAACTAGTGGTTATTATAATCACATATGTGCCAGAAAAAAATAATTTTGAATTAAAATCTGCTTGAGAGATAATAATGCCCTGACTGACTATTTTGTCAGTCACCCCTGGGTGGAGTATGGGGATCTCTATTAATAACTGTTTACCCAACCTTGAGAGAATGATATGAAATCTTTTCCGTCTTCTAAAAGTTAGACTATTTCAAAATCTCAAAATCAACTTTTATACCAAGTTGAAGCTATAAACTTTCCATTCCAAGGAATTATGCTTATTTGTCATTATTCGAGGTCGTCACTAAAATAAGCATAACTACCACAATTGTAGAAGTTACTAACTTTTTACTTTTTTGGTTTCGCAGTAAATTTATGGATATAAATAAAATGGATTTAATTCCATTTTTTAGAAAGTGGGAGATCACTTTTAAATTTTAAAATTATTAAAAAATTTTTAGAAATATTAACAAAAAAATTTATAAAAACCCAAAAATTTTATTTGAAATTTAAAATTTTATCTTTCATTGCAAACAAAATTTGCTTAGATATCTTTATTTGTTTAGGAGATATGGCTTGTTAACAAAAGGTCTAAAAATTAAAAATCCTATATTCAGTTCCCGATAGTAGTCCATAAATAGTAGGAATTTTGCAATAATATTTTACGTGGTTACTATAGCTAGTAGCTCTATCTATAGGTTGAGTTACGTCAAAGAAGCTATTTAAAGTATATAGGGTCAGTTTCAAGTTGATATGTTAAGTGGTGTGGGAGAAAACACGGCAAATCGATTGCGGGGGGTGGATGTGGATTTGTTCATTAGAGCCACATAAATCAGCTTACCAAAAATTATGATTCTTGGTCACTTGTTACCATAATCACGTAGAGTCAAATATTGACGCAGTTTATAGCCAAGGGGAGGAGAAATTTGTACTATAGCTTTTGTTGTTTATTTTACACCAAGTTACATGTAATCACAACGCATAGCTCTGTTAAATTTCAGATGAAAATATTAAATGGTGTGGCTGAAAATCGCGAAAATCTACAGAGAGGGAACGGGGGAAGATATTGATGTAATTCAACAAACTTGATCATCTCAGTTTTTTCTCAATTCATGATTAGAATAATTTGGGAATAAATATCTATTTGACGGTAAATATGGAAGTCTATTTATTTATTTAAAGGGTTAAAAAAAGTTCCGTCAAGCTTAGACTAAAAAAATAAATATTAAGAAAGAATAGAAGGACGCGTCCTTAGCCCGATGTGTAAACTCTTAAACTAAGATTTGCAACAAAAGACTTGAAAAAAATATTTTATTTGGAAGAAGCCAATTGGGTGACTCACCATTCATAATTGGCCAATGATACTCGCAAAGGCAAGTCAGGATTGGAGAACAGAGACAGTTCGAAAAAGAGGAAATTATAAAGGCTTTGGTAGTGAGAGCATAAGACAGGGAAAGGCAAAATTATATCTACAAAATCGTAAAGCAAAAGTACGAAAATAACGAGTTACTTCAGAAGGTAAAAATTCCATGACTATTATTCGATGGTGAAAGCACTCGCCATTTGGAATGTTTCTCTCCTCAAAATTTTCCGGAAAAAACAATTGAAATTGGTTTGCAGAAAATTATTTTTTAATGAATAAGGCTATTCGCAAAAAAAATGAAAATGTTTTTAATGCAAATTAAGAGTTATGATTAAACTGATGGCATACCTTTACTTTTATAATTTAGATCGGTAAAGCCTGATATATAGGCATGAATTTATGTAAAAAATTAATATTTAAAGCAACCTTAAGGGCTTGTGGCTCGTAATATAAACTAACATTGTCATTTAGAATAAATTAGATTTTACAATTAAATAAATAATAATGACACAATACAAAATAAGGGTTGAAAATCGCATTAATTTGCACTTAATATGAGTTTTAACATATGTACTTACCATATTTCATATATAGCCTAATGTGAGCCAAATAAACAAGCCGGTCAATATCGGCCAAGCCAAGCTCGCTTAAAATTACAAAAATTATGACATCTTAATTATTACAGAGTATCCCTTTGTCGAACACCACCACTAAAACACTTTTTTTTTGTTTTACCGCCGTTTGTAAAGGGACATTCTTTGGGCAGGGGTTGTTCGCTGTCCAGGCTAGGTAGGTCCTTTGGTTGGCTCGCTTACTGCCAGTCAGACCCAGCAAAAGCTGGGGAGTTTGCCTGTGAAATAAAATGTATTTCTTCCATTGTATTTTATTTCGTTTCTTTCATATTGCTTTATTTATTTCATGTCACATGTGCTGCGACACTCTTTTACACCCAACGTGTCCTCCCAGTTAGTTTAACGCTTGGTTGGCTCTTCAGCAGCTCCACTGCCATCCTGACCAGCCTGATATGCGCTGTATTCTCTCTTGATTTTATATTTTTAGTAAATATATATTTTATTTTCTCACTTTCCTCGATAAAAAATGTATGCTGAAATTGTTCCGGGGCTGGAAGTGGGTAGCTACCCCAGCCCCTATAACCCGCTTTTGTTTTTGGAGTAGCTCTTGAGTTACGTTGCCATTTTTGTGTGCATTTCGTTTGATTTTTTGACTCTCTTATTATTATTATTTGAGCATTTATTTTGTATATTGTATATTGTACATAACTTGACTCAACTATTTTCGTGCCTTTTTTTGTTGCTTTTGTTGCTCAAGTGTGACCAGAGTTTTGTTATTTTACAGTGTTGAGTAATTAAATTTGTAATTGCATTGTTATTAAAAATTGTATTTTTATGTATAAGTTCATGATATGAGATATGAAAAAATTTACAAAATAAATAAGCTTTTGGAAAAAAAAAACTTTGCTCTGCCCTGCGTTCTATGAACAACCATATTTATCCAGATTTTGTAATTTATCATAAGATAAAAGTATCATTATCTAATCATTCTGCATTTGAGCTACGAGCAATTGCAAAGAGAGTATACAGGGTGTCCCATACACCTTTAACACAAAAAACTTAAGAAAATTAACCAGTAGCAAATAAATAGTTCTATATTATTTAACGGTTCGATCTACCTCATAACATAATTAATAATATTTTTATTTATAGAGTGTTTATTATTATATTGTTTGAAGCTAAATCCAACCTCACTAACTCTAAATCGAAATTTAATTGGATCAGTGCAAGGCTTGGCGCGTGTCAATTAACAGGAAATAAGTCCTTTACAATGACCGGAAACACAAGCCATGGATATTGTTGTCAATTAATCACACAAACAAAAAAAAAACTGTTGTATAAACATGCAGTACAAAAAGCGTTGCATTTAGATATTTATCGCACTTAAAACACAAACACACACAAAACAAGGATCCCAGCAATTCACCCACTTAAGAACCCTTGCTGGCATATTATGTCAACCGCAGAGACAACACGTGACTTTCATGCAGTTCAAAAATCAAACCAGTGTCAAAAATTTCGGACATCCCTTGGCGAGGACCAAAACGTGAACGAGTTTGATGACGCTGATGAGTAAACAATAAAGTGCCGGCTGTGTGTCGCCTGTCACACAATTCGAAAATCATTTCAACCCTGCCCACGCGATTAACATATATATACATATAATACAAAATAAAATATATGTAAAGTAAAGCCTTGGGTTAAACGATTTACAGGGATCACAAAAACAGCAGCTTGAAAAAAACTAAAAAAAAAAACTAAGTACAGTTGTCACACAATAACATGCGATATGTGCGACATATTGGTTCCATCTGAAAAGTTGACAAGAGCGCCGTCTAAAGGTAATATGGCTGCCACACGGTCTGTTGGGCTGCTCAAATGTCGGCTGGGATAAAAGACGGATCCCCAAAAGAAAGCAGCAAACGGGCAAATGTATAAAATCATTCTTAAAACAAAACCAAAAACTGAAAAAAAGACAACACACAAAAGAAAAAATCAAAAAAAAAAAAAAAAACTATATGTAAATTATGAATTTTGTGTAAACAAAAGAGGATCCGTCGAGTCGCGTCTCGGAGCAGGCAAGTTGTGAGTGCATCAAAGAGCAGCAGCATTTGGGGAGTGCTGCCGGTAGCCATTAGCCCAGCTACTGTATTAAATCAAGCGAACAAATACAAATATAAATACAGTATATAGGTATACGAGGGCAGGTTGAGGAGTTGGCAATACTTTCTTTTAGTTATATAATTTTTATGGTTCATCAGTTCATGCAGCTGGACCTGATAACCAACTTCCAATTTTTCTATGACTTTTACAAATGTCGGAGTATTTTAAATAGTTATTCATTTTATCGGTATCTATATTATTTGAGGGCAATCTATTTCCACCAAGCTATTTCTTTAAGTTTGAAAAAAAGCGATACTCGCAGTAGGTTCAATATTCAATATATATATAAGAGGACCACTTTTTTGAAACCCATATTATTTCTGCACAAAGCTTTATTTAACTGCAATCAATTTTTATGATTTGTCAATGTAAGGGGGCATCAGAAAGAAATTTCGGCACCAGGATTAAACTTTTAGGCGCCAAGTAAAAAAGCAACGTTCCAAATCGATAAAGTGAGGTCATGATAGATATAGATATAGTGGTTATCTTTTTATCGATTTAAAAACTTTTTTTTTTACTGCCAGTTATAGGTGACCATATTATTTTAAAAAATCTTTTTCTTAAAGCTTAAAAAATATAATTGCCATGAGGGCCCAATCCATCGAGAACGATTTGGATTATCAAGCGAAAGAAAATTAATTTTTTCTTAAGTAATTAAGCTGTCTTCATTAAATTGGACATTTAAAAATATTTTAAATAGATAATATACATGAGCCAAAAATAGTGAAGCTGACCGGAAAGCGATTTCTTCTGATTGTTAATTGTATTTTTTTCTTTCAAAATTCCGATTATTTATGGAGTTATCGATAAATGCTTATTTTGGTAGGCTTTTCATCAACAACAAAGAAATTTTATATTGAAAAAAATTTTTTTTTTAATTTTCAAAAAAAATTTAAAATAATTTAATTTACAATTTGCTTTATTTGCCGAAATAATTAAAAAAAATTGCTTAAAGCTAGCTTAACTTATTGCATCAGAGTTTAGATATTATATCTTTACAACTGAGAAATTAAGAGAATAAATTTTTAAGTATAAAGGAGTTTGACTCGAAAATTTAATAATAAGGAAAGCAATGGGAAGAAAAAAGAAACCTTAATTATGATGGAAAAAAAAAATTGTAATAAAAAAATTTCTAAATTTATCTTTCTTTGAATAAAAAAATGTTCAAATATCTTTATTTGTTTTTCAAAGAAAAGTTTGCCTAAATATTCAGTTATCCATAACTATATTGGCAAGTAAATCATCAAAATCAAAAAGATCGACTTAAAACGATGCCCGCTTCACTTATTTTTGACGATATGTATATTTGGCGAGTTTGGTCGAGCTACCATCTCATGTAGCTGTTATTTTACTTGAAATCATTTATTTCCGAATCTCCACCAAATTTAAAATTTGACATATTAAAATGTTTTAGGTAGTTGTGTATAGGTGCCCAATTTTGTCCGAATAGGAATAGTATCATATAGCTGTGATACCTATAAATAATATTTTATCTTCTCTTCCAATTTAAATTTGCCGACTTCTTGAAATCTAGTATATTAAACTATGATCACACTTCTTGTTGACTGACGCAACTATTTCTGTTTTGGTAATTAGTGTTTACCACCCAGTGGCCAACATTAACGAATTATGTTTCAGCCTACCCTCGCATGCATATGTAGAAAATATCATGTGTATCTAGTATCGGCTGCTTGGGCGGCAAAAATTGATTTCTCATCATTGGAGGCGGGAGGCTACAACAGTTGCTCAACTCATATGCAGACAGGTTTCTTTCTTTCTATATGTGACTTATTAGCTAACTAGAAGATAGACAGTCAGTCCGTCAGGTCCGTCTGTCAGACAACCGAGCAGCCAGATTGGCTGCGATCTTCGTTGGAGATGTTGCTGTTGGTATCTGCGGCGGCATCACTTGTTCACCAAAGGTCTGGGCCACCTACTTTACACGTTTGCTACTTGAAATGGCATTTGTTTTCTTTTGATGGTGTTTCCTTTATTGTTGTTGTTTTTTTGTTGGGAAAACATTTAATATTTCGTATGGTGTATACCCTAAAAATCAAGGTATATAAGAATTTTGAGAAAAAACGTAATATGTTAAGTGTTTGAAAGGTTTGTAAATATAGAATAAATCCAAGAGATCCACTTCAAAAATGGCTCGTCTTACATATTACATATTACCCGTACAATAGTTTAGAATAGAGACAAGCATAAATCCAACTACTATGGTAGTTCTTCTTGTACCCACGTCGCAGTATAGGCTCTTAGAAGTGTACTCGAAAAAAAAGTATTTAATTTTAACCTTACCCAATCTTAATTATTACTTATTTTCAATCAAACACACACATTACGAAGCTAAGGCATTTGTCTTGAGCTCCTCCTCTCGCTTTGCCTTGATAAAAGCCTTGAGCTTGTCACCAATCTTGCTGGACATCATACATCTGTGACCACGAAAAGCCCACTCATCGATTGGACTATTCTGTTCGTTCTTGTCTGCGCAACCTTGGGCAATTTGCCGTGCTTCCTCCTCGGTGAGATCCATTTTGAACTGCTTGGCCAAACGTTCGGCATGATAACCCTCGTTTGGGTTGAAGACACCCGACTTGGTCGCCGTGCATTGGAAATACTGACGCACTACAAGTTCATCAGGAGGTTCCAGATTGCGAAGATTTTTCATTTGTCCCTCAGTTAATGGATGCTCTTGAAGACACTCGGCGCGTATGATCTTCATTTGCTCCCTGGTCTTGGGCAACCATTCATCGTCCGCCAGTGACTGTATTTGCAGAAATCGGAACTCGTTATAGTACACTACATTATGATACTTATGGAGCCATACAGACCACTGCAAAGATTGCCAGACACACTAGAAAATACTTCATCATTACTGAGACGTGCTTGTTCAAGCTATCGGAATCAACTATATGTTCGGGCACATTGTTCGTAATATATAAGCTTATTGATAGCAATGTTTCTTATTAAAAATATGTCATAAGTTCAGACGTAAGGGACTGATCGGTTGTTGATAATTGCGCACTCTTAGTCATACTTACTATAAAATTGTATTAATTGCAATATTTATACACCGCTCCCATAGATCAAGATGGATGGATTTGTGCAATGTGGTTGTAAACAAAGTTAATAGAAGCAGATTAGCAGATAAGAAGAGGCAGTTGCTGATATGATCAACATTGAGAGTGGTTTTTCACTTGGAAGTGTATATATATCAGAGATCGCAAAAAACTGTTAACACATTTTTCAAATTTATGGGGAGGGTGCGGCCACGAAAGCTCTCCCTGTGGATCCGCCACTGGTGGAAACCAATTTTCCACACATCGAAATAACTTTATATAACGCAAAACGGAAGCTTAGCTTTTTGCTTAGATCGCGGAGTGTATTCGTAAAAGCTGGCAATAATCGATATTCGGGGTGGGAGTTCCGGAGCTATTGTCTGCTCAGATGAAAGTAGCATCGATTGGCAAGAATAATTCAATCGAATCTAAAAGCAGTTATCGTTGCACATGGTGACAAAGCCTTCGAAAAGGTAAAATAAGTAGACCACCAAAAGAACAGTCCTAGGCACTGCACAATAGGCCTTTTGGACGAGAGGAGGCACGTTCGCCACACGAATTCAGTTGAAACTGTAGGTCTCTTTATCGAATCCTCAAAATTGTGTAACAATGAGTGCGAGTAAGTCTCGGATAAAATCCAACAGCCCTTCCAACCAACTCGCCCCTACTTATTTGCTTTTTGTTCTTCTTATAAGAACTCGCAATGGATTACACAGTCTCGGGACGATCTCTGCCTGAGTCTAGCTGCCTAGCTAACCTAAAAAAAATTGCTGGAAAGGCTTCAGTAAGATCCACTGGTTAGCCTCTCTTGTTATTAAAAGCTAAGGAGAGGTCCTTCTCTAGCTAGTCGGAGCTTTGTGCGGTAGTCAACGCCATTCTACAAAGACGCACCAAATTTGCAGGATTATCTAACTGAGACAACTTGGAAATGAATGACATCCCTTAATACCAGATTCTGTGAGATGGAGAAATCCTCTCAACATGTATCTACCGAGTGTGACGCATTCTTCTTTGGTGGCCATAGGATCTTAATGCAGAAAATCAACCAACTAGAGCTATCCCAGATTATTAAGTTTAACTCAGGAATTGTATGGAGTTGCTCTATATCTATACAATAGATCCTTAGGGTCGTTGAGCTACCAATGACTGCTTTATAATCGAGAAAAATATGGTAGTTGTCGATTTAGTATTTGTAGGTCTTCCTAAGGAAAAATGTGTAATTAGTTTAATGGTGGGTCCAAAGTAACAAGATAAAGTACTACATGTCACTTCGCTGAGGAATCGATTGGAAAAAGGACTATTTTCACAGTAGTTGGTGCATACAGGAGGGCCCTGATTGCAAATCCTTTGCATGGCACACCATTTTTTTTTTTTTTGATAGCAGCTCGGATTTTGTTATCTACGACTGTAGAGGGTAGTATGTTTAATATGGTGGGGATATTGTACCCGATGAGTTGTCGACAAACAATAAACCACAGTTCTGTTCCCTCTGTATTTATCTACTAAAATACATTTATCATGCCTGTTCTGCATTTCGTTATAGATACACTTATCGCAAAATATCTAGTGTGAGTAAGCTTAGGGAAATACTATTCGCTTGTAACTCTTAAGTTAAACTACATTGTTATATCGACAAGTAGGAATCAGAACCGAAATCCACAGCAGGCATATGTATATATTCCACATCAATCATAAAGTGTATTCAAGTGTCGGGACTTCAAATTGAAGCAGATTCTTATTTGTTTTTGCTTCATTATTAGTGGAAGCAATTGCCTGGCACAGTCCAAATTAGTTGCTCTATGAGGTAGATACAACGCTTGACAAGCCACAGATTGGGTTACCCAAAATTTTAGGCGCTATATCTTTCAAGTGTGTGTGTGTGCGGTTGTATGTGTGAATATATGTGCCGCCTTATAATAATAAGAAGACCTAGCAAGAATAACAAAAATCCCACAAAAAACCAAAAAAATAAAAACACAAATAATAACAAATAAATGAAACTAATGCCCAAGACAAATCAAATGTGAGTTTTTGTGTGTTTTTGTGGGGGAGCGGGTATCTTAGACCACCCTCAAGGTTTTTTTGGTAAAACCATATGTTTAATGTGGGGTATTTAAGACCTTAAGTAACCCTTTAGCGTTGAGCATTTAGCCTTTCTGGGCCCGAGGGGGGGCGTGCAAAACACCCTAAACATAGACAGTTTAAAGAGACCGCTTAACAGCCCTGAGGGTGCACCAAGTACCATGTGCCATTTCTTGGCAGAAACTCTGTTTTTTTTTGCCCTCGATGATGCTCTTAACTTTGTCGTGATGGAGTTGTTGTTGTTGCTGCTGCTGGTATTAATTGCGCGTAATTGTTGAAGAGTCCCGTCTGCTGCTGCTCATCAAGGACTTGTGGCATTTGTATGAGTTTTATATATATGTTTTTATAACGCTGTTTAGCTTATTAGAGGGCTAAACCCAAGCTAGAAGTGGCAGAAGGGTTTTGCAGCGTTTTCAGCTGCCTCTGCCGCAATGTGGCTTATATCTTGGATTTGGATCTAACTACTTCATATATAATAGTATGTGTTGTCTATCTGTTTCTTTGTTTGTTTGAGTGTTTATTTGTACGTTTGCCTGTTGTAATCGCCTGTTATTAATTCATTGTCCATTATCATGCAATTCCATGCTTGACATTGTATGCATTTTGTATGTCAGCCATAGGAGCTGTGCCTCTGGCTCTACATATATCCATTGTTTGGGCCAAACACATACCGCATACACATCAACATGAACTGTGCATGGTTGCATCTCTAAGATATTATCGACAGCTCTTTGCCAATAACAAGGCAAAAGCGAGCCATCGCCAGCCAAGGGTCAGAATCGACTCAGCCCAAAACTGACTGACAAACTAACTAACGAGTAGCTGCCTCCATAGATAGAGAGAGAGAGATCTGCTTCTGGTACTTTTTGCTGCTTGGCCATTGTCCATCACACCAATACACACACACACACACACATATAGCGCTGGTACATGGGTGACTAGTGCAATTGTTGTAGGTTAGACCTCAGCCATTGTTATCCTGACAATGGTACATAGTCCATTGTTTGCCACACACCAGCACACACAGAGCTACACACATGGGCATAAATATACAACCAAGTGAGTTCTGATAGCTTCTGTTTGGTTGTTGCTGTTGACTTTTCGAGTTTGGCAAGGCGCACAATGCCACAAAAACCTATTGGACAAATTGATATCCAATAATTTAATTTTGTTATCCATTGTGGTTCGTTTGCTTGTTGTGTACCATGTTCCTCATATGGGAAGTGCCCGGCGCATATTGTTGGTAGTAAAATAGTTTTGTAATTTGCACTCTTTATGCGAGGGCAGGCTGAAAAGTAATTGGCTTGGCAACTATTTCAGAGAAAATGCTCACACACAATAGCCTTAATGGGAGTTGTAAGACCATACAATAATATTTGAATTAAAATATTTGGATCCTGCTCCGTAAAAAAATATTTTTGATAATGAGTGATCAAGAGAAGTAACCTCCGCAGAACCCGCTACATGGTCAGGAACAACAGAAAAAAATCTTTTGCTGTGGGTTCATCACAAAACACCAGACACCAAGGAAGAGTTGAATCAGTCGATTTATTTATTTATTTATTATTTATTTATTTATATAAATATAAAGTAGAAGTTAATTCTAAGTTACAAAAAGTTTTGTAGCCAGAGCATCAGTAGATTTATTTTGTGGTCTATATGGCAATAAGGTGACGGCGAGCTGATTTAAGGTAATGTTGTATGATTACCAGAAAATATTACTCAGAGCTTTTTCACAGGTATGCTTCGGATTTAGATATTAAAGGCTGCATATGGCATATAGTGGCAACAAAAAGTTGCCTAAAGTATGACGATATAAACATTTTTGTCTGTCTGAAAGACTAGATTTCCATGAACGCCTAGATCTCCGAGATTATAAGAGCTTAAGCAACCAAACTCTGAATCTAGCCGCCTTATTATATCAGGGGAAGCAAGTATATTTTATTTTTTCGATATGGGGTTATATTTTAAAGTTCCCGTAAAGGTATTTTACAGCAATATTTAACATATATTCGGATGATTCGTAAAATGTTTTGAAATTCCAAACCAACGCATCAAATTCAATCAAAAACGGTTTACTGTGCCATATAGACCCGATAAATAGGAAAACGTTTTCTTTCTAAAATTTATCGTAATCAAATATGATAATCAAAAGTTTTTCGAAGTACCTATGCACAATGCAGAATTTGATCGAAATCTATTTATTCAGGCGTGCTCCGGAATCCGAATCAGAATAATTTATGCGGATTCGTTTTGAATCCGAATGTTTGGTGCTCCCATTTCCACCAATCCGAATTTTTTATGTGCTTTGAAACCGACTGCTTTGTTGCAAGTGGAATTAAAACGAATCGTCAAAATAGTATTAAAAAACCACAAATTTTATATTAAAGTCATTTTTTATATATGCCTTGATATTCTTAGATTCTATTAATGCTAACTTTAATTTGCATATTATCTGCTAACTATTTTTAATAATTTTTTTCCTGACACAACCCAAAAATAGCATATACAAGCCAAACCGAATTTTCGTTTTGTTGGTGCATGTGTGTGTATCAAACATGCAAAAATTTCCCTTGTAACAAAAATAGTTAAATCGTTTTTAAATTTAATAAACATTGTTGCTAAATTAATATTTTTGTGTAATTTTATTTTAAAAAAATGAAATAATAAAGAACTAGCAATATATTAATGAAAATTAAATCTAAACAACATGTACTAATAAAAAGGTGCAAAACTGCGGCAGCCTTCTCAGCTGTTTTGTATCAAACAAAAAACATTTCGCGCCAAGAAACACAATGTAGGTGCATATTTAACCAAAAGAATTTAATGCTAAAAAATATACAAATAAACATTACAATATATAGGACATGATTCTTTCATTTTTTTACGCCTTCTTTTAGCTTTAAAACAAGCCATTGAGAAAATAAATTACATTTTGGCAATGTTTACAAATTCTTAACAAAGCTGGTTACACCACACCATATGTCAATTTATCGAAAAAAGTGAGGGAAATTTACGCATTTATCGAGAATAAAAAAGGAAATTATCGACAAAAAATTCTGATTCCGGAGCACGCAAAACCGAATCCGAAAAAAATTGTTCGGATTGAATTTTTCTGATTCCGGAGCTCGCCTGATTATACTCTTTTTTTTATATGGTAAAGAGTGTCTGAAAGTCTTCTGTGCTCGACTTGAAAACTCGGCAATTTTTTTTTAGTAAATATTGAAAATTTGAAAGAAGCAAAAATATCAATAATGAGAAAAATTTTAATTTTAAGTTTTATTTGATTTTTGGAGTCTGAAATTAATTTCTCAAATTTTAACCAAAATGTTTAGAGCTATAAGGAATCTGCGCAACCAGCGCTACTTCGGAGACATCTATTAAGAAATAATTTTATTTTTACCAAAAGTGTTTCTTCTACGCTTCACCAAAGAGTCTTCAGCCAGCCCTCGCTCTACTAATTCTACTCCCGCCCTAGTATATGTGTAACCGATATTATTGTCAGTCGCTCATCCAGTCAGTCATTTGGCATGTCCCTTTTGCTATTGTAAATTTCTGAAATAATCGAGTGCGTGAATGTGTCTGTGTGTGTGCTTGGGTACGATATGCTGGTCATTTTCACAACAGGCTCTTCATCTATAGATATATAGATATACCCATGTATCTGTATCTGCATCCGTTTGTGTGTGGCATTAGTTTTATTATAATTTGTTTTTGTGTCGTGTGTCCGAATTCCAACAACCAAAACGAAACCATTTATGTGAAAAAGGATTTCACACTTAATACACACTCAGTTTAACACACACACACACACACACACACACCCACACACTTACAAACTCTATACAATATTTTGAATTATAGTTTTAATTTTCACATTTGGGTCGTGTGCCCACAATAATAGTTGCTGATAATCATGATATGGCTTAACGCTTCACAACATTGTAAGCTCATAATTATTATTTGTTTCGTATTGTGTGAAAAGTGCCCACTGTGGGGCGAGATATCAGCCACAGTGGGCGCTTTTCAATTAAACATTTTGTGGCTTTTGTTTGACAAAATTCTCACGAAGCGCAAATTTTATTTTGATTGCCAAATAATTTATTGAATTAAAACGTCAATTGGTTTATTTGGAAAGCAATTTAAGTGTGGCTTAATTGATTTCAGTTTTAGCTATTAATGCTTTGTGATTTTTCGGATAATTTTTTGGGGTTCAATTGACAGAGTGGATATGTTAAAATAGTAGATGATAATGATTTTATTAATAACACTTTATAAAGAAATATAGAAATCAATCGCATAAGTTATTAATTCCGGACAAGTAGCAAGTAGCAGGTCAAGCCCTACCCGTAACTTCACTAAAAGTTAAGAAGATCTGTTTCTGCTTGTATTAGCGCCTTCAGCTGACTAAAAGACGTCATAAGAAGGATGCCTTTGGCCATTCCCATTTCGTGTTTAAAGCTTCATCCAGTTTCTCTTTAGTCAGACCTGTTGACAAGGGGTGGAAATGGGTGTGGGATTGTTCCCGATCCGAGGACGCGCACTTACATATAGTACATATGAAATCTATAATATCGATTTATCTTTGATATAATCTTAAAAAATCTCTTAATCTCTTATTGCCTTCAAAGCAGCAGAGCGCTTTAAAAGCCTTGTAGACCTCATGAAATAGAGAAATATTTGAACTTTATTCTGAGGCAAATAAAAAATAAAACAAATTTTGTATGTAATGATCAATTACAAAAGTATTTTAAAAGATGGCGTAAAGTCAGGTAATAATAATAATAATTCCCTGACTGACAATTTTTGTCAGTCGCCCCTGGGCGGGGCATGGGGATCTCAATTAATAACTGTTCAAAGAGAACAGGGACCTATGGCCGAATCCGAACGGCGGTGTCTTTAATTAATAGAGACTTTCTTGGGCAAATAGCGTATTTGATCTAGCGATGCCAATGCTAGGCAAATGCACCAGTGCTACTGTGGGGATTCGAACCACCGAAATTCGGTTTGTAAAGCGAGTACGCTACCACTACGCTACCGACGGCCAAAAAGTCAGGTACAAAGGGTATATTAAGTTTATGCAAGCCGAAAATGTATGTAACATACAGAAGGAGACGTCGGAGACCCCCCATAGTTACCTAAATTATGATCAGGGTGACTAGAGAAGTCGATATACCCATGTCTGTCTGTCCGTCTGTCTGTATGAATGCCTAGATCTCAGAGATGGTAAGAGCTACCTACATCAACCAAATTTTCAGATTAGATGCGCTATTATGTCAGGGGAGACAAGTTTATTTTATTTATATTGTTTTATATTATATTGTATAGCTCCCATAGGGGTGTTTCAGATATCGTCACCAAATTTGGCACTAAATAGATTTTTAGAGTTTTTTAGAGTTCCAAAGCACTGTACCAAATTTGATCAAAATCGGTTGGTTATATCATATAGCTCCCATAGGAACGATCGGTCAAAAAAACATTTTTGGTTAAAAATTCGTCTGTTTTTGGTTGTTTATGACGGTATCATAATCTAATTTGGCAATCAAATGTCTTGTGGTGTTCTTAAGCAATATACCGGATTTTATTGCAAGCAGTGGTACAGGGTATCCCAAAGTCGTCCGCGCCCGACTTTAACGTACGCCATCTTTTATAATATATTTTTGGGTTCGCCGAAGCTGCATCTTAAGTCCAAAAATACCTATCGGGGCAGGGTTCTTAAATTCCGCTCTTAATGGCGCTTTTTGAGGTTTTGTCAGAGACCTGGCGTTATGGTATTTTTTGGACCACGGATTCGAGATCAGTGACCCCAAGAATATGGTCTGATCTCCGAACTCGAAAATCGATGTATTTTTGGTGCGGCTTTGTTATAACACAATATTAAAATACCATATAAAAATTTTGTCGAAGTTCGGGTTTCCGATGATATTTTGTATATGATTTTGGAGTTGCCGAATTTGAGTCCGAGGTACAAAAAACCCAAGCACGTCAGGGTCTCGAAATAAGTCTGTTAATAGGGGAGCTGGGGTTTTTTGTACCTCAAATTCAAATTCGGTGGCTCAATGTCCCTAAACCCTTTATCACATATAAAGTTCACACCACTTTTTTGTTTTTGTGTGCCTCTGTTATGCGCTCTCCTCACCATACCTAAAGAAAATTTATTGTTGTTTGAATTATTCAATCATTTTGCGATCAACTTTACAGTTTAGAAGTTTACCCCTGCTCACTGAACTCGACAATACCGTCGGGATGTTCCTACCTTAATATGGAGTATACCTATTCCTTACTTTAATTTACAAAATGTTTATACAAGTTAAATGTTAAAGTCGTGCCTGCACGAATTTGAATTTTCTTCTGATTAAGCCAAACCTAATCAGTGTACAACATCAGAAACCCATTTAATTTGCAATCTCAACTTATGCTTAAAAGCTTCGACATTTCCATGTCCCCGTGGACACTACGAAAGAATAATAAGTAAATTTATATCATAGTCCATTAGTGGACCTTGCAGTCCACATATTGCCTACTGTCACCAGGATCAGGTTGATATTTGAATTTTCAATTAACTATACCGATATACGAGTTAGAGCATAGCACTTCGAAAAAAATCATATTGGCGAGTCGACAACAGAATTCGTTCATATCGGTTGAGATCATGGAAATTTCTAAATTTTCTAATTTTTAATAGTTGTTATGCTTTTCGAGGCGAAGACTAATCTAACAAGTCGAAGACAATAAAAATCGGTCTAGCCGTTCTTGAGTTATAAATGGGATAGTTGAGAAATACGAATCTAAGGAAAGTCTTTTTGCAGTTTTTAAACCATTTATATTTAACTACATTAAAACACAATAAACAAAACATGTCGATTTTGTGAGTAGATTTCTGATCTGCCATATTTTTACTAAAGTTGGTAAATCAGAAGCAGCTTAGAACTTTCAGAGAATTCCATTTGGAATGTTTCAAAGGGAAGTACATATCGTTTTTGGAAATTTCAAAAATTATTTATGTTTTGCCAAACAGAAAGAGCAACATTTTTTACTTTTTAAGAGAACTATCATGAGTTATCGCAACGATAACATTTAACAGAGAGTCTCCGAAGAAAGACTACCACCCCCGCGCGGCGCATAGTTTAATTTCCCGCTACGTTTTTGTCGCCAACGACTTAATTTGAAAGGCATTCAAGTTAAAAAAAAATATATTTAAAAAAAAATAATAATTTTATAAAAAACAAAAAAATTACAAAACAAAATATATCTATCTCTTGATGCTTAGAAAATCAATAAACTTCAATCACCTAAAATAAAAATCATTTGTTTTTATTGAATTATTTTTTTCTGTTTTAATTTATTAAATATTGTAACACAGTGTTTGAAAATGTTTGTTTTTATCTAATACATAATATTATATACTGATATACATATACGATTTATTATACAATAATCTCAATATAATATTAATTTCATCTATTTGATAGTTCTTAACTGGTACGCGTGTGCGTTTCTTTACTATATAATAATTAAATAGTACATATGTATAAGTATAATACAATACTTTTTCTCTGATATTTGCTAAAAAAATGCCACAGATATAATTTACAGTTAACATAGCTGTCAATAGCGGTGTACCGTTAGGATTATACGAACCCGCCATTTAAGTTTTTTGCCAGTTTGCAATCGTTTCAAGCCGCTTACGAACTAGTTAAGATACATGCGATTTCCCTAAAACAAAGTTTAAGCTAAGCCAGACACAAAGAAATCCAAGGTTCTAAGGATCTCGTTAAGTTTGAGCTGAAAAGTTACTCAAAGGGTCTGAAGACTGCAACGCCAGAGTTGGTATCGACGTTGCTGTTGCAGCTGCCTCAATCCTGAGAATCACCCGCATTACTGCTGCGGTCTACAGCTATGCCACCGGCGCCATTCGACTCGGATTGCTCTATATCGGCGGCACTGAGCACACCGGGCAGATAGCCGGTGCCGGCATAGGGCGCGGATAGAAAACGTTTGGCATGTGCCTGCATAAAGGGATGATAGCGATGTGTGGGTGAGCCAAAGACCGCAGGCGGCACTAGCGGTGAAAAGGCGGATTTCATGGGAAAGGGCGGTGAGGGTGGCACATTAGGTGGCGTGGCGCCGGCATTGCTCATGGCTTGCGCCAGATCTTCACCGGAAAGCATGCACTCCATGGCCTGGAGCACATCGCCACGAAAACGTTGCATTAACTGCTCTACATCGCTGCGCCGACGATTGGGAAAGACGCGCATGAGCACGTCTATAGGAGAACGTTGCTGTTGCTGCTGCTGCTGCTGCTGGGCAGCCAGATGCTGCTGTGCGTGCTGTTGCTGCTGCTGCTGCAGCGGGGAGTGCGCGGCAGCATGATGCGCTGGCAAGCCGGCAGCGGCCAGGAACTGCGTGTGATGATAGGGCATAAAGCCCTGAGCATGACCATTGCTGAAGGAGCGCAGCAGGTGTAGATTCTCGGCGGGTGTGTTGGGTGGTGAATTCGAGTCCTCTTTTTTGAGACTTAGATTTTCCGGTGTGGCCTCGTCAGGCGCTGAATCCACGTCCAAGTCGGATTCGGGTGAGCTGGGTGGGCCGGTGCGTGCAGGTGACAAGCTGGCGGTTAGATTGAACAGACCCGCCACCTTGGGTCTAGGGCTGCTAGGCGAGGACTCGGAGCCAGTGTCTTGATCGGTTTCATTTGAGAGGCCTGTGCCGCGTTTCGAAACTACAAGAGATATAAAAAGATGACAATGCAATAAGATTAGATATTATAACAATGCAGGTAGCGATAGCACCTTATGGGAAACTATGCGGTTTTCCACTTGCCACTCGCAAAACAAATAAAAGTATCGAATTGTATGTTTGTATAAAAAAAACAACAAAAATTTAATCACGGGAATGGCAAACAAAAAAGGTTGTTGACATGGCAACCAGGATAACCTGCCGTGCCTGGGTGCAGGGGCAGCATACTTGCAACTGGTAGTTACCAGTTGCCAACCTGACAAAATGAAACAAGTTATACGATATTTTTTTTTTCTTTTCAACTTTTATTTGATTTGTCGAAGCACTTTGCACGCCGTGAAAATTTAATTAAGTTGCGCCCAGTTGGGAACTCTCACAGATACTCAGATACACAGATACATTCCAAGAGCAGTCTTTTCAAAAAAAAAAAAAAAAAATTCAAGCGTGAAATCGTCTCGAATTTCAGTGCAAATAAACTGCGCAGAAGTTTTAGGCCGCATTTCGATTGATTCGCGTGAGAATCCTTGCTTGTTTTTCTTTCACAAAAAAAAGGCAACGAATAAAGAAAAGCGAGCAGAGGAAAACCCGCTGTCAAGCGTTGGAGAGACGGTGGAGATGCAGACATAATAAGTATCTCACATTACCAGACCCTTAGCTTGGGGTTGTCTTACGATTGACTATAAGAGTTTAAAGCAATAGCACTAATAAGTGGTTAGATATGTCTAGTGTAATATATACTTGCCGAAAGACTTTGTAACAGTTGAGGGGAAATTTAAAGAATGAGAGGAACTGCTTGGGCAGAGTTTGTGACTTGTGTCAGATTAACAAGAAGCCAAAATGGAGCGCAATAAATTCATAATGTTTTTTAGTAATTTTGTTTTTAGAAGAAAACGCATCAGACCCATTAAGTGAAAATTCTCAGTAATACCAAAAAAAAAACGAGTCTGTTTTTTTTTTGTCCGAAAGTACTTACGTCTTAAGCTCTATATCGCTTTTAATATTGCGTCGCCAACCAAACTCCTTTAAGTTAGGAAATTGAGATATGAAAGTTAATGCACACTCTGAGAGCTTTTTTTTTAGAGGTCATTAACATCTTATTAAAAATCAACAAAAAAAAAACTGTAGCCGGGATATTTGTGCTAGTAGAAACTTATTGTTCTATTAAAAACCATTGGGGTGTTCACTTAGTCTGGCATAAAGGCAAAATGGTAGAAGGGCAAAGTATCCAACAACAATTTAAAGTATTTACGCCCGACCCAGACCTTTGACTACGAAAAGTAGAGCATTATTCCCCAAAAGAGTATTATAAAACGCGTAAATATCTACGACTACTACGTAACATTTTTAGACTGTTTTTGGTATTATTTAACAACTGCCAAAATTACGTTCTTTTAATTAAGTTGCAAATTCTTTGCAGTTGAAGATTAGCAAATATATATTCTTCAAACAAATTTTCAATACATTAAAATAATATTTTTCTCAAAAAAACATTTGTTGAACCAAACCAAACAATATGACTCTTGTTATTATATATATATGTATTCCTAGACTACTGTAGAGCTTAATTTTGCATTTGCGAGTAGTCGCCCCTAGGAGGAGCATAGGGCGGAATGACTCTTGTTATTGACTAATTGTTATTGCTCACGTTGTAAGTTGGGTATTTTTGCCTTTATGCCTCATTGTTACCCAAGCCATGTAACTTGACTGTTTATCGAGCAGGTGGTACCCTCGATTGCATCATGTCTGTGGTTGTCGTATGAAATTTTGTATTGTTGTACGAAAAATCTAAATCTGTCGCTTCGTATACACGAAGACATACGTCTTGGATTAGGATTTTACTCTCGTCGTTACTCAGGAATTTTTGCCTTTTGGCATTTATGCCCGACAAAGTGAGCAGCTCAAATGTTTTGTATGTGTTGAAGTTCGCCTTTTTCGAAGCATGATTTTTTTTTTACTTGCAAGCCCTATCCTATTTTATCATAAAGCGTACAAGATCGTATAGAAAATTTTCAATCTTGGTTTATATTTTTAAACAGTCATCGGGTCTGTTGGATATTTAGATTTGTCGAATAACACTGTGAAAAAAAAGTTTTAGAGGGTGTTTTATGTTATTTCCCATCCCTTGGGCCTCTATGTTTATAAACTAAACGAATAAACATAATTATTGTAATTCATTTAAATCGAACTGGAAACCAAAATCTATATCAGGATTGGTAAAAATGTAGAGCATGGTTTTTAGTACTCGATGGGATCATCGAATGATTTAATGGCGAAAATTTGATTAAATAACTTATCCAGCTGCCACTTTGTAAAAGATACAAACATTTTCTTATAATTTAAGCAATTCACTACGACAATATATGTTCCCATACCTCATTTTTATATCGCGATTAGTCGATAAAAAATTTTTTTATTTCATATCTAAACTGAGGAAATTCCCAGATTTGAGAGGTTTCAAAAAGAAAACTCATTTTCACTTGTTTTTAACAGAATTATATGTAAATGTTTTGACTTTCAAAAATTGAAATTTTGTATCACCTAAATTAATTTTAAGACATTGAGATAAAATTCTAAAACTGGTAGTTTTGATCACATTACTCTTAAATATGTATGTTGTGAAAACAAAACGTTACGCACAAGATAAGCAACTTATAAGGTATTATATGTTCCAACATTAATTTTCCAAGGCATAGAGGTTCACCCTAGGAGTTAGTACTAGATAGACGCATCTTTTGAGATCCACAAGATGAAACGTTGAGCTCTAACTTTTCAAAAAAAAAAGTATACTCCTCCACTCCCTTTATGAATATTGGATAGTGCATAAAAATCATAGGCCTTAAAATAAATCAAGTGCATTTTGAAGTTGCCTTGGTTTATTGGAGATGTCCATAAAAAGGAAAAATGGATTCTTGCTTTTCAGGAGAATACAGTGTGCTAAAGTGTAATGATCATTCTACGAATATTTAAAGTTAAGTGTGTTTTTTAGGGGATATTCCTTAAAGTAATAAGTTTTCTTTTTCCATTTGATTTATATTAAGGCATTTCCTCTGTAGATCCCATTTTGAATTTTCTTATGAATTTTAAAGCCTTTAACTTTAATTGTTGCATATTTTGTTTGCATGTTTTTTTTTCAACTTCATCTTTACGGAAATCTCGTTGACGCTTTCACGCGCCGTTTGCTGCACTTCTGCGGTTCTGGCTGGCAAGTTCCACCTTAGAATCTTTGTCAAGCCAACACCTAGGCCACACTCAAGGCACCCCCCATACACAAACATACACACCAACCCGCGAGTGTGGCACTTTATGCATCGTTGGTTATCTGAACAATTGAAAATAAGTATATATTTCGTTGACGTTTTACTTGCGCGCATTTAAACTTTGAAGCGCTTTTGGGAATGTGCCCAGGCGGAAGCGACCAGACCAAAACGTTGGGTTTGCTCGTAAGAAAACTCATATGGCGCAACTTAAGTGTCTGCAACTTGTTTGCGCTGCCAAGCAGCAAGGCGTAAATATAATAATTTCAATTTGCTTACCCGGACTCTCGTCCAGTTCCGTGCGTGTGGGTGAGAAACCCACGCTTAGATGCTCGGAACGTGTGCGTGCATCCGTGTCCGATTCATTGCCATTATAGTGCTGCGTGGAATTACGCTGCTGTTGGTGGTGCTGCTGCTGCTGCTGCTGTTGATGATGATGTGAATGGCCACCGGGTGTGGAGTTAGACTCAAAGCCATCGCTGGGCGGTGAGGGTATGCCACCATGAAAGGCGCCATTCTGTGCCGCGGCCGCAACAGCTGCGGGACTGTGTGGCGTTGGTGTAACACTGTCGCTGCCATTCTGTTGGCCCGCACCAGGCACGGATGTATAAAGCAAACCCAGCTCACGCGCCTCGTTCTCCTCTTGGGCCTGCTGGCGGCGCAAAGCGACCTGATGGATGAAAGAAGAAGCCGTCAGGGCATTGTTAACACTCCAGGTGTTTGGCAAGGGGTTTCTACGATAAGAACCAACCTGTGCAGCCATGACACGTTGGCGCTCGGCAATCAGCGTGCATTTAGCGCAAACACAATCCCGCCAGCGGCAGTAGCGCTTATGACCCTTCAAGGCGCTGACCTGCAAGTGTAAGGCGCGGCATTAATTGGCTGTATTTTGTGCTAAAAGGAGGGCAATTTAACAAAGCTACTGACCACGCCATGATTGCGACAACGTGCACACTTGGGCGTGCGTTGATAGCGCTCGGAGGCGGCGCGTAAAAAGAAAGCCGGCGGCAGTGCGCCCAAAACGGGATGCTGTGACATAAGATTCTGCATATCCACGCTCGACGGTAGACTCATGCTCAGCCGGACAAGCTAGGTTTATTAACACTCTCACTTTTTTTGTGGTCAAAACACAAGCACGTAATTAATGTTTGTAGCACTTTGGGTTATAATCCATTTATGGGTTTTATAAGATTTTTATAGTACTGAAAACACACTGAATGTTTGTGGCTTTCATAGCAAAAGTAGCTTAATTAAATAAAGACGCGCGCGCGTTAACGACATGACACACAGAGCACTCGATTGCAACTGATTCAACTTCAACTTTGTCGCTGGATAAACCAAGACGCCAGCAGAGGCAGCGACAGTTGAGCAAATGGCGGCGGCGCAGGCAGCGGGTAAGGGCGCAACGGTAACATTTACCAATACAAAAGCGGCTCTCACAAGCACACACACATACGCAGCCTCGGGCAAAACGAGGGTTGAAAAAGGACAACATACAAGAGAGTGTAGCAACCACCTTTGTGCAGCTGGGTCGCACTAGTATGTATACGTGTGTTTGTGTTTGTGTGTGGGCAGCGCTGCAACGTCGCTGTCGCTGCAGAGCCAAAGCAATTAAGAAAAAAGTTTCAAATATAATTTGGTACTGTATACAAAATTGTGCACTCGACTCGTGGCAGCGGAGACGGCGACGGCAACGACGACGACGACGGCAGTGGCAGCGGCGGCGTTAGCAGCATATACGGCAAACGCGGCGTATGAGTATTTTTTTAAACTAACTGAGTCTCAGGCCGTCGGCTGTTTGCTCCTTGTTTTGTGGTGTTTTTTGATGTGGGGTGAAGTGTGGTGGTGGTTGTTTCAGGTTTCTTTCATTTTCTTTGTTGCTTTTGTTTCACAATTTCTTTTCTTTTTTTTTTTGCTATTTTGTGTGAGTTTGTGCGTGTGTGTGTTTGTGTGAGAGTGAGCTTTGGCACAGCCAACCAAAAACGTTGTTGCGCTTCGACTGAGTTGCGACCTCGTTGCTGGTTGGCATGGTTGTGTAGGCGAGAGACACACATACACTCTCACGCACACACAGATACACACGCACACTCGTGCACACAACTGACACAGTCTGCATGTTGCTCTTGAAGTAACAACCAACTATGTAGAGCGCTGCCTAGTTATGTATTTAAAGTGCAGCTTGTAACTATTTATGCCTGTTTTTTTTTTTTTGCAATATGGCAGCTTTGAAAGCGCAGCAACTCTGGCTAGCGTAGGGTTACACTCGAGGCTATGGTTTATGTGTGAAAGTTTCGTAATAAACATGTTTATTTTGATGCATATTTTTGGTCAGAATTTCATTTGGAAATTATTAATAAAATATTAAGTCATAGGCAATTATTATTTATTTTTATTAATAAATATTGGATCGCAATTTGAAATTGCTTCTTACTTAAAGTTTTTTCGGCTGCAGCTAAGGGCAAAAAATACTTGCCTTGCACGTGGTGTTAAAAAATGTATGTTATTGTGAAAAGTTATAAAACGTATAGAAAATATATTATAAACTTTTCAAAATATTAACCTAAAATTAAAAATTAAAGAAATCAGCAAAGCTCAAAGTCTTGAAATCCTAAGACTTGAAATTAGTTTAATTTTTTACAATTTTGTGGTAAATTCTAAATTAAAAAAATTGTTCAACAAATTTTTAAATTTAAAGTTATAAAATGTGATTAGCGCAATTAATAAATAAGTTTGCTGAAAATATTTGCGTTCTTTAAGAATTGCAAAAATGGATGCAAAATTATGCCCAATCAAATTTGAAAAATATTGTGAAAATAAGGACGGCTCAGAGGAAAATAAAGAATTTTTATGATAGACTGTAACATTTTAGTGCATTTTTCTAATTTGATGGTAATATTAGATTTTCTTTTTGTTTACGAATATAAAGTGAAAACTGCATTTAGGTTGTTTTTAAGTTACATGTTTATTGCTGGATTCGAAAAAATTCTCTCAACGTATTTCAGCACAATTTTTTAAAGCATAATTTAAGTATAAAAAGATGGCGTACATTAAAGTACCACAACATTGCAATCAAATCCGGTGTATTGCTTCAGTACTTTAAAAGCTATTTATTTGCCAAATATGATTACGATACCTTCATAAACACACGAAACAAAACGAATTTTGCACTAAACACATTTTTTGACCGATCGATCCTATTGGGGCTATATAAGTCAACCGATTTTGATCAAATTTGGTACAGTGTTAAAAAATTCCGAGCGCCAAATTTGGTTACGATATCTTTATAAACAAACGAACTATCCATCTAAAACTTTTGGTTTTTTTCCAGGTCCTCTGAAACACCCCTATGGGAGCTACATAATGTAGACGGACAGACGGACATGGGTATATCGACTTCTCTAGTCACCCTGATCATACTTTAGGTAACTTTGGGGGTCTTCGACGTTTCCTTCTGTATGTTACATATATTTTCGGCTTGCACAAACTTAATATACCCTTTGTACCATACGGTACAGGGTATAAAAATGGTGGTGAGTTAAAGACGACTTTGAGATAGACATATTGCGATTAACTACCATATTTATGGACCGATATAATCAATGTTGGGTATTGATCGAGTGATTTTTTAAAAAAAGTGCTTTACAAATATTTAAGAACGGGAGGAGGTCTGGCTGGATATATAAGTCTAATCTGCATCTGTTCTAGCTCTTAAAAACTCCAAGATCTAGGCGCTCATACAGTCAGACGTGCGATCATGTCTAGATCAAGTTCTGTTGTCCTCCTGAATATATTGAAGGTAAAGGAGGGTCTCCGACTTCTCTTTCTATATCTAACACAAATTTAAATATAAAAAAAAAAAATAATGATATCGCATTAATAAGAGGCGCTCGGAATTCGGTTGTTGGCAAGCATAAAATCCTTAAAGAGATTTAAGGCACAACTTTTGTTCGGTGTTAGGTTTAAACGTTGCTAATTTCAAAGACATGGTGACCCATATTTTTAAGACGAATCATGGCTTAAGAAGTTCTGTAATGACATAAGAAGCCAAGACTTTAATTCTAGTTTACTAATAGTATACATTTTACTAACTAATTTGAAGCCAAATACTTGTAGACGCATACAGATATAATTTTTTTAATTTCTTTATTGAATCTTTTTGCTTACAAACAATTTACAGTTTATATTTAAAAATATTGTTTAATTGTTAAAATATTGTTGTATTTCATTACAAGCACATTAACGATATATTTCGTACAAAAATAGTTGCATTTCAAATACATAGTTGGATATTAACACAAAAATAAAAGAAATACAATTTTTTGGTTATATTATATATTTACACTCATTAATTATACTGCACAATGTTACCATAAAATAAATAAAAGCACAAAATAAAGCTCAAGCCAGTTAATATAAAGTTAAATTAGTTAATTTTATCTACATTGTTACCATATAATACATAAAAATGCAAAAAAAAAAAAAAATAAAACTCAACCAAGCCATTTGGTATATATAGCGCCCAATGATGGAGTTTGAAGGTTGGGTACAGTGGGCGGAATTGGCCTATTAGAATGTAACAAATTTATTGTAATTGAAACAAACTGCTGCAACAGCCACAACAGCAACAACAATGGCAACAACTGAGAAGAGCAAGTGTATAAAAGTCGCATGTGCGACAGAAGCAACAACATTGCCAGCAGTGCGCACGCTTCTTATGCTCTCAGTCTCACTCTCTTGCGTGCGCTCTCTTTAAGCCAGACAAACTCCGCCTTTTTTGCCAGGCGGAGCTAAGCTAACGATACACAAACACAACACAAACACATGCACACTCACTCACACTCATACACACACACACACACACACACACACAAAGAAACATAAAGCGGCTACAATGTTTTACAAGTTTGCAAAAGAAACAAGTTTCCATATGAAGGAGAAGAGCAGCAGCAGCCGCCGCAGCAGCCAGTCTCTGTGCATGTATGTGAGAGCAGCACAAGGACACGCACAACTATGCGCAGCACTCACACTCATATAAACACATAGGGACAGTGGGCAGTTCCGCTGTATTTGGCCAAGTCACAGTCGTTGGCAACTGTAAATGGCTAGAATTTGTTGTTTGTGCCTCGAGCTGCTACCGGTTTTTGCGCAGGGCCAATTTCTCGCATTTTAACTTTGTTTAAACTGGCCATATATACACACACTTATACATGTGTATCTATGTGTGCGTAATGCTGGGTGGCCACTTAAAAAAGTGTTTTTACTGCTCTGCTCATTGCGTCCAAATATGCAAATTAGTTTGCCTCTTGGCATAGACAACGCTGACAACTTCTTCTAGAGCCAACAAAAGCTGAAACATGTCCATTATGTTGTCTACGTCTCCGACTCCGTTGTTGTCCAGCAGCGAATTGCTTCTTTTCATGGTTGAAGTGTGAAGTGCGACGAAGGTTGTCTGCTCAAAGACTTGGCTGTGGTGTGTTGCAGAGGGGAGGGCTTTACCAATGCGTCGGCATCGTTGTATACAAACAATAATGCGCGCTCGCACATTTTATAAAACAATAATGATGAATAGCAGGAGCCAAGCCAGCAGCAACAACAACAACATAAACAACACGAATAATAATAATAATAAAGCAACTTACATGCTTGGTAGCTGCTCTGTAGCCAAAGTTGGCTCACAAAAGTTAGCCACAAATGAAAATATTGGTATATATAAGTTCAAGCCAGTAGCTGTTGAACATTTTTGCTGGGCTGTGGAATAGAGATGGGAGCGTGCTTTTAATTTTAGAAGTCTTTGAAAAAGTCAGACGCGTGATTTTCTCTACCTTTAGGAAGGGCCATTGAGAAAAAATTAGGGCCCGTTGCGACTATCGATGAGGCCAAAACGCAACCCTATTTTCGAAAGATTATAAACTATGTTATTCATAGAGCAAAAATACGTATAGCGCAATTCAAATTATAGTGTAATTATTTTCAAAAACTGAATTAGTACAAAACATTGCTTTGATACTTGGGTGTTTACATAGGGAATCCGCTATAAGGATATCATAAGAGCAGTGTATTTGAAAAAAAATGGTTCTGTTGAAAAATTCATTGTAGAGCAATTCGTTATAAGGAGCTTATGGTATTATGCATTTTATGAAGAAAAATACAGCCTGAAGGCCTATTTCGCTCTGGCTTTTAATTACTTTGTAACCTAAAATTAATTCTAAGTTACAATATTAAATAAATAAATAAAAATGATGAAAAATAAGTTCAGTACATTCATTAACTATAAAATAAACTTTAGGGATAGCAAATCATTATTAACTTATTAAAAACAAAAAAGGTTTCGATCATTGGACCCAGTAAGGAAGGAAGCTCCTTTCCCTTATACCTTTTAAAGACAACACTGTAACAATAAAAATTTTTTAACTAAAAATGATATATAATTAATTAAAAACTATTTATAAAATATTAAATAATATATCATATAAAAAACATAATTAAAAAAAAAAAATAACACAAAAAAATGCCTCGACTGTGAATCAAAACCGGAGCTAGGAAGGCCTTTAAAACTTTTAAGTCCAATATTCTACCAACTGAGGTAGTCTCATGTACTCGTATGTACTCTCACGCATGCACACACAGACACACAGGTTTTTCTATCATTTCACTCTTAGCTCCTTTACAGAAATTTGTTCTATAAATTTAATATTATTATTATTTATTTATTTATTATTTACCGTAATATTATAAATGTTCATTTAATAACTAATTACAAAACATAGAGTTTAGCCTTTACAGCTTTGCAATTATAATATTTACATTTTAAGCATTAAGTCAAAATATTTGTTTTAAAAAAAAAAAAAAAAAATATATAAAATATGGTTTTTCAAGAAAGAACAAAAAAATATCTGCAAACGAAATAAGTTACTGGGAATAAGCAGAGTTTTTATTTTACATAACGCCCGTTCGAATCTTTTGACTGAATCGTCGAGTTATGTCGTTTTGGCCACCAAAGGTAGTTTATGTATATATAATCTTATATTCATATTATTTTCCTCTGAAATAAACAATTTGAAAAATAATTGCATACAGATTTTCACTTGGAAAATCGTTTTTTGTTTAAGTAGATAACCATGCTCCACAATATTAGACTAGAATATTTTGTTAAACTAGAGAATAAATATTCTTAATTTGAACAAAATTTGAATTCAAAAGATTTTTTAGCTTGATTAAAAAACGATCTATTGGATAGCCACACTCTACGTAGAGAAGATGAAAACATACATAGGAAAGATGGCCTTCCAGCGGAATCCACATGGTAGCCGACAAACATGGATGCGATCTGTACACAACGAGAGCAGTTCCACAGCCACTTGGAGTGAATTAAGACACCTAGCTGTTGATAGAAATCGTTGGAGAGCTTTTGTTTCTGCCCTATGCTCCGAATAGGAGCATCTTCTTGTTCTATTCATCATATCAAGGAAATAAAAAAAAATAACGATCTAAATTAAATTTTTTTTTTTTTTTCTGTAAGTTTTTCTTTTAGTTCACAAAAACAAAACTGTGTGAATTGTGGCTAAACAATTAATTTCTTTTTGAACTAAATCTATATCTTTATCTTCACGCTCCCATCCCTATGGCACGGTAATAAGTAGCCGTTGGTTAGTTTGTAAAGGCAATTGTTAAGTGTTTATTCCCATCATCGACAGACGACGAAAGTTGAAATCACTTTGGATCATTGCTACTTTACTTGCCGTTGGCTCTACGAATGCTTTTGATGACTCCCGACGACTCCGGCAGCGACTCAAGTGGTCAGGTGAGCAATGCTCAGTGCTGAGGTTGTGAACTGCTTCTGATTGAGCTGCTGAGTAACTTGGACCGATTGTCGATTGAAGAGACAAAAGAAAAGTGCCTTAAAATGTTGACAAATATTTGCCGTGCATTGGCCGCAAAATTATTTGATCAAGACCACCGAAAAGTGTACAAAGATATTTTTTTGACTTGGCTGTCTCCGACTCTTTGTCAAAGTCTGTCAGAGTGTTTGTTTTGGCTGGTTTGGTTCAAAAAATTGTACAAAATTAAAAATGAAACTTAAAGACATGCGGCTAATGAGATTTCCTTGCGTCATTGTCACATTCATTCATACGATTGCGATACGGAATACGGGAATTTATTTGTTTTGTGTTTCGTTAAAGTTGTTGTACCCTAAACTAAGAGCTTCAAGGGTATTACAGATTTCTTCAATGCATTGAGCGATTAGAAGAAGGCCTGGCTGACCAAAACTGTTTAGTTACTAAATGCTTAGGAATCTGTCCGTCCGTTTGTTCTTCCATTTAAAGCTGGAGACACCAAACTGTACCAATAGATACTAACGATTGATAAAAATATTTATCAGAATTGCTTTGAAGGAAGTTGCATAGATCCACGAATTTTGAATGTCATTCCCGAATACTAAGGCATAAAGATCTGGGGCTCGATGACTGAAACTAACCTAAATATCTCTTAGATTTCTTAATGCATAACCTTCACTTCTTTCTTTAAATAAATAACAAAATACAAATTTTTTATGAGTTTTATTGAATCTTTGAAGTCTTTACCTTGACCTAAGACTCGCAAGAGCACAGGCTACCGAATTTGGGTATCTTCTTAATCTTTCCTCGTATCTGCCTTTTAGGTGGTTAATGATGTCCCCTATGAAAGGTATGCCAAGATCTTTACGAAGACTTCTGTTCAAATTTTAGATAACAATTGCATTTTTTTGTAAGTCAATTATGTATTTGTCAAAAACTTCGGATGATTGCAAGTATAGATATTCGTGGTACTCTTTAACTAATTTTTACCAATTGTTCTTTTTATTGGAATAAAACCTTGTATTCAACTTTCATTCATATTCATAAAATAATGGAAGATGAGCTACTATTATTATTGATATTGAGCTAAATACTCCACACTATACCGGAGGTTGAGTAAGTCGAATCATATTGATATTTTTTCGCTGCCTACTCTAGAAAAATGATTCGTTCAAAACTTGGAATTATGAAATTTTTTTTTTTTTTCTGAAGCGTAAAGAATACAACTATTTTGAGTTCAGCTTGAAATATAAAATTAATAAACATATTTTAAAATAAAGGAAATTTGTGAAAATAGTCAAAAACTAGTTCGAGTTCAAACTCATTTGAATTTTTTTTCCTTCACCAACACACATCATAAAATGGCACCAGGTACGTAGCCGTATGGGGTGGGCTAAGAGGCTGAAGCACCCCCGAACACCAGAGTTTGAAAAACAAAAAGTCAAAATGACACCTTCGACTAGCTAGTTGACTAATACTGGAACGAACCAGCTCATATCCCAAAATAATTCAAGGATTCTCGAAAGTCAAATTTATGTTTATCGTAATATATTGTGGGCCTGTTGTGGACCCATAACCATAGGCTTACACAGGCCCACCTGTGACGTGGCTGATCCGCTAAATCCCAGATCCAAAAATCCCCATCACCAAACCCCTCGAAATAATATAATAATGTCACATGTAAAATTCACAACTTTTTTTGTAGACTTCTTAAATCCGAAAACGTTCGAAAGAGAGAAAAAAAATATAAAATTTTTTAAAAAAGATCGGCGGAACCAATTCCGACCTAGACTTTATGATAATATAACAAACGGTACCATACGGATGGTTACTGTATTAAAGAGGGGCAATTTTATAAAGAGGAGCTAAGGATGGTAGGATTTCGAAAGATGATGCCCTTATTTTTTAACTCAAACCCTTCATCCAAAAACTATACCAAAATAAAATTTTTCGTAGATTTTTTACGGCTGGAGCCACCAAACCTGGTGTATAGAGCCATGTGAGCCTAATAAACATAAATTTTGCAATTTTTTTAAATATCCTTCATAAACCAATGCTGTTGAATAAGACTATGAAAATTGTTATAGGGTGTTCCACTCTCGGTCTGACTAATTAAAATTTTTATTTTATAATAGTGAGCTCCGTGCAAAGCAAAGACAATATTTGAGTAATCGTTGAAGCTGTAGACCAAGTCAAAATCAAATTCCTAAGGGCACACGTTGAAATCACTTCTTTTTCTATTTCTTCTTTTTTTTTTGTATGCTTACATTGTCTCTATTTTGGAAGGCCTTTGGCATGGAGTAGTGTCGAGACGCCTGTCTCTCGTACCATGGTCATTTTCTCATTTGGAACTGTCAGGAACAGGCGTTGTAAGGCCATTCACTGTGGACAGGGGGTGCAAAAAAAAAGTTAATTTAATTTGAAGTGTGTGCAACAATTGTTGTTGCTCCGCAGTTATTTATCCCTTTCAACAGCGGCGCTGTATCATGTTAATAGACCCTCAACAGAACACAGACTCTATATAATGGAGTACATATAGAAATGGTAGCTACCACTAGGAACAAGGCAAAGTGATACGTATATATTGTTTTGCTGCTTTTGAATATTGTTTTACAAGACAATTTCTTTCCATCTTAGTTGCAGGCTATGAAATTCTTCGACTTATCTTTGACATAAAGAAATCTCATTAAATGGTTTCCTCGCCTTTTATGTTGTGCAGCCAGGCACAGGTCCAGGACCCAGACTCGGTACCCCGGTTTCGGAGGGGCGTTGCTTTGCAGCCAGCAGCCCAGCAGCATTTCCCAGTCTAAAAGCGCCACAAACTTTTGGCTACAAGATGAAACTTTGAACTTTCATGTATTCGTGTTTGTTGCATGCAACAGAGCGTGAAATTACATTTTACTTTTGCTGAATTATATTTCTTTCTACATACATACGCAGCTGAGGCGGAAGTCTTCTGCTTCTTCAGCGGAAACTCACGGAAACGTGAAAATATTGTTAAAAGTTAAAGCAAACTTTTTTGTATGGCTTTTGTTGTTGTAGCTCGATTTTCTTTGCAAAAATCACGAGCTCTTCTTCTTCTCAGTCACTTGCAGATATTTGTAGCGCTCGATTTTCCTAATTTCTATTTGACACATTTGGTTATACTATTATTGCATTTTTTCAAAGTATCAATAACAATCTATTGTTAGCTGGAATATCTCATTTTGGGAGTTTCATGTGACACACGCCAACAAATTTTTCCGTTTGTGCCATGAAAATAGAGCGGATTTGCAAACATTCTAAGCCGGAAGCTCGAATTTCAAACAATTGCCGTTGCCAAAATGATTCAGGCAACTTATTTTGAAGGATAGTGTATAAGTCTTGGGTTCGAGTAAAGAACACAAGCTGCAAATGGGCACTTGAAGGATGCAGGTTATACAAAAAAAAATCAAAACATCGTGGAAATCCTTAAACGAGTGCATGGACAAGTTTTCTCAGTAGTCCAATCAAGTAATCTGGTATTTTTATTTTTTTTTTCTAAAGTTGCCTAACTATAATTAGTATAATAATTATAGATAGAGCATAGTTGAAAATGTAGGAAAACAATAATTTAAAGTGGAAAAAAAAGTTGTGTGGATGTGCACGCCGGATAAATCACAGTGTATTAGTTTATTAAACAAATGTCAGACCTACTCCTAAAATCGACAATATTTATTATTTTTTTTTTTTTGATTTGTATTTTTTTAAATTTAATATGACTTAAAACTAAAAAAACGCTAGTTAGTATATACATTTAATACACTTTAATAGTCTCTAGAAATACATTTATTTTTTTTTTTTTTATATCTATTTTTTATCGGCAATTAACCGATACAAATTAGGTTATAATCCAATATTGATGAAAAATTATTCGCTACACAAAAAATAAAATTTAGTGTGTGCTAGTAGAATTAAATTAATAACTAAAACTAAATTATTTTAAAAAAAAAACAAAATTTTGTATTTTAAAAATAAAATGAATAAAAAAAGTACGTTCAAAAAACTTGAACCCGAACCTACTGAAAAAACACAAGAAACAAAAAAATATTCTGAAATTGAATTCATTGTTATTCATTGTTAATCATTGTCTTTCAAATAAATAACTTACACGTAATATATTTTAGTGTATCATGAGTATGAGTTATTATTAGCTTTACTGCAAGGGCATGTGCCCATTATTCATTATCATCTCGAGTCCTCTCGAGGGCGCCATATTTAATTAAATATGACGTGGCATACTCTGTAACCAGTGGACGATCAAGACGTTTCCAACGATACCTCATTTGTCTAATTATGATAGTCGTTTTAGAAGGTATGAGGAAACAGATGAACATACGTACCTGTCAAAATCAAAACTTCCTTTATTATTTTTATTTCCGTTGTCTCTTTTTTGGTGTTATGCATTTATATATGTACAGCTACTGATTGGCACTATAAAAATGGTTCAAACCTTACTACATGATTGTATTATTATTTTTTATACAATGCATAATTTATCAAAACCCAAAATAATATTGTAACAATTTAAGTTTCATTTTTTATTTGTTATTATTATTTACTAAAATTAATATGCAAAAAAGTAATTTTAAAAATTATATTTACTATACTATATACTAAAAAAATAATATGTTATAAGTCCCATTTTGTCAGAGATGAAATACAAAGATAGTATACAAAAACATACATTGAAAGACTTCATAGGCATGATAACCATTTAGCACTAGGTCTTTTAGAAAATATATATGTAACTAGGCGCCTTAGCGACATCATGTTTTAGACCTTCCCGACTGATTTTAGATATATTATGTAAAATTTTAATTTTTTGTAACTAATGGCTAATAGCTGAGTTCTCAGTCAATCCTGTTATGTACCTTATTTATATTATATCATTTACTTATTATCCAAGGATAGATCGTAAATTTCATAGACCACAATAAAAAAAAAAATAAAAGTTGAATACTATACTTTAAGAAAAATTTATATTTATTAGATATTATGAACTAATTTCTAAATAAAAAGAAAATGTATAAAATATAATTATTACAAATTATACGCAAAATATTTTACATTTTTAAAAAAATTTATATAAAAAAATATACAAAAAAAATATTAAAAAAAAAATTGTTTAGACTGAGAATTGAACCTGGCACATTTCCAAAAAGTCGAAGTAACAAAATAACCAAAAATAAAAAGATGTCAAAAAATTAAGCCATTCGCACGTGACAAAAATAAAAGTAGTTTTTGGGGCGAACATTAAGAACGTCGTTTTCAACGAAACCTGATATAATATTTCAATGAAATGAATTTTAAATTGTTATGCAATAATGTCGCTTTATTTTGCTTTCTTTTTGATAAAAAAAAACTTTGATACTCTTTTTTTCAATTTTATTTTAAACACTATATTCTAAACATTATAATAAAAATAATAATAATTAATAATAAAATTTCATATTTTTTTTAACTTTGTACCAAGGTTGTGTGTTCACTTTCCTTTGGCTTTACAATGACAATACACTTACAATATTTATTCATACTATACCAATTGTTTATGTTCCAGTTGAAAAATGATTTATATAACTCTGTGAATTTAAATGGCTAGCTTTAAGTAAAACACATACTATATTATAAAAATAAAGCAAATTGTTAAACTAAATATTTTTTTTAAGAAAATGTTTGGGTTAAAAAAAAATGAAAACATTTTTTATAGAGAGCCCTAAACGAAACTGGTTCACAAATATTAAAAATACGTTTTTAGAATTAAGCCATAACTCAGTTTAAAAACTGAAATTTTGCAAATAGTTTTTTTTTTTTACCTATCTATCTGCATTATTAAATTTTTAAAATAGTAATATATGTGTAGACTATTTGATATTTTCACGCATACCCAGCAACATACCTTATTCGTTACGTGACGTTCTCTCTCATATTTCACTCTAAGCTCCGTTAAAGTATTTGGTTTTAATAATAATAGTATTACTAGCCAAAAATTATGTTAGTTGAAATCAACTATAGAGTATCTTCTAGTCGCCACTTCTTAACAAAATGTGCCTTACTTGATTTCTTTTTATTAACTGTGAACTTTGAACAACGAAATTTATACAATATTGCGAATTCCTGCACAAATAATTTGACACCCAGACGCCAGGCCATTATATAATCGTTAAGAGAGCAGGCAGCAAATGCGGAAAGTAATTCGAGGAGCCCACAACGCTCTAAACACATCTCTCTCTCTCGTTGCCTGACTTTGTCCATTGACACGTTTCGGGGTGTTAATTTCATTTGCACTCACCTAGAGCTACCTATTAATAATATGAAGCACTTTTTTTTTACACTTTTCGGAATTGGAACGCCCCTCAGCAAGGCAGTTTGATGCTAATCATAGGCATTGTTTTGGTATAAACACTGTTTCCGAATTCGAGCTGCTACGTCAGTAACCCTGTTATCTAACCCTCAGTTAGAGGTTCGCCTTCAAAAAACGCCCTTTGCTCAGATCAGGACTGAAGCAACTGTTATTAGATGAATGTGCACATATGCATATGTATATATATATATATATGTATGTATATGAAGGAAACGCGTGGTTCCCAGAAAATTTGGCATATAAACCACCGTGCTGTAATTGCGCATCTCATGCTCAAGTATTATGTTAATGACAAGTTGGCCCGCCCGCGGCTCAGATTTAATATATAATGTACCCCCAGGCAGCCAGCTGTGAGTTTTATTTGATTTCATTTAAAAAAATATTAAGTTTAGATATTCTTACAATGGACTAGGAATTGTTCTCTGACTGGGTTAATGCCAATGCTATTACACCCTGTTTTCATACTAATATTTTTTTTCTATAACATTTTAGCTGTTTGGTTGGTCTTATCAACTATTTAGTAGTAGAGCAGGCGCCAGATTAAGCCTCAGTATTTGATTTTGTTCGTTCATCATTACAAATGAATTTATATACGAGATGTTGAGTAATTGATAAGAAGAGCTAAGTTACGGATTGTGGCATACTCTTTTTTCCATAATGAAGAATGAATAATATTTGTCAAATACCGATGGTTTAAAAAATGTTTATTTATTTTAATAAATATAAAATAAAAGATGGCTTACGTTAAGGTCGGGCGCGGACGACTTTGGGATACCCAGTACCACAACATTGCAATCATATTCGGTATATTGCAGAATGTTTTGTTGCAAGAGGAATTAAAACGAATTGGCAAAATACTTAGGTTGAAAGGTGTACGCGTTTTAAACTGAAATCAATTTTTGAATATTCTTTAATATTCTATTTATTTATGCCAATTTCAAGGTAATAAGCTATTGATAAATATTTTGAATTATTTTTTTTCCGAATCAACCATGCATGCACAACTTTTACTGAATTTTATATGGTGCATGTCATGCTTAAATAGTTCATATCTTGCATAAAAAAAATTTCCCTTGTAATAGGAATAGCATAGTCGTTTATAATATCCCTCGAAAGGTGCAAAGCTGTGCTAACAATGAACAAGGAAAATTGAGAAGATGGCGACAGCAAAAAATTCGTGTTTGGGAGCACGCAAAAACGAATCCGAATAAAATTGTTCGTTTTGTTTTTTTTTTCGTTTTCCGGAGCACGGCCGAATACTTTATGTTTTGCAAAAAGTATGGCATAAAGGGAATTTTTCAATTCTTTTAAGTTCAGTTGCTCCTTACAGAAACTCTGGCCATTGTATTTTCTTTTGTCTAAAGGCCTGTACGCAGTTCGAAATATTTCGCAAGGAATAACAAAACTTCATATAAAAAAAAAATCCCTTTTGGAATATCCCATTTGGGACTTTTTTTTTATATGAAGTGTTGTCATTCCTTACGAAATATTTCGAACTGCGTACAGGCCTTAAGATGTAATGTGATGAATCCAAATTTCATGCAACATTACGAAATACCTCAAAAAGTTAACATTCCTTTGAATTAGTGACTTAACGTGCTACCTCATATTTATTTATTGGTGCAGTTTTCCTTGAAATTTTTACTAAATTTCCTAGTAGATTATAAATGACTATTCCATAAAAACTCTTACTAACTTATTGAAAGATATTCCTTTGACAAAAACAGCCATAATTAGATTCCCAAAGTCAATAAGGAGAGCTGGCTCAGTGATACTTATGTATCTTATCAAACCATAATAAAGTTGGAAATGTTTTCAGTTTTTGGATAATGCGAACGCCTTCCCGTAGCTATAAGAGCCTTTGGAAGTGTATAAAAAAAAAAAAAAACAATAAAAAATAAATAGATAATGTTAATATTAACCAACTTTAGAGGTTTCCTCAAAAGGTGAAACGCAGCTGTGTTGTTCAGCTAGCATCTGTTTTTGGAACAACTTTATGGAAGCTATGGCTCACACTTATCAGCTACTGGTCAGACATATGCTCCATTGTCGTTGAACTTTTGACCCATTTTTTTGATTAAAAAACATTACGGCTGTTGTATTAGTCTAAATAGTCTTATATATAAGCCCCAAAGTGTCAGAACTTTTAGTTGATTCCGAGAATTTAAACGAAGACATTTAAAATCAAAAAAATGATGAAATTTGCTCTAGTGTGCCTGGCAATCATTGCAGTGGTGTGTATAATATTAGCAGATCTTATTAATCTTTGGTAAAACTAATATGATTCGCTTTAAAAAAAAAAACAGGCTCATGCCGACGATGAATGGGTGCCCAAGACTGCGGAGCAGATCAAGGACATACGCACTGAGTGCCTGAAGGAACATGCTTTAAATGAGGAGCAAATTAACAAAATGAAGGAACTGGTCTTTCCCGATGAGCCAATAGTGCGTCAGTACCTGCTCTGCTCGGCAACCAAGTTGGACATCTTCTGCACACATGAAGGTTATCATGCCGATCGTCTGGCCAAGCAATTCAAAATGGATCTCAGCGAGGAGGAGGCGCTGCAAATTGCTCAAGGCTGCATCGACAAGAACGAGCAGAAGAGTCCCGCCGATGAGTGGGCTTTCCGTGGCCACAATTGCATGATGTCCAGCAAGATCGGTGACAAGGTCAGGGCATATATCAAGGCGAAACGTGAGGAGGCGCTCAAGGCAAAGGCTTAAATTTCGAAATGTGTGTGTGTGATTAATAAAAACAAATAATTTTTTGTGCTACATTTAAGGAAAATTTTATTCATTCAATCGTACAATTTCCAACATAACTAAAGCTTATCTAACCTTTTGAAACACATATTTAATAAAAATGATAAATGAATTGAAAATAATAAGGAAGTGACCACCCTTTGCTATTATTTTATTATTTCGTCAAGTTTTCTCTTCTCTTTCTTTGAAATTGTACCACCCTGATTGAAGACAGTACCAGATTTCGGATTGTTTTGTTGGTCGAAGTTTTCTGACTACTCCATCTCCTATTCTATTCTCTTATTATTCAACTCCAATGTATTTAAAAAAAAAAAACCTTAAATTTTTTTTTCATCGGTCAAGTTTTTTTGACCGGCACTTTACCTCAATTTTTTGTTCGAATTTTGATAGCTCAAAAAATCTACAACTTTAACAGCGGTCCACTTTTTGTGAAGAAATACGATAATTTTGAAAATCGTTTCACAAATTACTAGGCAAAAGTAAAATTTTTAGCGATTAATTTTGTAATTTACCTATTGGATTATTGCCTTAGTATTAAGTAGGCTGAATGCCAATAAATAAATAAAAAAAAACATTTTTTAAGCTTAGCTAAGAGAATTCCATAACTTTAAATTATTTTTTAATACTCTGGGTAAAATGGTTCAAAAGCTTGAAAAAATGTTCTACTTTTTAGTTCGGTTTGCTATTAAAGCGTGTTTTTTAAGTTTTTTTAAACTATAATATTTTTTCTTTACAAATGAGCATTTTATTCGGTAACTCTGAGTTTGAATCGGGCATAATGATCAGCGCGATTGATAACCATTCAAGTAAATTCTAGTGCATTAGTGAGAACTGTATGTAACTGAAAGCTTTAAGGAAGATGTTAAAAATTGAAATTTGTACAATGTGTTTGCTGGTTAGCAAGTACATAAGTAAGTAAGTCCATAGTATAAGCATATTTTCAGCAAATTAAATAAGAAATAATTACTTTATTAAGATTAAAGATATATGTATATTGTAAATACATAGCTAAATAGATAAATAGATACAAAGACAAATAGATACATAGATACTTAGATATATAGATACATATATAAATAGATACATATATAAATAGATACATAGATATATAGACAAATAGATACATATATATATATTTTCCCGTGATTCCTAGATGGAACAAAAGGCCTACCACATCTACGGCTGCCTTGCGGGTTCCAGTCTAGGGCTGCTTTCATAATATCTCCATGCGGTTTTCGCAGTGTGTGACCGATCCACTTCCACTTTCGCCATCGGATTTCAAGATGAACAGGTATCTGCTTCGTTAATGCCCAGAGGTCTGTGTTAATGATGGTGTGGCCAAAAAACGCGCACAATTTTGCGAAAACTGCGATTGATAAAAACCTGAAGTGCTTGTATATCGCGCATTGTTGTGTTCCATGTCTCACACCCATACAAGAGAACAGACTTTACATTGAATTCAAAGATCCTCAATTTCGTGCGCCTGGATATATGTGACGATCTCCACACTTTGTCCAAAAGACCAAACACGGCGCGACTCTTCGATATTCGATTGAGGATGTCGGCTGCCGAGCCGCAAGTTTTGTTGATGACGCTTCCGAGATAGCAGAACTCATCTACTATTTCGAGTTTAACGCCGTTTATCTGAAAGGTTTGCGAGCCACATCATCTTTGTCTTCGCAAGACAAAGGCTTGATTTTCAAGCCTGCTTTCGCAGCACATTGACTGTATATGTGAGAGATATATAAATACATAGATAAATGGATACATAGATACATAGCTACATAGATACAAAGACAAATAGATACATAGATACTTAGATACTTGTATTTGTAGATACATAGATACATAGATACATAGATACATAGATACATAGATACATAGATACATAGATACATAGATACATAGATACATAGATACATAGATACATAGATACATAGATACATAGATACATAGATACATAGATACATAGATACATAGATACATAGATACATAGATACATAGATACATAGATACATAGATACATAGATACATAGATACATAGATACATAGATACATAGATACATAGATACATAGATACATAGATACATAGATACATAGATACGTACATACATACATACATAGATACCTAGACTTCATATACTTACAGATTGCTTATAAAATATACACATTTCATATTTAAACTTTTTATTCCGAGGACTTATGCTTATGTGTTGAATATTATCAAGTAAGCCAATAATGTACCTAAAAATAAACATATAAATTGTTGTAATTTTTTGTTGATCTATGCAATGGCTTTAATGAATCACTCATCGGGAATCGCTGACGTTAAACTTGTGTATCACTTTTCATTTGAAATCAAATCGATTAGAATTCCAAGTTATATTGTATCTGATAGTTTAACAACTTTAATAAATAAATTAATTAATGATTAAGTCAAGGCGATGCCCGACAGTGTAATACCCTATATATATATTGACAAAAATTTAATAATCTGGCCATTTTTATGAGTCCTAAATGTGGCTTTATGTTCCTCATAGGAGTGACAGGATTTAATATATATATAAATGACGCTACATGCCAAATTTGATGATAGTTACTGTAAAATATATGAACTCAGTTTAGCAAACTTTACCTGAAATTTTTACTGTTTAGCTCTTATACTCTACGAGATCTAGGTATCATTTTGGAATACAGAAATTATGGTTTGCCTCCTTTTGCCTGTTACAAATATTGCACGTAGCTAGTAAGCCCTAAAAAATAGTCAACGTGTTTATAGATTTTTTCTTGGAAATGCGCCCGAATGACCTCCAACATGCCTGATAACTTATGAAGACCGATTCGGCGTATATAAAATCTAGATTACTAGTACCAAAATTTCAGTTGAATTTTTAAACTTGCACGAACACGATGAAATATTTCCTTGTGTTGTTATGCTTTGCAATGGTGAGTTTGGAACTAAGAGATCTAATTAGCAAAAAAAAAAAGGTAACTATTTTTTGTCAATGCACCAAGGCCTATGGAGAGGCCGCATGGCTGCCCAAGACTAGTGAGCAAATGAAGTTCTTACGTAACGAGTGCATAAGGGAGCATGATTTAAATGAGGAGCAAATTGGCAATATAAAAGAGCTGAATTACCCAAATGAATTCGAAGTGCGTCAGTATATGCTGTGCATGGCGACCAAGTCGGAAGTCTTCAGCCTACAAGAAGGTTACAATGCCGATCGACTGATCAAGCACGCCAAGCTGGATCTCACAGAAGAGGAGGCGCTGCAAATTATCAAAAGCTGCATTGACAAAAACGAGCAGAACAGTCCAGCCAACGAATGGGCTTACCGGGGTCATGTGTGCATAATGTCCAGCAAGATCGGTGACAAGCTCAAGGCTATAAGCAGGAGAAGACGTGGGAAAGCGCTGCAAGCCAAGGCTCAAACATGATTTATAAAAGTAAATAAATATCTATAAACTTTGCCGTCTGGGGTCAATTGTAATGCAGAGCGATCATAACTTCTCTACATGATCACCAAACTGCTGTTTATTAACTTGGGTAGTATTTGAGCCATGAGATATCTGCAGAATTGGTATATAGACGATAAAACGCCTTGTGAATGTAGACGCATGCTTAAAGTACCAGTGTAGAATTTGGAGTGCGTGCAGGGTATCATTCAGTTGGGTGCCGCCCCGACTTATATACACTTTTGATAAAAGTAAACAAAACCTTATGCTTTAACGCAACACATTTAGAGGACAGTTTAATTGTACGACTAAGCGCGGGGAGGATAACAAAATTCCTGTAAGGGATTTGCGGGCTACAACTATGGGTGCATATAGCTATTACGTGGCGACTGAGCAAGTATGCGCTGCACTTAGGCATCGTCTCCTTCGTTTATGGTCTTCATGGCAGCATTTATATGCTCTACCACAGGTAGATTGCTGTCCAGCGCGGGATTGCGATAGCCCTCGAGGAAATAGCAGGTGCCATTGCCAGCCGACTTGGGGAACTCCTTGGGCAAAAAGACAGGATCGCGTGCCTGCAAATCAAACTCAAAGCATTCGTGCTTGGTGAGCCAGCTGTAAAAAATCATTAGGATCATTAGGAATTTGGAAAAACTGTCACTAAGACTGTTAACCTACCTCTTGGTAGTGGGGCTCACATTGATCTTCAATGCCTCACTGCCCGACTCAAATTTGTTGGCAATGGTTACATTGTGCCCGAAAAGGCAGTAACGCGGCATCTTGCGTCCCACCACGCCCGCCAACACTGTGCCCGTATGCAAGCCAATGCGCATTTTAATTTGCTCGCCATCGTGTGTAATATGCTTGGAGCAGGCATCAATCATCTTCAACGCCATCCAGGCTACTTTGTGCGCATCATAAATGGAAGCGCGATGTAAGCCACTGGCCACACAGTAGGCATCTCCAATGGTTTCCACCTTGTACACATCAAAGAAATCGCAAAATTCATCAAAATCCTTATACAATCCCTCCAGCATGCTGATAACCATAAATGGCGTTGCTCGCGAGCAAATGCTTGTAAAGCCCACAATGTCGCTGAACAATATGGTTACATCCGGATAGGTTTTGGCATCAATGCAGGCGCCTAACCATAGACGTTCGGCTATCTCAGCCGGAAAGATTAGATGCAAGAGGCTAACATTCTTCTTACGTTCCTTGGTCACGGCCGAGTTGGCCTCCTCAATGCTGCTCTTCAGCTTGTCCATGCGTCGACGCAGACCATCCTGTGCACGCGCCTGCTCGCCCACCAAAATCACTTCACGTGTAGCATCATGTAATGGTATGTCCGATATGAAAAGTCCATTGCAGGTCAGACCATCCAAACCATCCAGAAATGGCGAGCCAATAAACAGCAAAGAGTTAGATTCCGGACAGTGTACCATTTGTCCCTTGATTTCCAGACCAATGGCGGGAAAGTCTTCTACGCCGGGTGGACAGTTAAGTCCAATTAAGAAGGGCGTATAAGTGCGTCGTACAATATCTCGGAACTTCATGTTCAGACCCTTTGGTCGCTTGAAATCAAAGTATGTGGTTGCCAGGTGTCCAAAATCAGCCAAATAGGGCTTGTACAGCTTGCTAAAGCCGCGACCCAGTTGCACTAGCTCCAAATTGTCGTTCATGATAAAATGCCAAGGAAACATCTTACAGAAGCTGGCAGAGTTCATGGCCAGATCAGAGGCATTATTGGAATTACTGCGCTGCACGGTCTCATGTATCTTGGCGGGCACGCCAGAGGTGCGTCCCATTAAAACGGCGGAATTGTCTTTGACCAGCGAGAATAGATAACGATAGCGACGTGCATCCCCTTCGACGGGTTCTATCTTGATATTGACGTCGACCTTGTACAACATACGAGTAAGTGCCTTGAGCGAGCCGAGCAGCAACCAAGCTATGACTGGACGCTCCGAAGTAAAGATGAGCTCGCCGTCGCCAGCGCAAACAAAGCCCGTGTCTGTGACGTCATCCTAAATGGAATTGTTTGTTAAGCAAGCAGTCATATAGTAAGGCTAGCTTTGACTTACTTCCTGCAGCTTAAGCACATCATAGACGCCATCGAGTGAGCCTAGAAACTCCTGCAAGTCAGTGCCCAGACAACGAAAAGCACGCTCTATAATGCCCGTGCAGCAGCAGGTTATAAGCTCCTCCCCTAGCAGCACCAGTATCTCACTAGCACTAGCCTCATCCATCTCCAGTAGCAGCTCCTGTATATCAGACAAATAATCATAGTTGGCACAGCTCTTGAAAGTGTTGGGATCAAGTTTGCTGTGAAATGGTTAGCAGAGTTAGCTTACGATACGGCTACGGATTAGTTTACTTACAGCTTGTGCAAATTGGGCCAGCTCTGGCGATACTTGGAGACCAACGAGGTAACCGCCGTATTAAGATCGTCATTGGAGGGCGCCGTTAGCAGCTGTATGGCCATTTGCAAATGCGTGAGCGTCAGTGCATCATCGGTCACCTCGTCATCCTCCAGCGTCCAATGGGTGCCGGGTTCGGTGATAACCGATGGCTGTCGTGTCAGTGAATCGGCACGACGAAAGAATGGACACGCCATGTTGCGTGCAACCTATAAAATTGAAAGACAGTCATAGTAAACACTTTAAATAATTGAACAGTTATTAGTTTAACTGGTTTGTATCACTGTGGGGCATAAAGTTATTGATGGATATTATAAGTATCTGTGTTGGGGTTGTAAATTGCCATCAGGGAATCGGGCTGTTCTGCCTGCTTATGATGTCAGGAGTCTTTATTGGGGCGAAGTCGGCTCAAGTTCAACGTGCATTTGTGTGAGTGTGGCGGTCTCTGAGTGTATGTGTGTCTGTGTCGGTGTGTGTGTATACCAACCACCTAGAAACAACCCACACATTTCTATGTATACCATGTTTGAATACTTGCAGCGCCTATCACTTTGTCCTTTGAGTGGCTGCAGGCGTCGTACAGTGGACCAGATATTGAATGCATGGGCCAAAAATTTGGAAGCTACATTTTACTATCTATTTTTACTATAATTTGGTGTAGCTTAATGTAACCTATGTAAAATTAAAAAAAAAAAAATAATATTAACGGAATAAAATTATTTAAAACTAAAAAATACCTATCAGAAATTTTAAAGGGCGATTTATTTGAAATCAGTTTCAATTAAATTCAGATTTGGCCATTTAAAAATTTATAAAAATATTGTAAATTAATGAAGTTAGTACATATGTAATTTTTCAAATTTGACCGAATTTTTTTTTTTCTTTAAATATCTTAAAAAAAAAAATTATATTTTATTTTAATGCAACTTTTTCTCTTTTTTCTTCTTCACAAAATTGTTTATGTTATTGAGAAATATTGCGATTTAAACATTTTCGCACAAAAACAAATTTTGAAAATCTTTTTATTTATAAAAAAAAAAAGTTTTTTGTTTTTCATTAAAAAGTCTAATAACTTTAGAGCTCAGCTGCTGCGGTAAATAAATGTAATTAGGGTAACGTTATTGCAATGTAATATTTTAAAAAAAAAAAGATAAAAAATTTGTATTTATTAGTATTGAATATTTGAAACTAGGTAGCTTATTTAAAATCAGAATTCGATTCTCATTTTAGTTATTATGTACAACTTGATTAAGATGCCTAATAGAATATACTCTTAAAAAAAAAAAAAAAATAATTATGATAATATTCAAGCCCAAAAAAAAATTGTGTTTACAATTCTGTTATTCAATTTTTTTTTTTTAATTTATTTCATGTTTTATGAATTTATTCAAATTAATTATTTTTTTTTTTTTTGTTATTATTTTTTTTGCAAACACTAAAAAAATTCATTCAAATTAATCGTTAAAAAATTTGAGTAACAGTTACAATTGTATTCTGCTTTTAGAAAAACAACTTTTTTCAAATAATCGACTATTTTTTACATCTTGTACATTGTCTTTGTACAGCATAAGTGCTACCTGTAAATTTTGTACTTCAAATTTTGTGGCCTGCCAAAAATTAAACGTTACCACCAATTAATGGGGCAAACAAACAAATTTTATAACTTGTAGTACAGTTGGTACAAAAATTAATTTATGCACAAAGTCGGAAATAAGTACACCCACCTTAATGACCTTTTTAACCGACTTATTTTTTATATAATAAATAGGTACACAGGTAATCTTTACAAAAAAATAATAAATTTTATACTGTTTTTAAATTCTTTTTTTTTTTTTTGTTTGAAAAGCACATAACTTCTTTACATTGTTACTTTAAAACTGATAAGAGCTTTTCTGCGGCTTTTAAAGTAAATTGACGTCTTTCCTAAAATTTAAGCAGAGTTTATTTTATTTCTAGCAAATCGGTACTTGCTTCTTTTTTCTATCCTGCTGGCGCTTTTAAGCTTTATACAAACTTTCAACTTGCACTTCGTTTTTTGATCGTTTGTTTGCAATTATTTTTGTATCCAACACTTGCGACAGAGCTTTTAAGCTCTTATTGCTAACAACTTTAAAAATCAATTTAATTTAATCAAATGCACTGGCATTCTAGCATTTCTGGCCCACTGTGCGTCAATTTGGGTGGTATAGCTGTATGTGTGTGCGTGTGTATGTGGAGGTCAAGTGTGTGCTCAGCATGCAAGGCTTACTTTTGCTTTCACAAAAACAATTTAATCATAATTTAATATGCATAATTTATTAGTTCCTGCGCAATGCTTATATTAGAACCTTGGGTCAATTTGTCACTACGTTCCGCCTATAAATGTGTGTCAATGGTCAGTTTTGATTGCCTCTAGGTCCCAAATACATTTACAGTCGGAGAATGAGAGTATGTTTGTGTTTGTATTGCAGGAAGCGCTCCCCACACAATGGATACACAATTTTTCAGCTATGCGTGACCAAGTTTTTTTTGGCTACCCCAGTCACAAAATATATTTTCTTAGCATACTTTTGGGCGCGGACTTACTTGTGATTTCTTTAACGGCAATTAAAGGCAGAGCAGCGCTGCTTTTATTTAATTAATTATTACTGCCAGCTTAATTATAAAGCAATTAATAAAATGCAGAAGTTTTTTTGCATTCGCTTTGGAGAGTTTTACAAGCGCCTGGAAAATGCCACAACCAAAAACTGAATGAACTTTGGCATAAAAATGCTAACGGCAGAGCATTGGCAAAAAAGCTTTTGAACAGCTTTTGCTGTTTGGTCAGAGCTTTTTGTTTGGGATCTGCGCAATGGAGAAAGCGTCGTAGTGAAAGTGTGCTGCGGTTTGTTGCATTGTTTTGAATTGTTAGCAGGAGAGCGTAAAATAGAAAGGGAGGGATAAAGGGAGGGCTGCGCTTAAAAGTTGGGAAAACATAAAAGAGCCAAAAACAAGCATTAAAGAGAGTTAAAATATAAATGCGCACATAATTTTAGGTATATCTAAGCTCATATACAACTTGGCATAAGCAATGCCTATTTCGCTGAATATAATATAATTTAAAATATTTTTTTCACAAGTTAAATTAATAAAACTATTAGTTATTATTATTAGTTTTTTTATGCTTTGTTAATAAAAAATTAAAACGATTTGAAGTTGTTCCAATTTAAACATATATCTTTTTAAAATTTTTTTTTCGAGTCTTAGGCCACTGTTCCTAGTACTCTAGTTTTCTTAAGTATAACTATTATTATATTATTATAAATTAAAAAAAAAAGTTGCATATTGCAGTAGGTTTACCCCAGACTTTTGTGTAAAAAAATCAGTGTTAATATATTTAACGTGTAACCAGGTAATTTTTAAAAAATTTTGGAATATCGGCTGCTTTGGGACTTTTTACAAAAACTTGCTTTGGGATGATAGCTGACTTTTTCTTATTTTTGGATAAATATAACTTTTACTATTCGATTGAAATTTTTTCTTTCCTTCTCAATAGTAAATTGGAACACATTACATTAATATATATTTTTTTTTTGATGATTTGGATGAATTCATTTTTTTCCATTGTTTTGATTTTCGGTTTTTTTCAGATATAGATTTGTATTCGCCAGTAAAGAATGGCATTTGAGAGCCGGCAATTTTTAAAATATCGAATCATCATTCAATATCCAATGTTCTTTTGTATATTTATAAAACTTTCATTAGTCACTTAAATGTATGGTAGCTTAAAATTAAACTTTGAAGAAAATGCTAAAATCCTCAAATTAGAAAATAAAACATTAACGTCTGATCTATTTTTTTAACTTTTCTTTCAAGCGATTTTTTTCCGCTGCATTTCTCAACTTTTTGTGATTTTCTAAGCCGAATAGAAAACTTAATCGAGGCAAGAAGCCTTATTTAAAATTAGAAGAAGAGAGAGAGAAAAAAACAATTTTGTTTTTGCTTTCTTTAGTGTGACCCCAGCCTTAAGTTACACCTTTAAAAATTTGTCCTGTGCCCTAAAATACTAGAGTTAAACGAATTAAAAGTTTAAACTATTATTTTATGTGCTTTATTAAAATTGTTACAAGAAACACTTCGTAACCTTTATACTAAAAAATTTTGTGGCGCCAAAAAAAAAATAGATTTAGTTATGTCCATCTGTTTGCATTGCCTGTTACTCGAAGACCAAAGAAACAACAAAGCGTGTTTTATGGTCTAATACTCACTAAAGTCAAAATAATCGGCATGATTTCTTATGTAGACCAAAATATGAAACTTTTTTTTTTTTTAAGGATACCACCCGCTAGTCCCCCAACAGTTTTTCACTATTTACCATTAAGCCTTGGGTGCAAACCGTTTTGGAACGTCGGGAGGTATAGTCAAAAATTATGAATATTCATATTAATTTATGAGAAGCAAAATTTTCACTAAAAGATAATAAATTTCCTTTAATTTTGAAACCATTTGTGTATCTAAAAGAAAATCGCAGCACAACGTCATTATCAACTACAAGATAATTTTTAATCTCAAAAACAAAAATGCATTTTTAGCTATTTTATTTGTACACATGAGTCAACAAATCGATGTTTAATTAAAATATATTTTTACAATTAGATGTTTTTAAACGGAGGGGGTGCATTTATGACTTTATGCATGAGTAGATTTATTAATCTATCTATAAAAAGATTTTAGAGTAAGTACTCTGAAATACGTAGTTTCCCCGTAAAATGTAGAAATGTAAAAAATATATTTATATATACCTATATTAAAAAAAGTGATGCGAAAAGCGATATCTTCCGACTGTAATGTTTGGCTTAAGTATTATACAAATCTCATATGCTCTCATTTTGTAGCGCATAATTCGCTCAGCCGATATTAACCTGTTGCATGCCTTCATGTTGCTTTGCGTGCCAAGAGCAAAGTTGCAAAGCTTGCTCTTTGCACTCTCTTCATACGCTTTATAAGCACGTTACGCTCACACTCATTTTTATTTTTTGGCGCTCTTACACACTCCTGAGCTGGGGTTTCTTTGATAAAGGTATTGTATACAAAACACATAGCAATAATCAATCTGTTTGCAGTTCCAAGCAGCGTGGGGGGCTATTTTTGTATACATGCTGCTGCTGCAGCAACAACATTCCATTGGGGCGCACTCTCTGGCGCTTCAGCTGGGTTGTACGTCCAGCCGTTTTGAAAATTAAGTATACGTTGTGCTTCAGTTTCAAAAAAGTGGTCAAAACGTGCGCAACGTGTGCTCTGCTTTATATGGAGGCGTTTGGCGTCTACCGCGCGCATTACAAAAACAACAAAACTTTAGACTGATTTCTTGAGCGCATATCGTGCGAAAAAACACGGAACGGCTCAAGCTGAAAATAATAATAATTATAATTAACTGCTAATGTGCAGACGTACGGACTGTCAACAAATTGTTAATTATGACCGATTTAATGCATCTTGTAAGTTCACATGAGACAGTGTATATGCAGGTAGTTGTAGTATTTTAATTGACTATACATATTTATTTTTTTTCTGCTTGACCGGCTCGGATTACGCTTTAAGCAACGTCTGTATTTACTTTGTTTGCTTTGTTTGTTTTATATACTCGTATGCAATTGAAGCCTGTAATTTGCTTTGTTATGTATAGTATAATATATACTTACGTGTTAATTTGTGTATATACATGCGCTACAATTGTGTGTTGCTTTGTGGATGCTTTATCTAACTAAAAGTACAATACAACAATAAAAAACACACTCTACGTATAAAAAACGACAGAGCTTTCGTCCTTGACCTTGCACATAACATCTCTCTTGCTCTTGCCTGCTCTTACGCTCTTGCACTGGACATATGTATAAAAAAAAAGCTCTCTATCGAAAGCGAAAGTGTTTAACCTACTTCCTACACTTCCGCCACCTTTAACAAAAGCCATAATAATAAGTACATACATAAACTAAGCAATTTATATGCCAATTGCGTTTTTATTGTTTATGCATAAGTTTTGCGTTCTGGCACTTAACTTATTGCTCAATTTGCTTAATCTAATCGCTGCTTTAGGGGGCAGTTCCATAATCATTCGAATATTTTTGGAAACATCTTAATCAGATTGCCGCTAATCTCGTTCTTTTTGTTTATGTCTTATTCTAATTCCAAAGGCCAGATCACAAAGTTTGAAGCTTGCGCCATTTCTTAACACGCTGGTGCTGTATTTTGCGCTGGTGCGTAAAAATCCCGAGGGTGAAATATGGACCACTGTGCTCAAGTGTATGCCTATACTGGCGCTTATGTTTTATGTGCTGACCAAAGGATTTGCACTAACCAAAGAGTAAGTAAATTAAATCGCTGGTAGAATATGTTTTAACAAATTGAATAACCATTTTGATGAAAATATATTTGCTCAATTACAATTCATATAACACAAAATAATATAATAAACAGTAATACAAAAATTGGCACAAAAAAAAATTGTAAGCTTTTTTTTTTGTATTTCTTAGGTTTTTTAGCATAATAAAAAATACAATATTTTTTAAAGTAAAATATTTTTTTTTTTTTTAAATTTTTATATTTTTCTTCTTATTATTAATAAGAATAATTAATAATAATATTAATAAATAATAATATAATGTTATATTAATAACATTATATACATAATAAACTTGACATAAAGTTTGGGATTTAGTTTTGTAAACTTCTCGATCTCTAATAATAATAATTAATAATTTAAAAACTAAAAATTTTTTTAAGTAAAACCATTTTTTGCATTCAAAATATTTTTGAATATTCTTTTTCATTACATAAAAATTACCAATTTTTTTAAGAAAATCAATTCAACTCTGACAAAACATTTATTTTAACTTTTTGGTAAATTAAAATAAAATTAAGATATTCAAAATATTTTTTTTATTTATTTTTGTTACATAGAAATTTTAAGCAAATCAATTGAATATTGACCAAATATTTTTTTAACATATATATACATATTTATACATTTTTTTAATTCTTTTTTTTTATACTGACTAAATTTTATATTTATATTTATTTATTTATTTGCATATTTATTTATTTGTTTATTTATTTATTTATTTATTTATTTATTTATTTATTTATTTATTTATTTATTTATTTATTTATTTATTTATTTATTTATTTATTTATTTATTTATTTATTTATTTATTTATTTATTTATTTATTTATTTATTTATTTATTTATTTATTTATTTATTTATTTATTTATTTATTTATTTATTTATTTATTTATTTATTTATTTATTTATTTATTTATTTATTTATTTATTTATTTATTTATTTATTTATTTATTTATTTATTTACTTATTTATTGATTTGTTTATTTTTTATTTACTTATATTTTTTCACATTATAGTGAATCAAAGTATATAATATTTATTTTTATAGAATTTCGCTTAATTCACTATTATTATCATTTTATAAATTGTTTTGCAAAAATTTCATAATTTCTTTTTAATTGTTAATAAAAAACAAAATTATTTTCAATATCGTCTCATTACCGAGAATCCAGGTTCATTTAGTTCATTAAAAAAACGGCGCGAGGAAGAGAAAATGAAAATGTTTTTTTTTTTGTCAAAATCAAAATTGTTTTGGGTTGCAAAACTTTAATATAAATTATTTTTAATTCCAGCTATAGACGCTCCCAATGGATTGTGCTTGGACTGGCATTTTCCTGTGGCGGCGATGCATTGCTCAATCTTAATCTGTTTCCCTTTGGTATGGTCTCCTTTGCTGTAGCACATGGCTTCTATATAAGCGCCTTTGGCTGGAGGCCAGTTCAATGGCTCATTGGCATTGGACTCTATTTGCCTGTGGCAATATGTAAGTCAAGATCTTATTCGCTACGAACATTCCATACTTTTGAACTTACCCAATGCCTTTTCTTGCAGTTATCTATTTTATACACACTAACTTGGATGAAATCCTCATTATTGGTGTGCCAATCTACTGTGTAATTATAGCCACAATGCTTTGGCGTGCCCTTGCTCAAGCCGTAAATGTCAAGAGTTTCCTGACAGTTTTTTGCGCCGTAGGTGCCGTATTGTTTGTCATATCAGATGCTTTGATTGCGGTGACCATGTTTCTAGGACTCGATGTGCCCTATCCACGTTTGCAAATAATGATTACTTATTATGCGGCTCAATTTGCCATTGCTCTAAGCACGGCCGATGATGGACCACAAAAACAGCCAAAAAGTAAAAAAAAAAGTAAATAATAGCCAAGTTGAAAGCAAACTATAAACGCAACCACCAAAATTAGTACTTCCAATAATAATAGTAGTTAGTAAATGCCATTTAGTTTAATTAGTAATTGTTCAATGTTTGAAATACTTCAACGTGTATTTACTTAGTTTTGAATTAAACGTTGATCGATAAACAATAACAAAGCTGCCACATCTTCAAAGAAATTTTCAAAAAAGCTGCCACATCGCTTGCAGGCCAGCTGCTATGTGTGCGCGCCATTTGAATTTTGAACTTTGCTTTAGCAACAGCGTTGCCACTGCTATGTGTGTACGAAACAAAAAAATACCGGGCCCAGCATACCCTCACGCTACTCTTTTCAAATTAACGAGAGGGTACGCTGGGCCCTGTTAACACACATTGTTGTTTTCGATTTTTATCGAGTATAATTTGAAGTTTCAAGTTTTGTTTTGCCGTTGCAATTTTCGTAATTTGTGCCATATGTTATAGCTGTTTACTTTGGGAGCTGCCACACTGTCAACGGCAAATAGTTGGCAACACTTAGCACAACTCGTTGTGACTGACAAATTTGCGAAGAAGCAGCAGAAGTGACGCCGGTACTGGAATTTAATAAATTGAACTGAATTAATTTGCAAACACATAAAAATGCGTCCACCAGAGTTTAGACTACAAGATCCACCCAGCGATCTTATTTCCGCCGTAAAATTCGGACCCAAATCAAATCAGTATATGCTAGCATCCTCCTGGGATGGAACATTGCGTTTTTACGATGTGACCGCAAATTCAATGCGCCAAAAATTCACACAAAGTGCGCCTATTTTGGACTGTGCCTTTATGGTAGGTATTAGAGCTAAATAAAATACATATTTAACTTACACATGTTGTTATGCAGGACATTGTGCACGTGGTCAGCGGTACGCTAAACAAGGAGCTGCGCATTTACGATGTCAACACACAAAATGAGACTATCATAGGCACTCATGAGGACGCCGTACGCTGCGTGGAGCATGCCGAGTATGTCAATGGCATACTAACCGGCAGCTGGGACAAAACTGTCAAGCTTTGGGATATGCGCGAGAAAAAATGCGTCGGTTGCTATGAGCAAAACAATGGCAAAGTCTACTCCATGTCTAATATAGATGAAAAAATTGTGGTGGCCACCTCGGATCGCAAGGTGCTTATATGGGACATACGCAAAATGGACGCCTATATGATGAAGCGTGAGTCTTCGCTTAAATATCAAACACGCTGCATACGCTTGTTTCCCAACAAAGAGGGCTATGTTATGTCCTCAATCGAAGGTCGTGTGGCTGTCGAGTATCTGGACCACGACCCAGAGGTGCAACGACGTAAATTTGCCTTTAAGTGCCACCGCAATCGGGATCGTAATATTGAGCATATCTATCCCGTAAATGCGGTCAGTTTTCACAATGTCTATCATACATTTGCAACTGGTGGTTCCGATCGTTTTGTCAACATTTGGGATGGCTTTAATAAGAAACGTTTATGCCAGTTTCATGAATACGATACCTCCATATCTGCGCTTAACTTTAGTTCTGATGGCAGCGCTTTGGCCATCGGTTGTTCATATCTTGACGAATTACTTGAACCACCTGCCAATGTGCCCAATCCAGGCATCTACATACGCTATCCAACTGATCAAGAAACAAAGCAGAAATAATAAAAACAACACAACAGTCTTATATACACAGACAGTAAGCAAAAAATTAGCAAATCTTGCTGTTTACTAACAAACTTTTTAACATACATATACTGAATACATTTGTTATGATAAGATAAATAATATGTTTATTCATTTTACTGTAGGCTTTATTGCACTTCTGCGGATTATGGCGTAGCTGTCCCTGAGTAGCATCCATAGCAGCTTAGCGCCTGTATAGAATCCTTCGGCGAAGCTCAATGCAGAGGCACCCACACACAGACCTAAAATGCCGCCAAAATTTGCCAGCAAATCCACATACGTATACTCTAGTTTTGTCGAGTACTTGGTCATCACTCTCTGGGCATAGTAGATATCCGCCTTGATCAGTTTGTTGGTTGCGTTCATGTTGCTGTTGGCGTTGGCGGCATAATTCGAACAGGCGAGTGTGCAAGGGTATGTTAAATTTTTATCTTTACTTTGCGTCTATTATGGAGTTTTTCAGACAGTTTGTAAACTTTTTGTGGTGGAGGTGTTGGAATCAAAACGTATTTGGTGAATTCAGTGTGACTCGTCCGACCTAATTTCAGTGATGGGCAAAACAAATGGTACTCGAATCCTACTGTCCAAGGAATTGCTTTTGAAACTGATTCATTTCGTTATTCATTTTTGTATATCGTATCGAAAGTATCTGCACATAATTCTAAGTGCCTTTTTATTTTTCCCATCACATTGAAAATTATGGTATTCATAACTTGCCATATAAACGAACACATGTGCAAAAGATAGCTAGTTGGGTTACTTTTAGCGGGGTGTCGAGGACGACCTTAACTCTTTTTATGACTTTAATACATGGTTCCATCTAGTTCCCTTTACTTATCAGTCTGTTCCAGAGCGTTTGTTATGAAAAAGGTCAATACGTGTTTACTTGTTAATTACTTGTTTGTCCCAAAAGAAGCTATTTGTTATGTCTAAGCGCCCATTAACTTTCGTAAAGAATATCAAAGCTTGTTACTTACTATGTCAGTAGACGGACATTACGATTAAGCTGATAGGAACGAACCAAACAGGTATTATAGCAGATGCAGGTCTGACCACGTCTAGTATCGTTTATGTATTTCTCTTGATCACGCATCTTCAAATAACTAAAGACATCAGCGTATTCATAGAGACATTTCAAGTCCATGACTCCGCATTCACGCATGCCATCTAAGAAAAAACGTGAATAGACAACTTGAACAACAGATTGAATGGGACTATATGAAAGACTCTTAAAGGTACCTGTATGATGCGTTAAGGGAAAGAAAAGAGGTAATATGCAGTGGCAATTGTCCATAACCGATTGATGGTGACAAATTGATATGCAGTTGTCACGGCTGTAGATCAGATCATTATCTGCGGTCTCCGACTTGGCGATAGATTGCGAATTTTGAATAGATTGTATCCGTCAAATATATATAAAACTGGCACACTTACTGGAAAATAACAGCCACGATTAGTTGGTTTTAGGCGTAAAGTGCTTTCCAATGTTTCTATCACCACTGGCCTTATGGACACAAAATTTTCGGTATTTTCGTACATCTGAAAAGTGTTGGGATTATTCCATTGACGTGGATCCTTAATCATTAGCTGCAAAATGTTATATTGTGAGTCTAATCGAAAAATTGGGTTTCTTGCTACGCACATTCATGACAAATGGCAGATCAGTGCCTGATCGTGTTAACGAATGATTCAAATGAACGGAAAATTTTAGACCAGAGCCTTCACCTGCTGTGCTCAGCCTAAACGGATAATCGCTTATAATCTTTTTCTTGCGCGAATCGTCGGTGATGAGCGAGTTAAAAACCATGCACTGGCCCTCCTCGGTGCGTTCCATCACAAACAGCTTGCAGCAATCATATTCGGTCTCATCGAACATGCAAGAGTTGGGCACAAAGATCTCATCACAACGAAAGGATAAGTACAAAGCCAGATCTGTGATGCTTAATTCAGACAAACCACTAAGATTAAGTGCTACCAGCGACTCCAAATTCTCAAAATTGCCAAAAGTCAACTTTTCCATGCCTAGCACTAAATCCTGAAAATGATTACGCACATGCGCATCCGCATGTCTGGGCAAGTAGCGTTCCGCTGCTGTCTTGGTGCGTAGCCAGTTAACATGGTTCCACATGCAGATGGCAACAGCGGGGAATTCTATGTTGTAAACCGGCAGCTGTGTGGTTTCCACAATGGTAATCAAGTTCTGTGCATTATGGCGCGTTGCCAGTACAGAGTACATAACCCAGAAAAATGCGCTGGCAGATACGACAATCAGCAGCCAAAAGCAGCCCTCCAACCAGTACTGACCTTGTTCGCAGACATATTGCATGCCGTGCACGCTAGAGCATTCACAGGATCTGCTAAGTTCGGACTTGTACTTTGTACACGCATCTCTGCGTGGATGCGGCTTAAAGCGCTGCAAGCCCAGCGGCGGCTGTGCCTTTGGCTGCACCAGCTCTTTGGTGTACAACATGACGCGTTGGTGATACTTGGGAAACTAAAAAAGAAGTTGCTACAGCTAAGTGCACACAAAAGTTTTTCCAGCCAATTAAGGAAATTATAGGAGGCGTGGGAGACCAATGAGTAGACGACTTTTTATGGCATATAATTTTGTTTTTAATTCACTCAATGTGTGTTTTTCGTAAAAAAGCTTATGTCTAAAGTGGTGCAGTCGAAACCTAGACCTTGGGTTCCAAGCTTTGCTGAATCAGTGCCAGATTGTTCTTCAGCAGGCAAGTAGCCCCACGATAGGCCCATTCGCAGGCATTGGAACCCTGCTCGTTTTTATCCACACAGGTATTAATCTTGTTGTGCAGCTCATCGTCGTGTGTCTCAACCTTACCGCGTGCCAACTGGTCGTGTATGTGCTCCACGTTGAAGCCAGTCTCAGGATCGAAGAAATCAAACTTGGTGAACACACATTTAAGGTAGCACTGTGTCTTGGCATCTTCAGGATATTCCCACTTCTTATAGTTCTCGACTAGTTCAGCGGGAATGGACAGCTCCTTGACGCATTCCTCACGATAGGCCAGCAAATTTTCGCGATTCTTGACGACATATTCGGCTGAGGTCTGAATCAAAGATTAGTTCTAGAAATCTTAGTCGTAAAATCGAAGGGTTATCAGACACTCACCAGACTTATCAGAATGCAGATGGAAACAAACAATTTCATATTGCTGACTTTCTTCGAACTTTTACTGGACGTAGGTATGTAGGCGGTACGACGGGTAAGCGGCGACTGTGTCTGAGCTCGGCTTGCCGGCTGCTATTTATACCCAGCTGCGGCATTGCTTGCTGCCACTTATCGAGACGGCACTTTGCTTGGAACCTAACTAAAAACAACAACAAAAACAAAAGATTCGATAGTGACGTAAACGTATGCGCTACAATGGAGCAAATTGTGAGGGTAAAGTATAAATCGGTATGCCCGCCGAGTTCTGTGTAGCGCAGATAAGGTGCATAGTTCATGTGACTGTTTTGTTGTTCTTTTAGATTTAATTTGTTCTTAAATTGAATTTTGTGATTTCGGGTTTGTGTGCGCTTAAACAGAGATTCCGTTGCTTTGCACCCCATACCCTAGAAGAGCAACATGCGGCATATGCGACCCACGCAGCATTATCGCTATCGACCTGTTTTCAAAAATCTTTCCCAAATTACTGGAAAATTTTCCACTGCACCATACCACAAAAGGCAGGTAGTAAAAATTTTAAAGACCTTAAAATCAATGCAACCAAATGCATTGTCTTATGTTTATTTATGTTCGACTGAAGGAAGCATTAATTTTGTGGCAGGTAAAACCATATGAGCACCAGCTGTTGGAATCAGGTAGAATAACCCATTATTCGTCGCGTTTGCGTCTCTTATTGCAGGTGAGGCGGTTCAAGAGCGCATCTATGGCGCCCATTAAAGATATGCCTAAGAAAAGACCAGCTATGCCACCATAGGAAACTGTAAAGACAAAGCCGCAGCTGAATGGTTACACTGCATAAGAGATCTAGATTGCTTTTACTTACCCATCAAATCGATTAGGGTGAAACGCAGCACAGAGCGATAGGAGAACAAAGTCTCTTCACGGAAATATACATCTATTTCTATGTATGCACCACTGTTGTCTAGCGTTCTCAAGCTCTCCGTGTAGGTGGATGTATGGTACTGGGTGTGCTCGCAGTTGGGATAACATCCACATTCAGTGGTGGTAAAAACATTCTCGGTGGACTCTTCAATAATGTTGCTCATGGAGTAGACAGAAACTAAGCGGAGCAGGTTAATCATATGAGTAAAGAATATATGCAAAATGTTGGTTTAAGGCGGGCATATTTTAGCTTAGTTTTACAATGGAACTCGGGTTTTTCCTACAGACACTTTTCCACGTAAATAAAATAATCTGCTTGGCGAGACATACTGGTAGCTTGTGAAAAAATCCAGAACGTCATAGGAAACCTTTCGATCAGAAACGAGCTACTGTCTATTACGAGAATCGAGTGGCGCCGTTCTTAGAATAACTCCATTGAATTTCCGAAGAATGTTTACGCTTCGAAATAGATACTACGGCTGAGGATAACGTATACTTCCACTAAAATGACGCAATACGTCTCAAGGCTGTTGAGAGGTTGCAATAATTTTTTTTAAAAAATAAGTTGATATCTGTGACAACAAAGATGGCGTACTTTAAAGTCGGGCGCGGACGACTTTGGGATACCCTGTACCACCACATTGCAATCAAATCCTGTATATTGCTTAAGAACTCAAAAAAAATTGATTTGCCAAATTTGGGTACGATATTTTCTTAAACAAAACAAAAAACATTCAAAATTTTGTTTTTTTTTGAGGTCCTCTGAATCACCCCTATGGGAGCTATATCATATAACCCCCATATGAAAATAACAAAATAAACTTGTCTCCCCTGACATAATAAGGCATCTTATCTGAAAGTTTGGTTGATCTACCTCTTACCATCCCTGACATCTAGGCGTACATACGGACAGACAGACGAACATGGGTATATCGACTTTTCTAGTCACCTGATCATACTTTAGGTAACTTATGGGGATCTACTTTTGCATGTTACATACCTTTTCAGGCTTGCACAAACTTTATGTACCCTTTGAACCATAAGGTATAGGGTAAAAAAAACACCCCAGACACATTAATTCAAGTTCAATTGTCCGACTATGTTTATAATAAGTTTTTGGTGGTCGCTGAATCCGAGTAAGCAGGATTTGACCTCTATACCCATCTTTTCGCTATTACGTATTTGTACCTCTTATAGTCTCCGAAATCTAGATACTGTTACAGTCGAATACCCCTTCTTTCCTTGCATTGAAAAAATCATTAATACCTTTGGCTCAAGTCTCGCCAAAAGTATGTCCTGGCATTTGGACATAAAAGCGTTCCATTACTAACCGTTTGGTTTACACCTTGCATCAACCAAAAGTATTGCCGCTTTACACACATAGAGAATTCCAAAAAGCTATAGTTCTCACCTCTGTGCTTGTAAAAACAAGGTAAATCTTGGTAGCCGCACGTTCGATAATTATGTGTACCTCCATAGTATTTATCCTTGGGAATTGTAAAAATGCTCGAGTCGTATGTGCAGTTACACTTGCAACTTATATAGTTCAGATTGCATCGTCGTATACACTCACTGCGTGATTCGCCAATCTTTCCCAGTTCTTGCTGCAATTGAAGTGCTGAAATTAGATGCTTTGAGGGTCCTACTCATAACAAACCGTAAAGTAGCATCGGCGCATTTCCACAGGGCGCGCTTTTATATCGGGTTCAGCGGTGAAGCGTATAGGCTCAACAGGCACCACAACTCGTTCTTCGGCGGATGCTATGACGCTTGAGCCTAAAAACTGATCTGGTTCATGTAGGATGACCTTTAAACGATAAATAAAACATGTGTTATACTTTGTTCCTATCCGAAAACTCTTACATACTCCTATTTTGTCCACCAAAAACGTTGACAAACGACGATTGATACGCACATTGAGTGCGCTGTTGGAACCGGCTTCAGCCACCGACCAGGGCCACGTGGGATCAGGATCCTTTTAAGAAAGAGAACGTACACGACGCGGTCGAATATAAATGATTATTGCTTGAGACAGAGACATGTTTAAAAAATCAATCATCCCATTTAAGTTACTTTGTAATTTTAAAAGAACATCGTCGTGGTCTATTTTGCATATAATATACACTACATTTTTCGATCTTGTGACTGTGAGAACTGTAGAGCCCAAATTTTAACAAAAGATGCGCTTTGTCTGCAGATAGATCGTTTGTCGATTATGTCCATATTTTTCACCTTTCTCCCATAGTTAGTAATAAATTTTTTTTTTTCTCTCTAGCTCTTTATTTCCTCAGACAGTCTATGAACATTTCAAAAATGTACCGAAACATTGTCCGGCCAAAGTTATTTCAAAGGTCTTTGACAGAAAAAAGATTTGTTTGCGATTTTAGAGGTTAGTTAGAAAATTAAATGATGTGAACAAGATTATTTTTGAGTCAAAGGTTCAAATCTTCTATACAATTTGTAATCTTCACAGAAATAATGAACATTTTCATGTAATTCGCCAATGAATCCATAAATTACGATCGAGATATGAATGTTAAAATGCCAAAATAACGTTACCTCCCCCGTACATTAAGGTAGAAAGGGTATCTGAGTCAGGCGACAAGTACGTACGTCTGTCTGCCTGTCTGTCCGTATAGAGATGATAAGAACTAGTGCAACCAAACTTTTTGATTCAATGTCTTAGTCACGAAAAAGTAGCGGCTTTTTATTATATATGTAGTTCTGGAAGAGGCTTTACGTAGAATCTCAAAAAACTCCAAAAAGTTTTAAGGGTATTATTCGTAATTGGCATACGGAAAATTCACAAACACTTTATCAAATTACGTTGACTATGTCATATAGGACTGATCGGTCTAAAAATATTTTAAGACCGTACTAAATTTTTTTTTGAAGATATCGTAATTAAATTCGGCGTTCAAAAGTTTTTTGTAGTATGCTGAATTTGATTTGATCGAAATCAGATCGATTTTTTTTTTTTTGTGGTGGAAGTATCCACGTTTTATAATTTGTATTAAAGCCAGTCCATTACTCTACCTACCATTGAACGAACAGTATTAAAAGCAAAACAGGAGCTCTTAACATTGCCCATCCTGCGGAAGAGATCGCAGCAGGGTACATCCTTACGACGCCAAGTGCACTTCTCAAAGAACTCATCGCACGTATAATTAAGTAAGTTAAAGAGGTTTTCGTAACGATACTCGTCAGCATCTACAAACTCGTCAAAATCTTGCGGTAGAATCTTGCCAGCATTTGATGTTGCCCAGAGTATGTCCATCGCCATATTAAAGAGTCTGGTTACTTCTGCATCTGCTTTCCTCAAGGTGCTCGTCTGTAGGGGACAAATGGTTACTGCGGGAAAAGGTATTTCCGAAACGTGCAAATCGGTGCGGTCAATAGACGTTTGCACCCAATACGTGAAGTAGCGCTCCGATGATAAGGTAATCACATAGAAGGTTAGACCAGCAGCCAGCATAACAAAAGGTATGCGAATGATTCTGAATACCACTAAAATTGTAGCTTCCAATTTGGTATATTTTTGATGACAGAAACTCACTTGCGCCAGTTGATGCAGCAGACCTGCTTTTTGTCTTTGTTGAGCTTAGGTTCAAGCTCTGCCTCTTTCAATTTATTCTTTTCCTTGTTGGACTTGCACTTACAAACAATTTCATCATCATTATCGATGCGCAAATTGGGAGACTTAATCACTTCACCCGCACTCATGTTGCTGCACTTGCTGACTGACTGATTGACGGGTAATTCACGGCTAATTGGCAGAGCAGGTAGGCTATATTTTACATGGATACTTATAATTTGCTTATCAATTAACATGACACAGCGATAACATAATTACTCAATTACAGGCCATGTGTTCTCTAATGGAGTCAAAGTATCGAAAGTTTTAAGCACAGGACCGGGGCGTGCACTTTTCGAGGTATATAAACTAGCCATTGGCGCTAGAGCGACGCATAAATCTAAGGACAGCATGATCAGGACTCCGAAGGGCTCCATACTAGGAGCACAGCGTATACATAATATTAATGGAAAGGACAAAAGTTTTGGGGCGCTGCTAAAGGACTATTTTCGCACGTACTGCGAGAAGTCTACCATACATTGTGTGCGCTATCTCAATGATCCGCACCTGCACAGCATAGATCGGTATGAGTTGCGTCCGGCTAAAAAGCACACACTCAGTGTCTTGTCTAATTGCAGGCTTATCTGGTGTTTGCTGCTCATTATCAGTGCTACATTGTGTGGTTATCTCTACTTTACAGTATCCGAGCGTTATGTGTCGCAGAAGATTCAAACTGTTGTGGAAAATCCATTGTATCCGGTTTTCAATGTAAAGTTTCCAGCTGTGGCTATATGTACCGAAAATCGTGTGGATTGGAGCAAATTAGAGGCGGCCAAGGACAAGTTTTTGCCACAAAATTCCAGTATGGAACTTGTGGAAGCTTTTACAAAACTTGTCAAACATATGGAAAATCTACGCTTTGGACACTATGAGCAAAATATTACCGAAATGGAGGCCATTAATCTGGAGGCATTGGATTATATAAACCTTAGTTCCTTAAGCGTATTTCTCATGTTGGGCTGTCAGGATATATTTGTGCCGTATAGTTGTCGCTGGCGGCAACGCAGATTCAACTGCTGCGAATATTTTATTGTAGAAAAAACCGAATATGGATTTTGTTTAGTCTTCAACTCACAGCTTTCGCCCCTGGCACAAGCTATTAGGAGACGTGAAGGTTCCAACTTTTATCCCAGGCATAATGCTAGAGCTGGCCAAAATACGGCCCTGAATTTTGAACTATTAATAGATGACAAATTTATGCGACCAAATTCCAGCATCACTGACAATGTATATGTGAGTTTTCAAAAAAAAAATCACACCAAAGTTAAACCTAACGACAGAGATTTCATCTGCATTCCAGATAATGATAAAAAAGTCTGATCAGTTTAGCAATGCCATGTATTATATGTCACCAAACACGGAAATCTATGTTACTGTACGACCAGAACTCACTACAACTGACAATGCAACACGCAGTGTCTCTCCGGAACAGCGTAATTGCCGTTTCATAGACGAGGTTACGGATTTTGGTGCAAACGATGTGATCGGACGTTTCTCAACCAAAAACCTGCTGACCAATTGTCTCAATCAATGCCACGAGTATTATTTAATCAAAATGTGCAATTGTACGATGTTTGTCTTCTTTTTCACCAATTTGAAGAGTAAGTAAAGCCTGTAACCTTCAAAGCAAAAACCTTTTTAATAAAATCCTAAATCTTCAGCAAGAAACTGCACAGCGAGTGACTTGCGTTGCATTTCTAAGTATAATGGTAAATTGTAAATAAAAAATATTAAACAAAAAAATATATAATTTACGTTGTTCTCAGACCTCTTCAGCCATGACAAGCGGCCGGAGGAGGACGAGTACTATAAGTCTACCAAACCAGGCATGACCTGCCATTGCATGGTCGACTGTAATCTGCTGGAGTACTATACATCCATGACAGTGCTGCCAATGCAAAGTGCTACCAAGTAAAATTATCATATACTTTAGTAGAGTTTACATCAACTGATTTGTATTTTGTTTAAAGACTGAAATCCCCGCTTCAGAAACTCTTTAAAGTCGATGTTCACTATCAGCTCGAATTTATTCTCAAATTTCGCACAAGTTTGGAATTCTCAAGCATTGATTTGATTGGTATGTGGCTAAGTATGAGTCGGAGTTTTGTCTATATTAATTAACATTTTTTTTTTTTTGGCAGCAAACTTGGGCGGCATTTTTGGTCTCTGCCTAGGCGCCTCCATAGTCAGTGCTGTGGAGCTGATTTACTATAGTACAGTGGGCCTATTCTTGCTTTTTCTGCGCAACGGCTATTTTAATTCGCTAAAAATTAAAGTCAAATCGTTTTGGCAAAAATTGACGAGATGGTTGGGTTTTCAGGTTGCCGATGAGCAACTTTCAAACGAATCCGATGGAGATTTGTATCATCATAGGTATACACGAAATGCCTGGTGAAAAAATGTATATTATGTACATGATTTCATTTAGTACTGATAAGAAATTAATTTTTGCTTAATATATGTATTGACTATAAGACTCTATAATCCTCGGCTAAGGATATTTGATCTTGAGATACCCTAGAGGCACGCCATAAAACCATTGTCTTTTAGGTTGTCTAGTATCTATAGGGGTAGTGTTTATATTTGCATATAGAATCATGAATTCAAGAATTTAATTATCTTTAAGACTTTAGTCCTTACCATGCTGTGGTATAGAGCACTTATCTCGTTATCTGGCATTATAAAACCTCAAATTAGGTACAACGCAGGTGCTGCTTTGTAGACTCCAGCTATAAAAGTCTCTTTCTGCTTACACCTTTCCGACACAGTAAATAAAACTTTAAGGACTTTGGGAAAGTAATGTATGCCATGTTATGAGGTAGACTTTCCTTAAACTTGCCTTTTTCATAATTTTTTCTAACTATAGTTTTACCCACATTAATATTTTTTAAGTTTTTAACAAACTTTCTGGTAATAATAATAATAAATCGACACGTGGGCCAGTTTTCCTTAACTGAGATACTTAAAAATCAATTAACGCGCACTAATAAAGTAATTACTCAATTACAGGTCATGTGGGCACTAATGGATGAAAAGTATCGAAACTTTGTTTTAACCAAACTGGGTAGAGAAATTCTCAAAGCTACTTCTGGCAATAAAAGCCGCAACTTGGCTCTAAGGCGGCACACATCGGCAAGAAAAAGCGTAAAGTGAAAAACTTTAAGGATATGGCCGTTCGAAAAAGGGCAAAGGCGCTGCTACGTAAGAAATGCTTTATGGAACTACTGAAGGATTACTTACACAGGTACTGTGAGAAGTCCACAATACATTGCGTGCGCTACCTTTATGATTCACAATTGCACAATATAGATCGGTAAGGAATTACTGGAAACTTTGAACCCAATCTTAATTAATTTATATTTTCAGACTTATGTGGTGCCTTCTGCTTGTTATTTGTTCCACCACGTGTGCTTACCTCTATTTGACTTTATCCGAGCGCTATGCATCACAGAAGATTCAAACGGTTGTTGATAACCCACTGTATCCGGTCTTTATGGTGCAATTTCCGGCTGTGGCCGTTTGTACCGCAAACCGTGTTGATTGGAGCAAACTGAATGCGGCTAAGACAAAGTTTTTGCCACAAAACGCCAGTCTGGAACTTGTTCATGCTTTTACAAAGCTAGTTACTCGCATGGAGACTTGGCGTTTTGGACAATACGAACAAAATGCTATTGAAATGGCAGCCATCAATTTTGAGGCTGTGGATTTCATTGACCTAAATGAGTTGTCTGTATTTTTAATGCTGGGCTGCAAGAATATTTTTGTGCCATCTAGTTGTCAATGGCGGCACCGTAGATTTAATTGCTGCGAACATTTTGGTATAGAGAGAACTGAATATGGTTTGTGCTTGGTCTACAATTCGCAACTCTCGCAATCTTCTAGAGATATGATGGCACGAGAAGGCGCTACGTTTTATCCTAGGCACATTGCGAGAGCTGGCCAAAACACAGGCCTTAACTTTGATCTAATGATGGATGATAAATTCAAACGAACCAATTCTACAAACACGGACAATGTTAATGTAAGTTTTGTTGTTTCTTTACACCAAGTAGATGCAATATTTTATAAATATTTTGTTAATTGCAGATAATGATAAAAAAGTCAGATCAGTTAACCAATGCCATATATAGTTTTTATAACTTTTTTTATATTTGTTTTCCGTAAGCTAACCTTGGCGGCATATTTGGTCTTTGCTTGGGCGGATCCATGGTTAGTGCCGTGGAGTTGTTTTACCATTGTACAGTAGGCATATTCTTGTATCTGTCGCGAAACGATTTCTTTAGCTGGCTTAGAATTAAGTTGAAATCAAGATGTGGAAAGTTGTCTGGCTAATGAGGGAATTATTTGGTCAGATAAAAAATTCTTATTAAATAAACAACGATTATGTGTACATTCTCGTGTAGTCGGGTTTGCTTTTTTAATATGTTGAAAATCTGAAATATGCCTTTAACTAATTGACACTATTAAGATCTTCAAATCACTAAAATATTTTTTATGAGTTATCAATTATCAATTTTGACGAAAAAACGTAAAAATTTAAATATGGATTTTCAAACCAGATGAATTGGTGGTGTCATCTTTCTGTAATTTGCTTGGAAAGCTGAAACTGTTTGGGGCTATAACTTCAAAATCATTCAATATTTTGAGTATAGGCTATTTTTTCCATGTATCTGGAGCTCATATCTAGCTCTGTGTGAAATATGGTCCAATTCCAATTAACAATTTTCTTTTTAATTAAGTTAAACAAATTTCTGTGTTTTTTTTTAAATTTTTCCAATTTTGGTCTGGATTATCTATATCTTAAAAAAATCTGAGGAGGCTCAAACTTCCCAGAAAAATAGTTCAATCCTTTAGGAACAAATGTGTAAAATTTCATCACTCTAAAATAATTATTATGGAAATACCAGACTTTTGGCCAAAATATGAAAATCTGGGCCCACAGTGCATTGTAGTAAAAAGTGAATAGTTTTATGTATGTCAGTATGTAATTTAAAATTTACCGGATATAAGGGTTTATTCTTATATGAATTGCCCTATATACTGCAATTTTTATAAATTAAGTTTAATCGAAATACAAGCTTGATGCAAAGCTTATGATACAGATCCAGCAGGGATGCACTTGATATATTTCTCTCATGGAGTGCTCACCAGCTTAAAACTGAGTTTTATCGACACCGTCGGTCCAGTAACTCGATTTTTTTATGATTTGGTAGTCGGTTTGCTCCTGGCTAAACTCTGGGATCACCCAATTTGTCTCAAGTACGGTCTTCATGAATAGGAAATTTGAAGCTTCAAGGTATATTAAGCTGTTGGATAAAATTCTCATCAGCCTGGGTGAGATTGTCTAAGATCACAGCGATAGTTGAGTAACTTGGCTGTACGATACATGACAGATTTGCATCTTTAATCTCAATCGTTTTGAGGGATACGATGCCTGAAGCAAGCGACTCTGTCACCGTGCTCTGTCCATTTGTAAAAGATTTCAGATGTCCAATAGAAAGCAAGAAAGTACCATACAAGTCTTCCAGTTAGCAGATGAAACTCTTTTGTGAAGCTTATATTAAAGAACATGTGTGTGGTATTTGTTCGCCTTTCGCCGAAGCTGGAATCAGAGAAGAGAGTGTTGTCGGCAGGGCCGTAGAGAGAAAATCTGGGCCCGGGGGGCTGGCCCCTCCGGCCCCTCTATTAAACCTTTAGCTTGAATCATTGTGTTCTGTAAGTACGACAGTAATTACACCGGGCCCCTGAGATAACTCCGGGCCCGGAGGGAATCCCTCCTTCCACCCCCCTCTCGAAGGGCCTGGTTGTCGATAAAAATAAAGTAGTTGAAAAATGTTAAACCAGGGTTCGACGGAGAGAAACGCTCGAGTGCCCCATTTTTTGCCTGTACCGAAGCTATAAGGCCGCGCGTACACAGGGCGCTTACATGACATGAACTTATCAGCGCGGTCAGCCGGATGATTTTTTTGTATGCTAATTTCAGCATTGTCGAACTCCAGATAAATAAGCACACAAGCCGCTACAACGAAAGGCTAAAAAGACATCGTAATAGGCTGGCAAAAGGGCTCCCAAATGAAAATCCTATAAAAAGGCTTAAAAAAAGAAGTTTTAAAAATCTGCTCCAACAAGCGCCGAACTGAAAGAAAACGAAAAGAAGACCGACAGAAAAGCGGACCAAGTGATGGCCTCCTGATTGACAGGACTCCTTAACACTCCTAAGACATCTCTAACTAAACAAGCTGGATTGGCGATCATAAAATAAGAAACCTGCAATTCATAAAAATATATGTATTTTTGATAATTTTGCAAAATAAATACAAAAAAAAAAAAAAAAAAAAAAAAAAATTTCAGCATCAGCTTATGCACGCAGTGTGTTTGACTTTTTCGCGCCGATAATTTCATGTCATGTAAGCGCATATCAGCGCTCTGTGTACGCGCGGCCTAAAGGTTTAATCTGAATCTGTCTCTCTGTCCGTCCGTTCGTATGAGCAAGAGCTAGAGACACAAGGAGAACTTTGAGGATTCCACTATAAAAATTTGTCCCTCTGTGAATATAATCCATTTTTGCAAGAGCTTAGGTAATTTTTGTTTTAATTGAATCACCAGTTTCGAAAAATATAAAAATTCTAAAATGACCTTAAAAAGTGGTGATTACTTCCTGCCTTAAACTTGTGGTTCAATTACAGCCATTAGCCATTAGGCGTGGGCAACTCCGTGTAGGTGGATGTATGGTACTGGGTATGCTCGCAGTAAAAACGTTACAAACAGAAACTAAGCGGAGCAGGTCAATCATATTAGTAAAGAATATATGCAAAATTTTGGTTTAAGGCGGGCATATTTTAGCTTAGTTTTGCAATGGAACTCGGGTTTTTCCTACAGACACTTTTCCACGTAAATAAAATAATCTGCTTGGCGAGACATATTGGTAGCCTGTGAAAAAATCCAGATCGTCATAGGAAACCTTTCGATCAGGAACGTGTGACTGTCTTATTACGAGTATCGAGTGGGGCCGTTCTTGAATCATATTTTCTGGAAAATTATACTGCTTCGGTTTACGCTTCGAAATTGATACTACGGCTAAGGATAATGTATATTTTCACTAAAATAGCGCAATACGTCTGACAGCTGTAGAGTCGTTGCACCCATTTAAACAAAAAAAGATGGCGTACGTTAAAGTCGGGCGCGGACGACTTTGGGATACCCTGTACCACCAAATTGCAATCAAGTCCGATATATTGCTTACAAACTTCAAAAGATATTTCTTTGCCAAATAAACGAAACTCAACGAATTTTGTTCAAAATATGTTTTTTTGACCGATTGGCCCTATGGGAGCTATATGATATAGTCAACCAATTTTGATAAAATTTGGTACAGTTTTGAAGATCTCTAAAAAATTTCTGAATGCCAAATTTGGTTACAATATCTTCACAAACAAACAAAACACAACGAATTTTGTGCAAAAAACGTTTTTTTCACCGATTGGTCCTATGGGAGCTATATGATATAGTCAACCGATTTTATTCAAATTTGGTACAGTGCTTGGGAACTCTAAAAAACTTCTTAATGCCAAATTTGGTTACAATATCTTCACAAACAAACGATTCACAACGAATTTTGTACAAAAAACAAATTTTCGGCCGATCGACCCTATGGGAGCTATATGATATAGTCAACCGATTTTGATCAAATTTGGTATAGTGCTTGGGAACTCTAAAAAACTTCTTAATGCCAAATGTGGTTACGGTATGTTCACAAATAAACGAAACACAACGAATTTTGTACAAAACACGATTTTTTGACCGATTGGTCCTATGGGAGCTATATGATATAGTCAACCGATTTTGATAAAATTTGGCACAGTGCTTGGGAACTCTAAAAAACTTCTTAATGCCAAATTTGGTTACAATATCTTCACAAACAAACGATTCACAACGAATTTTGTACAAAAAACAAATTTTCGACCGATCGATCCTATGGGAGCTATATGATATAGTCAACCGATTTTGATCAAATTTGGTATAGTGCTTGGGAACTCTAAAAAACTTCTTAATGCCAAATGTGGTTACGGTATGTTCACAAATAAACGAAACACAACGAATTTTGTACAAAACACGATTTTTTGACCGATTGGTCCTATGGGAGCTATATGATATAGTCAACCGATTTTGATAAAATTTGGTACAGTGCCTGGGAACTCTGAAAAACTATTGTGTGCTAAATTTGGTTACGATATCTTCATAAACAAACGAATTATCCATCTAAAACTTTTGCTTTTTTTCGAGGTCCTCTGAAACACCCCTATGGGAGCTATATAATGTAGTCCCGATATCAAAAAAAATAAAATAAGCTTGTCTCCTATGGATTAATAAGGGATCTTATCTGAAAGTTTGGTTGCTCTAGCTCTTACCATCTCTGAGATCTAGGCGTTCATACGGACAGACGGACAGAAGGACAGACGGACATGGGTACTATATCGACTTCTCTAGTCACCCTGATCATACTTTAGGTAACTTTGGGGGGTCTCCGACTTCTCCTTCTGTACGTTACATACATTTTCGGCTTGCACAAACACAATATACCCTTTGTAAAATACGGTACAGGGTATAAAAAATGTAATATCTGTGACAACCGATCCGTAAACTTCAACCGAGTAGCTTTAATAGTGAGGGTGTAAAGCGCGAAATTCTCGTAAGAGGCAACAGGAGGATGTACGAATAACACAGCCACACAAAAATATAAATACATTTTCAGGCTCGGAGGTCAGACCAAGTTTACCACGTGTTTTTTTTTGGTGGTTGCTGAATACGGACCTTCAATACAAATTAATTCAAGTTCAATTGTGCGACTATGTTTATAATAAGTTTTTGTTGGTCGCTGAATCCGAGTAAACCTGATCTGACCTCTATGGCCATCTTCTCTCCGAAATCTAGATACTGTTACAGTCGAATACGCCTTTTTCCTTGCATCGAACAAATCATTAATACCTTTGTCTGAAGTATGTCCGTATTAGAATAGTATTAACTGGCATTTGGACATAAAAGCGTTCCATAACTAACCGTAAGTGGAACACCCTGTACCTTTTGTCTCGCAAAAAATTTTTCCTGCATATTCCTTCTAAGATCTTTCCAATTGGAATTACTTTTTTTTTGGTGACATTCCATATTTATACCTATAAGTTCCCTAAACTTTTACCGATTTTGATGAAACTCGAATGTTACGTCAAAGAAGTTATTTAAAGTATATGGGGTAAGTTTCTAGTTGATATGTTGAGGGGTGTGGGAGAAAACACGGTAAATCGATTGCGGGGGTGGGGGGACCGCATCGATAAAATTAGGATGTGGATTTGTTCATTAGAGCCACATGAATCAGCTTACCAAAAATTGTGATTCTAAGTCACTTGTAACCATAATTACGAAGAGTCAAATATTGACGCAGTTTATTGGCAAGGGTGGAGAAATTTGTATACTTTTGACTAAAGCTTTGGCTGTATTTGTCCGATTTTGTTTATTTTTACACCCAAATGCATGTAACCACAACACATCGCTCTGTTAAATTTCAGATGAAAATATTAAACGGTGTGGCTAAAAATCGGGAAACTCTACTTCGGAAATATGCGCACTTGCCGCGGATCCTATGACGCTTGAGCCTAAAAACTGATCTGGTTCATGTAGGATGACCTTTAAACGATAAATAAAACATGTGTTATACTTTGTTCCTATCCGAAAACTCTTACATACCCCTATTTTGTCCACCAAAAACGTTGACAAACGACGATTGATACGCACATTGAGTGAGCTGTTGGAACCGGCTTCAGCCACCGACCAGGGCCACGTGGGATCAGGATCCTTTTAAGAAAGAGAACGTACACGACGCGGTCGAATATAAATGATTATTGCTTGAGACAGAGCCATGTTTAAAAAATCAATCATCCCAGTTAAGTTACTTTGTAATTTTAAAAGAACATCGTCGTGGTCTATTTTGCATATAATATACACTACATTTTTCGATCTTGTGACTGAGAGAACTGTAGAGCCCAAATTTTAACAAAAGATGCGCTTTATCTGCAGATAGATCGTTTGTCGATTATGTCCATATTTTTCACCTTTCTCCCATAGTTAGGAGAGTTTCTCAATATTCCACTTAGTTAGGCAGACTAAATTAAAAAAAATTGTTTTTACTTTTTGGGGATACCATACTCCAGTCTCACAAGACTTTGGGAATAAGGGAAAACATGCGATACGTTACAGCCGGGATCTCACGAGTAAACTCGTTCCACTAAATCTATATATATATAAAAGAAAGTTATGTTAGTTACACCATTTATAACTCAAGAACGACTAGACCGATTTTGATGATCTATGGTTTGTTGGATTCGTCTCCGCTCTGGTTAACAGAAAAATTTTTAAAACATCGGAAAAATTTACACAAAAAGAAGTAAACCGTGAAATTCTCTCACAGGCGGAGGGGGCCAGATATTGACATAAATCGAAAATCTTCATCTGCGTGACATTATGCTCATCTTTTGGTAAAATTTCAGCTCTTTAGCACTTATAGTCTCTGAGATACTTTAACTCATATGGACAGAAGGATAGACAGACATGGCTATATCGACTCGTCTGTTGATGCTGATCCAGAATATATATACTTTGTGGGGTCTGCCACTCCTCCATCTGATATATACATATTGGTAAGCCTACAACAAAGTTGTTAGTTACACCATTTATGACTCAAGAACGGCTGGACAGATTTTGATGATCTATGATTTGTTGCTATTTGTCTTCGCCCCGAATAGCAGAATAACTATTAAAATATCGGAAAAATTCACATTAAAAAAAGTAATCAAGAAAGATATCTTACCACACCGAAAATACTGGAATCGAAATGTAAAAAAAATATTGGCCAGATTTTAGCCAAAAGCCCTCCAGACGAAATTCAAAATTTGGACAAAATGACAATTTAATATGATTTTACACTTATTAGGGTATCCTGTGGAAAAAACAAAATATTATTATAAATTTTAATAAGTGGTTTTTAAGTAATTAGCCATCAAAGTTGACATTTTGTATTTTATGAACTTTCGCGATAATTTACAGAAAAAAAATTAATTTACCATGATACATGTAGCTAAGAAATCTTTATTCACTTTATTATTTCTAAGAAATAATTCATTACTTCAGAAAAAAAAAAAAAAACTGCGCTTAAAAACTTTTCGGTTTTAAATATATTCGAGTAGTTATAAAGATTTTGTTGGTTTTTTTTTATCATTTGGCTGCTTTGCTTGAAGGGTACCTCCGACTACCACGCGATATTTGATCGAAAAAATCTGTATAAATTTCTTCACATGTTTTACAACAAAATGTAATTCCTCCCGATCTTCGGAAATTGAATTTTGTATCTAAAAGTTGAATTTTAAAAATAGTCCCCGAAGAAATTTTACTATTTTTTTAATTTCTTAGCTGCCTAAAAGTATGCTTTAATAACCAATTTTTCAAAAGTTGTACTAAAATGTAAAAAAATGTAGAATTTAAAAATTTTATAGCATACTTACAAAGATGCAAATAAAAAAAAATGTAAAAATTATCAATTTTGACGAAAAAGCGTAAAAATTTAAATATGGATTATTCAAATTTTTTTTCGGAAATTAAAAGAGCATGCAAACAAAAATTATATCAGTTAAAAAGCATATGGATTGGTGATGTCGTCTTTTTGTAATTTGCTTGGAAAGCTGAAACTATTTCGGGCTATAACTCCAAAATCATTCAATATTTTGGGTATAGGCTATATTTTCAATGTATGAGGAGTTCATATCTACCTCTGTATGAAATATGGTCCAATTCCAATTAACAATTTTTTTTTTTAATTAAGATACAATTTTTAATTTTTTTTAAATTTTTCCAATTTTGGTCTGGATTATCTATATCTAAAAAAAATCTGAGGAGGCTCAAACTTTCCAGAAAAATAGTTCAATCCTTTAGGAACACGTGTGTAAAATTTCATCACTCTAAAAAATTATTATGGAAATGACAGGGTTTTGGCCAAAATATGAAAATCTGGGCCCACTGTACCCTGTCTAAATAGAATGTGTAAATATTTTTTATTTTATGTTGTCTGTGATTTTTTTTAAGAAAAAGAATATGAAGGTTAATTGTTGATTTATCTGTTTAGTGCTAGTGTTATTATTAAATATTATTGCGCGAGTATTATTATTGAAAATGCCACCACAAAGAAGATCGAATCTATCTCAACAAAGCCGTAATCAATTAGGCTTCGGAACATTGCGAATCAATCCACTGAAGAAGAACGAGAAATCGAACCAACTTCCCAAAGAGAAGCAGACCGTCAGACGTCTCGATTGACATAGATCAACAACGAGGTAATTTTCGACGTGCTATAAGAAATACTTGATTACGATTGCACATTTGATTACAGCTCGCACTTTTTCGCCTGCATTGGCCCAAGGGCATTGTGGCCCGTTAAAGCAATGGCAAAGTGAAATTTTCATTATTCACTCCGCCACCCGAGCCATTCCATTCATTGCTTCGTGGCGGGATGCAGAAATTTGGCGACTAGAGCCTTAGCCTCTTAGAACGAAGCACAGAGAAGACATAGAGTTTACGATTGTAGGGAAGGAATACTATGATTAGAAGACAGCTCACAGAAAAGTTAGGGTTAAGGACTGCAGCGCAGGAGCGTAATATATTGCATAGATCACAGAGCAGATAGGTTGGAGGTGTTAGGCGATACGGGCAAGTAAGGAATACTATGCAAAGAAGACTGCTCAGAGAATATTTAGATTTCACCATTACAGAGCAAAACAGACAGGAAGGAAGATGTTAAGAAACCTGTAGACAGATAGATAGGCAAGTAACACAGCACAATACAGATTGTAAACGTTTCTATCCCAGTACCGGAACATTGTCCGGCCAAAGTTACTTTAAAGGTCTTTGACAGCAAAAAGATTTGTTTGCGATTTTAGAGGTTATTTAGAAAATTAAATGATGTGAACCAGATTATTTTTGAGTCAAAGGTTCAATTCTTCTATACAGCGTTTTGTTTTGAGCGACTCAATTTGTAGTCAGACTTAGACTCAGTCAGTTTGTAATCTTCACAGAAATAATGAACATTTTCATGTAATTCGCCACTGAATCATTAAATTACGATCGAGATATGAATGTTAAAATGCCAAAATAACGTTACCTCCCCCGTACATTAAGCTACAAAGGGTATCCGAGTCAGGCGACAAGTACGTACGTCTGTTTGCTTTTCTGTCCGTATAGAGATGATAAGAACTAGAGCAACAAAACTTTTTGATTCGATCTCTTGAGTCACGAAAAAGATCGGCTTTTTATTATCTGTGTAGTTCCGATAGAGGTTTTACCTAGAATATCAAAAAACTCCAAAAAGTTCGTACTTGGCATACGGAAAATTCTCAAACACTTAATCAAATAACGTTGACTATATCATATAGTCCCATAGGACCAATCGGTCTAAAAATATTTTAAGACCATACAAAATTTTTTTTTTTGATGATATCGTAGTTAAATTCGTTATTCAAAAGTTTTTTGGAGTAATCAGAATTTGTTTTGATCGAAATCAGATCGATTTTTTTTTTTTTGTGGAAGTATCCAGAGAATAAAGACTGAATTGCGATTTAGGAGTGACTACCACGTTTTATAATTTGTATTAAAGCCAGTCCATTGACTCGCACTTACAAACAATTTCATCATCATTATCGATGCGCAAATTGGGAGACTTAATCACTTCACCCGCGCTCATGTTGCTGCACTTGCTGACTGACTGATTGACGGGTAATTCACGGCTAATTGGCAGAGCAGGCAGGCTATCTTTTACATGGATACTTATAATTTGCTTATCAATTAACATGACTCAGCGATAACATAATTACTCAATTACAGGCCATGTGTTCTCTAATGGAGTCAAAGTATCGAAAGTTTTAAGCACAGGACCGGGGCGTGCACTTTTCGAGGTATATAAACTAGCCATTGGCGCTAGAGCGACGCATAAATCTAAGGACAGCATGATCAGGACTCCGAAAGGCTCCGTACTAGGAGCACAGCGTATACATATTATAAATGGAAAGGACAAAAGCTTTGGGGCGCTGCTAAAGGACTATTTTCGCAAGTACTGCGAGAAGTCTACCATACATTGTGTGCGCTATCTCTATGATCCGCACCTGCACAGCATAGATCGGTATGAGTTCCCTCCGGTTAAAAAGCACACACTCAGTGTCTTGTCTAATTGCAGGCTTATCTGGTGTTTGCTGCTCATTATCAGTGCTACATTGTGTGGTTACCTCTACTTTACAGTATCCGAGCGTTATGTGTCGCAGAAGATTCAAACTGTTGTGGAAAATCCATTGTATCCGGTTTACAATGTACAGTTTCCAGCTGTGGCTATATGTACCGAAAATCGTGTGGATTGGAGCAAATTAGAGGCGGCCAAGGACAAGTTTTTGCCACAAAATTCCAGTATGGAACTTGTGGAAGCTTTTACAAAACTTGTCACACATATGGAAAATCTACACTTTGGACACTATGAGCATAATATTACCGAAATGGAGGCCATTAATCTGGAGGCATTGGATTATATAAACCTTAGTTCTTTGAGCCAATTTCTCATGCTGGGCTGTCAGGATATATTTGTGCCGTATAGTTGTCGCTGGCGGCAACGCAGATTCAACTGCTGCGAATATTTTATTGTAGAAAAAACCGAATATGGATATTGTTTAGTCTTCAACTCACAGCTTTCGCCCTTGGCACAAGCTATTAGGAAACGTGAAGGTGCCAACTTTTATCCCTGGCATAATGCTAGAGCCGGCCAAAATACGGCCCTGAATTTTGAACTATTAATAGATGACAAATTTATGCGACCAAATTCCAGCATCACAGACAATATATATGTGAGTTTTCAAAAAAATTACAACAAAGTTAAACCTAACGACAGAGATTTCATCTGCATTCCAGATAATGATAAAAAAACCTGATCAGTTAACCAATGCTATGTATTATATGTCACCAAACACGGAAATCTATGTTACTGTACGACCAGAACTCACTACAACAGACAATGCAACACGCATTGTCTCTCCGGAACAGCGTAATTGCCGTTTCATAGATGAGGTTATGGATTTTGGTGCAAACGATGTGATCGGACGTTACTCAACCAAAAACCTGCTAACTAATTGTCTCAATCAATGCCACGAGTATTATTTAATCAAATTGTGCAATTGTACGATGTTTGTCTTCTTTTTCACCAATTTGAAGAGTAAGTAAAGCCTATAACCTTTAAAGCAAACACCTTTTTAATAAAGTCCTAAATCTTCAGCAAGAAACTGCACAGCGAGTGATTTGCGTTGTATTTCTAAGTATAATGGTAAGTTGTAAATAAAAATTGTTAAAAAAATAAAATATAATACTATATACGTTGTTTTTAGACATCTTCAGCTATGACAAGCGGCCAGAGGAGGACGAGTACTATAAGTCGACCAACCCAGGCATGACCTGCAATTGCATGGTCAACTGTAATCTGCTGGAGTACTATACATCCATAACAGTGCTGCCAATGCCAAGTGCAACCAAGTAGAAATTATCAGATAGTTTAGTAGAGTTTACATCAACAGATTTGTTTTTTGCTTAAAGACCAAAATCTCCGCATCAGAAACTGTTTAAAGTCGATGTTCACTATCAGCTCGAATTTATTCTCAAATATCGCACAAGTTTGGAATTCTCAAGCATTGATTTGATTGGTATGTGGCTAAGTATGAGTCGGAGTTTTGTCTATATTAATTAACATTTTTTTTTTTTTTTGGTAGCAAACTTGGGCGGAATTTTTGGTCTCTGCCTAGGCGCCTCCATAGTCAGTGCTGTGGAGCTGATTTACTATAGTACAGTGGGATTATTCTTGCTTTTTCTGCGCAACGACTATTTTAGTTTGCTAAAAATTGAAGTCAAGTCGCTTTGGCAAAAATTGACGAGATGGTTGGGTTTTCAGGTTGCCGATGAGCAACTTTCAAACGAATCCGATGGGGATTTGTATCATCATAGGTATACACGAAATGCTTGGTAAAAAAATGTATATTATGTGCATGTTTTCATTTAGTACCGATAAAAAATGCATTTTTGCTTAATATGTATATGTAAGGACCTCGAATAAATTGCAAAAACTGCATGTCTAGACAATAAGGCGCTATAATCCTCGGCCAAGGATATATGATCTTGAGAGGCACGCCATAAAGCCATTGTCTTTTAGATAGAATCATATAATCACGAAATTAAATTTCTTCAAGACTTTAATACTAGTCACGATAGTCCTTGCCATGCTGTGATATAGAGCACTTACCTCGTTATCTGGCATTATAGAACCTCAAATTATCAAATGCAGGAGCTGATTTGTGAACGCCAGAAACTTATCATTTTGATGCTCTACCCTGCATTAGATTCAACAACCAGTGAAACACGGACAGCTGCAATGCTATTTTATCAATTTTGGGCATAAGATTATAACTCGATATATACCTACTAAATAAACTTTATCCTCAATACAAAATATGTAGAACAGACACAGGCCATTCTTTCATCGCCCTATATTTTTTATCTTTCTTGGCTGGCCATACAAGTTTTCTTCTTCTGCAATCCACGATACCAAACATGTCCATTTTACTTGGTCCCGTGAACAGGTGTGTACGTCATCGTTGCTTTGCTTTAAAAGAGACGCCGAATACCATATCTTTCTGAAGCTTCTTCTTACACACGATCAACAGCGGAGTTGCTGAAACTTTAAGATCAATATATGCGGTAATAATCGGGAACTTGTTGGGGTTTATCTCACAGATTAGTTTGTTTCCATCACTACAACAACATCACTACAAGAGCTTGATCCGTTACCTAAGGTAACTCCATGTACAGATGAAAAAGCTAGTAAAATGGACGGGACACCAAGGGGCTCTTTACCTTGTAACTTAGCGATTCCCTACAGTTCCTGTACAGTGTGCATATCATCAGCCTAATCCTCATTAGTTACCATCTGCTATTGTAGCGGCATTTAAGTGCTACCTACACCTTTCCAGTAAATACAACTTTTTGGACTTTGGGAAAGTAATGTATGCCATGTTATGAGGTAGACTTTCCAAAGGCTTGCCTTTATCATAAGCGTTTTTTCTAACTATATTACCCACATTAATATTTTTTAAGTTTTTAACAAACTTTCTGGTAATAATAATAATAAATCGACACGTGGGCCAGCTTTCCTTAACTGAGATACTTAAAAATCAATTAACGCGCACTAATAAAGCAATTACTCAATTACAGGTCATGTGGGCACTAATGGATGAAAAGTATCGAAACTTTGTTTTAACCAAACTGGGTAGAGAAATTCTCAAAGCTACTTCCGGCAATAAAAGCCGCAACTTGGCTCTAAAGCGGCACACATCGGCAAGAAAAAGCGTAAAGTGAAAAACTTTAAGGATATGGCCGTTCGAAAAAGGGCAAAGGCGCTGCTACGTAAGAAATGCTTTATGGAACTACTCAAGGATTACTTACGCAGGTATTGTGAGAAGTCCACAATACATTGCGTGCGCTACCTTTATGATCCACAATTGCACAATATAGATCGGTAAGGAATTACTGGAAACTTTGAACCCAATCTTAATTAATTTATATTTTCAGACTTATGTGGTGCCTTCTGCTTGTTATTTGTTCCACCACGTGTGGTTACCTCTATTTGACTTTATCCGAGCGCTATGCATCACAGAAGATTCAAACGGTTGTTGATAACCCACTGTATCCGGTCTTTATGGTGCAATTTCCGGCTGTGGCCGTTTGTACCGCAAACCGTGTTGATTGGAGCAAACTGAATGCGGCTAAGACAAAGTTTTTGCCACAAAACGCTAGTCTGGAACTTGTTCATGCTTTTACAGAGCTAGTTACTCGCATGGAGACTTGGCGTTTTGGACAATACGAACAAAACGCTATTGAAATGGCAGCCATCAATTTTGAGGCTGTGGATTTCATTGATCTAAATGAGTTGTCTGTATTTTTAATGCTGGGCTGCAAGGATATTTTTGTGCCATCTAGTTGTCAATGGCGGCACCGTAGATTTAATTGCTGCGAACATTTTGCTATAGAGAGAACTGAATATGGTTTGTGCTTGGTCTACAATTCGCAACTCTCGCAATCTTCTAGAGATATGATGGCACGAGAAGGCGCCAAGTTTTATCCTAGGCACAATGCCAGAGCTGGCCAAAACACAGGCCTTAATTTTGATCTAATGATGGATGATAAATTCAAGCGACCCAATTCTACAAATACGGACAATGTTTATGTAAGTTTTGTTGTTGCTTTACACCAACTAGATGCAATATTTTGTTAATTGCAGATAATGATAAAAAAGTCAGATCAGTTAACCAATGCCATATACTATATATCGCCAAACACTGAAACGTATTTAGCCGTACGACCAGAACTTACCACTACGGACAATGATACACGAAGCATTCCGCCGGAACAGCGCAATTGTCGTTTCGTGGATGAGCTAACAGATTTTGGAGTAAACAATGTAACCGGACGTTATACATCTAACAATTTGTTGACCAATTGCCTGAACCAATGTCACGAGTCTTATTTGATCAAGATGTGCAATTGTTCGACTCCAGTGTTCTTTTTCACCAATTTTATAAGTAAGACATATGCATAGCAATTGGAGACAGCTCAAATTTACATGGTCACCCTCTTACTCCACAGCTAGAAACTGTAGTGCAAGTGATTTGCGTTGCATATCGAAACATAATGGTAAGTGTTATCTATAGAATAAAAATGGGATCCCTAACTAACAGTATGTTTTCTTAGTTATTTTTAGTTATGATAAACACGCGGAGGAGGATAAGTACTACAAGTCCAGCAAGCTGGGCATGACCTGTCACTGCATGGTAAACTGTAATCTGCTGGAGTACTATACATCTTTGACAGTGCAGCCCATGCTAAGTTCTAACATGTAGGAGCTACCTATTTAAAGTAAAGGCGTTTGTTCATACGATTTTGTTTTGCAGACCCAAATCCGCTCATCAAAAACTCTTTAAAGTCGATGTACACTATGCACTTGAGTTAATTGTCAAGTACCGCACAAGTTTAGAGTTTTCCAGCATCGATTTAATTGGTGAGTTATGTTCATGTTGGTACATATAAGTTTTTATAACTTTTTTTTATATTTGTTTTCCGTAAGCTAACCTTGGTGGCATATTTGGTCTTTGCTTGGGCGGATCCATGGTTAGTGCCGTGGAGTTGTTTTACCATTGTACAGTAGGCATATTCTTGTATCTGTCGCGAAACGATTTCTTTAGCTTGCTTAGAATTAAGTTGAAATCAAGATGTGGAAAGTTGTCTGGCTAATGAGGGAATTATTTGGTCAGATAAAAAATTCTTATTAAATAAACAACGATTATGTGTACATTCTCGTGTAGTCGGGTTTGCTTTTTTAATATGTTGAAAATCTGAAATATGCCTTTAACTAATTGACACTATTAAGATCTTCAATTCACTACAATATTTTTTATGAGTTATCAATTATAAATTTTGACGAAAAAACGTAAAAATTTAAATATGGATTTTCAAACCAGATGAATTGGTGGTGTCATCTTTCTGTAATTTGCTTGGAAAGCTGAAACTGTTTGGGGCTATAACTCCAAAATCATTCAATATTTTGAGTATAGGCTATTTTTTCCATGTATCTGGAGCTCATATCTAGCTCTGTGTGAAATATGGTTCAATTCCAATTAACAATTTTCTTTTTAATTAAGTTAAACAAATTTCTATGTTTTTTTTTTTAAATTTTTCCAATTTTGGTCTGGATTATCTATATCTTAAAAAAATCTGAGGAGACTCAAACTTCCCAGAAAAATAGTTCAATCCTTTAGGAACAAATGTGTAAAATTTCATCACTCTAAAAAAATTATGGAAATACCAGACTTTTGGGCAAAATATGACAATCTGTGCCCACAGTGCATTGTAGTAAAAAGTGAATAGTTTTATGTATGTCAGTATGTAATTTAAAATTTACCGGATATAAGGGTTTATTCTTATATGAATTGCCCTATATACTGCCATTTTTTAGAATTAAGTTTAATCGAAATACAAAGTTGATGCAAAGCTTATGATACAGATCCAGCAGAGATGCACTTGACATATTACTCTCATGGAGTGCTCACCAGCTTAAAACTGAGTTTTATCGACACCGTCGGTCCAGTAACTCGATTTTTTTTATGATTTGGTGGTCGGTTTGCTCCTGGCTAAACTCTGCGATCACCCAATTTGTCTCAAGTACGGTCTTCATGAATAGGAAATTTGAAGCTTTAAGTTTTATTAAGCTGTTGGATAAAATTCTCATCAGCCTGGGTGAGATTGTCTAAGATCACAGCGATAGTTGAGTAACTTGGCTGTACGATACATGACAGATTTGCATCTTTAATCTCAATCGTTTTGAGGGATGCGATACCAGAAGCAAGCGACTCAGTCACCGTGCTCTGTCCATTTGTAAAAGATTTAAGATTTCCAATATAAAGCAAGAAAGCACCATACAAGTCTTCCAGTTTCATCTGCTCTTAAGCTCTTTTGTGAAGCTTATATTAAAGAACATGTGTGTGGTATTTGTTCGCCTTCAGCCGAAGCTGGATCAGAGAAGAGAGTGTTGTCGGCAGGGCCGTAAAGAGAAAATCCAAGTTCGAGGGGACTGGCCCCTCCGGCCCCTCTATTAAACCTTTAGCTTGAATCATTGTGTTCTGTAAGTACGACAGTAATTACACCGGGCCCCTGAGATAACTCCGGGCCCGGAGGGAATCCCCCCTTCCACCCCCCTCTCGAAGGGCCTGGTTGTCGATAAAAATAAAATAGTTGAAAAATGTTAAACCAGGGTTCGACGGAAAGAAACGCTCGAATGCCCCATTTTTTGCCTGTACCGAAGCTATAAAGGTTTAATCTGAATCTGTCTCTCTGTCCGTCCGTTTGTCTGTTCGTATGAGCAAGAGAACAAGGACACAAGGAGAAGTTTGCGGATTCCACTATAAAAATTTGTCCCTATGTGAATATAATCCATTAGGTAATTTTTGTGTTAATTGACTCACCAGTTTCGAAAAATATAACAATGCTAAAATGCCATTAAAAAGTGGTGATTACTCCCTGCCTTAAACTTGTGGTTCAATTACAAACTTTGCTTTGATTTGGGGTGAGGTTATAGCCATTAGTTGCACCTAGGCGTGGGCAACCTTTGAATAACTTGACCAAGAACTTTCACCATCACTTCTATTAAAGCTCCAAGTGGCTCGGGCCCAAAAAATGATTTAATAACATGAATTGTATTCAGTAATGTATAATTTTTCCTAGGAACTTTTGCGATTCCATTACAGTCTTGCCCTGACCAATTGTAATTAACAGCGCTTCCATAAAAGAAGCCGACCATAAAAACCGAGTCAAACACTGAATAAGTCCAAAAGCCTGCTTGTATTTGTTCGGACATCATGGCCAAGATTCACGCAAGCTTATTTGAAGAGCCTATAAAACCAGCTGGACAAGGTGTACACAAAAACTTTAAGGAGCTACTACGCATCCACATTCGTAACTACTGTGAAAAGTCTACAATACACTGTGTGCGATACCTTTATGATCCATTGCTAAACAACTTGGAGCGGTAGGTTTTGGAAGATAACAAAGTTTACTCTTTTCTCAATACTATACATATTTTCTATTACAGTTTATTCTGGTGGGTATTGCTGATAATAAGCTCCGCTTTATGTGCCTACTTTTTCTTGCTGCTATCCGAGCGCTATGTATCCAAAAAACTAGAGACTGTCATTGAGAATCCACAGTTTCCTGTATTTCATGTGCCCTTTCCATCTGTGGCCGTATGCACCGATAATCGTATAGACTGGAGCAAATTGGAGGCTGCCAAGGAAATGTTCTTGCCTAAAAATTCCAGCAAAGAGCTAAATGAAACCTTTACGCAACTAGTGACGCGCATGGAGACCTTAAGATTTGGCAACTTTGAGTACAGTGCTACCGAACTGGAGGACATTAATCTGGAAGCACTGGACTTTATAGTCTTACGTTCGTTGGCCTTTTTTCTGGCGCCCGCTTGTGAGGACCTTTTTGTGCTCAACTCTTGTCATTGGCAACGCGTGGATTTTAACTGCTGTGAACTTTTTTTCCTAGACAGATCTGAGAGTGGCTATTGTCTTACTTTTAACTCGGAGCTTTCACCCGAATCAGAAAAAATTAAGAATCGTGAGGGTGCCGCCTATTATCCAAAACACAATTCCAGAGCTGGTCAAGGCACAGGACTTACTTTTAATTTGTTGCTAGATGATAGATTAAAGCGGCCGAATGCAAATTTTACGGACAATGTTTATGTAAGCTAATTGACATTTGCATTAGTTGAATACTTTAATAATTTATTTTTTCTTATACACAGATTATGATAAAAAAAACGAATCAATTAACTAATTCCATATTTTCCATAACGCCCAACACGGAAACATTTGTCACAGTGCGTCCGGAAATAACCAACACGGACGAAACAACACGTAGCACATCGCCTGAACATCGTAGCTGCCTCTTTGATGATGAGCAGCAGGATTTTGGCACTAGCAATCCTTTTGCTAACTACGATAATAATACCATACTGACCAATTGTCTTAATCTGTGCCATGAGTCCTATGTCGTTAATTTGTGTAACTGCACATTTGCAGAATTTTTTCTAAAAAATTTCATGGGTAAGCAAAATGACTGTTTCAAGCATTTCTTTATTAAAATTTAAATAATTTTTACAGTAAAGGATTGCAAGCCAAAAAGTTTGCGCTGTCTATCGAAGCATAATGGTAAGTCTGATTAAATTTAATCTTATCTTGACAAGTGTAATTCATATTGTTGCTAATTGGGGGACTACTAAAAAAAATTCATGTTTCAAGCCTAGTTTCAAAATTTTTGAAGTAAGGGAGCAAAACAATAGAATCCACACCAAATTTGAAAATTGGCCGCTAGTGAAAACAAGACAAAACAGATTTTATTTCTTCACACCCCAACCAATTCCTCAACATAATAATTGTATTAGCCATAATAATAGGGCTACACATTAGGCACTGCTTTTTGAACTGCAGTCACGTAATTAAGCAGTGCCATTTTAAAGAGAATTGACAGAACTTGCCTACCCTCAGAGCTACGTACGTCAGCAAGAGAGCTTAAAAAATGCTACTGTATTGATGTTGATGTGCTTTGTGTATTTTCCAAAAAAAGCGACGCAAAGAATGCTAGCCAGTAAGATCCTTTTTTCTCTCTCAACATGCAGCAGGACATAACTTCGGCATGCGTTCGGCTGTGTCTGTGTGAGCACCCGATTGTGCTCGGCACTAGAGTGCGACCGTTGATAATCGCTGCTTTATAGCTAAGCAGGCCTGTCGACAGTGGGGCAGGAATTGGGGTATTTCCTCTGTTAAAATTTTTTTATTGGATATTTAGGCCAGGACGAGTTTAAGTTAATGAATTAAAATAAAGTGAAATAAATATTATTAGAATGTGGTATTAAGGCAGAATATTTCGAGTATTTTTGATAGGAGCGATACTTTAGAACAGTGGTGGGCAGTCTCTCAATTCACATAACTCGCGAGGATAGGGCACGAAAATCTGCCGCAGCGCGTGCCGACTCACGACGCACATGTGTAAGAGTGACAATTTTCTCTCTCGTTTGAGCATGATCATCGATCTTGCGCTCTTGTGCGCTCTTGCTTACTGTTTTTGTTTGTATGAGTTTTGCCCACCACTGCTTTAGAATTAGAACAGATATGCTCAAAAAACAAAAAAGATAATTACGAGGGATTTTTTGAAGGAACTCTTAAAAATCCTATACGTCAAAATTCATAGCATTACAAATAAAGGATTAAAATTCTGAGTTCTAATTACGGATCGCTTGTGAGCAATGACAAAACATAGGTTGGCTGAATATGTGAAGTTTTTATTATAGTAATGGTTTTTAGAAAGGGTGATACAAATTTTATTTTGGTGGATTTCTTATCAAAATATCTTTTGCTTTTATTGCGAACATTTTTGACACATTTATGACTATTATATTAAATTATGTCCGACAATCAGCTCTATTTATATAAAAAGTATTTTCGCTTTTAAAAAAAAATCCAAAAGCGCCAAATAAATTTCTAGTTCTAAGAAAAACTAATCGATTTCGTTAAAAAATCAAGATCATTTGGTAAAAAAAAATTTAAAAACCATATTACATTAAAAATTCCAAAAAAATGTTTCACAAAAAGTTTTTTTTTTATTCTATATTTCGATTTTTGGAGACCCTACCCACGATTTATTTACCCTGACGCCTAAAAACGATTAAGCAAAAAAGGGATTTATTTTGTTTAACTTTCGAAAAGGGATACAGTATGTTTTTTTATAAACAAGCCTTAAGTATTTTTTTTTTTTTATGTATGTACATACTCTTATTTCGAATTTCGCACAACTTCCCGATTAATTCGCTTTCTTTATTACTAATATTTTTGTTTCTGCTTAAAGATATTTTTAGCTACGATAAACGCCATGATGAGGATGACTACTTTAGCTCCAAAAAGGTGGGCATGGTCTGTTATTGTCTGGTCAACTGCAATATGCTGGAATATTATACTTCAGTGACTACCTTACCTTTACAGAGTGCTCTGCTGTAAGTCCTAATTAAGTTTATAAAAATAGCTTATATAAACAGCTCTTTATATAAAGACCAAAATCACCAAAACAAAAGCTGTTCAAAGTGGACGTGCACTATCATATGGAAATTCTGGTTAAATATCGCACGGGTTTGGAATTTAACTTTATAGATTTTATAGGTAAGTTTGTGATTTTAACTTTTATCTCTTATAGACTTATATACATACTCTAAATATCCTGCTTAGCTAATTTCGGTGGCATTGTTGGACTTTGCTTGGGTGCGTCTATGGTCAGTGCTGTTGAACTGATATACTATCTGTCCGTTGGCTTTGGAGTGCATCTATATGACAACGACTACTACTCTGTGCTGCGACACTTAGCTAAGGAGAAAATACAAAAATGGTGGAAAGATTTGCGAGATAAGTTCAGGCATGTGCCACAATCGAAGATACCAACGAAAACACTTCATGTTCAGGAACATCCTTTTAAACATAAACCAAATGTCTGGTAATTGTCAAAAGTTATTATACTTGTATTTTGCTGTGCAATGTTCATTAAAATTTTGTTTTGATATTACTAATGCCTTAGAATTTTAACAGGTGTTATCTTATGTCTAAAATGCAGCGTTATGGGCTGTGGACTTGCTTGTTGTTGAATGTTGCCTTCATCGCGCAAATGATAATAGAGGCACACGGTAAAGTAGTAAGCCAGCTCGACGACACTAAGCAGGGATGCACCTAGAAAGAGTCCTATAATGCAGCCAAAACTAGCTGCAAGTTGGAAGTAATTAGTGTTTGACTTAAGTTGGAGATTTTTGGCAAGTCACCCAGAAGTTCCACAAATGTAAAGCGCATGCGTTGCTGGTACTTAATAAACCAAGCGGATTGATAGAAAATGTCCAGGCGCAGGCTGGTCAGATCATTATGTAAGAAGTTGCTATAGCAAAATAGATTAACAGAGATTAAGACTTTCTGGCTTAAATTAAGTAAAATAGCCGAGATACAATTTTTTTCCCTCGATAATTCTTAAACTAAATTTGGCTTATTTTGAAAATAACTTGGTGCCGAGAGTCCATCAAAACTTTTTAGATAGTCTACTGGGTGTTGTAGGTCTGTTTTGGCAGAACATTAAACGGTGTATAAGTTTTCTAAGGAACTAAACATTTTAGGGTACCACCATATTGTCAAAGATGTTCGAAATCAATTACACAGGCCTACAAATACCGGGGTCATGTCAGTTGTTGGAAAGCTAATGACCCTTGCCGAAGTAATTTGCTGCGTAGAATCCGAATCCGGGGTCAGAATTGGCGCATCACGTCACGATTTTGAGATATTTGAGGCTATGTACCCGTAAAACGGTGTTTTTTCCTACTTTTAAGGTTATGTTCAGGGTGGAAATTTTTTTTGTGGTCTGTCACTCCAGTTACATCTTTTAGTACCGTTCTTACCCTTTAATTTAAGTTTAAGTTTAAGCGATCATTTATGATTTTTTTTCGCAAAGTTATGGCTATTCAAAGTTACAAAGTATATCCCTCGGCGTCGTGACGTGATGGGCCAATTCTGACTCCGGATTTGGATTCTACGCACCAAATTCCGTCGGAAATGACCCTTAGCTTTCCGACAACTAAACCATGTTGGCCTGTGTTATCGAAGGCTGTTCAAAAATCAAACATCGGTTTTTAAGTTTACGAATCTACAAACATTTTAATATCCTCTACGTCTTGCAGTCATCACTGGCTTGATAAAACTAAAAATTGTATTGAAAATGTTTTTTTTAGAACTTATTTCGGAATGTTAAAAATGAGATTTAAGGGCTTTCACGTGCAAAAATTCACCAAGGTTATTAAAAGGAATTGGTCTTTGATGTGAAAATTATTCATATTTAAAATTAATTAATTTTCATTTGCAAAGACGCGAAATTTAAAAAAAAATTTCATTGCGACCAAGTTTTATTAGATTACTCGTGAAATGGTGAATATCCTAGACTTAAAGGTGTGAGGCTGCAACCCCTAGAGGACGCGTCGCAGGTGGCGGATAACGAACGCCTCCCAGATATGGGTGGTAGGAGGGAAATCAAATACCTAGAGGCTAGACGAACCACAATCACGCAGCGTTTGTTCACCTAGTTGGTGCGGCTGTAAGCGGGCGTCTGATCTTGAAACAAGCGGCTCGCTATACAAATGTGCTCTTGAAAACCCAAGGTCTGAGGGTATATTCAGACGACCCTCTTCAGGGTGTAAACGAAGTTGAGCGGCGGGTTGACACCCGCTCTTGTTAAACCGAAACTGTCACGAGATTCGAACATAGGCCTCGGATAAGACTACCCCAACCTCGGCTAACGACCAATGGCATGAATAAGGACAACGATATGGATTTAAATTTTATAACTTGGAACGTTCGCAGTCTAAACAGACCAGGCGCACTACGATCCTTAATAACGCAGTTAAAAGCCTTTAATGTACACATTGCTGCAATTCAAGAAACAAGGTGGAAAGACGAAAAAATCTTTAACTCAGGCGACTTCAGTATATACTCCAGTGGCAGTACGAAAAACATACATAGATATGGGACAGCATATAAAAATGCTAATCAAAATGTTCTAGGTTTCAACGCAATCAACGAGAGAATATGTACATTACGCTTTAAGACCCTTTTCTTCAATATCACGCTTATGAACATATATGCACCAACGGAAGTGGCGGAAGAAATCGAAAAAGAAACTTTTTATGCCACATTGGCATCGTCATGGGACCATATCCCTAAAAACGACATTAAAATCTTGCTCGGTGATATGAATGCGCAAATAGGCAAAGAATCAGTGTATTTTCCGACGATTGGAAAACATAGCTTGCATGAGCACTCGAATGATAATGGCACAAGACATAGACTTCGCATTGGATAATGACCTCGTTATATCCAGTACATGTTTTATGCGAAAGAACATTTATAAACAAACATGGATAAGCCCTGATGGTATAACAAAAAAACAAATCGATCATGTGGCGATTAGATCTTAGATGTTAGAAGTAAAAGAGGGGCAAATATAGACTCTGACCATCATATGGTGAAAGTGAAATTTAGAGCAAGAATCTTCGTCGCAAAGAAGTTGAAAGGCCGTAAGCTGAACCAAATAGATGTGAACGAACTGAAAATACCTTCAATCACGGAGCAATACCAATCCGCAATTGAGACGCAAATCACATCAGAAGTCAATAACAACAGAACAGTTGAAGAACATTGGCAACATATAAAAGGCACCACAACATCAGCAAATACGTCAGTACTAGGTTATAAAACAAGACAGCGTAATCATAACTGGTGGGATACAGAGTGTGATGCACTAAATAAAATTAAGAACGACCTGAGAAAGAAGATGCTGCAGCGCAGTACAAGAGGAAATACGGAAGCATACAAGGAAGCGAGAAGAAACTTTAACAGAGCATGCAGACATAAAAAGCAGCAAAGGCTTGAATGCGAGATCCTAGAGATAGAAGATTTTTTTTTTTTTTTTTTTAATTATATTTATTTACAATCTATCCTTTAGACAATAAGTAAATGTTTTGGAAATTATAAATTAACAGGAGAAATAGTTAAACTCCAATGAGTAATAACTATTGCTTTTTAAAGTGCTGTAAGCTTAATTTGAATATGGCATGTCTAACCCATGATTGCGTTTTAATCTTCGTATTGTATCGCTATCATCCAAGAGGCCTATTGCCAAAACATTCGAATGATTATGTAGCCTTTCCACGTAACTAGTGCTTAGTCTTCGTATTTCGTCCTTAACGTATGGAATATCTAGGTCTTTATGAATTTGCTCATTGGATACAAACCATGGGGCGTCAACAATAAGTCTTAGTGTCTTGGACTGATACCGTTGAATGATTTCAATGTTTGAGTGACTTGCTGTGCCCCATAAGTCCATATAGGCTTCAAGATGGCTTTGTAAAGACGGACTTTGTTCTCTAAACTTAGCTGCGACCTTTTACCAAGCAGCCAATGCATTTGCTTTGTTTTTCTGTTAAGTTTTCTTACTTGGCTAGATGGCTACTTAAACATTTTCATCAACAGGAAGATCCGCAGTGAATATCGTATAGAGGACAGGACCCACAACACTACCCTGTGGAACACCTGCATGTATACTGTATAGTTGTTTTTTAATTTTATATAATATTCCTGGATGCCAGACTCGGTCAAATGCTTGCTGAACATCAAGAAATACTGCTGCAGAATACAGTTTCTTTTCGAATCCACTTGTTATTATGTATAATATTCGATGGCATTGCTCTGGAGTTGCATGGCCTTTCCTAAACCCGAACTGATGCTCAGGTATTATATTGTTTTCCTCCAAAACTGGTAATAACCTATTCAAAAGGATTCTTTCAAATACTTTGGAAAATGTCACTAGAAGGCTAATCGGACGGTATGATGAGAGAGTGTTTTCAGGCTTGTTTGGTTTTGGAATCATTATTACGTCCGCACATTTCCATTGTGTACGAAAATGATCCAGCCTCAAAATTGCATTGTAAATAAGAGCTAAATATTGAATACATTTTTGAGAGAGATTTTTTATCACTCTTCGGTCAATTTTGTCATAGCCTGGTGACTTTTTTGTATTCAATCTTGTGAATTCTTCTTCAATTTCTGATACAGTGATTCGGCGAATGGGTAGGCACATCTGACAAGGCACATCCAAAAACTCTATTATTTCAGTGTCTTCTGGCGCAGGATTAGAATTAGGTTGAAATGTTGAGTGTAAATTTTTAATTTTATTCATCATCATATTTATACATTAGTTTTTTTTATATAATTTATAGAGATTAGCTTAAAGAAAAGCTTTACAACTAAGGTGTGAAAAATTGTGTTGTGTAAATTTGTATTTATGTAAAATTGAATTTTGAAGGAAAAATTTGAATAAAAACCTTAAAAATAAAAAAAAATAAAAAAAAAAAAAAATAAATAAAAAAGAGATTAAGAAACTAAAACTAAAACTAGTTATGAACCTAAGATGGTAAGATGTCCATATTTTTTATATCGAATTTGGTTTTAGCCTGACTGATTTTTTCATTAATCATGCATATATCTGCTTTTTCGTGGAGACAAGAAGTGGAAAAATAAAATGGTAAATCAAATATCATTTTGAGCAATTTATTTTGTGCTCTTTGTAACTTCAGCCGATGGCACGCAGCACAATCACCCCAAACCTCCGAACCATACAATATACATGGGATAAATATTGTTTTAAATATTATTAATTTGTTTTTTATAGACAATTTTGATTTTCTGTTTATAAAAGTATATAATATTCTTATACTTTTATTGACTTTATCTATTGTCCTGCTAATATGCAAATTAAATAGCATTTTGCTGTCAAAATTTATACCAAGATATTTAATGTTAGTCTCCCATTGAATGGCTTCATTGTTTACCTGAATATTACTATTTGGAAAATGGCAAGGTTTTCGCTTACGGGTGAAATAAATTGCGCTTGTTTTATTTATGTTTAATTTGATTTTCCACTTGTGAAAATATCTAACAAGGCAGTGCAGAGCTTCAGTTAGGTTTCTTTCTATAATACTGTAGCTATTACCGGAGCAGTATAAAGCTGTGTCGTCGGCAAAGATTAGAGTTTTACATTGTGAGTGCATTGGAATGTCATGAGTATAAATATTGTAAAGTTGAGTGTAAATGTTGAGCGAACGCCTCAGCCTTACTTTTGTTGGCTCTACACCATTCTCCGTACTGATTACGTATAGTAACATTTCTCTTTGCAGGCCGTTTTCAATATTTGGTAGCTCTCCAAAGGCTGTACTCGTTATCCTTGGTGTTGGGATCCAAACTTTTGAGAAACTCGGCAGTTGCTTCATTTCTAATTTCGTAGAGCCGTTTTTTAAGTTGATTTGATGCTGCATTGTATCTCCTTTTATCTGCCGGATTTCTGCTGATTTGCCATTTTTTCCGAAGTTTACGCTTATTATTTATAAGGTTCCGTAGCTCTGATGATACTAAAACATTATTTGTTGTATAGTTAGTAGCAGCTGGTGCAGTACATCAGACCCGCTTCATGTATAATGTTCGTTAAAGATTCAACAGCTGTATCTACTTCTAAGGCAGTTTTAAGAGATATATTTGTGTCCAACTTCGCATCTATCCAATTCTTGAACGATGAAATGTCTGTCCTAGGTGTTACAATTTTATACGTGTTCGAAAAGGCTGGAAGAGCAGTGCTATATGTAACTATGATTGGCGAATGGTCTGAGCTCAGGTCGTAGTTTTCCGAAATATCAAGGTGATTTCTAGGTACTCCAGAAAAGACTACAAAATCCAACAGGTCCGGTATTTTATGTGGATCAGACGGCCAGTACGTTGGTGTCCCCGTAGATAGTGTTGAAAAGTTGTTGCTATTTATGCATTTATAAAGCTCCCTCCCAAGGGTGTTTGGCATTATAATCACCGCCAGCAATAAATTTATAGCCCAGCTTTCTGAAGAAGTTGCAATAATCTTGATCTTTAAATGAAAATCGTGGTGGGAAATAAACTGCATAAACCGTGATATCAAATGCCATACATTTAACAGTAATGCAAGCAGCCTGTATAGCATTTTCTTTCACTATATCCAAGATATTGTAATTAAGCCCTCGTTTAATCAATATTGCAGATCCACCATGAGCTCTATTATCTGGGTGATTTGCTACTATTAGTTCGTATCCATGAATTTTAAAATATGACCTATCAGTAAAATGTGTTTCTGATACTAATAAGATATCAATGTGATTAGTGTGGTTGGAAAGCCCATTGGCGTTCCATATAGCAATTCGAAGATCTATTTGCATAATTTGGATACCAAAAGATTCATCATCTTGAGAAGATTATTTGATAATTCCAGCTGCTTGGTTAAAAGACCTTAAATTTTCGCGAAAGGGTTCTCTTCACTTAAATTTTTTGTTTCGCGTAATACTTGCGCGTAGGATGGGCGGTTTTCGTTAGCGTTAAACTCATTTGGCTTAGTCGATGGGAAAGAACGTTGCTCATGTGTAGGTAAAGGTTGATTAAAGTGCTGACGAATAAAATTGCTTTTAGGCTTCTGCTTTGCAACTAGTTCTTGATATATTTTGCATCCCTTGTAGCTAGCAGCGTGGTTTTGTGAGCAGTTTACACATTTAGCAGGCAAATCTTTCTCTTTTTGGCACTCTGCAGTTGGTTGGTCCATTGAACACTTAACGCACCGAAACATTTTAGTACAATACGTCTTAGTATGTCCAAACTGCTGGCATCGAAAGCATTGTACAATATCAGTCACTTTCCTGGGCGGCTCTACTTTTATAACTGCATTATTAAGGTATTTCAAATCATAAATTTTTCCATTGTTGTTGTTCATTGGATGCTTCGTAACACGACTTTTAATATTGCTTATATTTCTTACACAATGGCCTAGCTTTTCAATTTCATTCCTAATATCGTCGATGGGCGTAGAGAAATGTAGATTTTTCACTACAACTCTAAAAGACCGTTCTTGTTTTAACTGGTAAGTATGAAACAATACCTTGTCCTTCTTTAGTGTCGTTACAAGTTTTCTATATGAATCCACCGACTTAACCATAACGCGTATTTGACCGTCTCGTTGGGTTTTATAGTTAAAATCTTCTTTCGAAATTATTGTCATTATATACGTAAGCATACTCTTTATGTTGTTTACATTCGCCAGAATTATTGGCGGAGGTTTTGGAGTGGTATCGCGCTCAGTTGATTGTTGTTTATCTTTAGCATTTCCAGTTTCTTCTGTCTCCTTATTTTCAACAAGCAACTCGAGCTCAGCAAATCGCTTGGTGTTCGTAGATGTTTCAGATTGACTTACTCTTTTTTGCAAAAATTGGCGAACTGCAGTATGTCCGCTTGTTTGTTTTTACTGTTGGAACTTTTTGCCAATCCATAGCTGCTTCAATACTGTCGCCGCTGCTCATGATGCTAGCGTAAGATCGAAAACACCAGATGCAGGGAAACTGATGACACAAATTGTGTTTATTATTTATATTTATATTTGTCAAAATATAGAATTTTTGGTTTCGTATTTATAAGTCCAATGTATGCACACCACACAAAACAGTGTGTACACACAATAAAATGAAAAAATTTGTGCCAGCGGAGTCTCAACACACAAATTTGCACTTGCACTAAACAAATTTTAGTTTTTTATGTTTTTTAGTTTTTTAAATTGTTTTCACACTTATAAAAACAAATGCGCGTTTATCAAAAGTTTTGCCACAGCAGTGGACTTGTCCATAAAAGAGTTTATTCTATTTATTTATTCCTTTATTTCCGGATTCACATAAGGGCTAGCAAATGTGGCCCCAAGTGCTAACAGCGTATGGTCATCCAACACACCGCAATGTATCTGACCAGCACAAGTCACTCGACCGCCAAAAGAGTTTATTCTTATTTTCACTTTACACATAATTTTTTTTGACAGGACACGTGCCAACCTTCGATGACGAATGAGATAGAAGATGACTGCAGAAATATGAATGTTAGAGAAATGTATAAAAAAATTAGAAAAATGAAAAGCGGTTTCAATGCATTAAATGGCCATAGCTTCTCAGCCAAAAGGCCTACAGAGAAAATAAGCCCAGATTCGTGTAAGTCGCGTCGAAACCGGTATTCGTTGCAAAAATGAAGCCAATCGAAGAAATTTTATTTTCTAAACTTTAACTGGCCATAACTCCTAAACTATAACAGATAGAGCGAAAATAAGCTTAATCGATGATCACTTTTTCTCAACTTTAAATGCCCATAGCTTCTCAGCCAAAAGGCCTACAGAGAAAATAAGCCCAGATTCGTGTCAGTCGCGTCGAAACCTGTATTCGTTGCAAAAATGAAGCCAATCGAAGAAATTTTATTTTCTAAGCTTTAACTGGCCGTAACTCCTAAACTATAACAGATAGAGCGAAAATAAGCTTAAGCGATGATCACATTTTCTCAACTTTAAATGCCCATAGCTTCTCAGCCAAAAGGCCTACAGAGAAAATAAGCCCAGATTCGTGTAAGTCGCGTCGAGACCTGTATTCGTTGCAAAAATGAAGCCAATCGAAGAAATTTTATTTTCTAAACTTTAACTGGCCATAACTCCTAAACTATAACAGATAGAGCGAAAATAAGCTTAATCGATGATCACTTTTTCTCAACTTTAAATGCCCATAGCTTCTCAGCCAAAAGGCCTACACAGAAAATAAGCCCAGATTCGTGTCAGTCGCGTCGAAACCAGTATTCGTCGCAAAAATGAAGCCAATCGAAGAAATTTTATTTTCTAAGCTTTAACTGGCCATAACTCTTAATTTATAACAGATAGAGCGAAAATAAGCTTAATCGATGATCACTTTTTCTCAACTTTAAATGCCCATAGCTTCTCAGCCAAAAGGCCTACAGAGAAAATAAGCCCAGATTCGTGTAAGTCGCGTCGAAACCTGTATTCGTTGCAAAAATGAAGCCAATCGAAGAAATTTTATTTTCTAAACTTTAACTGGCCATAACTCCTAAACTATAACAGATAGAGCGAAAATAAGCTTAATCGATGATCACTTTTTCTCAACTTTAAATGCCCATAGCTTCTCAGCCAAAAGGCCTACAGAGAAAATAAGCCCAGATTCGTGTCAGTCGCGTCGAAACCTGTATTCCGTACAAGAAAGAAGCCAATCGAAGAAATTTTATTTTCTAAACTTTAACTGGCCATAACTCATAAATTATAGCAGATAGAGCGAAAATAAGCTTAATCGGTGATCACTTTTTCTCAACATTAAATGCCCATAGCTTCTCAGCCAAAAGGCCTACAGAGAAAATAAGCCCAGATTCGTGTCAGTCGCGTCGAGACCTGTATTCGTTGCAAAAATGAAGCCAATCGAAGAAATTTTATTTTCTAAACTTTAAATGGCCACAACTCCTAAACTATAACAGATAGAGCGAAAATAAGCTTAATCGATGATCACTTTTTCTCAACATTAAATGCCCATAGCTTCTCAGCCAAAAGGCCTACAGAGAAAATAAGCCCAGATTCGTGTCAGTCGCGTCGAGACCTGTATTCGTTGCAAAAATGAAGCCAATCGAAGAAATTTTATTTTCTAAACTTTAAATGGCCACAACTCCTAAACTATAACAGATAGAGCGAAAATAAGCTTAATCGATGATCACTTTTTCTCAACTTTAAATGCCCATAGCTTCTCAGCCAAAAGGCCTACAGAGAAAATAAGCCCAGATTCGTGTCAGTCGCGTCGAGACCTGTATTCGGTGCAAAAATGAAGCCAATCGAAGAAATTTTATTTTCTAAACTTTAACTGCCCATAACTCCTAAACTATAACAGATAGAGCGGAAATAAGCTTAATCGATGATCACTTTTTCTCAACTTTAAATGCCCATAGCTTCTCAGCCAAAAGGCCTACAGAGAAAATAAGCCCAGATTCGTGTCAGTCGCGTCGAAACCTGTATTCGTTGCAAAAATGAAGCCAATCGAAGAAATTTTATTTTCTAAACTTTAACTGCCCATAACTCCTAAACTATAACAGATAGAGCGAAAATAAGCTAAATCGATGATCACTTTTTCTCAACTCTAAATGCCCATAGCTTCTCAGCCAAAAGGCCTACAGAGAAAATAAGCCCTGATTCGTGTAAGTCGCGTCGAGACCTGTATTCGTTGCAAAAATGAAGCCAATCGAAGAAATTTTATTTTCTAAACTTTAACTGGCCATAACTCCTAAACTATAACAGATAGAGCGAAAATAAGCTTAATCGATGATCACTTTTTCTCAACTTTAAATGCCCATAGCTTCTCAGCCAAAAGGCCTACAGAGAAAATAAGCCCAGATTCGTGTCAGTCGCGTCGAGACCTGTATTCGGTGCAAAAATGAAGCCAATCGAAGAAATTGTATTTTCTAAACTTAAACTGGCCATAACTCCTAAACTATAACAGATAGAGCGAAAATAAGCTTAATCGATGATCACTTTTTCTCAACTTTAAATGCCCATAGCTTCTCAACCAAAAGGTCTACAGAGAAAATAAGCCCAGATTCGTGTAAGTCGCGTCGAGACCTGTATTCGTTGCAAAAATGAAGCCAATCGAAGAAATTTTATGTTCTAAACTTTAACTGGCCATAACTCGTAAACTATAACAGATAGAGCGAAAATAAGCTTAATCGATGATCACTTTTTTTCAACTTTAAATGCCCATAGCTTCTCAGCCAAAAGGCCTACAGAGAAAATAAGCCCAGATTCGTGTAAGTCGCGTCGAGACCTGTATTCGTTGCAAAAATGAAGCCAATCGAAGAAATTTTATTTTCTAAACTTTAACTGGCCATAACTCCTGTAAGTCGCGTCGAGACCTGTATTCGTTGCAAAAATGAAGCCAATCGAAGAAATTTTATTTTCTAAACTTTAACTGGCCATAACTCGTAAACTATAGCAGATAGAGCGAAAATAAGCTTAATCGATGATAACTTTTTTTCAACTTTAAATGCCCATAGCTTCTCAGCCAAACGGCCTACAGAGAAAATAAGCCCAGATTCGTGTAAGTCGCGTCGAGACCTGTATTCGTTGCAAAAATGAAGCCAATCGAAGAAATTTTATGTTCTAAACTTTAACTGGCCATAACTCCTAAACTATAGCAGATAGAGCGAAAATAAGCTTAATCGATGATCACTTTTTTTCAACTTTAAATGCCCATAGCTTCTCAGCCAAAAGGCCTACAGAGAAAATAAGCCCAGATTCGTGTCAGTCGCGTCGAGACCTGTATTCGGTGCAAAAATGAAGCCAATCGAAGAAATTTTATTTTCTAAACTTTAACTGGCCATAACTCCTAAACTATAACAGATAGAGCGAAAATAAGCTTAATCGATGATCACTTTTTTTCAACTTTAAATGCCCATAGCTTCTCAGCCAAAAGGCCTACAGAGAAAATAAGCTCAGATTCGTGTAAGTCGCGTCGAGACCTGTATTCGTTGCAAAAATGAAGCCAATAGAAGAAATTTTATTTTCTAAACTTTAACTGGCCATAACTCCTAAACTTTAACAGATAGAGCGAAAATAAGCTTAATCGGTGATTACTTTTTCTCAACTTTAAATGCCCATAGCTTCTCAGCCAAAAGGCCTACAGAGAAAATAAGCCCAGATTCGTGTCAGTCGCGTCGAGACCTGTATTCGGTGCAAAAATGAAGCCAATCGAAGAAATTTTATTTTCTAAACTTTAACTGGCCATAACTCCTAAACTATAGCAGATAGAGCGAAAATAAGCTTAATCGATGATAACTTTTTTTCAACTTTAAATGCCCATAGCTTCTCAGCCAAACGGCCTACAGAGAAAATAAGCCCAGATTCGTGTCAGTCGCGTCGAGACCTGTATTCGGTGCAAAAATGAAGCCAATCGACGAAATTTTATTTTCTAAACTTAAACTGGCCATAACTCCTAAACTATAACAGATAGAGCGAAAATAAGCTTAATCGATGATCACTTTTTCTCAACTTTAAATGCCCATAGCTTCTCAACCAAAAGGCCTACAGAGAAAATAAGCCCAGATTCGTGTAAGTCGCGTCGAGACCTGTATTCGTTGCAAAAATGAAGCCAATCGAAGAAATTTTATGTTCTAAGCTTTAACTGGCCATAACTCCTAAACTATAGCAGATAGAGCGAAAATAAGCTTAATCGATGATCACTTTTTTTCAACTTTAAATGCCCATAGCTTCTCAGCCAAAAGGCCTACAGAGAAAATAAGCCCAGATTAGTGTCAGTCGCGTCGAGACCTGTATTCGGTTCAAAAATGAAGCCAATCGAAGAAATTTTATTTTCTAAACTTTAACTGGCCATAACTCCTAAACTATAACAGATAGAGCGAAAATAAGCTTAATCGATGATCACTTTTTTTCAACTTTAAATGCCCATAGCTTCTCAGCCAAAAGGCCTACAGAGAAAATAAGCCCAGATTCGTGTAAGTCGCGTCGAGACCTGTATTCGTTACAAAAATGAAGCCAATCGAAGAAATTTTATTTTCTAAACTTTAACTGGTCATAACTCCTAAACTATAACAGATAGAGCGAAAATAAGCTTAATCGATGATCACTTTTTTTCAACTTTTTCCAACCCATAGCTTCTCAGCCAAAAGGCCTACAGAGAAAATAAGCCCAGATTCGTGTAAGTCGCGTCGAGACCTGTATTCGATGCAAAAATGAAGCCAATCGAAGAAATATTATTTTCTAATCTTAAACTGGCCATAACTCCTAAACTATAACAGATAGAGCGAAAATAAGCTTAATCGATGATCACTTTTTCTCAACTCTAAATGCCCATAGCTTCTCAGCCAAAAGGCCTACAGAGAAAATAAGCCCAGATTCGTGTCAGTCGCGTCGAGACCTGTATTCGGTGCAAAAATGAAGCCAATCGAAGAAATTTTATTTTCTAAACTTAAACTGGCCATAACTCCTAAACTATAACAGATAGAGCGAAAATAAGCTTAATCGATGATCACTTTTTCTCAACTTTAAATGCCCATAGCTTCTCAACCAAAAGGCCTACAGAGAAAATAAGCCCAGATTCGTGTAAGTCGCGTCGAGACCTGTATTCGTTGCAAAAATGAAGCCAATCGAAGAAATTTTATGTTCTAAACTTTAACTGGCCATAACTCCTAAACTACAGCAGATAGAGCGAAAATAAGCTTAATCGATGATAACTTTTATTCAACTTTAAATGCCCATAGCTTCTCAGCCAAACGGCCTACAGAGAAAATAAGCCCAGATTCGTGTCAGTCGCGTCGAGACCTGTATTCGGAGCAAAAATGAAGCCAATCGAAGAAATTTTATTTTCTAAACTTTAACTGGCCATAACTCGTAAACTATAACAGATAGAGCGAAAATAAGCTTAATCGATGATCACTTTTTTTCAACTTTAAATGCCCATAGCTTCTCAGCCAAAAGGCCTACAGAGAAAATAAGCCCAGATTCGTGTAAGTCGCTTCGAGACCTGTATTCGTTGCAAAAATGAAGCCAATCGAAGAAATTTTATTTTCTAAACTTTAACTGGCCATAACTCCTGTAAGTCGCGTCGAGACCTGTATTCGTTGCAAAAATGAAGCCAATCGAAGAAATTTTATTTTCTAAACTTTAACTGGCCATAACTCCTAAACTATAGCAGATAGAGCGAAAATAAGCTTAATTGATGATAACTTTTTTTCAACTTTAAATGCCCATAGCTTCTCAGCCAAACGGCCTACAGAGAAAATAAGCTCAGATTCGTGTAAGTCGCGTCGAGACCTGTATTCGTTGCAAAAATGAAGCCAATCGAAGAAATTTTATGTTCTAAACTTTAACTGGCCATAACTCCTAAACTATAGCAGATAGAGCGAAAATAAGCTTAATCGATGATCACTTTTTTTCAACTTTAAATGCCCATAGCTTCTCAGCCAAAAGGCCTACAGAGAAAATAAGCCCAGATTCGTGTCAGTCGCGTCGAGACCTGTATTCGGTGCAAAAATGAAGCCAATCGAAGAAATTTTATTTTCTAAACTTTAACTGGCCATAACTCCTAAACTATAACAGATAGAGCGAAAATAAGCTTAATCGATGATCACTTTTTTTCAACTTTAAATGCCCATAGCTTCTCAACCAAAAGGCCTACAGAGAAAATAAGCCCAGATTCGTGTAAGTCGCGTCGAGACCTGTATTCGTTGCAAAAATGAAGCCAATCGAAGAAATTTTATGTTCTAAGCTTTAACTGGTCATAACTCCTAAACTATAGCAGATAGAGCGAAAATAAGCTTAATCGATGATCACTTTTTTTCAACTTTAAATGCCCATAGCTTCTCAGCCAAAAGGCCTACAGAGAAAATAAGCCCAGATTAGTGTCAGTCGCGTCGAGAGCTGTATTCGGTTCAAAAATGAAGCCAATCGAAGAAATTTTATTTTCTAAACTTTAACTGGCCATAACTCCTAAACTATAACAGATAGAGCGAAAATAAGCTTAATCGATGATCACTTTTTTTCAACTTTAAATGCCCATAGCTTCTCAGCCAAAAGGCCTACAGAGAAAATAAGCCCAGATTCGTGTAAGTCGCGTCGAGACCTGTATTCGTTACAAAAATGAAGCCAATCAAAGAAATTTTATTTTCTAAACTTTAACTGGCCATAACTCCTAAACTATAACAGATAGAGCGAAAATAAGCTTAATCGATGATCACTTTTTCTCAACTTTAAATGCCCATAGCTTCTCAGCCAAAAGGCCTACAGAGAAAATAAGCCCAGATTCGTGTCAGTCGCGTCGAGACCTGTATTCGGTGCAAAAATGAAGCCAATCGAAGAAATTTTATTTTCTAAACTTTAACTGGCCATAACTCCTAAACTATAACAGATAGAGCGAAAATAAGCTTAATCGATGATCACTTTTTTTCAACTTTTTTCAACCCATAGCTTCTCAGCCAAAAGGCCTACAGAGAAAATAAGCCCAGATTCGTGTAAGCCGCGTCGAGACCTGTATTCGTTGCAAAAATGAAGCCAATCGAAGAAATTTTGTTTTCTAAACTTTAACTGGCCATAACTCCTAAACTTTAACAGATAGAGCAAAAATAAGCTTAATCGGTGATTACTTTTTCTCAACTTTAAATGCCCATAGCTTCTCAGCCAAAAGGCCTACAGAGAAAATAAGCCCAGATTCGTGTAAGTCGCGTCGAGACCTGTATTCGATGCAAAAATGAAGCCAATCGAAGAAATATTATTTTCTAAACTTTAACTGGCCATAACTCCTAAACTATAGCAGATAGAGCGTAAATAAGCTTAATCGATGATCACTTTATCTCAACTTTAAATGCCCATAGCTTCTCAGCCAAAAGGCCTACAGAGAAAATAAGCCCAGATTCGTGTAAGTCGCGTCGAGACCTGTATTCGTTGCAAAAATGAAGCCAATCGACGAAATTTTATTTTCTAATCTTAAACTGGCCATAACTCCTAAACTATAACAGATAGAGCGAAAATAAGCTTAATCGGTGATCACTTTTTTTCAACTTTAAATGCCCATAGCTTCTCAGCCAAAAGGCCTACAGAGAAAATAAGCCCAGATTCGTGTCAGTCGCGTCGAGACCTGTATTCGGTGCAAAAATGAAGCCAATCGAAGAAATTTTATTTTCTAAACTTTAACTGGCCATAACTCCTAAACTTTAACAGATAGAGCAAAAATAAGCTTAATCGGTGATCACTTATTCTCAACTTTAAATGCCCATAGCTTCTCAGCCAAAAGGCCTACAGAGAAAATAAGCCCAGATTCGTGTAAGTCGCGTCGAGACCTGTATTCGTTGCAAAAATGAAGCCAATCGAAGAAATTTTATTTTCTAAACTTTAACTGGCCATAACTCCTAAACTATAACAGATAGAGCGAAAACAAGCTTAATCGATGATCACTTTTTTTCAACTTTAAATGCCCATAGCTTCTCAGCCAAAAGGCCTACAGAGAAAATAAGCCCAGATTCGTGTCAGTCGCGTCGAGACCTGTATTCGGTGCAAAAATGAAGCCAATCGAAGAAATTTTATTTTCTAAACTTTAACTGCCCATAACTCCTAAACTATAACAGATAGAGCGGAAATAAGCTTAATCGATGATCACTTTTTCTCAACTTTAAATGCCCATAGCTTCTCAGCCAAAAGGCCTACAGAGAAAATAAGCCCAGATTCGTGTCAGTCGCGTCGAAACCTGTATTCGTTGCAAAAATGAAGCCAATCGACGAAATTTTATTTTCTAAACTTAAACTGGCCATAACTCCTAAACTATAACAGATAGAGCGAAAATAAGCTTAATCGATGATCACTTTTTTTCAACTTTAAATGCCCATAACTTCTCAGCCAAAAGGCCTACAGAGAAAATAAGCCCAGATTCGTGTAAGCCGCGTCGAGACCTGTATTCGTTGCAAAAATGAAGCCAATCGAAGAAATTTTATTTTCTAAACTTTAACTGGCCATAACTCCTAAACTTTAACAGATAGAGCGAAAATAAGCTTAATCGGTGATTACTTTTTCTCAACTTTAAATGCCCATAGCTTCTCAGCCAAAAGGCCTACAGAGAAAATAAGCCCAGATTCGTGTAAGTCGCGTCGAGACCTGTATTCGATGCAAAAATGAAGCCAATCGAAGAAATATTATTTTCTAAACTTTAACTGGCCATAACTCCTAAACTATAGCAGATAGAGCGAAAATAAGCTTAATCGATGATAACTTTTATTCAACTTTAAATGCCCATAGCTTCTCAGCCAAACGGCCTACAGAGAAAATAAGCCCAGATTCGTGTCAGTCGCGTCGAGACCTGTATTCGGTGCAAAAATGAAGCCAATCGAAGAAATTTTATTTTCTAAACTTTAACTGGCCATAAATCCTAAACTTTAACAGATAGAGCCAAAATAAGCTTAATCGGTGATCACTTATTCTCAACTTTAAATGCCCATAGCTTCTCAGCCAAAAGGCCTACAGAGAAAATAAGCCCAGATTCGTGTAAGTCGCGTCGAGACCTGTATTCGTTGCAAAAATGAAGCCAATCGAAGAAATTTTATTTTCTAAACTTTAACTGGCCATAACTCCTAAACTATAACAGATAGAGCGAAAACAAGCTTAATCGATGATCACTTTGTTTCAACTTTAAATGCCCATAGCTTCTCAGCCAAAAGGCCTACAGAGAAAATAAGCCCAGATTCGTGTCAGTCGCGTCGAGACCTGTATTCGGTGCAAAAATGAAGCCAATCGAAGAAATTTTATTTTCTAAACTTAAACTGGCCATAACTCCTAAACTATAACAGATAGAGCGAAAATAAGCTTAATCGATGATCACTTTTTCTCAACTTTAAATGCCCATAGCTTCTCAACCAAAAGGCCTACAGAGAAAATAAGCCCAGATTCGTGTAAGTCGCGTCGAGACCTGTATTCGTTGCAAAAATGAAGCCAATCGAAGAAATTTTATGTTCTAAGCTTTAACTGGCCATAACTCCTAAACTACAGCAGATAGAGCGAAAATAAGCTTAATCGATGATCACTTTTTTTCAACTTTAAATGCCCATAGCTTCTCAGCCAAACGGCCTACAGAGAAAATAAGCCCAGATTCGTGTCAGTCGCGTCGAGACCTGTATTCGGTGCAAAAATGAAGCCAATCGAAGAAATTTTATTTTCTAAACTTTAACTGGCCATAACTCCTAAACTATAACAGATAGAGCGAAAATAAGCTTAATCGATGATAACTTTTTTTCAACTTTAAATGCCCATAGCTTCTCAGCCAAACGGCCTACAGAGAAAATAAGCCCAGATTCGTGTCAGTCGCGTCGAGACCTGTATTCGGTGCAAAAATGAAGCCAATCGAAGAAATTTTATTTTCTAAACTTTAACTGGCCATAACTCCTAAACTATAACAGATAGAGCGAAAATAAGCTTAATCGATGATCACTTTTTCTCAACTTTAAATGCCCATAGCTTCTCAACCAAAAGGCCTACAGAGAAAATAAGCCCAGATTCGTGTAAGTCGCGTCGAGACCTGTATTCGTTGCAAAAATGAAGCCAATCGAAGAAATTTTATGTTCTAAGCTTTAACTGGCCATAACTCCTAAACTACAGCAGATAGAGCGAAAATAAGCTTAATCGATGATCACTTTTTTTCAACTTTAAATGCCCATAGCTTCTCAGCCAAAAGGCCTACAGAGAAAATAAGCCCAGATTCGTGTAAGTCGCGTCGAGACCTGTATTCGGTTCAAAAATGAAGCCAATCGAAGAAATTTTATTTTCTAAACTTTAACTGGCCATAACTCCTAAACTATAACAGATAGAGCGAAAATAAGCTTAATCGATGATCACTTTTTTTCAACTTTAAAAGCCCATAGCTTCTCAGCCAAAAGGCCTACAGAGAAAATAAGCTCAGATTCGTGTAAGTCGCGTAGAGACCTGTATTCGTTGCAAAAATGAAGCCAATCGAAGAAATTTTATTTTCTAAACTTTAACTGGCCATAACTCCTAAACTTTAACAGATAGAGCGAAAATAAGCTTAATCGGTGATTACTTTTTCTCAACTTTAAATGCCCATAGCTTCTCAGCCAAAAGGCCTACAGAGAAAATAAGCTCAGATTCGTGTAAGTCGCGTCGAGACCTGTATTCGTTGCAAAAATGAAGCCAATCGAAGAAATTTTATTTTCTAAACTTTAACTGGCCATAACTCCTAAACTTTAACAGATAGAGCGAAAATAAGCTTAATCGGTGATTACTTTTTCTCAACTTTAAATGCCCATAGCTTCTCAGCCAAAAGGCCTACAGAGAAAATAAGCCCAGATTCGTGTCAGTCGCGTCGAGACCTGTATTCGGTGCAAAAATGAAGCCAATCGAAGAAATTTTATTTTCTAAACTTTAACTGGCCATAACTCCTAAACTATAACAGATAGAGCGAAAATAAGCTTAATCGATGATCACTTTTTTTCAACTTTAAATGCCCATAGCTTCTCAGCCAAAAGGCCTACAGAGAAAATAAGCTCAGATTCGTGTAAGTCGCGTCGAGACCTGTATTCGTTGCAAAAATGAAGCCAATCGAAGAAATTTTTTATTTTCTAAACTTTAACTGGCCATAACTCCTACCCTTTAACAGATAGAGCGAAAATAAGCTTAATTGGTGATTACTTTTTCTCAACTTTAAATGCCCATAGCTTCTCAGCCAAAAGGCCTACAGAGAAAATAAGCCCAGATTCGTGTAAGTCGCGTCGAGACCTGTATTCGTTGCAAAAATGAAGCCAATCGAAGAAATTTTATTTTCTAAACTTTAACTGGCCATAACTCCTAAACTATAACAGATAGAGCGAAAATAAGCTTAATCGATGATCACTTTTTTTCAACTTTAAAAGCCCATAGCTTCTCAGCCAAAAGGCCTACAGAGAAAATAAGTTCAGATTCGTGTAAGTCGCGTCGAGACCTGTATTCGTTGCAAAAATGAAGCCAATCGAAGAAATTTTATTTTCTAAACTTTAACTGGCCATAACTCCTAAACTTTAACAGATAGAGCGAAAATAAGCTTAATCGGTGATTACTTTTTCTCAACTTTAAATGCCCATAGCTTCTCAGCCAAAAGGCCTACAGAGAAAATAAGCTCAGATTCGTGTAAGTCGCGTCGAGACCTGTATTCGTTGCAAAAATGAAGCCAATCGAAGAAATTTTATTTTCTAAATTTTAACTGGCCATAACTCCTAAACTTTAACAGATAGAGCGAAAATAAGCTTAATCGGTGATTACTTTTTCTCAACTTTAAATGCCCATAGCTTCTCAGCCAAAAGGCCTACAGAGAAAATAAGCTCAGATTCGTGTAAGTCGCGTCGAGACCTGTATTCGTTGCAAAAATGAAGCCAATCGAAGAAATTTTATTTTCTAAACTTTAACTGGCCATAACTCCTAAGCTATAACAGATAGAGCGAAAATAAGCTTAATCGATGATCACTTTTTTTCAACTTTAAATGCCCATAGCTTCTCAGCCAAAAGGCCTACAGAGAAAATAAGCTCAGATTCGTGTAAGTCGCGTCGAGACCTGTATTCGTTGCAAAAATGAAGCCAATCGAAGAAATTTTTTATTTTCTAAACTTTAACTGGCCATAACTCCTAAACTTTAACAGATAGAGCGAAAATAAGCTTAATTGGTGATTACTTTTTCTCAACTTTAAATGCCCATAGCTTCTCAGCCAAAAGGCCTACAGAGAAAATAAGCCCAGATTCGTGTAAGTCGCGTCGAGACCTGTATTCGTTGCAAAAATGAAGCCAATCGAAGAAATTTTATTTTCTAAACTTTAACTGGCCATAACTCCTAAACTTTAACAGATAGAGCGAAAATAAGCTTAATCGATGATCACTTTTTCTCAACTTTAAATGCCCATAACTTCTCAGCCAAAAGGCCTACAGAGAAAATAAGCCCAGATTCGTGTAAGTCGCGTCGAGACCTGTATTCGTTGCAAAAATGAAGCCAATCGAAGAAATCTTATTTTCTAAACTTTAACTGGCCATAACTCCTAAACTTTAACAGATATAGCGAAAATAAGCTTAATCGATGATCACTTTTTTTCAACTTTAAATGCCCATAGCTTCTCAGCCAAAAGGCCTACAGAGAAAATAAGCCCAGATTCGTGTAAGTCGCGTCGAGACCTGTATTCGTTGCAAAAATGAAGCCAATCGAAGAAATTCTATTTTCTAAACTTTAACTGGCCATAACTCCTAAACTATAACAGATAGAGCGAAAATAAGCTTAATCGATGATCACTTTTTTTCAACTTTTTTCAACCCATAGCTTCTCAGCCAAAAGGCCTACAGAGAAAATAAGCCCAAATACGTGTAAGCCGCGTCGAGACCTGTATTCGTTGCAAAAATGAAGCCAATCGAAGAAATCTTATTTTCTAAACTTTAACTGGCCATAACTCCTAAACTTTAACAGATAGAGCGAAAATAAGCTTAATCGGTGATTACTTTTTCTCAACTTTAAATGCCCATAGCTTCTCAGCCAAAAGGCCTACAGAGAAAATAAGCCCAGATTCGTGTAAGTCGCGTCGAGACCTTTATTCGTTGCAAAAATGAAGCCAATCGAAGAAATATTATTTTCTAAACTTTAACTGGCCATAACTCCTAAACTATAGCAGATAGAGCGTAAATAAGCTTAATCGATGATCACTTTTTCTCAACTTTAAATGCCCATAGCTTCTCAGCCAAAAGGCCTACAGAGAAAATAAGCCCAGATACGTGTAAGTCGCGTCGAGACCTGTATTCGTTGCAAAAATGAAGCCAATCGAAGAAATTTTATTTTCTAAACTTTAACTGGCCATAACTCCTAAACTATAATAGATAGAGCGAAAATAAGCTTAATCGATGATCACTTTTTCTCAACTTTTAATGCCCATAGCTTCTCAACCAAAAGGCCTACAGAGAAAATAAGCCCAGATTCGTGTCAGTCGCGTCGAGACCTGTATTCGGTGCAAAAATGAAGCCAATCGAAGAAATTTTATTTTCTAAACTTTAACTGGCCATAACTCCTAAACTTTAACAGATAGAGCAAAAATAAGCTTAATCGTTGATCACTTTTTCTCAACTTTAAATTCCCATAGCTTCTCAGCCAAAAGGCCTACAGAGAAAATAAGCCCAGATTCGTGTAAGTCGCGTCGAGACCTGTATTCGTTGCAAAAATGAAGCCAATCGAAGAAATTTTATTTTCTAAACTTTAACTGGCCATAACTCCTAAACTATAACAGATAGAGCGAAAATAAGCTTAATCGGTGATTACTTTTTCTCAACTTTAAATGCCCATAGCTTCTCAGCCAAAAGGCCTACAGAGAAAATAAGCCCAGATTCGTGTCAGTCGCGTCGAGAACTGTATTCGGTGCAAAAATGAAGCCAATCGAAGAAATTTTATTTTCTAAACTTTAACTGGCCATAACTCCTAAACTTTAACAGATAGAGCGAAAATAAGCTTAATTGGTGATTACTTTTTCTCAACTTTAAATGCCCATAGCTTCTCAGCCAAAAGGCCTACAGAGAAAATAAGCCCAGATTCGTGTAAGTCGCGTCGAGACCTGTATTCGTTGCAAAAATGAAGCCAATCGAAGAAATTTTATTTTCTAAACTTTAACTGGCCATAACTCCTAAACTATAACAGATAGAGCGAAAATAAGCTTAATCGATGATCACTTTTTTTCAACTTTAAAAGCCCATAGCTTCTCAGCCAAAAGGCCTACAGAGAAAATAAGCTCAGATTCGTGTAAGTCGCGTCAAGACCTGTATTCGTTGCAAAAATGAAGAGAATCGAAGAAATTTTATTTTCTAAACTTTAACTGGCCATAACTCCTAAACTTTAACAGATAGAGCGAAAATAAGCTTAATTGGTGATTACTTTTTCTCAACTTTAAATGCCCATAGCTTCTCAGCCAAAAGGCCTACAGAGAAAATAAGTTCAGATTCGTGTAAGTCGCGTCGAGACCTGTATTCGTTGCAAAAATGAAGCCAATCGAAGAAATATTATTTTCTAAACTTTAACTGGCCATAACTCCTAAACTATAGCAGATAGAGCGTAAATAAGCTTAATCGATGATCACTTTTTCTCAACTTTAAATGCCCATAGCTTCTCAGCCAAAAGGCCTACAGAGAAAATAAGCCCAGATACGTGTAAGTCGCGTCGAGACCTGTATTCGGTGCAAAAATGAAGCCAATCGAAGAAATTTTATTTTCTAAACTTTAACTGGCCATAACTCCTAAACTATAACAGATAGAGCGAAAATAAGCTTAATCGATGATAACTTTTTTTCAACTTTAAATGCCCATAGCTTCTCAGCCAAACGGCCTACAGAGAAAATAAGCCCAGATTCGTGTCAGTCGCGTCGAGACCTGTATTCGGTGCAAAAATGAAGCCAATCGAAGAAATTTTATTTTCTAAACTTTAACTGGCCATAACTCCTAAACTATAACAGATAGAGCGAAAATAAGCTTAATCGATGATCACTTTTTCTCAACTTTAAATGCCCATAGCTTCTCAACCAAAAGGCCTACAGAGAAAATAAGCCCAGATTCGTGTAAGTCGCGTCGAGACCTGTATTCGTTGCAAAAATGAAGCCAATCGAAGAAATTTTATGTTCTAAGCTTTAACTGGCCATAACTCCTAAACTACAGCAGATAGAGCGAAAATAAGCTTAATCGATGATCACTTTTTTTCAACTTTAAATGCCCATAGCTTCTCAGCCAAAAGGCCTACAGAGAAAATAAGCCCAGATTCGTGTAAGTCGCGTCGAGACCTGTATTCGGTTCAAAAATGAAGCCAATCGAAGAAATTTTATTTTCTAAACTTTAACTGGCCATAACTCCTAAACTATAACAGATAGAGCGAAAATAAGCTTAATCGATGATCACTTTTTTTCAACTTTAAAAGCCCATAGCTTCTCAGCCAAAAGGCCTACAGAGAAAATAAGCTCAGATTCGTGTAAGTCGCGTAGAGACCTGTATTCGTTGCAAAAATGAAGCCAATCGAAGAAATTTTATTTTCTAAACTTTAACTGGCCATAACTCCTAAACTTTAACAGATAGAGCGAAAATAAGCTTAATCGGTGATTACTTTTTCTCAACTTTAAATGCCCATAGCTTCTCAGCCAAAAGGCCTACAGAGAAAATAAGCTCAGATTCGTGTAAGTCGCGTCGAGACCTGTATTCGTTGCAAAAATGAAGCCAATCGAAGAAATTTTATTTTCTAAACTTTAACTGGCCATAACTCCTAAACTTTAACAGATAGAGCGAAAATAAGCTTAATCGGTGATTACTTTTTCTCAACTTTAAATGCCCATAGCTTCTCAGCCAAAAGGCCTACAGAGAAAATAAGCCCAGATTCGTGTCAGTCGCGTCGAGACCTGTATTCGGTGCAAAAATGAAGCCAATCGAAGAAATTTTATTTTCTAAACTTTAACTGGCCATAACTCCTAAACTATAACAGATAGAGCGAAAATAAGCTTAATCGATGATCACTTTTTTTCAACTTTAAATGCCCATAGCTTCTCAGCCAAAAGGCCTACAGAGAAAATAAGCTCAGATTCGTGTAAGTCGCGTCGAGACCTGTATTCGTTGCAAAAATGAAGCCAATCGAAGAAATTTTTTATTTTCTAAACTTTAACTGGCCATAACTCCTACCCTTTAACAGATAGAGCGAAAATAAGCTTAATTGGTGATTACTTTTTCTCAACTTTAAATGCCCATAGCTTCTCAGCCAAAAGGCCTACAGAGAAAATAAGCCCAGATTCGTGTAAGTCGCGTCGAGACCTGTATTCGTTGCAAAAATGAAGCCAATCGAAGAAATTTTATTTTCTAAACTTTAACTGGCCATAACTCCTAAACTATAACAGATAGAGCGAAAATAAGCTTAATCGATGATCACTTTTTTTCAACTTTAAAAGCCCATAGCTTCTCAGCCAAAAGGCCTACAGAGAAAATAAGTTCAGATTCGTGTAAGTCGCGTCGAGACCTGTATTCGTTGCAAAAATGAAGCCAATCGAAGAAATTTTATTTTCTAAACTTTAACTGGCCATAACTCCTAAACTTTAACAGATAGAGCGAAAATAAGCTTAATCGGTGATTACTTTTTCTCAACTTTAAATGCCCATAGCTTCTCAGCCAAAAGGCCTACAGAGAAAATAAGCTCAGATTCGTGTAAGTCGCGTCGAGACCTGTATTCGTTGCAAAAATGAAGCCAATCGAAGAAATTTTATTTTCTAAATTTTAACTGGCCATAACTCCTAAACTTTAACAGATAGAGCGAAAATAAGCTTAATCGGTGATTACTTTTTCTCAACTTTAAATGCCCATAGCTTCTCAGCCAAAAGGCCTACAGAGAAAATAAGCTCAGATTCGTGTAAGTCGCGTCGAGACCTGTATTCGTTGCAAAAATGAAGCCAATCGAAGAAATTTTATTTTCTAAACTTTAACTGGCCATAACTCCTAAGCTATAACAGATAGAGCGAAAATAAGCTTAATCGATGATCACTTTTTTTCAACTTTAAATGCCCATAGCTTCTCAGCCAAAAGGCCTACAGAGAAAATAAGCTCAGATTCGTGTAAGTCGCGTCGAGACCTGTATTCGTTGCAAAAATGAAGCCAATCGAAGAAATTTTTTATTTTCTAAACTTTAACTGGCCATAACTCCTAAACTTTAACAGATAGAGCGAAAATAAGCTTAATTGGTGATTACTTTTTCTCAACTTTAAATGCCCATAGCTTCTCAGCCAAAAGGCCTACAGAGAAAATAAGCCCAGATTCGTGTAAGTCGCGTCGAGACCTGTATTCGTTGCAAAAATGAAGCCAATCGAAGAAATTTTATTTTCTAAACTTTAACTGGCCATAACTCCTAAACTTTAACAGATAGAGCGAAAATAAGCTTAATCGATGATCACTTTTTCTCAACTTTAAATGCCCATAACTTCTCAGCCAAAAGGCCTACAGAGAAAATAAGCCCAGATTCGTGTAAGTCGCGTCGAGACCTGTATTCGTTGCAAAAATGAAGCCAATCGAAGAAATCTTATTTTCTAAACTTTAACTGGCCATAACTCCTAAACTTTAACAGATATAGCGAAAATAAGCTTAATCGATGATCACTTTTTTTCAACTTTAAATGCCCATAGCTTCTCAGCCAAAAGGCCTACAGAGAAAATAAGCCCAGATTCGTGTAAGTCGCGTCGAGACCTGTATTCGTTGCAAAAATGAAGCCAATCGAAGAAATTCTATTTTCTAAACTTTAACTGGCCATAACTCCTAAACTATAACAGATAGAGCGAAAATAAGCTTAATCGATGATCACTTTTTTTCAACTTTTTTCAACCCATAGCTTCTCAGCCAAAAGGCCTACAGAGAAAATAAGCCCAAATACGTGTAAGCCGCGTCGAGACCTGTATTCGTTGCAAAAATGAAGCCAATCGAAGAAATCTTATTTTCTAAACTTTAACTGGCCATAACTCCTAAACTTTAACAGATAGAGCGAAAATAAGCTTAATCGGTGATTACTTTTTCTCAACTTTAAATGCCCATAGCTTCTCAGCCAAAAGGCCTACAGAGAAAATAAGCCCAGATTCGTGTAAGTCGCGTCGAGACCTTTATTCGTTGCAAAAATGAAGCCAATCGAAGAAATATTATTTTCTAAACTTTAACTGGCCATAACTCCTAAACTATAGCAGATAGAGCGTAAATAAGCTTAATCGATGATCACTTTTTCTCAACTTTAAATGCCCATAGCTTCTCAGCCAAAAGGCCTACAGAGAAAATAAGCCCAGATACGTGTAAGTCGCGTCGAGACCTGTATTCGTTGCAAAAATGAAGCCAATCGAAGAAATTTTATTTTCTAAACTTTAACTGGCCATAACTCCTAAACTATAATAGATAGAGCGAAAATAAGCTTAATCGATGATCACTTTTTCTCAACTTTTAATGCCCATAGCTTCTCAACCAAAAGGCCTACAGAGAAAATAAGCCCAGATTCGTGTCAGTCGCGTCGAGACCTGTATTCGGTGCAAAAATGAAGCCAATCGAAGAAATTTTATTTTCTAAACTTTAACTGGCCATAACTCCTAAACTTTAACAGATAGAGCAAAAATAAGCTTAATCGTTGATCACTTTTTCTCAACTTTAAATTCCCATAGCTTCTCAGCCAAAAGGCCTACAGAGAAAATAAGCCCAGATTCGTGTAAGTCGCGTCGAGACCTGTATTCGTTGCAAAAATGAAGCCAATCGAAGAAATTTTATTTTCTAAACTTTAACTGGCCATAACTCCTAAACTATAACAGATAGAGCGAAAATAAGCTTAATCGGTGATTACTTTTTCTCAACTTTAAATGCCCATAGCTTCTCAGCCAAAAGGCCTACAGAGAAAATAAGCCCAGATTCGTGTCAGTCGCGTCGAGAACTGTATTCGGTGCAAAAATGAAGCCAATCGAAGAAATTTTATTTTCTAAACTTTAACTGGCCATAACTCCTAAACTTTAACAGATAGAGCGAAAATAAGCTTAATTGGTGATTACTTTTTCTCAACTTTAAATGCCCATAGCTTCTCAGCCAAAAGGCCTACAGAGAAAATAAGCCCAGATTCGTGTAAGTCGCGTCGAGACCTGTATTCGTTGCAAAAATGAAGCCAATCGAAGAAATTTTATTTTCTAAACTTTAACTGGCCATAACTCCTAAACTATAACAGATAGAGCGAAAATAAGCTTAATCGATGATCACTTTTTTTCAACTTTAAAAGCCCATAGCTTCTCAGCCAAAAGGCCTACAGAGAAAATAAGCTCAGATTCGTGTAAGTCGCGTCAAGACCTGTATTCGTTGCAAAAATGAAGAGAATCGAAGAAATTTTATTTTCTAAACTTTAACTGGCCATAACTCCTAAACTTTAACAGATAGAGCGAAAATAAGCTTAATCGGTGATTACTTTTTCTCAACTTTAAATGCCCATAGCTTCTCAGCCAAAAGGCCTACAGAGAAAATAAGCTCAGATTCGTGTAAGTCGCGTCGAGACCTGTATTCGTTGCAAAAATGAAGCCAATCGAAGAAATTTTATTTTCTAAATTTTAACTGGCCATAACTCCTAAACTTTAACATATAGAGCGAAAATAAGCTTAATCGGTGATTACTTTTTCTCAACTTTAAATGCCCATAGCTTCTCAGCCAAAAGGCCTACAGAGAAAATAAGCTCAGATTCGTGTAAGTCGCGTCGAGACCTGTATTCGTTGCAAAAATGAAGCCAATCGAAGAAATTTTATTTTCTAAACTTTAACTGGCCATAACTCCTAAACTATAACAGATAGAGCGAAAATAAGCTTAATCGATGATCACTTTTTTTCAACTTCAAATGCCCATAGCTTCTCAGCCAAAAGGCCTACAGAGAAAATAAGCTCAGATTCGTGTAAGTCGCGTCGAGACCTGTATTCGTTGCAAAAATGAAGCCAATCGAAGAAATTTTTTATTTTCTAAACTTTAACTGGCCATAACTCCTAAACTTTAACAGATAGAGCGAAAATAAGCTTAATCGATGATCACTTTTTTTCAACTTTTTTCAACCCATAGCTTCTCAGCCAAAAGGCCTACAGAGAAAATAAGCCCAGATTCGTGTAAGCCGCGTCGAGACCTGTATTCGTTGCAAAAATGAAGCCAATCGAAGAAATTTTATTTTCTAAACTTTAACTGGCCATAACTCCTAAACTTTAACAGATAGAGCGAAAATAAGCTTAATCGGTGATTACTTTTTCTCAACTTTAAATGCCCATAGCTTCTCAGCCAAAAGGCCTACAGAGAAAATAAGCCCAGATTCGTGTAAGTCGCGTCGAGACCTGTATTCGTTGCAAAAATGAAGCCAATCGAAGAAATATTATTTTCTAAACTTTAACTGGCCATAACTCCTAAACTATAGCAGATAGAGCGTAAATAAGCTTAATCGATGATCACTTTTTCTCAACTTTAAATGCCCATAGCTTCTCAGCCAAAAGGCCTACAGAGAAAATAAGCCCAAATACGTGTAAGCCGCGTCGAGACCTGTATTCGTTGCAAAAATGAAGCCAATCGAAGAAATCTTATTTTCTAAACTTTAACTGGCCATAACTCCTAAACTTTAACAGATAGAGCGAAAATAAGCTTAATCGGTGATTACTTTTTCTCAACTTTAAATGCCCATAGCTTCTCAGCCAAAAGGCCTACAGAGAAAATAAGCCCAGATTCGTGTAAGTCGCGTCGAGACCTTTATTCGTTGCAAAAATGAAGCCAATCGAAGAAATATTATTTTCTAAACTTTAACTGGCCATAACTCCTAAACTATAGCAGATAGAGCGTAAATAAGCTTAATCGATGATCACTTTTTCTCAACTTTAAATGCCCATAGCTTCTCAGCCAAAAGGCCTACAGAGAAAATAAGCCCAGATACGTGTAAGTCGCGTCGAGACCTGTATTCGTTGCAAAAATGAAGCCAATCGAAGAAATTTTATTTTCTAAACTTTAACTGGCCATAACTCCTAAACTATAATAGATAGAGCGAAAATAAGCTTAATCGATGATCACTTTTTCTCAACTTTTAATGCCCATAGCTTCTCAACCAAAAGGCCTACAGAGAAAATAAGCCCAGATTCGTGTCAGTCGCGTCGAGACCTGTATTCGGTGCAAAAATGAAGCCAATCGAAGAAATTTTATTTTCTAAACTTTAACTGGCCATAACTCCTAAACTTTAACAGATAGAGCAAAAATAAGCTTAATCGTTGATCACTTTTTCTCAACTTTAAATTCCCATAGCTTCTCAGCCAAAAGGCCTACAGAGAAAATAAGCCCAGATTCGTGTAAGTCGCGTCGAGACCTGTATTCGTTGCAAAAATGAAGCCAATCGAAGAAATTTTATTTTCTAAACTTTAACTGGCCATAACTCCTAAACTATAACAGATAGAGCGAAAATAAGCTTAATCGGTGATTACTTTTTCTCAACTTTAAATGCCCATAGCTTCTCAGCCAAAAGGCCTACAGAGAAAATAAGCCCAGATTCGTGTCAGTCGCGTCGAGAACTGTATTCGGTGCAAAAATGAAGCCAATCGAAGAAATTTTATTTTCTAAACTTTAACTGGCCATAACTCCTAAACTTTAACAGATAGAGCGAAAATAAGCTTAATTGGTGATTACTTTTTCTCAACTTTAAATGCCCATAGCTTCTCAGCCAAAAGGCCTACAGAGAAAATAAGCCCAGATTCGTGTAAGTCGCGTCGAGACCTGTATTCGTTGCAAAAATGAAGCCAATCGAAGAAATTTTATTTTCTAAACTTTAACTGGCCATAACTCCTAAACTATAACAGATAGAGCGAAAATAAGCTTAATCGATGATCACTTTTTTTCAACTTTAAAAGCCCATAGCTTCTCAGCCAAAAGGCCTACAGAGAAAATAAGCTCAGATTCGTGTAAGTCGCGTCAAGACCTGTATTCGTTGCAAAAATGAAGAGAATCGAAGAAATTTTATTTTCTAAACTTTAACTGGCCATAACTCCTAAACTTTAACAGATAGAGCGAAAATAAGCTTAATCGGTGATTACTTTTTCTCAACTTTAAATGCCCATAGCTTCTCAGCCAAAAGGCCTACAGAGAAAATAAGCTCAGATTCGTGTAAGTCGCGTCGAGACCTGTATTCGTTGCAAAAATGAAGCCAATCGAAGAAATTTTATTTTCTAAATTTTAACTGGCCATAACTCCTAAACTTTAACATATAGAGCGAAAATAAGCTTAATCGGTGATTACTTTTTCTCAACTTTAAATGCCCATAGCTTCTCAGCCAAAAGGCCTACAGAGAAAATAAGCTCAGATTCGTGTAAGTCGCGTCGAGACCTGTATTCGTTGCAAAAATGAAGCCAATCGAAGAAATTTTATTTTCTAAACTTTAACTGGCCATAACTCCTAAACTATAACAGATAGAGCGAAAATAAGCTTAATCGATGATCACTTTTTTTCAACTTCAAATGCCCATAGCTTCTCAGCCAAAAGGCCTACAGAGAAAATAAGCTCAGATTCGTGTAAGTCGCGTCGAGACCTGTATTCGTTGCAAAAATGAAGCCAATCGAAGAAATTTTTTATTTTCTAAACTTTAACTGGCCATAACTCCTAAACTTTAACAGATAGAGCGAAAATAAGCTTAATCGATGATCACTTTTTTTCAACTTTTTTCAACCCATAGCTTCTCAGCCAAAAGGCCTACAGAGAAAATAAGCCCAGATTCGTGTAAGCCGCGTCGAGACCTGTATTCGTTGCAAAAATGAAGCCAATCGAAGAAATTTTATTTTCTAAACTTTAACTGGCCATAACTCCTAAACTTTAACAGATAGAGCGAAAATAAGCTTAATCGGTGATTACTTTTTCTCAACTTTAAATGCCCATAGCTTCTCAGCCAAAAGGCCTACAGAGAAAATAAGCCCAGATTCGTGTAAGTCGCGTCGAGACCTGTATTCGTTGCAAAAATGAAGCCAATCGAAGAAATATTATTTTCTAAACTTTAACTGGCCATAACTCCTAAACTATAGCAGATAGAGCGTAAATAAGCTTAATCGATGATCACTTTTTCTCAACTTTAAATGCCCATAGCTTCTCAGCCAAAAGGCCTACAGAGAAAATAAGCCCAGATACGTGTAAGTCGCGTCGAGACCTGTATTCGTTGCAAAAATGAAGCCAATCGAAGAAATTTTATTTTCTAAACTTTAACTGGCCATAACTCCTAAACTATAACAGATAGAGCGAAAATAAGCTTAATCGATGATCACTTTTTCTCAACTTTTAATGCCCATAGCTTCTCAACCAAAAGGCCTACAGAGAAAATAAGCCCAGATTCGTGTCAGTCGCGTCGAGACCTGTATTCGGTGCAAAAATGAAGCCAATCGAAGAAATTTTATTTTCTAAACTTTAACTGGCCATAACTCCTAAACTTTAACAGATAGAGCGAAAATAAGCTTAATCAGTGATTACTTTTTCTCAACTTTAAATGCCCATAGCTTCTCAGCCAAAAGGCCTACAGAGAAAATAAGCCCAGATTCGTGTCAGTCGCGTCGAGACCTGTATTCGGTGCAAAAATGAAGCCAATCGAAGAAATTTTATTTTCTAAACTTTAACTGGCCATAACTCCTAAACTATAACAGATAGAGCGAAAATAAGCTTAATCGATGATCACTTTTTTTCAACTTTAAATGCCCATAGCTTCTCAGCCAAAAGGCCTACAGAGAAAATAAGCTCAGATTCGTGTAAGTCGCGTCGAGACCTGTATTCGTTGCAAAAATGAAGCCAATCGAAGAAATTTTTTATTTTCTAAACTTTAACTGGCCATAACTCCTAAACTTTAACAGATAGAGCGAAAATAAGCTTAATTGGTGATTACTTTTTCTCAACTTTAAATGCCCATAGCTTCTCAGCCAAAAGGCCTACAGAGAAAATAAGCCCAGATTCGTGTAAGTCGCGTCGAGACCTGTATTCGTTGCAAAAATGAAGCCAATCGAAGAAATTTTATTTTCTAAACTTTAACTGGCCATAACTCCTAAACTATAACAGATAGAGCGAAAATAAGCTTAATCGATGATCACTTTTTTTCAACTTTAAAAGCCCATAGCTTCTCAGCCAAAAGGCCTACAGAGAAAATAAGCTCAGATTCGTGTAAGTCGCGTCGAGACCTGTGTTCGTTGCAAAAATGAAGCCAATCGAAGAAATTTTATTTTCTAAACTTTAACTGGCCATAACTCCTAAACTTTAACAGATAGAGCGAAAATAAGCTTAATCGGTGATTACTTTTTCTCAACTTTAAATGCCCATAGCTTCTCAGCCAAAAGGCCTACAGAGAAAATAAGCTCAGATTCGTGTAAGTCGCGTCGAGACCTGTATTCGTTGCAAAAATGAAGCCAATCGAAGAAATTTTATTTTCTAAATTTTAACTGGCCATAACTCCTAAACTTTAACATATAGAGCGAAAATAAGCTTAATCGGTGATTACTTTTTCTCAACTTTAAATGCCCATAGCTTCTCAGCCAAAAGGCCTACAGAGAAAATAAGCTCAGATTCGTGTAAGTCGCGTCGAGACCTGTATTCGTTGCAAAAATGAAGCCAATCGAAGAAATTTTTTATTTTCTAAACTTTAACTGGCCATAACTCCTAAACTTTAACAGATAGAGCGAAAATAAGCTTAATTGGTGATTACTTTTTCTCAACTTTAAATGCCCATAGCTTCTCAGCCAAAAGGCCTACAGAGAAAATAAGCCCAGATTCGTGTAAGTCGCGTCGAGACCTGTATTCGTTGCAAAAATGAAGCCAATCGAAGAAATTTTATTTTCTAAACTTTAACTGGCCATAACTCCTAAACTTTAACAGATAGAGCGAAAATAAGCTTAATCGATGATCACTTTTTCTCAACTTTAAATGCCCATAACTTCTCAGCCAAAAGGCCTACAGAGAAAATAAGCCCAGATTCGTGTAAGTCGCGTCGAGACCTGTATTCGTTGCAAAAATGAAGCCAATCGAAGAAATCTTATTTTCTAAACTTTAACTGGCCATAACTCCTAAACTTTAACAGATAGAGCGAAAATAAGCTTAATCGATGATCACTTTTTTTCAACTTTAAATGCCCATAGCTTCTCAGCCAAAAGGCCTACAGAGAAAATAAGCCCAGATTCGTGTAAGTCGCGTCGAGACCTGTATTCGTTGCAAAAATGAAGCCAATCGAAGAAATATTATTTTCTAAACTTTAACTGGCCATAACTCCTAAACTATAGCAGATAGAGCGTAAATAAGCTTAATCGATGATCACTTTTTCTCAACTTTAAATGCCCATAGCTTCTCAGCCAAAAGGCCTACAGAGAAAATAAGCCCAGATTCGTGTAAGTCGCGTCGAGACCTGTATTCGTTGCAAAAATGAAGCCAATCGAAGAAATATTATTTTCTAAACTTTAACTGGCCATAACTCCTAAACTATAGCAGATAGAGCGTAAATAAGCTTAATCGATGATCACTTTTTCTCAACTTTAAATGCCCATAGCTTCTCAGCCAAAAGGCCTACAGAGAAAATAAGCCCAGATACGTGTAAGTCGCGTCGAGACCTGTATTCGTTGCAAAAATGAAGCCAATCGAAGAAATTTTATTTTCTAAACTTTAACTGGCCATAACTCCTAAACTATAACAGATAGAGCGAAAATAAGCTTAATCGATGATCACTTTTTCTCAACTTTTAATGCCCATAGCTTCTCAACCAAAAGGCCTACAGAGAAAATAAGCCCAGATTCGTGTAAGCCGCGTCGAGACCTGTATTCGTTGCAAAAATGAAGCCAATCGAAGAAATTTTATTTTCTAAACTTTAACTGGCCATAACTCCTAAACTTTAACAGATAGAGCGAAAATAAGCTTAATCGGTGATTACTTTTTCTCAACTTTAAATGCCCATAGCTTCTCAGCCAAAAGGCCTACAGAGAAAATAAGCCCAGATTCGTGTAAGCCGCGTCGAGACCTGTATTCGTTGCAAAAATGAAGCCAATCGAAGAAATTTTATTTTCTAAACTTTAACTGGCCATAACTCCTAAACTTTAACAGATAGAGCGAAAATAAGCTTAATCGGTGATTACTTTTTCTCAACTTTAAATGCCCATAGCTTCTCAGCCAAAAGGCCTACAGAGAAAATAATCCCAGATTCGTGTAAGTCGCGTCGAGACCTGTATTCGTTGCAAAAATGAAGCCAATCGAAGAAATATTATTTTCTAAACTTTAACTGGCCATAACTCCTAAACTATAGCAGATAGAGCGTAAATAAGCTTAATCGATGATCACTTTTTCTCAACTTTAAATGCCCATAGCTTCTCAGCCAAAAGGCCTACAGAGAAAATAAGCCCAGATTCGTGTAAGTCGCGTCGAGACCTGTATTCGTTGCAAAAATGAAGCCAATCGACGAAATTTTATTTTCTAATCTTAAACTGGCCATAACTCCTAAACTTTAACAGATAGAGCGAAAATAAGCTTAATCGGTGATCACTTTTTTTCAACTTTAAATGCCCATAGCCTCTCAGCCAAAAGGCTTACAGAGAAAATAAGCCCAGATTCGTGTAAGTCGCGTCGAGACCTGTATTCGTTGCAAAAATGAAGCCAATCGAAGAAATTTTATTTTCTAAACTTTAACTGGCCATAACTCCTAAACTATAACAGATAGAGCGAAAACAAGCTTAATCGATGATCACTTTTTTTCAACTTTAAATGCCCATAGCTTCTCAGCCAAAAGGCCTACAGAGAAAATAAGCCCAGATTCGTGTCAGTCGCGTCGAGACCTGTATTCGGTGCAAAAATGAAGCCAATCGAAGAAATTTTATTTTCTAAACTTAAACTGGCCATAACTCCTAAACTATAACAGATAGAGCGAAAATAAGCTTAATCGATGATCACTTTTTCTCAACTTTAAATGCCCATAGCTTCTCAACCAAAAGGCCTACAGAGAAAATAAGCCCAGATTCGTGTAAGTCGCGTCGAGACCTGTATTCGTTGCAAAAAAGAAGCCAATCGAAGAAATTTTATGTTCTAAGCTTTAACTGGCCATAACTCCTAAACTATAACAGATAGAGCGAAAATAAGCTTAATCGATGATCACTTTTTTTCAACTTTAAATGCCCATAGCTTCTCAGCCAAAAGGCCTACAGAGAAAATAAGCCCAGATTCGTGTCAGTCGCGTCGAGACCTGTATTCGGTTCAAAAATGAAGCCAATCGAAGAAATTTTATTTTCTAAACTTTAACTGGCCATAACTCCTAAACTATAACAGATAGAGCGAAAATAAGCTTAATCGATGATCACTTTTTTTCAACTTTAAATGCCCATAGCTTCTCAGCCAAAAGGCCTACAGAGAAAATAAGCTCAGATTCGTGTAAGTCGCGTCGAGACCTGTATTCGTTGCAAAAATGAAGCCAATCGAAGAAATTTTATTTTCTAAACTTTAACTGGCCATAACTCCTAAACTTTAACAGATAGAGCGAAAATAAGCTTAATCGGTGATTACTTTTTCTCAACTTTAAATGCCCATAGCTTCTCAGCCAAAAGGCCTACAGAGAAAATAAGCCCAGATTCGTGTCAGTCGCGTCGAGACCTGTATTCGGTGCAAAAATGAAGCCAATCGAAGAAATTTTATTTTCTAAACTTTAACTGGCCATAACTCCTAAACTATAGCAGATAGAGCGAAAATAAGCTTAATCGATGATAACTTTTTTTCAACTTTAAATGCCCATAGCTTCTCAGCCAAAAGGCCTACAGAGAAAATAAGCCCAGATTCGTGTCAGTCACGTCGAGACCTGTATTCGGTTCAAAAATGAAGCCAATCGAAGAAATTTTATTTTCTAAACTTAAACTGGTCATAACTCCTAAACTATAACAGATAGAGCGAAAATAAGCTTAATCGATGATCACTTTTTCTCAACTTTAAATGCCCATAGCTTCTCAGCCAAACGGCCTACAGAGAAAATAAGCCCAGATTCGTGTCAGTCGCGTCGAGACCTGTATTCGGTGCAAAAATGAAGCCAATCGACGAAATTTTATTTTCTAAACTTAAACTGGCCATAACTCCTAAGCTATAACAGATAGAGCGAAAATAAGCTTAATCGGTGATTACTTTTTCTCAACTTTAAATGCCCATAGCTTCTCAGCCAAAAGGCCTACAGAGAAAATAAGCCCAGATTCGTGTCAGTCGCGTCGAGACCTGTATTCGTTGCAAAAATGAAGCCAATCGAAGAAATTTTATGTTCTAAGCTTTAACTGGCCATAACTCCTAAACTATAGCAGATAGAGCGAAAATAAGCTTAATCGATGATCACTTTTTCTCAACTTTAAATGCCCATAGCTTCTCAGCCAAAAGGCCTACAGAGAAAATAAGCTCAGATTCGTGTAAGTCGCGTCGAGACCTGTATTCGTTGCAAAAATGAAGCCAATCGAAGAAATTTTATTTTCTAAACTTAAACTGGTCATAACTCCTAAACTATAACAGATAGAGCGAAAATAAGCTTAATCGATGATCACTTTTTCTCAACTTTAAATGCCCATAGCTTCTCAACCAAAAGGCCTACAGAGAAAATAAGCCCAGATTCGTGTCAGTCGCGTCGAGACCTGTATTCGTTGCAAAAATGAAGCCAATCGAAGAAATTTTATGTTCTAAGCTTTAACTGGCCATAACTCCTAAACTATAACAGATAGAGCGAAAATAAGCTTAATCGATGATCACTTTTTTTCAACTTTAAATGCCCATAGCTTCTCAGCCAAAAGGCCTACAGAGAAAATAAGCCCAGATTCGTGTCAGTCGCGTCGAGACCTGTATTCGGTTCAAAAATGAAGCCAATCGAAGAAATTTTATTTTCTAAACTTTAACTGGCCATAACTCCTAAACTATAACAGATAGAGCGAAAATAAGCTTAATCGATGATCACTTTTTTTCAACTTTAAATGCCCATAGCTTCTCAGCCAAAAGGCCTACAGAGAAAATAAGCTCAGATTCGTGTAAGTCGCGTCGAGACCTGTATTCGTTGCAAAAATGAAGCCAATCGAAGAAATTTTATTTTCTAAACTTTAACTGGCCATAACTCCTAAACTTTAACAGATAGAGCGAAAATAAGCTTAATCGGTGATTACTTTTTCTCAACTTTAAATGCCCATAGCTTCTCAGCCAAAAGGCCTACAGAGAAAATAAGCCCAGATTCGTGTCAGTCGCGTCGAGACCTGTATTCGGTGCAAAAATGAAGCCAATCGAAGAAATTTTATTTTCTAAACTTTAACTGGCCATAACTCCTAAACTATAACAGATAGAGCGAAAATAAGCTTAATCGATGATCACTTTTTTTCAACTTTAAATGCCCATAGCTTCTCAGCCAAAAGGCCTACAGAGAAAATAAGCTCAGATTCGTGTAAGTCGCGTCGAGACCTGTATTCGGTGCAAAAATGAAGCCAATCGACGAAATTTTATTTTCTAAACTTAAACTGGTCATAACTCCTAAACTATAACAGATAGAGCGAAAATAAGCTTAATCGATGATCACTTTTTCTCAACTTTAAATGCCCATAGCTTCTCAACCAAAAGGCCTACAGAGAAAATAAGCCCAGATTCGTGTCAGTCGCGTCGAGACCTGTATTCGTTGCAAAAATGAAGCCAATCGAAGAAATTTTATGTTCTAAGCTTTAACTGGCCATAACTCCTAAACTATAACAGATAGAGCGAAAATAAGCTTAATCGATGATCACTTTTTTTCAACTTTAAATGCCCATAGCTTCTCAGCCAAAAGGCCTACAGAGAAAATAAGCCCAGATTCGTGTCAGTCACGTCGAGACCTGTATTCGGTTCAAAAATGAAGCCAATCGAAGAAATTTTATTTTCTAAACTTTAACTGGCCATAACTCCTAAACTATAACAGATAGAGCGAAAATAAGCTTAATCGATGATCACTTTTTTTCAACTTTAAATGCCCATAGCTTCTCAGCCAAAAGGCCTACAGAGAAAATAAGCTCAGATTCGTGTAAGTCGCGTCGAGACCTGTATTCGTTGCAAAAATGAAGCCAATCGAAAAAATTTTATTTTCTAAACTTTAACTGGCCATAACTCCTAAACTTTAACAGATAGAGCGAAAATAAGCTTAATCGGTGATTACTTTTTCTCAACTTTAAATGCCCATAGCTTCTCAGCCAAAAGGCCTACAGAGAAAATAAGCCCAGATTCGTGTCAGTCGCGTCGAGACCTGTATTCGGTGCAAAAATGAAGCCAATCGAAGAAATTTTATTTTCTAAACTTTAACTGGCCATAACTCCTAAACTATAGCAGATAGAGCGAAAATAAGCTTAATCGATGATAACTTTTTCTCAACTTTAAATGCCCATAGCTTCTCAGCCAAACGGCCTACAGAGAAAATAAGCCCAGATTCGTGTCAGTCGCGTCGAGACCTGTATTCGGTGCAAAAATGAAGCCAATCGACGAAATTTTATTTTCTAAACTTAAACTGGCCATAACTCCTAAGCTATAACAGATAGAGCGAAAATAAGCTTAATCGGTGATTACTTTTTCTCAACTTTAAATGCCCATAGCTTCTCAGCCAAAAGGCCTACAGAGAAAATAAGCCCAGATTCGTGTCAGTCGCGTCGAGACCTGTATTCGTTGCAAAAATGAAGCCAATCGAAGAAATTTTATGTTCTAAGCTTTAACTGGCCATAACTCCTAAACTATAGCAGATAGAGCGAAAATAAGCTTAATCGATGATCACTTTTTCTCAACTTTAAATGCCCATAGCTTCTCAGCCAAAAGGCCTACAGAGAAAATAAGCTCAGATTCGTGTAAGTCGCGTCGAGACCTGTATTCGTTGCAAAAATGAAGCCAATCGAAGAAATTTTATTTTCTAAACTTTAACTGGCCATAACTCCTAAACTTTAACAGATAGAGCGAAAATAAGCTTAATCGGTGATTACTTTTTCTCAACTTTAAATGCCCATAGCTTCTCAGCCAAAAGGCCTACAGAGAAAATAAGCTCAGATTCGTGTAAGTCGCGTCGAGACCTGTATTCGTTGCAAAAATGAAGCCAATCGAAGAAATTTTATTTTCTAAACTTTAACTGGCCATAACTCCTAAACTATAACAGATAGAGCGAAAATAAGCTTAATCGATGATCACTTTTTTTCAACTTTAAATGCCCATAGCTTCTCAGCCAAAAGGCCTACAGAGAAAATAAGCTCAGATTCGTGTAAGTCGCGTCGAGACCTGTATTCGTTGCAAAAATGAAGCCAATCGAAGAAATTTTATTTTCTAAACTTTAACTGGCCATAACTCCTAAACTTTAACAGATAGAGCGAAAATAAGCTTAATCGATGATCACTTTTTCTCAACTTTAAATGCCCATAGCTTCTCAGCCAAAAGGCCTACAGAGAAAATAAGCCCAGATTCGTGTAAGTCGCGTCGAGACCTGTATTCGTTGCAAAAATGAAGCCAATCGAAGAAATTTTATTTTCTAAACTTTAACTGGCCATAACTCCTAAACTTTAACAGATAGAGCGAAAATAAGCTTAATCGATGATCACTTTTTTTCAACTTTTTTCAACCCATAGCTTCTCAGCCAAAAGGCCTACAGAGAAAATAAGCCCAGATTCGTGTCAGTCGCGTCGAGACCTGTATTCGGTGCAAAAATGAAGCCAATCGAAGAAATTTTATTTTCTAAACTTTAACTGGCCATAACTCCTAAACTATAACAGATAGAGCGAAAATAAGCTTAATCGATGATCACTTTTTTTCAACTTTTTTCAACCCATAGCTTCTCAGCCAAAAGGCCTACAGAGAAAATAAGCCCAGATTCGTGTAAGCCGCGTCGAGACCTGTATTCGTTGCAAAAATGAAGCCAATCGAAGAAATTTTATTTTCTAAACTTTAACTGGCCATAACTCCTAAACTTTAACAGATAGAGCGAAAATAAGCTTAATCGGTGATTACTTTTTCTCAACTTTAAATGCCCATAGCTTCTCAGCCAAAAGGCCTACAGAGAAAATAAGCCCAGATTCGTGTAAGTCGCGTCGAGACCTGTATTCGTTGCAAAAATGAAGCCAATCGAAGAAATATTATTTTCTAAACTTTAACTGGCCATAACTCCTAAACTATAGCAGATAGAGCGTAAATAAGCTGAATCGATGATCACTTTTTCTCAACTTTAAATGCCCATAGCTTCTCAGCCAAAAGGCCTACAGAGAAAATAAGCCCAGATACGTGTAAGTCGCGTCGAGACCTGTATTCGTTGCAAAAATGAAGCCAATCGAAGAAATTTTATTTTCTAAACTTTAACTGGCCATAACTCCTAAACTATAACAGATAGAGCGAAAATAAGCTTAATCGATGATCACTTTTTCTCAACTTTAAATGCCCATAGCTTCTCAACCAAAAGGCCTACAGAGAAAATAAGCCCAGATTCGTGTCAGTCGCGTCGAGACCTGTATTCGGTGCAAAAATGAAGCCAATCGAAGAAATTTTATTTTCTAAACTTTAACTGGCCATAACTCCTAAACTATAACAGATAGAGCGAAAATAAGCTTAATCGGTGATCACTTTTTTTCAACTTTAAATGCCCATAGCTTCTCAGCCAAAAGGCCTACAGAGAAAATAAGCCCAGATTCGTGTAAGCCGCGTCGAGACCTGTATTCGTTGCAAAAATGAAGCCAATCGAAGAAATTTTATTTTCTAAACTTTAACTGGCCATAACTCCTAAACTATAACAGATAGAGCGAAAATAAGCTTAATCGGTGATCACTTTTTTTCAACTTTAAATGCCCATAGCTTCTCAGCCAAAAGGCCTACAGAGAAAATAAGCCCAGATTCGTGTCAGTCGCGTCGAGACCTGTATTCGGTGCAAAAATGAAGCCAATCGAAGAAATTTTATTTTCTAAACTTTAACTGGCCATAACTCCTAAACTATAACAGATAGAGCGAAAATAAGCTTAATCGATGATCACTTTTTTTCAACTTTTTTCAACCCATAGCTTCTCAGCCAAAAGGCCTACAGAGAAAATAAGCCCAGATTCGTGTAAGCCGCGTCGAGACCTGTATTCGTTGCAAAAATGAAGCCAATCGAAGAAATATTATTTTCTAAACTTTAACTGGCCATAACTCCTAAACTATAGCAGATAGAGCGTAAATAAGCTTAATCGATGATCACTTTTTCTCAACTTTAAATGCCCATAGCTTCTCAGCCAAAAGGCCTACAGAGAAAATAAGCCCAGATACGTGTAAGTCGCTTCGAGACCTGTATTCGTTGCAAAAATGAAGCCAATCGAAGAAATTTTATTTTCTAAACTTTAACTGGCCATAACTCCTAAACTATAACAGATAGAGCGAAAATAAGCTTAATCGATGATCACTTTTTCTCAACTTTAAATGCCCATAGCTTCTCAACCAAAAGGCCTACAGAGAAAATAAGCCCAGATTCGTGTCAGTCGCGTCGAGACCTGTATTCGGTGCAAAAATGAAGCCAATCGACGAAATTTTATTTTCTAATCTTAAACTGGCCATAACTCCTAAACTATAACAGATAGAGCGAAAATAAGCTTAATCGGTGATCACTTTTTTTCAACTTTAAATGCCCATAGCTTCTCAGCCAAAAGGCCTACAGAGAAAATAAGCCCAGATTCGTGTCAGTCGCGTCGAGACCTGTATTCGGTGCAAAAATGAAGCCAATCGAAGAAATTTTATTTTCTAAACTTTAACTGGCCTTAACTCCTAAACTATAAAAGATAGAGCGAAAATAAGCTTAATCGGTGATCACTTTTTTTCAACTTTAAATGCCCATAGCTTCTCAGCCAAAAGGCCTACAGAGAAAATAAGCCCAGATTCGTGTCAGTCGCGTCGAGACCTGTATTCGGTGCAAAAATGAAGCCAATCGAAGAAATTTTATTTTCTAAACTTTAACTGGCCATAACTCCTAAACTTCAACAGATAGAGCAAAAATAAGCTTAATCGGTGATCACTTTTTCTCAACTTTAAATGCCCATAGCTTCTCAGCCAAAAGGCCTACAGAGAAAATAAGCCCAGATTCGTGTAAGTCGCGTCGAGACCTGTATTCGTTGCAAAAATGAAGCCAATGGAAGAAATTTTATTTTCTAAACTTTAACTGGCCATAACTCCTAAACTATAACAGATAGAGCGAAAACAAGCTTAATCGATGATCACTTTTTTTCAACTTTAAATGCCCATAGCTTCTCAGCCAAAAGGCCTACAGAGAAAATAAGCCCAGATACGTGTAAGTCGCGTCGAGACCTGTATTCGTTGCAAAAATGAAGCCAATCGAAGAAATTTTATTTTCTAAACTTTAACTGGCCATAACTCCTAAACTATAACAGATAGAGCGAAAATAAGCTTAATCGATGATCACTTTTTCTCAACTTTAAATGCCCATAGCTTCTCAACCAAAAGGCCTACAGAGAAAATAAGCCCAGATTCGTGTCAGTCGCGTCGAGACCTGTATTCGGTGCAAAAATGAAGCCAATCGAAGAAATTTTATTTTCTAAACTTTAACTGGCCTTAACTCCTAAACTATAACAGATAGAGCGAAAATAAGCTTAATCGGTGATCACTTTTTTTCAACTTTAAATGCCCATAGCTTCTCAGCCAAAAGGCCTACAGAGAAAATAAGCCCAGATTCGTGTCAGTCGCGTCGAGACCTGTATTCGGTGCAAATATGAAGCCAATCGAAGAAATTTTATTTTCTAAACTTTAACTGGCCATAACTCCTAAACTATAACAGATAGAGCGAAAATAAGCTTAATCGATGATCACTTTTTTTCAACTTTTTTCAACCCATAGCTTCTCAGCCAAAAGGCCTACAGAGAAAATAAGCCCAGATTCGTGTAAGCCGCGTCGAGACCTGTATTCGTTGCAAAAATGAAGCCAATCGAAGAAATTTTATTTTCTAAACTTTAACTGGCCATAACTCCTAAACTTTAACAGATAGAGCGAAGATAAGCTTAATCGGTGATTACTTTTTCTCAACTTTAAATGCCCATAGCTTCTCAGCCAAAAGGCCTACAGAGAAAATAAGCCCAGATTCGTGTAAGTCGCGTCGAGACCTGTATTCGTTGCAAAAATGAAGCCAATCGAAGAAATATTATTTTCTAAACTTTAACTGGCCATAACTCCTAAACTATAGCAGATAGAGCGTAAATAAGCTTAATCGATGATCACTTTTTCTCAACTTTAAATGCCCATAGCTTCTCAGCCAAAAGGCCTACAGAGAAAATAAGCCCAGATTCGTGTAAGTCGCGTCGAGACCTGTATTCGGTGCAAAAATGAAGCCAATCGACGAAATTTTATTTTCTAATCTTAAACTGGCCATAACTCCTAAACTATAAAAGATAGAGCGAAAATAAGCTTAATCGGTGATTACTTTTTTTCAACTTTAAATGCCCATAGCTTCTCAGCCAAAAGGCCTACAGAGAAAATAAGCCCAGATTCGTGTCAGTCGCGTCGAGACCTGTATTCGGTGCAAAAATGAAGCCAATCAAAGAAATTTTATTTTCTAAACTTTAACTGGCCTTAACTCCTAAACTATAACAGATAGAGCGAAAATAAGCTTAATCGGTAATCACTTTTTTTCAACTTTAAATGCCCATAGCTTCTCAGCCAAAAGGCCTACAGAGAAAATAAGCCCAGATTCGTGTCAGTCGCGTCGAGACCTGTATTCGTTGCAAAAATGAAGCCAATCGAAGAATTTTTATGTTCTAAACTTTAACTGGCCATAACTCCTAAACTATAGCAGATAGAGCGAAAATAAGCTTAATCGGTGATCACTTTTTCTCAACTTTAAATGCCCATAGCTTCTCAGCCAAAAGGCCTACAGAGAAAATAAGCCCAGATTCGTGTCAGTCGCGTCGAGACCTGTATTCGGTGCAAAAATGAAGCCAATCGAAGAAATTTTATTTTCTAAACTTTAACTGGCCTTAACTCCTAAACTATAACAGATAGAGCGAAAATAAGCTTAATCGGTGATCACTTTTTTTCAACTTTAAATGCCCATAGCTTCTCAGCCAAAAGGCCTACAGAGAAAATAAGCCCAGATTCGTGTCAGTCGCGTCGAGACCTGTATTCGGTGCAAATATGAAGCCAATCGAAGAAATTTTATTTTCTAAACTTTAACTGGCCATAACTCCTAAACTATAACAGATAGAGCGAAAATAAGCTTAATCGATGATCACTTTTTTTCAACTTTTTTCAACCCATAGCTTCTCAGCCAAAAGGCCTACAGAGAAAATAAGCCCAGATTCGTGTAAGCCGCGTCGAGACCTGTATTCGTTGCAAAAATGAAGCCAATCGAAGAAATTTTATTTTCTAAACTTTAACTGGCCATAACTCCTAAACTTTAACAGATAGAGCGAAGATAAGCTTAATCGGTGATTACTTTTTCTCAACTTTAAATGCCCATAGCTTCTCAGCCAAAAGGCCTACAGAGAAAATAAGCCCAGATTCGTGTAAGTCGCGTCGAGACCTGTATTCGTTGCAAAAATGAAGCCAATCGAAGAAATATTATTTTCTAAACTTTAACTGGCCATAACTCCTAAACTATAGCAGATAGAGCGTAAATAAGCTTAATCGATGATCACTTTTTCTCAACTTTAAATGCCCATAGCTTCTCAGCCAAAAGGCCTACAGAGAAAATAAGCCCAGATTCGTGTAAGTTGCGTCGAGACCTGTATTCGGTGCAAAAATGAAGCCAATCGACGAAATATTATTTTCTAATCTTAAACTGGCCATAACTCCTAAACTATAACAGATAGAGCGAAAATAAGCTTAATCGGTGATTACTTTTTTTCAACTTTAAATGCCCATAGCTTCTCAGCCAAAAGGCCTACAGAGAAAATAAGCCCAGATTCGTGTCAGTCGCGTCGAGACCTGTATTCGGTGCAAAAATGAAGCCAATCAAAGAAATTTTATTTTCTAAACTTTAACTGGCCTTAACTCCTAAACTATAACAGATAGAGCGAAAATAAGCTTAATCGGTGATCACTTTTTTTCAACTTTAAATGCCCATAGCTTCTCAGCCAAAAGGCCTACAGAGAAAATAAGCCCAGATTCGTGTCAGTCGCGTCGAGACCTGTATTCGGTGCAAATATGAAGCCAATCGAAGAAATTTTATTTTCTAAACTTTAACTGGCCATAACTCCTAAACTATAACAGATAGAGCGAAAATAAGCTTAATCGATGATCACTTTTTTTCAACTTTTTTCAACCCATAGCTTCTCAGCCAAAAGGCCTACAGAGAAAATAAGCCCAGATTCGTGTAAGCCGCGTCGAGACCTGTATTCGTTGCAAAAATGAAGCCAATCGAAGAAATTTTATTTTCTAAACTTTAACTGGCCATAACTCCTAAACTTTAACAGATAGAGCGAAGATAAGCTTAATCGGTGATTACTTTTTCTCAACTTTAAATGCCCATAGCTTCTCAGCCAAAAGGCCTACAGAGAAAATAAGCCCAGATTCGTGTAAGTCGCGTCGAGACCTGTATTCGTTGCAAAAATGAAGCCAATCGAAGAAATATTATTTTCTAAACTTTAACTGGCCATAACTCCTAAACTATAGCAGATAGAGCGTAAATAAGCTTAATCGATGATCACTTTTTCTCAACTTTAAATGCCCATAGCTTCTCAGCCAAAAGGCCTACAGAGAAAATAAGCCCAGATTCGTGTAAGTTGCGTCGAGACCTGTATTCGGTGCAAAAATGAAGCCAATCGACGAAATATTATTTTCTAATCTTAAACTGGCCATAACTCCTAAACTATAACAGATAGAGCGAAAATAAGCTTAATCGGTGATTACTTTTTTTCAACTTTAAATGCCCATAGCTTCTCAGCCAAAAGGCCTACAGAGAAAATAAGCCCAGATTCGTGTCAGTCGCGTCGAGACCTGTATTCGGTGCAAAAATGAAGCCAATCAAAGAAATTTTATTTTCTAAACTTTAACTGGCCTTAACTCCTAAACTATAACAGATAGAGCGAAAATAAGCTTAATCGGTAATCACTTTTTTTCAACTTTAAATGCCCATAGCTTCTCAGCCAAAAGGCCTACAGAGAAAATAAGCCCAGATTCGTGTCAGTCGCGTCGAGACCTGTATTCGGTGCAAAAATGAAGCCAATCGAAGAAATTTTATTTTCTAAACTTTAACTGGCCATAACTCCTAAACTATAACAGATAGAGCGAAAACAAGCTTAATCGATGATCACTTTTTTTCAACTTTAAATGCCCATAGCTTCTCAGCCAAAAGGCCTACAGAGAAAATAAGCCCAGATTCGTGTCAGTCGCGTCGAGACCTGTATTCGGTGCAAAAATGAAGCCAATCGAAGAAATTTTATTTTCTAAACTTTAACTGGCCATAACTCCTAAACTATAACAGATAGAGCGAAAACAAGCTTAATCGGTGATCACTTTTTCTCAACTTTAAATGCCCATAGCTTCTCAGCCAAAAGGCCTACAGAGAAAATAAGCCCAGATTCGTGTCAGTCGCGTCGAGACCTGTATTCGGTGCAAAAATGAAGCCAATCGAAGAAATTTTACTTTCTAAACTTTAACTGGCCATAACTCCAAAACTATAACAGATAGAGCGAAAATAAGCTTAATCGATGATCGCTTTTTCTCAACTTTAAATGCCCATAGCTTCTCAGCCAAAAGGCCTACAGAGAAAATAAGCCCAGATTCGTGTAAGTCGCGTCGAGACCTGTATTAGTTGCAAAAATGAAGCCAATCGAAGAAATTTTATTTTCTAAACTTCAACTGGCCATAACTCCTAAGCTATAACAGATAGAGCGAAAATAAGCTTAATCGGTGATCACTTTTTCTCAACTTTAAATGCCCATAGCTTCTCAGCCAAAAGGCCTACAGAGAAAAAAAGCCCAGATTCGTGTCAGTCGCGTCGAAACCTGTATTCGTTGCAAAAATGAAGCCAATCGAAGAAATTTTATTTTCTAAACTTTAACTGGCCTTAACTCCTAAACTATAACAGATAGAGCGAAAATAAGCTTAATCGATGATCACTTTTTCTCAACTTTAAATGCACATAGCTTTTCAGCCAAAATGCCTACAGAGAAAATAAGCCCAGATTCGCGTCAGTCGCGTCGAAACCTGTATTCGTTGCAAAAATAAAGCCAATCGAAGAAATTTTATTTTCTAAACTTTAACTGCCCATAACTCCTAAACTATAACAGATAGAGCGAAAATAAGCTTAATCGATGATCACTTTTTCTCAACTTTAAATGCCCATAGCTTCTCAGCCAAAAGGCCTACAGAGAAAATAAGCCCAGATTCGTGTCAGTCGCGTCGAGACCTGTATTCGTTGCAAAAATGAAGCCAATCGAAGAATTTTTATGTTCTAAACTTTAACTGGCCATAACTCCTAAACTATAGCAGATAGAGCGAAAATAAGCTTAATCGGTGATCACTTTTTCAAACTTTAAATGCCCATAGCTTCTCAGCCAAAAGGCCTACAGAGAAAATAAGCCCAGATTCGTGTCAGTCGCGTCGAGACCTGTATTCGGTGCAAAAATGAAGCCAATCGAAGAAATTTTATTTTCTAAACTTTAACTGGCCATAACTCCTAAACTATAACAGATATAGCGAAAATAAGCTTAATCGGTGATCACTTTTTCTCAACTTTAAATGCCCATAGCTTCTTAGCCAAAAGGCCTACAGAGAAAATAAGCCCAGATTCGTGTCAGTCGCGTCGAGACCTGTATTCGGTGCAAAAATGAAGCCAATCGAAGAAATTTTACTTTCTAAACTTTAACTGGCCATAACTCCAAAACTATAACAGATAGAGCGAAAATAAGCTTAATCGATGATCGCTTTTTCTCAACTTTAAATGCCCATAGCTTCTCAGCCAAAAGGCCTACAGAGAAAATAAGCACAGATTCGTGTAAGTCGCGTCGAGACCTGTATTAGTTGCAAAAATGAAGCCAATCGAAGAAATTTTATTTTCTAAACTTCAACTGGCCATAACTCCTAAGCTATAACAGATAGAGCGAAAATAAGCTTAATCGGTGATCACTTTTTCTCAACTTTAAATGCCCATAGCTTCTCAGCCAAAAGGCCTACAGAGAAAAAAAGCCCAGATTCGTGTCAGTCGCGTCGAAACCTGTATTCGTTGCAAAAATGAAGCCAATCGAAGAAATTTTATTTTCTAAACTTTAACTGGCCTTAACTCCTAAACTATAACAGATAGAGCGAAAATAAGCTTAATCGATGATCACTTTTTCTCAACTTTAAATGCACATAGCTTTTCAGCCAAAATGCCTACAGAGAAAATAAGCCCAGATTCGCGTCAGTCGCGTCGAAACCTGTATTCGTTGCAAAAATAAAGCCAATCGAAGAAATTTTATTTTCTAAACTTTAACTGCCCATAACTCCTAAACTATAACAGATAGAGCGAAAATAAGCTTAATCGATGATCACTTTTTCTCAACTTTAAATGCCCATAGCTTCTCAGCCAAAAGGCCTACAGAGAAAATAAGCCCAGATTCGTGTATTCGGTGCAAAAATGAAGCCAATCGAAGAAATTTTATTTTCTAAACTTTAACTGGCCTTAACTCCTAAACTATAACAGATAGAGCGAAAATAAGCTTAATCGACGATCACTTTTTCTCAACTTTAAATGCACATAGCTTTTCAGCCAAAATGCCTACAGAGAAAATAAGCCCAGATTCGCGTCAGTCGCGTCGAAACCTGTATTCGTTGCAAAAATAAAGCCAATCGAAGAAATTTTATTTTCTAAACTTTAACTGCCCATATCTCCTAAACTATAACAGATAGAGCGAAAATAAGCTTAATCGATGATCACTTTTTCTCAACTTTAAATGCCCATAGCTTCTCAGCCAAAAGGCCTACAGAGAAAATAAGCCCAGATTCGTGTATTCGGTGCAAAAATGAAGCCAATCGAAGAAATTTTATTTTCTAAGCTTTAACTGGCCATAACTCGTTAACTATAATAGATAGAGCGAAAATAAGCTTAATCGATGATCACTTTTTCTCAACTTTAAATGCCCATAGCTTCTCAGCCAAAAGGCCTACAGAGAAAATAAGCCCAGCCAATCGAAGAAATTTTATTTTTTAAACTTTAACTGGCCATAACTCCTAAACTATAACAGATAGAGCGAAAATAAGCTTAATCGATGATCACTTTTTTTCAACTTTAAATGCCCATAGCTTCTCAGCCAAAAGGCCTACAGAGAAAATAAGCCCAGATTCGTGTAAGTCGCGTCGAGACCTGTATTCGTTGCAAACATGAAGCCAATCGACGAAATTTTATTTTCTAAACTTTAACTGGCCATAACTCCTAAACTATAACAGATAGAGCGAAAATAAGCTTAATCGATGATCACTTTTTTTCAACTTTAAATGCCCATAGCTTCTCAGCCAAAAGGCCTACAGAGAAAATAAGTCCAGATTCGTGTAAGTCGCGTCGAGACCTTTATTCGTTGCAAAAATGAAGCCAATCGAAGAAATTTTATTTTCTAAACTTTAACTGGCCATAACTCCTAAACTATAACAGATATAGCGAAAATAAGCTTAATCGGTGATCACTTTTTCTCAACTTTAAATGCCCATAGCTTCTCAGCCAAAAGGCCTACAGAGAAAAAACGCCCAGATTCGTGTCAGTCGCGTCGAGACCTGTATTCGGTGCAAAAATGAAGCCAATCGAAGAAATTTTATTTTCTAAACTTTAACTGGCCATAACTCCTAAACTATAACAGATAGAGCGAAAATAAGCTTAATCGATGATCACTTTTTTTCAACTTTAAATGCCCATAGCTTCTCAGCCAAAAGGCCTACAGAGAAAATAAGTCCAGATTCGTGTAAGTCGCGTCGAGACCTGTATTAGTTGCAAAAATAAAGCCAATCGAAGAAATTTTATTTTCTAAACTTTAACTGCCCATAACTCCTAAACTATAACAGATAGAGCGAAAATAAGCTTAATCGATGATCACTTTTTCTCAACTTTAAATGCCCATAGCTTCTCAGCCAAAAGGCCTACAGAGAAAATAAGCCCAGATTCGTGTATTCGGTGCAAAAATGAAGCCAATCGAAGAAATTTTATTTTCTAAGCTTTAACTGGCCATAACTCGTTAACTATAATAGATAGAGCGAAAATAAGCTTAATCGATGATCACTTTTTCTCAACTTTAAATGCCCATAGCTTCTCAGCCAAAAGGCCTACAGAGAAAATAAGCCCAGCCAATCGAAGAAATTTTATTTTTTAAACTTTAACTGGCCATAACTCCTAAACTATAACAGATAGAGCGAAAATAAGCTTAATCGATGATCACTTTTTTTCAACTTTAAATGCCCATAGCTTCTCAGCCAAAAGGCCTACAGAGAAAATAAGCCCAGATTCGTGTAAGTCGCGTCGAGACCTGTATTCGTTGCAAAAATGAAGCCAATCGACGAAATTTTATTTTCTAAACTTTAACTGGCCATAACTCCAAAACTATAACATATATAGCGAAAATAAGCTTAATCGGTGATTACTTTTTCTCAACTTTAAATGCCCATAGCTTCTCAGCCAAAAGGCCTACAGAGAAAATAAGCCCAGATTCGTGTAAGCCGCGTCGAGACCTGTATTCGTTGCAAAAATGAAGCCAATCGAAGAAATTTTATTTTCTAAACTTTAACTGGCCATAACTCCTAAACTTTAACAGATAGAGCGAAGATAAGCTTAATCGGTGATTACTTTTTCTCAACTTTAAATGCCCATAGCTTCTCAGCCAAAAGGCCTACAGAGAAAATAAGCCCAGATTCGTGTAAGTCGCGTCGAGACCTGTATTCGTTGCAAAAATGAAGCCAATCGAAGAAATATTATTTTCTAAACTTTAACTGGCCATAACTCCTAAACTATAGCAGATAGAGCGTAAATAAGCTTAATCGATGATCACTTTTTCTCAACTTTAAATGCCCATAGCTTCTCAGCCAAAAGGCCTACAGAGAAAATAAGCCCAGATTCGTGTAAGTCGCGTCGAGACCTGTATTCGGTGCAAAAATGAAGCCAATCGACGAAATTTTATTTTCTAATCTTAAACTGGCCATAACTCCTAAACTATAACAGATAGAGCGAAAATAAGCTTAATCGGTGATTACTTTTTTTCAACTTTAAATGCCCATAGCTTCTCAGCCAAAAGGCCTACAGAGAAAATAAGCCCAGATTCGTGTCAGTCGCGTCGAGACCTGTATTCGGTGCAAAAATGAAGCCAATCAAAGAAATTTTATTTTCTAAACTTTAACTGGCCTTAACTCCTAAACTATAACAGAAAGAGCGAAAATAAGCTTAATCGGTGATCACTTTTTTTCAACTTTAAATGCCCATAGCTTCTCAGCCAAAAGGCCTACAGAGAAAATAAGCCCAGATTCGTGTCAGTCGCGTCGAGACCTGTATTCGGTTCAAAAATGAAGCCAATCGAAGAAATTTTATTTTCTAAACTTTAACTGGCCATAACTCCTAAACTATAACAGATAGAGCGAAAACAAGCTTAATCGATGATCACTTTTTTTCAACTTTAAATGCCCATAGCTTCTCAGCCAAAAGGCCTACAGAGAAAATAAGCCCAGATTCGTGTCAGTCGCGTCGAGACCTGTATTCGTTGCAAAAATGAAGCCAATCGAAGAAATTTTATTTTCTAAACTTTAACTGGCCTTAACTCCTAAACTATAACAGATAGAGCGAAAATAAGCTTAATCGATGATCACTTTTTCTCAACTTTAAATGCACATAGCTTTTCAGCCAAAATGCCTACAGAGAAAATAAGCCCAGATTCGCGTCAGTCGCGTCGAAACCTGTATTCGTTGCAAAAATAAAGCCAATCGAAGAAATTTTATTTTCTAAACTTTAACTGCCCATAACTCCTAAACTATAACAGATAGAGCGAAAATAAGCTTAATCGATGATCACTTTTTCTCAACTTTAAATGCCCATAGCTTCTCAGCCAAAAGGCCTACAGAGAAAATAAGCCCAGATTCGTGTATTCGGTGCAAAAATGAAGCCAATCGAAGAAATTTTATTTTCTAAGCTTTAACTGGCCATAACTCGTTAACTATAATAGATAGAGCGAAAATAAGCTTAATCGATGATCACTTTTTCTCAACTTTAAATGCCCATAGCTTCTCAGCCAAAAGGCTTACAGAGAAAATAAGCCCAGCCAATCGAAGAAATTTTATTTTTTAAACTTTAACTGGCCATAACTCCTAAACTATAACAGATAGAGCGAAAATAAGCTTAATCGATGATCACTTTTTTTCAACTTTAAATGCCCATAGCTTCTCAGCCAAAAGGCCTACAGAGAAAATAAGCCCAGATTCGTGTAAGTCGCGTCGAGACCTGTATTCGTTGCAAAAATGAAGCCAATCGACGAAATTTTATTTTCTAAACTTTAACTGGCCATAACTCCTAAACTATAACAGATAGAGCGAAAATAAGCTTAATCGATGATCACTTTTTTTCAACTTTAAATGCCCATAGCTTCTCAGCCAAAAGGCCTACAGAGAAAATAAGTCCAGATTCGTGTAAGTCGCGTCGAGACCTGTATTCGTTGCAAAAATGAAGCCAATCGAAGAAATTTTATTTTCTAAACTTTAACTGGCCATAACTCCTAAACTATAACAGATATAGCGAAAATAAGCTTAATCGGTGATCACTTTTTCTCAACTTTAAATGCCCATAGCTTCTCAGCCAAAAGGCCTACAGAGAAAAAACGCCCAGATTCGTGTCAGTCGCGTCGAGACCTGTATTCGGTGCAAAAATGAAGCCAATCGAAGAAATTTTATTTTCTAAACTTTAACTGGCCATAACTCCTAAACTATAACAGATAGAGCGAAAATAAGCTTAATCGATGATCACTTTTTTTCAACTTTAAATGCCCATAGCTTCTCAGCCAAAAGGCCTACAGAGAAAATAAGTCCAGATTCGTGTAAGTCGCGTCGAGACCTGTATTAGTTGCAAAAATAAAGCCAATAGAAGAAATTTTATTTTCTAAACTTTAACTGCCCATAACTCCTAAACTATAACAGATAGAGCGAAAATAAGCTTAATCGATGATCACTTTTTCTCAACTTTAAATGCCCATAGCTTCTCAGCCAAAAGGCCTACAGAGAAAATAAGCCCAGATTCGTGTATTCGGTGCAAAAATGAAGCCAATCGAAGAAATTTTATTTTCTAAGCTTTAACTGGCCATAACTCGTTAACTGTAATAGATAGAGCGAAAATAAGCTTAATCGATGATCACTTTTTCTCAACTTTAAATGCCCATAGCTTCTCAGCCAAAAGGCCTACAGAGAAAATAAGTCCAGATTCGTGTAAGTCGCGTCGAGACCTGTATTAGTTGCAAAAATAAAGCCAATAGAAGAAATTTTATTTTCTAAACTTTAACTGGCCATAACTCCTAAACTATAACAGATAGAGCGAAAATAAGCTTAATCGATGATCACTTTTTTTCAACTTTAAATGCCCATAGCTTCTCAGCCAAAAGGCCTACAGAGAAAATAAGCCCAGATTCGTGTAAGTCGCGTCGAGACCTGTATTCGTTGCAAAAATGAAGCCAATCGACGAAATTTTATTTTCTAAACTTTAACTGGCCATAACTCCAAAACTATAACAGATATAGCGAAAATAAGCTTAATCGGTGATCACTTTTTCTCAACTTTAAATGCCCATAGCTTCTCAGCCAAAAGGCCTACAGAGAAAATAAGCCCAGATTCGTCTAAGTCGCGTCGAGACCTGTATTAGTTGCAAAAATGAAGCCAATCGAAGAAATTTTATTTTCTAAACTTTAACTGGCCATAACTCCTAAGTTATAACAGATAGAGCGAAAATAAGCTTAATCGGTGATCACTTTTTCTCAACTTTAAATGCCCATAGCTTCTCAGCCAAAAGGCCTACAGAGAAAATAAGCCCAGATTCGTGTCAGTCGCGTCGAGACCTGTATTCGGTGCAAAAATGAAGCCAATCGAAGAAATTTTATTTTCTAAACTTTAACTGGCCATAACTCCTAAACTATAACAGATAGAGCGAAAATAAGCTTAATCGATGATCACTTTTTTTCAACTTTTTTCAACCCATAGCTTCTCAGCCAAAAGGCCTACAGAGAAAATAAGCCCAGATTCGTGTAAGCCGCGTCGAGACCTGTATTCGTTGCAAAAATGAAGCCAATCGAAGAAATTTTATTTTCTAAACTTTAACTGGCCATAACTCCTAAACTTTAACAGATAGAGCGAAGATAAGCTTAATCGGTGATTACTTTTTCTCAACTTTAAATGCCCATAGCTTCTCAGCCAAAAGGCCTACAGAGAAAATAAGCCCAGATTCGTGTAAGTCGCGTCGAGACCTGTATTCGTTGCAAAAATGAAGCCAATCGAAGAAATATTATTTTCTAAACTTTAACTGGCCATAACTCCTAAACTATAGCAGATAGAGCGTAAATAAGCTTAATCGATGATCACTTTTTCTCAACTTTAAATGCCCATAGCTTCTCAGCCAAAAGGCCTACAGAGAAAATAAGCCCAGATTCGTGTAAGTCGCGTCGAGACCTGTATTCGGTGCAAAAATGAAGCCAATCGACGAAATTTTATTTTCTAATCTTAAACTGGCCATAACTCCTAAACTATAACAGATAGAGCGAAAATAAGCTTAATCGGTGATTACTTTTTTTCAACTTTAAATGCCCATAGCTTCTCAGCCAAAAGGCCTACAGAGAAAATAAGCCCAGATTCGTGTCAGTCGCGTCGAGACCTGTATTCGGTGCAAAAATGAAGCCAATCAAAGAAATTTTATTTTCTAAACTTTAACTGGCCTTAACTCCTAAACTATAACAGATAGAGCGAAAATAAGCTTAATCGGTGATCACTTTTTTTCAACTTTAAATGCCCATAGCTTCTCAGCCAAAAGGCCTACAGAGAAAATAAGCCCAGATTCGTGTCAGTCGCGTCGAGACCTGTATTCGGTGCAAAAATGAAGCCAATCGAAGAAATTTTATTTTCTAAACTTTAACTGGCCATAACTCCTAAACTATAACAGATAGAGCGAAAACAAGCTTAATCGATGATCACTTTTTTTCAACTTTAAATGCCCATAGCTTCTCAGCCAAAAGGCCTACAGAGAAAATAAGCCCAGATTCGTGTCAGTCGCGTCGAGACCTGTATTCGTTGCAAAAATGAAGCCAATCGAAGAAATTTTATGTTCTAAACTTTAACTGGCCATAACTCCTAAACTATAGCAGATAGAGCGAAAATAAGCTTAATCGGTGATCACTTTTTCTCAACTTTAAATGCCCATAGCTTCTCAGCCAAAAGGCCTACAGAGAAAATAAGCCCAGATTCGTGTAAGTCGCGTCGAGACCTGTATTCGTTGCAAAAATGAAGCCAATCGAAGAAATTTTATTTTCTAAACTTTAACTGGCCATAACTCCTAAAGTATAACAGATATAGCGAAAATAAGCTTAATCGGTGATCACTTTTTCTCAACTTTAAATGCCCATAGCTTCTCAGCCAAAAGGCCTACAGAGAAAATAAGCCCAGATTCGTGTCAGTCGCGTCGAGACCTGTATTCGGTGCAAAAATGAAGCCAATCGAAGAAATTTTATTTTCTAAACTTTAACTGGCCATAACTCCTAAACTATAACAGATATAGCGAAAATAAGCTTAATCGGTGATCACTTTTTCTCAACTTTAAATGCCCATAGCTTCTCAGCCAAAAGGCCTACAGAGAAAATAAGCCCAGATTCGTGTCAGTCGCGTCGAGACCTGTATTCGGTGCAAAAATGAAGCCAATCGAAGAAATTTTATTTTCTAAACTTTAACTGGCCATAACTCCAAAACTATAACAGATAGAGCGAAAATAAGCTTAATCGATGATCGCTTTTTCTCAACTTTAAATGCCCATAGCTTCTCAGCCAAAAGGCCTACAGAGAAAATAAGCCCAGATTCGTGTAAGTCGCGTCGAGACCTGTATTAGTTGCAAAAATGAAGCCAATCGAAGAAATTTTATTTTCTAAACTTCAACTGGCCATAACTCCTAAGCTATAACAGATAGAGCGAAAATAAGCTTAATCGGTGATCACTTTTTCTCAACTTTAAATGCCCATAGCTTCTCAGCCAAAAGGCCTACAGAGAAAAAAAGCCCAGATTCGTGTCAGTCGCGTCGAAACCTGTATTCGTTGCAAAAATGAAGCCAATCGAAGAAATTTTATTTTCTAAACTTTAACTGGCCTTAACTCCTAAACTATAACAGATAGAGCGAAAATAAGCTTAATCGATGATCACTTTTTCTCAACTTTAAATGCACATAGCTTTTCAGCCAAAATGCCTACAGAGAAAATAAGCCCAGATTCGCGTCAGTCGCGTCGAAACCTGTATTCGTTGCAAAAATAAAGCCAATCGAAGAAATTTTATTTTCTAAACTTTAACTGCCCATAACTCCTAAACTATAACAGATAGAGCGAAAATAAGCTTAATCGATGATCACTTTTTCTCAACTTTAAATGCCCATAGCTTCTCAGCCAAAAGGCCTACAGAGAAAATAAGCCCAGATTCGTGTATTCGGTGCAAAAATGAAGCCAATCGAAGAAATTTTATTTTCTAAGCTTTAACTGGCCATAACTCGTTAACTATAATAGATAGAGCGAAAATAAGCTTAATCGATGATCACTTTTTCTCAACTTTAAATGCCCATAGCTTCTCAGCCAAAAGGCCTACAGAGAAAATAAGCCCAGCCAATCGAAGAAATTTTATTTTTTAAACTTTAACTGGCCATAACTCCTAAACTATAACAGATAGAGCGAAAATAAGCTTAATCGATGATCACTTTTTTTCAACTTTAAATGCCCATAGCTTCTCAGCCAAAAGGCCTACAGAGAAAATAAGCCCAGATTCGTGTAAGTCGCGTCGAGACCTGTATTCGTTGCAAAAATGAAGCCAATCGACGAAATTTTATTTTCTAAACTTTAACTGGCCATAACTCCTAAACTATAACAGATAGAGCGAAAATAAGCTTAATCGATGATCACTTTTTCTCAACTTTAAATGCCCATAGCTTCTCAGCCAAAAGGCCTACAGAGAAAATAAGCCCAGCCAATCGAAGAAATTTTATTTTCTAAACTTTAACTGGCCATAACTCCTAAACTATAACAGATAGAGCGAAAATAAGCTTAATCGATGATCACTTTTTTTCAACTTTAAATGCCCATAGCTTCTCAGCCAAAAGGCCTACAGAGAAAATAAGCCCAGATTCGTGTAAGTCGCGTCGAGACCTGTATTCGTTGCAAAAATGAAGCCAATCGACGAAATTTTATTTTCTAAACTTTAACTGGCCATAACTCCTAAACTATAACAGATAGAGCGAAAATAAGCTTAATCGATGATCACTTTTTCTCAACTTTAAATGCCCATAGCTTCTCAGCCAAAAGGCCTACAGAGAAAATAAGCCCAGCCAATCGAAGAAATTTTATTTTCTAAACTTTAACTGGCCATAACTCCTAAACTATAACAGATAGAGCGAAAATAAGCTTAATCGATGATCACTTTTTTTCAACTTTAAATGCCCATAGCTTCTCAGCCAAAATGCCTACAGAGAAAATAAGCCCAGATTCGTGTCATAACTCCTAAACTATAACAGATAGAGCGAAAATAAGCTTAATCGATGATCACTTTTTCTCAACTTTAAATGCCCATAGCTTTTCAGCCAAAATGCCTACACAGAAAATAAGCCCAGATTCGTGTCAGTCGCGTCGAAACCTGTATTCGTTGCAAAAATAAAGCCAATCGAAGAAATTTTATTTTCTAAACTTTAACTGGCCATAACTCCTAAACTATAACAGATAGAGCGAAAATAAGCTTAATCGATGATCACTTTTTCTCAACTTTAAATGCCCATAGCTTCTCAGCCAAAAGGCCTACAGAGAAAATAAGCCCAGCCAATCGAAGAAATTTTATTTTCTAAACTTTAACTGGCCATAACTCCTAAACTATAACAGATAGAGCGAAAATAAGCTTAATCGATGATCACTTTTTTTCAACTTTAAATGCCCATAGCTTCTCAGCCAAAAGGCCTACAGAGAAAATAAGCCCAGATTCGTGTAAGTCGCGTCGAGACCTGTATTCGTTGCAAAAATGAAGCCAATCGACGAAATTTTATTTTCTAAACTTTAACTGGCCAGAACTCCTAAACTATAACAGATATAGCGAAAATAAGCTTAATCGGTGATCACTTTTTCTCAACTTTAAATGCCCATAGCTTCTCAGCCAAAAGGCCTACAGAGAAAATAAGCCCAGATTCGTGTATTCGGTGCAAAAATGAAGCCAATCGAAGAAATTTTATTTTCCAAGCTTTAACTGGCCATAACTCGTTAACTATAATAGATAGAGCGAAAATAAGCTTAATCGATGATCACTTTTTCTCAACTTTAAATGCCCATAGCTTCTCAGCCAAAAGGCCTACAGAGAAAATAAGCCCAGCCAATCGAAGAAATTTTATTTTCTAAACTTTAACTGGCCATAACTCCTAAACTATAACAGATAGAGCGAAAATAAGCTTAATCGATGATCACTTTTTTTCAACTTTAAATGCCCATAGCTTCTCAGCCAAAAGGCCTACAGAGAAAATAAGCCCAGATTCGTGTAAGTCGCGTCGAGACCTGTATTCGTTGCAAAAATGAAGCCAATCGAAGAAATTTTATTTTCTAAACTTTAACTGGCCATAACTCCTAAAGTATAACAGATATAGCGAAAATAAGCTTAATCGGTGATCACTTTTTCTCAACTTTAAATGCCCATAGCTTCTCAGCCAAAAGGCCTACAGAGAAAAAAAGCCCAGATTCGTGTCAGTCGCGTCGAAACCTGTATTCGTTGCAAAAATGAAGCCAATCGAAGAAATTTTATTTTCTAAACTTTAACTGGCCTTAACTCCTAAACTATAACAGATAGAGCGAAAATAAGCTTAATCGATGATCACTTTTTCTCAACTTTAAATGCACATAGCTTTTCAGCCAAAATGCCTACAGAGAAAATAAGCCCAGATTCGCGTCAGTCGCGTCGAAACCTGTATTCGTTGCAAAAATAAAGCCAATCGAAGAAATTTTATTTTCTAAACTTTAACTGCCCATAACTCCTAAACTATAACAGATAGAGCGAAAATAAGCTTAATCGATGATCACTTTTTCTCAACTTTAAATGCCCATAGCTTCTCAGCCAAAAGGCCTACAGAGAAAATAAGCCCAGATTCGTGTATTCGGTGCAAAAATGAAGCCAATCGAAGAAATTTTATTTTCTAAGCTTTAACTGGCCATAACTCGTTAACTATAATAGATAGAGCGAAAATAAGCTTAATCGATGATCACTTTTTCTCAACTTTAAATGCCCATAGCTTCTCAGCCAAAAGGCCTACAGAGAAAATAAGCCCAGCCAATCGAAGAAATTTTATTTTTTAAACTTTAACTGGCCATAACTCCTAAACTATAACAGATAGAGCGAAAATAAGCTTAATCGATGATCACTTTTTTTCAACTTTAAATGCCCATAGCTTCTCAGCCAAAAGGCCTACAGAGAAAATAAGCCCAGATTCGTGTATTCCTAAACTATAACAGATAGAGCGAAAATAAGCTTAATCGATGATCACTTTTTCTCAACTTTAAATGCCCATAGCTTCTCAGCCAAAAGGCCTACAGAGAAAATAAGCCCAGATTCGTGTATTCGGTGCAAAAATGAAGCCAATCGAAGAAATTTTATTTTCTAAGCTTTAACTGGCCATAACTCGTTAACTATAATAGATAGAGCGAAAATAAGCTTAATCGATGATCACTTTTTCTCAACTTTAAATGCCCATAGCTTCTCAGCCAAAAGGCCTACAGAGAAAATAAGCCCAGATTCGTGTCAGTCGCGTCGAGACCTGTATTCGTTGCAAAAATGAAGCCAATCGAAGAAATTTTATTTTCTAAACTTTAACTGGCCTTAACTCCTAAGCTATAACAGATAGAGCGAAAATAAGCTTAATCGATGATCACTTTTTCGCAACTTTAAATGCCCATAGCTTCTCAGCCAAAAGGCCTACAGAGAAAATAAGCCCAGATTCGTGTCAGTCGCGTCGAAACCTGTATTCGTTGCAAAAATGAAGCCAATCGAAGAAATTTTATTTTCTAAACTTTAACTGGCCTTAACTCCTATAAATAAGCATGACGACAATAGAAAAAGGTTTTATCGTGTGCGTCTGTGCATAATTACGCTAGCAGCGTGGATTTTTGTCACAAGATGCATATCATGGAGCTAGGGGTCAAAAAATTGTATTAACAGATGCGCAAAATCCCTCCTCAGGTCAAGTCTGATGAATTATGTCGACTTTGCCTCATAGTATCATTTCGCTGTTTTTTGCTATGATTAGTGTGACCATCCAATTTTTGAGTATTCGGGAACATTTGACTATTGAAAACGGTACATTCTGAAACGAAAAACTGAACGGTTTCGGGAATTTTTTTTTTTTTAAATTTGGTTACCATATCTTCATAAACAAAAACAAAAACAGACGAATTTTGCACCAAACACGTTTTTTTGGCCGATCGGTCATATGGGGGCTGTATGATATTGTCAACCGATTTTGATCAAATTTAATACTATAATAACTATAAAAAACTTCCGAGTGCCAAATTTGGTTATGAACGAAATACAACGAATTTTGTAAAATAAACCTTTTTTGGCTGATATAGTGATCCGATTTTGATCAAATTTGGTACAATTCTTGGAAACTGTAAAAAACATATAATCATTCATCTTCTTCTTTTTTCGAGGACCTCTGAAACACCCATATAATATAACCCCGATATCAAAAAAATAAAACAAACTTGTCTCCCATACGATAATAAGGGATCTTATCTGAAAGTTTAGTTGCTCCAGTTCTTAGCATCTCTGAGATCTAGGCGTTCATACAGATGGGCAGACGGATATGGGTATAATGACTTCTTTAGTCACCTTGATCATACTTTGGGTAACTTTTGGGGGGTCTCCGACGTCTCCTTCTGTATGTTACATACATTTTCCGCTAGCACAAACTAGGTACCATACGGTACAGGGTATAATAAAAAATGCAACGCATAAAATTCCGATACATTTGGCTCGAAAACGGGATAACGTTTCCAAAAACGGGACACATGGTCACACTAGCTATGATGCTTCATATTTGCCTCTGATACTTGAAAGTCATGTGAGAGCTTCTTTACCGTGTTTAACTTTTGGTCAACATCAAAATAGTTTAATATTTTCGAAAGTCAAAGGTTTGAATATTATTTTGCACAAAAAAAAAAAATGTTTTCCATTTGGAGAATGCTTGTCTGCATACGAGTAGTTCGAACTCAAATACTAAAGTTTCGACTGTATTACATTTTTTCCCAATAGAATTTTGTGTTTTGACGCCTAATTTCTTTTTAATTACACCCTGTACCTGTAGGTACAAAGGGTATACTAGTTTTGTGCAATGTATGTAACGGACAGAAGGAGGCGTGGCAGACCCCAAGTCCTTTATACCAAAATGCTTATCATAACCTCGGGTAGCGTCCGTCCGTCCGTATGAACGCCTAGATATCGGAGACTATAAGAGCTAGAGGCACGAAACTTTACCAGCTGGTGCGCATATTTCCTCAGAAGATGATGTTTGTTGAATCATGTCAATATCTTCTCCCGTTCCCCCGCAGTAGAGTTTCGCGGTTTTTAGTCACACCGTTTTAAGTTTTCATCTGAAATTTAACAGAGCAATGCGTTGTGGTTACATGCATCTGTGTGTAACAAATGAATAAAATCGGACAAATAAAGCAAAAGTTATAGTCAAAAATGTACAAATTTCACCACCCTTGCCAACAAACTGCGTCAATATTTGACTCTACGTAATTATGGTTACAAATGACCTAGAATCACAATTTTTGGTAAGCTGATTCATGTGGCTCTAATGAACAAATCCACATCCAAATTTTATTGATGCGGTCCCCCCACCCCCCGCAATCGATTTACCGTGTTTTCTCCCACACCCCTCAACATACCAACTTGAAATTTACCCCATGTACTTTAAATAACTTCTTTGACGTAACATTCGAGTTTCATCAAAATCGGTAAAAATTTAGGGAACTTATAGGTATAAATATCGAATTTGACCAAAAAAAAAAAATTCCAATTGGAAAGTTCGTAGAAGGAATATGCAGGAAAAATTGTTTGCGAGACAAAAGGTACAGGGTATTCCACTGTCGGGCACCGCCTCGACTGTACCACATTTTTTTTAGACTATCTTGTACCCAATCAGAAGTACCAAATTTGTTTTAAATATGTATCGCACTTTGGGAGTTTCATGCAAAAATTTGCATATTAGAACTATTTTGCTTATCAGCTGTTTTAAAAACACGGGAACTTGTTTTCGTCGTCGCTGCAGCTATATGTATAACCTTAAAAAACGAATATATTTTTTAAAGTCCTGGTTTCCAACGTTGCTTATTATATGTTTTAGAGCTCACTGAATCCGAATACAAGGTCAAAAGACACCAGGAGGAGAACCTCGAAAAAAAAACAATAGTTTTAGATGGATAAATCGGATAATTTGATAGGAACGATCGGTCAAAAATACGTGTTTGGTGCAAAATTCGTTGTGTTTCGTGAGTTTATGAAGATATCGTAACCAAATTTGGCAAATAAATGTCTGTTAGAGTTTTGGACAATATACCGGACTTGATTGCAATGTGGTGGTACAGGGTATATCAAAGTCGTCCACGCCCGACTTTAACGTACGCCAGCTTTTTATTTTATTTTCGGGTATGCCATATCAAATTATACGTGCATTTTTCCACGAGATAGGGTCGTGAAGAGAAAAGTAGGGGCCACTAAGTGACTGTTGATGGACCCTAAGCGAACGTCATTTTTTTTAAGATTTGAAATTTTTAATTTTGGTCCTTTTGGGGAATTTAGAGCACTTACCCACCGTGCTTTACGCGAAAAATAAAATAGAATGAAAACAATAGACAGGTGCAGGGAAGACCTGTTTTGAAGAGTTAAAACCTCTACTTTCCATTTTCCAAAGTATTAAAGACGAACTCGTGGTAAGAGTTTTGGGTTTTTTTTAGATACATTCTAAACTATAGATCATAACACAAGTCAAACAACGAAATTCATAAAAAGACCTATTCCTTTTTTTTATCTATCTTTTGACGAGAGAAGACTGCTGTAATAGATTAATAAACAATTAAAGCGTGATCAGCTTGAGCAAATAGTAGTTAGAGCATACACTTTACAACGTCATAAAGCTCTGCGCTCGGTCCTAACACATACAGCCTCATCTAGATAGCTCTGTAATAATACGTGCATCTAAATTAGGGTTTGTGCTCCGAGATTCGCAAATCTTCGTGTGCCGTATAACCATTCATCATTATCTTATCATAGAGTTGTCGGCTTGCCTAAAAAGTATAAAAACGGAAAACGTTTTTGGATATGGCTCACAACCTGAGGCTAGCTAGAAGCTAGAGCACCTGTAATAAATACACAACCATGCCGGATCAAACTGTAAACGATCCAATGAAGCCCAACTGGCTAACCAAAGATTATGTACAGTTTCAACTGCGTAAATATTTTCAAGATGAAAAAATAGAACTGCAAAAGTTGGAGATAAAGCCGGGCACGGCCATGGGCGAGAACTATGCCAGTGTTATGATACGCATCAATGCGGACTATAAAAACGCCAAGAAGCAGCTGCTGAAAGCGTCCTTTCTGTTGAAAACTACATTTCAAAGTCAGGATCCAGCTGAAATTGTATTAAAACCCTATGGCGTCTATACGCGCGAAATGGACATGTACGAAAGGATCTTGCCCAAGTTGACATTGCTTTTACAGAGCATGGGCGAGCAGCGCAAACTTTTTGCAGGCACTGTACATGTGGATCGTGCAAAATCATCGATTATCTTTGAAGACATGTCCTTGGAGCGCTACGTGGTAGCTTCGCGTATTGATAAGCTAAATTTGGAACATGCACATCTGGTGCTGGAGCGTCTGGCCCAAATGCATGCTGCAGCGGCGGTGCTAAATGAGCAGGAACCGGGCAGTTTTGAACATAATTTCGATCGTGGCTTCTTCAATAAACATACCAGAAACTATGAGCCCATTATGAAGGGACTCTTGAAGGCGCTAATGCGCTCTATAGAGCCCAATAAAGAGCTACATGAGCGTTATCATAATAAGCTGGTACAGGTTTGCGAACATCTCATGGAATATGGCGAAAAAGCCGCAGTGCCGAATAAGACTGACTTTTTGACCTTGACACATGGTGATTTGTGGACCACTAATATGATGTTCCAATATGATGCTAATGGCAAGCCCAACAATGCCATACTCATAGATTTTCAGTTTAGCGCCTGGACCTCACCGGCCGTCGATCTGCATTATTTCTTCAATACCTCGCTGACCGAGGAACTGCGTCTGCATAGACAAACAGAGCTAGTGCAATATTATTACTATAAATTGGTAAAGGCGCTGAAAGAACTCAAGTTTTCCGGCCATATACCTAGCTTATTTGAGTTCCATATGCAGTTCCGAGCACGCGCCTTTTATGGTAAGTACTTTGAATGATTTTTGCAGCTTACAGACTCATATAGGGTATTTTTTTATGATAGGTGTATTTTCAGCATTCATTTTTCAACCTGTGATGATCTACACTGGCAATGAGGAGGCCACAATTGAGTCCTGCTTGAGCGATGCTGAAAAAGGAGTGCGTTTTAGAAACGATGTTTACCAGAACGATGTTATGCAGAAAAATTTGCAAAATTTATTGCCCATATTTGATCAACTCGGTTTGCTAGATGATATGCATTAAGTAATTTAATAGTTTTACAACAACGAAAAAGTTACAAATAATTTACCATTTATTGTAGAGATAACTCGTAACACTGCAAAGCTCCTAACTCATAAGTACAACTAAATTTACAAAGTTTATTGTCCGTATTAGATTGTTTGTAGCTTTTTATGAGCTTTATTGCAAAATAAATAAATGCACTGTACAATTTTTTTGTAGTTAAGAGTCAAAATATCCCGACTATGTATGTGCGATCTTTTTTAAATGAATATAAAGAAATTAGAAAATATGATTATTACTTCCAGAAAAAACCGTGTAAAAAAAATATGAAGTACATCCTTAAGCTGCTATAAAAATAAATTAGAAAGTGGAATTCCCTAACTAAATTTCGAAAAGATTTGGCCAATACAAATATTTTTCATTAAAATTTCCATCAAAAAGCTTTTTTTCATCGAGCTAAATCGAACCAAATTTTGTAAAAAAAATTTGTTCTTTAAAAACCGTTTAAAAACAGAATTAAGTGTATTTCAGTGCCCAGGTTATTAAAAAAAAGTCCGCTTAATTTTTTAGTATTTTTATTACATCTATGGTATTTTAAAAATGTTAAAAACATATTTCTTAATCTGAGACATCAAGCAGACCACAGCGATTAAAGATGGGCAGTATACGTTTTACATTCTCTTGAAACTTTTTGTTCGCGTAGAGCAACTTGCGAAATTTGTGACCACGTTCATCCTCCAGTATAAGACTATTGAAGTCTGCATCCGCGGTTTGATCATTAATCATAATAGCCTGGCAGGTCAAAGAGGCGGTTACAGCTGTTAAATACAATTTTGAGATTAGTTAGCTGCCGATAACTACACCACTTGCATCTTAAGCTTACCCATAAAACGTCCCTGCTCCAGCTGCAGCACCAGCTGACGCAATGTGGGCACATAACCAGCAAAGTTTAAGGCCTGTAAAGTTTCTACCAACACTTGGTGATAGTACTGCACCAACTCATCCTGCCGATGAAAACGCAGCTCATTCCTAATGGAAGTGTTAAAGAAATAATGCAAGTCCACGGCGGGTGAGGACCAAGTGCAAAACTGAAAGTCTACCAAAATCACATCCAATGGCTGCTGTGCGGCTCCATAACGCATTAACATGTTGTTTACCCAGAAATCACCATGCACCAGTGTATTAAACTGTTGCGGCAATGGATCATAGACCCTGGTGGTATATTCCATAATTTTTTTTTTAAGTTTGAGCAGCTTCTCATGATACTCGTTGCCCAGCTCTGGACAGGCGCGTGCAAATGCTGCCGCCTCGGCCATCAAATTTGTAAACATAGGTGCAAAAGCTTGCGTATGTCTATTGAATATGCCATGATCGAGTTTGGTCAGCTGGCTGGGATTACGTTCATTAAACACTGCCGCTGTGGCATGCATCTTGGCCAGCTTTTTTAAGGCCAGCTGCGTGTGTGACAGATCCATGCCAGCCAAACGATCGGCCATAACAAATTTGCTAACAGCCAGATCCTCAAAGATGATGGCCGAGTGCTCGTAGTCTACATAGACAGTTTCAGCAAACAGCTTGTCCTGATCATCGACTTCACGTAGCAGCGACGTCAGCTGTGGCAGCACCTGCTCGTACACAAACATTTCCGTATCGCTGGCGTTATAGCCGGCAAAAATGGCGGCTGCCACAGGATTACTCTCATAGGTGGTTTTCACTATATAGTACTCGGTTTCACTAGACCTGGCACCGCTGCGCACAAACTCCACCTTCACGCGTGTCATGACACTGGCATAGTTCTCGCCCTTGGCCGTGGCGGGTTTGATGCACAAATCGTTAATACGCAAACCCGCATCCTTTTTGTTTTTTTGCAATATGGGCTCCAGATAGGAATCGGTAAGCCATTCTGGCGCTGTGTGACTATCGTTCAGTTGACCTATCTCACCCATGGCAGCTGCTAAATGAAAACGATACACTCGAAAACCTAGTTATATATACATATATGGGTTCGGCGTGTTTTTTATCGTTTAGCTTGCATAAGCCCCACAGCCAGATTTCTTATTATAATGATGGTTGTAAACTATAACCAGACATTACCTAAACGCAAGCAAATTGTGCCCAGTACAAAGATCCCACGCCTCAGAGCGTCGAAAAGTGTATGTGCTAAAAAATTTCACCACAACCTGACTAGGCATTATATGTGATGTATATATGTAGTATAACTAAATCTATTGTAAAGATAGTACCTATATATAGATACACACGTCGTAAGTGCGACTAAAGTAAATCATCTCTGCGATTTTGATTGCTTTCGTTTTTTTTTTTTTATGTTATCAGTCCAACTCGTAAATCTATCCACCTATTTGCATAGTTAAACTTTTGTAAATATGGCTAGTAGTAGTTATCAGAGCAGTAGTTCTCATAGCATTTTTTGCGATGTTTCGGTTCTCAATGTGTTTGCCTTGGAACTTAAGCTTTATATATAATTGAGTTTTATTTTTAACAGCTTTTAGACAAGCTCAAATTAAGTGACGTGGTGCTGTAGTCTTTATGAATCTGCTGCTACTAATCTTGTAGCGCATCTAGCCCGATCTTTTAAAATTAATCGAGCGAAATTCTTTGCGCAATATCTTTATGATATATGCATGTTTGACTGAGACTCGGAACTAAGTTTTAATCGGGCGAGTATCTGGCGAGTATATACAATTTTTTCTTACACATCATATCGAAAAAAGGGCGGATGGGTGTTTAAAAACGATGGTGGTAACGAAAAACTGAATTTTAGGTATACCTTACAAATTAAACTCGAAATTAAATTTTGAACATTTTTCGCCTTGAAAGTTGTTTTGTACGACTTATAGAATTCGAGATAAATGGGCCGACCCAATGTAATTTTTCCTTAGAGTAAAAGTAACATAAGGGCGGGTGGGTTCGGTTGGATTCTTGGTTTTCTTTGTTAGAACTTTTTTTATTACACATTCAATCATTTCAATGTATTATTTAACCTCTTTTTTACCAAAAATAAAGAAATAAAATGTTTGCGATGAAAAACAAAAAATTTTTTGTCACTCCAAAAAATCTACGAAAAAATTCTTCCGAATTCACCCTTTCCTCTATATATTAAATAGTTTTTGGTCTTATTTTAAGAACTTTTGGTCTTGCCAAAGGAATTTTTGGCTTTGTTTTAAGTTTGAACATATTTTTTCTTAATTATAGATTTTAAGATTTTTGTTTTCATCTTAAAATCTTATTTTAAGAATTAAAATTAAGAAAATCTCCCGGTAAGGGTTAGAACCCCCACAATTCCCTCCTGGCTACGACCTATCTATCACCTCGCTGTGCTCCTATAAAATCCATGGCTAATAGCCGGAATATTGGGTCAAAAGATAAGAGCCGCGTGACGTAGAGCCTCGTGATTGACAACCCAGGCGATAGTTGTTTATAGCCACATTGCGCAGCCTTAATGACCATGCTAATTAGTCACCGATCTCCGGGTGCGACAAAAGTTTATAGGTTAAGTAGATTCAAGAAGATGAAAAGTAAAAAGGCGGCTTTAAATACTTTAAAACTCAACCCGATTTCTTTGAAATATATTCTTAAATGTGCTTGTATTTTCATAAAATATATATATCAGATGTGCTTATAACTATATAGCCTTCAAGCTCAAAGTTGCAACTAACAACACTGGTTAACTTCGAGTAGACCCTTTCTATCAAATACTGGTACAAGGTCCTTTAAATTCTGCTGCACTATAGGATTGTTATAGAGTCTGTTCTTAAATCGAATACCACGCTCATCATCATTCATAAGTGCATTGAAAGAAGCATCCGTAGGATCCTCACTGATCATCACAGGCTGCACCACAACGGCGGAATGCAAAGCTGTAATAAGCATCTTCAGTTAGTTTCACGTACTCGAGAGAGTTAAAGATTTTTTAAAAACTTACCAAAGAAACGTTTCTCCTCGGCTTGAAGCTTAAACTGATGTAAACTGGGTATGGGATTATGTTTATAGTTAAGTTTTCTTAAGGTGTTTGTGAAAACCTTATGATAGTATTGAAACAATGCGCTTTGATGTTCCCGTCTCAGTGGCTCCCGCAAGGAGGTATTAAATAAGTGATGCAAATCCAGCGTGGGTGAGCCCCAAAATGAGTATTGAAAATCTATGAGCAGCACATCAATGGGCCTACCCGTTTCTGGATCGTATTTAAACATTACATTATTGGTCCACACATCACCGTGAGCCAATACATTCACATGACCCAAACTGGGTGCAAAGCATTGTTTTCCTATCTCCATATAGTGGGGCGCTAGTTTAAACAGCTTCTGCCCATAATTGGCGCACTCTGGCACCTGGGACATCCAACGTGCGGCTGCCAATAGTCCACCTACAAAATAGCCGCTATAGGCGTTTGTATGGCGATTGAAGAAACCTCGATCATAACTTTCAAGACAACCCTGATTGCGCTCATTAAGCACTGCAGAGCAGGCATGCATCTTGGCCAGCTTGCGTAAGATAAGCTGCACATGCTCCAAGTTCAGACGTCTGATGCGATCGGCCATGCCATAGCCGGCTACGACCAAGTCCTCAAAAATTATGGCCATGCGTTCTCTGTCCACATAGAGTGCTGTGGGAAAAAGCTGCTCAAATTCGCCGCTCTCCAGCAGCAATTCATTAAGCTTGGGCAATACTTGCTCATAAATGGTCATCTCACGATTGTATATGTCATAGTGTGACATTAGCTCCTGGCTTAGCTCATCATCCTCTATGGCAGTCTTGACTATAAGGTTTTTCAAAACTTCTTTATCTGAATCTGTAGACAGCTTATAGCGCACCAGCATGCGTGTCAAGACTCCACCATAATTTTCACCCGGTCCCAAGGCGGGATTCATGACGAGCTCTACAATTTCCAGAGCTGCATCTTTATGAAAAGCGCTTAGTGCATGCTGCACATAGTCATAAGTTAACCACTCCGGTGCCGTCATGTTGCGTTCTTCGATTAATCTTAATTTTCACTTGACTAATTCCAGACGTCTATCCACTGGCTTATATACGCGGTAAACAGAGCTTCAGCGCAGCTGGTAGATAACATTGTCAAGGTGAGTTTGGTTTGGCGCGTGCACATGCTAAATGTAGATTTAATAGATGCAATTGTATCTGTCCCTTTTTCTAGAGATTGCCTTAATTATATTAGATATACATACGTGTGTCGCGTTTATACGATGGCAAATATTTAAGATCGGACTAAACTGTGTGATATGTATGTCGGTGGGTATTTATCTTGGGATTGAGGCAGCTTGACAACACGTCTCTTAATATCTGACGGGGTCTTGATGCTAAAATTTGGAAACTCATTTGGTTTAAAATAAATAAGTTTTATATTAATTTAATTTAATTTATTCATCATCATATTTATACATTAGTTTATTTATACAATTTATAGAGATTAGCTTAAAGAAAAGCTTTACAACTAAGGTGTGGAAAATTGTGTTGTGTAAATTTTTGTTTATGTAAAATTGAATTTTGTAGGAAAAAAATTTGAATAAAAACCTTAAAAATAAAAAAATAAAAAAGAGATTAAGAAACTACAGCTAAAAACTAAAACTAAAAATAAGTTTTATATAAATTAGCTTTAGACCTAAGGTAATAAATGAAAAACAGTTGCTACAGCTGGAACTAATACATAGCCTGGGCTTTTAAGTTTTTTACAATATTTATTTAATACATTCTTTAAATATTAAAAAAAAATTTTTTTTTAGACATTCTTTTGTTTGAATGCTGTAGCTGGCAACAAATTTTTGGAAAGGCGTTTTTTTCTTGAAAGCTCGAAGGCACCCTTTTCATACCCTGTAAGGGGTATATTAAGGTTCTGCAAATGAAGAGTTCTCGGCAATATTGTCTGGAGAACAAAGGAAATTGATGCTGACATGTCCGAACGCCCATTCATATGAACTCCTAGCTCTTGGAGAATGTAAGAGCTAGGAATTGCAGATTTGGACTCTGTGTAGGCAATTCAAGCAAAATAAATTCAAAGCTCTATATAGTTATAGTTGTAGTTTGTATGGGTAAAATTCATCAAATAAAATAAACGGTGTAAATCGCAATTAAGTATTTAATTCTTATATAAAACAATATAGTAAGTAAAAGGATAGCAAATATCGTAATCTAAAAAAACTTTAAGTCGACTGCAGTCCCAGGCTTAGATTCCAGTCGAGGCAAATTCTTTCACTATATTAAACCCTGTATCTAAAGTTACAAAGCGCATATTATTTTTGTTATTAAGAACACGTCGCAAATCCCGCAAAACTTACCTGAAATATGATCAGGGTGACTAAAGAAGATATAGATGTAGACATAACAGCCTATCAGTCCGTATGACCGCCGATATCTCGAAGGTGATTAGAGCTAAATGAACAAAACTTTTTTTAGACCTCTAATTACATCAAGGGTAACAAATTAATTTTAATTGTCGATATTGGCGTTGGTTTAGCTGCCATAGAGGCATTATATATAGTACATACCTCAAAAGAAAGAGTTCACTTCTAATATTTTTGCAGATATCGTAACAAAATTCGGCATTTGGAAGTTTAACGAAATTCTAGAGCATTGTAACATCATACAGCTCCCATGGGGGATCGATCGGTTAAAAAAATGTTTTAAAATCACATTTCCTTCGTTTGTGAAGAATCTTAACATAATTTAGCAATTAAACATTATTTGAAGTAAGTAAGCACTATGCCGAATTTAAGCGAAATCGTTTCATTTATTTATTTGTTTGTTTGTTTGTTTGTTGTGATGGTAAAAGGTATCTCAAATCCGACTTAAACGACACTTACGGAATTAAAAATTCAAATTTTAATTAGGTGGGTTACAAGATTAAAAAAAAATTAAGTGGACGGTTGTAGGTTACACCTGTGATTTTTTTAAATTAAAATTTATATTGAATTATTTTTTTTTAATTTTTTTGTTTCTAATAACACACACGAGGATTCCTTTTATAATTCCGGACGTGGCTAATTTATTATTCACCACTGTCTGAATTGACATGCACAATGGATATGTACCATCTATAGGTTTCATCTATAATTCTAAACAAGAGAAGACGAAGGAAGGAATTGCTATGCTTCATTCTAAGTACAGGAAAACGAACTCCAAATCACAAAAAATTTTTTTGATATTTATTTTTTTTTTTTTGATTTTGTGGATTTTTCTAAAGCTATAACAAATTCTAACTAATATACACCTTTCTAAGCACTATAATAGCCTCAGAAGGGCGCTCTGCAATTTTAATTAATTAATTTAAGAAACATCCCTTTACGAATTATTATAATTTCAGGCGATTTATATTCAGATTTTGTGTACTCACTGACGTTCTTGATATGTATTAATAGAAAACTAAATTTACTTTTTTTTTTTTATTGATTGGACTCACTGGAGCACAATCAATCCTACCCATCTGATAAAAAATTTAGGCAAAAAATAAGTAACTTTGTAAATTTAAAGAAAAAATCAATTATTTATAGTTATTTCATGATATTTATTTTAAAAATTTTATTCGTTACGATCCCTAAAAAAAAGTAAGGGTGTGTCAAATTTAAGAGAGCGTGAGAGGGTACCTCAATATTGTAACGAAAAATCGATGTCCTTCGTCGGTTGGACCATTATTACAACTTTTTGGAATATGCTTTATTGCAGTATTTGAATTGAATATCTTCAGGTTCAGAGGCGTTTTTCAGTGGAATGAGGGTATAACAATGACGGGGTGAGCTAAAATCCAGCTTGAGTGTCTTACTGACTCTGTTTACCTGTAGCTTTGTGTCGGTCACTAAGGTTAGATTGCGAGGCTAATGCTCTAGACCCTCAATCACAAGGTAGAAGATTGTGTAAGATATGCCTTCTTCTACCAAATCCAATAAAGATTTGATAGAATTAAGCTGAGAATTATGAATAAAGCTCTATTGACAATTGTTGAAGTGATCTACCAGACTGTAGCGATAAAAAATATACAACCCGAAACGTGAACTAAAAAACACATAAAATAATCTCGAAATAAAGTTAAATAAAAAGGTATACAAAATTTTTAATAATATGTGTCCCTGCGAATTAAGATTTTTGATCACGTTTTGTATCACGTATATAAGGGTTTGCTTAGGTTTTGTATCACGCCAAACAAATTAAATAAGAGTAGACAAAGAAATATTTTTTTTTTTACTTTTTAGCACATTTACATTAACATTTAATCTATCAAATATGACGCATGTAAATTACTGTATGATATAAAGCTTTTCACTATAGTACACGGTCTGTATTAATTATGCAAATAATTGAAATTTATTAAAAAAAATTTGAGAGGTTTTTTCGAAATTGAGTTGAATTTACAAAACCAGCCCAATCTTTCCATCAATTTATATCCATCATTTATTTTTTCTTTTTGTTCACTATTGGAAAAATTTAAAAAATTGATGTGATATCTATATTTTTCTTGCTATCTCCCGTGAACAATTTTGAAACTGGGCGGCCTCAACGGTGTAGAGCCCACAATCCGTACTGCTGAGCAAAGGAAAAGAGAGAAAAGAAGAGAGATACAAAACCAAAGCGAAAAGTAAAAAAATTACGGTCAGGTAAAATTTAAAAGAAAACGGAAAAAGAAAAGAAAATTTAACTCCGGGCTGCCTGGATTCCTCTGTTTCTATAATTTGAATAGGTTCCAATTGTACAAGAATTTCCTTGGGATTCTGACTGGGTTACTTACGGGACAGTTTTGATTCAGGAAACCTCTGAGCAAGATGGACAACACGGGCTCTGGCAGCTAGCTGTAGGTTCAGTAAGATTGAGAAAGAATCCTCCAGATACATCCTTAAAAAAGGACATGCTCTTGGGTTCTTGATGCATGATTTCACCCGACTAGAACCTTTGGTATTAAGTTTGACTCGGGAATCGGACCAACTGATAAACTCAAGGGATAGTTGGGAGTACAATAGTTCTTTAGGGTCACAGTGCAGCTTTCCCAACACTTTTATTAGGTGAGAAAACGAAAGCGGGAATCCAAAACTGATGAACACCGGGACAGAAAAAAAGATGGCATACGTAAAAGTCGGGAGTGGATGACTTTGGGATACCCTGTAACACTAGCTTGCAATAAAATCCGGTATATTGCTTAAGAACACCAAAATACATTTGATTGCCAAATTTGGGAACGATATCTTCATAAACAAACGAAACAAAACGAATTTTGTGCAAAAAACGTTTTTTTGACCGATTGGTCCTATGGGAGCTATATGATATAGTCATTCGATTTTGATCAAATTTAGTACTGTGCTTAGGCACTCAAAAAACTTCCAATTGCCGAATTTGGTTACGATATCTTCATAAACAAATGAAACAAAAAGAATTTTGTTCAAAATACGTTTTTTCGACCGATCGGCCCTATGGGAGCTATATGATGTAGTCAACCGATTTTGATAAAATTTGGTACAGTATTTGGGAACTATAAAAAACTTCCGAGTGCCAAATTTGGTTACGATAACTAATAAAACTAATAAAACGTTTTTTTTAACCGATTGGTCCTATGGAGCTATATGATATAGTCAACCGATTTTGATCAAATTTGGTACAGTGCTTGGTAGCTCTAAAAAACTGTCAAACACCAAATTTGGTTACGATATCTTCATAAACAAACGAAACACAACGAATTTTGTTCAAAAAACGTTTTTTTTTGACCGATCGACCCTATGGGAGCTATATTATATAGTCAACCGATTTCGGTCAAATTTGGTACAGTGATTGGGAACTCTAAAAAACTTTTGAGTGCCAAATTTGGTTACGATATCTGTATAAACAAACGAATTATTTATCTAAAACTTTTGGGGTTTTTCGAGGTCCTCTGAAACACCCCTATGGGAGCTATATGATATATCCCCGATATCCAAAATATAAAATAAACTTGCATCCCCTGACATAATAACGCATCTTATCTGAAAATTTAGTTGCTCTAGCTCTTACCATCTCTGAGGTCTAGGCGTTCATACAGACAGACAGACAGACAGACAGACGGACAGACCGACATGGGTATATCGACTTCTCTAGTCACCCCGATCATACTTTGGGTAACTTTGGGGTGTCTGCGACGTCTCCTTCTGTATGTTACATACATATTCGGGTTGTACAAACTTAATATACCCTTTGTACCAAACGGTACAGGGTATAAAGATGGCGTACGTTAAAGTCGGGAGTGGATGACTTTGGGATACCCTGTACCACTAGCTTGCAATAAAATCCGGTATATTGCTTAAGAACACCAAAATACATTTGATTGCCAAATTTGGGTACGATATCTTCATAAACAAACGAAACAGAACGAATTTTGTGCAAAAAACGTTTTTTTGACCGATTGGTCCTATGGGACCTATATGAAATAGTCATCCGATTTTTATAAAATTGTACAGTGCTTGGGAACTATAAAAAACTTTGGAACACCAAATTTGGTCACGGTATCTTTAAAAAGACACGAAACACAACGAATTTGGTTCAAAAAAACATTTTTTTGACCGATCGGTCATATGGGAGCTACATGATATACTCAACCGATTTTGATCAAAATTGGTACATTGCTGGGTAACTAAAAAACTGTCAAACACCAAATTCGGTTACAATATCTTCACAAACAAACGAAATACAAACAAATTTTGTGCAAAAAACGTTTTTGCTGCCCTATGGGAGCTATATGATATAGTCAGTATTTGGGAACTATAAAAAACTTCCGAGTGCCAAATTTGGTTACGATAACTAATAAAACTAATAAAACGTTTTTTTGACCGGTTGGTCCTATGGAGCTATATGATATAGTCAACCGATTTTGATCAAATATGGTACAGTGCTTGGTAGCTCTAAAAAACTGTCAAACACCAAATTTGGTTACGATATCTTCATAAACAAACGAAACACAACGAATTTTGTTCAAAAAACGTTTTTTTGACCGATCGGCCTTATGGGAGCTATATTATATAGTCAACCGATTTCGGTCAAATTTGGTACAGTGCTTGGGAACTATAAAAAACTTGCCAATGCCAAATTTAGTTACGATATCTTTATAAACAAACGAATTATCCATCTAAAACTTTTGGTTTTTTTCGATGTCCTCTGAAACACCCCTATGGGAGCTATATAATATAACCCCGATATCGAAAAAATAAAATAAACTTGTCTCCCCTGACATAATAACGCATCTAATCTGAAAGTGTGGTTGCTCTAGCTCTTACCATATCTGAGATCTCGGCGTTCATACTGACGGACAGAACGGCGGACGGACAGACGGACATACGGACATGGGTATATAGACTTCTCTAGTCACCCTGATCATAATTTAGGTAACTTTGGGGGTCTCTGACGTTTCCTTCTGTATGTTACATACATTTTCGGCTTGCAGAAACTTAATATACGCTTTGTACCATACGGTACAAGGTATAAAAAGATGGCGCACGTTAAAGTCGATCGCGGGCGCCTTTGGGATACCCTGTACCACCACATTGCATTTATATCCGGTATATTGCTTAAGAACTCCAAAAGACATCTGATTGCAAAATTTGGTTACGATATTCTCATAAACAAACGAAACACAACGGATTTTGTGCAAAACAGCTTTTTTTGCCCGATCGGCCCTATGGGAGCTACATATATGATATAGTCAACCGATTTTGATCAAATTTGGTACAGTGCTAAGCTACTCTAAAAACTTTTAATTGCCGAAGTTGGTTACAATATCTTCGTAAACAAACGAAACAAAACGAATTTTATTCAAGTTTAGAAAAAGTTTTAGGTATAATAAGTGACCCTACGTGTAATCTCGTCTACGTCATTGATCTTGTGCAATTGCATACAGAGCTACCAGACAGCTGCTAGCCGGCGGGAACAATTAAAATAATCTTTAAAATTTGCCTATATTTACAGATCCACGTACGTAAAGCCCGTGTTTTTATGATCATGAAATAAATCTCAATTGTTGGAACACAGCTGCTGTATGCATATAAAAGCTGGGGACAAATATTTTATCCCACAGTCTAAAAAGTTGATGCATTAAAACTGAACCAAAATGTCGGTTTCTGACTTAATAAAAGCTTTTGATACAATACCCAAACTTACGGCTGATAGAAATGTGCCACAAACCAGCTCCAGCTTGCTAGATGCACCCATCTGGTTGAACCAGCAGTATCTACAAGATAGTCTGCGAAAATTCTACAATGATCAGAAGCTAAAAATTACGTCACTAGATGTGCGACCAGCACTGGGTCGTGGTGAAAACTATGGTGGCGTCTTGACGCGCATTAAGGCACAATTTACGCGTAGTGATGGCAAAGCACAGAATGGCAACTATATAGTAAAGACTTCATTCGAGGGCGACGAATTCGCGCGAAAAACTATGGAACCCTATGATATATTCAATCGTGAGATGTCCGTCTATGAACAAATATTGCCCAAGCTAAAAGCCATGTTGCTGGAGATACAAGACACCGAGCAAATCTTTGCCGAAACCATGTCTGTGGACTATGAACGTTCGGCGCTTGTATTTGAGGATCTAAATGTGCGCAACTTTGTAATGCCGGATCGCTTGGCAGGTTTGAATACGCAAATATCCAAGCTAATACTACGTAAGCTGGCCAAGATGCATGCCACAACTGCAGTGCTGAATGAGCGCGAGAATGGCGTCTTGGAATGCTACGATCGTGGCATGTTCAATAGACATACGGATGCCTATGAGCCTTGTTTTTTGGGTCTCTTGGAGGCCTGTACTAGACGTGTACGCCAATTACCTGGCTATGAGTTGTATGCCGAGAAACTAGCCGCATTGCTGCCCATCTATATGGAGCTGGGCAAGCGTGTTTTTGATGCTACACAAGGACATGTTAATGTGCTCTGCCATGGCGATCTTTGGACCAATAATGTCTTGGTCAAGTATGACCAGACAACGGGCGAAGCTGAGGATGTTATCATTATTGATTTCCAGTATGCTGTTTGGGGCTCACCAGCTATTGATTTGTTCTACTTCTTGAACTCCTCCCTGGAATTGGACATGCATCTGCAGCACCAAGAGGAACTCATACACTATTATTTTGATATCTTTTCCGATACGCTTAGAAAATTGCGCTATAAAGCTCGTATTCCCAGTCTGCACAACTTTCATCTGCAGCTGCAACAAAAGGCTTTCTACAGTGAGTCCTACTTCGATTACTTCTTAATAATTCTCCTTCATGATACTCCCTTTTTCTAGGCTTTCATACTAGTTGCATGGTTCTGGCTGTTCAACGCAATGTGGAAACTGCCGACGCGGACTTTAATGCCTTAATGCAAACTAATCAACGAGCTATTAGTTTCAAAAATGCTTGCTATTCCAATCCTTACTGTCACAGGGTCCTCAAAGAACTTTTGCCGGTCTATGAGCGGCAGGGATTACTCGACGCGGATTAGTGAGCTGGAATCGTTTGATAAGATGCTAATTGCTTACTGCAATCTTAGGAATTTATTTTAATGATAAATATCTTAAAATCTTTTTACCGCCTTCCTTATTTATTTCAGAATATCCCGACTATAATATCCTCTGTACTTTCATATATTTTCAAAGCGTTCATACGAGTGAATAGGCAAAAGTTATTTCTGCTCGAACTCAAATTTACCGATCGGTCATAAAAACGTTTTTGGCGCAAAACTCGACTTTTTATACCCTATAGTAAAAAGGGTATATCAAGTAAAAAAGTTACCTATAGTATGATCAGGGTGACTAGAAAAGTCGATATACCCATGTCCGTCTGTTTCTCTGTCTGTCTGTCCGTCCGTATGAACGCCTAGATCTCAGAGATGGTAAGATCCAGAGCAACCAAAGTTTCAGATTATATCCCTTTTTATTCCAAAGGAGACAATTTTATTTTTTTGATTATAGCGTTAATTCGTTTGTTTATGAAGATATCTGAGCCAAATTTGGCACCCGGAAGTATTTTATAGTTCCTGCACCAAATTTGATCAAAATCGGACTGTATCATAAAGCTCCTATAGGATCGATCGGTAAAAAAACGTGTTTCAGAGCCACATGCCAGACATGCCATATCTTGAAAAAGTTAAATTAACTCATATACTCATGGCCGCTAGTAAAGAAAATTCTAGACTCACGAAATATGACGACCGTGTCGCACCGTAAGCGATATCCTTTGCGGTTCGATTCATAGTTCGGTTTTTTAGTATCAACCAAAGGGTCTAGCTGGATAAGGTACTGGAAACTGCCCACAGCGATTTTTTAAAACTAATGATGCATTGTGATGTATAGTCCAAAAAAAAAGTTTTTTTCCAAAATTTCAGTTTTTAAACTTAGCGCGTTACGCCTTAATTTAAAAGTCTTTTAGTCTTTAAATAAATCGGCTGTAAATATATAATTATAATTATTTTTATGAAAAATCTATTTTTTTAATAATACTAATAAGTACGTAGTTGTTTTAGAAACAAAAAAAAAAATGGAAGCTTATTATATTAGTTAATAATATACATAATAGGTGATTAACCAAATTTGTATTCACAGTCAGATGTTTAATAAGAAGCTGTAATTTATTAATTGCAAAGATTGAATTTTCCGGGAAAATCCAAGTATAATACAAAATATATTTCAGGGACAAAAAAAACAGATAATTCCAAACAATCATTTTCTTCACCAAAAAATTTGGATATTTTAAAATTTTCTAAACAATTAATATAATTGAATATAACCAAAAGAAAAAGTTTAAAAATAAATATTTTTTAATGAATTTTTTTTTCATTTCATTTCTTGTGGAGAAGTTTGAATGAAGTCGGACTCTTATATCATATAGTTGCCATAGGACCCATAGAATAAACATTTTTTGTTTTTCAAAATATCGTAATTTATTCTAGACGATTTTAGAAAGTTTGCAATCGAATTCTAAATAGTGGCTAATCTGTAAACAAATTAAAGCAAAAATGTATTAAATCTGAATATGCTGAATTGAGATTATTCAATGCTTAATTTAAAAATGTGGTACAGTCGAGGCGGTGCCCGACAGTGGAATACCCTGTACCTTTTGTGTCAAAAAAATTTTTCCTGCATATTCCATCTAAGAACTTTCCAATTGGAATTTATTTTTTTTTTGGTGCAAAACGATATTTATACCTATAAGTTCCCTAAATTTTTACCCATTTTGATGAAAATCGAAAGTTACGTCAAAGAAGCTATTTTAATTATATTGGGTAAGTTTCAAGTTGATATGTTGAGGGGTGTGGGAGAAAACACGGTAAATCGATTGCGGGGGGTGGGGGGACCGCATCGATAAAATTTGGATGTGGATTTGTTCATTAGAGCCACATGAATGAGCTTACCAAAAATTGTGATTCTAGGTCACTTGTAGCCATAATTGCGTAGAGTCAAATATTGACGCAGTTTATTGGCAAGGGGTGGTGAAATTTGCACATTTTTGACTATAACTTCTGTTGTATTTGTCCGATTTTGTTCATTTTTTACACATAGATGCATGTATCTACAACGCTGTTAAATTTCAAATGAAAATATTAAACGGTGTGGCTAAAAACCGCGAAAATCTACAGCGGGGGAACGGGGAAAGATATTGACATGATTCAACAAACTGATTCAACATCTGCTTAGGAAATATGCGCACCAGCTGGTAAAGTTTCGTGTCTCTAGCTCTTATAGTCTCCGAGATCTAGGCGTTCATACAGACGGACAGACGGACGGACGGACATGGCTCAATCGCTACCCGAGGTTATGATAAGCATTTTGGTATAAAGGACTTGGGGTCTGCCACGCCTCCTTCTGTCCGTTACATACATTGCACAAATCTAGTATACCCTTTGTACCTATAGGTACAGGGTATAAAAATAGCTAAATTCTCTCTTTTATTATTTTAACTATCTTGATTTACAGGTGGGCTGGGAATTACTATACATATTACTTCATAATTTAACTTTTTGTTAAAAAATTCGATTTGGGACCAGTTTGTCATGTAAAGATTAATTGATCTTGAATGTTTTATTCTTTTGAATAAGAATTACTTTCAATTTTTTGGATGCGCTTGTAAAAGATTATGTCCCCAAAAGCATCTTGGGTTAACTACATATTATAATACTACATCAGAGCTAAACAGGCTTTTAGTGATACGAAAGAAAGCTTTAGTGAAAAACTTTTTAACGATAGATAAAATTATTATTATTATTATTTTCAAATTAATAGACTTGTGTGACGTCATAAAAAAAATTAAATTAAATTTAAAAAAAAAAATTCAAAAAAGAAAGTAGTAACTCGTAACGATCAAGCAGCTTTCAAAGTAACGACTGATTGTTGTTGAATGCTGACTAAGCTTTTCTCTTCAATGCAAGCTTTGCCTCCCCCATGGGAGCTTTTGTTTTATGTTGTGCTTTAGTATTTCGCAAATTGATGAAGCACTTTTAAAAGCTTATGCTATTGCGCTCATGCACGTTATCGAATACTATAAATGAGAAACTGAACGAAACCAGGTCTCAGTGATTCGGAGAGTACGTTTAAGCAGAGACGTTGCATCTCTCACACCAAAAACAAGTGCAGTAAAAACAATTGTATAAAATGACGGATAAAGATATTTACGCCGCGGATGAGCTAAATGCGCCGGAATGGCTAAATTCCGAATTCCTAACCGAAGTGCTGCGAAAACACATAAAGCTGCCTGATCTTAAAGTGCTGGAAATAAAGTTTTCGCCGGCAACTGTCGTAGGAGATCACTACGCCAGTATTATGTTTCGAGCAGCTGTTGAGTATACAGCTGAAGGTGCCACGAACTCTAAATCGCTCATTATCAAAACCATGCCTGAGCAAGAGGGCCATAAAAAAAATATGGTAGGTGAATCTTACCTCTTTGAGACCGAAATTGGCATGTACACAAAAGTATTACCAAAGTTTGAGTCCATATTAAAGTCAATCGGTGATGATACGGTGCTATGCGCCAAATGCCTTTACCATAGCCTCACACCTAGAAAGGTTATGATATTCGAGGATCTGGTGCAGCAGGGTTACTCGGTGCTGCGTGATAGAGCCATAAATTTGACGGAGCTACGTGCAGCGCTGTCCAAATTGGCCAAAATACATGCAGTCAGCTTTAAACTGCTTAAGGAGCAACCAGAATATTTTAAGGAATTTAAGTATGATGTGACCACATTGCCAAACATCTTGGATGAATATTTTGTAACAAGTGGTTTGCCCAATTTTATAACAATGTTGGAACAAGTGCCAAGTTTAACCAAATACAAAAAGTATTTTGAGCAAATGAAAGATAAACTTTTACCACGTTGGCTGGCGATACTAAGAGAGTACCGCGAAGATCGTAAGACCACAGATTACTATGTGCTTTGCCATGGTGATCTGCATCTACGTAATATGATGTTTAAAAATAACAAAGCTACTGGTGCTCTAGAGGATTGCATGCTGCTGGATTATCAAATATCCAATGTGGGCTCTATAACCAATGACTTGAGTTATGGCTTGTATATGCTTTTTAATGCGGAACAACGCAAAGATCATCGCGATGAGCTGTTGTACTACTATTTTAATACCTTCAAAGAGACGCTGCAAAAGATTGGCTATAAGCAGGAGTTGCCCAGTTTGGTAGAGTTACGCAAACAAATATTCGACAGAAGACACAGTGGTAGGTCTAAGTGTAAGTCTACTTGGAATGATATATTAAAAGAACTTTTATTTTTTAACAGAATTCTTGTTGCTCACCTCATTCCTACCCATTATGCTTGCCTTAAGTAAGGAGCCCGTAGATTTTGGATGTCTGATACAAAGTCCGGAACGACTTCGCAAGTTGTTCTTTGATGCCGATTTTATTTCGGAAATGGAGTACTTGCTCCCACATATGTTGCACTTGGGTTATTTTGAGCAAATTTAGGTGCGAGTCTTATCTCTGGAGTACATAAAGCTTTTTTAAAAACTTTTTTAATAAAATAATAATAAAATGTTTGGTGTTTATACTTGTAAATGCTATTGTTTGATTAAGTATTGTTTAGTATATGTTGATAAGACTGACAATGTGTAAAAGCTTTTTTAATTAAAAAAATATAAACAGTTGATAAATAGAACATTTAAGTAGCAATCTGTTATCACAATTGTACAATAATTATGCTAAACTAATACTATCTATGACCTCATCTAACTTCAACTATATTAGGGTGGGTCAATTTGTATGGGGGCAAAAAAACGTTGTGGGACTCTCATCGATTTTTAATCTTTGGGTCATTCTAAAGGTCTAAAACTAATTTCGAGTCGCCCAATTTTTCAAAATAGGTTTTTTTTTTCAAAATATTCAAACAGTGACTTAGACATTCATAAGGCCAAAAAACGTTATTTTTTCTCTAGCCAAATGTGTATATGGGGGTTTTTGGGATTGATGAATCCATTTTTGGCATTTATTTTTAATTTTGAGCGCCGCCAGAGGGCGATTTTTTGTATTTTTTTCGTTTTTTTTTTTTAAATTGACAAAATGTGAAAATCTACGAATATTTCACTTTTTCATGGTGCAATCTCAAATTTGAAGTTTCCCAAAATATTCCGCTATGAAAAATAGAAGGCGTGGGTGTTTTAAGGTGTACTCTTTGACGACGTACATAAATTATATTCAATTTAAGACAAATATCGATTTTTTTTTATTTACTCTCTAAATATAAAGGGTGATTTTTTAAGAGCTTTCGGATTTTATTTAAAAAAAAAAAAAAATTCTGAAAAATGTATGAAATCTTTATTTGAGTCGATAGAACGATCTACATAATTTATTGTTTAAAGATGATTTCATGTAAATGTTGACCGCGGCTGCGCCTCTAATGGTTCATACGATGGGTCCAATTTTGGCATACTCTCTCCAACATATCGGCTGGTATCTCACTAATAAATTTTTCAATATTGGCTTCCAGTGCTTCAACCGTTGCGGGCTTGTTGCTGTTGGACATGAGCCTTAACATAGCCCCACAAAAAATAGTCTAAAAGCGGTAAATCGCACGATCTAGGCGGCCAATTGACCGGCCCCAAACGTGAAATAAACTCATGATCTCCGAACTCGCCTCTCAATTCCAGTCCAGCTCTTCCGTTTCGGGCAAAGAAAAGTTTGTAATCATCGCACGGTAGCGCTCGCCACTCACAGTTCCTGCCTTCGTCGTCTTTGAAAAAGTACGGTCCAATGATGCCACCGGCCCATAATCCACACCAACCAGTGACTTTTTGGGGATGCATTGGCAGTTCTTGCAATTCTTCTGGCTGCTCTTCACACCAAATAAGTACTGCAATTTTGCTTGTTCACGTATCCATTCAACCAGAAATGAGCTTCGTCGTTGAACACAATTTTCCGATAAAAAAGTGGATCTTCATCCAACTTTGCCAGTGCCCATTCACCAAAAGTTAGCCGTCGTACATCCAGAGATATTTGCTTTTAAGTAAAGGCACTTTTTTTTTAATTTCGAAAACAAGTTTTTTTTTCGAAATATTTCGAAATCCGTTCCATGAAAAAATTTTTGGACTGCATTTTCTGTTTAAGCATACCAATTTACTATGGAAATGAGTACAACATGTTGAGGATACCAAAATTTTTTTAAATTTGTAAACTAGTGTAATTTATACAAAAATCTATAAATTCTCTAATGAATTTTTTTAGTAAGCATTTAAATTGTTGTCGGTTATTTGAAATTATTATTTCAACAAAAAGTCAGTAAGTTTACTTATCTCAAAAGTTGATGTGTCGTCATGACTGTCTTGATTGCAACTGTTGCGATAATCAGCTGTTTTCCTCAAGTTAATATTGTAATTGATATATTAAATTCAAATAGTCGATAACGAGCCAAAAATTTATTAATTATTTATGAGCTACATGGCCGGTATAAATGATTACTGCAATACGATGTCACATTTTATATATTGTAAAAATATTGGTATCCTTAATGTTTTCCAAACTACATACTATAGATTCAAAATTAATAAAATAAAAATAAACATAAGTCATCAATCCAAGGGCGCTTTTTCTAGAGAAATAGAAGAATAGAAGATTATTATTGAATTTGGTTCGAAGTATAAATGAATAAATTGGAAATTGTTTTAACTCAAAATCAGTTCCATCTTTTTTTGACTGGATTTGCGTTCTTTTTTTTTCACTTTCACAAAATGATTTGAAAAATTTTTTAATTGAGATAACCGCATATCTGCGATGCCCAGAAGGCGAAAGAATATTACAACAAATTTTGCAAGTAATCGTTACTTTGTAATCTAGAAAAAAAGCACGAAATACTTAATTGAATCGACTTTCCGAACTAAATGAACTAACTTCACAACGCTTTTGACGCTATTGAAAGCTTTTTTAAGATGTGAATGGTATATCAGTCTTAGATCAAACCCATCTGTTTTAGTAGTCAACTTGCGCTCATACGGTTCGGTTGTCAAGTAAAAAATTTAAAAAAATAAAAACGCCATGTCATCTAATAAAGTTAGTTACAATGATGAAGAGTTACAAACACCCGAATGGTTAAGTCCGCACTTTTTTACGGAAGTACTACGCAAACATGAAAAGTCGGCGGATCTCAAGGTGCTCGATGTGAACATGTCACCAGCTAGCGTCAAAGGGGATCACTATGCTAGTGTAATGTTTCGGGCTGACGTAGATTATTCTACCACTGCCAAAGGTAAAAAGTCCATATCACTTATTATCAAAACCATGCCAGAATTGGAGGGTCATAAAAAGGATATGCTTGGTGAATCGCATATTTTTGAAACGGAAATTGGCATGTACTCCGAGGTAATACCAAGATTTGAGTCGATACTGCGTGCAGCAGGTGATGATACCCAGCTGGGTGCCACTTGTATTTATCACAGCCTCGAGCCCCGTAAGGTTATAATATTTGAGGATTTGGTGCCACAAGGTTATACGGTCATACGCAATCGTAGTGCCACACTGCAAGAGCTGAAGCAGGCTTTCTCAAAATTGGCCAAATGGCATGCTATCAGCTTTAAGCTCCTTAAAGAGGTATATTTCATATCTCTGGTGAAGCGTATTACCTTTTAGGATCTTCGATTTTGAACGATTTTTGTGACATTTGAGATACTCAATCATAACGCGCGCTCATCACATTCATTGTGTCTTCAGAAATTTTCTATTATATTTCGAATCGAGCTTTTGAAACAAGTTTTATCTTATTACACAGGCCTACAAATACCGGGGTCATGTCAGTTGTTCGAAAGCTAAGGGTCATTTCCGAATCAATTTGCTGCGTAGAATCCGAATCCGGGGTCAGAATTGGCCCATCACGTCCGGATTTTGAGATATTTGAGGTTATGTACCCGTAAAACGGGGTTTTTTTCCTACTTTTGAGGTTATGTACAGGTTGCAACAATTTTTTGTGGTCTGTCACTTCAGTTACACCATTTAGTACGACTCTTATCCTTTAATTTAAAAGTTCAATCGATCATTTATAATTTTTTTTCGCTATGTTATGGCTATTCAAAGTTACAAAGAATATCTATCGACGTCATTAGCATTTGCATTAAGCTTTTGAGACAATAACACAGGATTCGGATTCTACGCAGCAAATTACTTCGGAAATGATCCTTAGCTTTCCAACAACTAAATCATGTTGGCCTGTGTTATCTTTCTACTCCGAAAATTTATGCTAGTCATCTTTACGTGGAAATATTGGAGGCGCCAGTACATAAAATGTGCTCAATCATTATTTAATTTATTTATATATATAATTATCTATCATTAAAAAAATGTACATATTTAAATTAAATTTATTCGTTATCGATATATTTTTTTTCTCAAAGAAAAGACTAAAAATCGTCAAAATCGAAGAGATCGATTTCACCTATTTTTGTCCTTCTCTATTTTTGGTAATCGAATTTCCATAATTTTTATAAATCTCGTTTAGGAACCTGAGTATTTTAAAAATTACAAATATGGTTTAGCAGAAATGCCGGGCTTTGTGAAAGATCCTATGTTTAACTCTGGAATGAAGATTTTTACAGAAGTGCTCGATAAAGTGCCCGAATTGAAGCAGTATAAGCCTTATTTTGACAAAATGAAGGACACTTATCTGCAACGTACGTTGGATATAATGAAAGAATACCGTCAAAATCCACAACCCAATGGCTACTATGTGCTTTCACATGGTGACTTTCATTTACGTAATATGATGTTTAAATATAATAAAATAAATGGATCCTCCGAAAATTGTATGCTCCTGGACTTCCAAATAAGTAATGTGTGTCCCATTACGGTGGATATAATTTATTCAATTTATATGTTAATGTCGCCAGAGCAGAGACACGAAAACCGAGATGAATTATTATACTATTATTTTAGTACATTCCAGTCCACTTTACAAACAATCGGCTATAAAGGTGAAATGCCAAGTTTAGTAGAATTCCGACGTCAAATGTTCGAGCACAGATATTTTGGTAAGCAAGCCATTTTAGACTTAAGCTTATGGACGGTCTTTATTTTGAAAATCTATAAAATTAGAGTTTGGAATCGCATGAATTTTCAGAAAATTATTTAAATCTTTTTCGGAATTTCGGATAAGAGCCTTTGCTCAGGAGTCACTTTTTCTTGAAGTCTCTTAAAAATGTGTTTTTGTTTTTTTTAAAGCATGTTCCTTTAATATGTTAATTACCATTTTTAATAAGGAAATTACTCTAATGCCTTCTTGCATTCTGTAAATATGAACCGAATCGATTTGGTACTTCACTCATTATTAAAACCAGAAAACGAGAATAATTTTTTTTTTTTAATTATAGAAAAAATGGGTTTAATTATCACAAGCGTGTGGACTTAAAAAATAATGTTATTCAATATCTCCTTTACGCAATCGATTATCGATTTAATTTTTTATTTTTTGCCATAATAAATTTAATTTCCTAATTTTGTATTTGATTTATTTTAATAATAGTTATTTAAAGACTAGGATCTCAATATTTTTATTAATACGCTTGCACACAATTTTTTTGAACTTCATGTATAATTTATTCTTTTAATAATTTTTTTATTTTTACGTAACGTGATTATCGATTTTTTTTTTTTTGTCATAAAATATGTAATTACTTAAAAAATTTTTGTTTTGATTTCTTTCAATAATAATCAACTGAAGATAAGCATTTGATTATTTTTATTAAATTATTAGCGAAAGTCGAGAAATTGTTGTTCAATTTAAAAATTAAGATTTACTACATATAGTAGACTTAAAAATTGCGATCGATTTGGCAAAGAATGTCCCAAATACATAAACTTAGTTTATACGAAGCAAGATAATTATAATGAAGAAAAACGTTTTTAGACAATTCCGAAACCTTTTTTTTTTCTTATAAACAAAGTAATTTTTAATTTAATGATTTTTTTTAAACCTAACAGCTAATTTAATTTTATTATATTAATATATTTCAACAGATTTCTTTCCGATCACTACATTTTTGGCTCTGGTTATTGAAGTATGGTGCAATAATGAGGGTGATATAAATGAACTAATGCTACAAGAAGATGTACGACGAAAAACTTTCTTTAAGAAAGATTTTATTGAAGATGTTAAGCGTATCTTGAAGAGATTTTTACACCAGGGATATTTCGAATAAAGTTGACATTTTAAGTGGTTTTTGTTAATAATCGTTTTTGTATGTTATTTGCTGAATAAAAAATATTTTGTTAAGTATTATCAGCAAACTTTATCGTCTCAATTTTTCTATGGATAAGCTGAAGAGGATTTTGTTACAAAAAAACATTGACTAAGCAAGTTAGTAAGATTTCATATTTCGAAAGTTGAAGTATCGTCATAAGTGTATTGATTAAATTTCTTAATTTTATTTTTATTGTTTTATCAAAAATTCATTGATGACGTATCCACCACCTGATTTTGAACAGCTGATAACAAGCCTAAAATTTCATTGGTTATATATTCCCAACAATTACACAAGCTTACTTTAAATAAATCTCTGAATATTTGTAACGTTTTTATTTCCTTAGTGCAATTTCGAGATATTTTATAAAAATAATTTGTATTTTTGTCAATCATAATTGTACCATGGTCGAAGCAGGTATAGCAGCTATCCGTATTTTTGTAAAAAGTACAAAAAGTGTCACAACATGCCTATTATTTCTGTAAATAATGGATTCCGCCACCTGCTCGCTTCGCACAACTGCGCCCATCCAGCCAACCTTATTTATTTTAGGATATCCCGACTATAATATACTCTGTTCGATCCCAGACCACCAATTTGTGTTACTCTCTGATCACAGTACCAATGAACAGATGTATGGTGTTACGAATCATATTCTCAAAGCTTTTGAAAACAGAGAGAGTACTGACTTGAAGTTTTTCTAGACATCCTGCTGATATTTGGAACTGCTGTCATCCGGGACCATTGGCAAATTTAAAGATAACGCTGCCTGTAAACATTAACAGCCTATTGCGATACTTCCTGGAGAACAGAAAATTCTATGTCCAGATATGGAAGCATGAGTCGCCAACCAAAACTGGAGGGAGCGTTCTCGCACCACTCCACCGTAATATATTTAACAAACATAACTAAAAAAAAAAAAAAATTATATTTTTTTTTTAAGAAAATATGTTGGCTAAAAAAAAATTAAATATTTTTTTCAAAGAGCCCTCTTGCCAACTTAGATAAAAAAAAAATTGGTTCAAATCCCTTAATTCTGCTTCATATTTCTGCTTGCTGAACGATAAAAAGAGCCAGGTCCGTTATATGCAGATTTCCCAAACTGCCCAGCTCTTCAAAGAAGAGGGTTTTCCTAGATACTGGCTGTGTTTTCTAAAACACAAACTTCGCGAAAAACGCAAAATTTTAGAAAAAAGTACAGTAAAAAAACTATTCTTCATATATTTTTTACTCATAAAAAAAAGTCTTCTTTTAGATTGAAAAGTTCTACGTTCTTAGCAGAAGAGCGGCTTTTCTTCTTGGTCATTGAATTTGTAGAACCATTCAAAATAATTAAGTTTACCTCGGTTATTGGACTAGCTGAGTGTTCCAGATCTGGAAAGGAAACACAATAGAGTGCAGTGCAGCTTACCGTACACTAGTATTATTATTATTAAGCCCATATTGAATTTTGTTCCAAATTTTTTCTTACAAAAAGATTTCTAAAATTTTGTAATTAAGATAGCCCCATATCTGCTATGCCTAAAAGGCGAAAGAATATTGTATTATATTACAACAAATTTTGCAAGTACACGCCACTTTGTAATCTAGAAAAAAAATGCGCAAAATACTTAATTGAATCGAGAAGTCCGAACTAAAGTGGCTTAGATTAAATTCACAATGCTTTTGACGCTATTGAAAGCTTTTTAAGTTTCGAATGGTTTATCAGTCTTAGATTAAACTCGTCTATTTTAGTAGTCAACTTACGCTCATACGGTTCGGTTGTCAAGTAAAAAATTTACAAAAATATATAAACGCCATGTCATCTAATAAAGTTAGTTACAATGATGATGAGTTACATACACCCGAGTGGTTAAATGCGCAGTTTTTTACGGAAGTATTACGCAAACATGAAAAGTCGGCGGATCTCAAGGTGCTCGATGTGAACATGTCACCAGCTAGCGTCAAAGGGGATCACTATGCTAGTGTAATGTTTCGGGCTGGCGTAGATTATTCTACTACTGCCAAAGGTAAAAAGTCCATATCACTTATTATCAAAACCATGCCAGAATCGGAGGGTCATAAAAAGGATATGCTTGGTGAATCGCATATTTTTGAAACGGAAATTGCCATGTACTCCGAGGTAATACCAAGATTTGAGTCGATACTGCGTGCAGCAGGTGATGATACCCAGCTGGGTGCAACTTGCATTTATCACAGTCTCAAACCTCGAAAGGTTATGATATTTGAGGATTTGGTGCCACAAGGTTATACGGTCATACGCAATCGTAGTACAACACTGGAAGAGCTGAAGCAGGCTTTCTCAAAATTGGCCAAATGGCATGCTATCAGCTTTAAGCTCCTAAAAGAGGTATATTTCATATTTCTGGTGAAGGGTATTACCTTTTAGGTTCTTCGATTTTGAACGATTTCTGTGACATTTGAGATACTCAATCTTAAAGCGCAGAATTAGGCGTATTTGCATATTTACCAAGCGCCACTAAAACCTATGTAAAAATCGTCAAAATCTAAGAGATAGATTTCACTCATTTTTGTCCTTCTCTATTTTTGGTAATCGAAATTCCATATTTTTTATAAATCTCTTTTAGGAACCTGAGTATTTTAAAAATTACAAATATGGTTTACCAGAAATGCCGGGCTTTATGAAAGATCCTATGATTAACTCTGAAATGAAGCTTTTTACAGAAGTTCTCGATAAAGTGCCCGAACTGAAACAGTATAAGCCTTATTTTGACAAAATAAAGGACACTTATCTGCAGCGTATGCTGGATGTAACGAAAGAACACCGTCAAAATCCACAGCCCAATGGCTACTATGTGCTTTCGCATGGTGACTTTCATTTACGTAATATGATGTTTAAACATAATAAAATAAATGGATCCTCCGAAAATTGCATGCTCGTGGACTTCCAAATATGTAATGTGTGTCCCATTACGGTGGATATAATTTATTCAATTTATATGTTAATGTCGCCAGAGCAGAGACACGAAAACCGAGATGAATTGTTATACTATTATTTTAGTACATTCCAGTCCACTTTACAAACAATCGGCTATAAAGGTGAAATGCCAAGTTTAGTAGAATTCCGACGTCAAATGTTCGAGCACAGATATTTTGGTAAGCAAGCCATTTTAGACTTAAGCTTATGGACGATCTTCATAAACAAAAATCATATATGTAAATAATAAATCTACGTACATATAAATACAATTAGGGTATTCACGCTTTGTGTTGAGGTGAGGAGTTGAAAAGTTGAGGACTTTTACAAAAACAAATACATGCTGCAAATCAACCCTGCGTTTCCATTTTCAACTCAACTTTTCCTCAACCCAGACCCTAGTCTACTTTTTCCTGTTGAATTTTTGAGAAAGTGTTGCACAATATGGTAATTCGCTGCCTTTTCAGCACTAATGCATTTGCCATTTTTTAGCCATTTCGTGGCAAAGAGTATATCAGGGATGTCCAGGCCCATTGCTCATCTGGCTCTTTTTGTTTTTGTAATGGCTCTTAGGCATAGGCAGCGATGCGCGTGTACATGCACGGCCCTAACTGTACATCACCCAGTGCCAATGCAAATTACAAAAACAATTTCGAGCGTTCTCTCACTTACTCTCTGTTACTCTCTTTGCTCTCTGATCTCGTGTGCACAAAAACAACCCTTGCGTATATTTGTTGTTGGCCCACAGATTTTCAATGTAATTTGTTGTTGCTTTTCGTTTGAGCATGCACTCACAAAAATCGGTATGAGATTCTTTCGCTATTTTTTAGGAAACTTGTTAAATGGGACTTTTAAGGCGTTGCTTGCAAACAAAAACGAGTTATGGCCCTGTACCTTTCGGTACAAAGGGTATACTAGATTTATGCAATGTATATAACAGACAGATGGTGGCTATAGGTAAAAACATATGAATGGAATATATATTTTTTGGAAAATCCGGTGGTAATAAAACAAACTTGCACGTGGCCATCATAAATAGATATTTTTCGGGAAATCCCTTGGAAGAAATTCGCACTTGTATAAAATCTTTTTTCTAGTAGTAACAAATGTTAACAGGTACCAAAGGGTGTTTTGCATCCATTGACCAAGTTTAGTAACTTTGCAATTTTTACGCCCCTACCTGCGCAGGTAAAGAGTTACATTGTAATATCTTTCAATTTTACTTTTTAAATCATTTTTATACTGATATTTTCCTAATTTTTCAAATACCCCTTACTCCACAGCGAAATTATGCGAGTTTTATCTATTTTTGGAAGCACATATATTTGTGAATGTGCGTTTTCAAGCTTAAAATTAATTAAAAATAAACTGAGAAATCGATTAGCAAACGAACATTTGGAGGCATTATTAAAACTATCATTAACTAAAATAAATATTGATATTGACCAATTTTTAAGTTCTTGATAAGTATACATATGTACCATAACTTTTTTTTCATTATTTTTTACCACTCTTATAAGAATGCACATACAATTTCTTACAGTGCACTCAATAAACCGTAATAACTGTTTACTTTAAATGTGTTAGTGTTTTTCTTTATATGTATTGGTTTTTGCTCTTCCATAAGCAGTGTTTGGACATCCCTGGAGTATATATTAAAGAGAGGCGTAAGAACGGCCGTTAACGTTTGCGCGCTATAATATTCTGAGCCAGAATAGCGGAATGTTAAATTCATGTTAGGTGTTGACTTTAACATTCCGGCATTCTGCTCAAAATGTTAGCTGGTTGGTGTTTGCATATGAGTAAAGAGGATGGAAAAAAACCGAGAGACGCTGTCGGCACTGTTCTAAGCTGTTAAGTTGTGCTGGCTACATTTGTTTTGGTGGAAACATGTGCATGTGTGTATGTGTATGGAACCGCTGCGTGTGCTTGGCATTGTGGATGTGTGCGGTGCATGGGGGGTGTTTTTCACCCACAGCATTTTGAGACGATATAAATATACATGTGCACATACATACATACATATGTATATATGTATATACATATTTTTAACATAAGATTACAATCATTGGACACATAATATTAGTGAGGCAATTACTAAAACTATTTAATTAAATAAAAATAGTTTTATTTTTATTTCATTTATTTTTTTTTTTAAGTTTTTTATTTGCAATTTTGTGTAATACTGATAATAATTGTATAATAATAATAAATATAATACAAATTATTATGATAGAATTAAATAAATAAAATTAAAAACTGTTAATTTTTTATTTGCTTTGTAACTGCTTTTTTGTTACTGCTGCTGTTCTTGTTGGTCTAGCTGTTGTTGTACAGCTTGCTTTTATTGTTGCTGCTTTGCTTAAGTTGCGCGCCTGATTTTCTCTCGCAGAACAAACGTTTGACACAATTTGCGTATTTTCAGCATCAGCCAAGTTTCTAAATTTTAAGTTTTCGAACTTTCATACCCTTTCGAAGCATTTGACTTGTATGACATTTTATAATCATGTTTGCCTTCGCACTAACAAATGGATACATAAAAAGCAAAAAGGGTATTTTCCTAGCGACTTGCATACTGTTGAACGGTTTTGCGGCGTGCATACACAAATAATATTATGTACTTGCATTTATATCAGAGAGAACTAACTATGTACATTTTTTCGACTTACATATATATTGATTTTAAAAATGGCAAAAAATAAATTGCAAACTAATTTAAATAGCGAAAAAGAAAGAAGTCAAAAATTATGATTAGCCAAGGCCGGCAGCCCAAAGACGTTTTAAACTCTCTAAGAAGTGTGCGGGCGGGCAGAGTTAAAAAGGAAAATCTAAAAATAGCCCATACAATTCTCGTGTTCTTACAATTGAACTCGGCTCTAAGCTTCGTTGTTGGCTTTCGGCTATGTTCACAAATTCAGCCGCAGCCAAATTTGTAAATTTTTCGTTTCGAGCATTCATACCCTTTTCTAATATGTGGCTGCTATGACACTTTGCTATTGCGTTTGCTTTTACACTAACAAATGCATGCATAAGAGGCGAAAAATACGAAGAAGAGTATTTAGCTATCATTAGTATGCTGAACTGTTTCGCATTATGCGAACACAACACGACATTTTTAGCTGAAAAAAAAACAAACAGACTTTTGGTCAGTGCGTTGTCATTAATAACTGCAAGTTATTAGACCACTGTTGCTAGTACTGTAGTTCTTAAGTATATTATTGTATAATATATTTAAATTAATAAATAATAATAATTATTAACTAAGTAAAAGCAAGCATTGGCTCGGCCTGTGTTGTGTTATGGTCGAAAGCTAAAAATTTACAAATTTGGCTGATGATGAAAATATAATTTCTTGTAAACTATTTTAAAAACAACTACTAGCTAAACAACAACAGCAGCATCAAGCTGAACAAAAGCCACAGCCTTAAACAAAAAAATTACATTTGGATTCTGTTTTTATTTTATAATTATTGTTTATATTATTATAATCATTTATTTTATATTATTATTATTATATTATTATTGAGCAAACGCCACAGCCTTAAGAAAAAAAAAATACATTTTGAAATATGGTTTTATTTTATAATTATTGTTTGTATTATTATTATTATTAAAAAAATATTGTAAACATAAATCAAATTAAAATTGTTTTATTCAATAAAAATTTGTTTTTTAATTTCAAAGATTTGCTTTATTGCCAAAAAAGGTACAAGATTTGCTTAAACCTAGCCACACAATGTTAGTCCGACTAACATAATTTTTTGTGATTTTGCAAAAATGGGCCTTTTTTAATGCATTAAGTTTTAGATTCAATTATCTGCATTCCATTAAACGATTTGGGATTAGAGTTATAAACAATTAAATATCGCATAAGTCGATTTGACTAATTGAATATCAAACTTCATGCTTTAGAAAAAAAGGAATAAGATACACTTTTAGTTTTTTTTCGATTTTCAAACAATTTATTCACACAAACGCAAAATCATGTTAGTCGATTTGACTAACATTGTGTGTCTATGGTAAAAAATAGCATTTATAAAAACAGGGATTAGATTTTCTATTGTTGTGATAATTATTATAATATTAATATTATTATTAATAAAATATTAAATCAAATATTAAATTTGATTTATTTAATTTAATTATTTTAGCAATAATAGCAACATCAACAGCAGCAACAAAAAAATATTTTTTAAATTTAATTTTTCTTTTATACAAAATTAAAACTGACTAACATTGTGTGTCCAATGTTGGAATCAAAGATATACATACATATGTACATTGTACATACATACAAACATATATGTTTAAACGGATTGTGTCGGCGCAATTTGTCCCTTTATATCGTCTCAAAATGCTGTGGGTGAAAAACACCCCCCATGCACCGCACACATCCACAATGCCAAGCACACGCAGCGGTTCCATACACATACACACATGCACATGTTTCCACCAAAACAAATGTAGCCAGCACAACTTAACAGCTTAGAGCAGTGCCGACAGCGTCTCTCGGTTTTTTTCCATCCTCTTTACTCATATGCAAACACCAACCAGCTAACATTTTGAGCAGAATGCCGGAATGTTAAAGTCAACTTTAACATTCCGCTATTCTAGCTCAGAATATGTTAATAGCATTCAAACGCCAACGGCCGTTCTTACGCCTCTCTTTAGTATATACTCTTTGATTTCGTGGTATGAAAAGCAACGAGTTACCGTGTACTCGTTGGAAAAAAGTAAGCGCCAAATTTAAAATAATCAAATTGCATTAACGCAAGTAACAAACGGTTGCGCCTTTTTTGTGCGAAATTAATTGAATTAGACATAATTACTTGTTGTTGGAGTTTACGCAAATAAAAGAGTAAAAATAGATATAATAGGCTTAATATATGATGGAACTGTTGGGGAGTTACCCTCAGCATTTGAACAAATCGCTTGTCGTCGAAGGAACTGAGCACGTTCTGGCGCCAGTCAACTTACTTCGGGATGTGGAAGTGGCCGCCCTGCCGCAATAGCATTCATGTCGTCTACATAATTATCTAAAACTTCATCAATTTGTGCGTCGCCACGCAGCCCCATAGTCGCTGTATTAAATAAAATTTAGTTTTAAACGATGAATTTGTTTTAGCAGACGAACCTTCAATAAAATCAATTTCATCCAAAGCCACTTTAGCAACAGCATCAGTCAAAATACACTTTACGCTTAGTCTTTGGCATTTTTACATTAAAATGTTTAATTTAAATACATTTTTGCAGCATTTCGCAAATCGCAAATGTAAACAAACACACGCAAGAAGAAGAAGCACAAAGTCAAATACGGTTTTTCTGCAATTATGGGATTTTTGCAGCAATAAAATAATAAAAATCGATGTAATACATAACTACTTTAGCTGCAGGTTTCATTGAAATAGATTTTATGCTTTGACTCGGCATTTTTAATTCAAGTTTTTTAATTTTAATGTAAATTGTACCAATTTACAAATGTAAACAAACTCTGGAAAGAAGAAGAAAACTCAAAAACTCAACTCATGAAACTCAACAGGGCTGTTCACGCTTTGGCCTGCGGACTTTTTCCTCAACTTTTCAACTCCTCAACTCAACACAAACCGTGAACACCCTAAATATTTTGGTGCATAAATAATTTATAAAATTATATATACATATAATAATTGTATGTATATATAAATTTTATTTTTATTTGGAAAAAAATTACATATAATTATTGTATTAGTTTCTGTTTTTATTTTATGCTTTTTTTATATGTAGAATATTAAATGCGTAAAATTTGGAAGCTTTAAAATTTAAAAATATAAAAAAAAATTATTTTATTTTATTAAAACTATTCATTAAATTTGGCTAAAACGGCATTAATTATTTAATTAGCGTGAGTCGAGATATTATAACCTTGAAATTGTTGTTCAATTTAAAAATTAAAATTTACTACATATAGTAGACATAAAAACGTTTTTGGACTATTCCGAAACCTATCTTTTGACTTATAAACAAAGTAATTTTTAATTTAATGATTTTTTTTAAACCTAACAACTAATTCAATTTTATTATTAATATATTTCAACAGATTTCTTTCTGATCACAACATTTTTGGCTATGACTATGCAATTGTGGTGCAATAATGAGGGCGATATAAATGAACTAATTCTACACGAAGATGCACGTCAAAAAACCTTCTTCAAGAAAGATTTTATTGAAGATGTTAAGCGCATCTTGAAGAGATTTTTACACCAGGGATATTTTGAATAAAGTTGACATTTTAAGTGGTGCTTGTTAATAAAAAAATGTTTTTTAATTATTATCAGCAAACTTTATCGTCTCAATTTTTGTATGGATAAGCTAAGGATCTTGTTACAAGAAAGAAAAAGGTTTATTTAGTTGAAGACTTATACCGATTCGAATTTATGAATTCCGAATTTTCATTAATTTTTACAAATACCTAAAAATTCTCCAAGGTATGTTTCTTGAGTTATTTCACCAAAAACTGACTAAGCAAGTTCGTAAGATTTCATATCTCGAAAGTTGAAGTATCGTCAGTGTATTGATTAAAATTCTTAATTTTATTTTTATTGTTTTATTAAAAATTCATTGATGACGTATCGACCACTTGATTTTGAACAGCTGATAACAAGCCTAAAATTTCATTGGGTATATTCCCTACAATTACACAAGCTTACATATTTAAATAAATTTTTAAATATCTTTAACGTTTTTATTTCCGTAGTGCAATAATGTTTACTTTTGTATATCATAATTGTACCATGGTCGAAGCAGGTATAGCAGTTATGGGTATTTTTGTAAAAAGTGTCACAACATACCTATTATTCTGTAACTAATGGATTCCGCCACCTTCGCACGTCTATTTATTTCAGGATATCCCGGCGAAAAAATATACTCTGTTCGATCCCAGATCGATAGCTGCATGGTGTTACGAATCATATTATAAAAGCTTTTGAAAAGAGAGAGTAATGACATGGAGTTTTTCTAGACAACCAGCTGATATTTGGGACTACTGGCATCCGGGACCATTGGTAAATTTAAGAATAACGCTGCCTATAAACATTAACAGCCTATTGCGATACTTCCTGGAGAACAGAAAATTCTATATCCAGATATGGAAGCATCAGTCGCCAACCAGAACTGGAGCAAGTGTTCTCGCACCACTCCAGCTTAACATATTGGCCACTGACATTCCTGTGTCCAGAAGCAACATGGATATTACACCGACAGCGGTTTAATTTCTTGTGTTGACACACATTTTTATTGAAATTACATAATTTAATGCAAATAATTAAAAAATCGTTTTTGAGCAATGTTCAAGTTTTTATATTTACATACAAAATAAATCCATTTGCTGGGGGCAGTTTCCAGTAACTTATCCAGCTAGACCCTTTGAAAAAAATTCATAAATGTGTGCTTCACATAAATTCCAAGAGTTGGATTAGGTTAGTTAGGCAGTCCGGCGCAAGCTCAAGATCCCTCGGAGACTTTACGATCCATTGTGATGCCTTTTTAACGGGAAAGTATACTCAAAGGTATGGTAGGGGGAGGGAAATAGAAGTGATGGGTGTGGAGGAGGTAAACTATACAGTGGGCACCCTTAGTTCCACCTCATTTTTCTGCTTGCTGAACGATAAAAATACGATAAAAATAACGATCATGAAACTGAATGATGAAAAAAAGCGTTTTTTAGATTGAAAAGTTCTACGTTCTTAGCAGAAGAGCGGCTTTTCTTCTTGGTCATTGAATTTGTAGAACCATTCAAAATAATTAAGTTTACCGCGGTTATGGGACTAGCTGGACTCTTCAACTTAGCACTCGAAAGCGCTGTCCGGGAATCTGGTATAAACACCAGAGGTAACATCCTCAACAAGTAGGTTCAATTACTTGCATACGCAGATGACAACGACCTTACTGCCAGATCAGTGACAGATCTACGAGAAAGCTTCCTGAAATTGGATGAAGCAGCTAAGAAGGTCGGCCTTAGAGTCAATGAATCAAAGACAAAGCTAATGATGGTCACAAGAATGCAACGAGGACGAGACCAATTTGGCCCATCTTTTCAAGTTGGCCCGTACAATTTTGATGTGGTTAGAGAGTTCACATATCTGGGCTCAAAGGTTGATAGCGAGATAATATATCGAAGGAAGTTGACAACAGATAACTACTTGCAAACAAATGCTACTTTAGCCTTTTCAAGCACCTAAAAAGTCAAGTGCTTACCTCTCAGACAAAAATTAGAATATATCAAACCCTTATCGCGCCTGTATTAACATATGGCAGTGAAACCTGGGCCTTAAATAAAAATGACATGGAAAAACTGAGAATATTTGAAAGAAGAGTGCTGCGCAAAATATATGGAGCAGTCAATGAAAGAGGGATCTGGCGAAATCGCTACAATGACGAGTTAATGGCGTTGTATAAAGAGTCAGATATTGTAACCCAAATACAAATCGAAAGGTTAAGACTTGCGGGCCACATCATAAGAGCGGACAGCGGTCATCCAGCACAAAATATACTATTCGCTAGATGTTATCAGAACCGCGCCAGAGGAAGGCCTAGGCTTAGATGGATCGATTGTGTAGATAATGACGCAGTAGAGCTAAACGTGAGAAACTGGAGGACGGTGGCGAAAAGAAAGGACGAATGGAGGCAAATACTAAAGCAGGCGAAGACCCAGCAAGGGTTGTACGGCCAGCAATGATGATGATGATTGGACTAGCTGAGTGTTCCAGTTGATCGAAATTTTTTGTTACAAAAAGATTTGTGCAATTTTTTCATTGAGATAACCCCATATCTGTTATGCCTAAAAGGCGAAAGAATATTGTATTATATTACAACAAATTTTGCAAGTACACGCCACTTTGTAATCTGGAAAAAAAATGCGCAAAATACTTAATTGAATCGAGTTTCCGAACTAAAGTGGCTCAGATTACATTCACAACGCTTTTGACGCTATTGAAAGCTTTTTTAAGTTTCGAATGGTTTATCAGTCTTAGATTAAATCTATTTTAGTAGTCAACTTACGCTCATACGGTTCGGTTGTCAAGTAAAAAATTTACAAAAATATATAAACGCCATGTCATCTAATAAAGTTAGTTACAATGACGATGAGTTACATACACCCGAGTGGTTAAATGCGCAGTTTTTTACGGAAGTATTACGCAAACATGAAAAGTCGGCGGATCTCAAGGTGCTCGATGTGAACATGTCACCAGCAAGCGTCAAAGGGGATCACTATGCTAGTGTAATGTTTCGGGCTGGCGTAGATTATTGTACCACTGCCAAAGGTAAAAATTCCGTATCTCTTATTATCAAAACCATGCCAGAATTGGAGGGTCATAAAAAGGATATGCTTGGTGAATCGCATATTTTTGAAACGGAAATTGCCATGTACTCCGAGGTAATACCAAGATTTGAGTCGATACTGCGTGCAGCAGGTGATGATACCCAGCTGGGTGCAACTTGCATTTATCACAGTCTCAAACCTCGAAAGGTTATGATATTTGAGGATTTGGTGCCACAAGGTTATACGGTCATACGCAATCGTAGTGCCACACTGGAAGAGCTGAAGCAGGCTTTCTCAAAATTGGCCAAATGGCATGCTATCAGCTTTAAGCTCCTAAAAGAGGTATATTTCTGGCGAAGCGCATTAACTTTTAGCATTTTCGATTTTGAACGATTTTTGTGACATTTGCGATACTCAATCTGGTGCGTTAAAATATATACATATTTAAATTATATTTATTCGTTATAGATACATTTTTTTTGGTCAAAGAAAGTCTACCAAAATGTCCTGTTATCTGTGACGCAAAAAAAAAATCAAAATTTTGAAAATAATGGCAAGTCTCTCTAAACATATGTAAAAATCGTCAAAATATATATTTTTATCATGCTATATTTTTTTTTATCGCATTTCTATAATTTTTATAAATCTCTTTTAGGAACCTGAGTATTTTAAAAATTACAAATATGGTTTAGCAGAAATGCCGGGCTTTGTGAAAGATCCTATGTTTAACTCTGGAATGAAGCTTTTTACAGAAGTGCTCGATAAAGTGCCCGAATTGAAACCGTATAAGCCTTATTTTGACAAAATAAAGGACACTTATCTGCAGCGTATGCTGGATGTAACGAAAGAACACCGTCAAAATCCACAGCCCAATGGCTACTATGTGCTTTCGCATGGTGACTTTCATTTACGTAATATGATGTTTAAACATAATAAAAAAAATGGATCCTCCGAAAATTGCATGCTCGTGGACTTCCAAATATGTAATGTGTGTCCCATCACGGTGGATACAATTTATTCAATTTATATGTTAATGTCGCCAGAGCAGAGACACGAAAACCGAGATGAATTGTTATACTATTATTTTAGTACATTCCAGTCCACTTTACAAACAATCGGCTATAAAGGTGAAATGCCAAGTTTAGTAGAATTCCGACGTCAAATGTTCGAGCACAGATATTTTGGTAAGAAAGCCATTTTAGACTTAAGCTAATGGACGGTCTTTATTTTGAAAATCTAAAAATTTAGAGTTTGGAATCGCATGAATTTTCAGAAAATTATTTAAATCTTTTTCGGAATTTCGGATAAGAACCTTTGCCTTAAAATTACAATATCTCCTTTTTGCAATCGATTATCGATTTTTTTTTTTTATTAATTTAATTTTAATTTAACTGCTTCAAAAATTTGTATTTGATTTATTTTAATAATAGTTATTTGAAGACTAGGATCTCAATTGTTTTATTAATGCTAAACCGCTTGCACACAATTTTTGTTTTAACTTCATGTATTTTTTTAATTTTACGTAACGTGATTATCGATTTATTTTTTTTGTGGCATAAAAAATGTGATTACTTAAAAAATTTTTGTTTGGATTTATTTTAATAATAATCTACTGAAGATAAGCATCTGAATATATTTATTAATTCTAGAACCGCTTGCACAAAATTTTTTTTTAACTTCAAGTATTTATTTATTTTTCTTTTAATATTTTTTAACTTTACGTGACGCGAATTGTGATTTTCAAATATTCACTAAATGTGAATTTAACTTAAAGTTTAATATTTTATATAGAATTAAATGTCATAAAATAAAAACAAAAATCATATATATAATAAATCTACGTATATATACAATATTTTGCTGCATATAATAAAAAGCAAAAGTTTGTTTATAAAATTGTGTATACATTAAATAATTGTATGCATATATAAATTTTTTTGCAGCTGAAGGCCTTAGCAGCCAGTGGTCGAATTTAAGCTAGCTTACAATTTTAATTATAAGATAATATATAAATTTAATTTTTATTTAAAAAAAATGACATACCTATAATAATTGTATTCTTTTTTGTTTTTTTTTTATTCTATGTAGAATATTAAATGTGTAAAATTTGTAAGCTCTAAAATTTAAAAATGAAAAAAAAACTATTTTATTTTATTCAAACTATTTATTAAATTTAGCTACAACGGCATTAATTATTTTATTAGCGTGAGTCGAGATATTGTAACCTTGAAATAGTTGTTCAATTTAAAAATTAAAATTTACTACATATAGTAGACATAAAAATTGCGAACGATTTTGCAAAGAAACCTTTCTTTTGTCTTATAAACAAAGTAATTTTTAATTTAATGATTTTTTTTAAACCTAACAACTAAAGTTATTCAATTTTATTATTAATATATTTCAACAGATTTCTTTCTGATCACAACATTTTTGGCTATGACTATGCAATTGTGGTGCAATAATGAGGGCGATATAAATGAACTAATTCTACACGAAGATGCACGACGAAAGACCTTCTTCAAGAAAGATTTTATTGAAGATGTTAAGCGTATCTTGAAGAGATTTTTACACCAGGGATATTTTGAATAAAGTTGTCATTTTAAGTGGTGTTTGTCAATAATCGTTTTTGTATGTCACTTGCTGAATAAAATGGATAAGCTGACGGGTATCTTGTTACATAAAAGAAAAAGGTGTATTTAGTTGTAGACTTATACCGATTTGAATTTATGGATTCCGAATTTTCTTTAATTTTTACAAATAGTACATACCTAAAAATGTGGTACAGTCGAGGCGGTGCCCGACAGTGGAATACCCTGTACCTTTTGTGTCAAAAAAATTTTTCCTGCATATTCCATCTAAGAACTTCCCAATTGGAATTTATTTTTTTTTGGTGAAAATCGATATTTATACCTATAAGTTCCCTAAATTTTTACCCATTTTGATGAAACTCAAATATTACGTCAAAGAATTTATTTAAAGTATATGGGGTAAGTTTCAAGTTGGTATGTTGAGGGGTGTGGGAGAAAACACGGTAAATCGATTGCGGGGGGTGGTGGGACCGCATCGATAAAATTTGGATGTGGATTTGTTCATTAGAGCCACATGAATGAGCTTACCAAAAATTATGATTCTAGGTCACTTGTAGCCATAATTGCGTAGAGTCAAATATTGACGCAGTTTATTGGCAAGGGGAGGTGAAATTTTCACATTTTTGACTATAACTTCTGTTGTAATTTTCCGATTTTGTTAATTTTTTACACATAGATGCATGTAACTACAACGCATCGCTCTGTTAAATTTCAAATGAAAATATTAAACGGTGTGGCTAAAAACCGCGAAACTCTATTGCGGGGGAACGGGGAAAGATATTGACATGATTCAACAAACTTCATCTGCTTAGGAAATATGCGCACCAGCAGGTAAAGTTTTGTGTCTCTAGCTCTTATAGTCTCCGAGATCTAGGCGTTCATACGGACGGACGGACGGACGGACGGACGGACGGACGGACGGACGGACATGGCTCAATCGCTACCCGAGGTTATGATAAGCATTTTGGTATAAAGGACTTGGGGTTTGCCACGCCTCCTTCTGTCCGTTACATACATTGCACAAATCTAGTATACCCTTTGTACCTATAGGTACAGGGTATAAAAATTCTCCAAGGTATGTTTCTTGAGTTATTTCACAAAATTGACTAAGTAAGTAAGTTCGTAAGATTTCATATCTCGAAAGTTGAAGTATCGTCATAAGTGTATTGATTAAAATTCTTAATTTTATTTTTATTGTTTTATCAAAAATTCATTGATGATACGTCATGATTTTGAATAGCTGATAACAAGCCTAAAATTTTATTGGTTATATATTCTCTACACAAGCTTACAAATTTAAATAACTTTCTGTATATCTTTAACGTTTTCGTTTTCGTAGTGCAATTTCGAGACATTTTCTAAAAATAATTTGTATTTTCGTAAATCATAATTGTACCATGGTCGAAGCAGGTATAGCAGTTATGGGTATATTTGTAAAAAGTACAAAAAGTGTCACAACATACCTATGGCGTATTTTTTTAACTAATGGGTTCCGCCACCTGCTCGCTTCGCACTACGGCATCCATCCAGCTACCCTTATTTGTTTCAGTATATCCCGACTAAAATATACTCTGTTCGATCCCAGATCCCCAATTCGTATTACTCTCTGCTCACAGTACCAATTAATAGCTGTATGGTGTTACGAATCATATTCTCAAAGCTTTTGAAAAGAGAGATTACTGACATGGAGTTTTTTTAGACATCCAGCTGATATTTGGGACTACTGGCATCCGGGACCATTGGCAAATTTAAGGATAACGCTGCCTATAAACATTAACAGCCTATTGCGCTACTTCCTGGAGAACAGAAAATTCTATATCCAGATATGGAAGCATCAGTCGCCAACCAGAACTGGAGCAAGTGTTCTCGCACCACCCCAGCTTAACATATTGGCCACTGACATTCCTGTGTCCAGAAGCAACATGGATATTAGTATCTCCACAAATTTGAACAAAATCTATCAATATGTGCTTCACATAAATTGCAAGAGTTGGATTAGATTAGTTAGGCAGTCCGGCGCAAGTTCAAGATCGCTCGGAGACCTTACGATCCATTGTGATGCCTTTTTAACGGGAAAGTATACTCAAAGGTTTGGTGGAGGAAGGAATAGAGAAGTGATGGGTGTGGAAGAGGTAAAATATCCAGTGGTCACCCTTAGTTCCGCCTAATCTTCCTGCTTGCTGAACGATAAAAAGAGCCTGGTCCATTATATGCAGATTTCCCAGACTGCCCAGGTCTTCAAAGAAGAGGGTTTTCCTAGATACTGGCTGCGTTTCCTAAAAGGTGCAGAATAGTCGCACAACAGGTGTTTGATGCTTTCTCTCTCCTCCTAACCTACGACAAAAGTCATTGTGGGGAACAACGCTCGGCCAAAAGGCCTATGGCGTTGTGTCCCGTTACAGCTCACCATCCTCGTCCTGCTCTTGTGGAATCGCAGGAGCTTGGAAGCTCGCTTTGGGTTGTAGCTTGGCCAGAGCGCTCGGGAGATGTGACAACCAATGTCGATTTCCCTCGGTTCTGTCTAAATTCGTTATTTCTTATATTACGTTCGGCAGAGGTCTTTCTATATCTGTAACTACGAGAGCCGCTGGTAGAGCTGATACTAGCACCCCAAACCAAAAACTTGAGTAATTAATTCGAAGACTTTTTAGCAAGTCCTAATAAGGGTTGTTCGCTACATCGCCGGTATTAATATATACTGCAGTGCAATCTCTGAATATTTTTAGAAAATTTCTTTCTAATTTGCTAATTTTTTGGCAAAAATAAAGCTAAAAAGTCAAATATATCGATTCTTTTAAAAAAGATTTTACAGTCGAACTTAACAATTTACTACAAAAGCTTCATCTATCCAGCTTACGGCGAAAAAGGGTTCCGTTTTTGGAGCCATTGATAAATATGTTTGTGTTATTAAAAATTGCGTCTCCAATTTTTTAAGATTTTTTTTGATGAACAGTTTAATTATATCGATAATAAATCTTCAAACAGCGAAATAAACCTGTGCTCAGATTCCCCCTTCCTACGGCGAAAAACAGTCAACACATATTGACGCAGAGCGATGAAAGCTGAACTTGTTTTTATGTCAATTTTGAAACTCTCCAACTTAATTTTTTTTGAAAGCTAAATTTCATTGTGACAATGCTCTCTTTGGCTTGGAGTACGCTATCAAAAAAAGCTCATTAAAAACTTACTTATTTCACAAACATATAAAAAGTTTTCGAGAGCTTTCGTGAGTTTTTATTATTATTAACTTACGAGCGTCAATGCGTTTTAGTATTTGATAAACTGGAGAAACAAAAGTATTAACATGTGATCCAATAATGATAGTTACAATGCTGATGAATTAGAAGCACCTGAGTGGTTAAGTGCTCAATTTTTTACGGAAGTACTACGCAAACATGAAAAGTCACCAGATCTCAAGGTGCTCGATGTGACTATGTCACCAGCGAGCCTCAAAAGGGATCACTATGCTAGTGAAAAAATCCATATCACCTATTATTAAAAAAATGTGGTACAGTCGAGGCGGTGCCCGACAGTGGAATACCCTGTACCTTTTGCGTAAAAAAAATTTTTCCTGCATATTCCATCTAGGAACTTTCCAATTGGAATTTATTTTTTTTTTGTGAAAATCGATATTTATACCTATAAGTTCCCTAAAATTTTACCCATTTTGATGAAACTCGAATGTTACAACAAAGAACTTATTTAAAGTATACGGGGTAAGTTTCAAGTTGGTATGTTGAGGGGTGTGGGAGAAAACACGGTAAATGGATTGCGTGGGTCGGGGGGACCGCATCGATAAAATTTGGATGTGGATTTGTTCATTAGAGCCACATGAATGAGCTTACCAATTTGTGATTCTAGGTCACTTGTAGCCATAATTGCGTAGAGTCAAATATTGACGCAGTTTATTGGCAAGGGGAGGTGAAATTTGCACATTTTTGACTATAACTTCTGTTGTATTTGTCCGATTTTGTTCATTTTTTACACATAGATGCATGTAACCACAACGAATCGCTCTGTTAAATTTCAGATGAAAATATGAAAAGGTGTGGCTAAAAACCGCGGAACTCTACTGCGGGGGAACGGGGAAAGATATTGACATGATTCAACAAACTTCATCTGCTTAGGAAATATGCGCACATGGCTCAATCGCTACCCGAGGTTATGATAAGCATTTTGGTATAAAGGACTTGGGGTCTGCCACGCCTCCTTCTGTCCGTTACATACATTGCACAAATCTAGTATACCCTTTGTACCTATAGGTACAGGGTATAAATATGCCAGAAGCGGAGGGTCACAAAAGGGATATGATTGGTGAATACACACATTTTTGAAACGAAAATTCAAATCGATTCTACGTGCAGTAGGTGATGATACCCAGCTGCGTTCTACTTGCGTTTACAATAGCTTCAAACCCAGAAAAGTTCTAATATTTGAGGACTTAGTGCCTAAAGGTGATGCGATCATATGAGATCGTGGTGACAAAAGAGGTAATTTGCAAGATTTTATTCCCCTGGCACAAAAAGTGCCGAGCAGGAGAAGTCGAAGACTTCATGGTTTTAATTCATTAAGTAAGATGAAATATTCTTAAATCAAACACAATTCTTAAATTAAGACCAACTTATTTCGAAATAAGATTATGAAGGCATTTGGAATAAGTATAAAGTTAAAAAGACAAAAAAATTAAGCAAGACCAAAAATTCTGAAGACGCGGCAAAAAATTGTGAAACCATGACCAAAAATTCTTAACAATTTAAACTAAAGTCCTGAATTAAGATTAAAAAATCTTAAATAAATGATTTTGAAAAATAAAATAAAAACTTAAGTCTTGAATTAAGAAAAAATTTCTAAAATTAAGTCTTTTAGTATAAGAAAATTTAAAAATGTTAGCCAGAATAAATATTATATAATATGTCAAAATAAACATCTAAAAATTAATATTAAACGCCTTTAATACAGAAAAAATTTTAATATCGCGATTTTCATCATTTCTTGAATTAATGAAAAAAATTCAAATAAAAAACTTTCAAAATATGAGCAAAAATTCTTAAAATAAGAATCATACTTTTGAATAAAGAAAAAAAAAAATAATGTACATATCTGCCTAACACAATAGTAGGTTTCGATGGAAACTTGCTATTATATTTATATTGTATTAATTATTTTAGTAAATTTACTTATTGTCTAATAAAGACATAATGCCCAATTTTATTCAACATTTTTTTTTATGGAAATCGAAAAAATCATTAATAAAAAAAAATATCTTATCTTTTAATTTTGATAATAATAAATATTTGTCAAATTTTTGTATCAATTTATAAAATTAGCTTCGATTTATAAAATATAAATATTTGGCCGTGCTCCGGAAAATGAATCCGAATTTGCGGTACATAATTCATAAAATATATAAAAAAAATTTTATTTTTAGTGCTCGAACTAACACGATTTTTTTATGCGATTCGAATCCGACAACTTTATTGCAAGTGAAACCAAATGGAGTTGGCAAAATATTTTCAAAAGTGCACGTAATTTGAATAAAACTGAAATTTTTTTAGAAATATTCTTTCACATTCTTATATTTTATTTATGCCAATTTTAAGTTAGATATTTATTAATAGCTATCTTTAATTAACATTTTGTATTTTGAAAACTTTTAAAGTTTCCACTCGTTAAGCTTTAGATAATATCTTACAAAAAGCATAATATTGTAAACTTTAGCTTTTAAAAATGTTATAGATTTAGTTATTCAATTATCTGGAGAGCGTAAAACATATCTTGCCCAGATATGTACATCAGGGTTACTTTTAGTAAAATTGTGAGTTTTCTTATAGTATGAAAAAAGATTCTGTACAATATTGGAGTTCCTCTTGTCAAACGTTCTAGTTTGTTGAAAATAAATTTCAATAATATAATTTTTTTGAAATTGCAATAAAAATGTAAAATTAATATTTTAAATTAGAAATTTTATTTTATGCAAAATTATATTGTAAGAGAGTAAAACTTCTCTATAATGCATTCCTCTGTAATACATTTTTCGAGACCAAGATTGTTCCTTTAACGATTTTCTGTATAAAGAATTATGCTATAAGATGAACCAATATTCTGCTCCCATGTTAATTCGACTGTATTTAGATTTGCAAGCTTTAGAGTTCTTCTTATTTTTTAGCTTAACTCTTTAGGAAGTACCAGAGACAATTAATATGTTTTTAGTTATTTACCTTTGGCAACATATACACTCTATACCAACCACGAACCGAACGAATTATACGGATAGGAGATAAAAGTGTTCTTATAACAAAGCCAGTACGCAGCAATGCAAAAAGCCCTGAAAGAAAACAAAGCTTCATATAAAAAAACGCTATCAATAGGAAGTGGAAGCCCACTTGGAATGGTTTGTAGAAAAACAGTAAAAAAAATTACCCAAAAGGTAGAAAAAATGATGATATTTGATTCTACAAGCTTTTCACAAATTGATATACAAGATGGTAGTTGTAGGGTTTTGAGCAAATGGTGCTAAAGTTTTCTCATTTTTGCACGCACATATGTAATTCCTAATTTTTTAAAATACTTTGTACTTTTAGATGGTTTTTTAAAAAATTAAGGCCTGTGCCGAGTTTTATGAATGTTGCATGTAAAATTTGACTGCAAAGCGAAAACTTATTGGAAAGAGAAGAATATCAAATTGTCGCTTTGGGCTTTTTCGAGAAACAGTCTATAACTTTGTCGTTCTGAATACTTTAGAATAATCTTGTGGTCCTACTCCATTTTATTTACTTTTTTTTTTTTTTTATTTTTTTTTTTTTTATTTAGTGTTTTCCTTAATTCTAATAAACAAGAAGCTTTATGTGATATTATTTATACAGTGTCTCTATCGAGATCTCGAGTATACGTCAATATTTATAATTATTATCTAATGAAAGGAATCTGATAATTATAATAACATAATATAATTTATAAATATATTGACATTCGCATGAAAAAAATTACAAAAACATGAGTCTAATATTTGTTATTTATAAAATAAGAAATGTTGGAATCAAGTTCCGTTTATATCTACAACCACCAGAATTTGTTGTTGTTTAAGATAGCATCGTTTTGCGCGATGCTCGTACTAAATCTGAGATTTGGTTCTTGGTTAATTTTGATTTTTTCATCCGTTGCTCTTCTATATTGATGATAGAATATAGGGATTCCGTTTTGGCTTTGAATTAAACCCCGAGTATCTAAAGCAATGAACGCTTCAGGAGGGGGAAAACCATTTTCAAGACTTCTCAGACGGTATTCCTCATTGGAATAGTATGGCGCTTTGATGAGATTGTTTTCTTGTTCAGATGTGCATTGAAGAATATGTTGCCTAATAAGTTTTATAATATGGTTGTCAATTCTGCTTATCTTGGTTGAGTCATATAGCACCTTATTTGATATGAACTTTATATAATCGCTTTTAGGGTCCCTGAAGCACATAGTGCAAGCTCTCAAGCATGATCTTTCAAATACTCTTATGCGTTCCATGTAAGACGGCGAGATATTAAACCAGATTGGGCAGCCATAGGTTAATTAATTAGGTAATTATTTTTGTTTTTTCCATCATCGCCATTTTATTTACTTCATATGCGTCAATATCTTTAATGTACACGGCAATAAAAAACTTGTTCATGGTTTATATCGAATCAGAACTTAACCAAGAAATTTACAAAATATTGGGGTACGTTGAAGTATACAAGTATGTATGTGGCTTTTAATATAAACTGAACTAAATAAAGTAGAAAGTGAAAGAAAAAGTTTCCAACGTCAAATAGCTAAAACTCGAATGTTAGACATGCTAAAGCAAAGAGAAGAGAGATTTTTACATTGGGTACCAATATTAAGATTATTTTTCCAACTTAAAATGGTTCTAGCTTGGAAAGTAGACGTCCTAGGTACCAAAATTTAACCATCGAAGAAAATTTACATTTCTTAAATAGAAATGGCAATAACTCGGAAACAAGCAAAAAGGAGTGCGGTTTTCTGTTTCGCAGCCCACTACATTAGGTACCAAAATTAAACCAATCGAAGAAAATTTTTAAAAATGTGTAAAACGCCATGTTATCATCATAAATTTGTTTCCGATTGTAGATAACTTTTAAAACGTGTTGCTAACCAAACGTAACTGTTGTGCAAGTTGGAGTTCTTAACAATTATCTATTTTTATTAGCTTTAATTTTAATACCATATGTATTTTTTCGGTATATTGCAAAAAAATTTTAAACTATACTATGACAATGTTAGCGCCTTTTTGTTACTTGGAAGCTCTGGTAGAAAATTTTGATATTTTGGTTTTTAAAATAAACATCATAAGTTTAAACATCCAAAAAACCGGATAGTTCAAACTCTTTAATGGTGCGCTGCAAAAATGCACGGTACTTGGGATTTTCAATATTTTCGCGTCTAATGCGATCCGACTCCTCAGAGCGTGAGTTGAGATTTTCCAAATTCTCAAAGCCCGAATTTTCCGTAAGTATTAAAGGTGTCAGACAAGTGGCAGCAATGACGCCTATAAAAAGTGTCCAAAAGCAGTTAAAAAATGTTTTTAATGTTTACTTAGAATAAACTTACCTATAAGACTGTTTTTGATCAATTCAATATGAATTTCCTTGAGCGTGGGTATGTGACCCTGGTACTTTAGTTTTTCCAGTGTTTGTTGCAAAAAGCGCTGATATTCGCGTATAATAAACTTAAAGTGCATTTTGCGTACATTTTCGTTTAAAGAACCATATAGAAAATAGTTGAGATCCGCAGCTGGGGAACCCACATAGGCCAATTGGTAGTCAAGCTGTAATATAGTAAATAGCGTTTCAAGCACTGCGTACTCATTTACTGCCTATACAGACAACTTACGGTGATTACATCATCCGGCTCCTTGGTCTCATTATTAATGTGAAACATCATATTGTTGATCCAAGTATCCGCCATATTGAAGACACGAAAGCCCTCCGCCTGTGCCTCATACATGGCTGTGGCGCTTTGTAGCACATTCTCGGCCAACTTGAACATTTTCTCAGTCATTTCCTCGTAGCCCTTCCAGTGGGCTACCTCCTCGGCCACACAACGTATGTTTACAGGAAAGAAACTTAGAAAGTCACGACGCTCTGGATTGCGTGATATAGGCGCCTCGTTAAAGAACTCCAAAACATCGGGACTCTCTGTGGCAATAATCACGCTGCAGGCATGCAGTTTGGCTAACTTCTCAATGGCTGGCAAAACATAGTCCAAATTTAAGAGACGTCCGCGCTCAAAGTTCTCAAAGCCATGTTGTATCATATCCTCCAGTATGAGAAAAGGTTCCGGCGTTTCCGTGGTATAATAACAAGTGGGCGCAATTTTAGTTTGGTCGCCAATGGACTCGAGCAGCACTTGCACACGTGGCAGCACTTCCTTATAGGCAAGTATCTCACGCTTGAACAGCTTGCTGCGCTGAGCTACTGCACCCGTCTGACCCTTGGGATGATCCTAAGAAGCTGTCTGTTTAATAAGGCAAGTTCAAGAAGTTTGTAAACTTGCTAGTTACCTTGATTATAACCGAATACTTGCTCTTTACATCTTTGCGCACTAAATTAAAGCTGGCTCGATGCATTTCACTGGCATAACCCGTGGCTACATCGCCCACATTGGCGCTTTTCACCAGCAAATCACTTAAGCTCAGTGTTTCGTCTTTAAAGTGCTCCTTAAGCACATCCTGCAGAAATTCTGCAGTTAGCCACTCGGGTGCCTGATAGTTCTTAGCGCCAGTGCCCATTTTCTTCAAGATAACTTTAAAATTTTTTCAACTTCTCACAGGTCAGCTGACTTTAAGAAAATAAAAATTAACTACACTATGCGCTCTTCTTGGACAATTGCGACCGGCGTTGTGTTCGATTGAGAAATAAAAAGCTTAACGCGCTTTAAAAGCAAAAGTTTTCGGCTTAGTTCAGCTGTTAGAGTCACGTGCTGTATGCTAGAGAGACCAAGTCATATGTGATTTATAAAAGCTCTCTCTGTTTTTAGCTTTCAATAACTGCTGTTGGGTTATCAGCTGTGCAATGGTGTGAGCACAACCAGAGCTTTTGTTTTAATTATATGAAATTTATACAAAAAAAAAGTACGCGAGAGCTTGGAAAAATTTCTCTCAAAAAAAAAACAACAATTGTTTGGAATAATTATACACTGTACATTAAAACAAAGCGTACGTTATGTTTGTGCAAATGTATATAACATAGAGAAGAAGACTCTGAAGTTACCACCAGTACGATCATAAACAAAAGAAATTGATATAGTTATATGCGCTGTTTTTTTTTACAATTTTAAAAAAATATAATATCTTTAGTTTTTACGGGTAAAATGTGTGAAATAAAAAAATGCCAAACATATTTTATTCGGAACATAAATAGGGGAGATAATCGCAATATAGTATTTTAGAGGACCAAGTTCGAATCGTTTCATTGGCAATGTCGGGTACCAGAGTTAATAGAGTGAAGGGCCTTAAACCTTAACCTAATAAGGTCGCGACTTCCAGGTTTAATTCCTTTTTTTTTATTTCAAGTTATATTGTTCCTTCCAATTTTGAACTAAGGTATTGTTAGTCTCAAGTCCATTCATAGATTATTGAAAATTTTATAAAAACTTTTTTTTAAGTCCACTATTCTTTTGTGTTGCTCAACGGGTGTTCGAGATTCTAGTCGAGCAGCGATACTATCATTTATCTACATTTGTATTTAGAAAAAATTTGTGTTAGATACACCATGAAGCATATTTCAATAACGACTGGTCCGATTTTTATGATCTTCGATTTATTAAATTTGTCTCCACATTTCAATAGCTGACTCGAATAAAATCCATAAAAAAAATATTTATTTGTAGACAGATTTCAATGTGTTTTTTTTGTAACAATTAAAACACGTCGTTAGATATATGTATATATGGACAAAAATTTGAGTGGGTGGTATTTTTTTGGGGTAGAACAAAATCAGTTGGGCCCCTCTAGTATTAAATATGTAGTATAAATAAGTATGTAAAAACGTAACTATCGGCTGTGCTCCTGAATACGAATCCTATTATTTTATTCGTAAGGTGTAGAGCTAACAAAGAGTAAGGGTAATATGCAGAAAAATTGGCATAAAAAATATTATTTTTTTTTCTAAATTCGGATCATATAAAGGGATAGACTATCCAAAAGCAAAGTTTTGTCATTATTAGCTATTTCTATTGATTTAAATACAGAAACATTCTATCCATCAGAATGCGGTGTCACGCTAGTGTTGGTCACATTTTCTCATGTGTGACGTTCTTAAGGTATTAAAAAAAAACTTTTTTACATTCTTTCATAGCTTGATGGATGGGGCGGAACGGAAAACAATTTCCAGATGTACGGGAGATGTGAAACATTTTCGCCGTTTACGAAGTTACAGCCCGAATATTTTGTTATTTTAATTTTTTTAAAAAAAATTTTAAAATGTGTAAATTAAAAAAACAATTCCCAAATTTTTTCATTTTGCTACATAAATCTCTTAAAAAAATATATTCATAAATAATGTTATTTAAAAAACTATTTCATATTGTAGAGCAGTTTAAATGAGCCACCAATTTTCGTACTATGTAGCATTGTTTTTAAATCCTTCCTTTGTAAATCTAAGACCCTCTTAATAATGTTCGTGGAACAGTTAATTTAATGCTGAAAAAAATTACAAAGTTTTTAAATTTAAATTTTTTTTATTTATTAGTGAAAATAAGTAACAATTAAAGTAAAAGAACTTTAAAAAATTAATGTGATCGTTTTTCGATAGATCATTGGACCCCATATCATATCCATACCAGTGGAATATTAAGTTAAACCCCACTAAATCAAAAGCTGACTTTTTTAAGAAAAACAATTAATTTTTTTGCTAACTGGAGAGCTTGAACTTAAAGAATGTAAATTTTTTTTTTATATTTTTGTTTATTTGCAAATATTTTGCAGAGATAAACAAAAATGGGTAAATTCTGTGAGCTATCTTGGCATTCATCTGGTAGAAAAACAGCTTTAACAAAAACTTACACTTAAAATAATTATATTAAACAATACAGCTCTATCCAGACTTTTGACTACAAATATACAAATATGTATTTTACAGACAAATATCCCATCATCCATGTGCAACAATGATGTGTCTGTACAACTACAAATTTACCTCCACGCGTTAGAAAATTGGGCAAAAAAGTGGAATATAACCATTAATGAAAGTAAATCAGTCAATGTAGACTTTACTTTAAGACCCCAAACTACGCCAGGTCTAACTTTTAATGGACAAAATATCCCACGTAAGAGAAGTCACTGCTACCTCGGAGTCCACTTTGATAGAAAATTAACATGGGGACCTCATGTCAAAGCAACTGTCGCTAAATGCCAACAAAAACTGAAAAAGCTCCACTGGCTTATTAACCCTAAAAGCAAACTTCCCCTACGCAGCAAAGTTCTGCTCTACAAGACCATAATAACACCCGTTTGGACGTACGCCATCCAAATCTGGGGATGTACGGCTAAGACTCACCTAAACAAAATAAGAATTCTGCAAGCGAAGACCTTAAGGACAATCACTGGTGCCCCATGGTTTGTTCGGAACAGCATCTTAGAGCGTGATCTCAATATACCAAAAATCGGTGATCAAATAAATTACCACAGTAGCCGTTATAACGACAGGCTGACGAGACATCCGAATGAAGCAGCGAGAAGCGTAATGATCCCAGAAATTCCAAGACGCCTTAAGCGACTACACCCTTCTAATATTAAAAATCGAAAAATTGTTTAAAAACACAAAATATGAAATATTATTATTAGTATATTAATACCAAATACATAAAATAAGCCACTGAAATTGTTACTAATATTAGATTAAAGTTAAACAACTATAACTGATTTCTAATAAAAAAAAAAAAAAAAAAAAAAAAAAAAGACAAATATCCAATACCTTAGGTCTTATGAGTTTTTCTTCTCGCTGAAAATCGTTCTAACAAAAACCAACATTTGTAAACATCTGATTGTAGTTGCTCACTTTGTTAGTCTGGCACTTTTGAATTTCTGCATTGCTGTCAGGTTTGCTCACGCCGTTAGTTATGCTCTTCTGCATTTCGGCCCGACAAAATGAACATCATTACTTTTTTATGCATTAATTTTATTCATGTGTTCGATTGTTTTTAAAAAGTATCATATATTTCCAAAATGCATTGTATTTGTTCGGTATATAGAAAATTCGATAGACAAAAATTCATTATAAGGAGATCCGTGTGTACTTTGAACAAATTCGTAATACGGAAAAATTCGTTGCAATTGATGCATTTATTTTTCTTTTTCTTTGATTAAACATGCCAAATACAATCAGCTGTTTTGATAAGTAAAAGCTTCTAGCATTTTACTACTAGACTTATGAAGCTTAATAAATATGCCACAAACTTGTTGATTATGATAAGATAGCAGGTAAATATTCCGCAAGAAGACAAGCTGATGGATTTGTTCGTTTTTATTTTTTGTTATAAAAATATATATGAAACTTACTTTGCCGCAACAAAAGAAAAGATAAATCTTTAAGATAGTAACACGCTTACTTATTGTATCTCAAAACATGCACTTATAGATAATGATACTATATTGTTATTTGGCACAGTTTGTAGTCTTTTGCACTCGCACTAAAAATCTAAAATGCCACGCCTATAGAGAAATGGAAAGATGCTCAAGGTGGCACGCACATAAAGTGGATTGGTGAAAGCCTTTAAACGAAAGCGATCACCTTCCTCGCCCGATTGCATGAGTTTTAGCAAACTGGCATCCTTATCCGGTGGCAAGAGTATGAGCACCAAATGCGTAAAGGTTGTGAAGTAGCCTAAAGGATGGTAAGCAGTGTAGTAAAATGTTTAGAAAACAGTGTGGTGACGTAGATTTTGCGAGGGTTACCTTTAATATTTCCGGTCTGAGAGGAAGAGAGAAATCAAGTATCATATGCGCCATCGGCGATTGATTTGTGGGACTGTCAATAGGGAGGGGGTAACGAAGTGATTCATTTCGGGTTTGAAAATATATTATATATTATTTAAATCCTTCGCTTATGGTTCAGCGATGGACACCAAAGGGACCTACATTATTCTCGACGGGCCGGTTGGCTTTCCACAGATTCTTGAAAATCTTCTGCAAAACGAATATCTATATACTATTCAGAATTGGACGTCACATGTCGTTCTAATGGAATCGTTGTCACATGGCAAGTTTTTACGAAGAAACAGACTATGATTCCTAAACGGTTCTTTGCATTTTAAATACGGGCTTATAAAGATCTAGGATTCGTTACCTATTACGTGGAAATAAAGGTCCTTTTAGGTATCTCGGTAGCGTCAGGCTAGTCACAACTACCGAGCACTCTAGCCAAGGTGCAAGGTCCAAAGCGAACGTTCGAACTCATGCGGCGAAATGTACCAGCAATTGCTGCCCAGTATCTGCGAAAGCTCTTCTTCGAAGAGCTGAGCTGCCCATAGCGGACCTAACCTAACCGAACCTTACACATTTATAAGCCCAAGTACCTTCTAAGTCCTGCCGTTTTCAGGGCCATCGTAAGGGGGATCAGCCGGGGTAGAAGCCCCGGGGTCCAGGCATGTATGATAGCGCGGCACTGGGAGTCTCTTCAATTTTATTCTTAATCAACAATTGAACTGGTACATCCTGTTTTCAAAGTAGGTAACTTATACAAACCCGGACCAAAGTGCCTTCGACGTAAAGCTCTTCAAGCTTTTTGAAAGAAGTGACAAATCAGACCTGATCATACTCAAAAAAGCCAAAGCCGAATATATAAAAGGCAACCCTCAAACTAAAGAACTTACCCCAGAAGCCGTACTTGATCATGCTCATGTGCAGTTCCCTAAGCAGTGGCAGCGGTTTCTCATAGTTAAGCAGTTTAAGGGAACGCACCAAATGCGTATGATATTTGCGTATAAAGTAATCAAAGTATTTAATGCGCACACTATGATGTGCCGAACAAATGATTAGCTCCCAAAGATCCTGCGCCGGACTGCCCCATTTGCACATTTGAAAGTCCACAAAGCGTATGTGATTAACCTCACCGGACTGTGTGCTGCTGAGCATAATGTTGCTGGACCAAAAGTCGCCATGATTCAGAACCTTAAATTCGCGGGCATCGTTGTTGAAACAATTTGCGGCGGACTGTACAAATTGCTCAGCGGTGGGCTAGAAGGGTTTTCAAATAGGAAAAGATGTGAGATAAACTAAGGTGACGCTACTTACAATACACGCTACATACTGCTCGTGGTCCGACAGTCCCCAGCTGGCCATGGCGGCTTTGTAGCTCTGCACGCGTGCCTGATAAGATTTGGACTTTTGATAATTTGCAGGCAGGTAAGTTTTTTGAAAATCTTCTGGATAGGCGCCATTGCGTTCCTTCAAGATTACGCTGGCGGCATGAAATTCGGCTAATTTCTCCAACACGCGCTTCATTTGTGTCATATTAAAGCCTTTTAAACGATTTATATTTTGCAATTTCTTCGTTTTCAAATCTTCCAAAACCAAACATATGCGTCCATTATTATTCTCTATCCAGTGACATTTTGGTGCAAATTGCAGCTGCTTACCAAATTGCTGATACAATTGCTCCAGTTTTGGTATAATGGATTCATACATTTGTTTTTCTTTGGGAAATATATTCAACTTGTTGATAAAAGTGGCGCTCTTTTCATCGGTCAACATGGTTTTCATAATATAGTGCTTTTGTTGTGTGAAACCATCTAAAAAAATCAAGAGTTTCGAGCAGCCATAAATCGAGTGTTTTGAAGTACACCTAATTTTGTTTTTAGACGGTAGATACGTTCCAGAAAAAACCGTTTAAAAAAAGACATGAAGTAAATCCTTAAGCTACTATTATATAAAAATAAATTAGAAAGGGGAATTCCCTAACTAATTTTCTAAATGATTAGGTTAATAAAAATATTTTTCCTTAAAATTTCAATCAAATATCTTTTTTTAAACGCTCTAATTAGAATGAAATTGAGTAAAAAAATTTTTGCTAGACCGTGTTATTTTGTTTACCTTTCATTTCGATGTCAATGATAATGCGCATTAGTAGTGAGGTATAGTTCTCACCGGGTGGTATGGCCGGTATTATGGAGAGATTCAGTATTTTGCGAAACTCACTGAGTTCACGTTTTAGCAACTTTTTAAAATATGCCTCATCTATCCAGCTGGGTACTTCTATATCACTGGACTCACAAAATTTGTTGCTATTATCAGGCATTTTGATTGATATGTCTGGACAGTTGACGTGTTTTTCTCTTGCAACGAAGTGACTAGGAACTCGTTGCCTCTGCTGCTGTTCACGACGAGCAACCGTTTGCAACTGTTTGGGTTCTTATCTGGAATGATTCGAGGCACTCGTTTCTTGAGTTTATGGCACGCACAATCAGCTGAGGCGGTTGAGCTCTCTTCAAAAGTTATTTCGATCGTTTTACTCACTTTTTGGCCCGTACTGAGCACTAAACGGGTTTTATACATATATTTTTTTTTTAAATACTAACTCTATGTGGATCTACGAGCTACACTCAGTTTGGGTTAACAATGTTGTAGAGAATCACGGCACTTTAATTTTTTTGAGCTTTTTTTTGTAGAGAGTGATTTACGTTATTACGAAAATGAAATGTTGCACTTTGAATTGAGCGGAATTTTTGGAACGATGTACTTGAAACAACATCTATACCATGCGCAAAAAAAAAACATTTTAAATTATAAATTTTATAGAAATTTTAGTATAATACATTTTCAGATATAGTCAAACTTTCATATAACGAACTTCTATACAGCAATCTGCGCCCTATTTATTTTATAAGCAAATATAGAAATCTACTCGACACGTACGAGAGATAAATAAATTTTAACAAATTCATTCAATCGAATTTTTTGGTATTATATATATGTTTTTCTTTTAGCAAAACGAATATTTTTTATAATCATTTGAGTTACATTTTATAATCGGGTTGTACACGAGTAACGATGTGAGTAACCCTAAGAAGGAGGCATAAAGGAAGAAGTGCCAGACTAACAACGTAAGCAACAACAATCATCTCTTAAAACTTAAAATAAAATCGCAAAAAAGAAAAAATAAATTATTATCATTACAAATTTTACTTTTTTCTTAAAAAAAAAATATTCCTAATCAGTGAAGTTGAAAAAAAAAATATTCATATATATGCTATTTTATTTTGCAATTTTAAAAATTGCGATGAGAAAACTGACAAAATCTCGCATCTCCTTTTGTCTCAGCTCGTGCCTTTAAAACGTTTCCAAGTACCGAGTTGCCGCATCATCTTGTAGCTTAAAGAATATTTTCAGACTGTGCACTGTGGGCCCAGATTTTCATATTTTGGGCAAAACCCTGTAATTTCCATAATAATTTTTTTAGAGTGATGAAATTTTACACACTTGTTCCTAAAGGATTGAACTATTTTTCTGGGAAGTTTCAGTCTCCTCAGATTTTTTTGAGATTTATATAATCGACACAAAAATTGGAAAAAATTAAAAGAAAAAATTTTAATTTAATTAAAAAAAAAAACGGTTAATTGGAATTGGACCATATTTTATACAGAGGTAGATATGAGCTCCTCATACATTGAAAAAATAACCTCTATCCAAGATATTGAATTGTTTTGGATTTATAGCCCCCAAAAAGTTTCAGCTTTCCAAGCAAATTACAAGAGGACGACATCACCAATCCATATGCCTTTTTAACTGTTATAATTTTTTTTTGCATGCTATTTTAATTTCCGAAAAAAAATTTGAAAAATCCATACTTAAATTTTTCCCTTTTTTCGTCAAAATTGACCATTTTTACATTTTTTGATTTGCATCTTTGTAAGTATGCTATAAAATTTTCAAATTGTACATTTTTCTTACATTTTAGTACAACTTTTGAAAAAATGGTTATTAAAGCATACTTTTAGGCAGCTAAGAAATTCAAACAATAGTAAAATTTCTTGGGGGTCAATTTTTAAAATTCTACTTTTAGATACAAAATTCAATTTCCGAAAATCGGGAGGAATTACATTTTGTTGTAAAACATGTGAACAAATTTATAAAAATTTGTTCGATCAAATATCGAGTGGTAGTCGGAGGTACCCTTAAATCAAAGTAGCCAAATGATAAAAAACCAAAAAAATCTTTATAGCTACTCGAATATATTTAAAACCGAAAAGTTTTTAAGCTCAGTTTTATTTTTTTTCTGAAGTAATACTTGTAAATAATAAAGTGAATAAAGATTTCTTAGCTACGTGTATCATGGTAAAAGATTTGTTTTTTTCGGTAAATTATCGCGAAAGTACAAAATATACAAAATGTCATCTTTGATGGCTAATTACTTAAAACCACTAATTAAAATGTATTATTTTTTTTTTGCACAGGATACCTTAATATGTGTAACATCATATTAAATTGTCATTTTGTCCAAATTTTGTATTTCGTCTGTATGGCTTTTGGCCAAAATCTGGCCACGCGGGCTTATTGTGCTGTGCAAAAAAGCATTTTTAAAATGGTTCTAAAGGTAAGATTAATAGGTCAACCATTAAGTGCAAACTTCGTTTTATCATGTTAAAAAGGTGAGCCGAAGAAAAAAACTAGAGTCTTCCTATATGTGGGCTAATAATGTGCCCAAAGATCAAAGAATTTTGTTCAAAAAAACCTTAGCCTTATCTTTAAACACGTTTCAAATGTTAATGCTAAAAAGTTGGTATACAAGGACGGGGCTCTTACCAATTTCCGTTTTTCGCAAGTTTGTAGAAACTGCCAGCTACATTATAATGTCTTTGAATCCCCAAACTTTTTAAAAGATTTTGTTTATAAAGAAAAACAAAAGAGTGTTATTCTAATAAAAATAACTGACTTCGAACTTTGAAGTTCTACTGTATTAACATCCAAATCTAAATAGAGCAACAAATTTTTGCATACAAAATCATTACAAGGTTTGCCTTTGAAATAATACAACAGTTTCATAAAAAAACAAGTTCAAACTAGTTTCGTTATTCGATTGGTTTCAATTAATTAATTGAGCGAAATATATATCATATCATAATGTTATGCATACCAAGTGTCTGCAGTCCATTGAATTGCACTAAATTATTTTTCCACACCAATATTTCTATTATAAATACATATAATACATACATTGCACGATGTAGAAACAGACGAAATTCAAAATTTGGAAAAAATGATACTACATTGTCATTTGATTTCAAAAAAAAAATATGAAATTTTAATTTGTGGTTTTTAACTTATTAGACATCCAAGATGACATTTTATATTTTTTTAACTTTTGCGATAATTTACAGAAAAAAAAACATGCATTTACTATGATACATGTAGCTATGAAATCTTCATTCACTTTATTATTTATAAATGTTACTTCAGAGAAAAAATAAAATTGAGCTTAAAAACTTTTTGGTTTTAAATATATTCGAGTAGTTATAAAGATTTTGTTGGTTTTTCATCATTTGACTACTTTGCTTTAAGGGTGCCTCCGACTACCAATCGATATTTGATCGAAAATTTTTTTTATAAATTTGTTCACATGTTTTACAACAAAATGTAATTCCTCCCGATTTTCGGAAATTGAATTTTGTATCTAAAAGTTGAATATTAAAAATCGACCTCCAGTAAGTTGTACTATTTTTTTAATTTCTTAGCTGCCTAAAAGTATGCTTTAATTTTTTCATTTCAAAAGTTGTACTTAAATGTAAGAAAAATGTACAATTTGAAAATTTTATAGCATACTTACAAAGGCGCAAATCAAAAATTGTAAAATTGATAAATTTTGAAGAAAAAAATTATAACAGTTAAAAAACATGTGGATTAGTGATGTCGTCTTTTAGTAATTTGCTTGGGAAGCTGAAACTATTTGGGGCTATAACTTCAAAACTATTCAATATTTTGGGTATAGGCTATTTTTTCAATGTATGAGGAGCTCATATCTACATTTGTGTGAAATATGGTCCAATTCCAATAAACCGTTTTTTTTTTTAATTAAGTTAAAAATTTTTTTGAAATTTTTTCCAATTTTGGTTTAGATTATCTATATCTTAAAAAAATCTGAGGAGGCTCAAACTTAAATAATAAAAAATAGCTCAATCCTTTACGAACACGTGTGTAAAATTTCATCACTCTAAAAAAATTATTTTGGAAATACTAGGGTTTTGGCCAAAATATGAGAATCTGGGCCCATAGTGCATTGTATAAAAAAAGTATTCTTTCTAATAATAGCTCAATGTATTTTAGAAATATGAATTAAACTGAAATTATCATGTAAACAAACATTTTTTAAATTTTTCATACTTGAGTTAAATCTCTTTAATATAAATAAGTTCTTTTCATGGCGTCCATTTTTTTTTTTTGCTATAGTATATAGTATTTTTTTCGATTATCTCAAAGAACTCGGGTTTTTAATAATATTTTGAAAAGTATTTGCTTTACCTGGAGTTTTCAAAAACATTTTCGAGGCATATTTACTCTATATCTGGGAAAGGGTCAACAGTTAAAGACATTGTATGAGACCAATTTGTATAGAATTTTGCGTTCTACAATTCGACAGCAAATAATGAACGGGAAAAACTGAATATCTTGGGACACGGCCATAATATTCATCCAACAAAAAAAAGATGGCGTAGCTTAAAGTCGAGCGCAGATGACTTTGGGATATGCTGTACCACCACATTGCAATCAAATCCGGTATATTGCTTAAGAACTCCAAAAAATATTTGGTTGTCTTTGCTTACGACATTTTCATAAACAAACAAAAACAGACGAATTGTGCATAAAAAATGTATTTTTGACCGACCGATTTTTATCTTCTGGAACCCTAAAAAACTTTCGAATGCCAAATATTGTTACGATATCTTCATAAACAAACGAATTATCATTCTAAAACTTTTGGGTTTTTTTCGAAATCCTCTGAAACACCTCTATGGGAGCTATACAATATAATCCTGATATCAAAAAAATAAAATAAACTAATAAGGCACTTCATCTGAAAGTTTAGTTGCTATAGTTCTTAGCATTTTTGAGATCTAGGCGTTCATACGGACGAACAGACAGATAGGCGGTATAATATCGTGCACCTACATAAATCTTTCCAGACGGCGCACCGCACTTTGTACATACTCTAACCAACACAAGCTTCATAAGAAAATCTACCGACTGCCCTAATTGATATTGACTATATTGGTGAAAACTGATTTGCTACGATAGATGTAGTGAACATTTATTAATACGAAACTCCAAATTAACTTTCAGAGATACTTTGGATTATATATCACATATTTTTGTTTCAGCGCATTATACTTGATACGAGAAGGACACTAAACACAAAAATTTACATTTTTGATGTTTTTATACCCTGGACCGTATGGTACAAAAGGTATATTAAGTTTGCCGAAAATGTATATAACATACAGAAGGAAACGTCGGAGACCCCCCAAAGTTACCTAAAGTATGATCAGGGTGACTAGAGAAGTCGATATACCCATGTCCGTCTTTCCGTCTGTCCGTCCGTCCGTCTGTATGAACGACTAGATCTCAGAGATGGTAAGAGCTAGAGCAACCAAATTTTGAGATTAGATGTATTATTATGTCAGGGGAGACAAGTTTATTTTATTTTTTCGATATCGGGGCTATATTATATAGCTCCCATAGGGGTGTTTCAGAAGACCTCGAAAAAAACTAAAAGTTTTAGATGGATAGTTCGTTTGTTTATGAAGATATCATAACCAAATTTGCCATAGCACTGTACCAAATTTAATCGAAATCGGTTGACTATATCATATAGCTCCATAGGGCCGATCGGGCAAAAAAACGAGTTTTGCACAAAATTGGAGTAGGGGGTTGTGGGAGCGTTAGAAGAAAAACTCAAGGCATTATATGCATATGGGATAATAAATAATAATAAATCCTTTATTTTTTATTTCTTACTATTGTAATTTATAAAGTGTGTAAGTTACCCAAAGTCTCTTGCACTTGTTAAAAAATTTAAATGTTCTTTTTTTAGTATGTTTTGTAAATATACATGACATATGACTAGCACCTCTTTAGGACATAGCGTAAATATGAAATAACAACAGTATTAAAGAAATAAAAACATTATTTTTTTGAATTGTATGCCTTTTTATACCCTGTACCGTATGGTACAAAGGGTATATTGTGTTTGTGCAAGCCGAAAATGTATGTAACGTACAGAAGGAGAAGTCGGAGACCCCCCAAAGTTACCTAAAGTATGATCAGAGTGACTAGAGAAGTCGATATACCCATGTCCGTCTGTCCGTATGAACGCCTAGATCTCAGAGATGGTAAGAGCTAGAGCAACCAAACTTTCAGATAAGATCCCTTATTAATCCATAGGAGACAAGTTTATTTTATTTTTTTGATATCGGGGTTATATTATATAGCTCCCATAGGGGTGTTTCAGAGGACCTCGAAAAAAAGCAAAAGTTTTAGATGGATAATTCGTTTGTTTATGAAGATATCGTAACCAAATTTGGCACTCAACCGTTCCCAAGCACTGTACCAAATTTTATTAAAATCGGTTGACTATATCATATAGCTCCCATAGGACCAATCGGTCAAAAAAAACGTTTTTTCTACAAAATTCGCTGTGTTTCGTTTGTTTGTGAAGATATTGGAACCAAATTTGCGCTCGGAAGTTTTTTAGAGATCTTCAACACTGTACCAAATTTGATCAAAATCGTTTGACTATATTATATAGCTCCCATAGGACCAATCGGTCAAAAAATCGTTTTTTGTACAAAATTCGTTGTGTTTCGTTTGTTTGTGAATATATTATAACCAAATTTGGCATTCAAAAGTTTTTTAGAGTACCCAAGCACTCCAGCAAATTTGATCAAAATCGGTTGACTATACCATATACCTCCCATAGGAACGATCGGTCAAAAAAACATTTCAGACATTCGTCTGTTTTTGGTTGTTTTTGAAGGTATCGTAATCTAATTTGGCAATCCAATGTCTTTTGGTGTTCTTAAGCAATTTACTGGATTTGATTGCAAGCAGTGGTACAGGGTATCCCAAAGTCGTCCGCGCCCGACTTTAACGTACGCCATCTTTTTTTTTAAGTCTTTAAAAGTTGTGATCAATTTTGGTAATATTATACTAATAAATTACTCAGTGTTTATATAATGAAAAAAGTTTTTCTGAAATTTGCAGTTCGTGACATAATTTGCTTTCACAAAAAATGTACACCCTATACCCAGGCTACAACTAGCTAGAATTTAAAAATCTTGTTGATGCCTGTACTCAAACTACATTTTAAAATATCTCAGTATTCTTATTAAATGATATTTATTGGCCCTACTCGAGGATGCTTGGGCGACCGTAACGGGGCTTTTTATTAGTGCTTGCGGACGAAAATATCGCACAAGTACACTGAGCACAGAAATATAGATACTTTGGCAACTGTAAGATCGAGTAATTTTTTTGGTAAATTAAAATTGTCATATAAACTCATATGACTTTTCTGTTTCTTTGAATGTGTTGCAAAATTTCGTTCAGTGTACTGCACAAACAGAATCGATGGCGACGCGAAGTGTTTACAATAACAAATCACACACTGTGGGCCAGCGCTCGACTCGCAGCAACTTTATGGTTTTATGGCCCTACTCGCGAATTGCTTGTGGGACCGTAACGGGACTTTTTTTCTTGATTTTGTTGTAGGGCTCTTTCCGTTATTTTTCGTGCCCACCGATGATTATTATTATTTTGTAGGGATTCGTTTAAAAACCGAATGTTTGGTGCTCCCAATTTCATCAAAACTAATTTTTCATGTGGTTTGATACCGAACGTTTTATTGCAAGAAGCTGTCGAATCTAACGCACCTCATTTTTGCGCACTAATCTCATATACTCTTATATTAAAAAAAGTACAGGGTATAAAAATCTTGCTTGCAAAAGCCAATGTGTTTTCTTCTTGTAAAGTGTGATTTTTGAAGCGTTTGGTTTTTAAATTTAAAAAAAGCAACGAAAATGTGGAAAAATGTATGACATTTTTATTTGAGGTTGTAAATGAATCTTTGCCATTTACATTTTTAAGATTACTTCAAGTGGTCCATCCGCAAGGTTCCATTTTGCCATACTTTTTCAAACATATCGGCTGGTATCTCACGAATAACAGCAGTTAGACAAGTGACTTTACATATCCCCACAAAAAATAATCGAGCGGTGTCAAATCGCACGATCTAGACGGCCAACTCGCAGGCCCAATACGTGAGATGAATTGCTCTCCAAATTCATCTCGCAATATGCCCATTATTTTGGGCGGTGTATGGCATGTCGCACCATCTTGTTGAAACCACATGTCGACCAGGTGTAGCTCTTTCATTTTGGGAAAAAAAAGTTGGAAATCATCGAAAGGTAGCGAGCTCCATTGTCTTTGAAGAAGTACGGTCCAATGATGCCACCGGCCCACAAGCCACACCAAACAGTATATTTTTTTGGATGCATTGGCAGCTCTTGCAATGGTTTTGGTTGCTCTGCACTCCAAATACGGCAATTTTGCTTATTGACGTGGCCATTCAACCAGAAATGCGCTTCAACGCTGAAGACAATGCTTCGATAAAAAACGGATCTTCATCGAGCATTTCCAAAGCCCATTCACCAAATACGCGACGTTGTGGCTGGTCGCCCGTCTTCAGTTCTTGCACTAGCTGTATTTTGTATGGTTTTAAACAAAGATCCTTCCGTAAAATGTTTCATGTGGTCGAATAATACATACCCAACTCATTAAGAAATTTGGTCACAAGAGCTTGAATAGCTTGCTCAGAAGGTCGATTATGACGACCGTAAAATGGACTATTTCTGGTAATAAAATTCAATAATTTGTAAACGTTGTTCGGGCTACCTGAGTATTTTTGACCTTGACATATGTCATGAATCACGCGTGGGCTGTCAGAACAATCAGGTTGAAAAACCAAAACTAAAACTGGTTTTAAACTTGGAGAAAAAAAAAAGCAAATCAGAGCTTTTTGTACTAACCAGTAAATATCTTACAGTGTAATTGACGAGCATTTTTTACAAACAATCAGATACTATAGTGTAATTGACGAGCATTTTTTACAAACAATCAGATACTATAGTTAAAAGTTAACAACACGTAGAATGACAATTCAAATCCGTTATCAAGAAAGTTCACACGAAATTTATAAATACATAATTAAACTACAAACTAATATTACGTATGACAAAGCTTTATAAGTACAACGCTCAGATACAAAGCTTTGCGCTCAACTAAAAACTCCAACAGTCAAGCAACGACAGCCAAACCAAGCAGAAGTATTTGCAAAATGCCGGAAGCCAAAAAAATTGAGAATCCAAATGAATATTTGGAAATACCTGAATGGATTAATGAAAAGTACTTTCAAGCTGTGCTGGCCAAGGATGAACCCAATCATGTAAAGGTTTTAAGTTTTACACGCGTTGCGGCTATTCCACCTGGTGAAAATTTTACTTCCATAATGCTGCGCATTCATATAGATTTGGAAATGAAAGGTAATAATTTTATAAATTAATATTCAACAAGCGTGATAACAACCAAGTACTTCTTATTATATAGATGGCAGCACAAAAAATAAAACCTATATTTTTAAGACAATGTTACCCGATGAGAAAGGTGGAAGTGATGTTGCAATGATGGGATTGTTTCCCAAAGAACTAAAAATGTATCAGACGTATTTGCCCGCCTTCGAAGCACTCTATAAGGACGCGGGCGTAGACATACAAATAGCACCCAAGTGTTTGCACACGGAAGAACGTAACGGTAGCATACATTTAATTTTTGAAGATTTGGGGGTGAAACGTTTTAAAAATGTGGATCGCAAAAATGGACTTGATATGGCGCACATGGAACGAGTCTTACAAAAATTGGCCGAATATCATGCGGCTAGTGCAGTTTATGCTGAAAAGCATGGCCCTTATAGTGAGATGTTTGAATATGGTTTTTTTAGTAAAAACGCCGAAGAATTTAGTAATAATATGTACAAAACCAAAGAGAAGGCATTTAAGAAAGCTATGAGCACTTGGGGCATGAAGGATACCGAAACGTATATCAAAAACTTTGTGAGTATGGCAACACTCTATTGCAGACTATTTTAATTAAACTTGTTAAACAACTTTAGCCTACACAAAAACAACATTGGAAAATGGCCTTGGCAACATCGGAAACAGATCCAGATGACTTTAATGTCTTGATACATGGCGACTTTTGGTCAAGTAATATGATGGCTAATTATCTGGCAGATGGTAGCATTGATCAAATACTTCTCGTTGACTTTCAACTTGGCAAATGGGGCAGTCCTGCACAGGACTTGCTATTCTTTATAACGATTTCGGCAGCCAAGGATATACGTTTAAAGGAGTATGATACGTTCATCGAAATTTATTACAATCGGTTGGTTGAATGTCTACAGCTGTTGAAATACAAAAAGAGATTACCCAAACTTCGTGAGCTCCATATGGCTATGTACAAGAAGAATAACTCATTTTATGGTAAGCATACTAACTAACTTTAAAAAATTGGAATTATCCGATTCAAATATGTACTTCTAGCCTTCTTTGCTGTCTTGAATCATTTACCGATTATACTGTTACCAACTGAGAAGGATAGCAATTTGCACTCACTTTCAGCTGATAACGAAATTGGAGAGCAGTATCGTTATCGCTTGTTTGCGAATCCGGCTTTCGCTGAGGTTATAAAGGATTTGTATCCGTTTTACTATAAACGAGGTATCCTTGATTTTAGCGAATTTTAAATGTTTAGTATTTAGTTGCATTAGATATGTTAATTATTTTTGATATTTTATATGTGTTTGCAAGAATAAAAAAAAAAAAATAATTAAAATTTTTATTTTAATATTTTTTCAAACTCTCTGAATTAGAAAGCTTTTGGAAGCAAATTATTATCTTTGTATTAAAAAAAAAAATAATTATCTATAAATAAAAATTAGAAAAACTATAAAACTTTTGTATTACAATAATTTATAGTATTTTACGAATACTTAAAAAAAAATAAATGCTAAAAGAGAAAACTTCGAGTGTAATCGGTATCCAGGGAACAAACAAATTAAGTTATTACAAAAATTATTCAAAGCGCTCACACACTCCACTAGAAAAAGAATTTAAATGTAAACGTGTTTAAACGGTTGACTAAATTTAAAATTATTGAGCTAGTTATCAGATATGCTAATAATCTGAGGTCTTACACCTTGCATAAATTTTATAAATAGTTTTCTCGATGCTGTCCAAAACAAGGCCTAATATACTATGGTTACCTCATCTTCTGATTTCTCAAAATTTCTAAAAAAAAGTTTTTCATCTATGTGCTTTTTCTCAATTTAAAGGTATTATTTAAAGAAGCGCTAAGTTATCTGAACAATCAGGGCCACATGAATAATCTTACCAAATTTGGTAATTCTAGGTCATTTCTTCACCATAATTACGTAAAGTCAAATATTCATGCAGTTGATAGGCAAAGGGGGGTGAAATGGGTACATTTTTGACTATAACTTTTGTTGTATTTGTGCGATTTTGTTAACTTTTGACACAAATGTTATCATTGCGCTTAGCTCTATAAAGTTTCAGATAAAAGGGTGTAGCTAAAAAGCACGAAATTCTACTAGGGGGGAACGGGGGAAGATATTGACCTAATTCAACAAACTTCATCTTATGAGGAACTATGCACACCAGCTGGTAAAGTTTCATGGCTCTAGCTCTTACAGTCTTCGAAGTCTAAATTTTCATACAGACGCACAATGGGCCCGCGTGGCCAGATTTTGGCCAAAAGTCCCCCAGAAGAAAGTCAAAATTTGTACAAAATGACAATTTAATATGATTTTACACATATTAAAAAAAATTATTATTATTATAATTTCGGACAGCATCGCATCGAGAAAACTTTTATAAAATTTATGCAAGGTGTAACACCTCAGATTATTAGCATATTTGTGAACTAGCTCAATAATCTTAAGTGTAGTCAACAGTTTAAATAGGTTTAATTTTACATTTTTTTTTCTAGTGGAGCTCGTGAGAGCTTTAATTAATTTTTGCTATAACTTAATTTGTTTGTTCCCTGGATACCGATTAGACTCGAAGTTTTCTTTTTTATCAGTTGTTTTGTTTTTTAAGTATAAATTATTGTAATACAACAATTTTATAGTTTTTCTAATTTTTATTTATAGGTACTTATTTTTTTTTTTAATACAAAGATAATAATTTGCTTCCAAAAGCTTTCTAATTCAGAGAGTTTGAACAAATATTAAAATACAAATTTTAAATATTTTTTTTTTTTATTCTTGCAAACACATATAAAATATCAAAAATAATTAACATTTCTAATGCAACTAAATACTAAACATTTAAAATTCGCTAAAATCAAGGATACCGCGTTTATAGTAAAACGGATACAAATCCTTTATAACCTCAGCGAAAGCCGGATTCGCAAACAAGCGATAACGAAACTGCTCTCCAATTTCGTTATCAGCAGAAAGTGAGTGTATATTGCTATCCTTGTCAGTTGGGAGCAGTACAATCGGTAAATGATTCACGATAGCAAAGAAGGCTAGAAGTACATTTTTGAATCGGATAATTTTTTAAAGTTAGTTAGTATGCTTACCATAAAATGAGTTATTCTTCTTGTACATAGCCATATGGAGCTCACGAAGTTTGGGTAATCTCTTTTTGTATTTCAACAGCTGTAGACATTCAACCAACCGATTGTAATAAATTTCGATGAACGTATCATACTCCTTTAAACGTATATCCTTGGCTGCCGAAATCGTTATAAAGAATAGCAAGTCCTGTGCAGGACTGCCCCATTTGCCAATTTGAAAGTCAACAAGAAGTATTTGTTCAATGCCACCATCTGGCAGATAATTAGCCATCATATTACTAGACCAAAAGTCGCCATGTATCAAGACATTAAAGTCATCTGGATCTGTTTCCAATGTTGCCAAGGCCATTTTCCAATGTTGTTTTTGTGTAGGCTAAAGTTGTTTAACAAGTTTAATTAAAATAGTCTGCAATAGAGTGTTGCCATACTCACAAAGTTTTTGATATACGTTTCGGTATCCTTCATGCCCCAAGTTCTCATAGCTTTCTTAAATGTCTTCTCTTTGCTTTTGTACATAATGTTACAAAATTCTTCGGAGTTTTTACTAAAAAAACCATATTCAAACATCTCGCTATAAGGGCCATGCTTTTCAGCATAGACTGCACTAGCCGCATGATATTCGGCCAATTTTTGTAAGACTCGTTCCATGTGCGCCATATCAAGTCCATTTTTGCGATCCACATTTTTAAAACGTTTCTCCCCCAAATCTTCGAAAATTAAATGTATGCTACCGTTACGTTCTTCCGTGTGCAAACACTTGGGTGCTATTTGTATGTCTACGCCCGCGTCCTTATAGAGTGCTTCGAAGGCGGGCAAATACGTCTGATACATTTTTAGTTCTTTGGGAAACAAACCCATCATTGCAACATCACTTCCACCTTTCTCATCGGGTAACATTGTCTTAAATATATAGGTTTTATTTTTTGTGCTGCCATCTATATAATAAGAAGTACTTGGTTGTTATCACGCTTGTTGAATATTAATTTATAAAATTATTACCTTTCATTTCCAAATCTATATGAATGCGCAGCATTATGGAAGTAAAATTTTCACCAGGTGGTATAGCCGCAACGCCTGTGAAACTTAAAACCTTTACATGATTGGGTTCATCCTTGGCCAGCACAGCTTGAAAGTACTTTTCATTAATCCATTCAGGTATTTCCAAATATTCATTTGGATTCTCAATTTTTTTGGCTTCCGGCATTTTGCAAATACTTCTGCTGGGTTTGGCTGTCGTTGCTTGACTGTTGGAATTTTTAGTTGAGCGCAAAGCTTTGTATCTGAGCGTTGTACTTATAAAGCTTTGTCATACGTAATAATGTATTAGTTTTTAGTTTAATTAGGTATTTGTAAATATCATGGGAACTTTCTTGATAACGGATTTGAATTGTCATTCTACGTGTTGTTAATTTTTAACTATAGTATCTGATTGTTTGTACAAAATGCTCGTCAATTACACTGTAATATTTTTATTGGTTAGTAAAAAAAGCTCTGATTTATTTTTTTCTTTTTCTCAGTTTTAGTTTTGGTGTAACTAAAGGGTGATATTTTTGCTATTTGATTTTTCAACCAGATTGTTCTGACGGCTCACGCGTGATTCATGACACATGTCAAAGTCAAAAATACTCAGCATTGCCATTTCACCATGCAAAGACTTACGCCCGAACAACGTTAAAAAATTATTGAATTTTATTACCAAAAATCGTGCTCAGTGAAAAATGTGTTTAGAGCACTGCGTCCATTCTGAGCAGGCTATTCAAGCTCTTGTGACCAAATATCGCCAAACCACCAAATCGTCTACGTAGAGTGCGTACTGAAGAGAATATTGCTGCTGTAGCAGCCAGTGTGAATGAGAACCGTGAAATGTCTATTCGGCCTCGTTCGTTATTCGACCACATGGAATAAACCCATACAAAATACAGCTTGTGCAAGAACTGAAGCCGGGCGACCTGCCACAACGTCGCGTGTTCTTGGAAATTCTCGATGAAGATCCGCTTTTTTATCGAAGAATTCTCTTCAGCGATGAAGCGCATTTCTGGTTGAATAGCTACGTCAATAAGCAAAATTGCCATATTTGGAGTGCAGAGCAACCAAAACCATTGCAAGAGCTGCCAATGCATCATTGGACCATACTTCTTCAAAGACGATGATGGCAACAACGTTACGGTCAATGGTCAAATAAAAATTTCATACATTTTTGCACATTTTCGTTGTTTTTTTTTTAAATTTAAAAATCAAACGCTTAAAAATCACACTTTACAAGAATAAATCACATCGACTTTTGCAAGCAAAATTTTTGTACCCTGTACTTTTTTTTGTATAAGAGTATATGAGATTAGTGCGCAAAAATGAGGTGCGTTAGATTCGACAGCTTCTTGCAATAAAACGTTCGGTATCGAACCACATGAAAAATTAGTGAAATTGGTGAAATTGGGAGCATCAAACATTCGGTTTCCCAACGAATCCGAACCAAAATTTTCGGATTCGTTTTCCGGAGCACGGCCGTGATGGCATTGCTGAAAGGCCATAAGTATTAAAACCATTTCTTTTAAACAAACAAGAATTTTTATTACATGTCGTCTACTCGCTAAAGTCAAATATACCGCGTTTACAGAAAAATGGATATAATTCCTTCATGATCTCAGCTAAAGCTGGATTTGAAAATAATCGATAACGTAGCTGCTCGCCCTCTTCGGTTTGAGCTCGAAGGGAATGCAAATTGCTATCCTTATCTGAGGGCAGCAGTATGACCGGTAAATGGTTGAAGACAGCAAAGAAAGCTATCAATAGAATTGAATTAGTTAATTATTAGTTGAACTGTTTGTAACTTACGATAAAAGGAATTGTTCTTTTTATACATGGATATGTGCAGGTCGCGTAATTTGGGCAAGCTCTTTTTGTACTTCAAAAGCTGCAGACATTCAATCAAATGGTTAAAATAGATTTCCATAAACGTATCATACTCCTTTAAGCGTATATCATTGGCGGCAGATATGGTGAAAAGAAACAGCAAATCCTGCGCGGGACTTCCCCATTTGCATAGTTGAAAGTCAATGAGAAGTATTCGATCGATGCTACCATCTGCCAGATAATTTGCCATCAGATTACTAGACCAAAAGTCGCCATGTATCAAGACATTAAAGTCATCTGGATCTGTTTTCAATGTTGCCAAACCCAGTTCCCAATGTTGTTTTTGTGTAGGCTAAAGTTGTTTAATAAGTTCATATAAGATAGCCTGTAATACAGTGTTGCCATACTCACAAAGTTTTTGATATACGTTTCGGTATCCTTCATGCCCCAAGTGCTCATAGCTTTCTTAAATGCCTTCTCTTTGGTTTTGTACAAATTATTAAAAAAAATTTCGGAGTTTTCTCTAATAAAACCATATTCGAACTCCTCGCTATAAGGGCCGTGCTTTTCAGCATAAACTGCACTAGCCGCATGATATTCAGCCAATATTTGTAAGACTCGTTCCATGTGCGCCATATCAAGTCCATTTTGGCGATCCATATTTTTAAAACGTTTCACCCCCAAATCTTCAAAAATTAAATGTATGCTACCGTTACGTTCTTCCGTATGCAAACACTTGGGCGCTATTTGTATGTCTACACCCGCGTCCTTATAGAGTGCTTCGAAGGCGGGCAAATACTTCTGATACATTTTTAGTTCCTTGGGAAACAGACCCATTGTTGCAATATCACTTCCACCTTTCTCATCGGGTAACATTGTCTTAAATATATAGGTTTTATTTTTTGTGCTGCCATCTATATAATAAGAAGTACTTGGTTGTTATCACGCTTGTTGAATATTAATTTATAAAATTATTACCTTTCATTTCTAAACCTATATAAATGCGCAGCATTATGGAAGTAAAATTTTCACCAGGTGGTATAGCCGCAACGGGTGTAAAACTTAAAATCTTCACATGATTGGGTTCATCCTTGGCCAGCACAGCTTGAAAGTACTTTTCATTAATCCATTCAGGTATTTCCAAATATTCATTTGGATTCTCAATTTTTTTGGCTCCCGGCATTTTGCAAATACTTCTGCTTGGTTTGGCTGTCGTTGCTTGACTGTTGGAGTTTTTAGTTGAGCGCAAAGAATTGGATCTGAACGTTGCACTGTGGGCCCAGATGATTTTTTGGCCAAAAATCTGTCATTTCCATAATAATTTTTTTAGAGTGCTGAAATTTTACACACGTTTTCCTAAAGGATTGAACTATTTTTCTGTGAAGTTTAAGCCACCTCAGATTTTTTTTAAACATAGATAATCCAGACCTAAACTGGAAAAAAATTTTAAAAAACAAATAAAATTGTTTAACTTAATTTAAAAATAAAACGGTTAATTGGAATTGGACCATATTTCACACAGAGGTAGATATGAGCTCCAGATACATGCCAAAAATAGCCTATTACCAAAATATTGAATGGTTTTGGACTTATAGCCCCAAACAGTTTCAGCTTTCCAAGCAAATTACAAAAAGACGATTTCACCAATCCATCTGGTTTTAAAAAGTTACAATTTTTTTTTGTTAAAATCTGGGGTTCGTTTTTTAAAATTCAACTTTTAGATACAAAATTCAATTTCCAAAATCGGGAGGAATTACATTTTGTTGTAAAACATGTGAAAAAATTGGTTAAAATTTTTTCGATCTAATATCGAGCGGTAGTCGGAGGTACCCTTAAAAAACCAGCAAAATCTTTATAACTACTCGAATGTATTTAAGACCAAAGAGGTTTTAAACTCAATTTTATTTTTTCTCTGAGGTAATATTTATAAGTAATAAAGTGAATGAAGATTTCATAGCTACATTTTTCATGGTATATGCAAGTGTTTTTTTCAGTAGATTATCGTGAAAGCTCAAAAAATACAAAATGTCAACTTTGATTGCCAATAACTTAAAACCCACTATTTATAATTTAATATTTTTTTTGCACAGGATACCTTAAAATGTGTAAAATCATACTCAAATGTCATTTTGTCCAAATTTGGACTTTATTTTGGGGAATTTTGGCCACGCGGATCCATAGTGCGTTGTATCAAGCTTTGTCATGTGAATTATTAGATTGTAGTTTGATAATGTATTTATAAATTTCGCGTGAGCTTTGTTGATAACGGTTTAATAAAACGGTTTTAATAAAATAAAAGTATAATAGAAAGTTTGTACTGAAACCTACGATTGTGTTGATAACGCCAATCTATGTTTTGTTAATTTTTAACTATAGTATCTGATTGTTTGTAAAATATGCCCGTCAATTACATTGTAAGATTTTTATTGGTTAGTAAAAAAAGCTCTGATTTGTTTTTATACCCTGTACCGAATGGTACAACAGGGTATATAAAGTCTGTGCAAGCCGAAAATGTATGTAACATACAGAAGGAGGATTAGATGCGTTATTATGGCAGGGGAGATAAGTTTATTTTATATTTTGGATATCTGGGTTATATTATATAGCTCCCATAGGGGTGTTTCAGAGGACCTCGAAAAAAGCCAAAAGTTTTAGATGGATAACTCGTTTGTTTATGAAGATATCGAAAATAAATTTGGTATTCGGTAGTTTTTTAGCGTTCCCAAGCACTGTACCGAATTTGAACAAAATCGGTTGATATAACCCCCATAGGACCGAGTAGGTAAAAAAAAGTATTTGGCGCAAATTTCGCCATTTTTTATTTGTTTATGAAGATATCGTTACTAGTTTTGGTGTTTGATTGTATTTTAGAGTTCCCCAGCACTGAACCAATTTTGATCGAAATCGATGGTTATATCATAAAGATTCCGTATGACCGATCGGTCAAAAACACGTTTTTGGTGCATAATTCGTTGTGTTTCGTGTGTTTATGAAGATATCAAAACCAAATTTAGTGTTTAGTAGTATTTTAGAGTTCCCCAGCATTGTACTAGATTTTATCAAATTCGGTTGACTATATCCTATAGTCCCCATAGGAGCGATCGGTCAAAGAAACGTATTTGGTGCAAAATTCGATTATATTTTGTTTGTTTATAAAAATATCGTAACTAAATGAGCCAAAAATTTTTTTTTTTTGAGTCCCTAAGCAATATGTTTGATTTGATTGAAATGAGGTGGTACAGGGTATCGCAAAGTCGTCCGCGTCGACACAAAAAATGGATTTAGTTATGTACGCCCATCTATCTGTTTGGAGAAGACCAAAAGCTCATGAATTTTTGACAGAAGATGCGTCTCATAGTCTAGCTCAGCGGTCGAGCACCAAGTGACCCACTTAATTCTTTCAAGTGACTAACTTTTATTCACACTTTGATGTGCTTGAAAAAAATTTTCCTTGTACTAATTTCGATAAATATTTTTCCTAAATTATTATTGTGTAGACTTCGCATAATGAAGTCCTAGCAATATTTTAACCAAACTAAAATGTAAACAATATGAACTAATTGAAATGTCCAGAGCTGCGGCAACAATGTACAGGAAATATGAGAATTTATCGAAAAGAGTAGGTGAAATATGAGTAGTTATCGAAAACAAAAATGTGAAATTAGGAGAACACAACGATGAAAACGATATATTTTGGGTGGGCTATGTTGGTTTGGTTGTAAAACACTCGTAATTCCGAACATACCCGTCCAAAGTGGATACTCTTCGATATATGTCAAGTTCAAGATTACTCAATTTCAGTCATAAGTCGTTTGACAACCGAACAACGCGTAAAAGACGAGTCGCCAGGAACATCGACGCGCCATCGTTCGCAACAATTCCACCTTGCTAGGACCACTTTGGGTCAGATTTTGCAAACGGATCTGCATTCACACGCCTACAAGATTTAAATGACGCCACAATTGAAGCCTACGGACCATTATCAGCGTCGCGTACTCCTTCAATGGATGGGGAAAGGACAGATGAGTTTTAGTCAATAAAAAAATCATCGAAAATTATGATGTTCGCGGAGGCCATTTGGGCGATATTATATTACCAAAAAAAATACTTCAGAATTCATAAGCTAGAGTCACCAATATTTAAATGTAGTCTCATGTGAGCTTAATAAACAAGGAAACATTGACATTTTCCGAAAACACATCGGAGTCCCGAGAAGGTCAGACAAAAAAAAATAATATTAAAAAATTTGTACTAATGATTTTTGATAACTCAATTTTTAAAATTAAAATCAAGTTGACGTCCAAAAATTATTTTTTTAAGAAGTCGCAAATTTTTACCATATTTTATTGTAGTACATTGGAATCTATCTAAATTGTTTGAGCCTTAGCCACTGAGAAGCTTAATGCAAATAGTAGTTCTTTCCAACAACAATTCTAAGCAAATAACCTTGTTATACCTCTTACCATTGGTTCAAGTTCAAGAGAATATTATTTACCATCAAAATTATATTCTTTGTTGACCAAATGAATGAAAACAACTGTTGCCTATGCAAATAATCTTTATAAGTGATCAAATTTTAAGCACAAAAAGTTGTTTATCTAAAAATTATACATAATAAAAATTTTGACTACAATTTGTTTGTCTTAAATCTCCAAGCATTTTAGTCCAGGTCCAATGCTCCCTTGTTATCAAAAAACGGTAACAATATAGCCATGGCATCGGCATAGTATGGATTCAAAAATGATTTCATGCGGAATTCGTCACCTTCGGGTCCGAATTTCATCATGTTTTCAATACTTGCATCTTCATCGGTGGGCAAAAGCGTAGCGATCATAACACCAACAGATGTAAAAACGCCTGAAAAAATTAAAATTAATTTTACTAGAATTAGGAAAATAATTATTGGGGAAACCGAGCACACACCCCAACAACTGTATTTTAGCATAAGACCATGCATTTCCTTTAAGCTCGGTATGTGCTTTTCATATTTCAGCATTTTAAGGCATTCTACCAAACGATCATGGTAAATTTTAATAAAATGATCAAATTCTTTTACTTTGATGTCCAGTGCAGCCGACGCTGTGATAAGATACCACAAATCCTGTGCCGGTGAACCCCATTTACTTATCTGCAAATCCACTAATAGCGTCTCTTCAATTTCACCATTTTCTTTATAGCTAAACATTATGTTGTTGGACCAACAATCACCATGATTCAATACATTAAATTCAAGTGGATCAGTTTTGCTCAATCGTAAAGTCTCATCGCAAAGTACGGACGGTTCAACCATTTTGCTTGCAAAATAATCGGGATCTTCCAAATCCCAATGTTTCTTTATAGCCTCTAGGTTTTGTTTGCGTCGTGAGTTTCCCAACGTTTCAAAGAAATCTCGATTTTTTGCACAGATTACACCATTGTCAAAGTACTCATCGTAGGGGCCATTCATTTCGTGGTAGACTGCAGAGGCTGCGTGCAGCTCTCCCAACTTACGTAGCACCGCACGCATGTGTTCCATATCAAATCCCTGTAAACGATCCACGTTGATAAAATTTCTAGGTTTCAGATCCTCCATTATAAGTGTTATGCACTCTGCAGTAGTTTCCACGCGGTGGCATTGAGGCGCCAGTCGAAGCTTTATCCCAGCCAAATTGTACAGCTTTTCAAAAGCGGGTATCAGCACCTGGTACATTTTTTGCTCCTTGGGAAATAACTCCATTACGTTAACAAGTTCCCTACTGGCTGCATCGCCCAACATGGTCTTTAGTATATAAGAGTGTTGTTTTGTGCTGCCATCTGTGGAAGAGCGATATAAAGACTATATTTAAAGCCATGATGCAATGAGCTATGAACAAGGTGACGCAAAGAAGTGCACGAGTTTGGCTGTGCAGAAAACTGGTTCAACTTTTGTATGGTAGCTATATGAAATAGTGTACCAATTTTACTCAAACTTTACACAAATGTTAAGTCTACAACAAAATACAACTGGCATAAATTTGGTCACGATATTTTCAAAAATGAGTTTTGATGTATTTCATATTAGTGCAATTTGATCAAAATTGGTCTGCTATATAGACCTTATTTTCTGGCTAGAATTAAAAATTATCATATGAAATTAAATTTTAAATATAAAAATATTTAGTATTATTTAAAAATCACGAAATAACTCTAATTTTTAATGTTTGAAATAAAAATGTATGATTAAAGCTGTTTGCCAATTTTAGCTTTATATTTTTTAATTTAATGTATTTTTAGGTTTTAAAACTTAGGTTAAAAATCCCGACCATAATATCCCCTGTACTTTCCAAAATTTCTACTAGTTTGAGAATTTTAAAGTTAAAAAAAAATATTTTACTGAGTTTATACTCAGTTATTATTAACCATATACATTTTTTGAAATGTAGGTTAATGTTTACAATATTTTATCATAAATTTTTTTTTATACTTTCTTATTTATGGTGCTATGATTTATTAAATTACGAATTTTTAAATATGTCATAAAAAAAAATTTTGTACAAATAAAAGTTCATGTAAAATTTCTTTTCCACTAAATAAAATGACAATAAGTAAATAAATTTAATAATGAATAATTTGTTTTAATTATTTTTCAAATTGACCGCAAATTTTAAATTGGACTTACATTTCAATGCCTTTCCGTTTATATTGAAGAGACAATAGTAAGCTTAAATATTTATTGATTAATATTAAAAAATTAAATTTGGTTTCAAAAATAATATTTTGTTATTTATGCTAGTTTAGTATATTTAAAAATAAAATTAAATAAAAAATATTAATAAAAATATATAGGTACTATAAATATTTTTAATTATAAAAATTAAAATTGACATACAATTTTTATTTATAAAAATTAAAATTGACAAATAATTTTTATTAAATAAAATTTAAATTGACATATAATTTTTATTGTAAAAATTAAAATAAGTATATTTCGGGATATTTAAATAAAAATTTTACAATTCCTCAATTTTTATTTGTAAGTCAAAAAAAATAAAAGTGATTTTTCCCATTTAATCTATAAATATTCGTAACTTCATAGCTTTATATTTTATATATTTAAAAACATAAATAATTGGTTTTTTTCGTGATTTTTATTTTATATACATATAAGGCTAGTGCAAACAGCATTTTTTTTTTTGATACCAAAAATTAAAAACATCGATACAAGCTGTGAAAATAAAAAAATTTTATAGTCGGGATTTAGCCCGTTTAGGGGCAGCTTTGGTAAATTATGACATAAAGAAAAATCTTGTACAAGTACCTAGAACATTTTTTTTTGTAAAAGTAATGTAAGAGCTTGGTCAAGTTTTTAACTAAGGGGTCAGGGGTCACATAAAACAATTTTTATGGACCACCTTGTTTTTCTTAAAAACTTCTTACATTTAGATTTGGTAGGTTTAATATTTTTCGTTGAGCTTTGGAATTTCGAGAGAATAGATAGATATGGATAGAGATCCAAAAACTGCTACAAATTATGTAAAAATAAACATTTTCCTAAAAGTTTTAGTTCTTAAACTCTTTTACTTTTGTGTTAATTTATTATAAATTAGAGTAATTTTTAAATTTCGAAAGCATATTTAATGGTTTATAGAAAAAATTCTAAAGTTAATTTTTTTTTTAAATAAAATGTTTTTTTATAAAAGTTTTTTTCTCGCACTTTTGGAAGATTTTGCATTGCTTAAAAAAAATGATTTCTTCTATAGTTTTGTGTTTTGTCCATTTATAGTTTTATTTTCTTCATTCAACTAAGAATTTATTATTATTTTGTAACTTAGAACAAAGTAATTAAAGCCAGAGCAACATAGGCCTTCAGGGAAAAATTTATAATATTACATTTAGTACAGTATCTAACTTACCCTTCAGTTCCATTTCAATATGCACCCGTATCATTACGGAAGTGTAGTTCTCTCCAGGCGCCGTGGCCGCTATTGGCATAAATTTTCGTATCCCCACCAAGTCTGGAAATTCATGCTCCAGTATAGGCCGGAAGTAATCTTCATTTATCCACTTTGGTATATCCAATTTCTCATTGGGTGTGTGCCATTCGCTGTCTGTAGTATTGGGTGTCATTTTGCTCAATTGCGCAGCTTTTTCAATTAAAAGTTATACTATATACCAAGTAAAAACAAAAAAAAAACAAAATAATGTAAACAAATAATTTAAATTAAACATAGTAATTAATGAGATTTCGCGTGTTTCTTGTATAATTATGCTTGTTTGTCATTATAAGTATAATTTTTATTTGATTATAGCTCATTAATGTCGTAGTTCCAATTTGCTGGGAAGAACAAGAAAACCAGTTGCGTATACATGGCTATTCGAGAGTCTTACTTAATCATAGTATATTTGGCTTTTGCGCAGTTTTAATAGAATTTAGAACGTTTTGTGGACTGGGATTTTCTTCGGGTCTAAGTGTAAGGGCGACATGTTTAAAATTTGTAAACAAGTTTATGCGTGACTTTTATAATAAGCTACCGCAACTCTTAACTCTTTATTAAATAATAAATATTATATTGTATTTAAATACCGCATTTATAAAAATAAACTTAAATTATAAAAAAAGAGGTTTTGAAAATATTATATTACTATTTAGTGCTTAAGTTAAGAATTTAAGTTCCAGTAAATACTCTTTTTTTGAGATAAAGAAATAAGTATATACATAACATATCACCGATTTAGAAAAAAAATAAACTATAATAAGTCCCTGTCTTATCTCTTACCTCCGACATCTTCATACGGACGGACAGACATGTTTATATGCACTTCTCAAGTCAACTTGATCATACTTAAACCATTTGTACTTTAAGGCTATATTAAAATCATTCAGGCCACTTTTTTGTTCCTTTAACAGCTAGACCTCTTCAATGGGACTACGTTACATCTTTACTTGAAAAAAAGATTTAGCGCGTTATCATTTAATTTTAATGATGATTTAAAAAAAAGTAGAATTTTAAATTAAGATTTTCGCATTCAATCTTAAAAAAAATCGGTCCTATATGATAGACTTAAGCGATTTTGGTCAAACTTTTTGAAGTAATTGGGAACTCTACAAATTTCCAATCGCCAAATTTGGTAACGATATCTTCATAAACAAACGAAAAACAATCGAATTATATCTTGAAAACGCCTTTTTGACCGATCTGTTGGCTACATGTTATAGCCAAGCGAACTCCAAACTTCCGATTTGGTCACGATGCCTTTATGAAAAACGGAATCACGCCATTTAAATTTTTGTTTTGTTTTTCGATCTGCTAACTATGTAATACCACTATGGGAGCTGTAACCCCGATATAGAAAAATTATATAAACTTGTTTCCCGAACAAAAGTTCTTAAAGTTATGCTAAAAATCATATAATAATAAAATGCATTAAATAAAAAAAAAATTATCTTTCTTAAAATTGCATTCAAAGACATGAATTTAAGTTAAAATATAGCAAAATCTTAAATTAAGATTTTTGCATTGTTGTTTTAGGTTCTTGAAATATGGAAAATCCATAAAATAAGACCAAAAATTTTTGAAATTATATTTTATGTGTAGCGATTAATTTCATGTACTCAATATCGGATCATAACCTTATTCGGTTGATTGCCAATAAAAAAAATATATATCAAAAAAAAAAAAAAAAAAATCCAATAAAGAATAAGCAAAATATTTTAAATTTCTCAAAATAAGACTCAAAGTCTTGCATTAATATAAAAATATTGTTTAATTGGAATTCTTAACATAATACAATTTTAAGCTTAAAAGAAAGCTAAATTTTATTAAAAGAAGTCCAAAGTTCTCAGATTAAATTTTAAAATCTTTAATAAAAAAAAATACAAAATTATGTTTTTGATCATGATTTTAGATTTTCTACGGGCTTTTTTAAATGAATAATCAACTTTTAATTTAAGATTTTATGGTTTATTTTCAATTTTTTATTTTTTCATAACCAAAAATCTTAAATTCAGACTCTCTTCTTTATAAGTATACTCATAATTACAGAACTTCAACGCAGTGCTAGTTTTTCAAGATTTTATTCTTTTTTTATATCCTTAACGAATAAGAATTTTGAACGCAAGTCTGTTTTGAAATAGCGATCAACATCAATGGAAAACCTGTCGATATGAACAACTTAATCTCGAAGATCATAAATGTTAGGAACTCCAAACGTTACCAAGAGGCATATTATCAGTGCGCGGCTAAAGTTTGTCGAGTCTTATTGATTTTAGCTCATCTCCCGTAGAAGAATTTCGCGATAGAAGTTTCATACCGTCGAAGAATTTCGCAGCTTTTACACTGACGTTTACTGTACCTTTGTTTTTAGCATCATCTAGACTGTATGAAAACTTTTAAAGATATAGACAAAAACTGTCCCAATTCGTATTGGCTTTTTGCGACTTTTTCAATTGATTGTCATCAGACTAAATTAAAAGGGCTTATCATTTAGAAACAAAAAATACTTGTCACTCTTAATTAATAATGTATTACAAGTAGCGACAAGTACAAATTTAATCAATTGACTTCAAATGCACGTATTTTTATTATAGTCAATAATTCTACATACTAATAGAAATACCTACGTGATATTAGCTCACAATAAATTTTTTTGTACTTAGTATCAAATTCAAAGACAACTTGAGTACTTTTCTCTCACGAAACCCAGCGACAACTGTTCCCATATAATATTTCTACGACTTTTATAAAGCAGATTGTTGGCTAGACATTCGAATGATAAGTAAATTGCTTGATGAGACGCCTACTGAAACAGTCGGTTGTGCGGTCTGTGGACCAAACAATGTTCTCTTATAATTTATTAACAAAAATAAAACCCAATTCAATACCCATGCATGTTTGATCGTTAGGTTCTATAAAAAAAATAGTTTTTAATGAAATCTGACGCGTGCCAGTAAAAGTTTCAATGACTCTTTTGCGGCCTCACATATTTGTTGATAACATTTTAGCTGATCATTTAGAATTATTTCGACAATTATCGCAACATTTCGACAGCACCATAAAAATGTTTTAATTTAAAATAAGCCGCGCCCCAAAATCAATACAATTTACTATATGTATCTACGATCAAACAAGTGACAACAAATAAAAGTGCCCCGTTTATGACGTCACATGGCAAAATCTAAGAATTGTTTTTTTTATTGTGTATGGAAATTAATTATAAACATATTGCCTGTCAATTTTGCCAGTCATCGTTAAACTTAGTTTTTATTATTTTAACAACAAACAAAGCAGCTTTTAACGTCGTATAAACTCGTGCCGCTCTACAGAGCTTTTAGTTTGTATCTTCTGCTTTTTTTGACTGGCTTTATAAACCTTAGTCTTTAAATAGATAATTAAATGTCCGCAATACTGATAGCGTACTATGGTTTTACAAAAAACAAAAACAAAAAAAATTTGTTTAAATTAAAGTCAAATACAAATGTTTTTTTTTTTTTTTTGTTAGAAAATGTGTATATTTTATTAAACAATAAAAGTCAGCCAGTTGGTGTCATAAGGGGATTCACGTGTAACCACCTCGGTGGTACGCGCCGTAATTATGACGCACTTCTGGAAGTGCGACTACACTCTCCACGCGAGGGCGGCTGGAAGCAGGCCCATGGTAAGGTCATGTCTCTGCCATGGGTGCTGACAAATGGTAGTTCGGGCGAGAGTAGACAACTCGATAAAATTACCCCAATCTAAGGCGGAACAGCAAAGGCCGAGGGATGAATGGCTGAGGGGGTCTCAGTCGTTACTTTGCGAACTCTGGATACCTGCCGACCTCCAGTTTCAATAAATGGCTTCCCGCGGTACCCGGGCTATGCCGCGGGTAACTCACCCCTTCCCGCTTACTCGTGGGTCCAAAAATGAATTCTGATATAATAAACAAAAAACAAAACAAACAAACAAATGAGATCGTAACTCGCCAAAGTACGGAAGGGACGAAGCTCCCGTCTAAAGAAGCTATATGCGCGGTGAGAAAGGAACCTTCGGGTGTCCTTTCCTTTGCTGGTTAAATAGAGCTCATTGCTCGAAAGTTATCCGAGCGATCACCGGACACTGGCTAGTGGGGACTCACGCGTCAAGGCTCAACGCTCCTCACCACGATTTCTGCAGAAGTTGTGGCGATGAGGAAGAGCTAGAGACGGTAGAGCACCTTTTCTGTCACTGTCCGGGATTGTGTAGGACAAGATTCCGCTTTCTCAAGTCTTATTTTCTACATGACCTTTCCCAGCTCTCAGAACAGAGTCCAAAATGCCTCTCAAGGTTCATTCAGGCCACCGGATGGCTGTAAATGGAGACATCTAAAAGACCTACTAGTGGGGAAGGGTGGATGAAAGTCCATCACTGCGGTATCACAACGGGCCAAATTGCTGGCCTAAGTGAGCTGAGACCAATAAACAATAGTATAAAATTTGTGTACTACTACCTAAAAATGACAGCTTAAACAAATTATAAGTTATATAAAAAACAGAGATAATTAATGACTAAAAAGAAACATTAATATATACACAACAAAACTTAACATTACAATATTCTTTAATTGCTAAAGATTAAACATTATTATTATTGAAGATTTTATATAAATTTACTAAAGGATTCTCCTTGGGAGATCCTGTGGGTGGCACCGTTTTAATCGTCTCATTCGTGCTCTAGAAGACGGTCTTTCTGAATTTAGCAGTCGTGCTAGTAAATTTGGATGTGATCCAAGACGCTCTAAATACTTTTTGGCCTGCAATTGGATAACGTCCCCAATTTTAGTCACCCTCAAATATTTTTCTATATCCCTAGTACGCATGTACCAGGGAGCGCCGCACAAATTCCTTAATATTTTGCTCTGGACAACTCTGATTTTATTTAAGTTCGATTTCGCTGCAATTCCGTAAATTTGAAGCGCGTACTTCCATATTGGGCTTAAAATAGATTTGTAGATCGTAACTTTATTAAATAAGGAAAGCTTATTTCTGGGAGCCAGCAACCATGACATTTTCCTCGCTTTGGATTGCACAGTTTTTTGCACCATTGTAATGTGCCTCGAGAAGGTTAGCCTCCTGTCCAGAATAACGCCAAGATATTTGTGCGCAGTTTCATGACGCAATGCAGAGCCGAGCATTGATATACGAGACGAATTTCGCCTGTTCGTAAAGGTGACATTGGCGCACTTGCTGGTGTTGATGCCGATATTCCACATTAGCGCCCACTTCTCGAAGCTGTCTACATATTCTTGCAGGGCTTCTGTGGCCACACCAAGACAGGAGCATCTGGTCAGCACAGCTGTATCGTCAGCATAGGTTGCAATGAGGACATCGCTCTCCTCTACGGCAGATACCGACTCTGATGTTGGCATATCGGCAGTGTAAATTGAATAAAGTGTGGGACCAAGTACACTACCTTGCGGGACACCAGCACAAATACTTCTGTTGGTTGATTTTGCGCCGTCAACCGCTACACAAAAAGTCCTATTACTTAGAAAGCTACTTGTTATTTGAAAAAGGCCACAATGCCACACTCGATCGAAAGCTTGCTGTATATCCATAAACACTGCGACAGCGTACTCTTTAATTTACTAAACAGAATGCTGAGAACTTCGTCGGCCTTGATTTTTTTATGTCTCAATTTCTTTGATTTTATAAGAAGATTAAACAAATTTTGGTTAATTTTTCGAAGTCTATCCGAATTTTTAATTTAAAAAAATTGGATTTTCTAATCGCTTAAATTGTTATGGAAACTTCTTCCTGGTTAAGGAATAGCAAAGAGTCCCGAAAATTTTTTCAAACTAATGATGCTAATACTGTAATGACGCTTTTTATCTATAATTGAATTATTTTATTAATAATTTAATTTCTAAATTAATCTTATTCCAAGTTAATTAGTCGTAATTGATTGTCGGAATTTTCTATTGCTGTAATATAAACGCTTGATACATCAAAATTATTTTCTAGTTTTTAGTTCGGTTTACTATTAAAGCGTGTTTTTTTAGTTTTTTAAACTATAATTTTTTTTATATATTTACTTCTTTATTTTTATAAAAATTTTACAAAAATGCAGTTAATGTTCTTTGAATTTTAGCCATATTCTTTTAATACAAGAAGGTGTAATTTTTTTTATTCAAAAACAAAATGGTTTCATTGTTATGGAGCACTCTGACTGGTTAAGGCCCATACGCAGCATGCAAAATTTACGAACGGAATGAAAAGCTTCATATAAAAAAAATTGTCACGAAAAATTCCGATCAAAAATTTTTGACAAGTGGACGCAGATATTAATAATATTACTTTTTATATTTTGAAACAAATGTTTGGTTTGTTTTCTTTTGTTTTCAAACATAACTATTTCCTGAACAAATATTTTGTGTATAATCATTTTTAATTTATAATTTTTTTTAATATGTTATCAACATTTAAAAAGAAAACTTTCCTTATGTAGTGCAAATGTGAACTATAGTAATTAGATTTGATGTGCGAACCGGTTATTTATTTATCAGCCGTGCTACGGAAAACGAAAACGAATAAAATATTCGGATTCGTTTTGATTTCAAATCTATGAAAATCTTTTGAATTTTATTATTTGATATTCTTAGATTCTTTTTATAACAATTTCCAGTTAGATATTTATTGATAATTATTTTTAATAATTTTTTTAAGATTTAAGCCAAAAATTGCATTTCCTAATCAAAAACGAATTTTTGCCATATGATTAGAAAAGTTATCGACCACAAAAAATGGGAATTTGAAAGCACTCAAAGACGAAATCGAATAAAATTACCGAACTTCTACAATAAAAATGAAGATTAATAAATATAGGATGATTCAACACTTGCACAGGAAAGTAGACGCAATTTTTGAAAGCATTGGTTTCTATCATATTTTGTTTTATTTGTTAGTTGAAGGACTGACATTTATCACGATAGACGATAAAGTCATATTCGATTTTAGACCGCATTACAGTTTTTCAATAGTACTAAAAAAATTAAAGAATCGATCTATCATTTTCGTTTCCTGTGATGAATCTCATTTTACTCTGAAAACGACGGTCAACAAATCAACTAACTCTAATAAATAAATAAATAATTAATAGAAATAATAAACATCTAGGCCAAAGACAACGATGCATTCTCAAAAAGTGACTTTTTAGTGTACATTATGGCCAAAAGACATCAATGGGCTTAATTTTTATGAGTATTATCCCAGTAAGGATGGTGTACCATTGAAAAACTTTTATTCCTGAATTGAAGTATGCTTTAGGACGTAAAAATATTTACATTTAATTTTTGAGGATTATTGAAAAGTTTTCGACGATTATACAAAAAACACACTTGTAAAACTAAAGTTAAAATTTTTGTTGTTTATTAGGTTCACATGAATATGTGAAGAGTGATTGCAAAGTGAAAACGTGAATTTCACAATGCTTATAGAATCTTATGTTCCTTGCTTTTAAGGTCTCATCTTCATATAAACAAATGGCTCGAGTAAGTACCAGTGCGGATCCTTTTTGCAAAATAAACTTCTGTTTTCTGATTTGTACATTGGAGAAATTCTATAATACACTTGGCCAAATGAGTACTTTACCTTCTAGGAAATTCATTCACGATCTCACCTGCAATTCGCTAACTTTTGTCGAAAGTGAACATCGGAACGTTAGAGAGAAAATGCAATTCAGCTAAATTCTGACGAAGCTGATAACCAAATACAGTCGAACCTCTCTTTAGCGAATTCGCACAGCGTTCGTTACAAGGAGATCAAAGAGACAGCGTATTTGAAAAAAATTATAATACGTATAATATTATTTCCCTATTAGGATTAGGTTTCCTTGCACGAGTGGGCGTGATTTTGGTATATACATATATTCAAATTTCTGGTATAATAAGAACACTTAGAAGCAGTCTGGAAAAAAATATTTTTTGGTTTAATGCTTGAAAAGGAAACAATATTTTAAGAAATATTTAAATATGTATTTTTTAAATAACAAACATGATAAAAAATCACTTAAATGAACAATACTCATAAGCGACCTGAGTTATTCCACAGTCAGGCAACCCTTGTGGTCAAGGAAGGGATACAGCTGAAGCATTGCCTTGACATATGTGGGGTTTACAAACGTCTTATAACGAAAAGCATCAGCTTCTGGTCCTGGAGCCAGCATCATATCCATGCTAGCATCTTTGTCGGAGGGATAGAGCACAGCTACTAAGACTCCGTTTGTAGTAAGTGGAGCTTTAAATGGAAACAAATTATTATTATATTATCCAAAATTCTGAAATACTTTTTAGAACTTACCCCAGAAGCCATATTTAAGCATTATTACATGCATTTCTCGCAGTGTGGGAATATGCTTCTTGTATTTGAGCATTTTTAAACATTCCACCAGACGTTCGTGATACATATGTATAAAATGATCAAATTCCTTGACCTTAATATCCAGACGTGGTGATGTCACAATAGTATACCATAAATCCTGTGCTGGCGTGCCCCATTTGCCCACTTGCAGATCCACTAAAAGTGTTCGATCAATTTGTCCGTTTTCTTTGTAGCTAAACATTATATTATTGGCCCAGCTATCACCATGATTTAGTACATTAAATTCGTTCTCATCCACCTGGTTTAGACGCACAGCCTGCTCAAAGAAACGCGCTGGTTCTGGTATCTGACTTATGTACTTTTCTACATTTTCCAAGCCCCACGAACGCATTGCCTTAATGTATTGCTGCTGACGCATTTGGGACATGCCCTCAAAGATTTTGCGATTTTCCTCAGAAAAGAATGTCATATTGTACATCTTATCGTAGGGACCATTCAATTCGTGGTAGACAGCTGAAGCAGCATGTAGTTCCGCCAGTTTTCGCATGACACAACGCATGTGCTCCAAATCGAAGCCCACCAAACGATCCACATTTTGAAAGTTCTGACGTCTAAGATCCTCCAAAACTAGCGTAATGCGTTCCGGCGTTTCCTCAATATTTATGCATTTGGGCGCCAATTGTATGTACTCCCCCGCCTCACGGTAAAGCGCCTCAAAGGCGGGTATATTAGTTTTGTACATTTGTTGTTCCTTGGGAAAGAGCTGCATGCCGTTGACAAGATCCGCACCCTGACTGGCCTCCAACATGGTTTTTAGTATATAGCTGGTTTTCTGCTCACTGCCATCTTAATAAATAAAGAATATATTATTAGTAAATCTAAACAGAAATCTGCAGACTTTAGCAACCTTTGAGCAATAGATCAAGATTTACGCGCACCATAATCGAAGTATAATTTTCTCCTGGCGCTGTGGCCGCGAATGGTGTAAACTTCTTAATGCTGGCAAAATCCGGCACATCCTTTTCAATTATAGGTCGAAAATAATCCTCATTGATCCATTTAGGTATGTTCAACAATTCATTGGGATTATCATTGTTAGATGGTGCCATGTTCTGCTGATAATCACATTGTGCATTACAAAAAATTTCTTTATCTAATCTGCTAAAAATACTATGTAGTTCATAGGCTAAGATATGACACTTAATAGAGTTACCTTGTAGCTCAATCTTTTTTAATTCAAAGCAATCAGCGATGTGCTAGAAATTTTAAAATAACTTTGCTTTAAATCTGTCAAAAAATCCAACAATCAAAAGTTTTCATGATATATCAACAATCGTTCTTTGCTTTTGCCATAAAATCTGATTTAAAAATTTGGGCAAAAATAAGTGAAACGGATCGACTCTTAAATCGATCTATTCGATTTTTATGGTTCAAGAGGTACCAGACAATATTTGCATAGTAATTTTGTTTTTTCAAAATTTCCGATTATTTATTTATTTATTTATTTGAGGGGTACAACTACGTACAGTTGACATTATATTATAAAAAAGTACATATAAATTATTTAGAAAAGAAAATAGAGCGAGGGAATTGATATGAACTAATCCGCGTCTCTAGCCCGATGGGTGAACTTTTTAATGATATGCACCAACTCACATCAAGAACTGGCCAGAAACTTGGATTTACAATATTAAAGTTGAAAAAAGGAAGCAAGATAAAAATTAAACATTATATCGCAAAAAAGCCAATGGATCACCATTGACCAAGTGGGTGACTCATAATATAGGATTGGTCAAGGATGCTCGAAGTGGCAAGTCAAGGTGACTTAAGATAGAAGAAGTGATAGATTGAATAGACCGTTCGAAAGAGAGGAAATTGTAAAAGTTATTATAGTTAGAGCATAAGACACGGAAAGGGTCGTGCAAAGCATAATTAGATCTACAAAATTGTAAGGCTAAGGGTCGAAAATTACGAGTTACTCTGGATGGTATGACCAAAGTAACTTTGCTAAGGAGTACATTGGAATCGATAAGACCGAGTAACAGTTTATGCAAGAATAACACGCCCTGGCATGTTCTGCGGTGATTTAAGGAAGGAAATTTTATAAGGCGAAGTCTATCAGAATATGGCGACAGTCGGATATTTGGGTCCCAGTTTAAGCCACGAAGTGCAAAAAGGAGAAATTGCTTTTGTACGGACTCAATCATGTCCTGATAACAAAATATAAGCTTTTTTATAAATTTTTGACTATTATGCAGCGCCTCAATTTGAATCCGAGTTACAAAACTTGATTTCAATTTTATGAGAAATTTTGAAAGTTACGATGAATATTGTTATTACGTCTCAAAATATCCAAAAGTAGAAAATAGTTGAAACACGGAAAAATTTTATTTTGAAAAAACTGATTTTTTTACCTATGTCCTCAATCATCTTGAGTTTATCAATGTGATCTTTCTTGTATAACAATAATAAAAACATTTGTTTTACATACAAAATTTGGTTTAAAAATTTAAAGCTGTCTCTTTCATTGCAAAAAAAAATTCAAATGTAAATGCCAACCTTAATAGCCAGTTATCGATAGCAGGTACACATAATAAATAACAATAATTTTATGTCAAACTTTATCAAAAATTCTATTTAATATTAGCATGTCATTATGAATTTTAATTTTAATTTTACTTTCAGTTAACTCGCTTTCTTTTAAAATTTACTTACTCACTTTTATTTTAATTTAAAATTTAAATTAACTGTCTAGTTTATTTATAAGTTGACCAAGTTTTGTTTAAAACTCTTTTTTTTTTTGTATTATAATTCCGCTCACGCGCGTCAATAAACAAAGTCCGGCGTTTACAAACGACGAGTTAAAACTAATTTTCAGTGCCAAATAAAAAATATACAAATAGTACAAAGTATGCGAGAGAACTGGTTTTTTTGTTAGAAAATAACCATCATATTCATATAAGATACTCTCTCGCAGAGAAACTATTTCACAATTCTCTGTGAGAATACAATACGCGCATTTCATTCAGTAGAACTTGAAACTTTACCCCTAATGTACTAGTATGTGTTGCAGGCTATTCCAAACATTTGTATACCCTACACCTTACAAGTGGTTTCGATAAGTGGGAACAGCGAATTTTTATTTAGGGCCACTATAAAAAAAATTGGCTTTTTGGCCTCAAAATAAAGAAAATTTCGAAAGTAAGATTTTACCAAGTACAAAAAATTATGTTTTCTTCCAATTCTTTTGAAATTTTAAGAGTTTAAAAGATAAAATTTCTGAACAGCTTTATCTTTGTAAATTTTTTTTTTTTAAATTGTCTTAAAAACAAACATATTTTTGTACTTCTGTTCCAAGGTTTTCCTCTCAAGTTATAAATAAAAATTTTGTATGTAAACTAATTATTTCAACAAAATTGTTATTTAACACTATTTCTACCGTGGTGTGTCAAAAGACTTAACTTAAAATTATTCTCTTCGTTTAATCGTTTGTCCAAAAAATTTTTTTTTTATTTTTTGTACAACTATATATTGCTTTAATACCAAAAGATATACATAAATGTTTAAACTAAGATAAAAATGTTAAATCAAAATTTGACAGGTGTCTTTGGACACCTCTTGATAGAAATAGTGTTAAGAAACATCACTTATTGTATTGAAAACTCGAATTTCTTCTAAGATAAGACAAAAACTTATTAATTTTTTTAAATGTATTCATTAATTTATCTCCATTTTCCCATATTCACAATAATATAATAATATAATCCCGCCTATTTTAAAATTCTGTCTACTCAGTGCCATATACCAACACTTTTGGCAACTGCTAGATTTCCGTTTCAAAATCATTTTTAACGCATAATTTCTCAAAAATCTTGGAAAATTTTAAGAATGTAAAAACGGGATTTCGTAATAAGGTATTACGAACTTGAAAATTCTTTAAGAGAAAATTTATTTGTATGGTCATCCAAACCGAATAAGGCAATACTTTTTACATTAAAAACAAATGTATTTAATAATAAATACTTCCCATATAATAATAATCTATTTCCAGCATCTTGGGGATCCGGTTCGTTCTGTGCAATTTAAAATTCTATCCCGTCCCATCTCTTGTCAGAAATCATAAAATTCAATTCAGGAATTTATTCATTCGAAAGTTGCGAATTTTATAATTTCTTTAAAAAAAAATTAATTTATCTCTAATAAACAATTATAAAATTGAATTAAGGATTTAAAAAAGAAGAATTTTCTTTTTAAAAATCGCTCAAAAGTTATGGAATTTAAAAATCAAAATTTCATATTATCTATGCTCTTGATAATTGTCTTTTTAAAAAAAAAAAAGTTTTTTTTTTCAAATCGACATTATACATCCCACATATTACTATAAGCACAGTAATAATCTTTTTTCAGTACCTTCAGGATTCAATTTCGTCTTCTATTAAAAGTTGGAAAATTTAATTCATAACGTTAAAAATTCATTTTTTTCTCTAAATTAAATTTTTTAATAAAACTTTTGAACGGAAATTAAACGAAGAATTTTGTAAGAAATAAAAACTGATGACTTCCTGTTAATATTTAATAATAAACTTGGGCATATGGTGTTTTCTTAGCGCTATCCTTTCTTTTTTATTAATAATAATAATAATTAATATATGCGAGTTCGATTTTTATTTAAGAGCTATTTTGAGATTATAAAAAGTTAAAGTATTTCCAATACTGCTTCATCGTTTTAGATAGCAACTTTGTAGTTTGAAGGGATCTTGCTTTTAAAAAGTTTTTGAAGGAGCTGTTTCTCACCTTATTGTGCTCAATCCGAGTGTTTTATTTATGCTCTTAACTCCCAAACCGATGGCGAATTGCTAAATTGACGATATCGTAGGAACTACCTTCCTTTATGAGTAGGGACTATGCTGATCTAAAACTCTAAAATAAGATGAAAAGTAATACTATTTCTTTATAGAACTTGATTAGGCACAACTGATCAAAAACAATTCTCTAATTTGGGACAAGTCCCGAAAGCAGTAATGCTTTCTAGAGCATGCATTCATTATTTATAATGCATACTCCATTATTTATATGCAAATCATATTTCCGTATGCTTATAAAGTATTACTCAAATAATCTTTTTTTCTGAAAACAATTTTTCCAAGAAATCTAAAACACTTTTTTTAAAAAGGAAGATTTTTGAAAAGAAACCAACTTAGTACTTAACTGATATCAGGTGCGGATCCAGGATTTGGTCTTGGGAGGGTTTTCTACTTCGAAGTGTATATATCAGAGCTCGAAAAAAACTCTCAATCCATTTTTTCAACTTTTGGGGGGTCCGGACCTGAAAACCCACCGTGGATCCGCCACTGAGTGATATCCACTTAGTAAAAAATTATGCGCTTAGACTTATATAAAAATAAATACAACAATTTGTTTATTTGTTCTATACAATAATATAATATAAATAGTAAAAAAAAATGTGGTACAGTCGAGGCGGTGCCCGACAGTGGAATACCCTGTACCTTTTGTGTCAAAAAAATTTTGCCTGCATATTCCATCTAAGAACTTTCCAATTGGAATTTATTTTTTTTTTGGTGAAATTCGATATTTATACCTATAAGTTCCCTAAATTTTTACCCATTTTGATGAAACTCGAATGTTACAACAAAGAACTTATTTAAAGTATACGGGGTAAGTTTCAAGTTGGTATGTTGAGGGGTGTGGGAGAAAACACGGTAAATGGATTGCGGGGGGTGGGGGGACCGCATCGATAAAATTTGAAAGTAGATTTGTTCATTAGAGCCACATGAATGCGCTTACCAAAAATTGTGATTCTAGGTCATTTGTAGTCATAATTGCGTTGAGTCAAATATTGACGCAGTTTGTTGGCAAGGGGAGGTGAAATTTGCACATTTTTGACTATAACTTCTGTTGTATTTGTCCGATTTTGTTCATTTTTTACACATAGATGCATGTATCCACAACGCATCGCTCTGTTAAATTTCAAATGAAAATATTAAACGCTGTGGCTAAAAACCGCGAAACTCTACTGCAAGGGAACGGGGAAAGATATTGACATGATTCAACAAACTTCATCTGCTTAGGAAATATGCGCACCAGCAGGTAAAGTTTCGTGTCTCTAGCTCTTATAGTCTCCGAGATCTAGGCGTTCATACGGACGGACAGACGGACAGACGGACGGACGGACATGGCTCAATCGCTACCCGAGGTTATGATAAGCATTTTGGTATAAAGGACTTGGGGTCTGCCACGCCTCCTTCTGTCCGTTACATACATTGCACAAATCTAGTATACCCTTTGTACCTATAGGTACAGGGTATAAAAAACTGTAGGCGAGAGGAATCAAGGAAGTATATGGGATTTTTGTAGTGATCAGTTTGGGAGTTCTAGTATGTATAAGCTAGCATGTAAAGAGTATACATACTTCGGCGCAGAAAAGAATAACTTTTGCACTCATTTTGATAAGCGCGACACGGCACACAGCTGTCTTGATAAGAGAGCATATGACTTTAAATAGAATCGTGCTACATTTGATGGGATTTAAAAAAAAAAAAAATAATGCGATGCAAGTCTCTAAGCCGAACGTCTGAGAATTTCTAGGCCAGCCAACCAAGTACATAAAACACATGTACTGTCCAGCTGTGTTATGAATTTTAATTGAATAGCCCCCGTCATACCCACATAGACCACAAGTTGAGGGTTTCTAGAATTCACCCAGTCAACTAACGGCGCAATCACAATGAATCGGCCTTTGTCAGATGAAAGCGTGCGGCATCCATTGATAATGAACTTAATTGATATGACAATGTATAGGTTTGTAAAATCCAAAGTACACCATAAAGTTCAGGTCGAAAAAAAATGCTACGTTATCTAATATTAATTCGTGATTACTAGTTAATGATTATAGCATTTATATTTACAAAATTTCAATACTTGTTTGGTTCGATTTCTAGCATTTTTATCCTATATCTTATCGGAAACAGCGGGAAAGTGCGTCGTGCCAAAAAACATGGAATCACATGCCAAGCTAGTATTTAGATACGAGTTTACCTCCATGAAACTATGGGCGTACTCATTATTTCATAAATAAACAAAAAGTATAATCATATTTGAAATGAGATAAGCAAGTTAGTTTACGAGTCACTAATTATACCGGAAAGTAAAATAAAATAAAGCGGAACTACTTATCTGGTGTTTTTTGTTAAGTATATATTATCTATAGATGCGAAGATTCTCGATAAGATAAGGCGGAGATCAGCTGTCTTTTTGGAGGTATTTGCTTGTAATTATCATATATAACTTGGCAATCAAAGTTACACTGGGCTACAAAAACAAAATTACTTGGATTGAAATTTGGTTCCTATCTGTCATGTCGGTCATATAATATGCTAAAGAACCATTTAGAATCAAAACAAACTTCAAGGGCAGTAGTCATCAAAAATATTATTAAAAAAAATATTTTATAACGATACTTGTATGGGCGCTGGTATTACCCAGTTAAATGGATTACAGGGATCGGGTGTTATTTATTTATTTTATTTATTTATATAATTATAAAGTAGAAGTTAATTCTAAGTTATAAAAGGTTTGTAGCTAGAGCAACGTAGGCCTTCAGGCTGGTTAAAAAATTATTATACATATTCTTATTATATTATTGTTATACATTATGTGCTTATATTAAGTCTAGAGTTGAGTTTTATGAAGTTCTTTATATTTACGGTGTTGGTCTCTGCGAGTATTTCTATAGGATTTGAAATTTGTAAGGAGGTGCGTAGGTTGCGGATAAAGTAGCAATGCCTAAGGATGTGCTCTATAGTAAGGGTACTTGTGCTGCAATATGGACAGATCGGCTGTGGTGTTGTGTTGAGTAAGTGCTCGTGTGTGAGTTTTGTATGACCCAGGCGGAATCTCGTGTATATAATGTCGTCTTTTCTGTTAACGGTTATTGGCGCTTGCTCATTTCCCTTAATTCCTGCATTTCCTGGTGTCCACATAAGTTTAATTTTTCTTTTATTTGTTAGCTTAGTTTATTGAAGGCTACCAGAAAGAGAGTCACTGATAATGGCGATCCTTGTGCGATACCATTGTGTAATTTCTCTTCCCTTGATGTGGTATTAACTTTAACTTTGAATTTTCTATTGCTAAGATAACTACGAATGTAATTAATTAATTTTGGACCAAAATTCCACTCCTGAAGCTGTTGTATGTCCAATTTTGGGGTGTTATTTTGATAAATATTCGACATTATTTTGGTTATTAGACCCACAGCAGTTCGCATAACAATCAGGCGTGCTCCGTAAACGAAAAAAAAACAAATCGAACAATTTTATTCGGATTCGTTTTTCGATAAATTCGTATATTTCCCTTATTTATCCGATAAATTCTTATGTTGTGTTGGCGCGAAATTATTTTTGTTTGATACAAAATAGTTTTTATTACAATATGTTGTTTACAATTGTTGCTAGTTCTTTATTTTTCTTTATATTAAATAAAATTACACAAAAATATTACTTTAGCAACAATATTTATTGAAATTAAACACGACTTTTTTTGTTACAAGGGAAATTTTCTTTGTGTAACGCGGGAACCCTGTAGCACTTATCGTCATGTGTTCGTGTATGATATGTTCACATGTACGAATACAAAAAAAAAATCGTGCTATTTTTTGAGTTGAGTCACAAAAAAAATAATTGTCAATAAATATATAACTTTAAGTTGGCATAAATATAATTAATCTAAAAATATCAAAGAATATTTAAAAAATTATTTCTGTATTAAATGCGTACTTTTTTAAACCTATTTTGCCGATGCGTTTTAATTCCTCATGAAACAAAACATTCGGTTTCAAACCACATGAAAAATTTGGTTTGGTAAAATTGGGAGCACCAAACATTCGTTTTCCGGAGCACGGCAAATTTTCTTTGTGTAACGCGGGAACCCTGTAGCACTTATCGTCATGTGTTCGTGTATGATATGTTCACATGTACGAATACAAAAAAAAAATCGTGCTATTTTTTGAGTTGAGTCACAAAAAAAATAATTGTCAATAAATATATAACTTTAAGTTGGCATAAATATAATTAATCTAAAAATATCAAAGAATATTTAAAAAATTATTTCTGTATTAAATGCGTACTTTTTTAAACCTATTTTGCCGATGCGTTTTAATTCCTCATGAAACAAAACATTCGGTTTCAAACCACATGAAAAATTTGGTTTGGTAAAATTGGGAGCACCAAACATTCGTTTTCCGGAGCACGGCCGAATAATATGCATTCGGAGTCACTGGAGTCTGAAATTTCGGTTTAAAAAGTTTTCAATATTAATTGTTTTTTTGATCCCACATTCATCATAAAATAATATTCATACGAATAGAAGACATTAAATGTGTGTCCAAAATATAGTTGCTCAAAAGAAAATGTTATACTGCTGTGCTATCATCTTAGCGGATTGCCGTAGATTGGGTGAGATGCCTCAATTATTTGTGAGTACAGAAAGTTTTAAGTTTTATTGTAATAGTAGGTGGCTTCACCAACATTAAGGTAGGGGATTCGTAGCGTTTTTTTGAAGGGTTTCCCCACCCCTCAATTGCAAATTTAAACTTTTAAGGTTTTAAAATTTAACATTTGCACGAACAATAAGCCCCCTTACAAATAAATCATATTCCCTCTAATTCCCACTCATTATTCAAAACATTTAAAAGTGTTTTTTTTAGTCCCAACACAGAGCGATCAATATATCGTCTCACTAATGAAAGATATTCAAGCCAATAGGATGAAAAAGTTGCATAGACTCTAATAAGAATTACCATTTTTATCTTCATACCCAGCCGAAAGCCTTGGTAGCTATGGCTGTCATCCTTTCTGTAGCTTTAGTTTTTAAATTTAAGCATACAGTGAAAAATAAATAAATACTTATGCCTAGATTAATTCAATTTTGATTGTACTACTTACTACCTACCTTCGCACCTACCTACTTACTATATATGAAATATTTATACCCCATAAGTATGAAAAACCACATACTTTTCTTCTGCTTATCTCAGATATTAGCTGTTAGGCCAGTCATTTAACTAATCGTCATATCAAGCGAAAATAATAATAGGAATGCAAATACAAAAATTATTGCCTGTTCGTATAGTACATGAATTATTTTGATATCAACGTAGTTGCTAAAAAGTTGCTAAAAAGTTGCTAAACATGGAAACATTCAACTCTTTGAACTTCTCTAGCGATTTCGCACGGGATATTGGCTATACATAAATTCATTATAAGGAGAACATAAGAAAAAGATGGCGTACGTTAAAGTCGGGAGCGGACGACTTTGGGATACCCTGTACCACCACATTCCAAAAAAATATTTATTTGTCAAAAAAAAATGTTTTCGAAAAAATTTCAGTTTTTATACTTAACGCGATACGGCTTAATTTAAAAAACATGTTTTTCGTTTTAATTTAATTGTGACGAAACTACTGAATACTTTTGAACCAATTTTTTTTTTTTATCTAAGTTGGCAACAGGGCTCTTTAAAAAACATATTACCATCTCTAAGATCTAGGCGTTCATACAGACGGACAGACGGACATGGGTATATCGACTTCTCTAGTCACCCTGATCATACTTTGGGTAACTTGCATACATTTTCGGCTTGCACAAAGTTAATATACCCTTTGTACCATACGGTACAGGGTATACAAATTCAATGTATATATAAAAATAATGTACCTACCTTATCTATACCCCATCAAATGATTAACTTCTAATAAAAATAATATTAATACGCTTACTTTAAAATTTAATTAATTAATTGATAATTTCTATATTATCATGGTTATTGGAACATATCAGCCTTAACATATTATTTTTCAAAAGGTGTCTCAATAATCGTTTATAAAAGACCTCTCCCGTTCGTAGAGTTAAAACCTATTCTAACAAAGCTAATTTAATTTTCAAATTTCTTATAAACGAGCAGGCAAATTAATATTGAAATCTATGATATATATTTAAGGGCAGACATTTTGAAAATAGGTAATATTTATTTTCGTATACATAAACTTATCAATATCATCATTTATTGTCAAAATGTGTTAGTATGATTTGCATTATTCATTGGAATTCTTAATGTATATAACAAATTATTTCCAATCCAACAGCCCGCGATTATCCAACCATGGCAAAATCTCTGTCATTACCTTAACATATTTTGGATTGGTAAACATGGCGACCTTCATTTTGGACTCATCATGCACATAGCTCTCCAAATTAGCATTTTCGGTTTTGTCAAGCATGACCACAGGTAGTACCTTGGAAACAACCATATAAGCTGAAATTATAGGCATAAGTTAAGTTATCTAAATATTTTTAAAAATAAATTAAATAATATTCACCTGCCAGCCCATTTCTAAAAAGAGCTGCATGCAAGTTCTTCAACTTGGGCAGTGGACGATGATATTGCAGCAGCTTCAGATTCTCAATCAATTGATCGAAATAGCAGCGTACTAGATAATCGAATTTGGCAGTTTTAATATCTGGTGCGGCCGATGATAGTATTAGATAATACAAATCATTCGCTGGAGAACCATATTTGCCCACTTGAAAGTCGACAAATAGAGTTTGTTTGATTTTTCCAAAAGCATCGTATTGGAACATTATATTATTGGACCAGCAATCACCATGGTTCAGCACATTGAATTCCCTTGCATTATACTGTTGATCCTGCAGCAGTCGATCCACCAAATAATTGTCACTGTCAGCCTAGTATTGGTAAACAAAAATTTTGTAAACTGCAAGTTGTATTAGTCTAGAAAGATCAAGATCAAGATCGTACCCACCAATTTTTCGTAAATCTTTTGCGCATTTTTCCATTTCTTAAGTTGTGCCAGAAAAGCGCCCGAGGCATTGAATTCCTGCAGCAGCTGACGGTTGGCTTCGCTAAAAACGCCCACAGTAAACTCCTCCCCAAACAGACCATTATGCTCCACATAGCAGGCGGAGGCGGCATGAAAAGCGGCCAACTTTTCGAGTACCAGCAACATATGCTCGAGGTCCAGACCCGCCAAGCGATTGGCATTCTTAAAGCCTTTGGGTCTCAAATCCTCTAGCAATACATAGTCTGTGCCTATATCGCGATCGACTTTAAAGGCCTTGGGTGCAAATTGTATAGTTTTTCCGACATCTTTATAAAGCTGTTCAAATTTTGGCAGCAGAACATGGTACATTTGATCTTCTTTTTGAAAGAGCTTCAATTTATTAAGTATAGCGGCCATGATTTCGTTGTTGTGCTGCGCCTTGAGCACAAACCAAACAGTTTTGGTGCTGTGATCTATACATACAAGGGATTAGTATATATACATATATATATATAAAGCCAAACCAGCCCTCTACAACGAATTTTTGTATTACGTGGCGCCCAACGTGGGGCGAATTCGCTACAAGGAACTTGGACTTATAACTCGATGCAACTTACCCAGCAACCTAACATCCACCTGTAAGCGCAGCATAAGTGAGGAATAGTTCTCTCCAGCCCTGCTGCCCTTTTCGGGAGTTACGGATACAATTCGCTCGAAATCACCGATTTGAGCGCGCACTGCTTTTTCCAGTGTTATATTTTGTAACCATGATGGTACATCAATGGGTGCTTCTTGGGAGTGTCCATTGGTTGTTGCGGACATGTTGCAGTCTAGAAGTTCGGGAAAGAAATATTTATATTGCATATATAAACATCAAAGCTACTGCTTATTCTAAAGAAATGACTTTTAAAGTGTAAGATAACTGGCGTTTTCAAATTTATTACCGAGTCTCAGCGAATATAAATTCGTAATCAAAGTAATTCAAAGAATCAAAAGTACTTAAGTAACTAGTGTGTCATTAGAATTAAATTGGTTCTTATAGAGCTCACTAACTGTTATATGATAACAAAAAAAAATCTTGCAAACAAATCAAACATAGATGGCGGTAGTGTGTACATTTTTAGGGGTGTTGCATTTTTTTTTTTGTAATAAGTGAGAAGCTTCAACGTGCCCTTAAAGTAAGATTTAGGATTGGTTTCATTGTGGATGAATAAGAGATTAAAAGTGCGTCAGGTGTCTTAGGCTGCATGCATCATTGCAAAATTTACGAATCGGGCTACGAATTAATGTTCCGTTCACCATACTCTCCAGATCAGACCCCCAGGCATTTTTCCATATTTTTTTAAAGCCTGTTTTAAGAAGTCAATATGAATAACATTTAAAATACAATGTGGGATTCTGAGAAAGATAACAGAAATGATGACTTCATACTTCCAATTGGGGGCTAGGCATTTGCACCTAATGGGTGGAGGGTGTCTGATGGGATTCCTCCGGAACCTGAGTTTTCTAGAAAAAGAGTGCGGTTTAGGGCCTGGTGGTGAATTTTCTTGCGACGGCCGTAAACGAAGGAACTACAAAAGGTTTCGGGGTTGTCCCCCGGCCCCGGAGTTTGCTCAGAGGCCCGGTGTGATTGCTGTCGTACTGTCGTGATTCAAGCTAAAGGTGTAATAGAGCGGCTGGTACATATCCCCCACCCCCCTCCCTCGGGCCACAATTTTCTCTATATGGCCCTGTGTTTGTTCAATCGCGACAAATCAATTGCAACATCATTCAAGAAGCTACATTTGATCATGGCCAGCGAAATAGGAGAGCACGCTAAGAAAAAAGAGCCGATCTTAATATATCCTGAAACGAATTGTTTCAAGCAGGCCTCTCGACAGGGTGGTGGCCGAGGCTGCAACTTGGGGGTGCCCATTACGCTGATCGTAATATTCTTAAGTGCCCGTAAACATTCAAATGCAATGGGAATATGAGGGATCCGACTATATTCCACCAAACCGCTGCTATCCCTAGACGGCCCTGGTTTCAGGAATATACTTTAGAAGCTCGCTATACGGTAACAAATTAACCAAGTTTTCTTATTGTTTTCAATAGTTATTATGCAACCAGTTTTTATGTAACATTGACAATATTTTAAGAAAGTTAACGATATGGCAATAAGAAAATGGTTGACTGCATAGGACTACTAAGCCCGGCCCCTGAGGCCCTCACATTTTCAATCCGGCACTGCAAACTTAGAACACAGTTACGCCTACCAAACGCATGATTTATTATTCATAGCTTCAACAATCACATGATCTTCCTAGATTAGGCTGCATTATCGAGGTAAACAGCAAATGAGCAATTATACGAGCAGTTTACTAGGTCACATGTCGTCTAATGTTATGTGAGTTTTCATTTTGAAAACGGAAAACTTTGGGATTGGAAACATTGCAATCAATTTAATTTAATATAGACAACAATAATTGCACTAAAATCAGTTAAACTCTCGATAATTGTTATTTTTTTACCAAAAGTATCGTAGATTTACGGATCTCTTAAGCACACAAAAAATACTCGAATCGTTTGAATTTCACTTTCAAACTACTTTTCTGCCATCGACACTTTATACGACTGACCGTTTGCAGTTCGAAGCAATTCGATTGGTACCTTAACTTTTGGTTTGAGATTGTGAGAAATGACAGAAACCTTTTTCCTTAATTGGCAAAAAGACGTGCGTTTTGACAAATTATTAGAGCGATTGACTGCAGCACGAGTGATTGCTGGTTTCCAAATAAGGCCAAAAGATACGGGTACTCACTTTTACCGCGATTTGGTTTTAGCCTTATCGGGTTTGCTCAATTGTAGTTGATTTTATAATTCAATTTGGCAAAACCGCTGCAACGATTTGTATGCCATACAAATATGTACAGACAAACCCAGAACAAATAAATATTTGATATGTAGCGCCGTTGTCGTCTATTGTTTGATTGATAAGACAATTTCTTGTCTTTGTATTTTGGTTTCTCTAGGCGCTTTTCGTCTGTCACCTCAATTATTTTGTAATTCTATTTTAATTGCATGTGAGTTTTGATAGCAAATTGGGTTTCCATGTGCCAGGTGCGGTTTTGGGTGGAACTTTTGGTAAATATAGTAAACAAAATTTGCATATTAATGAGATCATTTTAATTGCATTTTCATCAGTATTTTTCTTGCTCTTTTTAGTGTTTTGTTTGTCTAGACAAAAATTAGTTTTTATTGACAATCTTCAAGCGGTTTTAAGCAATATCCCGCATATTTACCAAGCAAACAATCGAGTTTATTATCATCATTTAAGCCTCACTACTCTGTAGTTCAAAAGACTTCTAAGAAGCCATAAATCAAAAATCATTTAACGAAAAATAAAATGTCATTGATAAAAGGCATTGCGTAAAAGTAATAAAATAATAAATTTCATTAAGGGTATTCACGTGCTATAGCAGATGTTGTTTTGTGCAAAAAACATATGGGCGAAAATAGGTGAAGCGGATCATTTTTTTCATATATGAAATAGTGCTACTTGCCAAAACATATTACTCCATAATTTCAATTATTTAACGGGCTATCGATAAATGAATATTGAGAAATATTTTTCTTTGACAAAAATAAAGAATAACTTTTGAACAATTCTTTTTACACTCAAACACAATACTTTCAAATTACAAAAACTTAAAAATGCTTTACCAACACCTCATAACTTGGTACTCAAATCGATTTTGGCAAACCGCTCTTTCCAAGTTGCAGTCAAGGATAATGTTCCCGAAGGGTCTCCAATCTTTTCTGAGGTACCATAGGACAGTATTCTTGCTCCTTTTCTGTATACGATTTTTACTGCTAACATGCGCTCCCCAGGACGGAACCGAAACCTAATAAAAGTAAAATATTTGGTACTCAGATTTTTTATGCAGTCAGAATGCATAGGGATTTTTGTATCTTGGATTGAGATTAAAAGGACTCAAAAACTGTGTTTATGCCGTTTTTTGAGGTTATTTTTGAACCGTGGCGTGCAGGGGTTTTTGAGCTTCGGGTTCGTATGCAGTGACCCCAAAAACGTAAGGCAAACATGGTCTGACATATGAACACCAAAATAATTTTTTTTTTGTGTGGCTATTAATAAGACGATGGGGAACTACGGGTCAGTAAGTTAGGGAATACGAATATATTTCTGATTTTTGTATGCTATTAATTTTAAATATTCAGGCATGCTCTGGAAAACAAAAAACGAACAAATCTTATTCGTTTTCGTTTTTGCGTGCTCCCAATTTCACATTTACTTAGTCGATATCTTCTGATATTTCCCTTAACCTTGTTACTACAGCTCTTCGATTACTTCAGATTGTTAACGTTTTCGTTTGATTAGATTCTAATTAGAACATTGCTAGTGTGCATTTTATTAATTTATTATTTATTAATCTGTCTTTTAAATAAATTTACATAATAATATTAACTTTAGCAACAATATTCATTAAAATTAACCGCAATTAAGCTATTTTTATTACAAAGAAAATTTTTATGCAAGACATAAACCATTTGTGCAAGACGTGAACGATTTCTTAATATATGTGAACGTATGCCGAAAATCGTTTTCGTTGTGCATGTTATTTTTTGGGTTGAGTCAGAAAACAAATAATTTAAAATAATTTTCAAAAAATATTTTACTTAAAATTGGCAAAAATATAATCTTAGAATATCAAAGAATATTTAAAAAATTATTTGATTTGATTTCACTTGCAACAAATCATTTGGTTTCAAACCACATAAAGAATTCGTTTTGGTAGCACCAAACATGTGGTCTCATTTTATCCGAATTGAATATTCGGATTCGTTTATCGGAACACGGACGATTATTAAAAAATGGGATTCTCTCAGAAAAATTCTTTCTTAAATGCAATTGACGGGCAAAATTCGCAAAAAAAAAGTATTTTATTTAGACAAATTTCATAAAGAATGTTTCTGTTATATTTTAAAAAATTTTAATCGGAATGTCACTTTTATATTCTTATGTACTTTCTATGTATTTAAGCATACCATACAACAGTCCTAAAGTGACAAATTAAATTACATTATTCCAATCAGTTTATTATCTTATCTATTACAGATTTTTTAAATTGCAAAGCGCCGCGATTATGTAACCATGGCATGACTAATTTAATGTGTTCCCTATACTGTTTGCCAGAAAGCAAAAGAGTTCTAAAAGCTTCTCCTTCTGGGGTTTCCGCAAAAAGATTTTCGATGTGTGCAATATCTGTGTGTTCTAGCAGGGCAGCCGTCATAACGCCGCATGCAGTAACATAGCCTGAGAATAAATAAAAATTTCGATAATTGAAAATTTAGACTTGTAAATATTATATATATATATTAGGGTGGGTCAATTTTTTTCGGTATAAGGGCTCACTCGGATTTTGATTCTTTGGGTAATTCTAAGCAAATTTGCCCAAGAAACTATGGGTCTAAAATGAATTTCGAGTCGCCCACTTTTTCAAAATTTTCAAGAAAAAAAACCGAAAAAAATCAAAAACCAACACTAAAGCGCCCTCTGGCGGCACGCAAAATTAAAAATAGATGTCAATAATGAATTCCTCGACCCCAAAAACCCCCAAATTCACATTTGGCTAGAGAAAAAATATCGATTTTAGGCCTTTTCAATGAATTTCTAAGTCGATTTTTGAATATGTCGAAAAAAACCTATTTTGAAAAAGTGGGCGACTCGAAATTAATTTTAGACCCATAGTTTCTTGAGCAAATTTGCTTAGAATTATCCAAAGAATCAAAATCCGAGTGAGCCCCATAAGGTTTTTTCGGCCCCATACAAATTGACCCGCCCTAATATATATACAAGTATTACCATAGAAACCGTATTTAAGTATTGCGGTGTGTATGTCTATTAAGCTCGGTATTTTTTTGGAATATTTTAAGAGCTTTAAATGGTGCACTAGCTGATCATGGTAATACTTAATAAAATAATCGAAATTATTGAGTTTCAGTTCCAATTTGGTTGATGAAAGCAGAAAAAAAGTCAAATCCATTGCAACGGAACAATATGCGGGCATTTGATAGTCCACTAAATAAATTTCCTGAAGTTTATCCTGGCTGTCGTATTGAAACATAATATTGCTTAGCCAGCAATCACCATGGTTCAGCACATTAAACTCTTCGGGATCGACGTGGGACATTTGCAAAAATGCTTCAATCATGTTTTCCTTCATGTTTTTCTAAAAACTTTAAAATTGAAGAGGTTTCAATGGATTTTAAAATTTTACAACCTACCACATCGTCATAATAAGCCTCACTTCCTTCAGTTGTTTTTAACGTTTCCAAAACATTTGGTAGCAATCCAAGTATCAGGGCAGTCATAAGACTTCTGTTTTCCTCACTGAATAAGCCCTTAGTATGATTCGTTGGATACGGACCTATTGTGGCTACACGCACCGCAGAAGCGGCATGCCATTGAGCCAACTTTTTGAGCACACTGAGAGTATGCTCTTTATCCAGACCTGCCTGCCGATTTGTGGGCTTAAAGCCTCTAAGACTTAGATCTTCCAATAGCAGATGATCTTCTGGTATATTCAGCTTATAGCATCTGGCACCGAACTCCACTTGCAAACCAGCTTTGCTATATAGATCCATAAATTCCTGCACGTAATTCATAAACATATTACGCTCCAGATCAAAGATATTGGATTTTCCTAGTTTTTCCTCCAACATAGCAGAGCTATGTGGTATTTTCAGCATATACGACATGGGTTTGGTAGTTTTATCTAAAATGTAAAGTTTTTAGAAATCGAAATCTTTTGGTAGCTTTAGATTTTTACCTTCTAGTACTACTTCCAGCTTTATGCGCAGCATGAGAGTAGCAAAATTGTCACCAGGTCGCGTACCCGGCACGGCCTCAAAGGTTTTTATGCCACGATAACCCTCAATAGTTTGCTTCAGCACTTGATCAAAGAGTTCAGACTTTAACCAACTGGGTACTGCTAATCCATTGTTTATTTGTTTATCCTGTGACGCCATAACTTCTACTAGCAGTTGGTAAACGACAACACGTGCTATACTTATTCTTCAAGAACTGAGGGAACCTTGCTCTTTCTCTGGCGCTTTATGCTGGTTTGTGCTCGATAAGAAGTGGAGAGGCTGAGAGAACCACTAGTTAGAGCTTTTTTTTATAACAAACATTAAAAAAAAAAAAAAGAACTTTTTATGGCGTAGTTGATTTACTTGGGTGACACTGCAATTTTTTGACATGGTATTAAAAATAGCTGCCACTATCTGGCTTGTAAGAATTATACAAACTAGATTGATCTCTTATGAAAAGGGTGGTTCCGTAAATTCCTTTTCGCCATTAATAAATTTTAAAAAATTTTGTAGCCTAAAATAAAGCTTATATAAAATAAAATTAAGTAGCTCTCCGTATATCATTTTTCGTTATGCTCTGCAATTCAATAGTGAAATATATTTTGGGGTATTCCCAAAAACCAAATAAATTGCATAAACGAAAGAATAAAGATTCGTCATTAGAATTTTTATTTTTAGCGACACGAAGTGGCTTTTCTCTTGAAAGTTGTTTTTCTTTTGATTGACCTTAGGTGAAAAAATGAGTTTAGAATTCTTTTCACTATTAATAATACTAATATTCTACCCAGCCAGAGTTTTCTCATGGACCCGGTGTAATTACTGTCGTAATAAATAAGGTGTAATAGAGTAGCTGGTACATTTGTCACCAGGGCCCGTATTTTCTCTCTACGGCCCTGTTGAACATGATTATGATCTTCATGAATCAAACCAATCAGTTCAAACGAATGTCCCTCTGTTGAACCTCAAACAGAAGGACACATTAATGAAGGTGGAACAGGGAAGACTTTTCTGATGTCATTAATTTTGGCCACTGTTCGTGCGAGATCCGACATTGCGGTAGCAGTTGCCTTTTCTGTAATAGCGGCCACATTGTTAGAAGGATGCCGTACGGCTCATTCAGTGGTAAAATTTCCGTTAAAGTTTCAAAATATTGATCAACCAATATGTAAAATTGCAAAACACTCCGCAATGGCCAAAATTTTAGTAGCGTCTATAATCATCATCTGGGACGAATGCAGAATGGCGCACAAACGCGCACTTGATAGAACATTGAAAGATCTGCCCAATGATTCGAGATATTTTTATTGTCTGGCGATTTCTGGCAATCACTGCCAATCATTCAAAGATCGACTACTGCCGAAGAAATAAACGCTTGCCTCAAATCTTCTTATATGTGGCGCTATTTGAATGGTCGTGTTCCTGTTGATGAATCGAGGGGATTGGTTTCGTTTCCTTCGATTTTTTTTTACTATTTTCTCATCGAAAGACGAGCTGATCAACAACGTATTCCCAAACATTGTTGCCAACCACAAAAATAACGAATGGTTGAGTGAGCGAGCAATTTCAGCGGTTAAAAATAAAGATGTGCATAATTTATACATTGTAATACAGAATCAAATCGTTGGTACTTTGAATTCATTCAAATCTATTGACTGTGTTACAAACGAAGACGAAGCCACCAACTATCCAACTGAATTTTTAAACTCCTTGGATATGCTTGGCTTGCCAGCACACAATTTAACACTAAAGGATGGCGCGGTAATCATCATGCTTCGAAATATAAATCAACCAAAACTATGTGATGGAACATGTTTAGTGGTAAGAAAGCTGATGATGAATGTGATTCATGCGACGATACTCAAAGAAAAATTTAAAGGTGAGGACGTTCTGATTCCGCGCATTCCGATGATCCCAACGGATGTCCGCTTTGAGTTTAAAAGAATTCAATTTCTGATTCGACTTGCATTCGGCATGACGGTTAACAAATCACAAGGCTAATCCTTGAGTGTTGGTGGAAAGAACTTAGAAAATGAATGTTTTTCTCATAGTCAATTGTAATGTTCACCTGTCGGCAAACAATCCGCTTTATTATTATTATTCTTGCGCCTAATAAATTTTCCGTAATTGAGCGATTGAGGTTCGTTTTTTCTTATTTTTTTGAAATCGAAGAGCGTGCTTTGATGGTAAAGGGTATTTTAAAATCGAGTACATTATGGAAGTAAACAAACATACAAGGTATATTAGAATCAGGATAATTTGAATTGTATAAAAAAGACGGGGGTTTGCGTGCGAAGCACGCAGGGTGCAGAGCCCCCTAGTACAAAATATTTCGAAAGTGCCGCTCGTGACAAAAATCTACCGATATCTGGGCAAAAAACCAAAGAACTTGCTTGCGTTGTTTGGAGTGAGTGCTGGATGGTTTGGCAGATTCAAAATATGTATATGTCAAAATGGTAATGCTTACCAAAATATACTAAATCCAGAAAAGGTTTCTTCTTCGGATAATGTTTTAAATGAGTACCAAGTCCAAGTCCCGAAACGGTTGAGCTTTTTTTTGGGTAAGAATAATAGAAACCAAACAAATATGAAAATAAATGAAATGAAAATGAACTTCTTTCAACAATTCTTTCGAATTCGCTATTCAACTCCAGGATTAATTTTTTTGTAATTCGGTTAAAGGAAAATTTAATTCCTTTCTACGAAAGTCGTTAAAACTAGTAAATTCAGGATTTGAATAAAAAAGTCACACGAAACTATTTTGGATATTATTAGTTATAGCAGGGATTTTCGCTAATTTTTCTAAATATTTTTAGTATTTTATTTGTTTAAGCTGTTGGGTTTAGAAAATATATAATATATTATTGTATTTACAGTCATTTGGAAAATTTAGTTTTTCGTCGAAAAATTATATTTTAAACTTTCCGTGTTTTTCGGGTAGTCCAACTACAGTCACAAATTAACTCATACGAGGTTTGTTCAAAAAGTATCACGAATTTTGAATTTTCGCGGGCTATGGATATTCGATTTTCGATCTTTTTGTGGCGTTATGTTGGTACTCATGACCCTCACTTATGTTGACAATCCCGGCCATTTTGAATGTTCAGACAGTTTTTGACAGCTATTGTGCGTGGACGTGTTTTAGCTTGTCTTCGATTTTTGTCTATCCCGAAAAATGGATCAAAGAATTTGTATCGAATGTGTGAAAAACAACATAAAGTGCGCGGAAGTATTCCGAATGTTGACTCGCGATACTTTTTGAACAAACCTCGCAACTTCTCTGACAGTGATTCGACGATTGGCCAATACTAGTTTCTTTACTTTATCAATGTTTTCGTCTGTTGTTGACGTGCTCGGGCGTCCGGAACGCTCTTCGTCGCTCACATCTTCTCGGCCCTCTGAAAACATTTTGTACCACCGATAAACGTTGCTTTTGTCCAAAGTAGCTTCGCCGTATGCAACAGTCAACATTCGGAATACTTCCGCGCACTTTATGTTGTCTTTTACACAACATTTGATACAAATTCTTTGATCCATTTTTCGGGATAGACAAAAATCGAAGACAAGCTAAATCACGTCCACGCACAATAGCTGTCAAAAACTGACGGATCATTCAAAATGGCCGACATTGTCAACAAAAGTGAGGGTCATGAGTACCAACATAACGCCACAAAAAGATCGAAAATCGAACATCCGTAGCCCGCGAAAATTCAAAATTCGCGATACTTTTTGAACAAACCTCCTACTATGGGATCAAGCAAATCTAAATTGTTTCGAACCTAAGTTAATGGTTATTAGACTAGTCGAAGGTGAGCATGTGAATTTGTCTATAGAAAATACCGTGCGAGGCCATGCTATCTATCATTATTCGTGGTGGCCAACCCTGACGACTTCCACTTTGACTTATTACTTGACTATTCCTAACAGCTTATACTATTTCTAATGACATGTACTACAAAAAATTTAGTGTATTATTATGGTACACCTAAGTAAAATATTACTGGATACTTTCTAACTATTTTATAGTATAATTTTGTTTTATTATAGCGTAAAATTTTTTAGGTAAGATACATTTTTTTTACAATTTCTATTATGCTTAACTATTTTAATCAGCTCATTATCTTATTTTTTACCATATTTTAATTGCAAAGCTCCGCGATTATGTAACCAAGGCATAACTAACTTAATGTGTTCCCTGTACTGTTTGCCAAAAAACAAAAGAGTTCTAAAAGCTGCGCCCTCCGGGGTTTCCGAAAAAAGATTTTCAAATTTTGCTGTATCAGTGGGTTCAAGCAGGGCACCTGTCATAACGCCGCATGCAGTTGCGTAGCCTGAAAATAAAAATTTCGGTCAAAGGATTTTTGGGCTTATAAATTTGCATGAGGCTTACCATAGAATCCGTATTTAATTAAGGCCGTGTGTATGTCTACTAAACTTGGTAGTTTTCTGGGGTATTTTAAGAGCTTCAAGTGATGCACTAGCTGATCATGGTAACACTTAACAAAATAATCGAAATTATTAAGTTTTAATTCCAATTTGGTTGATGAGAGTAGAAAATAAATCAAGTCCAATGCAACGGAACAATATGCGGGCATTTGATAGTCCACTAAATAGGTTTCCTGAAGTTTATCCTGACTATCGTATTGGAACATAGTATTGCTTAGCCAGCAATCTCCATGGTTCAGCACATTAAACTCTTCGGGATCGACGTGGGACATTTGCAAAAATGCTTCAATCATGTTTTCCTTCATGTTTTTCTAAATTGCCTTAAAGTTTAAAAGATTTCGGTGGAACTTGATATTTAATAACTCACCACATCGTCATAATAAGCTTCACTTCCTTCAATTGTTTTTAATGTTTCCAAAACACTTGGTAACAGACCAACAATCATGGCAGTTACAAGACTTCTATTTTCCTCACTGAATAAGCCCTTAGTATGATTCGTTGGATACGGACCTATTGTGGCTACACGCACCGCAGAAGCGGCATGCCATTGAGCCAACTTTTTGAGCACACTGAGAGTATGCTCTTTATCCAGACCTGCCTGCCGATTTGTGGGCTTAAAGCCTTTAAGACTGAGATCTTCCAGTAACAGATGATCTTCCTGTACATCAAGCTTATAGCATCTGGCAGCGAACTCTACTTCCAAACCTACTTTACTATATAGTTCTTTAAATTCTTGCACATAACTCATAAACATATTACGTTCCAGATCAAAGATATTGGACTTTCCTAGTAAATCATCGAATGCCGCAGAGCTATGTGGCAGTTTCAGCATATACGACATGGGTTTGGTAGTTTTATCTAAAAAGTTAAGTTTTTAGAAGCTAATATCTTTTGGTAGGTTTGGATAATTTTACCTTCTAGTTCTACTTCCAGCTTTATGCGTAACATAAGAGTGGCATAATTGTCACCAGGCCGCGTACCCGGCACTGCCTCAAATGTTTTTATGGCACGATAACCCTCAATAGTTTGCTTTAACACCGATTCAAAGAGTTCAGGCTTTAACCAAGCAGGCACATTGTTTATTTGTTTATCTTGTGACGTCATTGTGTGTGAGTAGTTTGTAGACGACAACAAACAGTTCACGTGCTATATTTATTTTTTTAAGAACTGACGGAACCTTGCTCTTGCTCTGGTACTTTATACGGGTTTGTGCTCGATAAGAAGCCGAGAAACTGAGAGAACCAGCAGTTAATGCTGTTTTTATAAAAACATTTAAAAAAAGCTTTTTAATAACGAAATTGAAGTGTTTGAGTGATACTGCAAGTTTGTGAAATTGTACTTAAGCATTACTGCCATTATCTGACTACTGATAATCATTTGGCACTAACTAAGCAAATGATTTGTGAAGAGGGTGGTTCCGTAAATACAGTATATGGAATATAATTTGATAGCTTTTTATTCCAAAATGTTAATAAAGTGCAAAAATAAATCTTTCAAAATAACGGTTTAAGTTAACTCTTTTTTAAAATTTATTTTCAAGCTTTGTTTATAAAAAAAAAAGTTTTTTTTTTTATTAAACCAAATTTAGGAAATAAATGTTTGTCTTTTGAACATTTTAGAATAGGGTTTTATTTTGGGAAATTAAGCGACCCTTGGAAGAAATTGTAAAAATATCTTCAAAAAACGGTGACATCCTTTGCAAAAGTTTTCTTAAGAAAAATTGCACAAAATTATTTAGTTATAACGTTTAGCTCTATTTTAATCACCAATTTCTAACAGGTTTGACAAAATATTTCAACATTTTGCTAATATTTCCTGATGTATTGTAGTTTTCTCTTTTTAGGTTCAAAGTTTGGATTAAAATCTGTTGAGTGGCATTTAGGGTTGGTAATAACGAAAAGTGAAAAAAAAATTGTATTTAAAAGCACCAATTAGTCTACTATAGAAAATTATTTAACTTCAAACTTATGAACTCATGAATAAAATTTATAAGATAATATAATTAAATTAAAATAGAAAAATTATTCTTCATTTATCTTTGTAAAGAGTTACTGCAAAGATCTCAGTTCAAACTGAACAAGAACTATTAGAACACATAGATATAAAGTTATGTTATGTTGTTGGTCCTTTCAACAATTTATAAAACGTTTGAAAAAATTTAAAAAAAACTTGTCTAAATCTGAAAATTACAATATTAAAATATTTTCTACAACAATTTGGGAGTTTGTGAATTTTGATTATTTCAAATTCAATATTATTATTATATAAACTAGTTGGACGTTCACAGTCGGGTAAAGTAATCTGTATTTTCCTTAATTGTTCAGTGCTTATCTGATTTTATTTTTTTACTTATTTATATTATAGTTCGCACCTAGTTTATGCTTTCTACGAGTAAAGGTTTAGTGCTTTCCCCAAAATGTGTAGTCTATTTGAGTCAACAAAGTATTTTTAAAAGCTGCTTTAGTAAAAATTTGTTTTTAATTGAGTTTGATACTTTTGCTTGTAACCTCCGATGTTTCCAACGCATTTTAATAAATCTAAAATTTATCGATTGTTTACCATTTTTTTTAAGATTTCATCCAATTTTAATTTATTTTGTGTTATACTATTAGCTACAAAGTATGATGGTAAGCCGAAAAAGAATTTACTTCGAGAGAACATGTCGATATATAGCCATGAATTAGCAAACTTTATCTGTCTGCAGATAATACGATTTTTTTGTATCAATTCGAGTTTTAAAGCTCTTACATTCTTAAAGATCCTTTTTTCGTATGGACAGATGTGACCAGGGACAGGAGTAGCTATTCCGACTCGGCTGTTAATGCTGATCAAGAATACATATGGGCGAAAATAAATGAAGCGGGACATTTTTAAATCGATTCTTTCGATTTTAATGATTTTTAAATTTTTACGAGGTTACGAGGTTAATGTATTTTTTTATTCCATAATTCCAATTATAAAAAATAATGGACTAAAATTGTTTTTAACAACCTATAGGTACAAAGGGTACACTAGATTTGTGCAATGTATGTAACGGACAGAAGGAGGCGTGGCAGAGCCCAAGTCCTTTATACCAAAATGCTTATCATAACCTCGGGTAGCGATTGACCCATATCCGTCCGTCCGTCTGTACGTCTGTATGAACACCTAGATTACGGAGACTATAAGAGCTAGAGATACGAAACTTTACCAGCAAGTGCGCATATTTCCTCAAAAGAAGAAATTTGTAGAATTATGTCAATATCTTCCCCCGTTCCCCCGTAGTAGATTTTTAGCTACTCCGTTAAATATTTTCATCTCAAACTTAACAGAACGATGCGTTATGGTTTCATGCATGTGTGTCAAAAAATGACAAAATCGGCCAAATACAACAAAAGTTATAGTCACAAAATGTACAAATTTAAAATCAAATTGTTATTATTATTACTAGATCTTGTCATCTTCAAGATCTAGGCCTTCAGACTGACGTTCGTACATGTCTAGAATCTAGATCAATTTTTGTTCTCATAAGCATATTGCAGGTAACTTACTAAAAGTAAAAACATATATATACTATAAAAAATTGAACCATCATAATGTTTTCTTAAGTATAAACCAAATATGTGTATGACAATTTGTAGAAAAAATATTTTTAATTTTAGACGCATTTTTTTTTTAGTGTAGTGTATTCTTATATTTTGTTTATGCCAATGTTTTCTTCTTCTATTTTTCTTCTTTCGTTTTGGCAAATATTTTATTTATTTATTTATTTATTTATTTGAGGGGGTACAACTACGTACAGTTGACATTATATTATAAAAAAGTACATATAATTTATTTAGAAAAGAAAATAGAGCGAGGGAATTGATATGAACTAATCCGCGTCTCTAGCCCGATGGGTGAACTTTTTAATGATATGCACCAACTCACATCAAGAACTGGCCAGAAACTTGGATTTACAATATTAAAGTTGAAAAAAGGAAGCAAGATAAAAATTAAACATTATATCGCAAAAAAAGCCAATGGATCACCATTGACCAAGTGGGTGACTCATAATATAGGATTGGTCAAGGATGCTCGAAGTGGCAAGTCAAGGTGACTTAAGATAGAAGAAGTGATAGATTGAATAGACCGTTCGAAAGAGAGGAAATTGTAAAAGTTATTATAGTTAGAGCATAAGACACGGAAAGGGTCGTGCAAAGCATAATTAGATCTACAAAATTGTAAGGCTAAGGGTCGAAAATTACGAGTTACTCTGGATGGTATGACCAAAGTAACTTTGCTAAGGAGTACATTGGAATCGATAAGACCGAGTAACAGTTTATGCAAGAATAACACGCCGTTACATGTTCTGCGATGATTTAAGGAAGGCAATTTTATAAGGCGAAGTCTATCAGAATATGGCGGCAGTCGGATATTTGGGTCCCAGTTTAAGCCACGAAGTGCAAAAAGGAGAAATTGCTTTTGTACGGACTCAATCATGTCCTGATAAAGGTGGTATTGAGGGCTCCAAACGCAGGAACAATATTCCAAAATTGGACGGACGAGAGAAATATAAAGAAGTTTGGTTGTGTAAGGGTCGTTAAACTCTTTAGACCAACGCTTAATAAAAGCAAGAACACCTCTAGCCTTATTCACGATGTTGCAAATATGGTTATTAAATTTAAGGTTATGATCAAACAAAACACCAAGGTCAGACACACTCTCGATGCGCTCTAAGGTAGAAGATTCTAAAGAGTAAGTAGCCAAATAAGGAGCAGAACGATAAAATGTCATAACGTTACATTTTGTCTTGTTGAGAAAGAGTTGGTTGATATTGCACCAAGATTGCATGTTATCAAAATCATGCTGAAGAAGTAAGTACTTATTATTATCGGAGTAGGACATACAGAGTTTAACATCATCCGCATACATAAGAATGTGAGAAGATGAGATTACCTGAGGGAGATCATTTAAAAATAAGTTAAAAAGAAGAGGGCCTAGATGGCTACCTTGAGGTACCCCTGACGTGACCATAATTTCTGTAGATTCGCAGCCTTTAAAAACTACCTTCTGGACTCGGTTGGATAAATAGGACGATATCCAATTTAAAAGACAAGACGGAAACCCCAGACGAGACAGTTTAACAAGTAGAAGACTATGGTTTACCGAGTCAAATGCTTTACTAAAGTCAGTATAAATGACATCAGTTTGTTTTTTTTCCGTAAAACCAAGATTAATAAGAGACGAAAGTTCTAAAAGGTTAGTAGAAGTGGACCGACGTTTTACAAACCCATGTTGGGAATCCGACATTAAAGAACGACAGTAGTGTTGCAATTGTGAAGTTACAATCCTTTCAAAAACTTTTGGAATTGATGAAAGCTTGGCAATACCGCGGTAGTTCTCAATGTTGGACTTGGAACCTTTTTTGTGAATAGGGATAATGAAGGATTCATTCCAGATGGCCGGAAGATAAGAATATTTTAATGAAGTGCGGAAAAGAACAGATAATGGTGTAAAAAGAGAGTGAGCACAATGCTTTAAGACGCAACTAGGTATGGCATCGGGGCCAGGGGAGAAGGATGATTTAATGGACAGTAGGCATTGTAAAACGTCGGTTTCAAAGATTTCTGGATAAGGAATAAGATTTGAATGTGGTAGGTTATAGGGATAGTTAAGGTCAATGCAATTAGGGTTGACAGAATAGGTAGTTTGAAAAAATTTCGCAAACAGGTCGGCGATTTCAGAATTGTTAGTAGAGCTTTCATTTTTGAAATATAGCGATGAAGGAAATAAGGAAGATTTACGTTTAGAATTAACAAAAGAAAAAAAATTTTTAGGATCACTACAGAAGTTAAGCCGACAGCGGGAAAGATAATTATTGTAGCAAATTCTGTTAAGAAGGACGAACTTGCTGCGTAAAATAGAAAACTTATAAAAGTCGACAGGAGATCCAGATTTCTTAAATTTTTTGTAAGAAGAAGACTTGCGATTTTTTAAAGAGGACAGACTAGTAGTAAACCAAGGCGGCTTTAAAGAAGGAGCCGGGACAGAATAAGGGACAAAGAGATCAAAAGCAGCGTATAAAACCCGATAGAAATTGGAAATGGATAAGTCAAGGTCATTAGTAGTCAACAAAGGCAACCAGTTAACTTCGGACAAAAATTTATTAAGACCGACAAAATTAGACTTGCGAAAGCAGCGATACCGAGGAGCGTGAGCATGTGGCTGATTTCGGTAGAAACCATTAAATTTTAAAGAGATTTGTAATGTCGGATGGTACGGATCCTCGGGTACGGAGAGCGGACAGACCCTAGAAATTTCAAAATCAGAATTATCATTGACAAAAACGAGGTCAAGCATTCTATTTGAGCAATTATGTATAAAATTTATTTGGCTGAGAGAGATATCAATCAGTCCTGTAACAAACTCATGATTACCAGATGGAAAAAGAAAACTAGAATTGACTGAACTAAGCCAAGATAATGTAGGCAGATTAAAGTCGCCTAAGACAACAATTTGATCCCGAGTACCAACAGAATCAGCCACCATACGAATGGCAGTGAGATGATTCTGATATACACTCAAGTCGGAGCAAGGAGGTATATAGGAACAAGTAAAATAGATATAGGAATTATTAAAAAACACTTTTACCGCAATGAACTCAATGCCTATTGGAAAATTTAGAGATAGTAAATGAGATTCTAAGGCTACATTAACAGCAATGAGTACACCACCACCACGACCGGGAGACCGGTCAAGCCTGTAGGTTACATAGGAGCTATCTTTATAGTACCTGCACACTTACCAAGCCACACGTACAAACTGTTTGAGATAACAGCTGACTTTATCAGTTACCATGTGTTTTATAAGCAGTGAAGATAATGCTAAAAAAAAACCGCAATAGATTATAGACCCCCAAGAGTAATCAAAGCCATTATCTTTAAGTCAATTGGAAAAAGGCGTCATAAAAGATAATAATAATCATCAATTATAGCAAATCGAACGCGTGTTTTAAATCAATTTTAAAATTAGGAGAAGGCGTGAAATTCTTTAAAAATAAACAAAATTCTTAGTTAATTCTTAGAAGTTAAACATTTAATTTAAGAATTATTCATTAGATTACAAGCATTTAGCATTTTCATACTTGGACGGTAATCTTCGAAAAAATTTTGGAAATTATCCAAATCTGAAAATGACAAAGGTTTTGAAACCCTTTTTCCTAAACTTAGTTCAAATTTTTGCATCATCGGCAAGAATCAAAAACCTATTATATTTTCCTAAAAACAAACACAAATTTAGTTTTATGTTATCGTTAACTTTTATTAACTTAAACTCGTATGAATTATTGAACATTGATAAGAAAATAAATGCTCAAAATGACTAACCAAACAATTTTCAGTATTATTTCATCTATAAAAATTTTATCAGTAATTAACAAAACTTAACTAGAATCTATAGCGCCACGATTTTGAAGCCAAGGCAAAATAATTTGAATATGTTTGCGGTATCGCGCATTGGAAAACATTAAGGTTTTAAAATCCATGGCTTCGGTAGAGTCGCTGAGGAAATTTTCAATACTGGCACTATCGGTAGGATCCAATAAAACAGCGCCCATAACGCCAGTAGCAGTGGTATAACCTAGAGATACAGAAAAAATTTAAATATAATGTTTCAGCTTTGTAAGATTTTACTTACCCCAAAAACCATATTTGAAAAGCTGCAAATGTATATCCCTTAAAGTTGGCAAAGTCTGGGAGTACTTAAGTAATTTAAGATTTTCCACCAAATTGTCATGATAGTACCTGACGTAATAGTCAAATTTATCCAATTTATCCTCAAGTTTTGTAGAGGAGAGTAGAAAATAAAACAAATCCTGTGCGACAGTACCATATTTGGGCATTTGGTAGTCCACCAAATAGGTTTCTTTGATTTTGCCAAATGCATCATATTGGAACATAATATTATTGGACCAACAGTCACCATGATTCAGCACATTAAAATCTTGCGAGTCGACTTTACCCATTTTAAACATTAGATCGGTAACATGTGGTATTAAAGCTTTCTAAAAAGTTAAGGATCTTATTTTAGTTTTTAGTTTTTAGAAAAAAGCCAGTGGCTATATTACTTACAACTTGCTCTATATACGCTTCATGTCCCTCATACGTTGAGCAGCACTTTAGAAAATTTGTAGACAATCCCTTGTTCATTTCCTCCATCACGAAACGATTTTCTTCATTGAAGAAACCCATTGTAAAACGCACTGGGTAGGCACCCTTTGTGGCGACACGTGTCGCCGAGGCGGCATGCCATTGGGCAAGCTTATGCAATACAGACTGGGTGTGTGCCAGGTCCAGACCCTCCAAGCGATTGGCGTTTTTAAAGCCCTTGGGTCGTAAATCTTCCAAGAGCACATAATCACTGGGCGCTTTGAGATCGTAGCTCTTGGCACCGAACGTGAGCTCTATGCCTGCATCCCTGTATAGTTGCTCCATTTCTGGCACAATATTTTTATACATCTCTCGCTCAATATCAAATATATTAATTTTTTTCATCATTTCCTGAAACATTTCCAATTGGTGCGGTAATTTCAGCATATAGGAGATTGATTTGGTTTTACCATCTGTAGAATATCTATGAAAATAAGAAGGGGCTTTATGAATGCCAACGAATACTACATACCCTCCAGTTCCACATCGATTTCGACACGTAGCATGATCGTTGCATAGTTCTCTCCACAAGCGCTTCCAATATCGGCTTTGAAATTTTTAATTTTGCTGTAACCCTTAACTGTCTTCTTAAGTACATCCTCAAATAGTGCAGCTTGCACCCAATCGGGCACTTTACTAGGGGGCGGTACTGCGCCGTTTGTATTATTTTTAGCCTCGGTGCTATCCGGTTTTGTTGGCGTCGTCATTTTATTAGCTATTGTATAACTTCCGTATGTTAAAATTATTGCAACTAATTATAATTTATTTTAATTGAGCACTGCTAACGTTATTAATTAGACCTTTCTACTATGACCGATCGCATGCATCTAAAAGTGCTGCTAGTTTTAGGAGCGCTATTTATTTATATATTTGATTACACTGAGAAAAAAATAATGCTAGTTTGTAAATCTACGCTACGAAAGCTTTTGAAAAGCAAAGTTAAAGTTCGATTGCACTTAAACTCGCAATAAATAGACTCACTTGTTGTTTATAAAATTAATGCTCTCATTATTTTTGTTTTTTTTAATTGCTCTCTATCAACAAAACAAAATGAAGAAATTTACAGTCTTTAAAAGTTTAAAAACTTGAACATTTACATTTCAATGAGAGAGAGCTTTTCAAACATTTTAACATTTTTATCAGCTTAACTAATTTCACCAAAAGCAAACTTTTTACAAAACACTTTGATTATTTTTCTTTAATTTCGGTGATAATGAGCAAAGACCAATTTATGGTTAGGTATTTAACTTATTTCATTTTTAAAAGAAATTATTAAGTAAGAAGTAGGAAATAAAACTAAAAACTGTTAAACGTTTTTTTCTTTCATTCATCTAAATTTCCAAATATTTGGCATAGACTAAAAAAAAAATGCAACAAAATTCTACTGTAATATTAAAATTTTTAAGTGCATAGGTACTAAAAATTTTATTTATTTAAATATTATTATTGATATCAAAGCAACCCTAAAAATTTGTCAGCACTTCAAACTTTGATCAGCTGTGAGTTGCGTTAAAAAATTCTCAAAACTTTTTGCTAACTTTGCGGACTTGTTTATTTCTTAATTTTCAATAATAAGTGAATATTAATAATGGCAAATAAAGGTTTGGATATACACAATGTTTATTTAAAAAAGATGTTGGTATGTATATTGTTTTTTTTTACCAATTTTATTTGTAAGTACTTATTTATATTTTTCATTATTTTTATTTTCTTCTTTTCTTATGTGTACGTGCTGGCCATCAAAGAAAAGACCAACCAAATATAAGACTTACATACAGCAACAAATATTTACTAATTATTATTATTGTTTGGCTTTAACAACCCTACTGCGTCTCTCTGCCTTATGTACAATTTGCCTCCTCACGTCTCTGCTTTGTGCGCGTCTCCTCCAATTGGTAATTCCAAGTGATGTTAGGGCTTCAGTCACTTGGTCTCGCCAACGTATCCGAGGCCGTCCTCTCCTTCGTTGTCGCGTCGAATACCTTACGAGCTGGTGTTTCCTCCTCCCTACGTGCGACGTGACCCAGCCAGCGAAGTCGCATGCCACTCGTTCGCCTTATCACGTCAATGTCAGCGTACAGCTCATATAGCTCATCATTCCATCGAATGCGGAAGGTACTGTCAACGTAAACAGGTCCGAAGATTTTGCGAAGAATTATTCTCTCAAACACCCCAAGAGTAGCTGCATATGTTTGCGTTGTTGTCCAGGCTTAAGCACCATATAGAATCACTGGAAGGATGAGCGTCTTGTAAAGTGTTAACTTCGTCTGTCGAGAGAGAGCTCTGCTATTCATTTGCCACCTGAGCCCAAAGTAGCACCTGTTAGCAAGCGTTATCCGTCGCGTAATCTCCAGGCTGACATTATTGTTGTTGGCAAGTGCAGTGCCAAGGTACATAAACTCCTTGGCCGTTTCAAAGCTATAGCTTCCTGCTTTCAGTTGGGAATCGAGACGTCGGGATTCCCTGCTGGAGCACACCAACTTTGTCTTGCTCAAAAAGCGCCAGTGACATCACGCTTGGTTCGACCAATGATATCAATATCATCGGCGTAGCCAAGAAGCTGGGCACATCTATCTATTCGTAAGTAATATATACTTACCAAGTTTAATTTTTATGCAGTGTTTAATTATTTTAAAAAAATTTGACATAAATCAGCCACCAGATGATTTATTAATGATCAGCGACCCCCCGAGCCCATATTTGCATGCCCAACTTGTGTTATAATCACAAAAATTTTGTTTTCGGCGGCCATCTTGGATTCGCCATTTTGAAGTTTTTAAAAACTAATAAGGTACTTATAATCAAGTGTCTTGATTGCATATAAAAGATGTTGCAATAATGTTTTTCTGAGAATAAGATTAAAGATGGTGATTAAATTATGGAGTTACTTTGCTTTGGCGGGAAGAATTTATTGAAATCCTGTTCAAAGTATTCTTTTCAAGCATACTTTGTATTTGTAATAACAAGTTGGTTTTCTATATCGACTGTTACAAATTTAGAATATAAATAATTCTATATAAATTATCGAAAAATAGTTAAAGTTGAACTTTAATTACCAAGATGAGAAATATTTTATAAGATATATACCTAAATACGCCCTATGCTCCACCTAGGGGCGACGACTCTTAAAGGCATAATTAAGCTCTACAGTAGTCTAGGAATAAATATATATGGGTCATTCTCTGTCAAACCAGCCACACCCTCCTCACACTTTAATTTTTAAGACAAATCAACGTTTTGGGCTTTAAATTTTCGTCTTCTCGTCTACTTTTTAAAGCCATATGGTGATTTTTTATATTTCCAAATGGCGAAGCTACAATGGCAGCCAAAGCAAAGTAACTCCATAATTTAATCACTATTTTTAATCTGATTCTTAGAAAAACATAATTGCAACCTCTTTTATATGCTATTCAGACACTTTTGTGGTAGCTTATATGTTTTTCAAACTTTCAAAATCACGAATCTGGGGTTAGAATTTCAAAATTACAAAATGGCGCACGTCAGATGTCCGCCAAAGAGTAAAATGATTTTTTAAATTTTCATCTTAGGTTCTCCATTTTGTAGTTTTTGGTGTGGTAGATAGAAAGGTTGGGTGGAAAAGCTGGTGGGTGTTCCTAATCTCCTAAGACTCTCTCCTTGCTGAACCATTTTGAGAGTTCAATGAAAGTGGAGAGATCCACTATGAACAGATTCGACTGACCAGATCTTCGAAAAAGGGTTTTCCCAAAAGCTGAGTGTGCTTAGTAAGATGTGCAGGGCAGTCGCCCACTGTATGCTTGTATATCCGCCTCATCTCCGCAGCTACGACAGAAGTCGGTGAATGTAGAATCTCTCGTTCTCATCATAAAAAACGTATCAATTGAAGACGATACCGTTCCCCAATGATTGTTTCGTTCGTTTTCAGCAGCTCATAATAGATAACTACGACCTGGTCCCACCAAATACACAGCATTACATTCGCGGCGTGAATATTCGTCCGAGTCGACAACGTAGAAGCATGACCGGGCAGTCCCTATGACTATGTTTCTATGAAGATATAGTATTGTCAAAAAAAACCATGACAAAAAGACCGAAAACTAGACCGACTAGCTCGAAATTCAGCAAACCTCTCCCTTATCCCCATAGCACTATTATACATAACATGATTAATTGAAGGCTCACATTTGACGGCAGCTTTTATCGAAACTGATATATTAAAGTATAGCGCACATGCAATTTTTAGTATTATTTCATCTATAAAATTCTTATCAGTAAAAATGACTCAACTTAACTGCTTTCTAAAGCGCCACGATTTTGCAACCAAGGCAGTATAATTTGTATATGTTTGCGATATCTAGCATTGGAATACATTAAGGTTTTAAAGTGCAAGCCTTCTGCGGAGTCGCCAAGCAAGTTTTCAAAACTGGCAGGATCCAAAAGAATAGCGCCCATAACACCCGTAGCTGTCGATAAACCTAGAAATTTTAAAAACGCTTTAGTGAATGATTTAATTTCGGATAATTTAGACCTACCCCAAAAACCATATTTAAATAGCATCATATGCAAATCCCTTACATTTGGCAATGGCTTGGAATACCTTAGTAACCTAAGATTTTTGACCAAATGGTCATGGTAATACTTGATATAGTAATCGAATTTTTCCAATTTATCCTCGAGCTTGGTAGACGACAGAAGAAAATAATACAAATCTTGTGCAACAGTGCCATATTTGGGCAACTGATAATAGTCCACCAAATAAGTTTCCTTGATTTAGGACATGAAACACTAGCGGATTGACTTTCGCCATTTCAAACATAAAATCGGTATCATCTGGCAGTGCTCTCTAAAAAGTTTCCACTTTCGATTTGCTCAATATACGCCTCATTCCCTCATACGAAGCGCAGCATTTGAGAAAAATTCAGCTAAACCCTTTGCTCATTTCCTCAATCATGGCTCGATTCTCTTCCCTGAAAAAGCCCATGACAAAATTTTCTGAATAGGGATGCTAGCATAGTTCTCCCCACAAGCACTTCCACTATCGGCCTTGAAATTTGCAATTTTAATAATAATCCTCAAATAGCGCGCCTTGTACCCAATCGGGCACTTTGCTGGTGTATGGAACGCCGTCATTGTTGTTGTTATTAGCCTCCGTGTTATCGGGTTTTGTTGGCGTCGTCATTTCGTAAGTTGTACCACGATTTCCGCACTATGAAACTGATGCAATTTATATAAATTGAGAGCTCTTAAAGCCGCTTTAACTCAGTAACTACAACGTTCTATAAAACTTTGAATAGAATTGCTTACTATGACGATTTGCAATCATCTAATAGTTTATTTAGCTTTCGGCGCGGCTTTTATTATTATTTGTGTATACGGACGAATACATTTTTACATCATTTTTAATAAAGCACATGCTATTAAGTAGAACTACGCAGAGTTTTGTTTGTAAAGCTTTTTTTGACATGTTAAGTGGCTTGGATCGCTCATATAATTTTTAGGTTTATCTATTCAAATGACATAATCTAGAATTGTTTTCATTTTTATATTATGTTTTATTATACGTTGATGTTCGATGAAAAATATAATGTGTAAATATAGTTTTGTTGAATCTGTATTGAGGTGACGCTACAAGGTATTCCTATGTCGTCATTACTGTTGATGTTGCTCATAGTAAGATGACGCCCATAATGTGGATCAAAAAGTCGGTGACTTTACCAATATTGCACTACTGCAAAATTCTGGACAATCGGATCATAAAATTCTTATTTTGAAGAGTGTTTTAGGATGATTTTAAGAAGAGATGCTCTCAGAGAGCATTTTATACCCATTGTAAGAGTTTTTGTCTTAACGCTACCAAGGTGCTTTTTTAGATGAAGGAACCACAATCCCTTACAGCGATCTACGCAACGCATCACTCTCCTGCTCTGCAGTGTGAACCTCTAAGTTTTCTCTGAGCTGTCTTCTATGCATAGTGTTCCTTACTTGCTCTTCTCGCCTAACAACTTCAACCTTTCTGCTCTGGGATCTACGCAATGCATCACTCTCCTGCTCTGCAGTGTGAACCTCTAAGTTTTCTCTGAGCTGTTTTCTATGCATAGTGTTCTTTACTTGCTCTTCTCGCCTAACATCTTCAACCTGTCTGCTCTGGGATCTACGCAATGCATCACTCTCCTGCTCTGCAATGTGGAACTCTAAGTTTTCGCTGAGCTGTCTTCAATGCATAGTGGTCCTTACATAATCTCGTCGCCTAACATCTTCAAACTGCCTGCCCTGCGATCTACGCAATGTATTATGCTCCTGCTCTGGAGTTCTTAACTCTAAGTCTTCTCTGAGCTGTCTTCTATGCAAAGAGTGTGTGCTATGTGCACCTGTGTGCTCTGGGATCTACGCAATGCATCATTCTTCCGCTCTGCAATGCGGAACTCTAAGCTTTCTCTGAGCTGTCTTCTATGCATAGTGTTCCCTTCATGCTCTTGTCGCCGAACTTCTAAGTGTTGGCTGATTTATTATTTTTTATACTTTAAACTTCAAGGCATTAGCATTTAGTTCATATCAATAGTGTTTGCAATATAAAGTCAAATTAGGTAAATCATAAAATTTATTCTCCTTAGTTAGCTCTTATAATCTCTGAGATCCTTTTACTCATACGGACAGAAGGACAGACCAACATGGCTATATCGACAAAGCTGTAGACGCTGATCAAGCATCTTAATGGCGTCTACCACGCTTCCTTCTGACCGTTACATGCATTTGCACAAACTTATTATACCCTTTGCACTTTTTACTACAGAGTATAAAAGTGTGATTTTAAATTTTTTTAGTTGTAACTAAACAAACTACTATAAATTTTCAAACCAATTATTTTTTAAACTAAGTTTGAAATAAGGCACTTTGGCTCACTGGACTCATCTTGCCATTTCAGTCATTTTTTATATTTATTAAATTTGCTTAAAAAAAATGAGTAACTAACAAATTTAAAAAAAATAAGTTAATTATTTTAAATATATTTCAATCACTATTTTCTTTTTAAAAACGTGTTTTCTTTGTTCTGTATATGGTGAAAATATGAATTAAACTATTTGGTACAATAATATTAAAAATTCAAATTTTTTAATGTTTTTTTTTATACAATTTTTATTTATTTTTATTAAAAGACGTTAACAGTTATAATACATTTTTGTAATATTTAAAAGAATAAAACATATATATGATATATTTAGTGTTTATATGATGAAAATAATTTTTCAATTTTTTAGGTAAATATTATATTAAAAAATATTTGTAGCTTCTCCTGCTAGACGCTATTGTGACAAATTTTGTGGCAAAAGCTAAAAAATTTTTTTTTTTATAAATTTTATAAATATTTACAATGATATGTAAAACAACATTTGTCAATGAACTTTATTAATTTTAAGATAGCGTCTACGCTCGGTGGATTGGACTTTTTATAACAGTGTCAAAAAAGGATTTTTTAATACTATTACTTATTAGGGCTCTAAGGCGCCACGATTTAGTAGCCAAGGCAGTACAACTTGAATGTGCTTGCGATAACGCGCATTGGAATACATCAAAGTCTTAAAGTCCGTACCTTCTGTAGAGTCGCTGAGAAAGTTTTCAAAACTGGCCGCATCGGTTGGATCCAGTAGAACAGCGCCCATAACGCCCGTAGCGGTGCCAAATCCCCAAAAGCCAAATTTAAATAGCACCGAATGAATCTCTCGCAGCGTCGGCAGCGATTTGGAGTACTTCAGCAGCTTGAGATTTTCCACCAAATTGTCATGATAGTACTTGACGTAATAGTCAAATTTATCCAATTTATCCTCAAGTTTTGTAGAGGAGAGTAGAAAATAAAGCAAATCCTGTGCAACAGTACCGTATTTGGGTATTTGATAGTCCACCAAATAGGTTTCTTTGATTTTGCCAAATGCATCATATTGGAACATAATATTATTGGACCAACAGTCACCATGATTTAGCACATTGAACTCTGAAGGATCGATCTTGGACATTTTGAACATTAAATCGGTAATGTGTGGTTGTAATGTTTTCTAAAATATTAAAACCATTAAAGTCGGACATAACAAAGGATTAATGAGTACTACACTTACAACTTGCTCTATATACGCTTCGTTGCCCTCATAAGTAACACAGCACTTGAGAAAATTTGCACTTAAGGACTTGTTCATTTCTTTCATCAACTCCCGGCTTTCTTCTCGGAAAAAGCCCGTGGTTACAGACGCAGGGTAGGCACCTTTGGTGGCCACACGTACTGCCGAAGCGGCATGCCATTGGGCAAGCTTACGCAGCACACACTTAGTATGCTCCATGTCTAGACCCTCCAAGCGATTGGCGTTTTTAAAACCGTTAGGTCGTAAATCTTCCAAGAGCACATAATCACTGGGTGCTTTCACATCGTAGCTCTTGGCACCAAACGTGAGCTCTATGCCTGCATCCCTATATAGTTGCTCCATTTCTGGCACAATATTTTTATACATCTCTCGCTCAATATCAAATATGTTGTGATTTTTCATCATTTCCTGAAACATTTCCAATTGGTGCGGTAGCTTCAGCATATAGGATATTGATTTGGTTTTACCATCTGTAAAATATCTATGAAAATAAGAAGGGGCTTCAGGAATGCCAACGAATACTACATACCCTCTAGTTCCACATCGATTTCGACACGTAGCATTATCGTTGCATAGTTCTCTCCACAAGCGCTTCCAATATCGGCTTTGAAATTGCTAATTTTGCGATAACCCGCAACAGTTGCCTTAAGTAGATCCTCAAATAGAGCACCTTGCACCCAATCGGGCACTTTGCTGGTGGGCGGAACCGCACTACCTGGTGCGCTACTATCTTCACTTACTGGGGTCGTCATTGCTTGATATTTATTTTGCTACCCGAAAACAACGTCGTTTTTTTTTGTGGAACTGCTGACTATGACTGTTGTTTGCAAGCTTTCGGAACACCATTTATAAGTTTTTTGTGTGGACAGAGAAACTTATTTTGTAATTTTTTATTGAGACACATAGAAGCTTTCCAATCGTTGTGGATTAGTGATTAGGAAGCTTTTTTGCTATATTGTGTCTCTCTTTGTGATTTTTTCTCTAACAGCGTCACAATTTTGATGAATGTTGTTATTTTGATTAAGTTAGTGTTTATATTCATATTATGTAGAGTTCAATACCCTGAGCCTCTGAGCACTTTAGATCGTTATTATTTAAATCGATTGTGAAAATAATCAAACTAATTACAAACCACTTATTTGGTTTCACTATAACTTCGGTACTAAGGCACTACTCATAAACAAGTACCTTAAAAATTGTCAACAAAATATTTCGAATTTATTGACGGACACTAGGGAAGGCCATTTTTTGCAAAAGTTTATGAAATCAATAAGCTGAGTCTAAAAAATGTTTTTTTTACATTCTTTAACCAGTAAGATTTGAAAACCATCCCAAAGTATTTGATGAAAGCGCAAATAGTTTAGATTTCGCACAAATTTTGACTTTTTCCGTGTTTGACCTTATTCTTCTAACTAGTTGAAAAATATAGGGCCCATCTGAGAAATTTTAACTTATATTTAATTAGGTTTACAATTGGGAATAAATGCACAATTATAAAAGGGCAAAGTGGGCAACAATAACTTATACTAAAAAAAAAATTTTATTTACGCCCAACACAGACCCTTAACTACGAGATGCAGGATTTTCTTACACAAAAAAGTGTTGTTATTAGTGCCAATATATACGAAGATAAACCTTCATCTTTTACGCTATTAAATGACATTTTTCTGACTAAGTCTGGCAGTCTTTTTCACATAGTTACTTGGGCATTTTTGCCTTTATGCGCTAAAAAGTGACCCACTAAATGTTTGACATTTCTCATTGAATAAAAATTTTGCTTGTGACTGATATTTTTTACGTTCTCGATTACTTGCAAAATAAACTGATACTCTCTTTCATCTCTTGTAAGAATACGGAAATAAGCTTTTGCAACGTTCTGTGACGTCATTTTGAAAGAGCTCTAATCAAGAACTCTGATCAATCTGAATCAGTTGGAAAGGAGATCTTTAGTTTTGAACGTTTCAAAAGCGGATATATAGTAGTTCAATAAGTCGTGCAGAGTTTTTAATACGTCAAGTACCACTTTTTCTATTAATGTGTCGGACAAAAGTTTTTTAGGTTTCAATATATAGTTTGGCAACGAAAATTAAGACTTCTCATATGATATTAAGCCGGTGTTTAGTTTAATTTAAATTGGTTTCAAAATAGGCAAACTTTCAAACCATTTATAGCCTTAAATATAAATCTACGATCTGTATTGTTACTTACAATAAATTTCACGTTAGCATTTTTCTTGCAATTGTTTTCTGAACCATCTAAAAAATCTACAACCGATAAGATGATCTCCCCTCCTTAAGGATTTTTCGTTATATTTATAAATGTTTAAATCCATTAATCTTGAATTCTATCAGTCGTACAAAAAAACTTGTAAGCCAAAAAATTTTCAAAATTAAATTTTGCGTCAAGGAAGCTATACTCAGAAGTTCATATTTTGGGCATTAGATGGCGCCAAAGTTACAGTTTTTGTCATTTTATCCTTTTTTCGGGCGCTTATGTACAAAAAAAATTTTCAGATATAAAAAAAAATTCCAAGAACTAAAATTTTGAATCACGTAATTTAATTATTATATTTCTTATCTTATCTAACAAAATGCATTAAATTTAAAATTTCCAGTGTTTTCAAGTTTGATCAATTTTAGTGGCCACTTAACTTTCATGAAAACGTACTTGCGATTAAAATACTAGACAATAGTATGGACGTTAGACGTATGAAAAGATCTCACAGTTTGGACCTTCCAGATGAATTTGTGTGATATAAACTATTAGCAAAAAGTATTGTTTAATATTGATTGAACTCACTGGAGCACAATCAATCCTGCCATTATTATTTTATCTATAAAAATTTGCTGATTATCTCATATGACAGATTGCAAATAAAAATACATTTAAAAAAAAAAAACTTTTATAGATCGGCTGTATATTGTTTAGATATTGTATACACTATGATCAAACAAAAAATAATAGCATTTTTGAAGTGCGGAAACAAGAAGAAACCGTTGGGCGCTAAATCAGGACTGTATGGGGAGAGTCCATCCATTCGATGTTTTGATCGCTGAAAAACTCTCCTGTTTCAAAATGTTCCTTTTCGTTATTTCACCAAACACTACTGGCAAATCGTTCTACGTTGATCAAGGGGTACAGCGGCGATCTTGGAAACCTCTTTGGGAGCACCTCGGTTGTAGTTCTTTAACTTTTTTTCTTCTCTCGAGTGATCGCCAAGTAGTGCGATCATATCTTCTGGATGCCCTAATGTTCATGCAATATCGAATGTACGCTTTTGGAATTAGATAGTCGTCCCTAGTTGAGCGCACGGCAGCGATGTTTTTTGACGTCCTTGATGAAACTCAACATCGGACATTGATATAAATCACGGCACAACATTTTCAAAATAAAATGTGTGAAAAAATGTCAAATGTGTCGACACAAGTTTATTACAGCGAAGAAAAAGTTTTTTCCAATTCAAAAAAAAAACCGAAACGTACTACAAATTCTACAGTGTAATACTCTGTAACCTTTTTCTAGAAAAAAATATATTTCTGCGTATTTCTTTTAAAAACTTTCTAACTGCATTTTTTTTTTGCAAAACGATATTTATTCCTATAAGTACCGTAAATTACCGAATTTGTTGGGAATCGAAAGTTACGTCAAAGAAGTTATTTAAAGTATATGGGGTCAATTTTAAGCGCAGGGGTGTGACAGAAAACACGTTATATCGATTGCGGGGGATACGGGAGTCCCATGTATAAAATTTCGATGCGGCTTTGTTTATTAGGGCCACAGGAATACTCTCACCAAAATTGGTGATCCTAGGTCAGTTTTTGCCATAATTACTTAGAGTCAAATATTGATGAAGTTTATAGGCAAAAGGGGGTGAAATTAGTACGTTTTTGGCAATGACTTTTGTTATTGTCGACCACGGTCGACTTTAAGATACCCTGTACCAACACACAAAATTCTCGTGCCCGCACCAAGATCGAGATGTTCAAAAAGAAACACGGAAAAATGGACGAACGGATATGGAGGTAAATTTGGGGAGCCTACGGCGTATGCTTCTCAATGTTACAAACACTTAACGTACAGAGTATAAGAATTAGAATAAGTCAAATAAAAATTTAGGGAGACGGCATAGAAGCTACTATAATCTCATAGATCCAGGCACTCATCGGGATAGACGGACATGTCTAAAACAATTCTTTTGTTCTGGTGGTGTAACTTTGGGTGTCCCGGGCGTCTTTTTTTCTATGTTACATAAATTTGCACAAACCTAATGTACTACTTATCTTAAGATATAGAGCATAAGAACACTCTATTAATATGGCAAGACATCTGTGTGATTATTTTATTTTTATTATTATTTTTTTTGTTTTAGTTTTTGTTTATGTTTTGGCTAAACAGGTTCTCTTTTGTTTGTTTCTCTCGCATGAATGCTTTTTCAGTTCTTCTCACTCTCATACTGAACTTTTATTTGTCAAGTTTATTAATATGCTCTCTTAAAGCTCAGAGCGGGCTTACTGAACTTTCGCACATTCTGCTCGCTTAACCGTTTCCATAAAACGAAAAAAACTACAGATAATTTCACATAAATTTCGACAATTACTCCATAAGAGTTACGCTTAAAAAGTTTTCCAAATTGTTATCTGCACTGGAATCCATTGATGCAGGGCCCATGCAGACAAAAACAGCAAAATAGCCTGAAACAATATAAAACACTTAGATTAAAAGCGCATATCATAATAATTTAAATAAAAAAAAACAAAAATTTCAAATGACTCGGAAAATCTTTATTATCAATAGAAAGAACCGTCCTTGCCATTAACTTTTTAAAAATAATCCCTTTGAAATGTTGGCCGCAATTTTCGAATTTTCGATGACGCGTTCGAGCATAATGGGCGGTATCTCGCGAATAACACGGGTAATGTTGGCCTCTAATGCTTCAATCGTAGCTGGATTATCCACAAACACTTTAGACTTCACGTAGCCCCAAAGGAAAAAGTCTAACGGTGTGATACCACACGATCTTGGTGGCCAATTCACCGGTCCGGAGCGTGAAATTCGTTATTCACCGAATTGGTTCCTCAATATGTCCATTGTTTCACGGGCTGTGTGGCAAGTAGTGCGATAACGGTCGCCATTGGCGGTTACGGTCTGACCAGCGTCATTTTCAGCGGTGGGCACGCCTTGGCTCTTTTTGCTCCGAGTGCTCTTTCCGTTATGTCTTGAAAGTGACGCCCGCCAGACGCACACGAGAATTTACAAAAAATAAAAACACACAATGTGCGAGTTTTATGGCCCTGCTCGAGGATGCTACGCGACCGTAACGGGGCTTTTTATTAGTCCTCGCTGACTAAAATTTCGCACAAGTACACTGAGAACAGAAATATAGTTACTTTGGCAACTGTAAAACCGAGTAATTTTTTTGGTAATTTAAAATTGTCATATAAACTCATATGACTTCGCTGTGTCTTTGGATGTGTTGCAAAATTTTGTTCAGTGTACTCGCACAAGCAATCGATGGCGACGCGAATAGTTTACAACAGGGGTGTCCAAAGGCTGCTTATGGAAAGCAAACACCAATACATATGAATGAAAAACACTAACACATCTAAAGCAAACCGTTTTTTCATGTTATTATGTACACTGACAAAAATAGTATATACTCATATAAATGTTTTGTTTTTCGTTGTAACTCTTTTTTCTTTGTAAGCTATGCCTTAATACTCACATTTAACACATGGTGCACAAAAATTTCGTGTCCGCGATCAATCCTACACCCTTTTTTCTAAGTGCAAGAGTTCAGAGAGCACAACCGAAAAACAACAACAAAATTACAGTGAAAATCAGTGGGCCAACAACAAATATACACAAGGGTTGTTTCTGTTCTCATGAGCTCAGAGAGCAAAGAGAGTAAGGGAGAGAACTCGCGAAATTGATTTTGTAATTAGCATTGGCATTGAGTGATATACAGTTTGGGCCGTGCATGTACACGTGCATTGCTGCCTATGCCTAAGAGCCATTACAAAAACAAAAAGAGCCAGATGAGCAATGGGCCTGGACACCCCTGGTTTACAATAACAAATTACACACAATGTGGGCCATCGCTCGACGACTTTATGGTTTTATGGCCCTACTCGAGAATTGCTTGTGGGACCGTAACAGGACTTTTTTTCTTGATGTTGTTGTAGGGCTCTTTCCGTTATTTTTCGTGCCCACCGCTGGTCATTTTTGAAGAAATATGGAACGATGATTCCAGCGGCCCATAAAGTTTTTCCATGATGAAATGGCAATGAAAACTGAATAAAGAACACATGGCAACTTGACAGTACTCACGCGTGGCTTATTAAAAAAACCTTGTTGAAAAGAAAACCTCAAGATTGATGACCCTTTAGTACCTATATGTAAATCCCTAAGAGACGGTATTTGCTTCGGGTACTTAAGTTGCTTATGATTCGCCACCAAATTGTCATGGTAATACTTGATGTAATAATTGAATTTGCGAATTTGAATATCGACTTTTGTCATTTTATACATAATATCCACAATTTTCGGTTGCCCTTCTTCTTTCTAAAAGAAATTCTATTAAACTTTGATCTTAAATGCTTTAATTTAATAGCACTTACCAATTGCTTAATGTAAGCCTCATGACCTTTAAATAAAGCGCAGCGTTTAAGAAAATTTTCATTGAAAGTATTCCAACAACCAGCCAACATTGCTCGAGGTGCTTCTTTGTGCATGCCATGAGATAGAAACTCTGGATAGGGTCCCTTGGTGGCTACACATACAGCCCATGCGGCATGCTAATGCGCCAGCTTAAGCAGCACAGACTGCTCCTGATTCAAGCCCTCCACGCGATTGACATTTTAAAAGCCTCTGGGTCGCAAATCTTCTAGCAGCACATAGTCCTTGGGCGCTTTGAGCACCAAAATTCCACTTGACGCCTGCTTCTTTATATAATTGCTCCATTTCCGGCACTATTTCACTACTTTCATGATATCTCTTATTATTTCCATGTCATGCGGCAGCTTCATCATTTCTGAAACTTGCTTTGTTTAACCATTATATCTGTATATGTATAATTAAAAAACCAGACTACATTTATAGAGTACTTAAGTCATGTGCATTTTTACAAACCCTGCAGTTCCACCTCGATTTCGATGCGTAACATGATCTAGCAGCCTTGAAATTTTTAATTTTACAAAAGCCTGTAACATTGGCCTTGAGTAAATCCTCAAAGAGTTCAGCTTTAACCCAATCGGGTACTGTAGATGGAGTGCTGTCTGTAGTATCTAATACAATTGATTTGTTTTGACTAGGCCGATCCGTTCGCCGTTTCGCCAACATCTAATGATTCACAAGCTTTTGAGGAGACTTTTATACTGTATGTTGTCCTGAGAGACGCAAGCTTTATTAATCAAAGAACTTCAGGGGAAGTCAAAATTTGGACTTCTGGCGAAGAAGAGAAAACTAGAAAACTATCAACACACCAACACTTTTGCAATGCATTCAGCTACTTGACCATTCCCATACCAAATATAGTCTGGCTTTTATACACTAGCTTAGCCGAAAAGTTTAAAAAGAATTTTCTGTTGTGGGTAATGTTAATTCTAACTCTGAGCTATTGTGCTAGGCGAGCATATTAAAACCCCAAAAGTGTTTCGCTTTTTTGAGACTAACATTTTTTTTTTAATGTAGCGTTTTATATTTGTTTTAGGCAATCTAATATTTTTGCGTATGTCTTTGGTCACATTTAGCCGATAGTCATCAATGTAAAGAATAATAATGAAATTAGGTTAATATTATTTCTTTAGTGTTTTCATATAGAACTTCAGAATAAACCAATGATATGATGAAAATTCATTTTCTCATACATTTTTTATAAAACGTCTTTTTTTCAAGATATCTCGAGAACGAGCTGGCAGATTTCGATAAATTTATTTTTAATAGTTGAAATATATATGAAAACAAATTTGAACTGGTGGAATTTTAGTTGCATGATTTTTGCATTTTTTTGGAATTTTTATGTTTTTATCATCCATAAACTACGTGACGCTTCAGGGGGTGGGGGGGGTCTGGCAAAGCGTCACGATCATATGGAAAATCTTCAAAAATATTCCGTCACTGTGTGTGTATGGATGATCCCTTAGGAGTTGTATTGCTCTAGCGTAGCACTATCACCCAGAATTGGAATCATACTGACCCCATTTAGAAAGAAATAGCATATTGTTGCAGTTTACTGAAAAATATCCTAGCGAATTTGGAAACAAGCAATTGGATGAGCTACATATAAAAGTTTCGAAAACCAAAGAAAAATTAAGACTTTCTTTTTGTACCTAAATCTCTTTTTTATCCACTGATAAACCTAAAATGAGAATCCTAAAAAAAATTACCTTTCTGTAATCTTCTGGTTACGGAATCAAATTAACTCGTGTGTTTCAAAACAATTAAATCACAATTTTTTACTGAACTTGTTTTTCAATATCATTAACATGCGAAATGTAGAACACATTTAAAATTAATTAACTTAATTAAAAAAAAAAACTGAGAGGTAGGCTACACCCAAAATATGGAATGGTTTTGGAGTTATAGCCCCAAACAGTTTCAGCTTTCCCAGCCAATTACAAAAAAGACGACACCACCAATCAATCTGGTTTTTAAAGGGTATAATTTTTTTGGCATGCTCTTTTAATTTCCGAAAAAAATTTCAAATTTAAATTATTTTGTTTTTTCGTCAAAATTTTCAAATTGTACATTTTTTTTACATTTTAGTATAACTTTTGAAAAAATGGCTATTAATGCATACTTTTAGGCAGCTAAGAAATTCAAAAAATAGTCAAATTTCCTGGGGGTCAATTTTCAAAATTCAACTTTTAGATACAAAATTCAATTTCCGAAAATCCGAAACCAACAAAATCTTTATAACTACTCGAATACATTTAAAACCAAAAAGTTTTTAAGCTCAATTTTATTTTTTTTCTGAAGTAATATTTATAAATAATAAAGTGAATGAAGATTTCGTATCATGTATCATGATAAATGAAGTTTTTTTTTCTGTAAATTATCGCTAAAGCTCATAAAATACAAAATATCAACTTTGATTGCCAATAACTTAAAAACCACTATTTATAATTTAATAATTTTTTTTCACAGGATACCTTAATATGTGTAAAATCATATTAAATTGTCATTTTGTCCAAATTTTGACCTTCTTCTTCTTTTGGCCAAAATCTGGCTACGTGAGCCCATTGTGAGTTGTTATGAGACATGAAAAAACAGTGCGTTTAATAAATTCTACCATTTAAAATAACGCGTGAATAAATTTTTATTATTTGTAACCCCAATTATTGTTATAATATTAGCTTCACATTTCAAGAGCACCCCGGTTTTGTAGCCAAGGCAATAGAACTTCAATATGTTTGCGATAACGTGCATTCGAATACATTAAAATTTTGAAATCCGTACCTTCGTTAGAGTTGCTAAGAAAATTTTCAAAATTGGCATTTTCAGTTGGATCTAACAAAACAGCGCCCATTACGCCGGAAACTGTAGAAAAGGCTAAAACAAAAATAAATCACTTTAGTTTAAAACAAGATTTTTGATCATTTTTACCTACCCCAAAAGCCGTATTTTAATAGTGACATATGTATATCCCGTAGAGTTGGTATTGCCTTGACATACTTTAATAACTTAAGATTTGTTGCCAAATTTTCATGGTAATACCTTATGTAATAATCGAATTGGCTTAATTTGTTCTCGAATTTGGTAGACGAGAAAAGAAAGTAAAATAAATCCTGTGCTACAGTACCATATTTGGGCATTTGATAGTCTACCAAATAAGTCTCTTTAATATTTCCAGCAGCATCATATTGAAACATGATGTTATTTGCCCAGAGATCACCATGATTTAGCACGTTGAAGTCTTGGGTATCGGCTTGGCTGCTTTGAAGCATAATGTCAGTCATACTTGGTTTCAAGAGTTTCTGAAAATTTTACATTATAACTCAGATTCGGAATTGATTCCTACAAATATACTTACTATTTGCTCTATGTACGCTTCGTTTCCCTTATAGGTATGACAACACTTCAGAAAAATTGTGCCCAAGGACTTGTTTACTTCTTTCATCATGGCGCGATTGGCTTCTGTAAAAAATCCTTTCGATAGAAACTCTGGATAAGGACCCTTGGTGGCAACACGTCCCGCTGAAGCGGCATGCCATTGAGCCAGCTTACGCAGCACAGACTGCGTATGTGCCAGGTCAAGACCCTCCAGGCGATTGGCATTTTTAAAGCCTCTGGGCCGCAAATCTTCTAGCAGCACATAATCGCAGGGAGCCTTAACGTCATAGCTACTAGCACCGAATTTAAGTCCTACTCCTGCATCTCGATATAATTGCTCCATTTCTGGTACAATGTTTCTGTACATTTCTCGTTCAAAATCGAAAACGTTTGTATTTTTCATAACTTCTTGATACATGGCCAGTTGATGAGGAAGCTTTAGCATGTAAGAAACGAACTCAGTTTTGTCATCTGTAACGTTCGGTTAGGAACAGACATTAATTAACACTCATGGATGGTTGGTTTTTTCTACGTACCCTCTAGTCCTACCTCGATTTGGATACGCAGCATGATTGTAGCGTAGTTCTCACCACAACCCGTACCACTCTCACTTTTGAAATTTTTAATTTGTCGATAGCCCGGGTAGGTCGTCTTAAGTAGATTCTCAAAGAGAGCAGCTTGCAACCAATCGGGTACATTCGATTTATTATTATTATTTTTCGATTCCGTTGCCATTTTGTTAGTTATAATTAAAGCACAATGTAATTATTGCAATTGATTAACATTAATTTATACAATTTTTAAAATGCCGTTAACGTTTCGCCAGCGTCTAATACTAGAAAGTTTTTGCACCGGCTTTTATATACGCTGTCTTTCCTGATCAGCGTTTTTTTATATATGCATATAAGCTTTTGTTATTATTAACTTGGTAGTTATAAGAGAAAGCTTTTAAAAGCTCAAGCCCATTTCCAAAAAAGAGGCAATTTAAATAATTTCTTATCAATTTGTTAGCAGTTGCAATGCCATAAAAGGAAACGCGGCATATACAGTGCTTTCCAAAATTATAGGATAGTCTGAAATTAAATTTAAAAGTGTAAATATAACAGTTTGTAAGCACGATTCACAAAATTTCTTCAGGTGACATTTCGGAAGCGGCATGGGTTTGTGTGGGACCATTCACACCCTCGACCTTCCATTAATTCATCACATCTTAAATGAGCAGCGGAGAATACTAACATACCTTTGGGAGCAGTTTGACAACATTCCTTTGTAAAAATACGAGAAAACCCGAATATTTTTTTACAGCGCAAGGCCTCAATTCAAGTAAGTAGACACGCGAAAACCTTCTTCAAGGCGATGATTACGCTCTGAAAGCCTAGGAATTTTCATTTACTTAGATTTTATTTTATTTCTCAGTGTTTTTAAAGAAATTCCTAATGTTATTATAGTATCGGTTTATTTGGTTTTTTCAAAATTTTTGACTATTGCCTATAATTCGGCCTCTCTCCTCTAAACTAAAAGCTATTCCTTGCAGCGTTTGATCATAAATACACATCCTTACACTTAATTATTAAGATAGGGTAACTTGCCGCTGCCCACGGAATACGAAAATTCGGTCTTGGAACAGGGTCCCAAACAATCCCTGAAAGTTTTACATACTAAGTACATATTTTTTTCCAGCTCAAATTCTTCGTTCACTGTACTACACTTATAAGGTGCGCAAAATAAGTAAGTGGTACGACTAATTTCGTAACAAAGTAAAAATAAATTATTTATATTCAGAATAATTTTGTATTTAAACTTTAAAACAAAACAAATAATCTAAAACAAACAAAAGATTAAAAATTGTTTATTAGGAATTTATAAAAATTAAACAAAATTCTTCAGAGCGAAATAAGTAAACGGTACACTTCAGCATTTTTTACTTTTTATTGCAAAAACTTAATATTGGTGTTACAAAAGGGTAAAATTAGACCTCCAAGATTGTTTGCACTTATGAAAAACAATTTGGCATGAAGTTTCGTAAATTTTTAATGTCGGAACGTTTTGAAGAGTTTTGAGAACTCTAAAAAACTTTCGAATGCCAAACTTGGTAAGGATATATTTATAAATAAACGAATTATTCATCTAAATCTTTTGGTTTTTTAAATAAATTTACATTTTTCACTTTTTACAAAAATTCCTGTTATTTCCACATTTTTTCTTCGATTTTGAAAGACAACCACTCATTTTTTTTGTAATCGATCAAATTTTACGAGCCAAAAATATATACGTTCAAAATAGAATTTTTTCAAAAATTAGCAAAAAATTACGATAATTTCATATGAATGCATAGCGTCCGAGCCGTAAATTTGACAAAAATATTTTCCAAGTATAATCGATGTATAATTAAATTGTCTATAGTTTAGTAAAAAAAAAAAATATACATATATATAAAAATATATACATATACAGTATAAAAAAATTGTCAAAATCAGTTTGGTAGAACCAGATATTTGCTTTTAAGTAGACACTTGTTTTTTAATTTCGAAAAATGGTTTCGTTGAAAAAATTTTTGGACTTACTACGGAAATGACTAAAACATGTTGAGGTTACCAAACATTTTTAAAATTTGTAAACTAGTGTAATTGTCCCTAAAACTGCACTGTACCACTTACTTATTTCGCTCTAAAATCCATTTTGTTGTTGCTTTCAGGAAAAGTAACGGGACATAAAAGATCGTAGAGCTTTGGCTGGCGAAAATCCTCTGGCTGAACCCTCCAAGAGGGTGCCGGCTGGGCATAAAATGTCAGGCACTTGTCCCCCCTCGATGTTTGGGCCAGTGCACGGTCTAGCTGAGGCAACAGCGCAGCAGTATCCGGATTACCAAGTCTGGTGCTGTTGCGTTGGAGCCATGGTCAGAGGTGCCTGGCAGCAGGCATAAAATGCTATGGAGTGGTTCCCAAGAATAAAATGCAACCAAACCCCCGCGCGCTGGAGTCCTCAAAGGATACAACTCGGGCTGGGATGTCAGCCCAAACGTGTCGGTGGAATGCGTGACTGCTACCACCGGCGGACACGGAGGGACTAACACCCCTCTTCGTGTCGCCAGCGGTCACACCTCTGAACTAGTTGGAGCAGGCCAGGACAGTTGCATAGCTACTGCCACAACAACAACGATACGTGATGCCAAATTGTGGCGCGGAGCTGCGGTCCTCGAAGACTCAGACTGCGAACCACAAGGCTCACTAAGTGCTGAGGCGGAGGAAGAGCTCCTGCGCTCCCCGGCCAAGGGGTCCACTTCCCCCTGCAGGGATGGCCCCAAAAAGAGCAAAGAGGGCTTGAAGGCTAAAGCCCAATACAAGGCCTTTCTGAAGATCAGAGCTCGGCTCGGTGACAGCATGAATCTCACCCCTGAGGAGAGAAAGAAGCTGGACTGGTCCGAACAAAAGATCAAGGACGGCCGGAAATACTACGAAGGCAAACCGACAATGCAGGCCAGTAGTAGCCAGTATGCCAACAAGGTCGAAGAGCTGTTGCTAGCTAAAAGAAAGCGCTTGGCTGACTACGACAAGGCGGATGTGCCCGCGAGCAAGCGGCCCCGTCACAAAACAGAGAAGCCAAAGAAGCCACTGTCGAAAAGGGTAACGGCGAGCGATGTGGTGCGACGACATTTGATCGTAGCCCTCATCGACCGAAGTGACCCTAACGGTAAAATGACACCCGAGCAGTGGAAGGAGGTGGAGCTGAAGCTCCTGGATGCTCTATTCCAAAGAATGGAGGATCCAGAAGCTCAGCCTACCAAGTTCGACGGAGCGGGGTGGCTCAGCGGGGTGAAGATCCCGAGCAGCAAGGATGACCTAATCTTGAAGTGGGTCACCGACACTGTGGCCAAGATGGACGCTCCCTGGGAGGGGGCCAAGCTGGAGGTAGTCGACAGAACGCTGATTCCGTCGGTACCGAAGGCGAAGGTACTCTTCCCGAAAGTAGTCCCTACAGAACATGCGCTGAAACTACTAAAGTGGCAGAATCCCGACGTGCCAACCAAGGACTGGGTGGTGCTACACGCGGGCAAGCCGGAAGAGAAGGGTCAGCAGATGGTGCCCGAGGTTCAGGAAGATGGCGTGGGGCGAAGGTAACGTGTACCTTCGTCTCAAAAAGCGCCACCACTCGCAAAGGAAGGGGCCGAATCAAGACAACCGTCACTTGAGGATCTAAAGATTCCAGTAAGGACGATTAACCACCGAGCAGAAGAAGACGCGGTAGTCAGATCTGACAGAAGGTGGCACAACACAATGAACTGCAAGATAGCTCGCACTATGTGCAAGAAAACCAACAACAAATTAGCCCAATATATTCTGAAACTCCCAAGAAGAGACTGCAGACTCATAGTGGGCATACTTACTGGTCACTGCCTGACCGCAGCTCACGCTAAGAAGCTAGGCGTTAGCAACAGCGACGAATGCAGGAAGTGTAGGGAGACAGATGTCAAAGAGACTCTGGAGCACCTCATCTGCCGCTGCCCCGCCCTATGCACATCGAGACTTAAGTACCTAGGAAAACCCTGGCTTACCTCACTGGAAGAGGCAGCCGAAAGGACACCTCAAAAGCTTCTGGCGTTCGCCAAGCACACGCGCATAATTGACAACTAACGTGTAATATACGACAGCCGCATCCTCCGGTTCCACTAAGGACTATGCAGTCTATGTGTGAATATTAATTAAAATAATACCAAAAACTTTTAAAGCATTAAAAATAGTTTCAAATTAAATTTTCAAATTATTTAATTCCTCAATAAAATCTTTTGGCAAAGTATAATTTTAAAATTAAAACAACAAATAAATAAATTGAAATTAATTAAGTAAAGCCAAAAAATACGTGTTTCGAGTTTTACCAGCAAAGCTTTTGGTATGCGCAAAAGGGGAATAATATAAGGTGGTGTCGTCCTTAAAAGCTGATCCTTATTGTATGTATCGTGAGAGTGCGAGTGAGAGATCAAAAGCTTTTTTTTAAGGAAAACTCTCTTGGCATTGCTTTGTGAGTGTGAATAAGATAGATTCTTATTTGTTGTTGATTTTTGTAAATAAATAAAAAAGAACAAATATATGTTATATATATACTTACTTAATAATCAATTTTATTATAATTTATTTTTTACAAGTTTATGATTGCCCAAATTTTTTTGTTTTTGGTTTTGTATGACAATTTTACTGCTAATGTTTTTTATTCTAAAATGAATTCTTATTTTAAGAGATGGCGTTCGTTAAAGACGTTGCTTAACAAATTTTGTTACTATTACTATTCTTATTGTTATTTGTGTTTTTTTGTTTTCTGTTTTATATGTATACCAAATAACTTATTATTTTCATCTCAATATGTATTATAATTAATTGTTTGGTATTTTATTTTCAGTTCTATATGTACATTTAACTCATAACTTTCAGTTTTGTATATATGTATAAGAAATTACTTGTGTTATTTATTTTCAGGAAAATATATAAAAACGTAATAACGGAATAAACATATAAAATTCAACCGTAAATTATTGAAAAGAGATTTAAGTAACCAAAATTTTAGTACTCGGAAAGACAGTCTTTTAAAATTTTACTTAAAATTTCAATTAAGGTTTATTTTATTCGCCTCTAATTTTATATTATAACGCGATATTTGAGATTTTATTATTTATTTATTTGTGCTTTATTGCCTTTAAATATATACATTTTGTAAGCTAATCGCTAATGATTAATAATTAACTGAAATATTTACAATTGTGTCATTGTTAACCTAACATATGTTGATATTGGTATTAATTTAACATAAAGTTACTAAGGAAAAAATGGGAGAAAACCCTTAATTTTAACTTAAAAACTAAATATTTAAAAAAATAATGCTTAGAGTTAATATATTGATGGACTGTCTTTACACCAGCTGCATTATGAAGGTATGTAGTGTTTGTGTAATATGGTAAATTTAACAATTTAACAAAGTTCATTTTGGCATATTTGAAGTTTTTTAATATGTGTTGCCGCGCAATTACTCCAAACAGAAGATCCATACATTAGGATAGAAGTGAATGGGGTTTTAAAGATGATGAGTTTATTTTCAGCTGACAAGTTTGACTTTCTATTTATAAGTGGGTCCAGGGATTTCAGCTTTTAAAATTAATAATAAATAATAAAAGAGTTTCAGGCTAAGAAGCCTTTTTTTGCTCAAACTATGAACATATTCGAACTTAACTAGGTTAATGATTTATTTGGGTTAAATACAATGAAAGCAATGTGTGCTTACTGCTTTTTTCGTTGATACATCGAGTGCCCAACAAATTTCTGCAAAAAGTGTTTGTACGGTTATCTTAAAATTAATTAATAATATTTTCGTTATTAGTTATATTTACACAAAAAGTGTTTTATTTGCTTAAAAAAAGATAACTTAATAAATAAAAAAAAATTTTTTAAACAAAAGTTGTTTAGTTTTGTGTCAGGATTTTTCTAAAGTCCTATAGGAAACATTGTGACTATTTGTGGCTATGGTAAGATAATTCTGAGGTCAAATATTTTTTAAGTCGTCCCATTTTAATTCGGTCCTGAAAGGATAAGGCAGCTAAGCAGCGACTTTCCGTCTTTTAGGCCGTGGTTCCGGCTCAGGACTATGCTCATTTATTGGGTGTTTGTTTGCAGCTTCTTCTTTGGGAAACAATGTTGCTATTTTATCCACAGTTCGTGTGACAAAACCAGTTTCAGTTTTTATGCCAACTATTCGCACTTTGGTGGCGCGGCAGGGATACAGCTTGGCGACTCTACCTATTTGCCATTGCAGAAGTGGGGCTTTGTCTTCTGTTAGCAATACCAATGCTCCTTTTCTAACGTCTTCTGTGAATTGCTTGAATTTTTGCTTGTGTCTTAATTGTATTACATGTTCAAAAGAGAAATTGGTCCAGAATGTTTGTTGTAACTTTGATACAAGTTGCCACCTTCCCAGCGTCGATTTTAATTCACATTTATTTAATTGGTTTTGATGAGCAGTTAGGGGCTCTCCAGTTAGTAAATCCCCAGGCGTTATCGCGAAAAAATTTTTGGGATCATTCGACAATGAAGCTATCGGTCGTGAGTTCAAAATTGTTTCCATACCGGCTATCAATGTTATCAGTTCATCAAACGTGAGAAAAGCGGTCTCAACATTTTTGACCATCAGGTTTTGAGCTATTTTTATCGATGCTTCCCATAGTCCGCGAAAGTATGGTATAAACTTAAATTGGACGTCCTTTTTGCTACAGAACTCTACAATGTCGTTTTGAGCTTGTTTGGAAAAAATAGTCTCATTAAGCTCTTTTAGCAGGTTTCGAGTACCAACAAAGTTGGTGTCACAGTCGTTATAAATAGTTTCAATCTGGCCTCGTCGAGCAATGAATCTGTTGAGCGCGCCAATAAATGCCTGTGTTGTTAGTTCCGACACTAGGTCCAAGTGAATAGCATTGGTAGCAAAACAACAAAAAATGGCAATATATGCCTTTTGGGGTTTTTTTCCACGGATTTTATAGTGTATCCATACAGGACCGCAGAAATCTACGCCAGAATTCAGAAACGGCTTGGCCGAGCTATCACATTGTAGTACCATATCACGTGGCGGCTTAGCCACTTTGCATTGTTCACAATTATGCGTTACACTTCTGGCCAATGTATTGCCTTTTAATATCCAATATTTTTCCCGAGATAATGTCATCAAGGCATTTGCTCCACAATGCATGTTTTCACAATGTATGTTGTTTAGCAGTAGTTTTACTATTGGATCATCGTATTTCAATAGTATTGGTTTTTCATCACACATTACTTTATTTGTTCTTGTACCTTCGACTCGTATGATCGAGTCTTTATCCATGAACGGCTGTAACGCCTTGACTTTGCTAAACCTGTCCACTATTCCATTTTTTTTAAATGCATCGACCTCAGCTTGAAAATCGATTTTCTGAATGTTTCGAAAAATAACATTTTCAGCGTAGTTAAGTTCCTCGATTGTTAACAGTTTAGATGATTTCTGTGTCCTTCGAAAACGCAACATATAAGCTAATATGCGCGTAAGCTTGCGAAAACAGTTGCCATGCTGTATTTGGTATAAAACTGGTGCGTTTTCCATCTTAATCAAAATCACTGCAATTTGCTAAATTTTCAAGAGTTCAAATTTTGAATCAAATTGATGTCTTGCGTCTCTGGTTGCTAAATTGCGACTGATTATATTACACTTTTATTGTCGCTTATATGCAAAAAAACTTCTTTAACAAAGTCAGGTAACATAAATGGAATCACGCATGAGTCTGTCATACTAACCAATCGCAGCGCTTTCCGCATCATACCTAATCCTTTCAGTACCGCTCAATAGCAAAATAGGTACCTTAAATTTGCAAAATTTTTGCATATGCTTACAAAAAGATTTCCTTTTGACCATATGTTAATCCGTAAAAATTACTTTAACCTTTACTCAAGTAATTAATAACTACCTAACTAAAGACATATGGAACTATTGCGTATAGACTGTTGATAAATCCGCGCTATTAAGATAAGTGGCAGGTCATATCGGTGTGCAGGTAGCTGCGGGTTGATATACGTTGCAAAACCATGGATCATTCTGCGCTTACAGGTAGGTAACCGGGTGTAAGTGCGAAGTGGTTGGCATACGTTTTTAACTAAGGATCGTTAGGCGCTTATAGGTAACCAGCTGTATGTGCGATGTGGTTAAAGTTTATGGCCGCTTCAGTTGCTCCTGCAACGCGACGCATCAGCAAACCCAACGCAGCAAATTAACCGAAGTGGTAACCAGGCGTAAAACCAGTCTCCGTAAAGGCTCGTAAAATCTTTAAAACGAAACAAGAACTTAGTTCAGTACACGTTTCTTGAGTTCTATGTAAATTAACATTGTAATTGTGAAATTTTTTTGTTTTAACTGCGCAGTTTTATTTGTTTGTAACTTGTAGCTGCGAAATTTTATTTATTTATGCAATATTATTATAAATTAAGAACTTAAACTAAACTTTATTTTAGCACATGCCTGTCCGTAGCAGCTGTATAATTTTTTCTACTTTTGCTTAACACAAGGCAAAACCGGCCGTCGATATCGATATCGATCTTTGTGCACATCGATAGCTATCTGCTCGATGTGTCGTGCTGCCATTTAATTTAATGGTTGCCACTTCGACACATTGTTATTCTATTTGCGCGCTAACATTCGGGTTGAGTTTAAACTGTTAAACTGCTGCAAAGTTTTTTTTCTTTGATTATAATTGTAAAGGCGTTGTATGTCATAAATATTGTCTAAGCAATCAAATGTAAATATTGTAAGACGCTTTAAAAAAAAACTTTCGCATTTGTGTATTAGCTACGACTGAAACTATTTATGCAAAAAAAAAAAAGTATGTTGGTATAATTGCAAACAAATCGACAGCCTCCAAGCAGTCCACACACTTCAGGTACTGAAATTTGAACTCCTTTGGCAGTATGTGTTGTTCGAACATATGACAAATGAATGATAAAATCTGAAATATTTATGTTCGCTAAAATCCAATTTGGACACAAAGGCTTTTTTCAACACCGTTTTCGAGAAGGGTTAAAAAAATGCAATCAGTAGGCGCATTGGTATAGAATAAATGGTCAAATAAAGTTTCAAACGAACTTATGGGTGGGGGGTTGATTACATAAAAAGTTGAAAAAAGTTTTGTTTTTGTTTATTAAGGCCAATACGCAGTTCGAAATATTTCGCACGGAATCACAAAACTTCATATAAAAAAAGAAGTCCCGTTTGGGATATCCCATTTGGGATTTTTTTTTGTATGACTTTTGTCATTCCGTGCGAAAAATTTGGAACTGCGTATAGGCCTTTAGGCTTACATAAGTCAACTTACCAAATATTGTGGCTCTATCGTACAAATAAATTAATATATCTAAATAAAGTGATGTTTTTTGAAGTTCTTAGCTCTCGTGGTCTACAAGATGATGTCATACGTACAGGCGGACATGTTTCTTTCTGCACTAAGGTCAATGTCGATAAGTGGTAGCAACAGCTTATGATTTACGAAGCCTCCTTGTGGCTCTTAAAATCCGTATGTACGTAGTGATAATTCACTAAGCCCTTGTTTTGTTCAATATAGCTCAAGGTAAGAGATATATTGAGTTTGTGGAAATACATGCAACATAGAGAAAGAGACGCCGCACAGTGGTGCTATCGATCCTAGCGCCGCAAAAGTCCATTTTCAAACTTGCTAATTAAGCCGATATTTTGTACTTTTTCGATAGCTAATAGAACACCAGATTTTTTGGTTTTTTTTTTTTCTTGTCCATAAACTACGTGTCGCTGATTTTCGTCAAAATAATTTTGTAAATTAAAAAAAAAACTCATGAAAATTACATTGACAAAATAAAAAACAAATTAATCAAAAAAAAAAATTTGTAATCTTAAAATAAAAATTTACAAAAAAAAACCGTGAAAATTACTGGGTACAGCCCCTTAAGGTTAGCTGAGTTGTTGAGACTTATGGTCGGCTAGAGACCCAGGTTCGATTCTCAGTCGACGCCATTTTCTTAACATTCTTTTTAATTTCAAGTTTCTTTTAATACTTTGTTTCATTGAATAGTTTTGCAAATTTTTAATTTTTAAAAAGGACTTTAATAAAAATCTATTTTATAAAAAGTTTAGGCTTAAAATGTAGGATTCTGACTCTGAATATATTAATACATATATAACAAATCCTCCTTGGTACTTTAGCCATTGAGAGAGAGAGCCATTTTGAGAGATAAATAAATCTATCACAATTTTGAGTAAATTATTTTTTTTTTACACTTCAATTTAGGATTTATATTGGTTGAGTTTACTTAATACTGCTATGGACGAACTATAGCATAAAACATTTGTTTATTATTCTAGAATATATTGAAAATTTTATTAAACTAATAAAAAAAAAGGTCTGAACATTTTTTCTGAAGCCATTTTTATTGTCAAACAAAAACTTATTTTGCGTCTGTACATAGAAACGAAATGTAAAAAAAGCAAATTAATATTAATAAATTAAATTAATATTAATAAATTAACTTAATATTAATAAACTAAATTAATATTTATTAATAAGCCACCGGCCGTAGCTCACCGCTTTTTAGAAAGCTATTTTGACATCCTTTGAAAACGACGCGCAACGCTTTATCTACCTGCAAACAGAACAGCTGTTGTTACTGCTGGCGCCATCTTTCGTTAATTGTATATTTTTTTCGGCAAAAAAAGAATCAGCACTGTTTCTGCGTACCACTTTTAAACATATTTGCTTCCAAACGGTTTTCTACGTTTTTTTTATATGAAGTAGTTTTTTGTTTGGACGAGTCTTTCTTGTCTGCGTAAGTAGACCTTTTAAAGCATATACATATGTAAGCATTTTAGAACTTAATTTATTACATACAAATTAAACCAGCCAATGTAACTACCTAATGAACATGCTCCGGGTTTCGAAAAAGTACTTAAATTATGATTACAAATCGAACTAACCGCAAAGTTGCGTACTTACTCTACTCCCCTGTTATCTGCGTTCCACACGACAGAGCGGATATTCACGCAGCTTTAGGGAGATATTACCTTTTATTATCAGCTGCTGCATTTGCGCTTCGGTGCTAATGCGATACTGTCGAAATATTTTGGCCAAAAGCAATTTCATTAGGAGCAGTGCATAGCGGTAGCCAATGCACATGCGTAATCCCTTGGTGAAGGGCACAAAAGCAAAGGCATGACGTTGCACTGCCTCTGGTCCAAAATGCGCATCCGGATTGTAACTACGCGCCAATGGACCCCATATGCGTATATCGCGTTGCATGTTGTAAATGTCGATTCCAATTTGTGTGCCACGTGGCACAATAAATTCCACATTGTCACGTCTCAGTCGTATGTCCTGACTGGCTCTGCGCAATACCATGGGCACAGGTGAGAACAGACGCATAGCCTCATTGATAACCATTTCGGTATAGTTGAGACGTTCCAGCTGGTCCAGCGTAAGCTCACCGGTTTCGGGCAGCAACGTGACAATTTCGTTGTGTAATTTATCTTGATATGCGGGATGCATGGCCAAGCAGAGTATGGTAAAGTATAGAGCTGTCGAGGTGGTCTCAAATGTCTGCACAAAAGAGAGCTTTGGTTAGGGGCAAATTAGTTTAAATTTTTGGGTAACACATACCGCTGCAATTGTCACATTGGCCTCATCGCGCACATCCTGCCAGCTGAGCTGTCCACGCTCTACATGTTCTCGCATATGCTCTATAAAAATTGTCTTTGACTTGCGACGAGTGCTGCCGGACGTAACCATGGCCGTATCCGTGTCTGTGCAAGTGTCTGACTTCATGTTGGGCTGCCCATTAGGCATAGCAGCAGTAGGCATAGAAACGCCTACGCCGCCCAGTTGTAGAAGCTATACAGGAATAGTACTTGGTTTAGCAAGGGGTACCTTACGCTTAAGTGGCAACATAGGTATTAAAGCATACATATTTTTCATCATCCAGAGATTTTTATTGGAAATATTTTTTATCCGTGGGGGCCAAAAAGTCTGTTTTATCGTTTTTCCCTTATTTTCAATGATTTTTTTTGTGATTCAAGAAACAAGTGTAAGTTTCATTACTGGCTTAAGGCCCATATGCAGCATGCAAAAATTTCGCAAGGAATGACAAAACTTCATATAAAAAAGATGGCGTACGTTAAAGTCGGGCGCGGACGACTTTGGGATACCCTGTACCACCAAATTGCAATCAAGTCCGATATATTGCTTACAAACTCCAAAAGATATTTCTTTGCCAAATAAACGAAACACAACGAATTTTGTTCAAAATACGTTTTTTTGACCGATTGGTCCTATGGGAGCTATATGATATAGTCAACCAATTTTGATCAAATTTGGTACAGTGCTTGGGAACTCTAAAAAACTACTTAATGCCAAATTTGGTTACAATATCTTCACAAACAAACGATTCACAACGAATTTTGTACAAAAAACAAATTTTCGACCGATCGATCCTATGGGAGCTATATGATATAGTCAACCGATTTTGATCAAATTTTGGTTTAATGCTTGGGAACTCTAAAAAACTTCTTAATGCAAAATGTGGTTACGGTATGTTCACAAATAAACGAAACACAACGAATTTTGTACAAAACACGATTTTTTGACCGATTGGTCCTATGGGAGCTATATGATATAGTCAACCGATTTTGATCAAATTTGGTATAGTGCTTGGGAACTCTAAAAAACTTCTTAATGCCAAATTTGGATACAATATCTTCACAAACAAACGAAACACAACGAATTTTGCAGAAAAACAAATTTTCGACCGATCGATCCTATGGGAGCTATATGATATAGTCAACCGATTTTGATCAAATTTGGTACAGTGCTTGGGAACTCTTAAAAACTGATAAATGCCAAATTTGGTTATAATATCTTTACAAACAAACGAAACGCAACGAATTTTGTACAAAAAATGATTTTTTGACCGATTGGTCCTATGGGAGCTATATGATATAGTCAACCGATTTTGATCAAATTTGGTACAGTGCTTGGGAACTCTTAAAAACTTATAAATGCCAAATTTGGTTATAATATCTTCACAAACAAACGAAACGCAACGAATTTTGTACAAAAAACGATTTTTTGACCGATTGGTCCTATAGGAGCTATATGATATAGTCAACCGATTTTGATCAAATTTGGTACAGTGCTTGGAAACTCTAAAAAACTCCTTAACGCCAAATTTGGTTACAATATCTTTACAAACAAACGAAACACAACGAATTTTGTACATAAAACAAATTTTCGACCGATTGGTCCTATGGGAGCTATATGATATAGTCAACCGATTTTGATAAAATTTGGTACAGTGCTGGGGGTTTCTAAAAAACTTCCGATTGCCAAATTTGGTTATGATATCTTCATAAGCTAACGAATTATCCATCTAAAACTTTTGCTTTTTTTTCGAGGTTCTCTGAAACACCCCTATGGGAGCTATATAATGTAGTCCCGATATCAAAAAAATAAAATAAACTTGTCTCCTATGGATAAATAACGGATCTTATCTGAAAGTTTGGTTGCTCTAGCTCTTACCATCTCTGAGATCTAGGCGTTCATACGGACAGACGGACAGACGGTCAGACGGACAGACGGACATGGGTATATCGACTTCTCTAGTCACTCTGATCATACTTTAGGTAACTTTGGGGGGTCTCCGACTTCTCCTTCTGTACGTTACATACATTTTCGGCTTGCACAAACACAATATACCCTTTGTACCATACGGTACAGGGTATAAAAAATCCCACTATTTTTTATAAAAAATTATTTTGAATCTCTTCTGCTAGCACTTGAGACTTTAATTAAAAAAAACTTCAACATCATAAGTTGCACAGATCCTTAATAACATTGAACCTACTAAGTAAAGGGTATAAGAGCAAAAGTTTGACATTGCTAGTTTTATTTGTTTTCTCAGATCCAAGTGTTTCTACAGACGAAGAAACAGATAGACGGACTCAAAGTGCCGAATATAACAACACTAGAGACTAGATGTTGTTGCATCTGTAGCTTGCAACTCACCTGTTCCACAAAGCCTAACAGAACGCCGACGACCTTTTGTTGACGCACAAAGAGGCGCGAACGTCGATAGAGCACATTTGGATAGAGCCAGGGGGAGAGCATGCGCTTTACACAGACTTCTGTAATCCTGAAATTGTCAACAAAGCAGTGAGAGAAAGTAAGATGAAGTAAAAGTAAAAGAAGTGAAAGCGGAAGCTGAAACAATCAAACGAAGAGCAAACAATGATGCAGAGCAGTGGCGTAGAAAGAAGTCGACTTAGGGGTACAAGCATGCAAAATAGAAACAAAAAAACTAACACTTTAAATAGTTAACAGCTTAATAAACTTAAAGCTGTATGCTACTCAAAATATTTGGTTTTCCCTTTAAGAGGTATACGCAGAATGCAAAACCATATAAAAAAAAAAAATCCCATTTGGGATATCCCATTAGGGATTTTTTTTATATGGTTTTCTCATTCCGTGCGAAATTTTTTTGCATTCTGCGTATAGGCCTTTAGATAGAAAAATTTGAGTGACCCACTTTAGTTTCGAAAATAAAGTATTATATAAAAATAAATTGGAGAAAAAAATGTGCGTGAAAATTCAGAATTTTAAACCTTAATTTAAAGAACCTATTTTTTTTGAGCGTCACTTGAACTTATTTTAAGTATGTTCTTTATGAATTTTTATATATATTTTAAAAACGTACCGAATCCATTTTTTAAGCTCCATTTACAATTTAAGCTCCACTTTCTAACATTTTGTGAACCGAATCCATTTGGTAAAGAATATTGAAAAAAACGTAATTTTTAAATGTGTTTTGTTAAGGCCCATACGCAGTTTGAAAATTTCCATATGGAAATTATTGCATATTATTTCAGATGGAACCACCACACCTAGTGAAGTAGTGGCGCCATCTAACCTTAAGCATTTTTAAAATTAAACAGCACTGTTTTGTTTTTTTATCTGCGTCCACTTGTCAAAAATTTTTAATCGTAATTTTTCGTGACTTTTTTTTTATATGAAGTTTCTCATTCCGTTCGTAAATATTGCATGCTGCGTATGGGCCTTTAGCATGAAACAATTTTTTTTTGGAAGCAGAGAAGACGTAATTTTTTAAATGAAATGAATTCTTTGACCTTATGTTGAGAATTTTTAAGTTTTAACTTGGAACTGATACAAGCTGAGGATTTCTTCAAAGATTCGACAAATGCTTTTTTTATCAAGCCTAAAAATTACATGGAATCAATATTTTAACGGAAGTTCATTAAGTTTGACAAAACACAAATAATTAAAAATAAAACAAAAAAACGTATTTTCTCAAATAAACGGAAATTCATAAGAAGTTTTTCCGGCTTTTTAGCAAAAAAAAAGATCAGAAATAAGACAATAAGAAAATTTATGAATATAACCGTATATCAATCCAAAACTAACGAATCCTATATAAAATAAGAAAATAAAATATTTTTTTTTAATTTTTGAAGAACCGGCAAGAAGTCAATCTTACCGTCACAAAAAAGATATTTTCGGTGATATGTATCTATCTATCTACGTCACTGATGCACTGAAAGCTACTAGCTAGAAGAGCTGCTGGTGTGGCACTTGCAACCACGAGCAGATTACTCTAAAACTCAAGCTTAATTGTGGCTACAATTTGAAACAAACAGCTGCTCAGGAATAAGATTATACTTAAATGCAGCCCACTTACCCGTTGTAAGCCTCAAAGATTGCCGTAGAGCCATCATGCTGGAAATTCATCTTCTTGCCCATCGTTGTCTCTGTAAATCAAATTGGCTAAGCTTTCAATTATCTGAGAGATATATTCACTCACACTTACGGCAAGCGGCCTCCAGCACAATTTTCTTTAAAATTTGATAGATTTCCAGGCTCTTGCCCAGCTGCACGCCCTCGGTTTGTAATTTGTCCAGCAATACGTCGGCCTCTGCATTGAAAATGGGCAAGAAATTGGCCAGGATTTGACGGCCAAAAGCAGGATTAATGAGTCGTCGATGTTTGTGCCAGCGTGTAGCTAATACAAAAGCAATTGAGATGGGTATTGTTAAAATATTAAAATAATCAAAGCTGTACGCAGGATAATTTGTATGTATCTTTACCAGGGCTGCAAAACTTTTTTTAACCCAACGGGTGTAAGGCCACATGAGCGCATGTTTTAGTTAATTAAACGCCACAAACTGTGGCTATGTTTATAAACTCATTTTTAATGATTGTATAAAAAAAATTAATCATTGTATAAAGATTTAAAAAAAAATCATTAGTAAATTAAAAGTAATATTAATGTGAAAATAATTTAAAATTAGCTTTTATAAAAAATATAACTTGTTAAAAATTAAAAATAAAAAAATTTAAGATTTTTTAACAATATTTCAAAAATTTATATTCCTAAAATTTTAACGCACTACATCATTATCGCTAATTTTTCTCCAAAAGGCTTTTTCATTGGAAGGGAAAATAAAGTGATTTAAAAAGTGACTTACGGAACTCACTGACGCATTAAAGTTGTGAAACCATTTTAAAAATTAGATTTTATATAACATATTTAATGTTTTCAGTATTATTTTAATCTCGAAGCCCTTACTGACTAAAAGAAATAATAAGTTTTTCTTAGAATGAGAGTCTTAAAAATCTTATTTCCAAAGATGGTAAAAAATGCGAAAATAAGATTTTGTCCTCGTTTTTAGATTTTTTTTAGTCTAAGCTTGAATCTTCTTATCTTTAAGGTTTTGTAATCTTAGAGGCAGTTTTTTGCGTTCTAGAAATGATAACAATTTACTCTTTCAATAAGCCAGAAATTTCTTATTTCAAAATTATTCAAACGTAAGATTATAGATTGTTTCCCGTCTTATTTGAAGCTTGAAGATTCCTATTTTGACATTTTTTCTCTGTGTACATATTTTTTTACTTTTAGACTAGATCCCTTATTATGTCACGGGAGACCAGTTTATTTTATATGTCAAAACACATCACAATTTACTTACAGCTCGATGTAAACAGACCATCGCCCAGGGCACTGCTAATGAAGCGATAAAAATCGCCCTTATTGGTGCAATGAGTTGAATTGAAAATCGTTTCTATGGTTTGTGGATCGTTGACATAAAGAAAACAATTTGTGCCCATCCAAGATATAAAAGGCGTCTTGTATTGATGAGATAGTCCCTCCATGTACTGCAAAAAGCCTGCACAAGCAGTTAATTTTGAGCTGATACTGATAAATCTGAAACAGCTTACTCTCGGGATTCATCATTTGTGGCCCCATACCAATAAATGGCAAGCCAATTGGTCCGCGCAATTGCCAGGCCGCTTTGTAGTAGCGCCTGCGCGTCCACAAAAAATAAAGCCATAACAAAACCAACCAGCTGGTCAATATGATGAGCACCAACATGTCGTTGAACTTCCAAAAAAAAAATCTATGTGCACCGGCAAGCCAACGACCAAAATGCTTTACGTACAACGTTCAAAATAATACTGAGCCCCAAAACCAGAGGCCCCAACTACATCGCCCACTTGTTGCTTATTTACTAATCACCTTAGAAACTCGCCACCACAATATTGTGTTCATTGAGATTTCTATATCTACAATATCTGGACAAGAGGGGAGGGGCTAATTACGCATTTGTGGCACTAATGTGGCGCTTTGCAATCCCGCCACGTCCAGCGGCACACACAAATCAAAAGCATTTCCATGCATTGCGCGTTGATTCCCATATGCTGTGAGTCAATACATAATATAAATTATTAGACAAATATAAGCCACTGCCGTTGTAATATTTTAAGGAATTGGATATTGAAACGGAAATACCCTTTAAATTGCTTAAGAAACGGTGCGCTTAGCTTAGGATGCATCGATTTAAGTGAATGGCAATTTAAAAAAAAAGAAGTTAATCAATGAAAAGTTTAATTCGTTATTACGGACTCTTTTTTTATAATTACTTACTATACTATAAATTTATTAGTTAATCAATCTGGTGCCGAAAAATGTTAGTTACATCTGTATATCCCAAAACTTTCATAACACCAGAAAAGAGTGTCTAGCGATTAACCTTATAATTTACATATTGGATTATAGCCTTAGTATTAAGTAGGCTGATTGCCAAAAATTAAAACAAAAAAAAAAAAAAATATCCCAAAACTTCCTATAAAAAAAATATCCCATTTGGGACTTTTTTTTAATATGAAGTTTTGTTATTCCGTGCGAAATATTAGGCCTTAAAGTAAAAAAATGATTTTCTAAATACGATTTTAGGATTTTTTTTGATACCAATGTATGAAATTTGAAGTTTCCAGCAAATGCATTATAATCCGACTTATTTTTTGACCATGGAGAAGTGAAACTAAGTTTCTTGGCAAGGTGGTATTAATTCGGTAATTTTTGGCTATTACACCCGAAGTTCCCAACCGATTTTTATATTTTAAAATTTGCATTCACAAGTTTGAACTTGTGAACATAAACACATTTTTAACTATAATACTTAAAGTTTGCCTCCTATTTTTAAAAATTTGTATTCCATATCGTTTATGGTGTGGGTGTAAGCCGCGAAATTCTTCTATGGGGAGCGAAATAAATCGAAAAACTTGATCTGTCTGATCATTAAGCGCATCTTTTGGTAAATTTTAAGATCTATAGTCACTGAGATCCTTCTATTCATACGGGCAAACAGACATGACTATATAGACTCGACTCTTGATGCTGATTAAGATCGCGCATAATTCGGGTTACATGTAGGTATCGACATACAAGACGATTAGATCGAAAGGTATTGATGTGTTCTTTGTAGTGATGTTATGTATAGGTTAAGTAAAAATTGTTGAAGTTACAGGAAACCAAAGTCGAAAAAAGTATAATTTTTGACCATTTTTCAAAATTACACATTTTCGGTATGCTGTTTATTAACTAAAAATTTTTTTTAAAGATTATGTTAAGCTTTAACCTGAAAGAGAATTCTTTTACGAATTTTTCGAGTCTTTCATGTCGAAACGAAATTTTGTTCACGAGATATTGAGGAATAACTGAAACAAGTGCCCAAAAACATGTTTTTCGAGAATATCTCGAAAACGGAAAAAGGTTTCCATTTTCGTATTTCTCGACCCCAAATTACTCTAAAAAACACTTTTTTGGGAAGGTTCACTCGATGACACTTAAATTTGTAAGCTAGTGTAATCCAAAAAATTTTTGTTCTGCACTTTTTTTTTTATTTACCTCCATACATCACAATACTGCTAAAGAGTGTGTAGCGAGTTAATTTTTTTTTTAATGCCTTGGCTGATTGCCAATAAATAAATTGCACAATTTTTTTCATACATAGTACCTGAATTTGAATTCATATTAAAAAAAAAATGTATTATAGTTTTTGAGGCCATTAAAAAATTATAAATTTTGTTCTACCAAATTAATTTGGTAATTAGGCCAGGTAAGCAGAGGCATAAAATAAGTTAAATAAATTATGATTAATACATTTAAGAAACATAATTTAAAAAAAAATTGGGTATAATTAAATAAAAAAATTTGTAAGCAACTAATGTAATTATGTCATGTATTGTTTAAACCCAACGGCCCGTTTAGTGTATTGGCAACTCCTTAGGACGTTAGTTTGAACATCGATTATGATCTATCGATGTATAACGCTTATCGATAATATCGTCAAATGATGAATGGTAAAGAAGAGGAAAAGGAGAAGGATATATGTATATAATTGTGAAATAGAGCGCGCAAGGTATAAAATATAAAGCATTGGTTTATTTAAAAAAAAGATTGCTTACAATATTATTTTTTTGTTTTTTTAATGTGACGTTAAAAAAAAACTTTTTTTAAATACACTTTTTTTTAGTGTCTACATACATAACCAAAATTTGTTAAAAAATATTCAGTTTACTAAAAAAATAAAAAATTTAAGAACTGAAATGTTTACAAAAAGTGAAAAAGTTTTCTTTACACATGCAGCGATCTGCATTTTTAGTTTTTAAAAATTATTGTGGGTACAATTACTGTGAAGCGATTATATTTTTGTATATACAAACAGTATCTCTTGTTAAAAACAGGCTAACTGCCAGTAAATTTTTTTTTTTTATTGTGTTTTATATTTATAATGCCAGGACGGATTGTGCTTCACTGAGTCCAATCAATGCTGCCAATAAATACAGAAAAATAAAAATAAAAAAAGTTTAATAAAAAAAAAATATAGGTATATTTTATACTTCTTAACCCAGTTCAATTATTAAAAGCAGCGGTGGGCACAAAAAATAACGGAAAGAAACAACAACATCAAGAAAAAAAGTTCAGTTACGGTCCCACAAGCAATTCTCGAGTAGGGCCATAAAACTCGCACACTGTGAATATTTTGTTTTTGTAAGTTGCTGCGAGTCGAGCGATGGCCCACACTGTGTGTATTTTTTTGTAAACTCGGCGCGTCGCCGGCGATCTGCTTGTGCGTGTACACTGAACGAAGTTTTGCAACACATTCAAAGAAACAGAAAAGTCATATGAGTTTATAAGACAATTTTAATTTACCTAAAAAATTACTCGGTCTTACAGTGGCCAAATTAACTATATTTCTGTGCTCAGTGTACTTGTGCGAAATTTTAGTCAGTGAGCACTAATAAACAGCCCCGTTACGGTCGCCCAAGCAACCTCGCGTAGGGCCACACGCACACTGCGTGTATTTTGTTTTTGTAAATTCTCGGCTTTTTGCGTGTGCGCCTGGCTGGCGCCACTTGCAAGACATAACGGAAAGAGCACTCGGCGTGCCGCTGATAAAAAGTATAAAATCAAATAACTTAAACTTTAAAAAAAATTAAGTTACTAATGACGTTTTTTGAACACATTTATATAAATTTGTATTCAAGTACCAGTATCGAGCAGGTGCGTGTCGAATATATTTCTCCGGTTCTGGGCTTTATTAAAAGTAGTAGCTTCGTGTTCGTGCCTGGCCTTAACCGGACTGCACACATCTCTAATCTGGAAACAATGCAGTAACTTTACCTTCGCTGCTAACATTGTTTTATCGAAAACACAACTCAGATGGATCAGTGATATTGATTCTTTAATAAATCTATAGAAGTAACTTATAAGATGCGCATAAATAGCTGTCTCCTGACGACATTTCAGGCAGTTGGGCGTGACACGAAAGTTTCCACAGATACAATATGTAGCTAAAATAGATAGTTCCATTAATTTTGTCTTCTAGAACATGACCCGAAATGTTTCTTTTGAAAATTTAAAAAATTCAATCAATTTCTTACATTACTCATTACTCCAACTGCATGGAAAAGTTAAAATAGTTACTCTATCAGTTTGGTTAGCCAGTTGACCAAGTTGATCAACAAGATTTCCAACTTACTTATTTTCCATCCAGTGTTTACTTAGGGTTTGGGCCAACAACCAAATGTTCGAAACTTTGTTCGTTTGTTTGTTCAGTTTGTTAGTTGTTTGCTGTTGATTGCAGAGTGCTAAGTATTGATGGGCTATTAGCATTAACATTTATGTTTGCTACCAAATTAAGAAACATAGTAACATTGAGTTTTTAAATATCATTTTTATTTGCTATGCTTTTGTATCTTTTTACAATTTTGTATAACTTGTCAACAGTATAATTTGTTGTTATTTTTTTGCGTTCACGTTTTTTTTTTGTATTATTTTTATTTTATGTAACTCGATTTAACGTTTAGTATTTTCTTATAATTATAATTTTTATGTGGTGTTTTCTTTTTTATTTATTTATTGAGAGAGACACTAGTATATGTATAAGCCGGGTAATTTATATAGCTACTTAATTGCTGTTTCTAAGCTAGGCTAGTGCTCTATAATGGGAGCGTTTAAAAGCTTAGCCCGTTTTTGAGGGGCCGTGACAAGTATGGGCTTAAAAAAGTTTTGTTTTTTGGACGTAGATATTTCACTTGCGTTTGTGTCTTAGTATTGAATTTTTTTTTTTTTTTTTTATATCCTTTATAAAGGTTTGAATTTTATTGACTTGTTTTAAAGGCCATAGAAATTGCAATAAAAACATTGGAAGCCAATTAAAGGATTGGTGTTTAGTTTTTTGCTCATTCTGAGTGCCTGTTTTGGATTTACGCATTTTATATTTTTTTTTTTTAGCTACATTTATTTTTTTGCTATATGCAACTACTACACTTGTGTTTATAAAGTTTCTTGTATAAATATATCCAAGTAGTTTTTTATAATTATTATTATGCATTTACAGTATACATAAAACATTTTCATAGAATTAATTTTTTTTTTAAATTATACAGCTTTTATTGTCAAAAAATATGACGACTTGCATTCCAGCTTTGCCTTGCCTTGCTTACATTTTCTTTTTTTATTATTAAAAAAAAAAAATTGTTTGCAGAGTGCAATTTATTTTTTATAAATTTGCCGCTTTTTTAAGACTCGCTAGTTATAGTTTTTTAAAACTTTAGCATCGTATAGTATATGCTTCTTGAATTTGTATAGTTTTTTATGCCTGTGCTACATATATTTATTCAAATTTCTTATTTTTACTAGAAAAATATTTATATTACTCTCACACTTTTTATTTTACTGATGATTGGCAAAAGAAACTCTTTAGGCAAGTTGCATTTGTAAAAATCGAAATAGTTATTTATTTATTTTTTTATCAAAAAGTGGACGCGGTGTGGCCTGTGTTGCTTTTGTTGTTCTTTTTGGTAACTTTTTTTTCATTAAGTTATGCAAATTGTACAAATACAACTATTTATATATATTTATATATATGTGTATATAAAATAAACCTTTGCTTTCACATATGCGCTTGCATAAATATTACAAAAAAAAAAAAAAAATACGTTTAAATTAAAAACAAATGTTGAGACGGTGTATCGTGCATTATCCTTATATAGAGATTGTGTACGAGGTATTGGTAATAAGTAATTGGGCTTAATTAACACACAGTAAATATATTCATTCAACAAAACACTCAATTAAAGAGTGGCTGAAGTATTTAAGAACATTTGGCGACCAATGAATTGTGTTGTTGTTTCCAAAAAAGAGAGAGAGAGAAAGAGATTCCTATTAGAATTGAATGCTGACCGTTTTCTTAAAAGTTTAATTTTGAAAAAGCTTCAAAGCACAGTCAGTTTTTGGTGAAAATCTTAATTTTCTTCTTATTATTGACAATATGTTTTTTATGTCTTCGAAAAACAGGCAATAGGGACAGTCAGACGGCAATGGCTAGATGGATTTTTTTTGTCGTCCGGACCATTCTCGCAAAGATTGGGAGTCTTACTCATTTGCAACTAGATGTAACGCAGATACAAAATCAGTTACTTTGGGACTGTTTTGGCAGTTCTTTAAAGAAAAAATTGCATCAGCTGGGACAAGAGCTGTGAAAACATTTGAAAAAGAAAAAGCTGTTAAACTAGTCTCTTAACGAAAGTTTCGTTTTTCGTTCCATATCCTCTCATTATTTTGGCGTCCACTAGATGGTGCATGCAAGTTGTTGCATATTTGTGTTCACAATAAAAATATTTTATAAAATAATATTTTTAATACAAAGGCAGTTGTTGCGGGTTGGTTATCGAAGCAAGCATTGAGCAAAACCACCTAGTTTGACAAAACCAGATTTGTTTTTACCCAAAAAATACCCGCTGCTTAAGCTTTTAAATATTATCTCTTTAAATCTTCCGAAATGTATTTTTAGTTTAGTGCTGCAAAACATCTCAGCTCAGCACTTTCAAGTGTTATCGAATGATCATATTCATTTGGTTATGCTTCTCAATTACTTATTGCTCAAACTTCGTATATGAGTGTTTGAGTCAGTGCATGGGTTTGTGTGTGTGTGTGTATTAGTGTATGTTTGTGGACAAGCTAGGCTAGGAAGTTGCTTTAAAATCTAGACAATAAGTTGGGATTTATTCTCATTTTTGCTTGTGTTGAGCTTGACTTTATTTTTTTTTCTTATAACTACTTTTATGACTAAATATGTAATTGATTGAATTTATATTTAAAATTTTCATATTTGTTTATACTTAGGCACAATACATTTATTTTATTTTTTTTAATTCTTTCCACATATTTTTTTGTCTGTGTACTTGCGTGTATAAGAAGTGTATCCGAAAAAAATATAATCGCACCGTTGCGTTTATAACTTTATAAGTTTAAGAACTTAATTCAAATAAAGAAACAAAATTAAGTTGACTTCTTATCATTTTCCTTTTTTTTTTTAGTCATTTTTTGCGACCAACATTTTTTGGATACACTTCCCATTATCTACGTATGTTTTTATTTATATTAGATAGTTTCAACTTATTTTTTAATTTATCTTTGCTAAACATTTTGAATTTTTTTATATTTTGTAGTTTAATTACTAATTTCTAAGCATAAAAACGTGTCTATGTATGTATGTGTTTTTTTTCTGTGTGTATGAGTGTATATATATATATAGTATGTGTTGCTACTTTAAGTTAAATATTTAAAATTTTTTTATTGTTGTTGTTGCTTAAATATTTGCATACTTTCTGCTAGTTTTAAAAATAAAATGCAGCGTACTTAAAATTTTGGGCACATGCAACGTGCACTTGGCATGTGTTAAAGCTTTTCTCACTAAGATTTATGCAAAGAAAAAGTTTTACAAATCAAACAAACAAATCAAATAAATTAATCAAAAGTATGCTTTGAGTTTTTGTTGTATTAAAATTGTTTTAACATTTTTTATGACTATTTCTTTTTCTTCTAAAAATGGGTGTTTAGTTTTTTTTTTCAATGCAAGTAAGTTTGCATGTTTGGACTACATTTTATTGCTGGACCTGTTTGCTCAAAGTCCGTTTTAGTAATGATCGTGTCTAATATCCAACATTCGAAGAAGCATCGGCCTAGTTCCGTCACTGATCTCTACAAAAATCTTAACAAATTGCAATTGTCACAGCTTATGACCCCCAGGACAGCCGCCCCTGCTAAACTGTAGCGATTCGCTCTCAAAAATGCATTATTGCATTTGCTGCTGTTCAATATAAAATAACTTTTTCGACTATTTTTGAAAATTTTTTAAAACAAGTTACGTTTTAGAATTGAAATAATTATTTTTCATTCATTAATCACGAACGAGGAATAATTCAAAATTAATACTAGCATTCAAAAAATTACAATTTCAGATATGGCACCCAGTGACATACGCCTGGTTTCTTTTTGCAATTTTATAGAGATCAGGCCTTTGGCCAAATATTCTAAACTTAAAAATTATTTTTTTACCAACTTCATCACTATAATCAACACTTACATTTTAAACGACATTCGAGCAAACAGGACTTGATTTTGACAAGTGCATTAAAACTACAATATAAAATCAATTGCATTAAACATATACAAAAATTGTTGTTTTTTTTTAAATATTGCGTTTGCTGAAAATGCATTATATTGACTTTCTGGTGTGTTCTATAACATTATAAATCAATAAAATTTAAAATGCGCTAACTGACTAACTTATACAATTTTAAGGACTGTTTCCTATTCACACAAACTTTTACAAACTTTTTCGCTAAACAAATATTTTATTTTTATAAACAATCTCGGAATTTGTCTTTACGTTTCACAATTCAAGCACAAAACTTACAGTTACAGTCACATTGTTTTTGCAACTACAAAAAATAATATAATCATCTCTCATTTTTTTTTTTTTAATCAATATGTATATAAAACTTTACACAATTTTCGCTTATACTTTTTGTTTTAACAAAATACGCGCTACTTTTACTACAATGCTACAAAGTAGACAACAATTTATGTTTCTTTATGTTTTTTTTTTTTAGTTTTTAAGATTTTGTTTTAATATTTGCATTACACATACATACTTACTTTTAGTTTGCTTTTGTGGTTGCTATTTCTTAGTACTTTATGACTTGCTTTTTTTTTTTATAGTTGATTAACTTTCTGCCGGTTGATTCGCCGTGAATTGCGTGATGCCATCGCTCTCCATGGACTCCAAAACGTCCAGAACGTAGGCAGCCACATCTGTGTGACTGTTTTTGCCACGGCTTATGAATGGCATTTCCAGCAGACGGCTATACTTAGGCCGATCGCTTTCTTTCTTGATTAAACTGCACAAAGAGAAATAGAGATTAGTTTTGTTTCCCCCAAAAATAGTATTAAATAAATATAAAATTCCAAATTCTTGACGGTCTGATAAAAATCCGTTTTATATAAGCAAAACACGATCTCCAAAACCATTGCCAAAATTTTTATTCAAATGCCTAAAAACACCACTGTAAGCAATAAAGAAGTTAGGTTCAGATTCTGATTACGAAATGTGAATCGAACCTACGCATAGCGCTCGCCGACAAATATTTTCCAATGACATTAAAGAAATGAAGGAAACAAAACGTAACCGAAGTATCGGTCAGTTTCAAAGAAGACCCAGATACATATGTCTATCTTATTTTAAGGTTGGACTTGGGCCTACATTCATATACGATTGGGCTGACGTAAGGATTGAAGTTGAACCACTAAAGACATAATCATTTGAACGATGTGCTACTTCATTAATAATAATATCTCCCACCGTCAAGTTTTTTTTCTACCGTTCTGGTCATCCTGAATAAGTAGTGGAAGAATTCTCGAGAGAACGAATTGCGCAACTATGACTAGCTGCAGTGGGACAAAACTGGGGAAAATTGAATTGAGTTCGTAGGATTAAGTGGCGATCCACGTAGACATACGTAAATAAGCACCTTAGGTGCGAAGTAATCAAAAAAAAACAACTTAGATTTTTGCATATAAAAAAGGAAATTTCAAAAAGAAAAAAAATAAATGGGAAAGGTTTCTCATGTATTATAACCAAATCAGAAATATAAGTATGTATTGATCTTAAATTTTTTTTTAAAAAAAAGCTGATCTTTCCACAAAAAGACTACTAGAACGCAGAACTTTCTTTTACTGGGTACAAGTTATAAGTAAATAGTACTACTCCAAAGATTGTTTTTAAAGCAAGACACAATGCAGTTCCTTGAAATTTAAATTGTTCTGAAAAATCTTGTCTATTTGTGCGTATTATATAGGTTTATAACACTGTGTGTTCCATTGTTAGACGTTGATTACAATTCGACACTTACCAAGTATTAACAAACTCAACAAACTCCTTAGAGAACTCCATGCCATTGTATGATGTCTGCAAGCGAGGTGGATCCCCTTGCACAACCTGGTATATAATAAAACGAGAACATATAAATTTAACAAAGCAGCTACTCTATAAGCAACTCACCTGGCACAATTGCTCGAAAACCGAGTCCCACTTGCGATAGGGGAACATGCCTGTTGCCACCTCCATTAACGTAATACCCAATGACCAGACATCGCTACGCACATCATAGCCTTTGGCACGCTCCGGATCTATGCGCTCCGGCTGTAAGCAAAAAAATTGTTTATTATACCAGTCGGTCTTTAAAAAGTCCAGCGCTACTCACTGCCATATATGGCCTGCAACCCGCATCCTTGGTCTTAGCAATCGAATCCACTAGCTGGCCCGAGATGCCAAAATCACAAAGCTTTATGTCACCGCGTCTGTGCAGCAAAATGTTACTCGGCTTGACATCGCGATGTATAATCTTAAGCTCCTCCTTTAAATAGTTGAGGGCATACACGGTGGCCACGGTAATTTTGGCCAATATTGATTCGGGTATGTGATGCTGTTTTTTCTCAAAAATGTATTTATAAAACTTATCCAACGATGTATCCATTAACTCCATGCATATCCAGCAGTCGCCCTCTTTAAAAAGTGCACCATAAAACTGCACTATGTAGATGCATTCATTCGATTTCATAACGACCTCGAGATCCATGAGCAACTGTTTCTGTTCCTTTTCGTCGACTGTCGCGCGTATGCGCTTGACAGCCATGACCTTATCTAACTTCTTAAATATCATTTTATTCACAGCGCCAAAAGCGCCGCGCCCGATTTCACCCAAATCCTCGAGATCATCCGAAGTAAAGTGATGTGTATTGGCTGGGCCCTCGCCAAATTGTAGTTTACCACAGGCCTGCTGACGTATGCGCTCTCTATGACGATCCGTAGCCGTGCTGCTAATGCTGCTGCTACTGACGCTACTACTACTATTGTTCGGCGCCGGCGCCACTGGAACATTTGGCTGGCCAAAACGCAGCGCGACATTGTTGTGTTGCGAGGAGGAACTTGAGCCCGAAGATGTGGAACCAGAGGAGTTCGATGACGTAGAGGAGGGCGGATGCCGTATGGTTAAATTGTTAAGATTCAATTGATCAGGTGGTATGCGCGAACGACTGGATCCAGCTGCAATTAAGTTAGATAAGAGCAGCATAAAAGTGTTAAGCGTTAAGCTTATATAGTATAGTTTAGTATAGTACACGTTATCAGTAACACTTTGTTCAAGTATGCGTCAATGCTAGTGTGTGTGTGAATTCGAGTGTGCGTAATTGTGTATGTGCGTGGGTAGTTTATTAGGATTACTCACTTGCAAACAAATTTTTCGGACGTTCAGCCATTGTGTTCAGGCTGTGTGTATGTTTCTGAACCCAAGTATTGATGTGGCTTTGTTGCCACAAAGGATGTCCGTCGATTGGTTTTTCTATGTTTTTCCGTTTTTTCCAGTGGGCGCGCCCCCCAATACACGTCGCTCAGAGCGGCCGCCGCTCTGCTCTAGTGCCGGAATTATTTTCGCACGAATGCACCGAAAATCGAAAACAATAACCAACCCCGTGCTGGCACGTATGCGTTTCGTGTATTTGTTTTGAGTATATATATATACTCAGCTATTTTTAGCACTATGTCGCACACATTAATGCGTTTTTTGTTGTTTTTTTTTTTAAATGTATATTGTAACTAAAACTAAATAGTAACTAACTTTAAACATTAATTATGAAAACACCACACTGCTCAAGAGTGTTAGTGTGACCGCGCGTAACGAAACTGGAAATAAAGTTCGTTTTGGTATTTTCGTGTGACCGTAGCCCTAAAACAAATGAAGCGCTAAAATACTAACTAGTTGTTACATTTTATGCTGGCAACGCTTGCTGTCGCTCGCATATCAACAACCCCAATGCAACATTTGTCAGCTGGTGCAGATAACAAAGCTGCACTAAAAAAGTTATGCATAGAACATAAATTTAAATTTAATCCACCTGACTATACACAATTAGTGTTTGCGCTGGCGTTTTTAGGTTTAACAAAATGTAATTAAAGTGATTACTACATCATTCATATACATAACACGCACGAAAATGGCTGCAGATGCCTATTGCCTTTCAAACTTTATTGATTATTCGCTGGCGCTCCATCAGCCACTGAAGCACAGTAACCGCATCAAGGTGAGTGTGTAATGTAACGTAATACGCCCCTTATATTTTTCTTATCTTTTTTCAATATACGCGCAGTATACATGCTTTGACATTTCCGAAAACTACATCATATTTGGCGCCACTTCAGGATCTCTGTATCTCTTCAATCGCAGCGGCAAATTTCTGCATCTCATTCCCAATAAGCATGGAACAGTCAGTCATTTGGCCATTTCTGCTAATGAAAAGTACGTGGCCTTTGCCACGCAGCGTTCCCTAATTTGCGTCTATGCGGTAAATTTGTCGGCACAGGCAATGCCACAGGTTATAATTACACATCTGAGCAGCGATCAGTCTGTGCAAGTTACCTGCATACACTGGACCCAGGATGAAAAACAGTTTTACTATGGCGACACTTGTGGTCAGGTTAATCTTGTGTTGCTCTCTTCGTTTATTGGGCATAGTTTGCTGTTGAACATGACGGTGCATCAGCTTTTGATTCTGGAGTCGCCTATTGTGCAAATTGATGACTTTGAAACGCTTTTGCTGGTTTCCAACTGCACCAAGTGCATACTATGTAACACAGAGTACGAGGAATACAAGCAGGTAATTAGAAAAGCACAATACAAAAGATATGCTGTTCTCGAATAAATCCATGTTTCTCCGTCTATATGTAGATTGGCAATCGTCCGCGCGATGGTGCGTTTGGCGCTTGTTTCTTCATATCGCCGCAGGAAGCTGTGCAGCCATCTCGCATCTATTGCGCTCGTCCCGGCACACGCATTTGGGAGGTTGATTTTGAAGGCGAGGTCTTGCAAACACACCAATTTAAGTCTGCCCTTGCAACAGCGCCTGCTAAAATACACAAGCCCTGCGATACTGAAGCCGATGCTATGGCACGCTATGAGGAAAACGATGAAGTATTGGATTATCAACCCCAGCAGCTGCAGTTTGGCAAGGTGCAGCGATTGACACAGGATTTTTTGCTAGCCTTTACCGAACTGGGTCTTTATATATTCGATATGCGCAATTCTTCCGTAGTATTATGGTGTAATCAGTTCGAGCGAATTGTGGATTGCCGCGTTTCTGGAACAGATATTTTTGTGTTCACGCAGACCGGCTCACTATATAGCGTGCAACTAAGCACTCTGGAGGCTCATGCTTGCTCGTTGATACAACAATCAAAGCTGTTGGAGTGCGCTTGCCTTATGCGCAAACACGTGAAATATTTTTCCGACAAGGCCAGGGAAAACTACGACCTTAAAGTATTGAACCAACTAAAACAGTTGCTCATCGAACGTCAGGAATATGAGCTGCTCAATGATATATCGGTTATATTCGATGCCATAGCCCAGTGCACAGGTGGGTCAGGTGATACACACAGCTCCGGTGGCAGCTCGGCAACCACAGAGCGCAGTGCCAGTCTAAGTGGTGGAAATAGTGGCCCAACTATGAACTCAACTCAAGCCAAAGGAGTCTATGTGCTCGAGAATGCCTTCTGTGATAATCTCAAGCAGCCGCCCAAGTCTGGGCACTTTAAGGATGCTTTGCTCACTGTCACAGGCAAGTTTGGCAAAAATATTATCAAGTACAAGTTCAATATCTTTGCGGAGGAGCAACAGCAGCTGGTGCGCGAGCTTATACCGGCCAGCGAACGCTCTTTGCCCTTTAAGGACATTAAAGCGCGCTATGAAAATGCCGAGGACGAAGAGATTGTTTGCCGTAGCGGCAGCAGTCGAGGACCGCCGGCTCAACGAGCGCCGCCTGCTCCTCACATTAGTCCCGAGGAGAAAACAATTTACAATTTGTATTTGATCTATAAGAGCGCCAAATTCAGCAACACTTGCTGTGTAGAGCGCTATCGCGGAGTCTTCGATGAGTATGCGGCCAATGAGTTGATCAAGTTGCTTTCGAAGCTTGCTCAAGTGATGACGGATTACGGTGACAGCGAGGAGCAGGCACAGCGTAACTGCTATGAAATGTACTTTGACTATTTGAATCCAGAGCTAATTTGGGAAATGGATGAGGCAACGCGTGATTACATTGCCACTGGCTTTGTAATGATAAATGCTGGCGCGGATATTATACGATGCGATCATTGCTCATTCCCACTGCGTTTCGACAATACGTGCCAGTATCATGAGCTAGGCGCAGTACTGCTACGTTATTTCTGGTCACGTAATGAGCAGCTTAAGTGTTTTGATGTTTTGTCTGCCGTGCCTGCCTTGCTGGATGTTTTAGCTAAGTTCTATCTAGCTGAACATAATCTGGACAAGGTATTACCCATTGTCTTGAACTATGGACAGCCAGAGCTGCTGCTGGATGTGGGGCGGCAGTTTAATGTAGGCGGCTGGGCACGCTGCTTTGAGCAATTTGTAGAACTCCAACGTGGCCGTTTGGTATGCGTAAACTGTGAGTGCGTGACGACAGTGGAGCTGGTGACGCGGCATTTCTTCTATACTTGGAACTGTTTTCTGAACATTGCGCTCGACTATATGGCAGCAACGGATATATTGGCGTTGATCTTTAAGTGGAGCTCTTATATACCGAACGATGCTATTGATCGTGAATTCTATACACGTTGTCTTCTCAAGGGTTAATTGAACCTGGATATAGTTATAATCGGTAATTGCACAGGGTTAGCTTAGATATATGATTATATATTTAAAGTATATATTTACACATAACTTATCTAACTGTATGCCCATACTTTGATATTTATTTAATTTTAAATTGTGTGTTCCATCAGCATTCCAGTAACACAGTACAACAGAGTTTACCCTTTTCTTTTTAAAGGTTCTACGGAAATTTTTACGTAAAACAAATTTTCAAGATTTGTCCAATGAAAAAAAATTATGTTTAATGTCTTGCAGTTTTAATCTGTATTTAAAAAAATTTGTTTGTAAAATTACAATTATCTTGAAATGTATCATAGTACATAAAGAAATTGTTGCGTGTCCCTTTACTAAAAGCTTTCTAGGCAAAAAAAAAATTTAACTTCTCAAATTCAACACGATAGCAAGGATGCAAAGTAAAATTTTGTTGTATTGTGTAATTTGAAATTACACTTTTTATTTTTCCAAGCTTAAGCCGATACCAAAAGCATTTATTCTATATAAACATATATATATATTTACATGTATTTACCCAAAATAAAGTGTTGCGCGAAGTCGCATCTAAAAGTTAATTGAAATTGTTAAAAACAAATAATTGCCTTTGCATTTATTTTCAAACCTCAAATTTTTCATAAACTCACCATAATTTTAGGCCTTAAGTAACAAAATTTGGACTGCAAAACAACATTTCTCTTCAAAGAAACACGTGACGGCATAAGGAGGCGAAAAGCCGGAAGACTACAATTATATTTTGAAGAAAAATATTCTAACTGATTTTAAAACGATAAGCTTAAATAAGACTTAAAACGAGTCTGGTAGCTCTGTTTGCTAAATTAATACTAGCCGAAGTGTTGATGACGATTTCGATAACAAATATAAAAAATCGTTGAGCAACTCTGCGTCATTTAACTGTCTGAGCTCTTCTAACCCGTGGGGTTTGCGTAAGGTACGCGTCTAACTTATTGAAGCAAATAAAGTAGCTCGACAGAGCACTCCACCATTTTTCCCGTGTGGCTCGACCCGACGTCATTGTGTAAAAAATTCAGAAAGTTGAATTTTGTTTTTCGCCGTTGTGTGATTAGACACGCGTCTGAAAACATATATAAATCACGCGTAGCACAATTACAAAACGTTTGTAATTGTCATTGCACAGAAATTTCAAGCAAATACAAACTTAAAATTTTGTGAAAAGTACAGCATATCTGTCATATTTCATAAAAGAACAAATCAAGCTTGTGGAACGTAAGAAGTTGTCGGAAAAAAACTAAGGAAAAACGTATAGACACGAAGTGCAACAAAAAACCGTGAAAAGAAAAGAAAAAAAAAACAATTAACCTTTTTTCTAGACAATTGCAAGTGTGCGCAAAAGCTGAACAATTGCAAAATTTTCCTAAACGGAAAGCAAGAAAAAACAAGCAACTGATTGGAGGATAATATGAGTAATGTTATTAACCAAAATGGCACAGGTCTAGAGCAGCAAGTAAGTTTAACAAAAGGGGTGCAAGCGGGTACATGAGGGGAAAAAAAGTAATGCATGTCTTGTGTGTGCGTATGTATATATATATATGTGCAAGCGAGTGTAAAATTGGTGCGCGCGTGCGTGTGTGTGTCGGTGTGTCAGTGATGCTCATGCGGTCGCACAGTTATGAACAATCCCTGATTCGGCTAAAAATGTATTGATTTCATAACAACATATAGTATATAATATAAAATATGTGTCGCGCTTTTACATTTTGCATGGCCAACAACGAACGGTAACTCGTATATATGTATTGTGCCGTCTGCTTGTGAGCGTATTTCAGCAAGAGCGTCATTTCTTTTTCTTATTTGTATGTAATTGTCATTTCTTTTGTACAATTCCAACTTGCTTCCAATTTGACATTTGTACACACGTTGAGTTTGTGTAATAGTGTGTGTGTGTATGTTGCGCCGCAATTCTAAACCAGCGCAGAGTTTGTGTGCGTGTGTGTGTGTCGCTCTTTTTTTTTATTTGCTCCCTCGCGCACATGTGGAAGCTAATACCTTGCCGTTGTAAATAGGGTTGCCAGCTTGGCATGTAATTTCGCGCATAAAAGAATTTTTATAAATACAAAACAAATTTATAAAATTCATAAAGTTAGATGGTTAAACGAGTAATTTGTAATATTGTTGTGTGCGCAAGCTATCTAATCAACTTGAAAAAATTTATGCTTTGAGTCATCATAATTAGTCACCCTGCATGTTAATTAGTGTTGTCGATTTCTAATTTTCCCGCTAAAACTACTAGCTTCAAATTTGATTATTTGAAAAATTTGCAACAGCTGTTGATGTGATTTTTGTTAAAGAACAATGACAAAATAGCTAAGAACTAACTGATTCTTTAATCTGATGGGTGAAATTTGTATATAGGTACAAAGGGTATACTAGATTTGTGCAATGTATGTAACGGTCAGATGGAGGCGTGTCACCATATTAATATTTTGATCTGAAACTAAGCAGAGCATGCATATGTGTGTCACACAAAAAGTTATAGACAAAAATGCACTAATTTCAAGGAGTATGCAGGAGTATATTTTTTTTCGAGAAAAAGGGTACAGGGTATCACACTGTCGGGCACCGCCTCCATTGTATCACATTTTTTACGATGTATCGCAACAAAGTTTCTTAGCCATGGTCGCGTTTGAACAAATGTGCGCAAAATATCTAATATCTATTAATAGCAATAAAAATTTCAATCAACCTTTTAGAAACTACTTTTTGAGTTATTTAACCTGAATTCAATTATTAATGTTTAACTTAGTGTTTTGAGTTATCACAAGTACTCATCCTGTCTGTTAACAAACGTTACCAAATTCGATTTGTCACGGCTGCTTCATTTATCACTTTAACTAAAATACATTGAAATTTAATTTCCCTCATTTGTTTAAAGTTTGTTTTAAGTTTCATTACATTCCCTTTTGCTTCTGTAACGTAAATTCTTCATTGTCTGTCAATGTCCCTATGTTACGAAAATAAGCGCAAAACAGAATACGAAAAAAACATCAGGAAACTAATGATTCACACAAAATTTACTTAAATATCACTTATAGACTGCTAAAATTTTCAAAAACCCATTATTTTTTGTACTTCTGCATTCAAATTTGCAAGTTGGTTTTACTTATCTTTGTAAAACAAACGTAATTTATGAAGCCAGCAAGCAAAATACATATATCTATGCAAAAAAAATATATTCCAGGGTTAAGTATAAAAAACCTCTTATTTTAGTTTTCCTCATTTGTCGTCTATCTGGGGGTTTTATTTTTTGCTTCTGAAAAGCTGGCAACTCTGCTGCTTACTGTGAAAATAGCTTCCACTACGGCTTACTTTCCAAGAAATAAACAATAAGAAAATGTTTGTAATATTTTTCAATCTGGAAATTTTTGGAAAATAAGTGTGAAAATGATTGATTTTTTTAGAGTTATGTTTTGCTGTCTACAGTTTTAGCTTCTATTGTTGTTGATTTTGCACTTTCGTCTATACATACATACACACAAATGTAATACGAACGGCCAAGTTTCAAACTAGTTGCGCTTCTTCGTATTTGATTACAAACATACATGTGTATGTATATAGCAGATTTGTTTATGTGTGCGAGTTGTGTGGTGTGTAGAGTGTAGAGCGCGCTTTGAAAGAAATAAAAACAAAAAATAGCATGTTGCTAAGCGGGATAATGAGCGACGGCCGGCAACAACAAAGTGCGAGCTTCCATTCCAACTAGAGTTTCGTATTCTATGCTGTGTGTGTGTGTATCTCTGTGCTGTGTTTATGTATTGTTTTGACAGCGAAAAACTTGTTATTGTTACAATGCTGGTTACGGGGCAGCGCCGTTGCGGCTGACATCTTAAGAGGCATAATTTTTACAAATCGTTGAACTTGGGATGCGCATTCCCATAAATCTTTATATATGTCTATATGCAGTGTGAGTAAAGTACATATATACTGCCTACACGTTTTGTCAAATTCATCACACAGCTAACATTTGCGCGGCGCGCGTTTTTATAACAATTGCCCAATGTGCATAAATTTTCCCAAAGCTTTGCTTGGCCTTATGTAGTTGAGTGTCCCTCGACTTGAAGCTACTTCTTCTCCGTGATACTAAACTTACATCTTGAACATCTTGTTCAGAGTCAAATAACACAATTTTATCAATTGCCACCTACTGAAACTAAAGTCATTGATTTGCAAGAGTGTTTCACCGTCTGATGTCTATGTTGACATCGTCTTGACACATCGATAGCACTGGCAGAATTTCTTTTGAAAGCCACAAAGGCTACGGTAACATCTCAAGCATACAAGTAACTAGACATTTTTATATTACCCTCCTTCACAGCCTTGTCCTTTGGTTTATTATTTTATAGTAGATATAACTCGTTAGTTGACTGCAAATACATGTTATTTAGCCTTTGCCGTACCAGAATGATTAAACTCGTATCACATTCATAAGCAGCAGGATTGTTTTCCCATAGTGTCAACAGCTGTGAAATTGTAATAGTGCAAATGAAGAATGTTTTCCCGTTGTATACATATAAATCACAGTTGTTTTCTTCACACTGTATCGAGCATATATGTACATACATTCATTTTCATATGGAAATTAAATTGAAATAAAAATATATTAAATAGTTATTAAAAATTTTAAGTGCATCATTTCATTAACTGATTTATTGGTCTACGTTCAGGTTGCTGGTCTGGACTTGAATGGCGGCACCGCTGACTATAGCGGCCCCATTACAACCAAGACTTCCAATAATTCGGTCACCGGTGGCGTTTATGTGCCCCCACATCTTAGAGGAGGTGGTGGCAATAATAACGCTGATATAGAAAACCAGGGGCAAGGATTCGATTCAAGAGCTGCTCCACGTCACGATAGCAGAGACAATCAGCAACGGGGCGGTGAATTTCGTAGAGGCGGCGATCGCGGTGGAAGTCGCGGCTATAATCGTCAAAGCGGTGAATACGGTTTTGGTAGCGGCGGCAACGGACGTCGCGGCGGTGGTGGTAACGGTCGTTACGAAGATAACTATAATGGTGAGTTTTTACACGTTAACATTAGTTTCCTCTTATAACTGTGTTATATTGCAGGAGAATACGATTCGCGTCGCGGCGAAGATTGGAATCGCGGTGGACGCGGACAAGGTCAACGCTTTAATGATCGCCGCGGACCATCATTCCGTGGCGATGCCAGCGGCGGCAGTGGTAACGCTCTCAACGAGCAAACAGAGGATTCCCAACAGCCACGCAATGATCGCTGGCAAGAACCTGAGCGTCGTCCCCAAGAAGGCGGCTTTGAGGGCGAAGGCAGCCAAAGTGGCGGCAACAGAAGCTATAACAGAGGAGGAGGAGCAGGAGGCGGCGGCTACAACAGTCGTTGGAAGGAGGGCGGCGGCGGTAATACCGACTTCACAAAACTGGGCGCTCGCGACGAGCGCGTGGAGCAGGAGCTCTTCGGCGTCGGCAATACCGGCATCAATTTTGACAAATACGAGGATATTCCCGTGGAGGCGACGGGCCAGAATGTGCCCCCGAACATCACATCCTTCGATGACGTGCAGCTGACCGAGATCATTCGTAACAATGTTGGCTTGGCACGTTATGACAAACCGACGCCGGTACAAAAACACGCTATACCGATTATTATAAGCGGTCGTGACTTGATGGCATGCGCCCAGACCGGCTCGGGCAAAACGGCAGCATTTTTGCTGCCCATACTAAATCAGATGTACGAGCACGGCATGACGCCGGCACCACAAAATAATCGTCAGTACAGTCGTCGCAAGCAGTATCCGCTTGGTCTGGTGCTGGCACCAACCCGCGAACTGGCCACTCAAATCTTTGAGGAGGCCAAAAAGTTTGCCTATCGTTCGCGTATGCGTCCGGCCGTGCTTTATGGCGGAAATAATACCAGCGAGCAAATGCGAGAGCTCGATCGTGGATGCCATTTGATCGTGGCTACACCTGGTCGCCTAGAAGATATGATTACGCGCGGCAAGGTGGGACTAGAAAATATACGTTTCCTGGTCTTGGATGAGGCCGATCGCATGTTGGACATGGGCTTTGAGCCACAAATACGACGCATTGTCGAGCAATTGAATATGCCACCCACAGGGCAGCGCCAAACGCTCATGTTCTCGGCCACATTCCCCAAGCAAATACAGGAATTGGCCTCTGATTTTCTCAGCAATTATATATTTTTGGCTGTGGGCCGTGTGGGCTCAACATCGGAGAATATTACCCAGACCATATTGTGGGTCTATGAACAAGACAAGCGTTCATACTTGCTAGATTTGCTATCATCCATACGTGATGGACCGGAGTATTCCAAGGAGAGCTTGACGCTGATTTTTGTAGAGACCAAGAAAGGCGCTGATTCGCTTGAGGAGTTCCTCTATCAGTGTAATCATCCGGTAACCAGCATACACGGAGATCGCACACAAAAGGAGCGTGAAGAGGCATTACGTTGCTTCCGTTCGGGCGACTGCCCAATATTAGTGGCCACCGCTGTGGCTGCGCGTGGTCTGGACATTCCACATGTAAAGCACGTGATTAACTTTGATCTGCCCTCTGATGTGGAGGAGTACGTTCATCGCATTGGCCGTACCGGCCGCATGGGCAATCTCGGCGTAGCCACATCATTCTTCAATGAAAAGAATCGCAACATTTGCTCCGACCTGCTTGAGCTGCTCATCGAGACCAAGCAGGAAATACCCAGCTTCTTGGAAGATTTGCTCTCTTCAGACCGCGGACATAGTGGGCTTAAGCGACGCGGTGGCGGCCCAGGTGCTCGCTACGGAGGCGGTTTCGGCTCACGTGATTATCGTCAGACCTCTGGAGGTGGAGGAGGCGGTCGCGGCGGTGGCGGTGGCGCTCCCCGTTCCAGCGGTGCCGCCGGCGGCGGTGGTAGTTATCGCAGTAATGGAAATTCGTACGGTAAGTTTGTAAAAAAAAGAAACGTGCTGAACGGAAACTTATTTATTGAATCCCTTTAATTATTTATGCAGGTGGTGGCACCTCTGGCGGCGGCTTCTATGGCGGTGGTAGTAGCGGCGGCGGCGGTGGTGGTGGTGGCGGCGGTGGAGGCGGCTCCTATGGCGGTTCCTACGGTGGAGGCTCAAATGCCAATTCGGGACCCGATTGGTGGGGCAACTGAGCGAGGGCGCTGGGAGGAGGAGGATGTCGGGATTCGCCGGCACGTCGGGCTGTGTACGCCGCGCAAAAACGCAATTTTCGAAAATATTAAAGAAAATACAAACAAATCGATCAGCGAGGAATATTTTGAAGAAAATCCGATTACAACTACTATATGTATTACATACATATATATATTTATATATATATAGGAACAGCAAATGTGAAAGAGAAACTGTCTGTGCGCAGCGCAACACACTCACGCATTAAAACACAAACACGCATACACTCAACACACACATGCATATTCTCAAGAGATCCCTACCATCCATACATACCACACAATAACAATAAAAAATAAAATGTTAATTTAAATGCAAAATAATTGTGTTTGCATATATAAAAATATAACTTAAATATGCATTAAAAGCATATTATCATGTATAGTTTGTAATTAGAAAACACGCAAAAACCGTAAAATTATATAAATATAATAAGCGTACACACACAGCCCAAAAAAAAAAACAATATACAATTTTGAAAACTTTAAATTTAAATTTATAAAACGTAAAACAAAATAAACTTAAAAAATACAAGTATATTAAACAAAGAAGAAATTTATGAAAAGCTAAAGTGCTGAAGAAAAATAAAAACAAAAATAACTAAGAATTTTAAGAATACGGCAAATACAGCAAACAATTTGAACTTTTGTCATTCAAGAAAAGTTATTTTTCTCTTTTTCCTGGAACTTTGAATTTATTATAATACAAGCATAACTCAATTTGCGTACATATTATAAAACGTATATTGAAATCTATCAAATGATCCAAGCAACTTTTATTGATGATTTTAAAACATAATTAGAAAGAATATATATATATTTAAAGTATATAAAACTATATATGTATGAGGAAACACACACAAAAACTACGAAAACGAAAAAAAAATAAACAAGTTTGCTAAAAAATAAATGGAAACTTTTAGCAAATGAACAAGTCTGGAGTTTTTTATATTAGAAAAAGCCGAGGTTGTTTTCAAGACTTATGAAACTTTTGATCTTATTTAGTTTTTTAAGAATTGTGAATTCTCTACTTTTTTCCTGAAAAACTAACAGTTTTTCCAATATTTGGAGCAGCTCGCGTAGAAATTTTAGCGGTAGTCTAAATGGCAATTGAAATAAATGTCTAATTAGGGAACCTTCGTAATCGTTGTAGATGCCTTTGAGAATCACAGGAAAAAAGAAAGATAGACAAAACTTCAAAATCGTTTTGTTCATTCACACAAAAGCTACATATGTGCAATAATCTATGCCCTCGATTCTAGGGAAAAAGTAATATCGACTCAATTCAACAAACCTGGATAGATAATTTTTTTAAAAATATACTTTAATTTTACATAAATTTTAAATCTTTTTTTTATCACATTAAGGGTATTGTTCTGAATGGATCAAGAAGTTTGCAAAGCATTAGCAGGGCATGTGGTGCACATCTAGTAATAGTTATTAGCCCCACCACCGCATAGTGTATTCCCTGCTTATATTCTATTCGCTTCCTCAGTGTTAGCCAGCAACCATTTCGTTTACCAAGAAACCATAAAAAATTTAAATGAAACGATTTCGTTAAAAATTATTCAAAGTTGCTATTGATTTCTGAATGTGGACCACTGTGCGCTATTGTCAACAACGTTGAAGGCACAGTATAAATGCCCCATAAAGCACCTCTTCGTCGCCAGTGTCAACGCTCTCTCCATTGTTTATGTTATTCACCATCTGTGGATATATATTTGCGAGATCAACAATTTGAGCATTAATGCCGCCAGTAAATATGCAGCATCAACAGTTTTTGGCGAACTTTGCGGCAAGTCAGTCTACACAAAACCGAGTGAAACCTGAGTGGAATACATGAATGCGTTTGGTGGCAAGGTGCAGCAGGGTAATCTGATCATTGCTGCTGTTCTGACGATTGTCGCATGTGATGTTCATCCAACTAATTAGATTAGATTAGACAAAACTTGATTAGTTTGTTTTGTGATTGCTGCTGTGTCAATGTGTGGAATTTGCTGGGAACTTAAGCGCGAGTGTGTTGGGAGTGTGAAACGGGTTTAGTTGTTGTTTGTTTGTGAATTGTCAATAAACAAATTTCAATTTAAAGAAAACGCAAAGCTGCACAAGCCAATGATAAAAACTGTCGAGAGACTGCGTCGGCGTTTATAATTTTAAATGAAAATAAAAGTTGCCTGCGCACAACTGCGAAACATTGCTTGCATAGTTGATATTAGTGACAAATTATTGAGAGGGCAGGTTGAGTCGCAGTCTATATAAACGCGTGACAAAACTTTTACAATAAATTTGATCTTTAGTGTTTTTGTGTTGCTGACAAAATGCACACGGCAAGACAGAGTTGTTGCTGGACCTTGCTGCTATTATGTTCCTTGGTGCTGACAATTACGATGGCCTTTAGCTACTGGTTTTTTCAGCCACAAGATCTGAATCTGTGGTCTTTGGTAGCCTACAATGAAAGCAGCGATGGACCCAAGTTTTTTATACCACCACAAATGCTGCCACAGGAGCTAAAGGTGCAACGGGAACAGCCCTTTATATATCAAATACTGCATTAGATGAGTTGTTCGTTTCGTATATGCTATGTATTAACTAGTTTAGTAATAAATTACATATTTGTATGTATGGAGAATTGGTTTCTTTTGTTAGATCACAAATGCTGCCTATTAAACATCCGACTTTTGATTAAGGGCGGCGTATCCGACAGGTATTTCTTTAAGCTCTGATTGCAGACACAGAAACTCGCCGCCTATGCACATGATAGTGGCTGTGATGACATTGAGCAGCCACCAGGAAACATTGGCAGGAAACGAACGATTGTACCACCAGCAAATTAACAGATGCAGCAAATGGAACGTGCAGCTGCAAGTTTATAGTTATTGATAAATAAGCCGTATAAACAAAGCAAGCAGCACTTACCTGAAATCCAGGCACAGTTTGGCACGTCGCACAATGCACCAGAGCGCCAGGGAGGCAATAAAGGCGTTTAGTACAAAAGCGCAAATAACCAGGCGACCTCCCAAATCATATATGTGAATTTCCTACAAAATTACAAAATTTAGTAATACATTTGCAGTGAATCAATTTATGAAAAACTCACGTGGTACTCGAATATGTGGTCCAAGGAATAGTTGTCGCCAGCCAATTTGTTCGCCACGAAAACAAGCAAACCGAGCGTAAAATATATGCAAAACTGCATGGAGAAGATTTGTGACGACAACAGCGTGGGATCCCATTGTGTATTGCGAAAAGTACCGCCTTTCATGTCTAAAATGTGTTATTTATATTTAAGCGACATTTGTAAGGAATGCGTTTCATCAGATTATTTATTTGTTGAGCTGCCAAAAACAATTCTAAAGTAAGTTCGACTCAGGTAGTTAGAAGAGCAAAAAGTTACCTTTTGGAATACTATGAGTAAGAAGGCATCAGACAGATGAGCGTTGCTCAGCGATATTAATATTTATTATCGATTGCACACAGCTGTTTTTATGCGATATTTCACATCGGCTACTGCTAATTACCGCAGACTTTTATATCATACAAGTCATGTTTCAAATTCTGAATTCTAAAGTTGGTTTTTAAAATAGTATTATTCAACAAAAACAGATATAAATGTTTAAAAATTTTATAACTTTTATACGAATAGCCGCCATACAAAGTTTAAGCGAGTGACGAGTTGCGTATTGTGGATCGCATTTATCTCTCAACATGGTGTTGGAAAAGACAAAGAAATTTGTATGTGCTTTTTTAATTTTTTAAAATTTATTTATAAATATTTAATATGCGCTCCTTAGAGTCGCCTACGGTCGCTCGGCATTGTTACCGCAGGAGCAACTGCAGTTTTTATGGGTCTGACCGCATACCACAACCGGGATCGAGTTTTTGAGACGCTTGTGATGCCCGCAGTGCGTTTGTTGCCTGCGGAAACAAGCCATCATTTGGCCGTTTGGGCTTGCAAACATCGCGTTTTTTATCCAAAGTCGGACTATGCTGATGACCTGAATCTGGTAAGTAGCAAGTAACATTTTTAGCGATCAATTATTTATTGTGTGATCTGCATCAGCACACAAACTTTTATGGACGTCTGCTTAGCAATCCTGTAGGAATAGCCGCTGGTTTCGATAAGAACGGCGAAGCCATCCAAGGATTAAAAGAATTGGGGTTTGGCTTTATTGAGATTGGCACCGTCACGCCGGAAGCACAAGAAGGCAATGAAAAGCCGCGTGTTTTTCGATTGAGTGAGGATCGCGCCATTATTAATCGTTATGGTTTTAATAGTGAGGGTCATCAACCTGTGCTAGAGCGATTGGTTAAAGTGCGCCAAATGGAAGACTTTAACTGTGTAGTTGGCGTCAATCTGGGTCGGAATCGCCACACACTAAGCGAAGTCAACGATTACGTACTGGGAGTAAAGACTTTTGGACCTGTTGCCGATTACTTGGTGATCAACATCAGCAGCCCCAATACGGATGGCTTGCGTAATTTACATGGCAAAGAAAAATTGCAAAATTTACTGATTGCTGTAAATGAGGCGCGTTCCACTTTGCAGAACAAGAAGGTGCCAATTTTGCTTAAACTTTCGCCAGATTTGACGCAAAACGACATGAAGGACATTGCGAGTGTAATTGGCAAAAAAAACAGCAGCGTGGACGGCTTAATTGTGGCGAACACAACAATATCACGCGATAATCTAAGCAACGAAGAGTTGGCTGCCCAGGCGGGTGGGCTCAGTGGTCAACCGCTACGTGACCGCTCCACAGAAATGATTGCTCTGATGTACTCGCTTACCAAAGGTCAAGTACCAATTGTAGGCGTGGGTGGCATTGCTTCTGGCCATGATGCATACACTAAAATTGAGGCAGGCGCTTCATATGTCCAAATATACACTGCGCTGGTTTATGAAGGTCCACAGCTAGTTGAGCGAATTAAGGAAGAGCTTTCGGAACTAATAAGCTCAAATGGTTTTGCCAGTGTGCAGAATCTAGTTGGCACGAACTATAAGAACTACCTTTCCAATAAAAAGTAAACATGTGAAAAAATTTTGTCTTCCATAGTCTATATTAAAATGCATATGTATAAAAACTATAAAGATGAGTCTTTTTCATTAGCATGTTGCACATTAAGTACGCGTCCTTCCAGAAAGTGAGTATTCTCATTGCAGGCGCCATTGTAACCATCGCGTTGACTGAATACTACAAATCCGTAGTATTTCGATAGGCCAAGCTGCTTGTCGAATACTACCTCAGCGTTGGCAACATGGCCATAGCGTGAGAAGTAAGTTTTTAGCTCCTTACTGCTAATAGTCCAGGGCAGGTTTCCCACAAATAGTTTATAACCATTTCTTGCTAAGCCGGACATGCTTACAAATTTGACTCTTTCGGTTAAATAATGCGAAACCATACGGCAACACTGTTTATTTGTTTACATGTGTAAAAAACAGTCTGGTAGTATTATTTACAGCTTATTTACTAAATAACAGCTGTTTGCTTGTTGCAACGGATGACGTATGATTGTGTCTACGTTAAATTGTGGTTTCTAAAAATGTAATATACACAGAAAATTAATAAGTGAATTAAATACTCTTTTTAAGTATATGCATTAATATGCCGGCTTTATTTTGCTTTCTTATGAAACAGCTGTGCGTGTCTCTCTCGCTCTCTCTTCCAAACCCACTCCTACGCAGCTGTCAAAAAAACGTCAAAACATCGTCGTCGCGTTTCACGATATAGAAAAGTCTATCGTAGAGCAATGAAGAGTAAAAATATTTACGTGAAATACTAATACAAAGTGATAAATAACAAACAAATACCTCGCATGAGCACAGCGATAAAAAGTGTTTAAAGTAATTTTACAGAATGACAGATAATGAGCCAACAACACCGGCGCCCTCACCTACAGATGAAGCACAGCCAAATCTGCCAGCTGGTGGAGAGGCTGGGGGCTCCGCCAGCGGCACCTCGACATCAAGTACCATAGTAAAAGTTCTTATAATTGGCGCTGGAATGGCAGGTTTATCTGCTGCAAATCATTTGTTGCAAAACGGTTGCGATGACTTTTGTATAATAGAAGCGCGTGGACGCATTGGGGGGCGTATTGTGTCCCTGCCGCTCGGGAATAAACAGAAGGTAAAGTTATGTAAGCAATGTTTCGGCTGGCAACAAGGCGGTACTAAGGGAATAGTAGTCATATAGTACTTATATCTATACAGTACATACATATATAAGTGTTGAGGCTCTGCAATATTTGTTTCAACGATGGACAAAATTATAGATTTTTCCACGCTTTATATATACTAATGTATACAGATGTATGTATGCTTATACACTGGTTTTTTAAAGCGGCCAACTGCCATTGGTTCTGTCTATTGCTATATTTAAATACTTTGCATTGACAAATTAAGTAAATTTCCTTGTTGGTCGTTTAAAAGGTTCTTTAGCTTTCGCCGCACAATACAATATATTTTTATAGTTTTTGGCCTGTCCTTCTTAGAAGTACATAATTGTATCTATAAAATATATAATACCTATGTTTGTGCGTTTATAAGCCGCTGTCAGTTTGCCAGTTTTTTTGTCACCCGGAAGTTTTCTAAGCAGCTAATAGTGCCTTATTTCTTTTCTCCAACACTTGTTTCGTCACACTTATGATTATACAATTAGTGCTCTGTATACCCAAGAAATTATATGATAAGATTGCTGAACGGTTTGACAATGCGGTTTTTTTACGCTATTTTAAAGTATTAATGAAAATTACAGTTTTGGAAGCCGAAGCTGTAATACTCTTCATGGGGCACTAACCAATTGCATTTGTCATAAGATAAGCTTAGGTATTTATTCAGTTAATGATTTAACATTCAAAATTTCGTGCTCTAGATGATGCAGCTCATTGGTAGATACATTTAGAACGAATTGAATTGAAGATTTTGGAAAATATTGTATCTTTATGAGCAGAGAATAACAGAATTTACTCTACTTAGAATGAAAAGAAGAGGAAATAGAACAAATTGTGATATCTATGAAACATATTTTCTATGAACCTTCCAAATTTGTGGGACCCCTGACAAACTTTTACTCGGAGCAGTGTATTAAAACCTCATAAACTGGGTATAACCATATATGACCGTGTAGACTGGCCAGCCAGCACGTAGCCTAAAAACCTACAGCAATTTCTATCTATTTCAATAAAATCTGTTTTGGTTGTACAGGTTGAACTTGGCGCCAATTGGATACATGGCGTTTTGGGAAATCCCATATTTGAGATTGCCGTACAGAATGGTCTAGTCAGCGTTGTGAATGTACCAAAGCCGCACAAAGTAGTGGCAACCACCGAGGATGGCCACCAAGTTCCTTTCAGCATATTACAGGAAATTTACGAGGCGTATGTTTGTTTTTTACGCCGCTGCGATGAGTATTTCCTATGTCAATACAGTCCACCGCCAGATATACACAGCGTGGGCGAACATATTAACTATGAAATTGAGATCTATTTAAATAATGTACAAGATCCCAAAGAGAAGCGTCTAAAGCAACTGATATTCAATTGTTTATTGAAGCGCGAAACCTGCATAACGGGTTGTAATAATATGAACGAAGTGGATCTGTTGGAGTTGGGTAAGTCTCTTGGCTTAGCTTTTTATAAAATATGTTTGCTTATGATAAATTTCTGAGCTTAGGTAGTTATACAGAGCTGCAGGGCGGCAACATAGTGCTGCCCGCTGGCTACAGTTCCATACTGCGGCCTATGAGCGAGCAAATACCTAAGGAAGCAATCATAACCAAGTGTCCTGTACGTAAAATACACTGGAAACGAAAAAAAACATTTACTGGACTGGAAACAGTTGATGAGCATTCGGAAAACGAAGATTCAGACGATTCTGAAAAGACAGTAACTGAGATACCCACAACTGGAGCCAATGCCTTACGTGGCTCTTCGGAAGAGTCAAATGCAAGCAACAGTTGTGATTATCCAGACAGACCAGTGCGCATAGACTGTGAAAACGGACGGGTCTTTCATGCAGCCCATGTGATATGCACCGTACCATTGGGTGTACTAAAGCAAACGCATAAAACACTCTTTCATCCGGAACTGCCAACATACAAACAAGAATCCATTGAGAATCTCATGTATGGTACAGTGGATAAAATTTATCTTGAGTATGAAAGACCATTTTTGAGTGCGGATATTTCGGAAGTTATGTTGCTATGGGACGATGAGAAGTATGAACAACATGTAACAAGTGAAGAGGAGCGTACTAGTGAAACTTATTTAAACAAAAACTGGTATAAGAAAATCTACTCTTTTGCCAAGATATCAGACACACTGTTGTTGGGCTGGGTATCTGGAAGGGAAGCAGAGTATATGGAAACTCTCCCCCATGAGGTGGTAGCTGAAAAATGCACTGACATACTACGCAACTTTTTGCAGGACCCGTATGTGCCCAAACCAAAGCGCTGCGTTTGGTAAGCATAACTCATTCTTTTAAATAAAGAAATAATGTTTAATATTTAATCAAATGTAGTACAAGTTGGAAAACCCAGCCGTATACAGCAGGTGCCTATACCTCTATACCTGTGGGAGCTACGCAGGAGGATATTGAGAATTTGGCCCAGCCTTTATATGCCACACCGCAGGCCATAAAGGTAAGTTAATAACCGGCCTTTTCAGGCCTTAAATGTACTAACGAATGCCATTTAAATGCATTGCTCTAATCCACAGCCCGCCATCGTCTTTGCTGGTGAGCATACGCACTCCAGTTTTTATTCTACTGTACATGGAGCATATTTAAGTGGTCGTACAGCGGCGCAGTATTTGCTAGTAAGCGAAGAACCCGATGAGATTATTATGGAGTCCGACGGCAGCGACCTAAGCGCCTGGATACAGGGCATTGCCTTGGATTAATTGTAGACGTCAACGAAGTTATTTGTATCATATTTTGTGTGCTTTAGTATTTATTCTTCGTAGTATTATTTGTGCTCACTTTTAGATAAATTTAAATTAGTTTTATAGCTGTTTTTAGCAAGTGATATTTGTATTTGTTTAGCGATGTAACATAACTTTTTTTATTTATGAATCATTTAGCATTTGATTATAATATTGTTATACATACATTACATTTTGATACTACAATTATCTTTTAACTATTAGCTAAACGAATAATTGCAACTTAGTGTTTGTAAAAAGTAAAAAATAATTCAAAATAAGTTTATAAAGTGAACAAATAATATTAGTAACTAAATTAAAATAAATCAATACGCTGCAATTAATTTTCGTACACGCAAAGCAGCTTTCACTGTACTGTAAAACATGACATGAACCGTGCACAAAAACAAAAAAGCTATGTATGCATATTTTTTCAAATTATGTCGAAAAGAGCGAATTAGAAAATTAAGTTAAAAAATTGTTAAAATCGATTATCCTTGGTCTTCTCGGAGCATTATGTACATGTACATAATTTAAAAGGAACCAAATATGCAAAAAAATATAATTTATATAAATAAAACATATACATATTTATTGTTAAATATTTTTGCAAAATTATCTTAAGTTAAGGCTAAAAGTTGAATATTATTTATTTTTAAAAGTTTAAATAATATGTCAAATAAAATAAACACATGCTAAAATCTATGTGTAGTCCTTTTTGTAAAATCAATCCAAATTGTTGATAAAAATTAACTTTCAAATTTCCGGTATTTTTTTTTTTGGTAAAAACTTTAGTTGCGGTTTTTTAATAAGTTGGTAGGGCGTCAAAGCTTACTCAAAAGCACTGCTCTAACTATACTGTACAACCATCTCGTTTCAGCTTTAGGCGCTTCACAACAAAGCTACAATTCACGTAGCAAATTGTAAAAAAGCTTTTTGTGGCCACTTACCCCAACATTCCGTCCCTACGAAGCGCTTACGAAGTCAACGGCCAGAACTTTAGCGTCAGACGTTTTTCAAACGCCGGCTGCATCGATTCGCTGTTGACTTCAGTTCCAGTAAGTGTTTTGCCGAAGCTACGGCAAATTTTTTACCTGCCTTTTGCAAACAATTTAGAGTTGCCCTTGGGTTAAAAAACAAACAAACAAGTTTAACATTTTCTGCAAAGATGTCGTACCACAAGCCAGAAGCTAAAACTGTACAGGAATTGAAGGATATTGCCCAGCGTTTGCGTATACACTCAATAGCCTCGACGCAGGCCTCCAAATCAGGGTAAGTCTATACACGTTTGTGCCTTCAGTGATGTGTAGTGCTGCAGCTTATTAAATATACAAATGTGTAAAATGCATAAGGCGTAAAAGTTGCGCACCTTGCACTTGTTGCCCAATAAGCCACAGTACGCGGACGGCAAAGGTGACCCCTGCTTACATTTCCAAGCCACGTGTTTTGTTTAATGCAACGCCGTTAAAGTTTCGTTTTTGCACATAGCGCGATTTGTTGCTGTGCGACATTTTGTTGATAAGCTTTATTTGACAGTTTAACTGTTGTCATCTTTTCGCTAATGTCTTTCAACGATTAACCTTTGTTGACCTTCACGGCTTACACTATTTGGTGTTTTTTTTTATTTTAATGTGTTGGCATAATATTCAGCTTGTCATGGTTTAAGTGAGCCGTCCTTTCTCTTTCACACGCACTCTCTCATCACGTTTACTTCATTAAAAATGAGCTTTCACCAAAGCTTATTAGTATTGCATTTGTCTATCCAAGATCAGCTGTTTATTTAGTCTAACTGACCTTTATCGTTTCTTGACCTTAGCTTATAATCTAAATATAATGTCGGGCGGGTCGTCCAACGTATATACTCAGAAACTTTGGTTATTTTGGTGGGTCTGACCACCAGGATACTCATCCCACTATTGGGTTCGCTCCTGACACATTGAGCTACTTGCTGATAATGATATTGCTGATCTAGGCATGACCTTTGTTGCGCACTAACAGATAAGCTAAAAGTTGTGTTTGAGGCAATTAGATACGACTAAAGGTGACCTATATTTTGATTCTTTTAACGTTTTAAGTTAAAAGTATGCCCTGTACCTTTGCCATCTTACTGAACATAATGGAATTCATTCTTACAGTTTTAATCATTGTACCCTATAGCCATTTATTTAAGAGTATAAATATTTTAAAGTCAATAGCTTCTTTATCCAAATTGTTTTTTAATGCGCTTTAATGAATAGGTAGGTACGAAAGAATATCAATTAATTGAATTTTTTTAAATTTTAACATGCAACTTTAAAATGTTCAGGCAGTGAAAATCTGTTTAGGGAGTCCAAATAAAACTTTTTATTGCATTTGGTCGTTTGAAATAAATTTATATAAAATTGTGTTCTATCTCCGAAAAAAAGTGCCCAGACAGACGAACATGGCTTTAAAATATACTCTATGGGGTCTTTAAATTCCATGCTTTCTATTGCTACACACCAACTATTTTGTCACCAACAATATTTGTCTTACCCTTTGGGTGCAGATTATATAAAGAATAAGTAATTTACAAGTACTTTACTTTTGATACAGACAGAAAGAACTTGCGTATTATGGCACGTGAGGCTAGCGTGAAAAGTTCTAAAAATGGAGTGTTGAAAATTTGAATTTAAGAAACAGTACAATATACATTCATATGTGAATTAAAGACAAAATCAGAATCATTTGTATGTCGTGCAGTTTCAAGGTCTAGACAACCGGTTTTAAATTTGTTGTTCATCTTACCCATTGGATCAGATCAAGACATACTGTAATATTATATCGAAACAAAATTACTTATAAACATAGTACATAAGTATTTGCGGTAAACACATTTGGAAGTATGTGCTTGGTTTTGTGTATATCAAGTTTTGTTGAAGATACGAGCTATTTGTGTATGCCAATCAAGAAAGACGAGCCCCCTCTTTGGTGTAGAGTTGCCATAGCACAAGAACATTCTTGTGGCTTGCGGCTTTTGTTGGAGTTTTGCCAAAGATAAAAAAAGTACACAATTGCAAAAGATTGCGACTGTTTATTCAGTGTTTGTATACATAACTATATGTATAGGGTGAGAACGACTGCTTGGTCAAGTTCCAGAGACGCGTAGGTCGAAATTTGGGACGTTGTGAAATGTTTATAGGAACTCTATTGAACTCAAACAACAATAAGGTTGTTTTCAAAAGTTGCAAGCGCAGCTTCCATTTTCTATTTATGTGATATTCAGTTAAACAATGTTTTTAATTTTATGTATTTCTTTTTCATAGCCATCCCACATCATGTGCTTCGATCGCTGAAATATTATCAGTGCTGTTCTTTCAGCAAATGCGCTTAAACTTAAAGCATCCGCGTGATCCATCCAGCGATCGCTTAATCTTATCCAAGGGTCATGCTGCACCAATACTGTATGCCGCCTGGGCTGAGGCTGGCCTCTTTCCAGTGGAAGAGCTGCAAAATTTGCGTAAGATCGATAGCGATCTTGAAGGACATCCGACGCCGCGTCTTAATTTCATCGATGTGGGCACTGGCTCGTTGGGCCAGGGTGTGGCTGTCGGTGCTGGCATGGCCTATGTAGGCAAAAATTTTGACAAGGCCGATTATCGCACTTATGTGGTCGTTGGCGATGGCGAATCTGCTGAGGGCTCCATTTGGGAGTCGTTACACTTTGCTGGGCACTACCAGCTGGACAATTTGTGCGTGATTTTCGATGTGAATCGCTTAGGCCAGTCTGAGCCCACTTCACTACAGCACAAAATGGACGTTTACCGTGACCGCTTGGAGGCCTTTGGCTTCAATGCACTCGTTGTCGATGGTCACGATATTGATGAGCTCGTCAAAGCCCTTCATTGTGCCTCTAGCACCACTAAAAAGCCCACGGCGCTGATCTGCAAAACCTATAAGGGTAAAGGCTTCCCGAATATCGAGGATTTAGATAACTGGCATGGCAAGCCACTTGGAGATAAGGCCGACGAAGTTATCAAACATTTGAAGGGACTTATCGTCAATACAAATGTCAAGATGTCGCCCAAAAAGGTTTGCAAAACTACACAGGCGCCAGAAGTAGATATAAGCAACATTAAACTGTGCGAACCACCACAGTACAAGCTGGGGGATTCAGTTGCTACTCGTTTAGCTTATGGCACTGCGCTAGCTAAGATCGCTGCTGACAATGATCGCGTAATAGCTCTTGATGGTGACACTAAGAACTCTACCTTCTCGGACAAACTGCGTGCAGCATTTCCTGAACGCTACATTGAATGCTTCATTGCCGAACAAAACCTGGTGGGCGTGGCCATTGGTGCCGCCTGCCGTCGCCGGACTGTGCCATTTGTTTCCACTTTTGCCACGTTCTTCACTCGTGCTTTTGATCAAATACGTATGGGCGCAATCTCTCAGACTAACGTCAACTTTGTGGGCTCTCATTGTGGCTGCAGCATTGGCGAGGACGGTCCCTCGCAGATGGGTCTCGAGGACATTGCCTTGTTCCGCACTATACCTGGCAGCACTGTCTTTTATCCTTCGGATGCTGTGAGCACTGAACGTGCTGTCGAGCTGGCAGCCAATACCAAGGGCGTTTGCTACATTCGTACTTCACGTCCAAACACAAGCGTCATTTACAACAACGATGAGCCGTTTACAGTTGGACGCGGTAAAGTTGTGCGCCAGAAGCCATCAGATGAGGTTCTACTTATTGGCGCAGGCATTACACTTTATGAATGCCTTTCGGCTGCAGAGCAGCTGGAAAAGGAATGCATAACCGCCCGTGTTATCGATCCATTTACCGTAAAGCCACTGGACGTTGATTTGATTTTAGATCATGCCAAGCAATGCGGTGGACGAGTTGTTGTCGTTGAGGATCACTATCAGTAAGTACAATTATGTTTATAGTACGGATATTTTCATTTAATCTTGCTTCTCGTCACAGGCAAGGCGGTTTGGGAGAAGCTGTAATGAGTGTGCTTGCCGAGCATCGGAACTTTGTGGTGAAGCATCTTTTTGTGCCCACGGTGCCCCGCTCAGGCCCACCAGCTGTGCTTATTGACATGTTTGGCATCTCGGCGCGTCATGTTGTTGCCGCTGCCACAGCCATTTTGAAAAAGTAAGCCAGGGCGCAAAGACCACAGCTTACATTACTTAAGAACACCATCAAACCCCATTTCGACATTAAATTTGGTATACATTTTTAATGTATTGCTTATCTATATTTTAATCTTTGAAGGCTTAAACATGTAACCCAACTATGTGCTTTTTGAATAAATCTTTTTGATACATAGTATTTCCATACGTACATATATTTTTATTTATATATATTAACATGGTTTACTTTTAAATTTGTAACTAAATCAGTTTTATGTTCGTCGTTGCAATTAATGTCAGGTTTTTGACATTAGTCGCTCTAGTCGTAAAACTACGATGTTATTTGCGCGGGAATTTGAGACTAGGGCTGAAGCATTTGCGATGCGTATATACAAACCGATAACTTTGATAAGCATAATTTACATACATTGCGATATTTAATTAAAATTCTATTTTAGCAAGTCCAATATGGATATTTTTAAAAATGAAATAAAGCATAAAATAAGATATGTTTCTGAAATTATGAATCATAACTATTCTATACGGTTACCTATACTAAAGCATTGAAATAATAAAAACATCGCGTTTTATTTTGCCGATGTTATTTATTGACTGATCGATATTTGAGAAAACGGTGGCAACGCCACAAACTTACAGCTAACTTCTGGTTGAAATTAACCGGCGTCTGTATTTCATTTTGGCTTGGGTTTTATGTGTCAATGCAAGTAAATATTCAATAATGACAAGTGAAAGCGAAGAATATATTACAGGCGATGAGGATGATGTAGTAAGCAACTCTACAGGTATGTGGTTAATATATTTTACACAAATAAATGTGATAATTTCGTTTAATTTTGAAAGGACGCTCCAGTCGCTCAACACGTCGTAGTGGTGCCAGCAATGTAACAGTTGACGATACTGATTCTGAAGATGAGAGCTTCCATCCAGTGCAGAAGCGAAGGGCAAACCTTGCAGCAGCTCTTGAATCAGAAAGTGATGAAGATGAAATGGACCAGCGTGCCTTGTCGCCAATGACGCGCATGAGCATTACAGGTGTGCGTCCGCAAGATCTTAATTCTGATTCCAGTGAGATAGATTACAGTGATGAGGAGCAGCTTTCTCCTCCTAGTCGCAAAAGCACAGCGTCTAGACGCCAAAGCCGAGCATTTGAATTATCTGTGGCAGAAGAAGTAGATGAGACCTTTGTTGATATGGAGCAAGAAAATGCTGCACCGCATAATAGTACAGACAACAATCATAATGCACCTTCAACCCCGCGTTACACCACACAGTTTATTAATAACATTGAGAACACTCTGCACTCTACAATCGTTTCGTCGCCAAAGCATCACGATGACTCGTCCAGCAGTGATATACTTGTGTTAAGCAACAAAGAAACACCAATAGAAATCTCAAGCACAGATTCCGAAAACAGCTATAATAAGGAAAATATATCAGCACCGCCGTTTGTGCGCAAGTCAACATATTCGCCGCGCAGCAGTGCCGGTGCGCCAGCAGTTAAAGCTTCAAAAAATCTTGTGCAGCCAACTATTCAGGCAGGCTTCCAACGCACAGGCTCCTTGCCGGCTGGTCCGCGTCGCTCCAGAATCAAAAGCGAAGATGGGCAGTTGGTGTCAAAACAATTTTACCAAACAGAAGCAAGCAAACTGGTTGAACTGCGTTCCGAAATGAACGAGGCGCAGAAGCTGTTCGATAAAGTGGGCCACAAACTGCCGGACAAGGGTAGTCAAATAAAAAAGAAGATTGAGAGCATTCGTAATGAGATTGAAATAAAAATCAATTATCTGAACGGGCTGAAGGTGGAAGTGGACAACCAAGTGCCAGAGATAAAGGTGTCTCAACCCCGGGTCCCCAATACACGCCCAAGCGGCAATCGGATATCGGCGACGGAGTCACGCAAATCAGCGGGCGATGAGCTAGGCTGGGATGAGCTGTCAGAGGCTGTAAACCAAATTAAGCCTACCCATACGGGTACACAGGGATTGGCAACATTTAATACACAAAAAGCGCTAACTGTAGACCGTCTCAAGGTATGTAGTTTTTGTCATATTTCAAGTTTTCCTCTTTACAATATGTGATGAATCTGTGTAGAACGGATATCTGAAATACATATATTGTATATTCCATGATAGAGCAGTCAATTGGCACGAGTTACTGTGTATTGACTGTTGTCCTTGCGGATCGTGGGATGGTACAAGCATGCATTATTATGATTATAATAAGATAGCACACAAACTTAACTGACCAAATCTATAAATATAAAAAAAAAATTAGAACTTTTTTTTTCAACTGCCATTAATTATCAACACTTTACTTTCAGGACTTGCATGGCTCTTTAAAAGATTGTCCTGCCGAGAATGTGCTTGCCGAAGATCCACAGGGCCTAAAAGTAACATTAATGGATCATCAAAAGCATGCGCTTGCTTGGATGGATTGGCGTGAAGGGCAGAAACCACGTGGGGGCATTTTGGCCGATGATATGGGCTTAGGCAAGACGCTGACCATGATATCTGCGGTGCTAGCCTGTAAGAATCGTACGAAGGCTGGTGAAGGCGACGAATCCGAGGAAAGTAACAGTGAAGATGATAGCGAACCAAAACACAAAGGTGGCTGGACCTCCAAGGGTCGCAAAGACGGTGTGTATCCAGCGCCACATATTCCTAGGGCTACTATTAAATCTCTCAAATAAAAACATATTTTTCTTTTAGTTTACAAAGGCGGCACTTTGGTAGTTTGTCCTGCCAGCTTGATAGGCCAATGGGAAGGCGAAGTACAAACAAAGCTAGTACGCCATAAGCTAACTGTATGCGTCCATCATGGCAACAATAGAGAATCAAAGGCAAAGCATCTACGCACTTACGATATAGTCGTGACCACTTATAATATAGTTGCTAGGGAGCACAAAAGCAGTGGCGCCTTGTTTGGCGTAAAATGGAGGCGCATTATTTTGGATGAGGCGCATGTAGTGCGCAATCATAAGGCCCAGTCTTCAATGGCAGTGTGCGAGTTGCGTGGAAAATATCGTTGGGTGCTTACTGGTACGCCTATTCAAAACAAAGAAATGGATGTATATGCGTTGTTAAAGTTTTTACGTTGTACACCTTTCGATGATTTGACCACTTGGAAAAAGTGGATTGATAACAAGAGCGCCGGTGGTCAGCAGCGCTTAAACATGCTTATGAAGTCGATTATGTTGCGACGCACCAAAGCCCAATTACAAATAGATGGTAAGCTGAATAGTCTGCCAAATAAGGAGATTCGGCTTATTGAGGTTGCGTTGGACACTGATGAAATGAATGTTTACCAGAAAATTATGATCTATTCGCGTACGCTTTTTGCTCAGTTTCTTTTCCAGCGCGCCGAAAAGGATTCAGATATGAATTTTATTAACGACGCCAATAAGCCAACTAATAATCAAATAAAAGATCCCAATGGTGCTTACTATAAAATGCATGAAAAGTTTTCGCGTATGCATCATGGCAGCAAGGAGGTCAAATCACATGAAATACTTGTGCTTTTACTGCGTTTGCGTCAGATTTGCTGTCATCCAGGCTTAATTGATGCGGTAAGTTTACATTTTTGTAATAATTGTATTTGTAATTGTAGCTCAAGTGAACTATTTAGAAGGTGAACTATTTAGAAGAAGGTTTTTCACATAAGACAAATGTAATAATTGCTGCAAAATTGTAAGTTAGTTCAGAGGACAACCGCTATATAATAGTGTGGATAAGCAGTTGTACCCCATTTACGCAAATAAGTTACTTACTTACTTACTGTAGTCCTCTTCTCCTTGTGGAGCATATGGCAAATTAGTTAGTTACGTTAAACAACAATGTCTTGATATTGTAAACACTTGTCTCTGATAGATTTGGAAAATTTCTTTGAACCAAAGCATCGGATGCTATGGTTTACTCGAATAACATCAAAGCAGTATTGCTAAACGAATATAATACTATATATTTTATATAGTTGCCTTCTCCAGGTATGGGCGGGTCTTCCTCTTCTTCGGCTACCTTCTAATCATGTGCTAATCGCGCCAGTTCTTCCTGTAGAGAGTATGCCCATTCCAATCGCACTTAGGCTAGAAGATTTCTGATCTAATAGATCAGATGACTGCTATGGATCATTGTTAGAAATAATAGTTAGCCAGAAAATTTTGCATATTCTTTTTAGACATTTGTTGGTGAAGGCTTGAAGAGCATTTAGATCTCTGTAGCTTGTGCTCCATGTTTTACATCTATATAGCAACGTTGGTTAAACGTTGGTATAAAAAATTTGTATCTTCGTTTTTCTTGAGATATATGTAGATTTCCAGACGGAACTCAAGACTCCATATTTGCGCTTGGCGTCATTTCTTGACTCTCCTTTGATGTCTATGATACTTCCAAGAGGGCAGAAGCTAATTATATTGTTTTTGGTGCGCCTTGAATAAGGAATTGTTGCTCGCAGTTTATTCGTATTGTTTTGTTTCTTCTATGAACAATTTTAAGCATTTGGCATTCAAAAGATTTGAAGGTATGTCAAAGTTCCAGGAAAAAAAACAATCACTTATCTATCCTACCATTTAAAAAAATATTTTTTACAAATATTCAATTGCCGAAAAATAGTGATTTCAGATTCAGGTCTTTTTAAATAACTTTATTTAACTTTACCAAATAAATTTTTCCTGACGTTTGCTAACAAAACTTAATTAATGTTCTTAAAGATGTTAGAGGACGAGGAATCTTGCCTAGCCCGCGATGATGGTAGTGATCAGGACTGTCCAGAAATCGACTTACTGGCTCAACTAAATAAGCTCGCAATAACTAATGATACAACCACATCTTCACGTGGTTCGCGTGGTAGCGGCGGTCATGAGGAATCCAAAATCTCCAAAGCCTCGCAGAATGTCTTAAAGCGCAGTAATCCCGTTTTTAATCTTCGACGCCCTTCTACTAAAATGCAAAAAGTTATGGAAATTTTGAAGAAGAGCGTGTTACCCACCGGAGACAAGGCAATTATAGTATCCCAGTGGACGTCAGTGCTTGATTTGCTGCGCGATCATTTGGAGGAAGCAAAAATCAAGACTTTGTCTCTAAATGGCAGCATACCCGTCAAATTTCGCCAAGAGATTGTAAACGAATTTAACAATGCGCAGAGTTCCAAGCGCATACTCTTGTTGTCGCTTACCGCTGGCGGCGTAGGCCTTAATCTGATAGGTGCTAATCATTTGATGCTTATAGATTTGCATTGGAATCCACAGCTAGAGGCGCAGGCGCAGGATCGTATTTATAGAGTGGGTCAAAAAAAGGATGTAATCATTTACAAGTTTATGTGTCAGGATACTGTGGAACAACGAATCAAACAGCTGCAGGATCACAAACTAGAGCTGGCCAATGGCGTGCTTACAGGCACCAAAATCAGCACAAAACTCTCTATTGATGATCTCAAGGGTCTCTTTGGCTTGTAATAAGCATCGTTACTGCGCAAATATGCGGTTAAATAAAATTAATAACATTTTTGAATTATATACAGCATTTAATTTTTATTTTTGTTTAATTTTTTATTTGAGTTGATTTGATTTTGAAGTCTTAAAAAGCATTTTGAGTTATTTAATTTTATTTCCATAAAAACTAGGTTACTAAAATCCTCTACTTTCTGAAGCTTCCAAACACTTTTGATTATAACTCTAATGTAAATATAAACGTAAAAAAAAAAATTGAACTACTATATGAATAGCATAACGTTTTTGGTTGATGTTAAATGTACACAAAAATCTAAGTATATTTAAACTTAAATGAACTTAAGCTAAACAATTTTATTTTACCAGCAATGCCACTTTAAAATTTTCTAATTAATTCTCAGTTCTGAGTACTGGCCTGAAATCAAACTCAATGCTCTTTGTGCACAGCCCAAGAAATATAATGAAAATAAATACTTGAAACCATAATTTTATAGCTTAAATCTTTAACTATATATTTAAAATTTGTATATCGTTAAATTTTTCTAAATATATAAGTTCATACTTTGATTTATGTTTAACCATTTGGATTGATGTGCTAGTTGAGTGTCAAATATCTATGGAAAGTGCTTGTGTTAAAAGATGAAGCTTACGACTAGAACTTGTCTAAATATGTAAAATAGTTTTGTTCTTAAGCATTATTGTTAAATGTATATTTAGTGCATTTTTATGAAAAGATTTCTCACAATTGTGCTTTCAATTTGTTGTTACAATGTATAAGCCGAATTGCCGCATCCACATTTAAGTTCCGAGTAGAATGAATGCACTCAAAGCTACGTGTGACACATTCACGCGGACTCTTTGCATTGTTTTCTTAATTTATTCGCATTTATTTGAATCAATTTCAAATTTCTACAGTATTCACATATTTGAGTACAAATAAAAATTAATCCTCTTTTTTTATTTTTAAATATTTGGTTTTGAATGTCAATTGCATGACAAAAAAGAATAGGAACTCATTACGCGGTACCGCACATTGTTTAAGAAAATTAATATGATTTTTTAGTACGTGTCTGGAACTCTATTGTGTGATATCAATTTACTCAATATATTATAATTGAGATTGATTGGCAATCGGTGAAACTCAAAATTTGAGTGCACTCATGCAGAACTTTTGTTTCAATAAGCAGTTTTTAATTTTTTTTAATTATAAGCAACAATTTTAAAACATTTAATTTGATATTTTATTTAAGTTTAATCACAAATTTGCCTTTACCTTTAAATCGATATTAACTTGATTGAAATGCTTATAGTACATACAGTTTTTTTATGTTAATTGAATTGTTCGAAAGTTGCAAAAAAATTGAATTTTTAAACATTTTTATTTACAAAGATTTTGAGCTGTGAACAATTTTAGATTTAATTTATATTTCCATATACTTTATATAATTTCGAATAGTATCATTTAATTTAGTCAGTACAGCAGACAGTTTCAATATCAATGAGCTTTCTTTTTAACATTAAAGTTGCTGAGATCATTTTGAAAATTATTTATATATAATTTAACCCCATGCATCCTATTTTAGTAGCATTTCTAGCTTTTATTTTCTTTTGGATTAAATTAATAGTTTTATTTATTTTAAGTATTGTTGTTAAGATTTTTCATAGATAGGAGAACATTTTCAGGACTTGTTGTTGTATTTGTTTATGTGGCTTGCCATTTGAACTGGGATCCAAGCAGGTTCACTTCAATTTTTGGTGCTATTTCAATTATCGCTGTGGGAAATAAGAAAAACGAATATTTAAAATGTTGAAACATAAATTAAAGTCATTATTTAAAATCAAGAAATTTTTAACTGCAGCAATTTTTAAAATCTAAATACTAGGTTTACTCCTATGGAATAAGTATCGATTTCTGCCACTATTATCCCTGACTAATTAGATAAAAATTCAATATCCAAGCAAAAAAAAAAAGGAGAAACTACATAAAACAAATTTAATAGACGGGCGCAGTAAAAAATGCGCCCGTATGGATGCAATGTCCACGTCTGCTGGCCATCAATGTCTTTGCCATAAAAGCCATTAAAATCATTGTAATGTCAGTCAAAAGGCAAAAGACAACGAGCAATTTACCTGAGCTGTTCCCCTCCTGGGCAAGAACAAGGGTGAGCGCAGTATTGCAGCTCGTAAAAGCAAATTTTATTATAGCTATGAGTTGGATGCCTTCACCAAGCCAAAGGCAGTACCAAAGCTAAAGCCTGGTCCGGATCTGCGCGCTTGCGTTGGAATCCAGTCTGTACCATATGATGCTGTTGCTGCTTAGGCACACTGAAAGCTGCTGCAGCAGAAAATCCCTCGAAATGCCACAGTCTTTATATTTATATTGCGAAATGTGATTTTTATGATGCACTTTAAGCTACGCGGCTGGGATCTGGAAAGAGCAAGCTTAACTTGCCTTGGGAATGGGAATTGGCATTTCTAATTGTTGCAAGTTGTTGTGTAAGCAATACTACAAGTCGAAACATTGAAACCACTTGAAGACATTTTATACCCCATAAAAGTTCATAAAAAATGATGTGATGTAATCTAGACACTGGAATACACTGCATCATTATTTTTTTTTTTCCAAATACTTGAGTTGGGGGAATACAAATATATTATTAATCGATTTAGTTTTTAAATATATGTTTCTATAAAAATACAATTTTCTCAATTTTTGCTCAAACTTAAAGACCACTCCATACAAAGTACGAAAAATTTAAAAATTACGTTCAATTTGAATTTTCTACATTTGCAAACATTCACAATGGACTTTTTCAATTCGAAACCACAGGATGCCAAATTACTTCGGTAACTAAAAGTGTGCTGCAAGTTGTAACTATTATTGCAAAGTCGAATTTAAAAGATGGCATACCGTAAAGTCGGACGCAGACGACTTTGGGATACCCTGTACCACCACATTGCAATTAAATCCGATATATTGCTTAAGAACTCCAAAAGATATTTTATTTGCCAAATGTGGTTACGATATCTTCAAAAACAAATGAAACACAACGAATTTTGTGGAAATAATGTTTTTTTGACCGATCTGTCCTATGGGAGCTATATGATATAGCCAACCGATTTTTATCAAATTGAGTACAGTGATTGGGAACTCTAAAGAACTTACGAGTCCCAATTTTGGTTACGATATCTTCATAAACAAACGAATTATTTATCTAAAAAAAAAAATGTTTCCAGGTCCTCTGAAACACCCCTATGGGTGGTTATCAACATCAAAAATATAAAATAAACTTGTCTCCCCCGACATAATAACGCATCTAATCTGAAAATTAGGGGGTGTGTAAGGTAAAGTGGTCAAGCAATCCTTAGTAAGTCATACTCACTACGAATAAGCATAAGGCAACGCGTTTTTCCACGATCCTTAATAAAGTCATCTCTAGCCGACTCGAACGCCCTGCGGACCCCCTTGCTTGCTAGAACCTCCCCGTGGTGTTCGTGTAAACGAAGTGGTAGCGAATTCAAGCGACGATTTCAAAGGTTAGAACTTCAGACCATTAGGCTAGTAACCCGGCCGCAAAACAACACATACTCAAGAAACGGAAATTTCCGTCCTATGCCCCTTTCCGCCCTATGCTCCTACTAGGGGTGACTACTCGTAAATGTAAAATTAAGCTCTGCAGTAGTCTAGGAATACATATATATAATCTGAAAATTTGGTTATTCTAGCTCTTACCATCTCTGAGATCTAGGCGTTCATACAGACAGACAGACGGGCAGACGGATATGGGTATATCGACATCTCTAGTCACCCTGATCATAGTTTAGGTAACTTTGGTGGGGTCTCCGATGTCTCCTTCCGTATATTACATACATTTTCGGCTTGCACAAACTTAATATACCCTTTGTACCATACTGTACAGGGTATACAAATTTATGTAGCATACTTTTTTTTATGTTCGCCTGGTAATGTAAGACCAAACTGGCAGTTATGGTTATTCGAAACTAACCACAGCTTAACGGAAATTTTTAACAAAATTTGAATTCAACGGTCAGGTCAGTTCAGAATTTAAATTTTAAACAAAAGCCACTTGCTGGCCTCTCAGTTCGCCTGGTGATGTAAAACCAAACTTGCAGCTATGATTATTCGAAACTAACCACAGTTGTGAAGTCCAAGATAACTCCAGCATTTAAATTTTGAACATAGCCACTTATTTTTTGATAAAAAGAATTTAAATTCTTTCTTTGGGTTGATGTTGATAGCGAAAAGTCAAATAAAATGTGAATTGTTACCAGCGTCTACTAATCTGATTAATACAATAAATAAAACTGTCAGAATGCCACATTCATTTATTTAACAAATAATAAACTTTTAATTTTAAGACCATATTTGTAGAGGCCACCACCATTGATTAACCTCCTGTTCCAGGTTCCGGCAAATATTTATCTAATGAACTTATTTTATTTCACACAAATAAATAGAAGTTATAAGAACATAAATAATTCCAAGGTTTTTCCAATTTTCCTAGCATTATAAAAATTCTATTATTTGAAATGAATTTTTAAGTATGACCCAATTCTGTAAATCATATAATAGGAAAAAAAAACCCCAAAGGAAATTAAAAAAGAATTGAATTAAACTTATATTCTGTCACGACTTATTCGTCTTTTATTGCAGAAATCCACAATACTTTTGACCCTATGTATATCGGGTATATAAAAAAATTCGTTCTCAGCTGCCATATAAATATAAATCTTCAGCAAGAAATGCCATGATTATTATACTATGTGATTTGTATTTTTTATTTGTTATTTTTTGGCTGCCACGACTTTTTATGATCGTTACGAATTTTCCAATGAAAAAAGTAGCAAAAGTGCTCGACACGCCATATATACAAAATATTGTTTATTTTTTAATAATGCGTGTCCACTAACAACAAAACGGCATACAAAACGCAACGTTGCGCGGCATCATAAAAAAACCCTCAAAACTCTCAAGTCGCAACTTGCAACACGCAAAAGGCATATGTATATATAGTCGTATGAAAAACGAAAAGATATAATAAACACAAACAGAAATCAGACCCAGTGACCAAGGGCTGAGAGCAGAAAGGGATCTCTGTGGCAGTGGCATGGGGCAAGGCATACAGGGCAAACGCGAAAATTGAGCAGCGTAAGCTGAAACTTCGAAACTTGCTCACAAAACTATAACATTTTTATTTTTATGGCTAGCATTGCATTTATTATGGTTGCCTCTTGAAGACGACGACGACGACGACGACGGAGTTGGGATGAACGTCTTGGTCATGGCGGCCAACGTTGATGACGACGACATACTCGTCGTCGTGCACGGCTCAGCCGTTGAAAGAAACCTTCTTATAAGTTATACACTCAACGGCAGCATTAAAAACAAATATACATTTGTACATACATACATATATATAAATAAATATTTTTAGGGGATTTGTTGTTTGTATATATGTATATATTTTTTTTTAATGGCGACGTCGTCTACGAGTCAGCGGAAATTAGAAAACAACGGAAATTGTTTAACAACAACAGCAATACAAATGCGAATTATACAATATAGTATTATATAGTACCTATATACCAATAATAAAAAAAAATATATACATTGATGTGAGAGCTTGTATGATTATTGTTTACTACAATTGAACATTGGAACTGCCTATTTGGCATAAATAACTTTGTAGCCAGATCGTGCAATCACCAGCATTGCGTTCGTGATCAAATAAACACTCACGAAATTAAGGAAAGAGCTGCGTTATGATTGAAGGGTTGTTGTTGGACAGTTCAAACATGATGATGTGCTTGATGATGTTACGCATCATTTCAGTTGTGTGGCAGATACAAGAACATCACATTTTACATGAAATCTTAAGAATTGGGCTACGAATTGATCTGCCATGGACTATAACTCCCTGGATCTCTTCCCTGCCGAAAAAACTGCATTTTATTCAATTTTTCCATTGTGAATTTAAACATAACATTTTGCAGTAGCGTATAGCGCAGCTAGACTTTGGAAACTCAAACTTCGCAGGCCATCAACTTTAGGTCACACCTAGATGCAGGGCCGTAGAGAGAAAAACCGGGCCCGGAGGAAATATACCGGCACCTCTATTACACCTTTAGTTTGAATCATTACACCGGGCCAGTGAGAAAACTCCGTGCCCGCGGGGCATTTCACCCTCTCTCGACGGGCCTGCCTAAATGTTACTGGAAGTGGCAAAAAAAAATTGTGATCAAAGGAAGTAAAAAGTTTTACTAAAAACTGTATCACAGCTCAGAAATGGAACGACAATTTTGGAATATTTTTTTCCCAGGGAAAAATAGAACGCAAAGTTAACGCGGATAGATAAAGGAGCTGGTATCCGACAAAACTCTTATACTGCTTTCCGAACTGGCAGAGAGCAAGAGATGGGCAAAATTTAAAAAGAACACAAAAAAAATCCAATCGCCTTCGGGTATCGTCTAGTTGTCCCATCTCTATAGCTATCTTTCTGCGGACGAGTGCGCAAAATGCTTCGCATTAGAAGGACCAAGGCAGAACCACAATAGTACATGGGATGGGCCCCCCACATATGACCGGGTCCTTGGGTCTTCAGCCCCGACTGGTGCGCCTTTTGAAGTCCCTCTGCGCGTCTCTCTCCGAGTACAAGCCAGGGAGACTTTAACCTTGGGTATATAGTTAGTAATCCAAACGGGCTCTGCTTCAAGGCAACGAATTCGTACGTAGCTGCAGCAAAGAGGAAAACCTAGAAAGGTCAATAACAATAACTTTGTGACTGCTATGCATCTCTTATGAAGCCCAGCTTTCTTGTCTGTTTGACAAGTTTTATACTAGGGCAGTGGTGGGCGGTCTCTCAATTTACATAACTCGCGAGGATAGGGCATCTAAATCTGCCGCAGCACAATCGGCACACGCACTGTCCAAGTATGTGAAATCTCTCTCTCGTTTATGTTTAATTGCGGTTCTTGCTCTCTCGTGCGCTTTTACTTACTGCGCTGCTTACTCACACAAAGAAATGTTTGTTTGTATGAGTTTTGCCTTCCACTGCACTAGGGGATGTAACTCTAGACTTCACAAAATGATACCAGAAGGAATCCATGCGAACTTTCCACAAGGGAATCTCACTTCATAGATTTCACAAGATGATATCAGAAGGGATCCACACCGATTTATGCTACCATCAGAAAAAACCAAGCCAAAACAAAACTTATTCACTTCACGTCAAGTCAACAGAGAAAAATTTTAAATACTGAGTAGGCTAGAAATTTCATTCCTTGACATCTTAAAAATACGGACTAAATTTAATTTTCATCAGTTGCTTGTAATTTGTAGACATATTTGGTCGCTCGGTACAGTAAAGTTTATCCAACTGCAAAAAATAATATTTCTTTAATATGGCGCATAAAATTGAAATGAGCCTGGATGATATTATCAAGGCAAATGGAACCCAAAAGAAAAAATCTATACCTGTTCGCAGTGGAGCATATGGTACTGGTAGAGCTGGCCGGAAGCACGCAAAAGCCTGTGCTAAGAATCGCCGTGGCGATTATATTTACGATGGTCCCAAACGTACGACTGTGCCGACATCTTTGTTCGTATGCAATTTGGATTATGCAGTAACAGATGCAGATATAAAGAAGCTGTTCAAAGAGTTCGGCCCGATGAGAAAGGCAGCTATACATTACAATAGCTCCGGGCGTTCACTCGGAACTGCAGTAATTATATTTGAGCGACGTTGTGATGCTTTGGAGGCAATTAAAAAATACCACGGTGTGACATTGGATGGTCGCCCTATGAACATTCGACTTGCCTTTGCCGACCGATCTCAACTTGCTATTGATTCGAAAGGACGCTCTGGCGCTGTGGCTTCATCTTTCAAGCGTGGTGGTCGCGGTGGTTTGAAGCGTTTAGGTGGAAGACTAAAAGCAGCTTCTTTCCGTGGACAAAAAGTGGCCTCAAATGCTGAAGAGCTCGATGCCGAACTAGATTACTACATGAATGATTTCAATAAATAAAGCAATAAACGTAAAGCAAATAAAGTATGTAGTTTTGTTAAAGGAGGAGGAGAGTCCCTTGAGTCGAAGCCTACTCCATCAACAACATAGGTAAAACCGAGATAAGTCGATTATAATATCATTGTAATGTGGAGTCATGAAACCGATATTCATATTTTCTGTTCATAATCCCATTTTTTTATTCGAAGTCTTATACAAATAGTGGACTCGGCAACGCCTTATGCAATCTATAACTTTATTTATTGAATTTTCCTGAGTTATAAGTGTTTAGGTATCATGTTTCCTAGCAGTCCTATAGCAGTCTTAAATCAGTGCACCACTGTTGTCTACCTTGTATCCATTTTCAATAAAAATGCATTGCAAAAGGCAGTCTTTGAAAAAAAATGCCAATATAGTTTGCTCTATTATGCTATTAGGTATTTGAGCTTATACATAAATTTATGTACAAAAAGGAATATTAGGCTTCAGTTTATAAAAAAATAGTGTCTAAAATTGATAAATTATTGGCTTAAGTTTTCATCCGATCTGGAAGAGCTATGCACCACACATCACGATATATTGAGGAATAACTGAAAAAAGTGCCCAAAAACATGTTTTTGGAAAATATCTCGAAAACGGTGCTTAAGAAAAAAAAGGTAGTCATTTTCGTGTTTCTCGAACCAAAATTACCCTAAAAAAAACTTTTTTACGAAGGTTCATTTTTCGTGTAAACTAGTGTAATATAAAGGGAAATATCGACAAAAAATTAGTTTTCCGGAGCACGCAAAAACGAATCCGAATAAATTTGTTCAGTTTGGATTTTTCGTTTTCTGAAGCACGGCTGACTTTTTCCACTTTGGTTGCCTGTAACTTCGATAATTTTTACTTAATCTGTACATATTATATACCACTGAAAAGAGCACATCAATACCTTTCGATCTACTCGTCTTTTATATCGATACAAAATTGTTAACGAGATATTGAGGAATAACTGAAAAAGTGCCCAAAAACCCAAATTACCTTAAAAAACGCTTTTTTAGGAAGGTTAATTTTTCGTGTAAAATAGTGTTATTTACTTAATTTAATAAAAGATTCTGGACTTAAACGAAAGAAGCTTTTTGCATGCAATAAAGTATGAGAGCATCTACTATGAATGAGTAAGTGCGAATTCAGTAAATATTCCACCCGGGCACGAATATCTTTAAGGGTATTTTAAAAGCTTAACAAATTAGAAAGTCTCACTTAATTCAAAAACATTTATTTTTCCATATATGGATTATGTAATTTTTTTATCACAAAGTACATAATCTATGTTGTTCAACTTGTCAAATAGAAATTCATGTGCTCAGGGCACGTCGAAGTTACTACATTGCCCTATATTTGTTTTAAAAGAAAAGATACGATTACGGTTTCGCGCCATACAATTATGAGAAGTTAGTTCAATGGAATTTAGTGATTTGTCTTTTGTAAACGAAGTAACATCCCTATCGTAGGTTTTTTTACATTTTGAAAATAATTGGGGGCTACGGATTGCTTATCCTCGAATTAACATAAAAATATGATAATAAAAATTTTGGCAATGTAGCCTTTGGATCTATGAACAAAGATAGTGGGCCTAGCCCTATTTTGAAGTGCCACATGGAGTTAACGTAGCCATCGGTAGCCCGATGGTCGGTGGTTCGAATCCCCGCAATAGCACTGGTACTTTTGCCTAGCACTGGCATCGCTACCTCAAAGACGCTATTTGCCAAAGAAAATCTCTGTTAATTCAAGACACCGCCGTTCGGATTCGGCTATAAACTGTAGGTCCCTGTTCTCTTCGAACAGTTATTAATAGAGATCCCATGCTCCGCCCAGGGGCGACTGACAAAATAGTCAGTCAGGGAATTATTATTATTAATATGGAGTTAACAGAAATATATCCCTCAAACATTTAAGTTATTTTAGCTGGAATACCTAATAAAAATAAGTTTTTGGGCCACGGAACGGTCAGATCACCCAAAAGAGTTCGTGAAACCAAAAATCGTTGAGAAAATCCATGGAATGGTACTGGAGGGTTAAAGTGCGTGAAGTGGCTCTTGGTAAAATTTTACCATCATAATCTTTATATCTGGCCCCTAGCGACTATTTTCTGTTGAATGAATGTTCAAAAGAGGGCAAGTAAATTTGAAAAACGTTAGAGTAAATGTAAGTTAAGAAACAATTACTTTATCAGCTTTTGACAAGAGGGAAAGAAAAATCGAATAAGTTTTAATTTTTTTGAAATTGGTACTGTTTACACATTCTCTGTGAAACAATTTTAAGGAAAGATCTAGCTTATTACTTATCAATAGGATATTTGAATATTTGAGAGCTATGGTCTCTCTTATATTTATTTTTTGGTATTTATTTTACAAATTTGAAATTTAAATGGTTGAGAAAGTGTTAATTGTGACCAAACCAAAAGTTGCATAAAGCTCATGGATTTTATTTAGGCCCCTACTTTTTATTTTAATTATTATTATTTTTTTTTTTTGTAATATGTATTTGTTTTTTATTGGCAATCAACCGATACAAATTTGGTTATAATCCAATATTGATGACAAATTATTAATGTTATCTTTGCTTGTCTCATCATTATGTATGCGAACGTGCTAGTCTGATTATGATAAGCATTTACTTCTTCAGCATGATTTTAATAGCATGCAATTTAAGAAAAAAAAAGAGGCATCAAATCCGGTGACTGAGAGCGCCACACGGTGATGATTCCGGGAACTTTTTGATCAAGGTGGTAGTTCCGCATTTGGCTATCTTCTCTATAGACTTTCTTAGAACTCACCCTGAGTGTTTTTGACCTTTTCTGTTTGGTCATAAAATTTAATTTGATTCCATATTTGCAACATTATAAATAAAGAGGGGCTCTCGCGTTTATGAAGCGTTGGTCTCAGGATTTGAACGACCCTTATACAAGCAAACTTCTTTATACTTTTCTTGTCCGCCCAATTCTGGAATACTGTTCTTGCGTTTGGAGCCCTCAGTACCGTCTTTATCAGGAAAATAATGAATCGGTGCAAAAGCAATGCTTTCTTTTTATACTTCGTGGCTTAAATATCCGGCTGTGACCTTATTCTGGCAGACTTTGCTTTATAAAGTTGCCTTCCTTAAACAACCGTAGAACATGCCACGGCATGCTATTATTGCATAACTGCTACTAGGTCTTGTAGATTTCATCGAAGTTCTTGATAAAGTTATTTTTACAGTGCCTTCTAGAGTGACTCTAAATTTGCTTTACATGATACTTTCCGTGTTCTTCCAAGTTCGTTAATTTTCATTGCTTTACGAATTTGAGAACCTACGAATATTCCTTACTTAACATTCAGCTTGCTTAATTTGAGGAACTCGTATTCTAAATGATCGATTGAAACATCGTTTTCATTTTTTTTAATCACTTTAAGCATCTTTTTGTCAACGTAAGCACCATTATAAACAAAAATTCGTTTATTTTTGGTGAAATCTTGAGATTTCGTGTACCCATGGTGATTCATTGGACTGCTGACTTTCAATGTGCTGATCGAATTTCATGAAAAATGGCTTATTTGAAAGCTAATAATTACTACTATATGCTACATAATAGTGCAAAATATAGAAGAATGAACCACTTTTCACAGATAAAAAAAATCATTTCAGGTTTTTGGGCACTCATTTTTAACTGTAGTTTTTTCTTAAGATTACAAATTTTTGTGATTGGGGGCATTTTGGAAAGGTAGTTATTATACTTTTGAGAAAAACATAAAAATAATGCAAAAATTCGAATTAGTAGTGCAAAAATTCATTTTTATAATCTAAGTTCAACTAAATAAATAAATTTTTAGCAATAATAGGTGATTACATAAAATTTATTAAGAAAATCAAAGCATTATTAAATTTTTTTTAAAAATTTTAATTAAAACATTGTAAGTCAGAAGTTTTGATTTCGAATTAAATTGGTTATGACAATTCAAATGGTTTGTACTCCTTTCTGTTATAAAACAAGAATGAAAGAAAGTTGTTAATAAAAATTTTGGTTTTTAACAGTCCGAGTGAATGTAATTGGACATTTTTTGAATACAAATTTTTGTTGTAACGGGTGGTCCATCTAGTGTTTGGAATTTGAACTATCAATTATTTGACTTTTAAAAAGTCAAATGTCATTCGGCAAGTGACAGATAGTAAAAACCTTGACATTTACGAAATGGGACGCTAAAAACTTATTTCCAAAGTGGTGAGTCTTCTACTCAAACTGTGAGAAATTTGAAAAAAAAATTTTGGCAAAAAAACCTTCCAAAAACTCAATTTTTGGATCACATTGTGAAGCGTGTTCGTTCATCTGGTGCACAGAAAACCCTCACGTCGTTGTAGAGAAGCCAATGCACCCACAACGAATGACTGTTTGGTGCGGATTCTGGTCTGGTGGCATCATCGGCCCATTTTTCTTCGAAAATGAAGAAGGAGCCGCCGTAACTGTCAATGGTGATCGCTATCGCGCAATGTTATCTAATTTTTTCTTCGAGCAAATTGAAGAGGAAGATTTGGACGGTGTTTGGTTCCAACAAGATGGCCGAAACAATCGAAAATGTACTCAAAAATTGGGTGGATCGAATTGGCTTGTCATGAAACAACCTTTCCAATATAAGTTCAACCATTGAAAAATATTTAGCCTTTTTTTTATAGCATAATGAAAATCCAAATTTTAAATCGACCACCCTTTAGCAGATCATCAAGGTAAAATATTTTTCATTTTAGTTTTAATAATTATGGATTATTTCTCAGTTTTACGGCTTACTATACTAGTTGCATATGTACTGTGTTTTAGCAAATTCCCACTGTTCCCCTTCCGTCAACAAACTTGTTGAAAAATAAATCGATAATTTTTCGAAAAAAAATGCAATATTTGAATTTGGTCTTCAACTTGAGTAGGTACTGTAAAATGGACATACTCGTACTCCAACTGCTGGCTGCAACGCGCAATGTTTGGAAAAAAATAAAAACTAAATTTACTTTTATTTTTATTTGCTTACAGAAGGTGCGCAAAAATTTCCTTTTATGATTTTCGAACTGCGACAGGGAAAAACTATGAACAGAATGGAAACAAAATATCGTAAAATGAAAACTTATATGCATTTATTGCCATTTTGGCTGCCATTTCCAGGCAATGCTCGACGGGAACAACGACGACGACAACGACGATGGCGACAACAAAAGCTGACAAGAAGCTGCGGCGTTTGGCAAGGAATTGAAGTGCCATTTTGAAGGATACTCGTACTTTTGTTTCCTGTGCTGCACTAGCTGTCGCACCCTTCCCCCTCGTAGCTCACTTATGAAACAAATGAAATGCTTTGCAGCTAGCTGTGCTGCTCGTAAAAGTTTTGTATATATATATATGTATGTATATAGCAAGAAGTTCGTATTGTTTGCCACTTTTTATTACTTTACATTTGCACTTGAATAATTGTTGATTTACACTTGGCTTCTGATGCAGTATTCCTGAAAATAGAACGTATACCAGCTTTTGTCAGGAGCTGGCCGTAATTCACTTGAATTTTGTACGCCATGTTATGCCAATCAGGATACGTGTCAAATCTGCGGCTTTGGCTACCACAGGCAAGTTAAATGAACTCTCTGATAATTTCAAAAATAAAATAAAAAACAAAATCATTTTATGCGCACAAAAAAACGTGCAAAGTTCTGTCTACACCTCCTACAGACTTTGTAGTTTCGAACGTATCTGCTACACTATAGTGCTCATAGTCGTGTGGCATATAGCCACAGTCAAGTCTGTCGAATTTAATTACCCAAAAGTGAGTCTCTTCTCTCATATGCTTAGGCTTAGGGGCAGATGCCACAATGCCTTGGCATTTAGAATTGCATACAATATAAAAAATGATTTTCACGCAACTCTCGTATACGCGCTCCGGTTTTATGATGCACTCGTAAAAGGCATCGTAAGCGCTTTGATGCCCAGGAGTGGAGTTTTTAATGTGGCAAAAAGGCACAAACAATCAAGCACACTGGCGTTGGTCGTGTTGGCAAATGCTAGACAAGATTTAGATGCTGTTTCATAAGAGTTTTTGCAAATATTTTATTACCTTGCCACAGTACAGACATTGAAATATGCATTTCGAAGTGGTCGACTGGGTGGTGGTTGTTTGACTGGGTGTCTCTGATGCTGAGACTGGCCAGACTAGCGGTGGGACATACGGCAGGCCTGACTACACTCCGCTGGCCCTTTTGTGGAGCAACCACAACTTTGGGGCATCGTAAAATTTTGCGAGTGGAAGTTTTAATGTGTGCATTTGAAGGCAACATTATGATCTTAACTCTTTCTGCACTCTTATTGTTTTATATTACGAGCAAAAACGAGAAGCAGGTACATTGACTTCGAGGCAAAGTTTGCAATGAAGTAACATCCACCCATAGATCCATTTAAGCAACTGATGAGGGACGACAATATGGTGATACTTAAATGAATTATCTATGTAGTGGTATAAGTAAAATCAGCTATACACCTTAAAATAGATAGCAGCTTGAGTGCACTTTGATAACCTGTACTACAAATGAGTCATGCAGGCAGTGTACTACAAATGTGACTACAGCAGCTTACTCACTGTACAGTGAAAAAATTTCCAAAATTGTTACGATATCTTTATAAATAAAAGAATTATGTCCTTCAACTTTTGGTTTTTGTTGAGGGCTACATAAAACCCCTACAGAGCAATATTAAGTCGATATCGAAAAAATAAAATAAACTTCTTTATCGTGACATAATAAGGCAACTTACTCGACAGTTTGATTTTCTAGCTGAGATCTATACGTTCATACGGTCTCACAAACAGACAGACGTACAGTTGCACACATCTTATAAAATTTTGGTGGGGTTCTCCGACATACATTTTCGCCTGCGCAAAAGAAAATAAATATACCCTTTGTACATTAAAGTAAAGGGTATACAAAGTTTTGAGAGCGCGCGAGCTATGAACGAGTGGCCTATACGACTTTCACATTAAATGCCGCAAACATGATAGCATAATTACTCTCTTTGCCAAATTTGACGCACCAGCTTACTCTCTCACATTTAATTTTTACTATTCCAATAATTTTATTTGCTATTCCTAAATAAGTTAGAAAGAGACAGCTATAGTATATTTGAGTAGAGTAAATTTGAGTAACGCTTATTACTGCACAGTAAGTGAAGTTAGAAATGAATGCAGTCATGCAGACCTCTATTGTCTATAAAATCTGCGTTTTCCCAAATGTATATGCACGCTTAGCGTTAAGAGAAGCTTTTTTATCCTGGACTGTGACTAGAAAAGAATAATTTTATATATAAATAGTGCTTTTTACACATCATAATTTATAAAAATGATCTAAAAAATGAGGCAGTTGCTCAAACACAAGTTCAAAGCAGTCTTGGAAACTCAGGAGCACCACACTCGCAGATATTCCGCCTACTCACGTATCATTCGTATTTTACAAGTACACATCAATTCGATTAGTTTTCTAAGACGACAACATATTCGAAATATTAGCAAACACTAAAGACCGATTTGTTATATTACAAACTCAAATTTTATACATAATGCTGTTTCCAAATTCGGATTTAACCCACATGTCTTCAATTCAACAAATGGAAAACTAAAGAAAATTGGTAAAGAATACACAAACTTTTTATTATGAATATTTTGTTATTTTTGCTTTTTTCATTATAAACAGCATTTTCGGTTCTTTGTTAAGAATCCATGCCAAAAAGGGAGGGCCGTTAAAGAAACTGAGTAAGGCAATTGAAAGACTGTGTGAATTTAGTAGCTATATTTTAGATGCAAACTTGCTTGGCTCTACTTACATGAAATAAGATGCGAATAGAAACGAGTCATAAGAAAACAAAAGCGAAATTCTAACTGCTGGTGGCGCCACTTGAGTTTTAATTAAAGAAAATGGCTGACTGTCGAGAGAGAGGCAACAAAATATTTAAACGTAGCATTGCAAATAAAATGAAAATATAAACAAAAATGCCCGAATGGAAATTTAACACTTGCATCAAAATTAAACAGCAAGAATAACAACAAAAAACAACTAAAAAGGACGACAACAAAAAGCAGCAGCAAAAATGTCAGCATAAAAGAGAGTGGAAGGACGAACGAGTTGTATTAAAATAGAGCGCAGAATATAAAGAGCGGAGGAAGAGATGCAGAATGGAATTGTTACTCGCAGCCATTGTGCTCTACTTAGCTGTTGTTGTTGCACTTACGAGGGCAGGCTAAAAAGTAATCGGCATGGCAACCATTTCGTTGAATTTTTTATCAAAGCTATTTTTTATTAGCTGATTGTTGTCAAAGAATTAATTAACTGTGTAATTCTGTGCAGCTTTGACGAAAGTTTGTGGAGAATGTTTGCAAGAATTAAAATAGATTTAACATCGTGCGTTCATTTAATTTCCGTTTTTAAAAGAGAAAAGAAATTAAAAAGTTACCACTCCAGATTTAGTTGACAAAGTCCAATACTACAGTAAACAATGAGTTTAAGGCTTACTGGCTAAACGTTTAAGGCATTTTTTGGAAGCCTGATTTTCGGTTTTAAACTTAGAAGAGGGTTCCAAGCAATTCCTCAAAGATTTAGTTATTGATTGACGTTATTTTTGAGCCTTTATTTACTGTACTACAGTAATATATTATATTATATATAATATATAGATATAGATATATTAATAATATATAAGGGAGCTGCCTGTTGGATAGCGATTGCCCATGGCCGACAAAAAACTTGTTTTGGATTAGTTGCGCCATGTCGTACCTGTGGATGAAACTTGGATCGACGAAAACAGACCAGAAAAGCTTTCAAGGCAGAGAATTACTTCTGAGAATCGTTTTTCTTTGGGATGCTTGTGATATTATTTGTGTTGTCCAACTAGTACAGGGCAGTCCCAAAATAGGGAATACAAATTATTTGGACTGAAAAAAAAAGTCGCAAATATGAAAGAAAAAAGTTATTTTTGCCAGAGAAGTGGTTTTGCGCAACAGAGCTAAGGCCCCATGCAAAATGCTAAGTATTGAACTGCGAAGTGGTTCCCCATTGATTATATTCTCTAAATTTGGCAACTTATGACTATTATTTTTCGCTGCATTTAAAAAAATGGATGGGTTGAAACAGTATTTATGCAAATGATATAGTCGAGGCGAATGCAGATTTAGAAGCTTGACAGATGATAACTAGACTAAAGTATAGCTACCACCACGGTGAACAGAAAGCTGAAGTCTGCAGACAACAAAGTTAGTAGATAAAATTTCTTGGTTGGAGACTGAAGAATTTAATCACTACTCTGAAAAGGTAAGAAAAACAGAAGATTTCCAATATTTCAAAATTAATAGAGAAACAAAATCCTATTAGTTTTACAAAATGAATGAGAAACAACTGCAGTGGATGGGACAACAAACGGCAAATATACAGGCGGATGGATCGCTTATTATATCAAGGCATCTATAAGGACGTATGTTTTGAATGAAAAAATTACACGCGGCTGCGAGAATTTTCATTGCACTAGCACTATAGCAAATATCTACCTATATAAGATGCTATATTTTGTTTTTTTTAGAAACACTTTTTATTCAAAGCCAACTACTTTTTAGCCTACCCTTGCATCGAAGGGAGAGAACAAGGAATTGTTATTCGCATTCATTTTACTCGTTGTTGTTGTTGCTGGCTGGCAAGTGCACGTTGCAGCCATAAGGCAAAATGATGAAAAAGGCATTGCATACTTTCGTGCGCAGCCGGAAATGCAGCCAAACAGGAAATGAAAAGAAAGAAAAACACTGGAAAAAAACAACTTAAACTGTTAACATAAAACTATACAACGAAATTGATTTGATTAAAAGCAAAGCGCCTGCCTGGCATGCCAAATGAGGCGCAATGTGCCTCAATCCCAAAAATTAAGTAACCGCCACGTGTTCCGCCCCATATAAGCATTGTTTAACCCTTTCACATACTGATTGCTACTTACACAAAGAGCGCAGCTGCAGCTGCTGCTGCCGCTGCTGCGGCAGCAACATTACGATACTGCTACGTGGCAGCTGCAGCTGCAGCAACAGCGGCCGCTGACGTGGAGCTGACCACCACGCTGCTGGGCAGCAAGTGCGCCGCTGCTGCTGCAGCATGTTGCGCTGCAGCATGATGATATGTTGCTGTGGCTGCCGCCGCTGCCAGGCTGCTGCTGTGCGCCAACGGCGGCTGCGGCGTGGGCGTGCCACTACGTGAGCGCTGTCGACTGGGCGTTGTGGTTACACTGTTGTTCAGTGTGGTGGAGGCCGCGGCACTCTGGTTAACCGTGGGCGTGGACGCATTGGGTGATGCGGAGTTGACCGTGCCTGTGCTGCTGGACGGACGTGAGGGCTGCTTGCCTGTCGTTGGACATCCGGCCGTTGTGGCTGTTGGCGTATGCGGACTGGGTGGCGTGCGACTTAGCGCCAGCGGCTCCGGCGTGGGTGGACGTATTTGAGTTAGCGGATAATGATTAAAATGTGGGCCATAGCGACCTTGCTCCATGGTCGGATACGTCAGGTACACTGGCGCGCCATTGCCGAGTGATATAGGTGTGTAGTAGTGATAATACACTTGCGCTACAAAACGGTTTATTTCTACACTCGCTGTGAATTGAAAAAAACAGAATATTAGTGCTTAGTTACTGGTACGGGCGCTAGATGGCGCTTGTTTCGTTTATGCATAAAATGTTATACCTTGGACTTAGACATAGATGTAGCATAGTTAGCTACTCTAAAAAACAAAGCTTTATAAGCGATTTGTTTTTGAAAGGCGTTTTGATTTGAATTTTTTGTGTTTCAGTTTTTTTTAAAGAAATATATATTTTTTTAGATTTGTATTATTTTTGCATTAGCTGTTTTTCACTTTTGTTAAAAAAAAAATATTTTACTATTAGTTGTTATTTTATTATTATAAATTATTATTAGTTCCGTTTTAATATTTATACACAGGTGTAAGCTTTCATTAAAAAAAATATATTTTTATTAAACGCTTTAGTTTATTGGTTATTGTGGTTTCCATTTCGTAGAATTTTAATTTTTATTACACTTTTTGATATGCGTCTTAGCAGGTTTTTAACCCTTTCGTCCCCGAAGTTGTTTTATATAATTTTCACCATTTACAAAACATTCTTAATTTATTTCGAAAAAAAATATTTAAAAAAGTAAGTCGACATATCGACAAACATGTTTGCACGAAAAAAAAAATTAAAAAAAAAGTTACACTTGTTGACCTTGAGTTGGTCTTTTAAGGTTTTGTTTTTTTTTCCTTTCAAAAAGCACAAAAAAAAATATATAAAAAAAATTACTCATCTTAGTTGAGTTTGAGTCGGTCCTTTTTTCAAAATCACAAAAAAAAAATATAAAAAAAATTATAAATTAAAATTATTAAAGTTGCCCTTTTAAAGTTTATTTTTTTAATTCTTTTAAATTGGAACTGTTTGGTTCCAAAAGTCACAAAAAAAAATTTTTTTTTAACTAATTAATTTATAAAGAAAGTCTGCTGATTTTTTTTACACATTTATGATCATTTCAAGAACGAGAGTTTCTTTTTTAGATGTGCTCAGCAGGGACGGACATTCTTACCACTATGCTTATTAAGCAGAATACTCACGTTTGGTAAAGAAAATTACATTGCTGACTGCGGGAAATGGGTCTGGAGACGAAAAGGCTAAACCCTAAAAGAAGCTTTTGAAGATACTTACAAAATACTTATTTTCGACCGATTAAGCCCAAATAAATTGTAAATTAGAGAAACTTAAATTAACAAATTTACTTATAGTACTTACAGCAACTAAAGCCAAATTTACATCAAGGTTTAAACGTTTTTAAAAAGCGCATCTAGCCCATTTTCTCATATATAAATCTATTATTCCTAAAAATTACCGTAAGATCTTTTAAATAAAATAAATTTTTATTGATAAAAAAAAATTGTAAAAAAAACGGTTTTGTTTCCAACCTTACGAATTTTGGATGGTGTAATTATCCTATCTTTTTAATCATGGTACAGTGTCTTTGCTTTAAGAGTTTGTTTTGTAAACAAGCGGATGCGCCAAAAAGTTATATTGATTCTCTTTTAAGACAATACTTAAAGAGATAAATACTTAGCGAATTGTTTTTTTAGTGCTGAGTTTATAAATAAAAGCCAATTTTTTTCTTTTAATTAGTGGCTAAGAATTATAGAAACCGGAAATCGATATCCGCCAGTTTATAAAGCTTGCAGCAAGCCAAACTGCTAGTTAAATCGCCAACTTTAATTTGAAATTGAGAACAGTCTTAAAGGCAGAGTGCTTCTTCAGAATTTTATTATTTTAAAGCATATAATTGAAGTTTTATTCATATTAATAGATCCTATAAAAAAAACCATAAAAACATAATGTAATATATTTTTAAAGTGTTATGACTGTTTTAAATGCCTTTATTAGTGTACTATGCCCCTTAGTGATCATTTAATGTCTTTATATTTTAACAAAAAACTGCATACAGTGGGACCAAAAATTATTCGCATTTACAGGATCAGCATAAATTAAAAAATTTTAGTAATTATTTTTTGCTGCTATTTATTAATTTAAGTTAACTATAGTTCATACAAGTCAATTAAGACGCTATTTTTCCAAATAGGATTATAATTTTTTAAAGTGAATATATCAAACTACCTTTATGCAGAAATCTATTCTTTTTAAGGCACTAGCTGCCTTTCAATCGAATAACGAATCATAGAACAGTGGATTGAGCTGAAGTTGCTTTAAATACTGCTGAAGTGATTGAGAAATACTACAAAATCTAAGCTTAAATGTCTTGATATAAAAGTATCGATTTATTTTTCTACACAACACAATCTTAACTCAATAGCTAAAAATAGAAATATCGCCTGATCTGTGGTAAAATTGAGTTCAGAGTGGAAACTGCGCTCTGTACATTTTGTTGTTGCAAAACTCTTCTACTTTTACTCCTCAACTCAAGAGCAAGCGTGAATACCCTAAATAATAAAAAAATTTAAAATGTTTTTCTTCTTTTCATGTAACATTTGCTAGAGTTATCAGTTGCTTGCAATAATAAATTAACCATTGCTATTTTTTATTATGAAAACTGTGTATAGTAAAAAGTGTTCCAACTATTTTTGGTCTCACTGTTTATCATAATAATCAGTTGTTCTACAAGCGCATTAAAAATCCTGTAAGGTTTGTGGCATCTTTATTTTTTTTTGGCTATAGTTATTATTTGTTGCGCGTATCTTTCACTTGGATCATAGAGTTATTGTATATCGTTTGTTTCACACTTTTTACTACAAAACTTAAAAACTATAAAGACCATAACTTTAACAACGTCGTACTAAATGTCTATGCTGTGCAGATACGAGAATTTTCGAGCCATTTGAGGTTGCACATGCCACATACCACTAAGCCATATAGGTGGCTTGGCTTGCACTTTATGTGCAACCTTCACACGGTGCATACAATAAACCCCATAGTTCTAGCTGCCGTTGTTGTTGCAGCTTTTGTCTGCTGTCCTCCGTCAAAACCCCCCCTGGTTGGCCTTATCTGGCAAAAACTTTTCAAAATTTTACTGCTGGGTGCAACATCAAAATGCCAAGTTTTTACGATTACGCCTGGCTTGCTCCGCTGCCGTTGTTTCCGCTGTTCTGGCGTTTCAACCAGAGCTGCAATTTTACTTAATTTTAATGGGATTTTTTCTTCCGTCAACTGCAAAATGCATTAAAAAGTGCAACCCAAGCCTGAGCCAGGCCGTAACATACACACATATACGCACATATGGGTATATAGTATATAGGTATCACGCATACACTCACACATAGTACTAAGCCCAGAATACTGCTCTGTAACATAACTGGCTAATGTCTTCTCCACCCACTTCTACAATTTGTAGAATTCTTAAGAGTCGTAAAAAAAACTTTTGCCCTTTTGAGTACAGTCGTGTGTTATGTAACTGTCCTGCTCTTACCGCAAGTCAAACACAATACATAACTATCGTAAATTTACGCTTGAATTCACGTTAATTATAAGAATGGATCACAAAAATCATTAAAAATAAACTTTTTTTTTATCCAAGGAAGTGTTCCAAACAGCTTATTTTTACAGTGAACTAGTGAGCTCTATATCGTTTCTATACATTTGTATACCCATACAAATGTTCTATAAAGTATATAGTATACATAAAGAGCTGAAAGAAAAAAAATCAACTTTGCTATCGCCATCTTTCAGTCTATTTCTTCACTTGCATTAGGTTTTTCTCCGAACGTCGAACTTTCTTTTTTGCCAATTACCCACCAATTGGCATCTATTTAAATAATAAAACATGGGTCTGTGTACTTCAATATAAAAATATTTGGGGTATTCATGCTTGCTGTACAAAGTTGCGCAAAAACACAACAGGCTCCACCGTGAATCCCTTTTAGATGGCTTATGAGTTGAGTTTGTGCTTCTTCTATTTTTTTTTTCAATTTTAAGGCAACCTTCTGCTCCCTTAAATCAGCCACATACAAGTAATAATATTTAATTTACTTAATTTAGTGCATAAAATTCACAAGGGTTACTCTTATTAATTAATAATAATAATTTACTTTTACTTTGCCGCTCTTTGTCAAAAAGTATAAGGAAATTCAATGCTTTTTACATCACAAAATGGGAAAACAATCCAGAAAGTTGCAGTGTTGAAAATACAGCAAATAGCGTATTTTCCAAAACTTTCTTAACAGCTCAACGGTAAAGTAGAATATTGTCTGGGTTAAGCAAAAGTTAAGTGGACATTTAAAACTCAGCCCTGTACATTTTGTTGTGGCAAAAGTGCCTAAATTTTCAGCTCAACTGCAAGCATGAATACCTAAATTGTTTAGTTTTTGGAGCTAGTGCACACGATCTGCAAAATTTGAAAGCTTCGAGAAAAAATGAATTTTTTTTGGAATTGTTTTCGAAAAATTTATAATATTTATATTATATTATAATTTCGGACAGCATTTTGTACTAGGTGCCCCAACGTTACGCGAACGAACTACGTGGACCTATGTGAACAAACTTGGCGAATGAAATAGTTTCACTAAACTAAGTAGCCATTAGAGCCTAAGCGAAAGGAACTTATAGATGGCGAAAATCCGATTCGAAAAGGAACCCAACAAACAATTATGTATCTCCATTTGGGACATCCCATTTGGGACTTTTTTTTTATATGAAGTTTTGTCATTCCGTGCGAAATATTTCCAGCTGCGTATAGGCCTTAAGGTAAAAAAAAGAACTAAGCGAAATAAAACATATTAAACTAATAATTGTTGTAGCTTCTTAGTAAAAAAAAACACTAAAAGAACCAGTGGTTCCAAGGTGATGCTGAATATTTCCTAGTGATAAGTAACTTAAAGAAGAAACGATTCACTTCTAAATAAAAGGAAACTAAATGAACTAATCAGTTTCTAAGCGAAACGAGAACTATGCTAACAAGTTTTGTAGTTTCTTATAAAAAGAACTCAAATAACAATTGGATTCAAAATGATACTGATTACTTTTTTAATGTTGAGTACAGAAGGAAGAATAAGAAACTATTTAATCTCAATTAAAAAAAAAAAACTCAAAAAAAAAGTAGTTCCTATGTGACAAGAAACTAAAGGTACCATTCGTTAAAAGGACCTAAATGGTCCAGCTCAACTCTACTACAATTGAACTAGCTGCACTCTTACTCTCTTGTGGTCATTGCTGCGTAATCAACACTTTTGCAGACATTAATAATCTCAAAGCCACAAAACCCCAACAATAACTTTACACTTGACTGGCTTAGGAACTACAAAACGTAACACAAATGACAATAAGCTCGCTCAATTTAATGTTATCCCACCAAACTCCCACACAAAATCAACTACACGTCATGGCTATTTATGACAAACTGGTTCCTTATTACTAAGCGAGACAGGCACAAAGGATTACCAACTAACTTAGCCGGGTGTCATGAGATACATTAGGGTGAACCTAATTTTTGTTGTTATGGTATTGTCGCACTTACATATATTCTTTGGAAATAAGTTGTAAGGAGGTGTCTCTTATGTTGCGAAAACTGACCATTTGAGGATTACTGCAGCGATAAGGTTTGACATTTTTAGCATGGCTTATATGTGAGGATTGGTATGCAGCTTTGTCAGAATTTTCTATATGTCTTTCTCATTAAATATGCCAGTGTAAGTACATTTCTTTGATGATGATAGAAAAATGCACCGAAGATAATTTCGAGCACCCAAAATATCGAGTTGATAAAATTAACAAAAAACATTCCAAAAAGTTAGTTTTATTATACCCTGTACCTATAGGTACAAAGGGTATACTAGATTTGTGCAATGTATGTAACGGACAGAAGGAGGCGTGGCAGACCCGAAGTCCTTCATACCAAAATGCCTATCCATAACCTCGGGTAGCGATTGAGCCATGTCCGTCCGTCCTTCAGTCCGTCCGTATGAACGCCTAGATCTCGGAGACTATAAAAGCTAGAGACACGAAACTTTACCAGTTGGTGCGCATATTTTCTGAGAAGATGAAGTTTGTTGAATCAATATCTTTCCCCGTTCCCCCGCAGTAGAGTTTCGCGGTTTTTAGCCACACCGCTCAATATTTTTATCTGAAATTTAACAGAGCGATGCGTTGTGGTTACATGCATCTGTGTGAATGAACAAAATCGGACAAATACACCAAAAGTTATAGTCCAAAATATACAAATTTCACCACCCTTGCCTATAAACTGCGTCAATATTTGACTCCTCGTTATTATGGTTACAATTGACCTAGAATCACAATTTTTGGTAAGAGCCACATGAATCGGCTCTAATGGAAAAATCCACATCAAAATTTTCGATGCGGTCCCCCCACCCACCGCAATCGATTTACCGTGCTTTCTCCCACACCCCTCAACATACCAAATTGAAACTTACCCCATATACTTTAAATAACTTCTTTGACGTAACATTCGAGTTTCATCAAAATCGGTAAAAATTTAGGGAACTTATTGGTATATATATCGAATTTCACCAAAAAAAAATAAATTCAAATTGGAAAGTTCCTAGAAGGAATATGCAGGAAAAATTTTTTCGAGACAAAAGGTACAGGGTATTCCACTGTCGGGCACCGCCTCGACTGTACCACATTTTTTTTTACATTGTTGCGACCGATTTTACAAAAAATGAAATATTTTGCTCATTTTAGGTTCACCCTAATGCATAAGTTAAACAAAAAATGTATTCTATATACTATGAGCATGCTGTGGCATGTAAGTTGCGCTGCTATTTGGAGGTTTAACCAAAAAGTAGTAAAAAAAAATAATACCAGAAGTAGTTTAGGTTGTACTACTTGAATATTGTAAGTAAGTAGTTGCTATTGTTGTTGTTGTTTCTGACGCTGCTCCTGCTTGCTCTGCACAATTTTTACGACTAGACCACAATATAAAGTCGTAAAGTTGGAAATTTTTGCTTCCTTAGAGTTGGCTTGTTATTCCTATACATACTTTTAATAAGCATTGGATAAGTTGTGGGCTGGTTTACGCGCTCTGATGTCAGGAATTTGTAGCAAATACTTCGGTTTGGTAGCTAACCTCATATCCTGATGAGGCGTTGCTTGTAATGGTGACGAGCTGTTTCCATTTTTATGGGAATACAAACAAAGGCGTTTCTTAGACTCTGAATATGAAATGTTTAAAACATGTATTAAAGTCTAAAAATGCACCGTGGGAGGTTGTTCAACCAAATGGATTGCATTAAGCTTTTAAACCTAGTTAAAAACGACAATTATTAATTATGTTTTAAAACAACGAAATTTACATAACTATTAGCATTGGGTCTGACCAAGCAAAAATATTAAAATTACGAAACCATGGAGAAATTACTTATTGAAGATTCGTGTCAAACGCTCGAAATGTCTCGGAGAAAATAATTCGGTAGCAACATTGCCTGGGCTTATAGGAAACCAGGGAAACCACTTTACCTATGAATTGCAGACTTGCGACTTCGAATGCTAATTTTTCCACGTCAGCAATAGTTCCTAACTAAATAAATCATTCTAGATGAGAAATTGATGCATTGTGACGTCAAATACAAAGATAACGCTGTGTTGTTAGTAAGACCAAAAGGTAATAATACTGCAAGCAGTAAAAATCTATCAAAGCTATTAGAATGCAGTTTGACATCAAAAACTTATACATTGGATTGTATATTCGGCCTCATGCCGCTTAATCTGTTGAAAGCTATTAACAAAAAATGTCTACAGGAAGTCTATTAGAACCTGCGTATTCCTTTAAACTGACTGCTTCTAATTTTCACAATTTTTGTTCAATGCAATGAGGTAGGTCTTCATGAAATAAATTGTAAGGCAAGCTTAGAACTTTTTCAAAAACAGGTATATAGTGGTTTATCATAAAAAGGTACGCGAAAAAACGTTTTTAAGACGCTCCTTTGTTCCAAAACTTGAGCAAAAAATTTACAGAATTGAAATCTGTAAAAATCATATGGCTTGAAACTCTCTTCATAAAGTTAAAATTTTGGCAGATACTTTTAAAGTTCCGAACAACAAAACATCTTAGTGTGTACTATTCCGGCACGACAACCTGATACCTGCGTCGAACATTTTTTTTTTTAAATCCCACATGCTCCGAATTTTACAAAACGAAAACGAGTATTAATATTCATTTTTGCTTGCTACACATTGTCGATTACTTCTGATATTTCCCCTACTCATTTCGATAAATTCTAATATTTTCCTTACATTGTTGTCAAAGCTCTTATCTTTCCATTGCTTCCTATCGTTTATATTGTAGTTTATTTCAAATAGCCTTTTAAATAATTTTACACAATAATATTAGCTTTAACAATATTATTTTTATTGATGCTTAACACGATTTAGATATTTTTATTACAAGGGGAATTTTTTTTTGTGCAGCACATCAAGACTGTCGCACCTGTCAATTATCGAAATGGCAATGTCTATTTGTGTGGAATCATAAAATATAATTAAAAATAATTGTAAATAAATATCTACATTGAAATGGGCATAATATAATTTTTGAAACTATTATGGTAATTATATTTGATTTCTCTTGCGACAAAATAGTCATAAAAAATGGTGAAATTGGAAACACCAAAAAAGTGAAATCAAAACGAATCTGAATATTTTGTTCATGGCTGATAGACCCAATTCGCAACATCACGATAGTAATCAAAACAAGATTTTTTAATTACATTTCCTAATGTGATTCGTTGTTTGTTGACAATTTTTGAATTTTGAGTGATTTCCCTTCTTTTCTTACTTCCTCTCGCGAACAATTTTGGAATTTCAAGAGATTTCCGATTGTTTCCTACTCCACTCTTTTGCAACTTGAAGTGGTCCCATGGAAATCATGTATGTATAAAAAAAAGAGAAAACTTGAAAACGAAGGGAAAATTTACCGAAGGGATAAATTACCGACAGATAGAAAAGGAAAACCAAATTTTTATGTACACCAAAAGGGAAAATATGATATTTAGCTTAAACAAGAGAGAGGCCCCCAAGATATGAATTAGTTTGAATTCCTTCGCTTTTTCGTCTTCGACCAGGGGCTTTGAGGGAACAGCAGGTATGTCTTAGTGACTATCGACGTAGCCTTAACGCACTGCCTTTTTCCAAGGAGTTTCACGTTATGAAGCCCCTGTCAAAAGGCCTAAGACAGTTTAGAATAATAAACATAACCTTAGCCGGTTTGTGAAACCCGGCACGGTCCGATGCCTTTTAAATTTATAAAAAATTCACAATTTGCCTTACACTTTAAAACTTCAAACTGCTTGATAAAGCGGTCATAAACACCTTGAAGCTTTATGGCATTCACATTTGCACCTCACATTGCCTACTCCCAGTAGATCCCAAGCAATTGCAATTGATGCTCAATGTAGCTACTAGGACTGCCTCTGCCAAAGTAGTAAACTTTTCACTTTCTCTGTCTCTCTCGACGATTCACGGAACAGTACGCTCCAAAAGGTGCTTGCCAGCTAACTCCGCTCCGGTGTTGGAAATGTCGTAAATTTTTCGCATGCATTTTTCAGTTTAATGATGCATTTACGATGCAAACACCGGCGACAACAGCAGCAGATGAAAGAAGCATCAGTATTTGGACTTGGAACGTGGAACGTGTAACGTTTCCACTGAAATGGCAACAACTTGAAAAGCAATCGTTACAATTTTTAATGTCATCAACAAAACAAACAGCAGCTGATACAGCTTCCAGCCGTCAATGCCACTCACTGTGGAAATTGCTGGTTTCCTCTCAAGCTGTTTTATATCCTTCAACTGTGGAGTGGAGTATTGGCTATATTTTGTCTATGGGAAATTGCTGTAGGGCTCATTTAAAAACTAAATGAGCTTGCAGTAGATACAGCTTAAAGATAAACTTTAGTTTTATATAACTTGAATAGTAGAGTGATCCGAATTACTAAAAACTTCCTTTCATTAGTTAGTACGAGGGCTGCCTTTTCAATTTTAGGGCTGGCTCACTTTTAGCCTTGAACTTTTTTCTACTGTTTATTGCAACTTGAAAATTTCATGTCGGCAAGAATATGTAATTGAAAATAATGTTTTTAAGATTTTTGACAAGGATTATTAAAAGGAAAATACTTCAATCGTCCAACTATGATCTTTGGCGATAAAGTATCATATTTAACCACTGTAAAAACTAGAACAATTATATTAGTACTGGCCATCTTTTGCCACAGGACTAATTCCGCAATGGTCGTCCTAAAATCGGAAAAAAATTGAAGCTGTTCAAATACTTATTTAAAAGAATGTGTCATGTGACACACCGTGAGATTTTGGCATCTTTGGGCATTTTTGGGAAAAGTATAAATCCATATCCATTCCATAAACACGTTATGGTCAAAAAGATTTGTTTCCGTTGCCTACTAAACATTTTAAGTATTGGCTAAAGGAAAGGAAAATTTTTCTCTTTTCACTACAAGGCTTGAAATATTAAAGGCGGGCCTTGTAAGCTTTCGTTCTTCTCTGCACAATGGGCTAAATTGAAATATTACATTGAAATATATACTAGCGCATATCTTCATTTAATTTATATTTTCTCTAAATGCATACCTGCAGCACAACAATTCCATAAAAAAAATGAATATAAAGGCAACCCTAATATTTTGATAAGCTTGCAAACTCTGATCAACAAGCAGCAAAAATGGCACGAAAATAAACCTCAACTTTAAAATAGATAAACATCGTTTTGGGTGTACAGAAAAGTTTAAGGTAGTATGAAAAAAGAAAATAATGGTATTGGTAGCGAACATAATACAAAATCATGGCTTAATAGTTTTTAAGTGCATTTCATGAATTGTTTTTGCGTTATCCTTGGTAATAGAAAACTTAGCAAAAAAAAAAACGTTTGTTCTGTGGAGTAAAAACTAAAGTTGTCAAAATATTCTTCAATATACATTTGATGCTTTTTGGAAAAGTTTTGGTGCAGTCACGCCAACGTGTTTGTTTGAAAAGGAATTAAGAATTCGTTTTACTTGCGACAACATAAGCGTTGATCAAAAAATTATGTAGCTAAAAAATTTAAATTTTTTTTCACTATATTTAGAAAAATCCACTTTTGTTAAGCTGTATATTATTTATGTTTAATTACAAAACACGTTTATTTTTTTAAAATTTGGAGTGTGCCATCAATAATTATGCGAATTTTACAAAAAATTACGTATACGCAATGTTGACTTATATAAGTGGTAAAAGCAGGCGTGGCTACATAGACAAAAAATCTTGTGTAAATGTTATTCTAACTATGGTTATCGAATTCTCCAACTTTTAGCCCTCTACAAGCTTTTCTCAATATTTTTCCAAAAATATTGACAATTTAGCCCAATGAGCACTGTCATGAGCACGCTATTTGCTTATAATTTTTTATTTATTGAATAATAATATTTAAGGACAGCACGTGAACATTACAAGCTATAAAGTTTCCCAATTCTTTCACTAACTATACTACTGCTTTAAAATACACTACCTTATATTTTTAATTAACAAATTTATACTTAGTTTTTTTTTTCAGTTATACCTTTTTTTTAATAAACTAAAATTATATGCAATATCTTTTATTTCTGTTAAACTCATGGTAAGCTACTGTGTAACCTAAACCAATCGATTGCACTAGTTTCTCTTTATAGCCCGAGATTAAATAAACTTTGTTAAAAAATGTGGAAACAAAAATATCGTATTTCTTTTTTAATTTTTAGCAGTATCTGAAACAGTGTTTGCATTTAATACTCCATAGCAGCAATAGTGCGAAGAAAATTGCTCTGCTATTGCTCCTGCTCTCATTTTGTTTAGAGCAGAAGCACAGCATAGAGCACAACATTTGACAACTAACTCCATGCTCTGCTCGTGCTATGAATGAAATCAAGAGCAGAGCAAAAGCAATAGCAAAAAAATGAATGAAGTGCTATTCGTAGTTATAGTAATGTCAAAAAAGAGAGAGCAAAAATAGAGCAGAGTAATCGGTTTGTGCTATAGCATTCGAAGTTTTTGCTATAGCATTTTCTAGAGCATTTGCTATACCATTTATGTGAAATGCAAGGAATGCAATCGTTTTTTAAAAAAAAAATCGTACATTTAATTTAAAAAAACATTTATTGGAGTTGCACAAAACAGTTATTGATAACGACAGTGACACAAAAGAAAACAAAGACCATTTAAAAATAATAAGGCAAGGTTTACCGCGTCTTTGCTTCACGAATACACTAGCACTTGCTACAAATGCTATAGCAAATGCTGTAGCAAATGCTCTAGAAAATGCTATAGCAAAAACTTCGAATGCTATAGCACAAACCGATTACTCCGCTCTATTTTTGCTCTCTCTTTTTTGACATTACTATAACTACGAATAGCACTTCATTCATTTTTTTGCTATTGCTTTTGCTCTGCTCTTGATTTCATTCATAGCACGAGCACAGCATGGAGTTAGTTGTCAAATGTTGTGCTCTATGCTGTGCTTCTGCTCTAAACAAAATGAGAGCAGGAGCAATAGCAGAGCAAAAATTTTGAACATAGCATAGCATTTTCAATCCTTGATCTGAAAAAGTGCAAAGGCATTATAAATAAAAAAAATACCCTACCCAAACCAATAACTTTAATTTTTACTTTACTTTTAATTTTTTTTTGTTGGTCATACTTTTGTTCTTAGGAAACTTTTTATTATCGATTGGTAACAATTTTAGCCTAAAAGATTTCACTAAGCACTGCTCTCTTATAACCCTCATTTAGATTCACTTGTGCATCCTTGCGACCTTAGAAACATTATCTTTGGGACAATCTTCTCAACTTAGCCCAGAAAAATCGACTGAACGGACCAAAGCTAAGCCTCCTTGTTGGATGTTCAACAGGTCATTCTTGGTTTACATATTGTCTTAAAAAAATAAAAGAATTTATAGACGAGAAAAAGGATTCTTTGTCAAGCGGCTCTGACCAGTGAAGGTTCAAAGAACTTCTGGCAGGATTTTTTCGTATCAGAATGAATTGAAAAACTAAAAAAAACAATAATAAAACATTGGCCTTGCTACAATTTTATATTTTTATTTTTTTGAAATTTTGTTATTCGAAAATTAATAAAATTAAAATTTTATTATTCAAATATGAATAAATTTTAAATTTATTTAAAAAAATATTCAAATAAATAAATTTTTGAACTAAAAATTTAATATTTATTTTAAATTTATTAAAAATTTTAAAACTTATTTTAAATTTGTTAAATAAATGATTAAATTGAAAATTTATTTCTTTTCGTTTTTGCATTTTCACTTTTTTTTCTGTCGATAACTTTTCATATTTCATAAAAAAAAACCAAATTTTTTTTGACATTTATTTTCTCAATTGTTCTTTATAACAAGACAAATTTTCTTTTGGCCAACACATCAACCCATCTATCGCATCTATCAGTTATCGATATACCAATGTGTGCGATCACATGACAAAAATTCGTTTTGGGTTATGCAGCCTTTGAGCCTAAAGCTTAACATAATTTTTAAAATTTTTTTCGTTAATAAAAGGCAAACCAAAAATTTGTAATTTTGAAAAATGATCGAAAATTACACTTTTTTTACGACTTTGGTTGCTTGTAACTTCAATAATTTTTACTTTATCTGTACATCAATACCTTTCGATCTAATCTTCTTTCATGCCGATACATTTTCTTCACGAGATATTGACGAATAACTGAAAAAAGTGCCCAAAAACATGTTTTTCGAAAGAATCTCGAAAACGGTGCTTAAGAAAAAAAAGGTTGTCATTTTCGTGTTTCTCGACCCAAAATTACCCTAAAAAAACTTTTTTACAAAGGTTCATTTCTCGTGTAAACTAGTGTAATATAAAGGGAAATATCGACAAAAAAAATAGTTTTCCGGAGCACGCAAAAAATAATCCGAATAAAATTGTTCAGTTTGGATTTTTCATTTTCTGGAGCACGGCTGACTCTTTCGATTTTGGTTGCTTGTAACTTCGATCATTTTTACTTAATCTGTACATATTATATACCACTGGAAAGAGCACATCAATAGCTTTCGATCTAATCGTCTTTTATGTCGATACAAAATTGCTCACGAGATATTGAGGAATAACTGAACAAAGTGCCCAAAAACATGTTTTTCCAAAAAAATCTCGAAAACGGTGCTTAAGAAAAAAAAAAGTTTGCCATTTTCGTGTTTCTCGACCCCAAATGACCCTAAAACCACTTTTTTTTAGGAAGGTTCACTCGATAACCCTTAAATTTGTAAACTAGTGTTATTTCAGTTTAAAATACGTGCACTGTTGAAAATATTTTGATAATTTTTTTTGATTTCTCTCTTCGTCGTGGTAAAATTGGAAACACCCAAAATGTGAAATTAGATCGAGTCCGAATATTTAAGTCGTTTTTACGGATATATATTTTCGTTTATGGTTATCAAGTCTTTTGTTTAAACAAGAGTAGCTCTCAAAAGAGCAACCCTGGTCATAGTGCCATAGAGCCATAACCAACCTTAACTGCCACCGTTCGAAAGACTCGCCTGATTTTTGTTCAAGGAAAATATTATAATTTATTTATATTTTATTTCCTTTTTAATAGGATTTTTTTTAGCTTGGTATATGCATTATTAACTGCTTAAGTCATTAACAATATTTATACATAATATATCAATATTTTTGCCATTAAATTTTCCAATTATATTTATTCATTTTGTATAATGGATTTTTATATTTTTATATATTAACAGCAAACGTTAATTAATTAATATATAATTAGCTTATGGCATATAAGCAAAGTTTTTGACTAATATTAAACGATTTTTTTTTATTTAAATTTATGCTCAAACTCACAACAATATGTCACCCAAGATTTGACTGTAATAATAAATGTATATGACTTTTTTGTTTTTTTTTTTTAAATTCGACAACCTAGCACAACTTATAAGAACTATATTTTTGACTTGCATAAATACTTTGACTTTTTGTAAACATGTAAAATTTGAAAAGATCGCATACGAAATACATAAGGAATACATTCATTGATTTTTAAGCATTATTAATTCGAAATTTTAGTATTCACTGGCAAAAATTTAGAGTTTAGAGAAAGTTTAATATGTTAAGTTGGGGCTATAAAAAAAATTAAGTAAATTTATTTTAGTTGATATATTTTAAATTTTTTGAGCGTTTTTAAAATTTAAGCACTAAATAAAGTAGACTTAGAATAGAAATGGTGCTTTATTTTAAAAAAGTGCAGCCTTTTTCAGGCGTATTTTTTTTAAGTAAATTACAGAAACTCAAATAAATATAGTTTATTTGGCTTTTTAATAGAAAGGACGGGGTTTAGTTCAAGATGGGAATTAAGCTTAAGTTATGTAAAAAACCCATAAAGCTGTTATTAAACAAAATACTCTAGGCAAGATTTAAATCGAAATTAAACTTAAGTTTAAAACTAAATGTGGACAACCCATTTGAAGATTTCAAGCCTGCTGAGTATGTTCAAAATTTTTTGGGTTCTTTAGGCGTTTAACTTGGTTTGTTGCTTTTTGTGAAGCAGTGCCTTCCTCTGGTAACTTCCATGGGTTTGTTGATTGAAGATTATTTAAAGATTTATCGTAGGATAAGACGCTTCTTAAAGGTATGTTGATTGAAGATTGTTTAAAGGTATGTTGATTGAAGAATCCAAATGTTATCCAAATGTTGCATGTTTCTTCTAAGGGTTTGTTGATTGAAGATATTACTCAATTGGCAAACGTCTTGAGGTTTGAAATATTTACATTTTGCATGAGAAGTTCGAAGTATATAAAACTTTACTTTAAATTACGCGCGTTTACTTTTTATTTTAAATATTTAAGCCATGTTTAAATTGCTTTATTTATGATTTGTGATGTTTGAAATTTTAAAATAATAAATACACGTGCACGTTACATCTATGCAAATAATTATCATTTAAATTGATTTTTTTTTTTGTTTATTTATAATATATGTTTATAGAGTTTTTGCATTCAAGTTACTTTAGTTAATGAAAAATTATCATCCACATTGCCGCGTTGTGTTGCGTAATTCACCTCCGTCATAAATATTTAAATTATTTTGACGGGAGTATTCATTTACAACATATTGGCCTAAGATCAGAATCAGATCAGTATATTTGCATTTACATTGTTTTATTTTCGCATATAGTTAATATTTGAAAGACTTTTTGCTGAAATTTATATATATATATTTTTTTTTTTGAACTTACCCTCTTCAATGCGCCGTGAAGCCTCTTCAATATCTGATCCAGCATCTTTTAATATCACATACATGAGTGGCATTAGCTCCCAAGGATAACGAAATTTCTCTAATAGCTTTTGACAATGGTCTAGGAAAACTTCTCGAACTGTAAGAAAAAGAGAACGAAATTAGAAACAGCTTAAAGTAGCTTTAAAGCTGAAATAAATACAAGAACAAGCCGATTTGAAATTCAAACGAAGGAGAAATGATTGAAGAGGGTGACTTTCAGAAGACCTGCCTATTACAATCTTTTACATCAAAGGTATTTAGTTAGTGTACTAATTAGGCCCTAGTTGGAGCAAAGGGCCTCACATTGAAGGTTATTCATTTAAATATGTAAAAAATTTGTATGCAATTATATGTTAATTTGTATATAGCTCACATAATTATTTTTTTCTTTCTTTATGTTCAACCAAATTAAAATGCAAAAAAAGTTGGTAAGAAAGTAACTTAACCACGTAAATGAAAAACCTACAGCAATGTTCCAAAGCGAGTTTGCGCCAAGCAGTTGTGAACTGTAAGCGATTAAAAAAAACATAATTTTTTCATTTTTCACTATAACTTTTGCACCTACGCATAGGTAATAAAAATCGAAATGTGCCTTGGTATGCGGTTGGTATCCACAAAAAAAAGGGAATTGTTATATAGGTTTTTCACTTCAAATTAAAGTTTTTTCATTTCAAATTAAATTTTTTTCATTTCAAATTCAAGTTTTTTCATTTCAAATTCAAGTTTTTTTATTTCAAATTAAAGTTTTTTCATTTCAAATTCATATATTTTCATTTCAAATTCAATTTTTTTCATTTCAAATTCAATTTTCATTTTATATAAAGTGAAAAAACTAAGTATTTTTAAGAAAAATGATAGGCTTAAATTTCTCGCATGTTGCTTGCGGACACGATTAAAAACGGAATCGAAAAAACACTTCAATTTCGTTTGTTTTCAACGCGTTTGTTTTGAATCCGGTTTCAACTGCCATCTTCGCAGAACCAAGGCAAGATCAAAAATAAATACTGCTGCTCATGTAATGGTACCAACTGTCAGAGGACGAAATGTTTCCCTCATAGCGGCTATGAACTTAAATGGTATTATACATAGCAAAATAATAGCAAACACATCCGTGAATTCAAATATTTTCATAACATTTCTTGATGAATTACTTGACAAACTGGCTGCTGAGAACATCACAGGGGCATGGCTAGTTTTAGATAATTGTACCATCCACAAAACCCGTGAAGTACATGAAAAAATTAGTGAAACAACTCACACTATCGTTTTTCTTTCTCCATACTCGCCGATGTTAAATCCAATTGAAAAGGTTTTCTCAAAGGTCAAATTTTCAGCGAGAAGTTTGTTGGCAGATCCACAAAATAATATCAATTTAGAAACTGTAATCCAAACATCAGTGGCAACAGTTACCCCGAACGATTGCAACAATTATTATCTGGATATGTCAATGAAATTGCCTTTGGCAGCAGTTGGAAAACCACTACATTAAATATTATATATTTTATATATATTTCTTATAAATAGTGAAAAACCTTTATATATAGTTATGAATTTCAATTTTTGTAATTTTTTTCTTTTGTTTTGTTTATATAAAAATACTTGTGTAGTTTCTTCAGTTTTAAATATTCGAATTGAATTTGAAATGAAAAAAATTGAATTTGAAATGAAAATATATGAATTTGAAATGAAAAAACTTGAATTTGAAATGAAAAAACTTGAATTTGAAATGAAAAAAATTTAATTTGAAATGAAAAAACTTTAATTTGAAGTGAAAAACCTATAGTAACCACGTCAAATTTTATTGCAAAATTCCAATTATTTATCGAGTTATCGATAACTGAAAATTGGGTTTTTCATTTTTAGACTATTCTTTGACGAGCCATATCTTCTAAAGCAACTTTGTGACCTTTGACCTAAAATATCTGGAGAGAGTGTCATGACATTCATTCTTACTTTTAAAATTGATCTTAAAATGTCAAAACAAACATTATTGTCAAGTTTGAACTTATTATCTTTCAATTCCGAGGAGTTATGCTTATTTGTCATTTTTCGAGGTACTGTTTACTATGAGAGGTGCCATCACTAAAATAAGCATAACTTCTACAATTCTAAGAGTTGCAAACTTTTTATTTTTTTGTTTTTCGCAGTGAATTTACACGCATATAATGACATTAACACTTTTTTTTTAAAAGTGGGAGATCACTTTTGAATTTTAAAATTATAAAATATTATACTTATTTTGTTGTAAAGCAAAACCATAAGAAATGGCTTAAATTTTAGCTCAATCTAATCAAGAGGCTTTCAAAAATTATTGCCATTTCGATATTTCAATCATCACTATTTTTTTGTAGCAATATGGGCCATACTAACGTAGCGACGTGGGTACACAAACAAGGTTAAAAATTAGTTTTAGACACGATTCATATTTTTTTATGATAATTGCCAATTTTTAACAACTTCTGGCAAATAATATTTCATAATAACAATTATATGTAGCATGTCCCCTTTATGCTCTTTGGAATTCGTATTCCTTAGCGTCAGAAACGAATTCTGAAAATCTAAATCATGTGAGAGGACCTGCAGTTTACTTAGAGTTTAAAGATGCAACTAGAAATGTAGTTCACATTCGATATAAATTCTATAATGCTTTTTATGAAAACTTTATCAATTAATTAACTAGTACATCATTTATCCATTCATAGTCACGCTAACTTAGTTAAGTATAAATTTTACTTGTCTCAATTTTTTTTTTGGTTCTGGAGTGCCAAACAATTCAATATCTGACCATACTTTTCTCGCAGTGTATTTTTTTTTTTTTTTTGATATGGAAAAATTATGAACGTATGTACTTATAATATTTTGCTTTAATATTTTTTTTAATTATGCTCATCACGCATTATTCATTTAGCAATAACTGCAACTACAGCAACAAATTGCAGTGGCGGCCATTAAGCCACACAAACCAATCAAAACAAAAACAACAACAAAATAAAAGAAAACATCCGCAACTTACAAACACAGACACACACACACACTTACATGTGCAAATGCAGTTGGGCGAGTATGGTAAACATGGCGGTAAATACGTAAGCATAATTTGCAATTTAATATGCCAAAAAGAGAACACAATAACACGATAACAGTCGTGTCCAACGATATTGGCAGAGTTCGCTTTAAAATTGAATATTGTACATAACATTATAATTATGAATAAAATTAAAGTTCGCTTTAAAATTAAATATCGGATGTAACATTTAAAGCTTTTTATACCCTGTAGCGTATAGCGGTACAAAGGGTATATTAAGTTAATGGAAGCCGAAAATGTCTGTAACATACAGAATGAAGCGTCGAAGACCCCCCAAAGTTACCTAAAGTATGATATAGTCGATATACCCATGTCCGTCTATCCGTCTGTCTGTCCGTCTGTCCGTCTGTCCGTATGAACGCCTAGATCTCAGAGATGGTAAGAGCTAGATCAAGCAAACTTTTTAGATTTAGATCCCTTATTATTCCATAGGAGACAAGTTTATTTTATTTTTTTGATATCGGGGTTACATTATATAGCTCCCATAGGTGTGTTTCAGAGGATCTCGAAAAAAAACCAAAAATTTTAGATGGATAATTCGTTTTTTTAAGAAGCTTTTATAACCAAATTTTTGCATTCGGAAGTTTTTTAGAGATCTCGAACACTGTACCAAAATCGGTTGACTATATCATATAGCCCCCATAGGACCAATCGGCCAAACTAACTTTTGTTAATAAAATTCGATGTATTTTGTTTGTTTATGAAGGTATCGTAACCAAAGTTGGCATTCAGCAGTTTTTTTGAGTACCCAAGCACTAAACCAAATTTGATCAAAATCGGTTGACTATGTCATATAGCTCCCATAGGACAAAGCAGCCAAAAAAATGTTTTTTGGACAAAATTAGTTGTATTTCGTTTGTTTATGAAGACATCGTAGTCAAACCTCACATTCGAAAGTTTTTTATAGTTCCCAAGCACTGTACCAAATTTAATCAAAATCGCTTGGCTTTATCATATAGCCGCGATAGGATCGATCGGTCAAAAAAATGTGTTCAGTGCAAAATTCGTTTTGTTTCGTGGGTTTATGAAGATATCGTAACCATATTTGGCAAATAAATATCTTTTAGAGTTCTAAAGCAATACACCGGATTTGATTGCAATGTGGTGGTACAGGGTATCCCAAAGACGTCCGCGCCCGACTTTAACGTACGCCATCTTTTTATTTTAATTTTTTATTTTTTTATTTTGAAAGGATTGTAGTAAAAAGAAAGTCACAAACTTTTTGGGTTATCCAACCATCGTTTAGGCGTTAATAAACTTAAGCTACATGTTTTGCCTTATAACATTTTGTAGGCAACGTAATCTTACACGAAAAGTTTTCTTGCAATAAATACCTTCAAAACTAAAGGAGGCTTTCCAATTTAACTAGGGACATTTAAAAAATTTTTTTTTGATTACAAATAAAATAATTTTATTTAACATTTTAATTGCTAATATCCGTTAGAAATATATTTAAAAGAAAAATTAGGCATTTAAAAAGCAATTGATTCATTTAGTTAAGATGAGAAGCTTTAAAAAGTTTAGATTATTTAAAATAAAAATATGTAAAAAAATTTACAAAAAAAAATAATTTTTGGAAAGTTGTATAAATATTTAAAAATATACAAAAAATCATTTTTTCAAAACGTTCTATAAATATTTGCCTTAGTTATGTGGCTACACAATTGCACTGCTTGAATATGTGTTTTGTCCGAAAAGCAGTGCGATCCAATGGTAAGTCTATATTTATTTATTTATTTGTGCTTTATTCCCTTAAAGTACTTACATTTTCATTAAAGCTAATGGTTCATTATTATAATAATACAGAGTTTAAGCAATTGCTTTCAACTGAAATATGGTAAGTCTATAGTTATAGAGAAAAAGCATACTAGAGTGCCAAGACATTACACATTTTGCGGTAAGACCCTGCTTGAATATGTGTTTTGTCCGAAAAGCAGTGCGATCCAATGGTAAGTATCTGAGGTGACTCTATAGTTATAGAGAAAAAGCATACTAGAGTGCCAAGAAGACATTACACATTTTGCGGTAAGACCCTATCTCTTAAGCGACAAAGAAAATGTAACCTTGAGAATCATTACATAATTTCATAAATGATAAAAAACTTGTTTTCATAATAATAATAATAAGGTAAAACGAAATACGGCAATTACTTGATTGATTACAAGCATCGTTATTTTAATAAGCTGGCCAACCCTAAGTAATTTAAATTGGCTCGCTTAATATTTGTAACAATAACCCTTTTCAGAACGTTTTGCCCTAAACGAACTTAATTTTTGGGAACGCCCTTTAATTAGGGGACTTGTGCATAATTAAAAAAACAGGCACATTGACTTCAGGTTAAGGAAACAACAAGCTCAATAAAAGGACGTTCATAGTGTGACTTGTTAGCGTGCTTAAGCAAAACTGCAGCGCTATAGTAAATGCATATGGAAAGCGTCCGGTGTGGTCGAGGTTTATATTAAAAATTGTTTTTTTGATATAATAAAATTACAACCACAGTAGTATAGGGAGAGTTTATTAAATACCTAATTTGGAAAATACTTTTTTCCTCTATCTTGCGAATAGTTTTGTGACGTCACAAGTATTTTTTGAGTAGTTTGGTTTCTGGTTTGGCCTTAAATTTTCCAACTGAAATTTTTTAATTTGCGGTTTTTTTTAACATTATTTTAATTATTATATAATTAATTTTTATTTCATTCATTTAAAACCGGTTTCCACCTCCTAGTAGCAAGTGTCCATACTTAGATTCGATGCATGTTAAACAAGTTTGAATCCAATTTATGCTGCTCAAAAAATGAGGCCAAACAAAGTAATTGGCCATGCCTAAAATCTACTGTACCAATAATTTCGTACAATTTTTTTTATTACAATATTCTGTTAGCTGTTTGCTTTTAAAGTTTTAGCCAGTGTAGTTGGTAGACACAACAAATTCCGCAGTTTGCAAAACTGAATAAAATTAAATATCGTGAATCCATTAGAATTCAATTTATAATAGAGATAAAAATATGATATGATCAAAATCAAATTTCATATTGACATTAAATATTGGATAACTCAAATTTGGCACGGGTAAACCAATATTGTTTTGCGGACTACCCTAAGCAAGCAAAGAGATGTCAAACCACATATGTTGACAAAATCGGCAGGTTTATGAGATAATCTTTAAAAAATCTCAGTTTATAGGGTTATTTTTAGATTATGTCAGAATTCTGACGTGCTGGGACCTTCCGACCTATAAAACGACGATATAAAAAGACGTGGTCTGCCCTTGAACCTGTAAATCTTTTTTTTGCGTATGCTTGTGTGTATGCTTTAGAATAACTAGTTTTGTGGGGTCCTTTGAGCAACCTCGCATAAAAACAAGATCAGCGTCGAAATCCATAAGAAAACATGGACTCCAGATCACGACACATTTTGTTTTTGGGTGGCTCAGCAAAATTTAGATATAAAAAATTAAATACTCGAAAAATCTTTTGATTGTCAAATTTGGTTATAATATCTTCATAAGCAAATGAATTAAATATGTAAAACTTTTGTTCTGCTCTAAAATACTTCAACCATCTTGTGTTAGAAGCTTTCACTTTTCAGGCGCTGAGCCAAATTATCTAGACCAATTTTCCTAAATCCGATGAATATCATAACTGACCCGCCAACGTAATTTCGAGTTATGCGGATTACCATCTGGTCCATAATCTCAAACAAATACAAATACCGAAAATCTAAAGCTAACCTTAGTAATTTTGGTACATTTCGACCATGCATGTGTCTAAAGCAACTTGTCTGCAAATTCATTCATTCCGTGCTTTCTGCATATTTTCCTGACCCAAGGTCGGAAAATTGATAAAAATCTAACCCCTATCACAAAAAAAAAAAAAAAAAAAGAATGTTTTGCTATATTTTAAGAATAAGTGCTCTCGATTTCATATGGTTTTGGAGACAATTGTTTACTACAAATTTTTAAACGCATTCATTTTGAAACCACATGTTTGGTGCTCCCAATTCCACCAAAACGAATTTTGTATGTGTTTTGAAACCGACTCACTACTTTGTTGCAGTGAAACCAAATTAACTCATTTAGCTATTTTTTGATTTTCACAACCAAACACGAATTTTTGCCATAAGTTCATACGGTTTATGTCTTACTTAAACAAAGTTTCGCTTATAATAAGCATAATAGTTAATTTCAATCGAAAGATTTTGAGCTGTGCTAAAAAAGAGTAATGGAAATGTGAGAAGATATTGGCAGAAAAAAATGTGGAAAATGAAAATGACGGCCGAATAGGAGCATTTCGCACTCTTTTAAGAATGTTTAGTTTAGATCGACTTTTTTTTTTTTTATGTAACTCTGTTCAAGACAACGAAGAACAAAAGAAAATTATTTGTAGAAAATGTGTTGCTGCTTCAATTACTTTTCAACCTGCCCTCGCCCATAGCTGATCGAAGACATTAAATTGTGATGCATGTTAAACAAGTTTGCATGTAATTTCGCTGCACATAATAATGTTGCCCAGGCCGATGTGCGCGCGTGTGTGTGTGTCTGTGTATGTGCGACTGTTGTGTGTGTGTTTTGCTTTTTGTTGTTGTTTGGCTGCGCTTCGGCTTTAGTTGGGTCTACATGTTTTAGTTGCTTTCGGCATTGCCCATTATGTTGTTTTTGGTGTCTGCCATATTCTTTTTTTTTTTTCAGTTTTACCTTCTCAGCAACAATAACAATAACAACAAGAAGAACTAAGGCAAGAGAAAAGGCCACATGGCGGCAGCCAACATCGTCGTCGACGTCATAATCGTCGTGGACGCTGCTGTTGTTGTTGCTGGTAGTTGTGTAGTAGGCGGAGCTTCATAGTCATTGGCTCGTTTTATTATGTCTCTCTTTGCTTACCCTACAGCTGTTGTTGTTGTTTTCGCTATTGCTGTCGCTTTTGTTGTTGTTGTTGTTGCTGCAGCAGCCGGCGCAGTTTAGTTTTGTTGCATGCAACACAAACTGCGCTGAGTTTTAGGGAGTTGTAGGGAGTTTTTGCTGCACGTTTTGCATTGGTGTAGCAGCCTCTTGCGTGTGTGTGTTTGTTTTGTATAAAACATGTTTTTTGCTTTGTATGCTTGTGTGTATATGTGTGTGTACTTCGCGTTGTTGCAGTAGTTGTTATTGTTTTGCTGCCCTGGCTTAGTTATGTGCACGCTTGCAGTACATAACGCGTGTTTGTGTGTTGCTTACATGTATTGCATATGGCCGTCTTGTTTCATTGTCCCATTTATCTATATATAACACACATATCATATACATACATATGTACATACACTAAAACATACATACAAGTTTTGTTTTTAGTAGCAATGTTAATTAAGCAATTAAGCTATTAGTTGTTGTGTCCGTATTTTATTGGCTGCTTGAGTATACATATATGATTGTTTTTTATTTTGTGCTTATTTTTATGTTATAAAATTACTTTATTAATGCAAATAAATTTAATAAATAGTTTCATTTTGCATTGCAAACACGCACTTGGCCAATTGGTATGCTTTGATTATAAACGAATACAATTTATGACTTGAAATATTTTAATTGACGGATAACTAATTTTTTTGCAAGACTCTAGTGATTTTACTAGCAATTAAATTGTTAAAAAAGAACAAGTTTTAATAAATAAGTTTATTTAAATTTTATTAAGCATAAGGCGTTTAGATTTTCTTCACTTTATGACTATGGCAGCCAATTATAACGGATTACAACATTTTTTTTTAGCCAGAAGGCTATGCTTAATTATTTTATAATACCTTAATTATAAACGCGCAGAATTTATGACTAAATATTTTATAAGACTCTAGTTATTTTATGGGTTTCTTCTTACAATCTTATTAAATTAGAAAATACTTTAAATAATTAATTTAATGGATAATTATAGATGTAGGCCGGACTGTTAGTTAGACATTTGAAGCTAGAATTATCATTATAATCAATAAATAATATAATTAGCTGTGGCTAATACTACATTTTTCACTATTTTACTAGGGATCGCAAATAAGAATTATGGATTTTCAAAAAATTTAATTATAAATCATATTTACCGATTGTTTTTAGGACAGATTGTAAATAAAATTAATTTCAACGGGAAAAAAATTAAAATTTTAACACTTTATTTTTCAAGTCAATAATTAAATAGATTCGTCAAAAGAAAGGGCATATTCTGTCATAAACTTGGTTCTTTCAGAACCAATCCTATTTGGGATTTTTTTTTATATGAAGTTTTGTCATTCCGTGCGAAATTTTTCGAACTGCGTATGGGCCTTTAGAAACAATTTGTTATATGAATCAGCAAGAGCCTTCACACATTTTTCTAAATTTTTGTGTTAATATAATAACTTATAAAATTTTCTATATTTTGTTATTTAATTTCCCCCCTAGAACCTAGTACCCAAAAAGCGACGTTTATAGAAGAAAAAAAAATGTTATCTAACACTCAGAATAAATGAGTTCCCATAAAGTGTTTTGCGTGAACAATAATAGTTTCTAACCTTTTATATAGTAAAAATTGTGTGATGTCTAGTCTAGATGTTCTAAACTCTAATTGATTTAGTTGTTCAAACAATTAAAAACAAATTAAAGATTTAAAATACTAAAAAAAACATTCTAGAAATGAATGATTCAAATATTTTTTCTATGCATTCATTTAGTCGTCAGTATCGATATTTAAACAATATAAACTTTTCAATAATTAAAAAATTAATGGAAGTCTATATGTTTCAAGATTTAGTTGCATTCGTGTAGATCTCTAAGTCAAAAATGTGGATTGCATTGCTAAATAGGTAACTTAGTGTTCATTTTACAAGTTGGTCACCAAACTAAAAATTAAAAAATTCTATCTAATGTAATTGGTGATATCAAACCAACAAAAAGATACTTTAAAATTTGAAGTCAATTTCCGATTAATTCAGTTACTGAAATTCGAAAAGGCTAAAAACAATTGTTTGTACTCTTTTATATTGTAAAACAAACTATTTACACATTTTTATAAAACACCAGCAGATAAAATCACTAAAGCTACAATTTTTTTATATTAAATTAATTAATTTTTTTAATTTTGATATTCTAAACGTATCACATTTGTGTTAAACAATAGAAGCAGTTTCTGATACCAGATGCATGCTGTGTTCTAGCGATTGAGTTTGCTTTCGAATTTTGAAAGATATAGCAATAACACTATAGGAGTCGAACGTTACATTTTTTTTGATAATTTTTACTCAAAAAATTTATAAAAAAAAAAAGCCAATGGTATTTTAAGATGCTTTTTATAGTAGATGAAATAAAGAGTACGAGGTCAACTTAATAAGTTAAAGCATTTAAAGTTTTCCTGATTCTGTCAACTATCATCTTTAAAAGACTAAGGACAGATTTCATAAATAAAATAAAAAGTGGTTAACTGAATTCAGCCATAAATTGACGTTGCCCAAAAGATGTCGTTAAATCAGAAGCCGTCAATCCAAGGAATGATACGAGTATTGATCGATAGTTTTGGGCTGAAGATAATTCAGCTTGGACGGTACATCTCGGATGCGTATATTAATTGGATCTGTTAGACAGAGTATTAATAGATTGGAAGCAAAACTAAGGCCTTTTACCAAAACAGTGCACACGAAAGAAAAGATCATCAGTGAAACATAAATATACATTCATATAGGCGGCAAATTTCAAGGACCTTGACTGTTATTTATGGTAAAACAGCCATTTAGTTTTTTAAAATAGAAAGTTTTATGAAAACTCATCCTCGAGTTTAACCAAGCATAATAAAGTATTTTTTTTTTTTTTTTTAATTATATTTATTTACAATCTATCCTTTAGACAATAAGTAAATGTTTTGGAAATTATAAATTAACAGGAGAAATAGTTAAGACCAAAAACATAAAGAGACAACCCTATCGAACTGTTCCTCTAAGGCGTCATGATGGTACTTACTGCTCAAATACAGAGGAACAAGTGGATACATTTGCTCAGCACCTCGAAGAGAGATTTACGCCTTTTAACCTGGCCACGGATGAAGAAGTAAGACAAACTCTCAGCATCATTGACACACCACTACAAATGACGTTACCTGTTCGACCCATCCGATTAGATGAGATTGAGGAAACTATAACAAAGCTTCCTAAGTCAAAAGCCCCAGGTCATGACAGAATATGTCATGTTACTTTGCGAGCCCTGCCAACGAAAGCTCTCCTATTCATTACGTTGATTTTCAATGCAATAATAAGAACGCAGCACTTTCCGGCCCAATGGAAAATCGCTCTCATTGCTATGATTAGGAAACCTGGAAAAGAAGAGTCGGACCCCGAATCATACCGTCCAATCAGCCTCCTCCCCACTCTTGCCAAAGTTTGGGAGACGTTGATGGCTAAGAGGATCAATGAACACAGCAATTTTTTACCTGACCATCAATTTGGATTTAGGGAAGGACACGGCACCGTCGAGCAGGTAAATAGAGTGGCTAATTATATTCTTAAAGCGTTCGACGACAAAGAATACTGTTTTGGGGTATTTTTCGACGTCAAACAGGCGTTTGACAGAGTTTGGCTGATCGGACTTCTTGCTAAAATTAAGACCTTGCTTCCTGCTCCATACTTTGGCATATTGCGATCATACCTGGAGGACAGAAGATTCCAAGTCAAAATCAAAAGCACGCTTTCCACTGCCAGGCTGATGAGAGCTGGAGTACCTCAAGGAAGCGTTCTTGCGCCGCTTCTTTACAACCTATACACTGCCGACATCCCTACCCCAATGGAGTTAATGCAGGCTGTTGTGAACGACAAAATGCTAATCGCTTCATACGCTGACGACCTGGCAATATTACAATACAAGAATACATCCACCTGCTTGAGAGCTGGGCTCGCAGGTGGAATGTTACCTTAAATCCGGCCAAATGTCAGTCGGTTTTATATACTTTAAAAAGGAAGACTCCACCCGCAGTATGGCTAGATGGCCAGCCCCTCATCATTCAAAGTGAAGCGAAATATCTTGGGGTGATACTCGACAAGCGGCTAACATTTCGATCACACATCAACCAAACGATCAAAAGTTGTCGCTTTAAAATGACCAAAATGTATTGGCTGCTAAATAAAAAAAGTCCTCTTCCTCTACGGTGTAAAAGAGCGCTTTATAACACAATAGTGGCACCTACTTGGAGGTACGCTATCCAGATCTGGGGTATGGCGGCTCGCTCGAATCGCTTACGTATACAGACGTTCCAAAATAAGGCATTGCGGCTTATTACTGGTTGCGATTGGTACGTAAGAAATTCGACCCTGCACCACGACCTCAATCTGGATACCGTGGAAATCCAAATCAACAAGCACGTTATCCGATACAATGAGCGTCTAACCAGACACACAAACAGGCTGGCGAAAAACTTACTGAATGAAAACCCAATAACAAGATTAAAAAGGCGATCGTTGATAAATTTATTCCCCTAACAACATTTCCAACATTGTTTTAACGGCCTGATTTGGCCTTAAGGCAGTTCATGCCCAATGATGGCTCCAGCTGCATCCTGGATTGGCGACAATAAAACATATGATAAATGCAATATATAAAAATACATGAATTTTTGAGTTTTTGCAATAAATAAATAAATAAAAAAAAAAAAAAAAAAAAAAAAAGAAATAGTTAAACTCCAATGAGTATTTTTTAAGTGCTGTAAGCTTAATTTGAATATGGCATGTCTAAGACATGATTGCGTTTTAATCTTCGTATTGTATCGCTATCATCCAAGAGGCCTATTGCCAAAACATTCGAATGATTATGTAGCCTTTCCAAGTAACTAGTGCTTAGTCTTCGTATTTCGTCCTTTAACCAAGCATAATAAAATATAAATAAAATAAATAATTATTCAAATAAAAAAACCAATAACAAAATCAGTGTTTTTGGAGCCAATAAAGTATATAAGCTAACAAATAAAAGTTTCTACAAAGTCAGAGAAGTGATATCTGAAGGTTATGGTCAATTGCTTCAAGTTTTTCTCTCTTCAGGCTTGCAAGAAACGTAGTATCATTCATCTCTAGTATTATGTTAACACTCCGGAACCTGAGTCGGCAAGGCTGCGAGAGTGTTAGAAATATTGTGGTTCTGAAAAACAGGACCGGAAGAGTCGTTTGTCCTTTGAAAGACTTTCGTAAATACTTAATAATTTTACCTAAAATCTGAACGATTAAAGATTTGAAGACATATTGTTAATTTTCTGAAAGGGCTAAAGTTTTATTGCTATTCAATAAAAAATGAACTAAGCTACAGCTTTATGTAACTATTCTATCGAATTATACCATTTAGTGTTAAAAAATGCACTCCCTTGACATTGAAAAATACTTAAAAATTGCTATTTGACAACATTTTAACTAAAATGTTGGCAACGCCCCATATTTGTGCGGCGCAGTTGCAGTGCAGCGCCCAACCCGCTGGGAAACTTTGGACTAGTACGGCATAAAAAATCCGACGGATACTGCAAGTATCTGCCTGCTGGGTGCCACACCCATTTAGAATATATTTACAGTTAACCAGTAAACGATGCCATTAGCGCGCATAAACTGACTGTGCGCACAGACAAAACGACAAACACACACACACACACACACGCACTAATACTGCTGCAAATGTAGTATATAAGTGTATGTGAGCTGCATTGGTGTTGTTTTTGCAATTACTTTTATTACTGCTGCTGACGCTGCAGTCGCTGCAGTTAGGTCCTGGACAAAGTGTAGCACGTTATGCTATGTTTACACTGGGCCACACTGTGACACTTGTATTTGGAAGCTCAGCAAACATATGGGGTAGCCAATAATCAGCTAATATTTTGATTTAGGCGTAAATTGTTAATAAAAAAAAATAGGACGAAAAAAACTGAATTTATTGCTAACAATGGGGAATTCCGAGCGCAGCTATGAGGTATCTTAAGTGTCACAACGTTGTGAAGGATTAAATGAACACACTAACTTTTGATGTTCACAGAATGTACAAAATAAATAAATAATGGAAATAGTACTGAATGAATTTTATTTTTTATTTTAATGGCTGATTTTTTAAAACTATTTGCCAACACAACTGAGATAGACATTGTTCCGGATGATGCATATGAGTCCAAGGCACATCGCACTTATTGATTCGACGACATCAATATACTTTGTAGAAATAAGGAAGTGTTTGCGAAATTCATTTTATTTATTTTTTTGTTTTATTTTCATTTCATTTATTTTTATTTATTTATTTAGTTTTATTTATTTATATGATTTCATTTATTCTAAAAAATAAGACATAATCAAATTGATCTTCAGTCAATTAAGTTTAGACATTAACTTGTAAAAACAAGAAAATATTTGCGAATTTCATTTCATTTCATTTTTATTTTGTTTTATTTGCATTTAATTTATTTTATTAATATATTTTATTTTGTTAATTCTCAAAAATTGGACGTAATCAAATTGTGACATCTGCAATCAATAAAGAGATGAAGAATTTAGTTTTCGAGCCTTTCCTGCTTAGTATCAACATTTGAGTGAACTAAAGCCGTATGGAGTGTACGACGGTCGCACGAAAAATCAAAAAGTTTTGATTTTTTTGGCCAATCGTACAGACGGTCGTATTATGTATGGCCCTATTTGTGATCGAATTATTGTTTGACCATACCGGTCTCGTCAAAACTAAAATTGCCGACGCAAACGTTTATGCAACAAATTTAAAACTATTTTAAAACTAGGTTGCACATTTTGCCGCATCGTTTGGGTGCAAAACGTACAGCTCGATAAACAGACGTGTCGTACGACACGTTGTATAGTGTATGCCTTGGGTAAGGCTACTAAAATATTTTAGAGTCCAAGAAATTAACCAAAAATCATAAAATTTATTGGTAATTAAATAAATAACTAAATAAATTCTAAGGAAATCGCAACTATGAAATAAACAAATAACGTAATTAATGCTATTTACCCATTTAATATCTATAAAAAGGAAAGTAAGTTTTTCTTATGAAAAGTATTGCTTGGGTTTTCTATGGGCTTACTAGGATTTACAATTCAGCGATGTAGGACAAAATAGAGTCAAAAGCTTTCTGAAGATTGTTAGTAACATCAGCTGTGAACAAATTAAAAACAAAAAAGAAAGTGAGCAGTTCACTCATACAACATAAAAAATGCAAAAAAAAACGTTATTAAGCAAAAAAAATCAAGAGGGTGATTTTTTTCAGGCTCTGTTTGGCATGGCCCCAATCGTAACGACAATTAACATATCTTTGATTGACATACGCCAAAAATTGGGTAAGATTTGGTAACGCCCAATTGTACTCAAAAAAAAAAAAAAATTTTCCCTACGACAGAACTTGGTGGAACCAGAACTCACTGTGGCAACAAAATTTTTATTAAAAAATGTGCCAGCTATTGTCACAGTGTTACACATTTACACTGAAAAGAAATTCATTCCTAATGCTCTTGGAGTTTACATTTAAGTGTGCCGTATGCCGTTTCGTGCAGCAGTGTAAACCCAGCATGTGAGGAAGCGGCTACAGCAGCAGCATCTTTACTCTCTACGCTCTACGCGAGCAAGGACTCCAGGCGGCATCGTGCATTCTTGTTGTTGTTATTCTTGCTCCACTTCGTTTCCGGTGTCGTCGGCTGCGTCGCTTAAGTCGTTAGCAAAGTTTTTCATCGTCGCTTTTTTGCGCCTTTTTATGGGCTTTGCATGCAGCACGAAAGTTGTCTAGCTGCGCTGCTTCTGCGCTGCTCTCTGCTGCTCTTCTCTGCCTTCCTTATGTTGTTGTTTCTGTGTTAGTTGCTGTTGTTGTTGCAGCTGCTCAAGCGCATCCATCCACTGGCCTGGTTGTTATATACAGCTTTGTACCAATTGCAGCACATTACATGGCGTGCTCTCTGCTGCTGCAGCTGCAGGTGTTGGCTCTCTAACTGTTGCCGGCATCTAGATTATTTCTTATATACTTGCCTTAGTATAACTTGTAGTTCTATGCATTGTAAAACGAATGTTAGTTACTCGTTTAGTATGTAGTAAATCATGCTCTGCTCCTCATGTACATTCTATCTCTTTCTATACTATATGCATTTAACAACCATCCGCATGCCTCATTAAAATTTGTGCTCATTTTATAACTTATATATTGTCTGTTCAGCTTGCGTTTGTATTATCCACTGACACTCACACACACAAACAGTGAGTGTTGCACATTCCAACGCTTGCTTCATTTGCCACATTGCCCAGCTCGAGCTTATTTGATGATGAACACAATTCATCCATCTGCCATGCATATCCCTGTGCATCCAAGTCCGGCTTCTTTTATGCGTATATGCTCTAACGACGGGTATGTTCAGTTTATCATTATGTTGGCAACACATAGAAATCTTTTCATTTTTAAAGGCTCTTGACTGTATTCTAGATAACCCTACTAAAAGCTTTTGGCTGTTGTTGCTTGCCAGCAATTCATTTGATTATCAGCCGTGCTCCGGAAACCGAATCTGCATGTTTTATTCGGATTCGGTTTGAAACCGAATGTTTGGTGCTCCCGTTTCCACCAAACCGAATTTTTCATGTGCTTTGAAACCGAATGGTATGTTGCATGTGGAATTAAAACGAATCGCCAAAATAGGTTTAAAAAAGCACGCATTTTATATTGAAATGATTTTTTAAATATTCTTTGATATTCTTAGATTCTATTTATGCTAACTTTAAGTTGAATATTTATTGACATTTACCTTTAATTATTTTTTTTCTGACTCAACCCAAAAATTAGCATGCACAGCCAAATAAAAAAAGGAAATTATCGACAAAAAATTCGGATTCCGGAGCACGCAAAACCGAATCCGAACAAAATTGTTCGGTTTGGATTTCTCGGTTTCCGGAGCACGGCTGATACAGTTTTTGGAGAACAGCTTTAGGCTAATGCCTAAATCTACCTTAACCCTATGTCCATTTTTTTTTTAGTTGATTCAAAACCAATAGATTAATTAAAATTTAAAATTGACTGCATTCTTTATTGACACAAACTTAAAAAAAAAATTTACTCACAGACTCCAATTAAGAAGTATACATATAAGCTACACATTCTGATAGATAATACTTGGAATAATGTAATCAAATAATAAATAAATAATTTCTAGTAGCTAGCTTTAAGCAAAATTTTTATATACCTACTACTATATATATAATCCTCTTCTAACTAAAGAACTGGACATAATCACCACTACGACGATAATTGAAAAAAGTTTAATATATTTACAATAACATGTAAAATATATAAGATACAATATTTTTTTCTAATATCAACGAATATTTTGGCTTTACATTTTTAGTATAATTTTGAAATTTACAAGTAACCCGAATATTTTTAGAATTGCATACAAATTTAAATTCTAGTTTCGAAATTCTAATAGCTCTTTACGCTAAGATATTTCAATGAACTTTTTTTCAAGCACTTTCCTGCGTGATTTTTGAAAACCACGATGTTCTACAGCTTGAGGTCTTTAAATTTAATATTTAAGAATTAAATAAACTTTAAAATTCAATTTACGATTTTCTAATAACTCATTACGCTAAGACATTGTAAATTTCCAATTGATTTAAATGATTTTGAAGGACCCTGCCATGCTAAACTAAAATATTTTCTGAAAAAATTATACTACGTTAAAATACTTTGTTTCTGTACTCAGTAATGCTAAGAACGAATATAAAAACACAAATTATTTGTAACGATTTCAAAAAAGATGGAATTATAATTATTTCGATTCGATCAATAATATCTACACCTAACAATTATCAAAAGATAATTAAGGTATTTTTTATTTGATAGTTTTGATGCTGCATGTGAGAGCAAATTTAAAAAAAACTGAGAGATTAGAGTTTTAGAATTTTTGTTTAAAAAAGCTGACATTGCTTTTGTTTTAAGAGATATCTTTAAAAAGTTTTGAAATAAAAATAGTTCTGACTTTAATTATATCCTATATGAATTATGAAATAGAACATAAACTGTATCTGCTATCCGCCTAACTGATTTATATCCTAGAGCGTATTATCTTCGTTATGCCACAGAAAACTTGTCTTTTCGTATTTTGTTTTTGTTGCACACATTTTGCATGCTGCGCAATTTGAGCTGCCATTTTGTGGATATGTCGATTTATTATTTTTTATTGTTGTTACGTTTTACGACTTGGCTGGCTTGACTGGCTGCTGAGTTCTGAGTTCTGGTTTCTGGCTGGGATGTCTGTTCTTGCAAAAGGCTGCCGGCAAATCTACAGATATTGCCGCTTCGTCAGTTTAGTGTCTCATCTTTCTTTTTTGGTGTGTTGCACCAAAATTTTATCAAAATATTTGTTAGGTTTTATTGTAAAAGTTAATTTTACTACTTGCTGCAAATGTAATGGCAAGTTTCGTTTTAACTCCTCGTCTCAATATTGCAGCGGGTGCCTTAAATTCTTGATGAACATAAATCCGGCTCTGAAATGATCAAAAACTTTGACTCAAGTTGGCATAAAAGAGTTTTAATCAATGCCAAAGCGTTCTTCATCTAACAAAGCTATTAATTTTGTGGTTGGTCTTACTATTAGGTCACTTTTTAAAAGTAAGCAATGTATTAAAGTAAAAGTAATTTATAAAAGGACACTATGATAATAGTTTTCTGTTTTTTAGTTCGAAAATTGTATGATATAAACATAAAAATTTAAGTGGATTTGTTTAAATTATAAGAAAACAAAAAACAGAAATCTTTCGTAGTCCCAAACTTGCTTCACTGGGTAAAAATAGTAAAGGCAAAAAAGTGTATCCCTTAAATAAATTTCATACAGAAGAATCAGACAGATTTTATTTTATACATTATATAATAATAAAAAGTATCATGGAAATGGCCAGAAATGGCTTAAATTAGAACAAAATCTGGTTTAGGGGCTTCAAATCTTGTTCTTATCTCTATTTTTTGTTCATCAAATGGAAAATTTGTTTAAAAAAATTTCTTTTTACGTTTTTTACCGTTTTGTAATTGATTATATTGACTTGAAAAACAATTTTTTTTTCAATAATCAATTCCTATTTCTATTCTATATTTAAGCTACGTGTACGGCAAGCACATTTTTGAAATTTGTTAGTTTTTTAATTTTTAGTGGTAATGAATGTCACTCTGAGGTAAGTATGAAAATCACTGAACTAGTTCGACAGCAATGTGTTAGAAAGAAAATATTAAATTGTGGAGGAGTGTAAAATTTTCTAACGGATTTGGATTCAGCGACCTTTAAAACCGAAAATCTATTTTTTGCTAATTGAAAATAAATAAAAAAATTCCACATTTTTTTGATACTGGTCCGGTGATATTTTTTTATGTTTATAGGATTTCTGAATCCGATTTCCAGATTAAAAAACCTCAGCATATCAGGTTTCTGAGATAACTACCAAAATACCAAGTCTTAGTAGCTTTTAAGGCACCCTCGCGTGCTGGGAACATATTTGGATTTAAAAATAAGAGTGGTTTTTCGTATTTGAAAATATAGGAGAATAACTTATTTTCCATTCCTTTAATATTTTTTTGGCACATTTACATGACATAAATAAATTTCAAACGTTGCGTATTTTAGCAAATTTTTGGATACTTTTATTGGTAGGGTAAAAAAATTAATTATGGTAACCAGTGGCAGATCCCCGGGGGGGTTTTCGGGTCCGGACTCCCCCCCAAAGTAGAAAAAATGGGCTGAAAGTCTTTTGCGAGCTATGATATACATACACTTCGAAGTGAAGAAGCCCCCCAAGACCAAATCTTAGAACCGCACCTGATGGTAACATTTTTTAAAATTTTTTCTATCATTAAGGTTGGAGTTTGAACGACTACAAAAGAAATGTGTCGTCGTCTCTTAAAATCATTAAGAAAATATACAAGTTATGCATATTTTTATATAAAGTAGTAGTGGAATCAAGTTCGAAAAAATTTAGTAAATATTATGGGTATTAAGTTAATAAGTTATTGCGCTCTAAAAAGCGACTCTACCAGAAAACTGAGTAAAACTACATTTGTGCACTTCTTACCAAAATACCTATTATAAATAATGAGATGAAATTAAGACTCTTTATTTTAAAATTCATAAATTAAATTCCAAAAGAGTTATAATATTTTGCAATATTTGAAAAATCAGAAGATTTCTAGAACCATACAAAGATTTAAAAGTTCATTAGTAAATATCTTACAAAAATTTGTAAAGTTTAAAGATTTAATAAGCTAAAGATAGATTCAAAAATAATCTAGGCTTATAGTCCATTTGGTATTCATTTCATAAAAAGTATCTACCATTAAGATGCCGAAATCGAGCAGATACTTAAGTTACAAGCTATTTCACGTAAAACCCTTTAATCTGTATAGTGATGCCGACAGATTTAAATTGAAGTCCTTGTGCTTGCTTATTATTCATAGCGGCCAGGGAAATATTAAGCTTAATCTTTTTCGTTTATTTTGCAAACCATTGGCAGGTTTAACAAAGCTTTCCAGATAAACAAGCCCCTTTACTTTTCCATGTCCTCGAGTCAGTTCTATGACGAATGCAGTAAACACTAATAAAATTGCATGTCGTGCTGCATTTTACGATGTTCAAGACGTTGTCCTTGGATGTTCCGTCTGATTCTGTTACCGTGTGCGTGTTAAGCTTTTTTAAGAGGGGTTGGCAGGGCTGGCGTTGGCAATGGCGTTATCAACGCGGCCTTCTAGTTAGTTGAGCTTGTTAAGCTCGGCACGAAAGTAGTTTTAATCTTAAAATTAAAACGTTTGCAATTTTCAGTGAATTTTACGAGTTATAATACATAAAAAAGTAAAGGAATAAAAGTAAGGGAATACACAGCTTTTGCTTGTTTTCAGCAACGTAGTTGGCTTAGTCGCCATTTTCGTAATCGTTGTTGTCGTTCCATTTCTTTCGTTTCAGTTGTTGTTGTTTTTGTCTCGCTCGTTTAGTGTTTATGGGGGGGTCAATTGCTACCATTGAGAGACAATTTGTGCAGTCGTGAGTTAGTCCTTTTTGCGTGACTGAACAAAATCGTTAGTGAAGATTTTCGCTGCTTAAGGCTGGAAACTATTAACATTGTATGTGGTTTTATGCTTATTTTTTTGCAACGTTCTTTTCCATCTATATAATGCTTTCGACTAGAGACTCTTTGTAATTTTTGATTAAAAATATTTTTGGCTAAATGTTGTTTTTTTCAATGGCTTTTTGCAAATTATATAACTTTAAAGGAGCACGGCTAGCATTTGCAGAAATTATAACAAGTGCTACCTATTCAGTCATAATTCTCGCTAAAGTTTAAAGATGTACTACCCACAAATGTACTACCCGTCCCGTACTTATGTCATACGAACATGCGTTAAATTGTTCTTAGCATATTGGAAAATCTATTCCAACAGCAGTTCGCGCAGATGCTACTGAACCAAACCAAAAAACCAAAGCCGTTCCAAAAATTTGGTATTTTGCCACTAGAATGCTGCACTTTTAATGCTTATATATATAGTATATGCTTAATAGTCATTTGATAGAAGTAATAAAAAAAATTTGTAATTTTAAATTTAAAAATCCACATAGTGTACCTTAAAAACAAAAATTAAAAAAATTATATAAATTAAATGAAAAACAAAAAATTTAGTTTGCTTAATTTCAATCTTAGAGTTAAGAACAACCGCGGGAACGAGTAGCTGATGAGCTGGCGACTAAATGTGCTGCCAAAAACACTAATAGGACCTGAACCCTTCTGCGGCAGATGTACCATCAAACAGATACTACGAAAAGTAAAAAAAATATGGACGGGCAAGTTATGCAAATCTTCGCATCCGATAATTTATATAAGTTCAAGAAAAGAATCTCCCGAAAAATTGAAAAATGCGCTTAGGGTACTGATTGGTTTACCTACGGCACAATGCAGACCCAGGAACCACCTAATCCAAATGGGCATCACGGATTCTTATTTATTTATTTATGTGATTACAAAGGCTGCTTATAAAACTATCATAGTTATTATTAGTTTTATGAAATTCTTTATATTTATTGTGTTAGTGTCTGCGAACACAGATTCTTACATCTGAAGGTTCTGTGAAATTGAGCAGGAAAGTAGAATCTCAATGCACGATGTTACCCCACTAGAGGTATCTCAAATTATAAAGTATTTTTCGGCAATTTGACTAGCCCAGGAGCTAGGGCTAGTAGGGAGCACGATAGGTACTAAGGGTTGCAGTGCAGCTTTCCCCACAACAATTTTAATTTCCATTTAAAAAAAACTAGATCTACTTTCAATATGATTTTAAGCCCTAGGCAGCCATGTAGCTATTTACAATGGTATTGTGGAAAGAGAGTCGAAATATATTTAAATGGCGGTAGTTTACGCAAGTTAGCTAGTATAGCGCAGCGGTGGCAATTTTCCCCTATGCAGGCAATAGGTACTGTTGACAACTGACGACATATCTTACAGTGCTGAAAATTGAACCGTGCCCAAGCCAAAGCATTGTCTGTAGAAAATCCCGACCTAGACCTTTTGAATAGGGTACTTAGGATTCGTGTACCTCGAGCAAGTCCTGCGTACTGAATAGTTGCTTCTTGTTGTCGTCGTAATTCATTTGAACTTGTGTAATATTTTTGTGTTATACTCGCGACACACACACCCACACACACACACACATACTCACACAGATAGCAAGGGCGCCATTTTACATGCGTTTATATAGTTTTTATTTTTATTATCGAAAATAACAAGCTTCTTCTGTAGATTTATTTTTATGATCGCGTTGCATCATTTAGTTTCTTTTTAGGGGTTTTTCTTTTCTTTTTATTTTTTTTAATTTTTTTTTTATTTTTTTTACTATTTCCAGTTAACATTTGACTTTTTGTTATTAAGCAAGTTATGGTTCGTAGTAGAATATAAAGGTGGATACAAATTGACAGTCGCACATACATATATACTCGTCAATATGTATAGATTAGATAAGCAAGTGTCTGTTTGAGTTTTAGGGGAGTCATTTCAAACTATACAGCTCGAGTGCAGTTAGTTGACTTATAGTTAAGCTACCTTATGGCTCTTAAGTGTTTATTAAGCTTGCTTAGGGCATAGCTATATCAAAATTTGCGGCCCTATGATACTGTACAACGTGTTTGTAGCCTCATGGGGCAAAGGAGTACGCTGTATTTTTTTATACCGTCTAATTCCATGGATGTTTATAATTGTGGAGCAAAAACATTTTGTTGAATTTAGTTCATATTCTCTTCCGATATGCCGCAATTATTAGTTTATTAAATTAAATTATAAATTAAAAGCTAAGTAGGGTCTTGCCGGCATATATGGTATAGCTTTTCACACCCCCTTTTATGAGGGGTCTACGTAGACAAGAAAAAACATAAAAAATGTAGCCAAACGCTTGGTCGCAAAGTTGTTGAAAAGTTGTACACGGACACAGTGTTGCCCGTTTTTTTCGACCAAAAATGTGTAAGTTACACAAGATGGCGCCAGCAGTTTACGCTAGATGGCGCTAGCAGCAACAATAGTTGTTTTTCCGCCACAAACAAAACTAAACTTGTAAACAATGCTGTAATAATGACTTGGATTCAAATTTTTAATAAAAATAATGGCGACGCATTAAAAGAAATCTTTAGAAAATAGTTTTATTTGGTATTTTGTCTCCTCGGTAATAATTAAAAGTTAATTTTGAAGCTGCCCAATAGCTACAGCTCTTATTAAATTCAAATAACAGCAGCAAACAAAAATTAAAAATTTGTTGTACAGCTTAAAAGGTTTGTTTAAGTGTCTGTTACCATTGGGTTATATATATATAATTAATTTTAAAATGTAGCTGATCAATTTTAGAAAAAAGACAAATAGGAACCAAAAATTGAAATAATAATTCATACAACACCAAATTAAACTGCAATAAAATTGAATTCGTAAAACGAAAACAATTAAAGCAGAACCAGATTCAAGTGCCAAATAAAACTTGCATTCTTTACACTGACATTTTGGCCCAATATCAAAATAAATAGATATATATATTATATATATGTGTATATAGGTATATGCACTAGGGTGGGTCACATTTTTTCGGTACAAAGAATCTTCGAGATTTTGATTCTATGGGCCATTCTAAGAAACTTTGCCCAAGAAACTACAGGTCTAAAACGAATTTCGAGTCGCCAACTTTTTCAAAATATATTTTTTTTAAAATATTAAAAAATCGAATTAGACATTGCATTTAAAAGGCAAAAAAACATTATTTTCCAAAATGTGTATATGAGGGTTTTTGGGGTCGTGGAATCAGTTTTTGACATTTATTTTTATTTTTGATATCGTTTTTTTTTTTTGAAAATTGACGAAATGTGGCGAAAATCGACGAATATTTCACTTTCTCATAGTGCAATCATAAATTCATTCATTTTAGACCTATAGTTTCTTGAGCAATGTTTTTTAAAATGAACCATAGAATCAAAATCGCGAAGAGCCCTTGAAGTTTTTTTCAGCCCCCTACAAATTGACCCACCCTAATATACACGCTTGTATTCAAATAAGCGTGCATACAATGTATGGTATATAAAATAAAGGGATGCTGAAATATTTTACAACTAACCATTGAAAATTTGCGTCAAATAAATCAGCTATGAGTATGCAAAAAACTAATATAGTGTCAAATTCAAAGAGAATATCACACAACTTTTCGTTATGTACTTAGGATGGTTTTTAATAGTTCTAAATATTTTATATAGCGGCAGGTCGGTTAAAAATTGGCTTTCGCTATAGTTGCAGTATTAAACATATATACATTACTGAACAGCTGCATATGCGGCGTATGCGTAACATTTACAAATACGTAGCAGGTTGGAGTGGGGAAGCATTCTTTTTCAAGGTCGTCGCGTAAGTAAACAAAAATCGCTAAACACACAAAAAGCTACAGACGCTGTTGAGATACTTGTAGATAAATAGACACACCCGCCACGCGCCAATCTAGGGGATACCAGTCTTATTACCCACGATGACAGGGAATGGATAAAATAAACACCGGACAGACATTGTGACTATGGCAAACTGTTGCTATGTTTGGCAGCGATGTCGACCCCAATGCTAACGTTATTAAGAGTGGTCTTTATTTTTATTATTATATTTTCAATACACCCTATAACGAGCATAGCAATTGTATTACAACGATTGCAACTCAGTTAACCAAATAGCAATGACAGTTTTTCCAACAAGACAACGTGAAGAAAGCAAATCCGCCAGTACCGAAGAAGATTAGCCAGATTAGCTTATGTTGCAGTTAGATATGGGATATAATCCATACAAGATTGTGCTGACAACAAAAGCCGGAAGATCGTAATTGTCTATAAACAAAACAGTAAGCCCTAGAAGTATTGGTCAACATGTTATTCCACAGAAAATGCCAAGAATATAACTTCGAAATAAAGTCAGAATTAATTTCATGTATCCCATCGTTTTTCTTTTAGGTTTCATTAATTTTAGTGTCTTTCTTATCTGCCCCTTATAATGAAATTTTCTTCATGTCATAATAGAATATAGAGACAAAAAGTTTTAGTTGTACCATTCAGGGAAAATTATTTCCGTGATTATTTGAAAAAAACATAATAAAAATCTATCATAGGGTCAAGCTTATTTATTATAAAGAAAAAGGGGAAAAATTAGAGTATGTAAGGGGAGGGTATCATAATTAATGCCTCTATCTCTAAATATCTTAAAGTTTTTATCTCATGCCCAAAATACTCGTGCGGGTTATCTTGGCGAGGTATCGACATGAAAACATTTTTTGATACATGTTTTTTGTTCAAATTTAGTAGCTTGGGCTCTTATGATCTATAAAATGGACATGGCTCAATTCTTATCGAAGGTTGTGTTTCAATCATATAAATTTTTGGTTCGAATTTTTATAAATTAAATTACATTTGATTAGATTAATCAAATAATAAATAGTATATTAGATTATGGTTACTAAAATGTTCTGTGGTTTCCCTTGCATTGAATGGCCTTAGTAATTTTAACCAATACATAGTTTCACTTGATTTCTGTAAAACGGGCTTGGCTTCGTAATCAGAAATATAAAGAGCTTTAAGAAGCTTTAGAGAAGTCTTTGAAGATATGTGGGAATTCTTATTTTTTACACTTAACGGCCTATACGCAGCATGGAAAAATTCCGCACGGAATGTCAAAACTTCATATAAAAAAATTGCTAAATTTTTGCATGCTGCGTATAGGCCTTAAGGGTCCATTACTATTTTTTTCGGTTTATTGTTTTTAACAATGTTTAGTTATATGTTTTTGGGGCCACTAAATTTGGATTCGAAGCTCAAAACCCTTTCGAACGTGAGGGTTCTGAGATAACCTCTAAAATACCTCAAGTTCTAGGTTATGTCCGTTACTTTTTCTCCCCCCAAAAAAAAAAAATGTTCTAAAATCACCTTAAAAAACGGCGTAAAAAATATTTTGTTACTATCGCTGAAATATGACGTGGTGGATTTTTGAGACCGTGACTTCGTTTTCAGTAACCCCAAAAACTTATAGACCTCGAAACCCACAAATCGATTTTATTTGTGTGGCTTTAAAATACCTGACAAAAATTTGTTTTCAAAACCGGTTCGCTGAATTCGAATCCAAAAAACCTCGTTTTATGACGTTTTTTAAGATTGTGTCAGAACCCTTGGGTGATGGGATCTTTTCGGCCTCGCATTTCGGTTTTAGCAGCTATAAATCCAATAGGGTAACTCTGTCACGTTTAAAATTCACACCACTTTTTTTTTTGCGGGCCAATTTAATATATAAATTAAAACAAAGTTAACTTCTGATTACTCTAAAATAATACAATATTACCTTAATTCCTAATTTGTAAACCTTTCCACCAAAAATCGGTATGGAGGTACATGGACTTACAACACCTACTTTTCACCTCAAGCTTTTGTATCTCGAAAGTACAGAGTATATTATAGTCGTTATCTACGTTATCTAATATTTTTTTTTATTTGTATTCGCTTAAATGGCAAAGCACGAGGACTACGTCAACAGTTTATGGATTACACGTGCGCTACATACCAAGTCTATAACTGTCAACACATTGATTGGCGCACATTGTTGCCAAGCTATGGGGCATACAGAAACATCCAGACTATGATTGAAAGAGGAAATGCGCGAACCTAGGAAAACATTGATTGCCATAGTTCTAGTCACAATTTGCGGCTGAATATTAAATTCATGGACTTCATAGTATATCTTTATAGGTATATAATGTAATAATAATTGCGCTATAAACTTTGCATTTTATTTCTTAGCATTTAACCCAACTATGTAATATCAGGCGAGAAATACATTTATAGACAGACTGGATTACTTGGCGGCTACGTAATGTTTTTGTGACTGAGTGTGGCACAGTATTTACGAAATATATATTGTATGTATACATTTTGCTAGCTTTCTGTGTATTTCAAAATTTATTTCAAATTGCAAGAGCTTACAATTTTTGCACAGTTTGTAATTTTATATTGGCTAATTTGTTCAGGTTCAAATAAACTTGCTTATGCAAGAACAAGCAAACACAGCTACAGATACATTTACTGATACAGATACAAAAACTATTACGTGCAAAAAGATGACTTCACAGATTGCTTGATGATTTGTGAACAGGAGAAAGCCAGAGCTGATTTTTTTATTCACTTAACCAACTTGATTTGCAAGATGCAAATTAGATAAAGATATATTTACAACAATTTAAGCAACTTAGCAACTTGCTGCAGTGTATTTATAGGTATCTTTCCCTTGTCTGCAAGCAGCGCCAAGAAACGGAGACATTAGTTATGGTAAAAGCAGCTGCATCAACTCACGCACTGGCACCTCCCTCTATACTATATATATACATATATATATAGTATATATACATTGTATATATGTATCTTTGAAAAACTCTATTAAGCAACGCAATCTGTTTTAGTGACAAATTCGTTGGCAACTGCAGAGCAGATTTTGTTGTACCCTTTTGTCTAAGGGATATACAATACTCTTACTAAGTTTAGAAACTTGGGTGTCCGATGTAATACTCTGCAAAGGAGTTGCCACTTGATTAAAACGAGAAGAATCTTATCACTAGCATTAAATTATGCCGATTACATTTTAAAGGCCTGCAAAAATTTCGCACGGAATGTCAAAACTTCATATAAAAAAAAAAACACACCAGTTGAGGACTTCATATAAAAAAAATACCACTATTATTACTTCATATAAAAAAATCCCACTATTTTTATACTATATTTTTTTTTACATGAAAAATACAAGTTTTAGTTGAAAAAAAATGTTTTTTTTTATCAGTTTTTAAACGATTTTTTTTAAATTGGAGTAATTTACTTCGATAAAATATGCACATTTAAAAAAAATATTTTTTAAAATTCGCAAATGTTTTTTTAATTCATATAAAGTGTGATGTTTCTTTTGAACACAAAAATTAATGAAATAATCTTAGTCGTTTTCGAAATGTATCGATAACGTCATAAATAATCGGTCTTTAACAAAAACATATACGACATCTATATATATATATTTTAAAATCATACAATTCGAAGATCTCGATTATAAAATTGTTATGTTTTACGCTTCTTTAGTTCGGTTGTAATTAAGCTGAAGGTTTACAAGTTCGGACTCCTCGATTGTTGCATTGGCTCAGTTTGTGGTATACATAGTATAGTTGTTCCAGATTAATGGTGGCTTATGGATTTTTTTTTTAGGAACTTTAATTTCATTATTTCCACACCCTAAATCGTTTGCAAACCAAAGGCTAATGGATTTTTTTTTTTTTTTAGGGTTTTTTTCACACCCCAAATCGGTTGCATTCAAAGTCATTTTATGTAAACAAACAACTCCAAAAAGCATTTGTATTCTTTCAAAGTTAGTGCATAAGCTATTTTATACATTATTCCCAGCATCGGCGGACATGAAGAACAATTGGCAACAAAATATTTGCCGTAGCGACGAAAAATTAGCGGGCCGTATCTTTGTTCTCATCTAATAGTTTCGACTAATTTATTATTGCTTCTATTATATATAAATAGTATATACTTGTGTTTTTGCAATAATGATTTTAAAAAAATTCCAAGGAATTAATTACAAAACATGAAGAAGTATTAACGCTCAATTAGTCAGAAAAGTGCAGCATGAATTTGCTAATTAAGTATGTAAAATAAAAGCAAAAAATAAGGGATTTATTGAAGCATAAAAAGGAAAACGGCGAATAGATATAGTAGATACATAACTAAAAGAAAGCCCAAGGGGCCTTAATTTAAATTATCTTGCTTTAAAAGATATTTTATACTAGAACTATTTAAGTGTTGGGCATTTTAAAACTTATAAAATGCCTTGCACCATTTGAATTTAATTGCTGCAACCGATTAATAAAAAGTAAATAGTAAATTGCTTTCAGGATCTAAGTAGTTTTTTTTTGTGTACATAATTATAAAATATACTTTTTAACAAAAAACGACAATGTTTTTGCTAAATTTTTATATTAAAAAAAAAAAATTTGACAGCTCTAGTTACTTGACATTTTTTTTCTTATCAAGTAAAACTTAGTGCTCACAAATTATTAAATCATTAAACAAAAAAAGTTAATTCATTGTTTTATTATTTTCAAAAGAAAACTTATTTTTTAATAAAAATTGTTGATTTTGAACCACTTAGAAAAATGTAGACCCTACTAAGAATAATATTTTCTTAGGAAGTTTACGAAGCACTACTTTTAGGATAAAACATTTAGAATCATAAAAGGCAAAATATTTATTCGACAACTAAAGAGAAGCCAAAGTGTAAACATAAAATAAAACTTTTTGGAATGTACTTTTTTATAACACAAAATGCTTCAAAAAAGTTAAGTTTTGAGCATATCATATCATCATGGCTACGTTTGTACTTCACAAGGTCCAAAAAACTTTGAAGGAACTAAAATAGTCATATGTTCTGGCAATACAACTTAAAATAAAGTTCAAGCAATAAAAATACAAAAAAAATTCGAATTTATATTGCTAAGTTTTAAGTTTTATTTTTCAACAAGTAAAATTTAAATTTTAAAAATAAAATTTTCAAATCATTATTCTAATTTTCTTTAAATGACAGTATTTTAGCAATCAAAAAATCAGTTTAATTTAAAAAATGTTCTTAATTTTTAATTAATAAAAACTTTGACGAAACGAAATTTTCCCAGAAACATAACTTTTTCCCATAGAAACATACAATAACAATTAAAATAAAAATCCGAAAAAAACAATAAAAACAAAAAAAAAAGTTTAATTTAAAAATTTTACTTAATTTTTTATTTATAAATACTGTGACTCTTTGTGATTCAAGAGAGTTTGAGTTTTCAATTTTGAACTAAGCACAATTAAATTTTTGCGGTATTTGTAAAATTTTTAAAAATTATTATGCTTGTTAGGACCTCCAATATGCAGGGCATTGTGGCACTAGAACAAAAAAAAATAAAATCCCTAAAATTTATTTTTAGCCTAAAAAAACCCAAAAGGTTAAAAATCCGACGGGCAACACGTGTTTTTAAGTTCGTGGTATACACTAGGACGAGTTATGCGAGGGTCACTATTTATGTTCTGCACCTTGGCAATACGTTCGAAAATGAACTTAAGCGCATCAAAACCTGAAGAATATTTTTAAAAACAATGAAGACGTTTCTCAATTTAAATTATTACTAGGGAGCTCCACACGCTGCAAGTTCATTTTATGAAAAAAAATGCTCATCATACAAAATTTGATAATTTTCATTGCTTGTGGGCGGAATATACTAAAATCGTACGCCCTAAAAGGAATCTGCGCCCTCTAGTTCTCACCGTTTGGTGATCAGTCCGCCAGAGAGTCAGTCAGTCAAAGTCAAGTCAGTTCAAAAGGTTTTTTAAAACTAATAATGTAATAATTAAAAAAATATTTCCTTATTGATAACACGGCGAACTTTATTAGCGTTAGTTCTCTATCTCAAAAAACTCACTTATTATTTGCTGAATAGAAAAAAAAACAGGTGTTAAGTCGTTTGATCACATGAAATTGAATTTAATTTTTAAACGTACTTATCGTAGTATCAGTGAGCAGAAATCTTCTAATGAAAGATCTTTCAGCTCACTTAACAGATTGCTTGCATGATAAACGGACATCGGATATTGTAACAAACGCTTAGAATAATTTTTATTTTAAAACAAAATTTTAGAGTATCTCGTTGTTGTCATATCTTGTCTGTTAGTTATTTCAGCTTATTGCAACAGTCTGTTGCAATTTTGCAACACATTGATGTCTTTTTGCAAATTGATTAAACTCACTCTAATGTTGCTCAAGTAGTCTGACTTTTGCGCTGTTATTTAATATGACGGACAGTGACAATGCAACCACAACAACAACAACAAAATTATTTTCACTTTCAAATGCACATGTGTCCCTTATCAGTGCAAAATGGGATGGCATTAAACAGAAAGGGCAGCGTTTTGTCTGATAAGCCGTAGCTTAAGTACTAAGTTCTACAGTTGACGAAAAAAGGGTTGCCGAGTTGTTCAAAGATAGCAAAATGCTTGAAACGTGACTTCAATGTGGGTTGCCAATTGAGAAAGATGTTTTTCGTCTAATTGAATTTCAACAAAAAGACAGTTAAAATGCTTGGATAGTGCAACGGGTATACGTGGCGTATGCGCAATGTCCTGTGTGTGTGTTTGTTTGTGTGCAAAGTTAAGTGAGCGAAATTGACGTTTGGTCATGGCCATAAAGTCGACAGGCAGCTGAGTAAAGCACAGCACATAAAAGCCAATTGGCAATTGGCTAAAGTAAATGTACGAAACTGTGGCCGATACGTGGCCAGCTACTCATTTACACACTCCAAACACACCCAATCACACACTCATTTATACACTTACTGACCAGCTAAAATTTGCTGGTAGCCACTAATTTCATACATGATTATGAGTCGGCAGCTTGAAGTACGAAAAAAAAATAAGCTTTTTGTCTTGAGCTTCAAAATTTGTGTGAGTCTTGTAGAGTGGAAATTTCACCTTATAGAGAGACAGACTGCCAGACAGAACGTCGAAACGTCAGACCCTCAAACGACGCGCCTTTACTTACTACCACTAATGCTTGCCAGACTGTAGCATCGTAAACTTTTTCTTTGACTTTTTACGAGCGCCCAAAACGTTCACGATGACATTGCATTTCAAGTTGACGCGACAACTCTACAACAACAACAACAACAACCATATTGACATGCACAACAATTGTAACAACAACAACTATTGGAACCCACTGTACCGCATTTATTTGCTTGAATTTTACATTCTGGCAGCGCATGAGTATTTTTGTGCTCGTTAAATTAAGAATGAAAATCACCAAAATGTTAAGATTTTCTTTTCCTCTTTGACTCATTTTTATTACTTTTCACTCTCTCTCTCTCTCTGGGCATTTCTATACCTCACTTTGATTCCTTTTAGAAACAACATTCGCGTTAATTGCCATGACATAAAATACGCTGATATGACGCGCCCTGTCATTTTTGAAACGCAAACCAATTGATTTTTGTAGCCAAACCCTGGGGTAGTCCCACAACTAAGCTATGGGGAGTATGACACATAAATTGCTGCTTTGATCTCTGAATAGAGTGCAGAAATTTATGCAAGATGTAAATTTTGTGTAATTTAATGTATTGCAGATTCAAACATTGTTGTTTTTTTTTTAATTTCATGTGGCTTTAAAACTTTTTGATTTATTTATCAAAATAATTTATGTTATTGATTGGTTTTGACAGACATGTTGATGGCAAATTGCCTCTATGTAAGATCTTGTTGCTAAGAAGAGAAATATGATAGGATAAACTAATATATTAACTAAGAATTGGAGCAATATTTAAGTTTATTTTATTAATAAAAAATGCTTAAATAATAGTAAGTGAAATGTATAATTCTTTTCGATTTTAATGATTTTTATTTATTCGATAAAAAATAATAAATATTCAACACGCACATTTTTTTTTTTTTGCAAAATTATGATATATTGCGATAACTGAATATAGAGTTAGACCTTTTTGATAAGACATATATCGTAAAAGAATAATCAAAAGAATCAAGAAGTCCGCTGAAAATGATGGCAAGAACTTGCCATTCTAATGGGTACCTCACTGACACTCGTCTTAATATCTGCAGCTTAATAAGCTGAATTGGTGATTTAAAAAAAATGAATTTTTTAACAATTTTATTAAAAAAAGTTAATCGCTATTTTCTCAAAAATGAGAAAGATGACATTTTATTCTCAAGAATTCCCTGCGAAAAGCATAAAAATCAAGATGGCGTACGTCAAAGCCGGGCGCGAACGACCTTGGGATACCCTTTACCACCACATTGCAATCAAATCCAGTACATTGCTTAAGAACTCCAAAGGACAATTGATTGCCAAATTTGGTTACGTTATCTTTATAAACAAGAACACAGACGAATTTTGCACCCAAAACTTTTTTGACCGATCCTTCCTATAGCGGCCATATGAAAGAGTCAACCCAATTTGATAAAATTTGGTACAGTGCTTGGGAACTATAAAAAACTTCCCAATGTGAAGTTTGATTACGATATCTTCATAAACACACACGATACAACAAATTTTGTACCTAAAACATTTTTTTGGCCGATTGATCCTATGGACCTATTGGACCGACAAATAGAAAAGACTAGATAGAAAAAATAAAATAAACTTGTCTCCCGTGGGATAATAAGGGATCTTATCAGAAAGTTAGGTTGCTCTAGCTATTACTCTTATATTATCTTTGAGATCTAGGCGTTTATACAGACGGACAGACAGACAGACGGACATGGGTATGTCGACTTCTCCAGTTACCCTGATCATAATACTTAATATACCCTTTGTACCATAAGTACAGATATAAAGAACGGAGATCACTTTTGAATTTAAAATTAACAAATTAGTTAATATCTGTTAAATGTTGAAAAAATTAAAAAAAAAACTTTATAATAAAATTAAAATTAAATTGAAATACATTTTTTTTGTTTTACTAAAAGTTTTATATTTTATCGAAAAACGTTTTTCTTTTCAAATCTTTATTCGCTTGCTAAAGAATAGTCTACGTTAATATTTAGTTATCGATAACTTAATGAAATCAGTCAAAATCGATTAAAAAGTGGACCGCTTCACTTATTTGTTCACAAATATAGGCAAAATGTATCAATTATGGACCGCATCTTTTAAAAAGTTTTTTTTGGTTTTTTAATTTATTCTGAGATAATCGCAACATAGGCCAGAGTTGGCTGAGTAGTTGATCTAATGGGAGATGTGTGGGTCTTAGCCTTATAACGAAAAGCTACAGTATCTTAAAGTCAACTGCGTTCGTCAAATTTTATTTAAAATTTTTTTTCTAAACGTTTTATTTCGATCTTATACAGGGTGCTTTCTAAAGAGTGGATTTCTTGGCTTAGATAGGTGATTGCGGTTTTGCTTTGAGAGTATTTTTTACATAGCAGTGATTTGGATAATAATCCACTTTGTAAAATAAGTGTTCGGTTATAATTCTATTTAGAATTAAATGGTAACTAAATGTCAGACTTGCAGTCATCTGTCAGAATTCTTCACGAATGTCAAAACACACTGAATAGTCTAAAATTTAAGATGTATATGTTAAGTCAAACCGAAGCAACTTTCTAAAAAAAACTTAAACCACAAAAAGTTGTAATTTTAACAGCTCCAATAACATTTCATAACTATTTATTCAAAGCAAAATTTGTTCACCAATTTTAGACTCATTTAGACCATAAACTAATAAAACGCAAATGAACTAATAAAGGTAATAACCATTTTTATTTAAATATTCAATTTGTTTAGATGAAACAATACGTGTCATTATAAATAAATGTGATATTGATGGGATTTGGATATGGAATTGATATCGTATAATTCGATTGGTAATTCGAATTTTTGGTAATTGTACTTAAATAAAAGCCGTTTAATTAAATCGAAACGAATCAATTAAGATACATGAAAACCAGTTGCTAAAACTCGTTCGACACATAACTAAGTACTTTATATGCAGCGTATATCAAACTAGGTTTATTTAAAATTTATGAATGGCAACATGTTATTTGAATTAAAAGTTTGCATAATTGTCAAACGTTTGTCGGGCAAATGTGTGAAAACCCGCGAAATCAAGTTGATTAAGCCAGTCATCAATATTTAATGGAAGTCGCAATAGCGTTTGTCATTTCAGTCATAGCAGCGAGTCAGTTAAAATAAAAATCAATTAAGTGAGCTACTTATAAAAAACATAAATAAACTTAATGGTGAGTTTGAAAACAAAAACTCGAAAAATCATTAAGTTTGCAAACTTTGTAAAATTTATATCAGAAAAATTATTTTTCTATGCACCAAAAATTACATTCTAGTTCACGTCGAACTACTAATGACAATGACAACATAATCGTATAAAACTTTATACGACACATAAAACACAAACAAACCTCCAACAAATGTTTTTTTTTTTGTTATTCACATATTTTAATTTGCAATCTATCAGATGACTATCAGCAAAATTTTAACAAATTAAGAAATTTTGTATGGCGAAAGAGCATCGATGATAACTTCGTGAAATCAGGCACCCATATTACGCTGTTTCAATGTGGCTTAAAGCCAGATTGTGCAGTTTCATTTAAAATTAAAGTTGGGTTCAGACACGACACCAAACAAGATTATTTGCACACGATCTCTATTTTTTGCTCATAAATGGAAATTATTGGTTGCACCAATTTAAATTTTTACCAGCAACGTCAGCACATAATACAAGAAAGTGTGCCAGTTGAAGTAGGGTCATTCTGACCGAATTATACTGCACTCTCTCGATGAAATAGAAAATTAGAAGAACATTCGTAGATATTAGTATAAACTGCCGTAGCTCCGGTACTAAGACGTAAATAGTGTTCAACACCTACTTTGGAAACGCATCTAGTACTCGGAAAAACCATTGTCAACTATTTTCGCCAGATGGTTTAAACAAAACAGCGCATATATTTATGCCTTTATCAGACACAACAATTGCCCACTTCACACCATTCCACCCACCACTTACGGCCTAATGTCCGAAAGTCCTCTGGCTGACCTCGGTATGCGCTAAGCAGCCTATCTAACTCAAAAAAGCCTAGAGCAAAAATTTGCGCATAAATAGCTAAATATTGATATTAAACTGTCAAAATAGGCAATTTGTTGCAATAAACGTGGCATTGCTTGAGGTCAAGAACAAAACACTCCTTATCAAAAACAGATAAATCAACGTGATGCTTACTCTTATAAATATACATATCAACAGGGGAGCTACACATTTTGAGCTAATTTGTATCAAATAAATCATTCATGTTTCTGTAAACAAACACATACATACGTAAATACACACATACAGTTTTATGTGGCTACATAAATGTATGGTTTTCAGCAAAGGTGACGTTGCGTATACGTAACATTTAAATTATTATACCCAGCAAGCGCGTCGAGCCTGCATAAATTACAGGCAATGAATATTTTGTCTGTGCGCGGCAAAAGCAAAAGCAAATGCAACGCAATTATACTTTGCATTTTGTTGCTAACGTGCCAGTAGACTAACACACACACACACACACACAGATACACCAGCACATACAGATACTGGCACACAAACACACACTTGATACATATATACAAATATAAATTGCACTGCAATAGCATTGTCGTCGGTATACTGAGAAAGATTGAGAGCGTGAGTAAAGAGCAAGAGAGGGCTTGCAATTATAAGAGCGAATTGCTTACACGTGTCAAATATAAATAGACAACAGAACGAAAAAGAGAACGAAGGGCGTGTGTGCATAAAGCATACAGACAAATGACTGCGTGTTTCAGCAAGTGCTGTGTGTGTGTATCTGTGTGTGTAATAAACAAATGCAAACTATTCTGTTGCCATTTGCGCTACATTGCTTCACACAAATGTTTATTATGCATTGTGTTTTACTTAAAGTAGAAAACTTCTGGTTATTTTTTAAAATTTAATTAAAGCCAAGATAGAGGATAGAGATGGTTCTTAACTTATTAAAGCAGGTTACAGGTTGCATCTTTGTATCTTTACATCTGTGTATCTTTCTAGCTTTGTAGCTTTGTATCTTTGTAACTTTTTATCTTTGTATCTTTTATCGCTTTATCTTTGTAACTTTGTATCTTTGTATCTTTGTATATTTGTATCTTTGTATCTTTGTATCTATAAACAATATTTTTTTATCGGGCTTCATATCTTTATTAACAATATCTATGCATCAGGCTTCATATATCTATTCAAAAATGCCGATTGTAATCAACAAGCAAAACGCAGAAGATGTTAGTAACAAAACATAGGGGAAAGAGTTTAGCTTTTTTATCAGCGCACTAAAATGATGAATGATGATGACAAAATCTGGAAGCCATATAGAAAATCAAGTTTTGTGCACCATGTGACTTCAAGACATAGAAACTTGGTTTTATGAAGACAAGAGCTTAAAAAAGGTACATATTCTACAAGATACGAAGCTAAGTAGATTCCATTTTGACACAATTCTGAATACTCTGAATATTTTGATCAAAAATGTTGCAACTCAGCCTCTGATTTCAAGTTACCAGCATTTTATATCCTGCCAATTTACGTCCTTCAGTTATGCTTTAAAAAAACCAAATAACTTTTCAAACGTTCTGAAATGTCTGCTTCCTGCAGATACGCCGTTGTTGAACTACACAGTTATTAAGCACATGCTACGTGCTTTATTGTCTTATAATATGACTAGCTGGTCAACCAGGAGAACTCCTTCTACTCCACGTGCTATCCACAACCCATTCTTGGGCTGCACGTAATTTGTACTGTATTGAACAGGCAGGCAGCCAACCAGACAAGAAGTGAAAACAAATTGACAAGCTGATAAAACACTGCGGAAAACAATGAAAATTCAATGTGTAGTTTACTGGGTTTACTTGCTCTTAAAGCTAACCAAACGCACAAATAATTGGATTGGAATTTGTTGTACACTATTTTTATGATTTTAAATGCCCGCAGATATTTGTTTATATACACAAAACCATTTTTTAATTTATAATAAATTTTTATTTGACTTCTCTAAATGTAGTAACAGTTTATTTTCATATTACTTAAATATGACATTTTTGCCAACAAAAACTATAGCCAAAAACTCATTTGTCTTGTAAATGTGTGGCAACAATATTTTTAAAGCCATAAATAATGTTACTTAAGCATTTTGGCAGTAAAAACATTGGGGGGTCATTAAAAACAATTTTTAATAGTTTCGTCATGGTAAGGAGATAAATTTAAATACATTCGTGCAAGAAAATTTACTTTGAATGGTTTAGCGCCTTACAGATGTGGAAAGAACAGGGAAATATTCCAAGCATGGTTTGCATATTAACCCTAGAACAATTTTTGAAATATAATTGACCTTATAAAGATGTCATAAGTATTTTAGGTAGCTTCTCACTGAGAGGGCAAAATCCTTTTCTATTAACAGTAGCGTTTATAGAACTGCCATAGTTTTGTGTTGATTGCATAAGGAATTCAATTCGCTTTAATTTAATGTGCTGGCTAAATTAATTGCTGGATTTTAACCCAGCAGCAAATTTATTTTTTCCAATTAGGGCTAGGTTCTTCATTTACCATTTTTAATCTTTTTATACCCTGTACTAAAAAGTAAAAGTAAAGTGGGTTAGCAAGGGACGTCCAGGCAAAAGAGGAGGAGTTGCTATTGCTCCAGGTGAGAGATAGCGACCTCTGCATATGATCTTAGATCGTGATTCACTGGAATTATCTTTTTCCACCATTTCTGACGGATTTACGAGAAAGTGTACAGAGAGCTACATAAAATATAGTTAGGTCAGAGTTAAGAAACTTTGATCCTCTTGTAGAATAGATAAATTGTTTTTCAATTATAGGAAATTGGAATTCATCAATATAAAAAACTACACATACGCTCTTTTCCTGCGCATTGGGAATCAGAGAAGAAGAATGTTTTGGCTATGATAAAACATACAGGGTATTTTTCAGATGGGCAGGACCGACTATAGCATTCTTGCATGCAACGGAATGAACATTATGGAAATAAAGGAATATGCAGGGGATATTTAAGTCTGGATAATCTGAATTGAATAAAGAAAACCGTAACCTTGCCTTTTTTTAAATTTATGTCCAATTATGGTAGATTGTGCCTTATCGATTTAAAAATACAAGGAACAAGATGAAAACTTTTTTCAAGTTACAAAAAATTTAATTACAAAAAAAAATAATATTTTTCTAACATTTGACAAGCATTATACAGTGTGTGCCAAATTAATAAGGCTAACTTTTTTCCACTAAATGTTATTATTATAGTCGTGTTTTATAGATACAAGCATCCTGTAAAAATTTCGTCCAAAGCTGAAAAAGCGGGTGACTCTATTCATTTGGGACACACTGTATTAATTATAATAATTATTATTCAGGCAAAAGCGAACTTTTGCGATTAGTACAGCTAGCATCCTATCCGTTTTTAGTAAATCATTAACGAACTGATAAATATTTAATGTAATTTAATTTTTAACTGATAGGGACTTTAAATAGTATTTATATGTATATTTGGCTGTGTTCTGTGTGTGTAAAGTTTAAGGAAGTCTTTGGAAGACTTAATCTTAAATTGTGCAACTATTATGCGCTATTTAAAAAAAAAAATAACAGACTTTAGAAAATTTAAATTATTGAGTTCATTTTGAAACTTGAATAAATAAAGAATCTTTTGATGACAACAAACAAACCCATCCAAACTAAAAAAAAAAGTGAAAAAAATTCAAGACATTCTCGTTAATAAACTTGAACTAATGGTTGACTGCCCGAAATATGAATATGCATACACAAACGATGGAAAATCGTCCCAAAGATTCTTGGAGCAGTTAAAAATTACATCACACACAACTGGAGTGGATATTGACCGTTGGGGGTATTCACGTTTGCTTTTGAGTTGAGGAATTGAAAAGTTGTGGACTTTTACTGAAAGTGTTGTGTTTAGCACTATATTTTGTAGCTTCGCAAGCTTCAAGATTTTTCTTTAAAATACAATTTATATCAAGTAAATATTTTTGAATTGAATTTTTTAGAAGTTATGATATTTGAAACGCATTTTCGGCTGCAGTCAAGTCACTGTGCAAGTAAATTTTTGGAAAAAAATGATTGCAGCGTATCCCGCTGTCGGTATTGACTGATTCGCAGTTTTTGCCAACGAAACTATTAAAAATTATATTCTTACAAAAATTTATTCATTATGTTACATAGTGTTCTTCAACGTACGTTTATTCATATGCAGATTAAAACATCGCTTTTTTAAAATATCTATCTTTTTTGAGAAAGTATGTATGACAAGGTAATAAATGTAAACAGATGTGCATAAAAGTGAAAGAAATATCTGTCTCTCTCTCTTATTTAAATTTCCCATCGCTTTAAATATATGCAATCACCAGTATATACTATCCTTGACCCATCACCCAGTGCGGGTATCTGCTTGAATGTAAATGTAAATGTAAATATGTGCAAATTACATGCCAACAGACACACATTCTCTACACATACACACATGCTTTTTATACATATGACAAATTCAAGTTCAAGGCGAGTATATGACTGTGCTGATGATAATATACATATATGTATATGTCAACTACAACAACAACAGGAACAACATATTGACTTGTTGTTGTCAATGTTGATATTGTTTGCATTATGCAATATTTTTATTTTTTTTTTGTCTTGTGCCCTGCAACGGGCCAAGCTGTGGATAGTTGTTGGGTTCAATAGCCATTTGAAGGTTGCTATTTACCAACAGGTAATATGAAACATACTTTAAGAGTGTATAGATAACAAAGCGATTATTTATGAGCATATGCGTGTACATAAGTGGGCAGGCTGAAAAGTTACCAATCTGATAAAGAAACAACTTTTTTTTTTTCTATTTCTTTTTCAAATATTTTTAACCAGCTGATTGCTTTTACAGTTGCAATCACCTGTGCCACCCTGTGCTGCTAATAGAGAACAAATTGCACATGTATATATGTAAAAATGCATAAAATAAAGTATTGTGTGGTCATACGATGAGATCAAAATCGAATTGGACAATGTTTATGGGGCAGCTGAATACAAAAGCGGACGAACAAATATTTTTGTTGAGGAACGCACAGTTGGGCCAAGAGTAATCATCACCCCATTAATGAAGCTGCTGAGGCATAGGCGGATAGCTCGCATGTAGCAATATTTAGGTATGAAAAATTTTACTAGCAAATGGGTGCTGCGATTGTTCGCAGTAGACAACAAATGTGATGGAGTAATCTTTTAAAAGAAAAAAAAGTTCTTCGTAAAAGTAAATGCACTACGAATTGCTTTCCCACTCAGCATAGCTCAGCTCCGAGTTTGGCGCCCTTCTTTAAATACCTGTACGCAGTTCGAAAATTCACAAAAGTACAAGAACTGCATATTAAATACTGCAGTAATGACCATGGTATGTAGTGGTATAATGCTGCGGCGGAGGAACTTAATTAGCAGAAGTCAACGTCGGCGCATATGGACCGAGTCAGCAGGCCTACGAGAATTAGCCGCGCTTTGGGGGGTACATAGCCGGTGAAACAAAAAAACCCATGAAATGGGAACAAACCGAAACAATCGTGTAATCATACACCAACAGCATATATGGGTTCAAATCCAACCGATAGTTACTCTTCAAGTAGTACACCTGTAAATAGGCATAATCCACCTAGCTACCGGGTAGCACGCACAACGCATGTGGAGGTGCGAAATCCATGTACAAGGACATATTCATACAAACCTAAAACAAAAATAGCCGCGTGGAACGTAGAATGCTCTCGGAGCCGTCGTGTGCTATGGTCCTACCGAGTTAGCAGAAGAAACTATAAAAGCCCAGTTCTATGAGCAACTTGAAGCCACGCTGGCGGGAATACAAAAAGGAGAAATACCAATAATGCTTGGGGACTTTAATGCAAAAGTGGGCAACGACAACACCGGACATGAACGAGCGATGGGACAGTTTGGCCTCGGGAATTCTAGAAACCAGAATGGTGTGCGACTCGTGAATCTATGTGAAAATCGCGACCTCTTTATTGGCGGTACGAAATTCCCACACAAAGATATACGCAAATACGCATGGCTATCACCAGATAACTCTACACGTAACCAAATTGACCACATTGTTATCAGCCGCACTTACCACAACAGTCTACTGGATGTGCGAACATACAGAGGAGCTGACATCTATAGCGACCACAACAACAATGCTCAACATGCGAAAAAGTGGCAGAAAGAATCGTAGGGTACGTAAGAAATCAACGCAAGCCTTGGATAAGCGACGACACTTGGAATGTAATAGAAGAACGCCGGTCCCTTAAAATTATCATCTCATAAGAGCAGCCTATGGATCGAAGACGTGATGTAAGAGCGAAATATAACGAATTAGAGCGTAAAGTTAAGAAACTGACCAGACGCGACAGCAGAAACTATTTAAACGAAATTGCAGCATCGGCCGAAACTGCAGCGGCTCGGAACGATCAACGTAGCGTCTATGAAGCGGTACGAAAGCTATCGAATAATAGGCCAAATATTCCTCCCCTGAAGGACAATAAAGGCAATGCGCTTACATCAGTCGAAGCTGAACTTCAAATGTTGAAAGAGCACTTTAGCAACGACTTAGACGTCGCAATCCAAATCGTCTGATGTCAACGTCATCACCTGATATTGCAGAGATCAAAGCGGTTAATAAATCGCTCAAAAACAATAAGAGTCCGGGTCCTGACAACATCCCCCCAAAAATTGTTATGGACGTAGTGCGCTGGCGCCTGCAAAAACTTGCGTGGTATCACATTGTTGAATACTATCCAAAAAGTAATGGCTTGCATAATATTGGCGCGAATTAATTCCTACATTGAGTTACGTAGAGAACAGTGCGGCTTCCGCAGCGGCAGATCCTGCGTAAATCAAATAAACACGCTTCGCATTATAGTGGAACATTCGATAGAGTGGCAATCGCCATTATTTTTGCTCTTCATTGACTTTGAGCGTGCTTTTGACAACATTAGCAGAGAAGCGATATGGGAAAGTTTCAAAAGGATGGCCGTGCCTAAACATATAATCTCACTGATCTGCGCACTGTATGTGGTTAAAGCAGTACAAGGATGCGTACTCTCGCCGTTATTATTCTTGATTGTCCTGGACGCTGGCATGGAAAAAGTCAACACCGACGCAACAGGTGGAATCCAGTGACGGCCATTCCAGAAGCTATGCGACTTAGATTATGCAGAAGATTTGTGTTTCATGACACACTCATTTGAGGAAATAAAAGCGAAATAGGAATGCCTGATAAATACTGCTGGAAGAGTCGGCCTCAAGCTCACATGTCGAAAACGAAATTGATGCGAATTGATCATCGAAGATACCAACAAGTTTTGTTACTTGGGCAGCATTGTATCCAGAGATGGCGGCACTGAGAATGATGTAAATGCCAGATTAGCAAAAGCACACGGCGCTTTTTATAAGCTCTCAAAAATCTTCCGCTCTAGAAATATCACGAGAACCACAAAGCTGAGGGTATTTAATGCATGTATAAAGCCTGTTCTGTTATATGCATCAGAAACCTGGAAAGCTACTGATGTTGTGCTCAGAAAGCTACAACTATTTATAATCTCGTGTCTAAGGAAAATATTGCTGGTATTTTGGCCAGAAACGATTTCAAATATTGAACTGTGGAATTTATTTGGTTGCAAGCCGATTGATAATGAAGTTCTGCAAAGAAAGTGGCTTTAAGAAAACCCGAAAATAACATAGCGAGAATGGCATTTGAATACAATCCGCAGGGTAACAGACGCAGGGGCTGACCGAGAATGACGTGGCGAAGAAGCGTGCAAAATGAATCTAGGCGATTAGGATTATGGAATGAGGTAAAACGTGTTGCAAGAAGCAGAGATGATTGGAGAAGTTTCGTGTCCGCCCTATGCTCTACCTAGAAGCGGCCGCAGTAGCGACCAAGGAACAATACAATGAGCAGTGTGTACATATAAACGCAAGATGGAATTTTTCGTTGGATTCTGTTTCACTTTTGTAGTATATATCGCAATTTTGTTGCGCTAGTTTGGGTTGAAATGCAAATGGTTGCACTACAATCAGCTGTTTTTAGCTTCGAATGGGAAACGTAATCATGTGCTAAATCAAGCTAATAAAAAAAACAACATGAATTTTCGTGAATTTCATATTCTTGCATTACGGTTTGTAATCAACGCGTACATACAATGAAAATTTTCTTTTGCTTTGTAAAAAATGTTTGTCAACGATTTTTTCTACCAGTCATTAGTAACTACCGTAATAATATGCTAGTGCATTAGTTTTGGCTGTGGTGACAAAACAGAACAGCTGTTGTCACTGCTGGCGCCATCTAGTGGACTTTGATGGCGCATCTGTAAAATCGTAGAACAACACTGCTTTGCTTGAGTATGTGCATCCAAACGTATGCGTTTGTACATGAAATTTCGCGACAATTTTAATTTTTTTTATACAAAGTTTATTCTAATAAAGTTTCGATGCTGCATAGAGGTCTTAAACTTGAAGAAACGGTTTAGTGGAATGAAATGGTATATATTGTGGCAGGCATAAAAATTGTAGTATTGTAGTTATTCTTTCAAAAAAGCCCATATGGAGAAATGTATTTTTTTTCTAAAGTTGTATTTAGATCTGGGATAAGGCAGCTAAGTCAAACCATTATAGTTTTCAAATCATGCGGAATAAGGTGGCTCGCCTTATTACTGAATGTATGTATACATCTCTCGAAGACTGACTAATTAAGAGTACCCTCCACAAAAGCCGCAAACTTTTCAGCCTGCTCTCGCATGTGAGGTATTTTCTACACTGCATTCAAGTCCAGTTAGTTAACAACTTTGTTGCGTATCAGTCTGCAACACTAAATTTCAATTGGTAACACGATAAATGCCAATTATAACTGTTTCAAATGTTGCATTTCCATACAGTTATTCAAGCCAACCAGTTTTGATTCAAAGCTAAGCATAATTCGTGTCAGTATGTCTTAAAATTTAGTAGATTATTGAAAAGTTTCTTGAAAGTGTTTGGTTAGGCAGGTTGGTGCTGACGTAGGTATCGGAAGCTGTATACATTATATTAATGTTCCAAAATTACCAACAATTTTACAAACTTGCGTATTGTAATAGCCCATTTATGCAAACGGGATGTTTGCGATTAACTATTTGTTTTTAATATATGTAAAATAATTTGTATTCAATTTACTTAGTAAATTGGAACTTCCTATTCAAAGAAATTTTTTAGAATTTATTTCAAAAAGCAGCGTGTCATGACAATTGAGGATTTGCAGATGTGACGCAAGACTCAATCGTTTCAGGTAAGGCACTCGAAATCGCTTAAGGCAAACAAATTGTTATAGTAAGACAGGGTGGCCCACCTTATTGCTAACCGTAGAAGTTCGATAGACTCCTGCAAAACCTCTGGTTACCCACGAAAAACCTCTCTATGACCAAAAAGCGACCGCCTGTTGTGGTTTATCTGCGAAGTCTGGCATTGGGTCTTACTTCTTCGAGGACGTGTGGCCAAAGCCAGTTACCCTCAATGGAGGACGTTAACGAGCTATGAATATCGATTTTTTGATGTCGATTGTAAATAAAAAGCGCGGAACTTTTGATTTTTTTTTAAATTCATTTTTTTTTATTTTAATTAATCGTAATTTTAACGAATATCGTATACTTGGTGCTGGTCTAAATAAACATCGTCTAACAATTTGTGTTATAAAAGATTAAGATTTTAATTAAAAGTTTAATAAAATTGACTTGGGCTAATTGTTCCAGTTAAGCTAATACTTTAATATGGTTAATGGCATAATTAAAAAAATAACAAGGACATGTAATAATGTTAAACACTGGAGATCTCTCTAAAGAGGCAGTGTGTAATGTTATTATTAGATAATAATTATATTGTTTGTTAAATATAAGATTTTTACTGAATTACACTAATAAACGATCATAGCTTAATTACAAAAAAAAACCAAATATGTACTAATTAAAAATACAAGTTAAGTCTTACACGTTAAACCTGATTTATTAGTTTGTCAATGTCTGTTTTGTTTTAAATATATTTTATGACAAGTAGTCAGAAATTTAATTAATATATTTCACAATTTGATTAATTTGCTGATCAAACGTAAACTCCTTTTTAATTAAAACGAAAGTTCAATTAAAATATTGTAACTGGAATGATTTAATTTTTTCAAAAAATATATATTGTCAGTATGTACTCTACAGTTGCATACCCTGGGCAATTTTCATGAAAAAAATTAATGTGATTAACTTTAAACGGTTTTTCTGTGAAAATCGCAAAGTTTTTGTAGGGGCAATAATTTAAATTAAATTCAATTTCTAAAACTTACCAGAGTCAAAGCTGCATAGGTATCGAAATAGTCATTTCTAACACTTTTATTCAAAAACAAAAAACGTTCTTGAGAGATTTGCGTTAGGTTGATACCTAAATTGAAGGTGCTAACTATTTTTTTTTATTTAATGTCGAATCTCGTTTAATGTTGTGATTTATTATCTACATCTACCTATTTTACATATTTTACTCGTTCCACTACTGTATTTCTTTGAAGGGGAGCGCCTCAAGAAGCGAAGCCCTCTGGTTTTCATATTTTTTATTAAAAAAAAAAGGTTTTTGGAGCAACCTAACTTTTATAGAGTTTGTCTCTTTATTTTCGAGTTAAAGAGTTAAGAGCTTAACAATTTAGAGAAAAATTCGACAATTTAAGAGAACACGAGTAAGTTGCCATCTAAATAGAGTTTATTTAACCCAAAAACTCTAGGCCCTAAAACACGAACTTCTTTTTTATGTAAAACTATATTAGCCACTTTAATGAATTCCTTTGAAAAGTGTTAATTGAATAGTTAAGCGCAGATGTTCCAAATAAGGAAATTAATGCATTAAGCTAAACTTAATCAATGTACGTTTTTTATTTTTTTTATTTTTTTAAGTATGCAAAATGTAAAGGAAGCGCTTTTTAATTGAAAAAAAAGAGAGAAAAATAAAATCGACGTCATTTTGTAGGCAATCAGAAAAAACCACAAGCAGAGCTAATCAAATTATTTCTCGAAGAGTTTTTACTCAAACTTAAGCACAGCTGCAAATAGGTATTGGTGTATATACAATATAATGCCAATAGCAATGGGGATGCTGATAAAGATGCAGCTGAAAATGGACATACAAATGGAGATGACGATGAGAGCTGTAGTTGGGCACAACAAGGAGCATGTGGCAGGGCAGAGATGGTTCGAATAAAGTTTCGTTGACTGCTGGGCCGGCTCTTTGTTGCACATTTCATGAAATTACGCGCTGTAAAAATCAACTTAAAAAGACTCCACGTAGTTTTATGTTTAACTTTATAATAAACACTCATACAATCATGCAGGAAAGACAGTCAGTATGTCTGTCTGTCTGTCTGTCATGCTGTCTGTAGGTTTGCTTGGTCAAGGTGTAAGAGGTTGCAAGTAACTCTGCCCAGGCAGTCCCAGAGCCGCAGAGGGGCATAAACAAAGTTGTAAATTATAATTTTATGTTGGAAATCTCAAACCAATAATGGCGGCTTCTGTCAATTTGAAGAGCTATGCTAGTGCCAAAGAAAGGGTAGCCAATTTTTGCCAGATGGCCATTAAGCATAGCCTTGGAAAGGGGCCCAAAATCGTATGCCAGGTCTAGTAGTGACCATTAACAAGGCATTGATCTATGAGCAGCTGAGTAGACAAATTTTCAGACGAAACCCACTAAGAAATTTAGGCAGCAAAACAAATATGTTTCTTAGCTTTATCTCAAATACTAGGCATTAAAAACAGCGTCTTTCATAAAGAGTTTTTGAACTTTGAAATTCGATACATTTTTTTGTCCGGCTTAAAGTAAATTAGCTTAATATTTTGGAAATAATTTCGTTAACAAAGCTTCTTTTTCTTAGCTAACTGCATCTTGATTTCAGAGATCACATTATTTATGGTACTAAGTAATGGTGGAAACGTTATTTTAACGCCTATCAAAAAACGCTTCTTCTGAAATTAACTTGGAACTATTCAATCAGGAACTTCAGTTGTATAACAAGTTCCACTTACTATTCAGGGCTGTGGCTTAAAAACAATCGATAGCATGATTCGAATTCATTCACCACCGAGAGTCGTCTCCTAGCCGTTTTCATTGCGGAAGTTGCATAGCCAATGACGCCGCCTTCTCAAAATCAAAACCAAACATTAAGTACATCCAGATGTGGAGCTTTATGGATTATTTTCTTCCATAACGCGATAATTTTGCTTCATTACGAAACCGTTAAGGCGTAAATGAGCATCATTACAAAAGATAATTAAATAGAGTAAAGGGTATTACATATTTGTATTAAAGAAAGCCTTAGTCTCTAGTAATAGTGATTCGACCATGTCTGGCAGCAGTTATAAACAAATAGCTTTCGGAGATCTTTCAAAAGATGCCCATTATCCTTAAGAAGTTTATTGATTCATGTTGGTGTATGACTCCTTAGGAAAGATAAACTAAACAAATTATTGGAAAAAAGTTATAAATTTCAGAACCCTGCATCATTGGTAGTACCAAGCGAGATGTTGAAAATTAAAAAAAATTTGGCAGGGTTGGTTTGGCTATATACTCTCTCTCGCCAAACCGAATAGCGTCATTAGCGTGAAGATCAATCTCTTGCCAATCTTGCCGAATAAGATAGCTTTTAATGCGGATACTGTAAAAAGCCTACAAAGCAATAGATCGTGTCTTCGTTGGAATGTTCTAAAAAAGGGCGCATTAGCTAAACAAAAGAAATCGATTTTCGTCATGATCATGAAAACTCCAGCACGTCAGTGTTTTGAAATAAGGTATAAAAATCCCAAACAAACCCTTATACCCTGTACTTTATGAAAAAGGGTATATTATACATATCTTTTCCCAGTTCCACACAAGCCTTCACGACATATGTCTTTCATTTAACATAGCACATCCAAAAAAAAAAAGTTTTTAAAATCGATTGGGAACTTCAGACATCCGACGATGTTTATTATATATTGTTGGGGTGGCTAAATCCGATTCCAGCTTTGAAAGTTCCTCAGGGATCTGACATAACCTTTAATAAGTTTTTTTTTAGGTTATATCAAAACCCGGAACTAATGAATTTTTTTTGGCACTTTGGATTCTGATACAGCGACCCCAAAAATATATAAAAGGACGCACTACGTCAGACTATAATCCGATAACAGTTTGGTCTGACCAGTTGTAAAAACAGCAAAAAAAGAAAATATTCGATAAAATAAAAAAATCATTAAAAAATAATTGGCACACATTTTTCGCAAAGACTGTGATGTGCTAAATAAGTCGTTAAAAAATAAAGAATAAAAATAAGTATGTTGCATATATAGCAGGCGACTTGTATACATGTTTATATATGTACATATGTAAAAAATATCCAGCAAAAATCATAAAAAAAAGCCTACGTCTTAACTTAACTCCCAGTTGGGCTCAGTTTAGCTTAGGAAGACTGAAGTAAGCTCACCTCAACTAATTAAATGCGTCTGCGCAAGGTAATTTGCCTTTGAGTCCTGCACGTTCTTAACGTTCTTCAAGCTCCCTCATGTTGTTTTAGAGCATTCCCTTACCGACTGTAAACATTTATGTTGTTCTTGTTATTATTGTTATTCATATCGCTTATCGTTACACATCATATAACCTCAAGCACACTCGGAGTGGCAAGCTTGACTCAAACAAGTTAAGAATTTATGGCAACATACAACACTGGTCGACATTTACTACTAATAGCAAACAAAAACAATACTGCTTTCGAATTGTAATAAGATAGTAAAAACAAAAATAAATTAAATATGTGCTAAAATTCTTTGATCCAAAGTGTACCACTAAAATCGTTATGCACTTCTATGTATTGTGCCTTGAATTAATAGAAAAATAATACCATAAAATGTCATTATAGAGCTTTTAAAGAACCAAAAGACGAGTCGAAATATGACTGTGCGCAAGAGTCTGATGAAACGTTCTGACATGTGTGGTACTTAAGATTCTTAATACAAATAGTTGTTACTAAATTTTCTCTTATGAGATACATTAAAAGATGATCAAATTTACAAGCCAATTCTTTTGCTAGAATCTACACAAGGACCTTCGGTTAGATAAAAGGCTACCCCAATTATATTTTTACTACAATATAATTCCTTTTTTCTTGCATCCACTATAAATAGACTATGCATATCAGAAATAAGAAGGCATTAGTAGTAAGGTATTATTAACGTGTGCCACACGAATTCAAAAAAGTCAAGTACGCTGTTTGAAGCAGGATTTGTAAACCAAAGAAAAAAAAATTATAAATAATAAAATGAACAGGTCACCAACTGGCAGAAATGCAAAAGTGCCAGACTAACAACGTGAGCAACATTTCGATAAGTAAGTTTTTGAGCGTTTTTCTACAACACACTTTTGGGCAGAAGTGCCCTAATTTTTACAATTAAGTATTTGAGCCGGTAGTACACATGTGTATTTGTAGTATGATTTTGTAAATAATTCATTCTAAAGTACGTTGCATGAAGTATTTTCAAAAAATTAGTTTGCTTGCAAAAAAATAATTTTTTATTTGCTGGGACAAAACACAACCATACATTTTTGCACTCAAAAACCAAGGCGAAAAATATATATTGCTTAAGATTAGATAATTATATAAAGAACATTTTCATCATTTGCATAGAGTTTATACGAAGCGTGGTACTACATGTCTATTATACATAAATATAATGCATATTTTTTTCACCGAGAGAAAAGTGTTTCAAAGTAGCAGATACATATTACGTTCAAAATAAATGTTTTATAATTTAAGTTTGTACATTTTAAAAATAATATACATCCACACTCGAAGTCGTATTTTAGCCACATATTAGGAGCCTTAAAAATATTTTTAATTGACACGAACACGACGATATAAAAACAAATTTTATTAGATTTAGACAGACCCATTAATTTTCTCTCAGCAAAATCTAAAAACCTAGTACATTAATTAGATACATTTGCACAGCAATGTTTCGAGCATATTTTCCACTACATTTAGTTGGCAAGTGCCACCAACATTGCGTATATGAAAATTCATCTTTCCTTGAATAAAACGAAATATGTTTCAACCAAGTTTAGTACGAGACCTGAGCCAAGAACGAAAAACTGCACTTAGTAGTTGTAATAAATTTTAAAGATACACTGTGGAAAGTATTTTATGAAGAGACATAGCATGTGTGTACAGGAATTAATGCGGATCGGACGAGTAAAGCATGTTATCAACTGATCCATCATGATATATGGTGTACAGAGTTGGCATTTCCGCGCCTCAAGAAAGGTTGTCTGTAGAAGATAATGCCGCATAACGATTTCTTAGAACATTTTAAAGCACGGCTAAATATAAATATTAGTGATTACTAATACTTCGCTCAAAATCGAAGCGGTCCACCTTAAAAGTATTCAAAACATTGCCCATGATGAGAGAAAACTCACTTCACAGATTATTTTTGATGTGCGGAAACAAGAACAAAAGTTTGATGTTTTCAGCGCTTAAAAAATCTCTTCTGTAAGTCGAAGTGTGAAATTTCGCATGATCGTAATAAAAATGATTATTCTTTGGCATTCCATTATCCTTATTTCACTGAAGAATTCTGGCAAGTAATTCACAATTTACCGTCCTACGTTGCTCCAGTGGGAAAGTGGCGACTTGACCTAAGAGTCAGGCAACCATTTGGCGCATAGTTATGGGTGCAAGATTCCTAGTTTTTCACGGTTTTATAAACGTCTTCTTTCTTTCATCGATACAAGTTATTAAACTATTGCCTAGAGGATGCTACATGACGATCTAGCTTTCGTGCACAACATCGATGTTTTCTGCGACTAAATTCTGCGAATTTAGCGCTTTACAGTGACGTCGAATACCGATTTTGTACCCAACTTTACGCCCTAAAATTTTCTTGGAATATTCTACAAAATTTCAAACCACATTGAGACGCAAAGTTTAAGGTTATAGTCCTTCTATTCCAAGGAATTATGCTTATTTGTCACTACAAGGTGATGGGCCATACACAATGGAGGCGCCAACACTAAAATAAGCATAACTTCCTCATTATATTTATAGGGATTACCGATTTTCTCTTCTTCGCAGTGAATTTACGCGTTCAAAATGTAATTGATCCCATTTTTTCAGAGAAGTTGTGATCACTTTTGAATTTTCATATTTATACCCTGTACCTATAGGTACAAAGGGTAAACCAGATTTGTGCAATGTATGTAACGGACAGAAGGAGGCGTGGCAGACCCCAAGTCCTTTATACCAAAATGCTTATCATAACCTCGGGTAGCGATTGAGCCATGTCCGTCCGTCCGTCTGTCCGTCCGTCTGTTCGTCCGTATGAACGCCTAGATCTCGGAGACTATAAGAGCTAGAGACACGGAACTTTTCCTGCTGGTGCGCATATTTCCTAAGCAGATGAAGTTTGTTGAATCATGTCAATATCTTTCCCCGTTCCCCCGCTGTAGATTTTCGCGGTTTTTAGCCACACCGTTTAATATTTTCATTTGAAATTTAACAGAGCGATGCGTTGTGGATACATGCATCTATGTGTAAAAAATGATCAAAATCGGACAAATACAACAGAAGTTATAGTCAAAAATGTGCAAATTTCACCTCCCCTTGCCAATAAACTGCGTCAATATTTGACTCTACGCAATTATGGCTACAAGTGACCTAGAGCTTTTGGTAAGCTCATTCATGTGGCTCTAATGAACAAATCCACATCCAAATTTTATCGATGCGGTCCCCCCACCCCCCGCAATCCATTTACCGTGTTTTCTCCCACACTCCTCAACATATCAACTTGAAACTTACCCCATATACTTTAAATAAGTTCTTTGTTGTAACATTCGAGGTTCATCAAAATGGGTAAAAATTTAGGGAACTTATAGGTATAAATATCGATTTTAACCAACAAAAAATAAATTCCAATTGGAAAGTTCCTAGATGGAATATGCAGGAAAAATTTTTTTGACACAAAAGGTACAGGGTATTCCACTGTCGGGCACCGCCTCGACTGTACCACATTTTTTTTACTTCCTTAGTAAAATGCTGTGCTAAAACCGAAAATGCATTCGAAAAATTCGTCTATATGAAGCTCATTCTTGAGATATTGTGTGAAACCTATTTTTACTTTTTAAAAAAAAAAGTGTCTTCACCTCACTACTTATATATCTTCTTGTTGGCCAACATCGATGCTTTTGATATTTTTTTATCTTGCATTGGAAAAAAGTTGAACGAATTTCTTTATTCGCTAAGAATATATGGATAGTCAAAGAAACAACTACAAAAAAAAGAAGCTATTCAATAATTGATTAATCGATAAATAATTGGAATTTTGAAACAAACATTTACCTGGTTACTAGTGGCTAGTAGAGGTCGATTTTTTGTTTTAAAAAAAAAATCTTTCAAACATGTTTATTCACCTAAGCAAGGAATGCACTATACGACGTGTCGTACAGCGCGGCTGTTTATCGAGCGGGTCGTATTTCGATTGCATTGTGTGTGGGGCCGTCGTATGAAGTCGCATGATGGTCGTACGAAAAATCAAAAAGTTTTGATTTTTTAGGCAAATCGTACAGACGGTCGTATCGTGTATGGGCCTATTTTATGATTAAATTATTGTTTGAGTATATCGGTCTCGTCAAGCTGAAATTGCCGACGCAAATGTTTATGCAAAAATTTTAAAACTAGGTTGCACATTTTGCCGCATCGTTTGGGTGCAAAACGTACAGCTCGATAAACAGACATTGTGTACGGATTGTCAAAGAAACGCCTAAAAAATATTCAAAAATCGATTAATCGATAAATAATCGTAATTTTTCAAAAGAATATGCGCAGTTACTATGGGCTAGTAGAGCTCGCCATACTTACTCTGCCTCCATATTTTCATTGTTAGGCGCAAATTGTAAATAGTGCCCGCCCTCGTATGTACTTAGGAACTCATGATCTGCAATATCCGCTTCGAGCTATATCACAGTACATAGCACAAATCTCGAATAATTTTCATATTAGTACAATTACTTACTTACAATACTTATTATGAATGAATTGAATGAATTAAATGAATTAAATTAATAATTCAATGAACTAATGTCTAAACATTGTGCATATGTTGTTATAATAGCTACAGATTCATTATTTAAGCCAAAATACAAAAGTCAGCTAGATTGTAATTAAAAATTCACTTTAGTTATGAACGTTCAAATTGTAACAGCTGCGAAAAGCAGTAGCGGATTTAGTGAATGGCTGCAAGGGGTCCTAATCCTCTGAAATAAATTAAAATAAAAGCATGCAAGGCCTCCGAAACCGGCAAAATATCTAAGTTACTGAATTTATTCACTTTAGTGTCAGTGAATAATATTTTGACATCACCCGCGCCAAATTAGATTTCCGGTTCCGCAACTGTCTGAAAGTATAACATTTTGATTGACATTTAACCCAAATGTAAACACAATCTTACAATCTCTGTTAATTTAACTCTCCCAACTAAATGTTGCAAGTCCAGTTGAGAGATTTGTTTTGGTTAATGTACACACATGTGTGGTAAAAGCGAATAATTGTAAATCGAATGTTTGTAATTGTAATTTAAAGTCAATTTACTGTAGACAGTGTCACAACGTAATATGTTATTTATAAAGCGGCACGTGTCCAATGCCATTGTTGCTGTTGTAATTTATTTAATCCGAATTGGAATTGCAACAAGTTTTTAATCAAGTGAGTGAAATACAAAGGCGCTGCAAGTGACAGTTGTGGTCAGTGTCAGTTAAACTGTGTTTGGACTTGGGCGAATGCAAATTGTATGCACTTTATGCGAGTTCCAAATAACTCTGCGCCCAGCCTTTTTCGCTTCTCCTGCTGAAGCTACACTAAGCTGCTGCATCTGCTAGGCTCTACGTAGCAACTGTGGGCGGCGCCTTTTAAGCCATCAATCAATCAGAGTGACGGTGTGGTAACAAACTAAAGTGCCGCCTCATAGATATAGTATTACTAAGTTGCATATTCCAAAACCGGTTTTCCGGTGCCCGTTGAGGCCGTTGGCAAAGTTGAGGCGCGTGTAAAACATGCAGATACATTCTCAAGCAATAAGATACAAACTGATGCACATGCCAGATAACTTTGTCACAAACAGAGCAGGGATCTGAGTTATGAGCTTGAGCTTAGTAAACAGTTATTTTTGTATGTCCTGTATCCGTAGGGACTGCGGTTTTTATTGAATTGTGTAAAAGACAGAAGAAGGCGGAACGTATCATAATTTGTTCATACCGAATGTTAAGCGTAGCCTCGGGTTACGATTCAGCCATGTCCGTCCGTCCATTCATCTGTCTACACAGATACGCAAAAATCCTTTTCAGCGGAAGTTTGTTGAATTAAGTCGATATCTGCTGCCCTTTCCCATAGTAATATCTCAAATACATCAAATATATGAAAGCCACTGGGACTATTTGAGAATTAAAGCTCACCAGAAACATTTTTAAAAGATTTTTGAACTTACTTTGCCACAAAAAAAATTAAAATAGTTTTCGAGTTAATGTTCATGAAAACAGTTTTGACTTGCAGAAATAAAGTTAGCAGCAATCTCTTTTTGGAAGAGACACTAAGGAGTATCCCTTAGTCAAGCTTCAACACAGCTCTAGAATCCATAAATTATCGCCTGGTGAATTATTGTAGACTTAGTCGACATAATGACGTCAAGAGTGTAAGTTCAATTTGAAGAATGTACACGCAAATAAAAAAACAGCCTGAGTTTAGATTTTTGGGAGATAAAATCGTGTCCAAATGGGCACAAAAGAAACGCAGGCTTTTTTCCTTCTTCAATTAAGATTTTTTGAAATAAATCAAAAAACTTTTGATTTTAGTAGTTTGCCTAAAATAAGAATCTTTAAACTTAAAATATGCTGGCACAAAATCTAAAATAGTTAATTTCAAGAGTTTTTTGTATTTTTTATTCTTTTATCATGCTAATAGTAATAGTAATACTCTTTATCTTAAAATCTTTGAGTACTATTTGAAGAATTTTTGCTCTTGCTTAAAAAGAAAGCTTAGAAGTTTGTTTTCTTTCAATTTCAAATTCAGAATGTTTACTCATGTTTTAAAAACATTTGTAGTTGTTGTAAGTTGGAAAATTTAATATGCTTAAATTCTGAAGTTACTGCTAGCGCCATCTAGCTGCCAATTGCTTTTTTCGATCCTGCATACTGGCCTCTAAACTAAAGTCTAAAGTATTATTGGTCATGTCATCAGAAATTTGAAATTTGAGAAATTTTTTTTATATTTTAAAAAAATAAGGTTTTGTTTTATAAATATTTTGGTTTTATTCAAACAATATTTGTGCCTGTTTTTACATTTTTAGAAAAAATCCAAGATAATTATTATTTTTTAGAAATTTTTGATTTTATTTGATTATTTGTTTCTGTTTTTAAAATTTTTCGAAAAATTCAAGATCATTTTGGTTTTATTTTAAATTTAAGCGTCTTATTTAATGAATTTTTGATTTTATATGAATAATATACTTATTTTCAAAATGAAGCATGATTTTTAGCATAAAACAATTGCAAACTTCCAATAAGATCAAATATTATTTAAAAAAAAAATAAAACCAAAAATTCTCAAAACATGATAAAAGCTCAAAAATTATAAAGGTGTTTATAATTTTTACGATTTTAATTTAATACTTTATACCAAAGGGGTGCAAATTGGCAATTGGTGCAAAAAATTAATGTATCACACCTATACTTAGTATATACATATATATACAGTAAGATAGGGAAAATCTAGGAACTACGGCAAAGATAGGAAATTATCAGGACGATAAAAGAAGTCGCTTTCTGTCTGTTTGTCATAATGGTTTTTGAAGAACAAGAGAGCTAAGCGCAAAAAATTAATGACAGAAAAGAGAAGCTTTTCCAAAAACAACATATTGTAAACTACGTACAGACACAAAATCGGTATTAATATTCTTTTTACTTCTTGGATATACCATTTCCAAGTACAACTTTTTTTTCATAGTTTACTCTCTAGAACCGTGTAACGTATACAGCTAAAATGGTTCCCTACCTTAAGAAATATTGAAATCGGTTGAAAGTTTACGGAATTAGGTAGTAAACTTGGTTTAGTATTAGAAATACTTTTAATACGAACGGATAATATATGTGGGTAATGGGATATCAAATGAATCAATACATTTTTTGTTAAGCTCAATATCTCTAAGAGTCTCTAAATAAGACTAACCGACGGACTTGCTGTATCATCTGCAATACCCAACTTCTTATAGTTATAGTGTATTAAAACCATTAGCTCTAAAATGCACTTGTATTGTGCTATGTTAAAAGATACATTAAACAACAACAACAACAACAACAACAACAACAACAACATCACCTACAGCAACGCAACAACGTCGATATTGTGAATTATAAGTTTCCAACATAAATCAATTAACGTTAATGACGGCATGCTCTTGATTTATAAATTTCCATTAATTTATCGTAGGGAACTGATATGCCGTGCAACTTCCCCGATGCATATCTTCTGAAATCCAGTCTCTCTAACTATCGCTGCTGCCCTAATTGTTATGCCAGTGGCGTTTATGTTGCTACAAGACGGGTTTTAGCACCCAGTAAAAACGCCCCCTAAAGTTGCATGTTCGAGTTCGCTTCATTATGTGTGCAAAATGCGTTGCGAATGTAAGCAAAAATTATTTATATGCATAGTACAATCGGCATAGTACTTTTATGAATGGACTGTCCCTAGGCTATGTAGTACGTGTGTACTATCCTACTATATATCGGAAGAACTAAATGGTTTTTAATGCAATTTTTAAGAAGGAAAAATATAAAATGTAAGCATTTTATTTATGAGCTGCAAACAAAGTGAAATATAACATTGAAAACATGTCACTTTTCATTATTTAATTATTTTTAGCATTTAAAGCTACAGAACTATAGTTTTACGATTGTTATACCCTGTACCTATAAGGTACAAAGGGTATACTAGATTTGTGCAATGTATGTAACGGACAGAAGGATGCGTGGCAGACCTTTATACCAAAATGCTTATCATAACCTCGGGTAGCGATTGAGCCATGTCCGTCCGTCCGTCTGTCCGTCTGTCCGTCCGTATGAACGCCTAGATCTCGGAGACTATAAGAGCTAGGGACACGAAACTTTACCAGCTGGTGCACATATTTCCTAAGAAGATAAAGTTTGTTGAATTATGTCAATATCTTCCCCCGTTCCCCCGCAGTAAAGTTTCGCGGTTTTTAGCCACACCGTTTAGTATTTTCATCTAAAATTTAACAGAACGATGCGTTGTTGTTACATGCGTGTATCTATGTGTAAAAACTGAACAAAATCGGACAAATACAACAGAAGTTATAGTCAAAAATGTGCAAATTTCACCTCCCCTTGCCAATAAACTGCGTCAATATTTGACTCTACGCAATTATGGCTACAAGTGACCTAGAATCACAATTTTTGGTAAGCTCATTCATGTGGCTCTAATGAACAAATCCACATCCAAATTTTATCGATGCGGTCCGCCCACCCCCCGCAATCCATTTAGCGTGTTTTCTCCCACACCCCTCAACATACCAACTTGAAACTTACCCCGTATACTTTAAATAAGTTCTTTGTTGTAACATTCGAGTTTCATCAAAATGGGTAAAAATTTAGCGAACTTATAGGTATAAATATCGATTTTCACCAAAAAAAAATAAATTTCAATTGGAAAGTTCTTAGATGGAATATGCAGGATAAATTTTCTTGACACAAAAGGTACAGGGTATTCCACTGTCGGGCACCGCCTCGACTGTACCACATTTTTTTTTTTTTGTTTTTTTTGTGCTTGTTTATTAGGGTCATTGTATAACATTAGTTTACAGCAAAATGCGTTCTCAACATGTTTTACTCGTTTCCGTAGTGAAATGTCACGCTTAAAAATATTTCCATGGAACGGATTTCGAGATAATTTAAAAAAAAACCCTTTTCGAAATTAAAAAAAAAGTGTCTTTACTTAAAAGCAAATATCTCTGGTTGTACTAAAATACTTTTGATTATTTTTTTACTAAACTGTAGATAATTGAATTACGATTATTTTTGAAACTTATTTTTGTCAAATTTACGGTTTGGTCGTTATTTATTCATCCATATGAAATTTTTCGTCATTTTTAGCAAAGTTTTGGCATTCAAAAGTTTTTAGAGTTCTCAAGCTCTGTACCAAATTTTATCAAGATCGGTAGATTAAAATTTTCAAATTTACGTTCGAAATTGAATTTTTTTAAAACTTTGCTACAAATTACGAAAAATTTCATATGGATGGATAAATAACGACCAAACCGTAAATTTGACAAAAATATGTTTCAAAAATAATCAATGGGTAAATCTACAGTTTGGCCAAAAAATTATCAAAATCAGCTTAGTACAAGCAGAGATATTTGCTTGTAAGTAAAGACACTTTTTTTTTATTTTCGAAAAATGGATTTTTCCAAATATCTCGAAATCCGTTCCATGAAAAAATTGAAATTGACTTCATTTTCGGTTTTAGCGTGCCATTTTACTGCGAAAATGACTAAAACATGTTGAGGATACCAAATTTTTTTTAAATTTGTTAACTAGTGTAATCAATGAATTTGGTAATAAATAAAAGATAGTATTTATAACAAAAAAATTAATTCATACAAATGACTTAATGGTAATGGCTAGGTTTATTAATGTTAGACATAATGAAAAACAATGAATGAAAAACATTATTTACATATTGCGGTTAATATAAAAAAAAATTTAAAACAACAGAATACAAGGAGAAGAAAAACGAGTGGACTGTGCCCACTAATTCTTTAAGCCACCAGCATTGCGTGTTCACTATTTTTGTATCTTTATGAGGGATATCTGTGTTTAATCTAAAGTCCGATTCATTCGTTGAATTTAAGTTAATTTTTTTGTTTGTACATGTGGTAATATTTTGGTATCATATTTTGGTTTTGTATGAGACCTCTCTTGTCCAAGTAAATGAATGTTTCAGGGGGGTCGAAACCGATTTTTTTTGACAAACAAATGCAAATGTATGTATATGTAGTATTTTACGAAATGATAATTAAGACTTGAGTTCGAACACAAAGCCACTTATATCCTCTCTCAGAGCAAGCCTTCTGTAAAACTCTTAACAGAGATTGGGGTCTGACGCTTTCTTAACTTCATGCTGCTTTAAATAAGTTTCCTTTCAGACTGAAATTAATATTTTAAAGATCTATTTTGATCTTCGGCTTGAATTTTTGGTATTTGGTGTAAGACATATGTATGCACATTAGGGCGGGTCAATTTGTATGGGGCCGAAAAAACCTTATGGGGCTCACTCGGATTTTGATTCTTTGGGTCATTCTAAGCAACTTTGCCCAAGAAACTATGGGTCTAAAATCGGTCTAAATCGGGTCTAAAAATCGGTTGAGAATTGTAGGTGTTATGAACGAAAAATAACGGCTACAGCTGCATACAAACTCGTGAAGACGTAAGTGAATGCAAATAAAAAAATTTTTGTGAAAATTATTTTTTCATATAAAATTGTGATTGAGTGAAGATTGGAACTTCCGTACATGGTTACATAACATCTACCGATTTTTAAGATCTTAGACTCGAAATGTTCGTAAATGAAGTCTCTTTCAGCTTAAAGCTTAACATAATTTTTAGAAATTTTTTTCAATGCAATGCGTTTTTTGAATATTTCGAAAAAAAAAACCTATTTTGAAAAAGTGGGCGATTTGAAATTCATTTTAGACCCATAGTTTCTTGGGCAAATTTGCTTAGAATTACCCAAAGAATCAAAATCCGAGTGAGCCCTTACACCGAAAAAAATTGACCCACCCTAATGTACATGTACTAACTTCATAAAATAAATACGTGACCAGCGATTTTCAGTAGTTATAAATTATTTTTTAATTCTGATATTTCATGTAGTATTTTCGAATAACACATACATGTACCTACTAACTTCACAAAATAAATGCGTTACCAACGTTTTTCCGCTGCTATAAATTATTTTTGAATTCTGGTATTTCGTTTAGTATTTTCGTGTAACAAATAAATAATATGATGATGAAGTGTGTTTTTCCGCTGCTATAAATTATTTTTTAGATTTGAATGACAAAAATGGGCATTTTTATCGGGCTAGTTTTGATTATTATATTGATTATTTCGGTGAAGATCGAAAAGCTATTTGCATATTAGGTAATATTCTATCCCAATTTTCTATTTAAATTAAATAAAGTTATACTAGAGCAGTTTGAAAAGCCAGTGACTTTTTGTTTAAAAGTTATTTTTAAGTGCAACAATTTTGCAATTTTTGCTTTTCTATCCAATAAAAGATTTTCATGTATGTATGATTTTCATATGTAGGTGTTTTTTCAGTGATTATTTCTTCAATCGACCCATATCTCTAAACTTCTTTAGGAAACAGTTGCGAGACGCAAGATCTAGGAAGAATATCTTTTTCATGTTCCAATATTCATATAAAATGCGATGCGGTGTTCACATTAAGTTTCAACTTTCTACGAGAAAATACTAGTTAAAATATAATAATAGAACATATAGATTATAGCAGAGTAACTTGTGAAAAACTATTTCGGCGTATTGTTTTCAATTCCAAAAAGCTATAAGTATTTTTTTTAACAAAGTTTTTGTACACTTTCTTTTTTGTGCTGAAAAAGTGTACGATGAAGGATCTTCGTTCTTAACGGTGGTCCCATGATCGCACCGTAGTTTTATTATATTTTAGTGTACATGAATCAGTATACCAGATGTGGCAACTGTACCTTTTTATACATATAATTTTACAAAAAGCGTATGTTTGGGGATCCTATTACCATTAAAATATCAAGATTAATTGCAGAAAATTAACCTTAAGGAGTTTTTACTTAATAAGCTACAAAATTTAGCTTACAAAAATAGAAGAGAAAGAACTGATACCGTTACTAAAACATGGCTGTGTATATTATTATTATTTAGGAGTACTTGGGGAGTGTCAACAAAACTAAGTGTTCATCATGAAAAATGGTTTTTATGCGAAAATACAATTTCGCATATCTTTTAATCACCTCTGTAAATGGTATTTGCAAGAATATATACAACCTATAATTTCTATGTTTTGCTAGGAAGTACACCAGAGAACTTTAAATCTGCTTTAAATTCAAAACAAAAAAAAGAAGATAAAAAAAATAGATTACATTGCAAACACGTGAAAGGTTTTTTTGATTTTTCATGCTCCATTTCCACAAGGCAGGCGCGTACTAATTAATACATAACTTTGCGGCAAAATAAAAGATGTGGATGCACAAGGAAGACATCGCAAGGGCGTTTTTTAATTTTGCAGTGTTTTGATTAATCTTTCAGATGTTCAGCTAACTGGCCAACTTTAATGGCTTAATTAAGGAATTTCCGGCTTTTGTGTAACTCGATTATACACAGACTGCATAAAGAAAAATCACGGCAATGCATATCGTATTGCAATGAATTTTAAAATAAAATTTTTTTTTTTTTCTCTTTTACAAATTTTCTAAAATTTGAAAATCTAATTTGATAATTTGCATATTTTGATTATATGTTTCAGTATATGGCTGGCAGTACCCACAAACCACTCAATTGTCATTTGTTTAAAATGCAAACGAAACAAACTAACTAATCGCATTGGCTCACTCATTCATTCATTCCCATATACACTTAGTATGTAAATATATATCTATTCACATAGATATACTAAGTGCATTAGCGCACTAATGTTTGACATTTGATTTCAGTTTTTACCTTATCAACGTATATTTGACAAGATTGACGCTATAAATTTGCAAATTGCAAAACGTACCGGTTTTGAAGTCAAAGTCGTGTGACAGGGCAATTCTTTTACAAACTCAACATAATTTTAGCAAAAAAATGACTCGGATGACTCGTTACAAAGCAAGACCTGCGACAATTTTTCCAAAACCAATCCAAATCGTCTAAATCTAATTCGAATTTACTAAAAATAGGTTGAGTGTTTTTTGTTAAGTAGGCTCACATGGTTCTACATACCAAAGTTGTATTTTTTGAAAATAGTATACCGATTTGTAAAATGCCAGATGTATGATGTATGCAACTTAGAAAAGGAAAAGACGCGTCGGAGACCACCAAATGGTACCTAAAATAGGGTGACCAGAGAAGTCAATATACCCATGTTCCTCCGTAGGAAAATCTAGTTCTCAAAGACGATATGAAATAGAGCAACCAAAGTTTCAGATTAGATCCCTTATTATGTTACGGTAGACCAATTTATTTTATTTTTTCAATAAAGGGGTAATGTCATGTAGCTCCCTCCCATAGAGGTATTTCGGAGCACTTTGAAAAACATACAAATTTTAGATGCATAATGTAATCAAAATCGGTTATCAATATTACATAGGATCGATCTGTCAAAAAAACGTTTTTAGAATATATATATGTATGTATTTCGTTTGTTTATGAAGATATCGATTGGAATTTTTTTACCTACCTAAGGTACTGCGTATAAACATAAGCCAACTTATACCATAGCCACCACTCTCCCCCAAATTGTTGTTCGGTTTTCAAAAGAATTGCGCTTGAGCAGCTGATTAATGTAAATAGTCTGTGCATTGCCATAGACTCGCCTGAAAGTCCAAACACGCCTACCCAGCCGCTGACACGGCACATACTTTTCAAATATTATAAAAATCGAGATTATGAAATTTTAACACTTGTCATCGCAATTAAATTTTGAAAGCAATAAATTTGCACCGGGCGGGAATATTTTTTTAATTAGTTTAAAATGATTTATATTCTTTGCCGTGGGGATATTTTTGCTATACGTTTACCTTTGCTACAGATTTCTTTTTTGATACGAAGAATTCTGTTTGTACAAATGTCTACTTCTCACGTAAGCATTGTTATTTTGTTTACTCGTACCTTAGGTTGCAATATACCTTTTTAATGATGTCAAAAAAATAGTTTTAATTTTAATTGAAGATATACTACTGACACTACTGCTTTTGAGGAGCTTACCCACCTAAAGCGAGCACCTGACAGGTTTGACGAGGATCTAAATTTCATAAAAAAAACATCTTTAACCAACATAAAAACTTAACAAACATAAGTATTTAGACTCCTGTAATTTTTTTGACAAAATCTAGAGCTTAGAATTAGCACAGGGTCGTGGGTCATAATTGCTAGAACTTTAATCCGTAAGTATATTATTATATAAAATATTTATGTAGATTACAAAAAAAAAATTGTAATTTAAAAATTTGATCTTTTTTTAAAGTAATCAAACAGATTAACAATAAAGTTATAACGTTTGAAAAAAGAATGTATGTACCTTTGATAGTTTTTTTTTTTTTTTTTTTTGTTAATTATTAAATTTAAAAACTAAATTTTTCGTTTTATTAGTCTTAACAATACCAAAGAAATTAGAATATTTTATAAGAAAATTGGATAACATCAACTTACATTAAAAAATGGGCATTTATGCCCGACCCAGACGAAGGTTAAGGTACAAAGGGTACAGTTAGGGTAAGTTTGGGCAAGCCGAACATGAATATAACATACAGAAGGAGACCCCATAAAATTACCTTAAATACGATCGCATGGTATCTTTTATACGGTTTTTGATATACCTAATTCAGCGCTTGTAGGGTACTAAGGTGCTGTTTGTAAACAACCAACAGCTGACAAATATCCAAAAGTTTAACTTTTATGCTTTTAAATTGCATTTTTCTATCAAAAATAAAGCACGCCATATGACATTTGTAATCAGCTTTTTGTTTTAAGTCTGGCATTTTTACCTTTGTGCCTCGTTGTTAGGGCTGCGCACGTCGCTACTCAGGTATTCTTGCCTTTATGCATTTATGCGGCACAAAGTGCACACCACAATTGGATTGACAAAAAGTCAATGATGCCTTATTTATTATGTTCAAATGAGTCTATATACTAAGATTTGAAACCAAATCTCTAGTAAAATTCGTAGGTACCACAGAACTTTCAGAGATTTAATTTTTCGGACAATGATTTCCTAACATTCAAGCTTTTACTGTTCATAAATAATCTTAGTACATTTAAGAACTTTTTTAATTATATGAGTTTTAAGAGTGATTTGAGAAATTTAAGATTTTATTGGATTAGTTGATAAACTGTAGCATATTTTGCAACTTTTCGCTATCAATTTCTGATAAATAAATTCCAATACTTATCCCGCCATCAGTTGTCATCAGCTGTCAGCAGCATTGTGAATGGCAAAATGCATTTGTTTATATTTTATATTAGTTTTTCTTTTGATTTTAAAAATTTCTTCTAAAACACTGTTCTGCCTTTTTTCTCCTCAATCTGCTATTCCATCAAGTTGCGCAATTGATTTTTCCAATTTTGAACTAACTGCGAAACTATTTACATTCACATCCATCACTAACATGCCGCACGTTGCCACTTTATGTGAAAATGAATAGCAACACTAATTCGTACATACTTCCATATGATAACTAAGTCAGCTTAAATTATAAATTTGTCACTTAAATTGGACACCAAAAATATTGCTTAATATGGCAAATTAAAAACTCTGAAATTTAAATATTTGGTCTCGTAACTAAGTGGCAACTCCTTAGCTCGGATAGTTTTTCAGGTTGACAGTAAAAGGCATATTTAATAGAGATTTTGTTAAAATTAAAATCATTAATTAAAACATTTGATACAGAGATACAGATACTATAAGTTAGAAATTGCATAAAATTGTTTTTATTGTTTATTTATTTTTAGAGATTTCAAACCGTCTCGAAGGTGTGACTGTGGAATCGAGAATTGGAATTGTAGTGAAAATTAGGAGAAATTGTTTTCTGCGTCAAAAAGTTTTCAACAAATCTTTTATAATTTTTACAGCAAAGTATTCTTAATTAGTAAAATTAGTGGGTGAATGCTGCATAGTTCTGGGGTCAAAAGTCAAAAAATAAAAAAACGTATATGATCCTTGAGATACAGTGACCAATATACAAAGTACTTATAATAAATGTTATTAAAAAAAAAAGAAATTATATATATGCATATAGGTATTTTACCAGAACTAGAGTAGAGCATATTGTGCAAATGGACCTTATCCAATTTTTAGGCATTTAAAAAATGTAAATTAGGAAAACATAAAAACTAGACATGATAGTGAAAACTGAATTAAATTATTATTAGTACTGAAAATTAAAAAGTTCACTGCAAGTGCTTTGTTCCTTCTGTGCCAGTGCATGTCAGTATATATTAGAATTATGCCTTTTATTGCACTCACGCAATTGTAAGTTAACGTAAAAATTCTTGCAAAAAGAATTCAGAATATTCATGTTAATTGCCTAATTGTCTAATTTGCTCTTTACCCATACATACCAGTTTTAATTCAAAAAAAAAAAAAAATCATTAAATATTTATGAAAAACTACCAAGTACATTTTGCCCTCTTAATACTTCCTATTGCTGATGGCATTATGTAAAGTAGTGCTAAATAGCCAACGGCTCTGGAACTTAAATTTCAACACTCTGCTCATTGAGGTGCCCCCCTGGCGTTGGAAATTATTGCCACATTGTGTTTACAAAACAAAAAAACAAGAATTTATGTAGCGTGTTCATCGAATCTAGGGGGACGGTAACTAAGTTGATTACAAAATTTTACTCAGTGAAATAAACCCGCCCAATATGCCGGCGCTATCGTATTGTTGGGGCTTGACTACTACAGCGGAAAACTTGGAGCATGTATCTAACAAAACCAGAATCTCTCTAAAACCAGAATATTATTTATGTATGACATATGCCAGCTTAAGTACAAACTTTATCAGCTAAAGAGCAAGTATGCCAGAGAGAGTTTTCTTAGACATTACACAAATTTCAGTTAAATCTGAAGAACTAGGTCGTATATCATTTGATTTATTGTTTACAGCTAACAAGATGATGAATAATAAAGCTTTACAGTACAGTAGCGACAGCTGCAGCAGCCGGTTTAATATTCATGTTTTTTTTTATCGATATCTTGCTATGCAGCTCGATTGGCGCACGTAAATGTGATTTTAATGGCGATTTCCTAACCACAAGACCTTAATTAGAACCCCATAACATTTATGGTCATTTTTTCGGAAATTGATCATTTGCGGCAGCCCCACCTTAAGTGCCAAGCTAATGGCCCGCATTTAGTATTTTTTTTTTCGCCAGGATATTAAATTCAATCAAGATAAAAAAGCCGCAGTTTTAAGAGCATGGCTTAAAGAAGAGCTTACGAATATTACTTGTGTACGCTGGCCTGTAATTTGCATCAGGGCTGGCATTTTTTTTTTTTTTTGGTGTCTAATGCACGCCTGTTGAAACTAAAAGTTGCACAAATTGATAATGCCTGCATTTGTTTTGGAGTTAACTTACTACATATGTTAGTTATTAAAGGTGTTATGTCCACTGACGCTGTAAGTAAAAAAGCCCCGAGGCCTCAAAAGACTATTTAGTTCAAGCAGTTATACCCTTATTTCACTGAAGATGCGATACAATTACAAGTGAAAATTCCTTGAAAATTACTTACAATCATATCCAAAGCCATATAAAACAAGGACCTGCAATAATTGTCAGATGGCCACGGCAAAAAGCCAATGGCCACATTAAGGTCTGAAATGAAGTTTCCAATTTGCAAATTGTTGACTCGAAGCAACTGACATCAGTTTAACAAAAGTCATTTACAATTTTTGTTGAAATTAGCGTGGCAGAAATACAGCAACGTAAAAATGGAAAGTCTCCAACAAAAACTTAGACCAAAAAAAAATGTTATTGCTGCCCGACTTGGAACCTTGACTACAAGAAGTAGTCCACAAAAAATTAAATTTCTGTGAAGAGTTTTGAATCGTGACCAAAAAGCTCAAAATTTTTACTTCATTACAATCAATTAATTCAATTAAAGTCAGATATTAACATAATTCGACGACCTTCAGATGACTGCGAATAAAGTTGATATATCTCGCAATGATAAGCTCTGATGTCTTCTCGTTCGTATAAAACATAACCAAGTAACCACCAAGTATTCTTTTGCCTGTTTTATACATTGTACAACTTTGTAAAGCACTTCTTCCTACCCACAGGGTATAATGAAGCAATTATCGGAGTACACTTTGGAACTACTTTTTAATATGTGTAATCATTTTTTATGCGCAATTTATTTTACTTTAGCTAAGTGAGTTCGAAGTAAATAAACAACAGCTCTTTGCTACCTGGTCAAGAGGAACAATATTTGTTTTGGTGTGTTGCGCATAAACCAATGGTCTTGAAATCCCGACTATAATATGAACTGCAGCTTTTCTACTTTCCTCAGGGTTTTTTCAATTTTCGAAGCAATTCATGTAAATTTTTAAAATGTAGGGTCTATGACAAAAAGTTAACGATATAAAGTAGAGCATAGGACTTACACTGTGGTATAATTTCATGCACCTAGCAGCAAATGCAGACAGACTTGGCTTAACCCTCTAATGCCCAATAGTGCCTTGAGGCACTTATTGTATTTTTGCAAATAATTAAAAAAGTACAAGCTTTTACATCATTTGCATTTTTTGGCAGTTCCTAATAAACACACTAACTAAGTTATAAAAGATTTGAAAGCTCTTCAAAGCTTTTAGAGGTACTTTTTTATTTTGATAAGCACAGCACATGTGTGGTTTTTTTAAATACCATAAAAAAAAGAAACTCAGAATCTTTTAAAACTATAAAAGCAGTTCATTAATAATTAAATAAATAAAATCAAAGTCTAAAAATTTCATAAGCGATTTATTTTTGACTTAAATCGTAAAGAACTTTTTTCAGATTTTATCACCATACAGGTAAACGAACAATCCTACATAATTTTAAAGGTCATTTTTGAATTTAGGTGCCGAAAACTGCCTTAGAAACAATTATTTTCAAAATGGGCATTAGAGGGTTAATCTATTTCTTTATTCTGATCATTAACATTCTGAACATTTGGTCACACTAAATAATAGCTGCACACATATGAATAACGATTACAATTTATGTGCCTTACCTATGTGCTTTTTCATAATCATAATAGAATTATCTGTAGCAGCACTACTAGAAGTTCTCTTACTTTTGTTTCGTTTATATACTCATAACTTTTCAAGTTTTATAATCTTTCTGATGTACCAAGAGCAGACCGCTGATGAAAATCACAGCGCTGGGTAGATCAAATTGCGCTTTTTAGCTTAGAAACCGATTTTGAAAACTATTCTCTAGTAAATCATCGGCCCGAATTTTGGAATAGAGAATTTTTATAATTTTTATTTTTGCATGGCCTTGTTCAATGGCTTCAATACTTTTTCTAAATACGTGTTTTCGATTTTTTATTCAAGCGTGCTCCGGAATCAGAAAAATTCAATCCGAACAATTTTATTCGGATTCGGTTTTGCGTGCTCCGGAATCAGAATTTTTGTCGATAATTTCCTTTTTTATTCTCGATAAATGCGTAAATTTCCGTCACTTTTTTCGATAAATTGACATATGGTGTGGTGTAACCAGCTGACTGCCTTTTGTTAAGAATTTGTAAACATTGCAAAAATGTAATTTATTTTCTCAATGGCTTGTTTTAAAGCTAAAAGAAGGCGTAAAAAAATGAAAGAATCATGTCCTATATATTGTAATGTTTATTTGTATATTTTTTAGCATTAAATTCTTTTGGTTAAATATGCACCTACATTGTGTTTCTTGGCGCGAAATGTTTTTTGTTTGATACAAAACAGCTGAGAAGGCTGCCGCAGTTTTGCACCTTTTTATTAGTACATGTTGTTTAGATTTAATTTTCATTAATATATTGCTAGTTCTTTATTATTTCATTTTTTTTAAATAAAATTACACAAAAATAATAATTTAGCAACAATGTTTATTAAATTTAAACACGATTTAACTATTTTTGTTACAAGGGAAATTTTGCATGTTTGATACACACACATGCACAAACAAAACGAAAATTCGGTTTGGCTTGTATTTGCTTTTTTTGGGTTGTGTCAGGAAAAAAATTATTAAAAATAGTTAGCAGCTAATATGCAAATTAAAGTTAGCATAAATAGAATCTAAGAATATCAAGGCATATATAAAAAATGACTTCAATATAAAATTTGTGGTTTTTTAATACTATTTTGACGATTCGTTTTAATTCCACTTGCAACAAAGCAGTCGGTTTCAAAGCACATAAAAAATTCGGATTGGTGGAAATGGGAGCACCAAACATTCGGATTCAAAACGAATCCGCATAAATTATTCTGATTCGGATTCCGGAGCACGCCTGATTAGCTTTATGTTTAAATGACATTTATATTATTGGGAGCACAAATGTGCAACAACCAGCTTGCGCCATCTAACGACAATAGCATGCATGCGTCATCTAGCGGCCATACTAATCAACACAAATTACTTACTACTATAGAAATTATGATTCAGCAATTAGAAGGTCGCGCAATGCGCAGTTTCGTTATGCGTGTCTCTCTGAAATAGAAAGCACAGCTTTAATTTTTGTATTGTAGCTTTATGAAATTGTGGATCAATTTTTATCAAACTTCCCACAAATGTGTAGACCAATATCAAATATATAAAAACATATGCTGAAAATTCTTTTTTTTTATTTCTTAAAATATTGTGACCAAATTCATATCAGTTTGTTTTTTTTTTGAAGTTTGAGCAAAATTGGTCCACTAATTAGCTACCATAGCCAGTTTTATGCGCAGCCGAACTCGCGCACTTCTCGGCAACACCTTGTTAAATTAATTGCATTACGCATTTCTATTTCTTTTTTGCAGCTCCTAAGTGGAACAGCTGTTCCACCTGTTGGAAACGCTTTTGCTGCGCGACATTTAGTATCACACACTATTGGCGCCTCTGTGAAATCGACATTAGCGAAATACAATATAATCCTTGTAAATGTTGTCATTTTTGGACTGCTCAAGCAGCTGTACAACGAATTGAACCAATTGACCAACTGCCTAGACTTATTTGTTGCTCGTAAAAATTTTGCCGCCAAAATAAAAAAATTTTATTGCAAAAAAAAATTTTATAGTTCAAGCTAAAATTCTGTTTTGCTTCGCTGTTGCCTGCATTATAATTAGTCGCATAATCCTGGCTGAAAACATAGTTCGCCGCAAAGAGTGCCCGAAACGGGCCTGTGACTGCGTCCCCGTATGAAGCTGAAGTCGTGCGAAAAATAATGCTGCCATATTAGCAAGAAATACTATAAATTATGAAACCAAATGACCTGCCAACTTGTACGAGTTCTGCTCATTTCAAATGTGAAATGAAATACAACAATAAAAATCCAAAGTATGCTATGTTGTTTCTTGGCTGCTTGCATTTGAAACGAAATCGAAACTGAGCAAGGAACAAAATTAAAAATAAAAACAAAATAACATTTTACAACTTTATTTTTACGAGCGTGCCAAAGTTGTTTGGGATACTTTTATTTTTTCAACTTGGGCACTTTTTAACAGCAGCAAAGAGCAGTAGTGTTTTTCGCTTAAAAGAAAGATGCACACGCATTCAGGAGAACTGTGGACAGTCGTCAGTGAGTGGAGTGACTGGCTGTGTCTAAAGCCCTCGGAATTAGCGCAACCGCATTAAATTAATTAACTACAGAACAGTCTATCGATTGGCTTAAAGCTCTTCAGTTGTTTGCAAACCAGCTCTTAACGAGTTGTCCGTGAAATACGAGCAAGGATCTTAAACTTTTATGACTGCTCAAAAACCTGGCAGCTTAACTATTTTCATAATTACAGGTCGTGCTTAAGTACTTGAGCTTGGTTTTTGCAAGAACTTAAAGCATACTATGAACCGAAGCGTCTTGATATGCTTATACCATGTTACTACGCTTTTTAAAAAATTCTCAATTAAATAATCCATAAAAGCCTTACAAGCCGGCACCACATAATTACTTTCCTTTCAAGTCTATTCTTTGGCTGAAAAATAATCTCATTAATTACCAATCTAGTCTAAAATCTGTCAATTTTAAAAAAGCCCATGAAAAAAATTAAAATTTTTGAGAATTATAGCAAGTTTGTTTTATTTAAAAATTTTGAGAACTTGGAAAAAGTATTTTGTAAAAAAATGTTTATTTTTTAAATGATTTTTTTTATCGTCCCGTTCCGAGTTATGCATAAACCAGACAGACGGAGACGGTATAAGCTACTTAGCCAAGCCCGTTTCTTTGCGTTACATTTATTATTGTAAATTTAACATAACTTGGAATGGTATACAAAAACCTGGCACACGTACAAATTCTGATTAAAATAGAAATATGCATTTATCTTCAAGTGGGTCTATAAACGGCTCATTAAATTTTTTGGCTTATTAATATAATAAACAGAAGAACTAGGGAAATCGAGTTGATGTCAAATTATATCTCATTTGGCGTATTGTTAGCTTAACAAACAATGTTTTACAAATAGTCCATATTTTCTTATGTTAATTAGCCAGATGAGTAAATTAAATTGAGTTGGACGGAAAATTATCTCCTAGTTGAAAGACTGACAGTTTTAAAGGTGCTACCAGAAAAAATTTTGGCTCAGCATCAAGAATTAAAGAGTAAATTATTGCAAAAATTTTGTTCTGAAGTAAGTCTTTAAGGCTACAGAAGATCTCCAAACAAATAACGCAACTTAATTTGTTTTCAGAACAAAAAGACGCTACTAAGAAAATGTTGCCTTCTTTGGGCCGACATTTTATGCCGAATTTCATGTGATTTTTGAAGCACTTCTTGCATCCTTAAGTTAATAAACAGCTTTGTAACTAATGTTTTCCAACAAATTTTGATACCCTCTTTCAAAATAAGTTGCTGCGCATAAGTTTTGTTTGTGGTGGCAAAACAAAACCGTTGTTCATGTTTTTCCACAAAAAAATTTAGGGCAACACTGTTTTGTTACGATGTCTGCGTACAAGACACTTGCCTTGTTTGAACGCTTTTTTGACTGCATACAAGATATTTGATCATTGATCCATACATTTTTGATCTCATTGTTTTCCTTTTGAATCGATCTGTATTTTTATGTTTTTATATATCTTTGTTTCCACTTTTTTGCTTCTTAGCAAACTTTACTTACTTCATAAAAGTTGCAACGAGTTTTCACTGATCTAACCCACAAACTTAGTCATAAATATATGTATAAACATAAATAATATTTTTTCTTCTAGAGCTTGTTAACTAAGCTGTGGGACTAGGTTATGCTGTGTGAATGCAAGGAACCCTTAATTTATTTAATACCAGTGTACAAACAATTTATATCAGGATATACTAGGTATAAAGACATGCTATTTCAAGTATATTTCTTAATTGCATTGAAACACAACTCGCATACGAATGCAACTTAAGCATGGATCTATTGATGTTTGTCTAAGCCCAACTCTGTAGAAGTGCCAAGCTCTTAAGAGCCAGGGTCACATAACAATACATCAGAGGCGTGTTCACAGCACATTTCAGTACATGGCCTATTATTTTTGCATATTATGCGCGAAACATGCAGACAAGCAATCACTGTCAGCACTCAGTTATCAAGAACCAGCTAGAAGGCGCAATATTGATGACGAAGTCATGGTCACAGGCATAGACATCGATATAGACACTATTATCATTGTCTCTACGTCTCTCTATTCAATTGTAATATTCAGTAATGTGATGTTTACCAATCAAAAAGCAAATGCAAGACAAAGTTGGACTTGAACAGAGACTTAGACCCAAGATTCTAAATGCTACAAGGGCAGTTTAATAAGTCAGCGGCTTTGCAACCAACTACAGTTGGTTAAAATAACTTCAAAGCAGAGCCAACCTTATGAATTTTATCAAAAGTGAAATAGTGTGAATCTTGGGTGCTCATCAAACATTATTTTTTGAATTAAAAATACTTCACGAAACCAAGAAAGTTCTTAATAAATACTACGGAGAGAAGAGGTTTACTGAACACTGTTCAGTTGTACCAGCACAAGAGACGTTTATTGGATAATCGACGAATAAAAGTGCTTAAGATGGCTAAGACTGCAGAATTCTCTCATCGGCGGGTACATCACTTTGAAAATGAATATTTGGAGTTGAAAAGGAATTTATGAAAATGGACGCTTTCCAACTGACATAATCAGTCCAATTTAAAAGCCTAAACGCAGTACGAAAAATTTCGCACGGAATCCCATTTGGGATTTTTTATTTCATATGGAGTTTTGTTATTCCGTGCGAAAATTTTCGAACTGCGTATGGGCCTTAAGCTAAAAAATTGTTTAGAATTTTAAAGGTAAAAAATTACATCTCTTAGAGTATAATTTTTATAAAAAATAATCCAATGATATAATTTAGTTCATGAATTCACACTTGATAAATTTTTTTATGAAAACAAATAAACAAATTGGATATGCTGAACCAAGCACAGAAATAATTCGCTTTTTTGTCTGAACTAAACTCTTCTTCAGTCATGTGAAACAGCCCTCGCACCATGGCCCAACAACGGTAGCTAGCGCCCACTGTGTCTATGAATGTACCTGTGTGTGTGTGTGTGTGTGTGTGTGTGCATTGGCCAACATTATCGGCAACAAAGCCAGCTCAAGATCAGTGCATTTGTTGTAGTTGTTACCACCAGCCAGTTAGTCAGTCTAGCAGACAGTTGTTTGCTCGGTTTAGCTGCCGTCTACATGCCCCGTCTGGCTGGAAAGCTGTTTGATTGCAACTAAGTTGCAGAATTTCAACGCTTGGCAATTTGTTACCCTACACTTGACTGAGCTTGGCGGCACAGAGCAGCATTTTGTTTTCCTAAAACTGCTTAAATAGCGCAACGAAAAACTCAAAACCCTGACCGACTGACTACTACGTAAGCTTAATACTGGGCCGGTCACTACAACTGCTGCTACTACTTATGACGTAGAGCCCACTTATAGACCAGACCTGTCCGTCGACTCTGCCGGCAGTTTCCCAAGCAAGAAGGTTGTCCAAGGTGTGCTGAGAATAGTTTGCGCGCGTGTGCTTGCCTATATGTGGGCTGACTAGTTTTTCCACCCATTTTTTTTTCTTTTTTGTTGCGCTATTTTTGCACTCTCTAATCTTAGAGAACCCCTCCTCATACAATTACACGTGACTCTAATTTCTGCATGGCACTTAACTTATTGCTGCCTATAAAATTTCGAATTGATTTCTTTCCTTTAAATTTGGAACATTATTCATTCTATGTGCAGCGATGTGGTAACTCTTGGCAGCTGCTCAAAGCTTAAATAATTTCAATTTGGTTTTACTCTTATTATAAGTAATCTACTATTTAAATATTTGCCCATGGAATTAAGAATATTAAAAATGTGTGCAAAATAATTAGCCTTGATTGTGTAGCCATCTTTCCGTCTGTATGAACTCCTAGATCACGGAGATCACAAAAACTAAGATGTCTCTCTTTAAATGAAGTTTGTTGAACTGTGCTTGTATGTGCTCCTCTTGACTCCAGCAGCAACTTTTTGTGAAAAGCTGCATTCACCAAACTGGTATGTATAAGAACTCTTTTTACTTTTTAAGGATGCCACCTACATCAACGTTTCTAAACGTGTCTTATTAAGTCAACATTCCGCATGTACTCGCCTATTTGTGGTTTTACATGGATACCAATTTGACTCTGCCTAATCGAGAGCGAATTGAAGCGGCACTCTTTGTTGTTATAAACAAAATGAATATATAAGGCCGAACGGGTTGGGACGGAGGCACCTGCTTTTATTTTACCCTTTATGTAACATACAAAAGGAGAAGTCGAGGACCCCACAAAGCTCCCTAAACTATGATCAGGGTGACTAAAGAACTCGACCGTCTGTCCGTCTTACAGTCGACTTGGTCAATTTGACCTATCTAGCGGAAGACAGCCTAAAGGGTCTAGCTGGATAAGGTACTGGAAACTGCCCCCAGCGATGTTTGAAAACCAATGATGCAGTTCGAGGCAATAATATGTTTCGCAAAATTTCAGTTTTTAAACTTAAAGCGCTGCGGCTTAATTTAAAAAAACGTGTTTTTCGTTTTTATTTAATTGTGACTAAACTACTGAATATTTTTGAACCAATTTTTTTGTTTAATCTAAGTTGGTAATAGGGCTAGTTAAAAAAAAATATTTAATAATTTAATTTAACCAACACATTTTCTTAAAAACAAATATTAAATTTTTTTTTTTTTTATGTATGTTCTTTAAATATGTCAATCACCATTTATTTTTTAACCACGTGTTTTTATACGTTCTTCATTTGGTGTGAATATGTACCAAATCGATTAGCTGGAACAATGTTAATATGTTTTAATTATTTGCATTAATTTGTGCAATTTCATTAAAAATGTATGGGTTTACATTTAACATAAAAAATTAAACCAAATTAACCACTCTCAATATAAGAAATTCTAAATTTTTTCATGTTTTAAACCAACTTTCTTATTATTATCTCACGTGAGACAAGTTTTTTTTTTCATATATGTATGTATTATATATATTTTATAGCTCCCACATAGTATTGAATTTAATTAACATCGATTGACTATATCATATAGAAAAGTTTTCGGGACATAATTCGTTTGTTTATGAAGATAACGCAATCGAATTTGGCATAGAAAAGTCGTCCGCGCTACTACTCAAAGTATGGACACAAAAATTATATTTTTAAAAGTTTTTAGAATCAAGTTTCAATTTAGAAAAACGTTTATTCTTTACGTAATTTTTGGGCATACTCGTAAATATAAACATAATACGGCGAAAATAAGTGAAGCGGGCCACTTTTTAATTCGATCTTTTCGATTTTGATGATTTTTACATATGTGTAACTTTTCTTTGACACTTAATTGAATAAATATTTCTAAAAACTTTTTTTTTAAAAAAAAAAACATATTTGATTCAAAAAAAATTGTTTAAACAATTATTGAAAATATATATATTTTTTTTAATTTAAAATCTAAAAATGATAGCATAATTATTCAAATATCTATATTCGTATATGTACATCACTATTGAGCACCTCCTCTACTCTACTTCACACCACTTCTTTCCTGTTCCTGGCTTTTCTTTCCTGTAAATGAACTAATTTAAGTTCTAACCAAAACGTGACAAGCTTATGAAGCTACATAAATCTCACCAACTTAAGATTAACTTATCTTTGTTGCACACCATATTCAATTATGATCACCAATAATACATAGTATCTAGCTGATGGTTGCCACGATAGGCAACCTTGAGAAGCCATTCAACACATAGCATTATAATTTGACAGCATGGTTATTTTTGTGGCATATCTTATCATTAAAGATCAAAAAGTTGAACAAAAAAAAGTGCAAAAAGTGCAGAGGCAAGTTCATAGCAACAAAGTTTGCTCACTTGGCAGCTATTATTAAGTTAAACGACTTTACAGAAACTTATTGGATTTGGATTTTTTTTCTTTTGAACAGATGTGCCCTAAAGCTAGATGCCGCAAATTTTCAAAGCAAAGGGCTAATGTTGCTGGCACGGACTCAGCGGACAGTGGAGTTAGTTGGCCAATGTAAACAATGGTAAGTAATTGAATATATTTTAATCAGAATTAAAATCTATGATAGCTTTAAATCGTTTTTTTTTTTATACGAGTGAATTCTGTACGAGTAGTCAACTAAATGTGTTTTTGAATTACTATGATCAGTTTCATGGGAGTGGGTATGGAAAACTTGAAATTTGCTTGTTCAGGACGTGCTTAAAGTTGAAAAGTAAAAATTTATTTTATTCTGTTCCAGATTTCAATTTTACATGTTTCCAAAAGAACTACTTTAATTCACTTAGTGAACTCATTTTACATTTCCAATTTCGTTGGAACGGACTATTGGTAAAATATTTTATACTTTCAATTTTTTAATTCATTTTTTTTTAACTCTTATTTCGTACATAAGTTTTTTTTGTGTTTTTTTTTTTTCTTCATATTTTGTTTACAATCTGTCTTCATTTAATTAATTAAAGTATAATAGCAAGTTTCCACTGAAACCAACAATTGTGTTTCGTACAAGGTAGGTTTAGTAAAACACCTAAAAAGTGGTACTTGCTACTGACAAGACATAATTTAATTTTAGATACCAGCAAAATTTGTGAAATTCTTATATTTTGGTTCAATTTATATCAGGAAATGCGGATTACAACCACGTTTGTCTTTAAAGTAGTTATTTGCACACACAGCCCCCACTAGATGCAGTAACCAAACGACGCATTGCAACGTGTCCAAGTCAAAAGAGATTTAGACTTTCGTGAGCTCTCCTTTTCAATATACCTTTTTGTTACGTCACTAACTGAACTCATTTTAAAAGGTTGCTATTTTTAAAAGTTGTTAAATATACACTTTCAATGTTTATCATCATCACTTATTTTAATTCATACAAATTATGAAATTTATAATTTGTGAACAATTTGAAAGTCCAAATTTTGATTGTAGGTTATATGACATGGGTGGCCATCATTTGTAAAAAAAATAAATAAATTTTTTACGTCACCTACTGATACCAACTAAAATAGATCCGATGATACGCGAAAAAAGTTACTATGTTGGGATTGAACTAAGTCACATTGAGCCAATTCCGCTCACATGTCTTATAACCAGAATAAAATATGTTTAAGTAACTGCGAAAGATCCTTTAAAAAATTAACCAAGAGCAAAGCTCATAAAAATTGTAGTATTATTAATCATTCTCAAAGGCACCACATGAAACCAAATAAGGGTTTTGGGCAGGCACTTTAGCTAATTATTCTTATACCAAGCACTTACCCATTGGTGCATTTGCACCATTCTTGCGATTGACGGGCCCTGAGATCGGCAATGTGGCGCCAGATGGAGACGATGGCGATGGCGACGGTGAGTCGCATGATCCCTCCAACGATTGTGCAGGCGTTGGCACTGTTGACATATGATGATCTGTGCTGGTAATGACGCCGCCGCTGCTTGAAGCACTGGCTACAGCTGCGCTGGATATAACTCCACCTGCAGTGCTGCTGGAGGCACCCACGCTGCCACCATGTTCACTGTGCGGTGGTGAACGCAAAGCCAAATGCTGATGCTGTGGCTGGTGCTGCTGTTGATGATGTTGCTGCACCGCAGCGGCTGCAGCCACAGCAGCCGCATGCGAATGCGGCGTGTGTCCATGCAACGCCGTGTGTTGCACGTGACCATGTCCATGTACATGCAAATTGGGCAAGTTAACGCCAGCGGCAACGACGGTGGCACGCCCATTGTGACTAGCGCCGACGGCAGCCAGATGCTGTGACTGTTGTTGTAGCGGCGGTGGTGGCCCTTGCTGGTGTAAAATATGATGATGTCCATGGCCATGATGTTGGTGATGATGTGTGGAGCTCAGCAGCGCATTGGTAACTGGCGGCGGCACCTCGTGAAAATGCAAAGAGCGCTGTTCGTCCTGCGCCTGGGCGCGTCTCAGAGCAGTTTGGAGCGCCATGACGCGCTGACGATCTGCCGTTAGGCGACACTTTTCACAGTTGCAAAAGCGATACTTGCAGTAACGCTTGTGACCCTTGAGCGTGATCTTGAGACCATGATTGCGGCAGCGAGCACAATTGGGTGGCGTGCGTGGTGATATGGAGCTACCGCTGGAACTAGAGGCGCCGCCGCAAACATCGTTCTTGGAGTCTATCATGTCCGAATCGGACATGGTATCGCTATTCCAATTGTCCTCAGAAACCATTCAAATGGATTAAAGTGCGTTCACTACAAGAGATAATGTTTATTAACGTAGTAGATGTGTCTTAGATCCGCGGACTTTTTATTGTTGCAGTACGGAGCGGTTAAGATCTTGGAACATTACAGCGAGCGATTTCCGAGTGATTTTAAGTGATTCTGATCATTTGTATTTTATTTGATTTTGCATATTATTTTACTGGCCAAAACTTTTAAGCGATTCGAACACTAGTTTTGTAATTATTATTATTAAACTTTCGGAATAAAATTTCATTTAATTTTCTTTCGCGTTTTGAATTAATTTATTTTTTTATATATTAAGTGTTATTTTTTATATTTGTTTAAAAACTGGCTGTATATAAATATTTGAAGCAATTTAGTTGTATGCGCTGTAAAGAAAAGATTTTTAAATTATTCTAAATATTAACAAGTAAGGCTTAGATCGGATCTTAAATGCTAACAAATTATTGCAAGTGTCCGGGTTGAAGATTCAAAGAGACGTTCGATTGTACTGCTGAGCTAGATCTTAGTTCACTAAAAAAATGCTTTTTATGTAAAACTTTTTTATAACAGGCTGCGAAGCTTGCAAGTCTGCTCCGATTCCACAGTTTTTAAAACTCAAATATTCAAGGATATTTGTTTTTAACCTATATTCCATAAACGACTTGACTCTTTTCCCCTACCTTACAAAGGAAATTTTATACAATTAAATTTAGTAAACTCAAAAAAAGTATGAACCGAATAATTTTGTTTACTAAATATAATCAGTAATTTTATTGAAATCCATTGAACTGAATTCCAATCCAACAACAATCTTTCGACGCGCCAAATTTCTGTCTAAAACTAGTTTTAGTCCAAAATAAAAATCAGCCATGTTCTATTTTTTAAGAAATGTAATTAATATAATGCATTGCACGTTTTTACATAAAGAAATCTAATTTTTGTAATGTATTAAAAAATCAAATAATTTTTTTCTTCATTAAATATGAATACTAATCTACACTGAGCAAAAAAATCAAGAAAAAGTTAAATTCTTATTTCAAGTGTGATTTTTGTAGACAAAAATTGTTAATTTGAGAATTTTTAGAATGATCTTGATTATACAATAGCTTCCAAGACAGAAATTCTCAATTTTAGAATGTTTAGTCTTAAAGCTAACATTTAGGGTATTATATTTCCAAATTATTCTTACAAATTCTTCATCGAAACAAACTTGTTTTGAGCAAATTCAACCGAAAATTAACATTTTTTCTAAGTAGCAAATTTTTAAATAATAAAAAGAAAAATTAAACGAATATGCGCATTTTCTTGGTAATAATTTTTTCGGCTTGTTTTCCCACGCTCGATCGACTTTTCATCACAATTTGCAAGCACTTTGATGCGGCTGTACACGCATACAACACATTATTTTGAAAACTTTGTTCAAAAAATTTATAATTTTATGGCTTGTATATTTAAGTTAACAAGCTGCTTAACGTTGCATGCTTGCAACCAATTATACGCTGAAAAACATTTATATACCATAATTGTTCAAAATAATTGTTATATAGTGTACAAGTTGGTGTTTTTTTTTTACACCAATAAGTTGTTCAGGTGTTCGTCGAATATATTAATTACTTATTAAAGGCGGAGTTGGGCTGCACTGCAGATACATTGCAAAGATAAAAGATTTGCGTATGTGTGTGATTTACATTGGATGGGATTTTTTTAATAATAGAGGAAAGGAACTTTACGACCTATTTCTCAGTTATTTGAAATAGTCAATTTGCTTATGCAAGTATTTTGAACTTTGTTTTCTTCATCGTTAAAAGTTTACGATCAAAAATTAAAATTATTTACATTTTAAATAGCAATAGAATCGTATTCAATAGTTGCAGCTGACTAATTAGGAATCATAAAAAAAGCACAGCCCTAGGTTTTAAAAAATAGTTTTAACAAGTACTAAGTCTTACTAAGTACTGCACGCGTGTTGCTAGTTTATATATTATAAAATATAATTTATAGCTAATCGAATATTTGATTGATAAGAATACAATTTTTTACGTTTAAGGGCAAAACGTTTTTTTTTATCATCGGCTGATCGTACTTATATGATGTGTTCGGTTAGTTGGTACAGAAATCTAATCCAACCGGATTTCAACGTAACTTCATTTTGACATCATGTGACAAATATGGTTTTTAATCGAATTCAAACAGTCAAGTAATCCGTCGGTAAGTCAGTAGTCATATCTTTAATAGCGCTTTTAATATTAAGTAAATTGAAGTACGTTAAGCTTAAGTTTTTTCATATTGCATATAAAAACAAATATCAATCGACTGTCATCGAAACCTATCGACAAATTGCTGTAACAAGTAGTTTTGCAAATATTTCATCAGAAATCATCTGGTTCGACGAGACTTATTTTCATCTGACTAGCTTTTGTAAGCAAGCAAAATATTTCAATTCCAATCAAAATCCGTTTTCTATGTGGTAAAATTTTTTTTTTAAATAGACCAATAGATCTTTAAAGATACCAGATCATACGATTTAACACTAAACATACATTATTTTCTTTCGTATTTTTCCAAAAATTGTGCTTATGACGTTAATCCATAAGGGCCGTCCCAGAACAAGTCGATCTAACATACTAGTGTTGGTAAATGTTTGAAAAAAATTATAAATGAAATTCAAAGTTTAGTGTTATTACATTGTGTATTACTAAAAAAAATACAGTGCTTTCACTTAAAAGGTCTTAGTCCTATAACTTTTGACGTAATTAATTTTTTTTTCAATAAAAAACAAAATCTGTCAAATACAAAAAAAGTTATGGTCAAAAATGTACTTTTTTCACCCCCCTTCGCCAATAAACTACATCAATGTTTGACTATACGGAATTATGATAAAAAATGTGGTACAGTCGAGGCGGTGCCCGACAGTGGAATACCCTGTACCTTTTGTGTCAAAAAAATTTTTCCTGCATATTCCATCTAAGTACTTTCCAATTGGAATTTATTTTTTTTTGGTGAAAATCGATATTTATACCTATAAGATCCCTAAATTTTTACCCATTTTGATGAAACTCGAATGTTACAACAAAGAATTTATTAAAAGTATACGGGGTAAGTTTCAAGTTGGTATGTTGAGGGGTGTGGGAGAAAACACGGTAAATGGATTGCGGGGGGTGGGGGGACCGCATCGATAAATGTGGATTTGTTCATTAGAGCCACATGAATAAGCTTACCAAAAATTGTGATTCTAGGTCAGTTGTAGCCATAATTGCGTAGAGTCAAATATTGACGCAGTTTATTAGCAAGGGGCAGTGAAATTTGCACATTTTTGACTATAACTTCTGTTGTATTTGTCCGATTTTGTTCATTTTTTACACATAGATGCATGTAGCTACAACGCATCGCTCTGTTAAATTTCAGGTGAAAATACTTAACGGTGTGGCTAAAAACCACGAAACTCTACTGCGGGGGAACGGGGGAAGATATTGACATGATTCAACAAACTTCATCTGCTTAGGAAATATGCGCACCAGCTGGTAAAGTTTCGTGTCTCTAGCTCTTATAGTTTTTGAGATCTAGGCGTTCATACGGACGGACGGACGGACGGACGGACGGACGGACGGACGGACGGACATGGCTCAATCGCTACCCGAGGTTATGATAAGCATTTTGGTATAAAGGACTTGGGGTCTGCCACGCCTCCTTCTGTCCGTTACATACATTGCACAAACCTAGTATACCCTTTGTACCTATAGGTACAGGGTATAAAAATTAGCTAGAATCACCAATTTTGGTGAGCTTATTTGTGTGACCCTAATAAACAAATCCACATAGAAATTTTATCGCTGCGAACACTGTAACACATTGTTTTATCCATACATGACTCCAATTATAACTTTTTCTAGGTTAGACTTATACCTAGATATACAGATCTCTATTGTCTTAATACTTTGTTCGAATTGGGTGAATTCACTACGTGTAAAAAATTTGAATCTCATTTTTTCAATTTTACATGCATAATTAATGTCGGATTTAACAATTATATAAGAAATGTCCTTTGTAAAACTCGCTATTGTTGGACTGACTAACTTCTTTTGGTAAATTTTTGTGAAAATATATATTATTTTGTTGGACTCAGTTGTTGCAAAACTTAACAGAATGTCATGGCTTATAAATTAAGTAGACATTGCCTTTTAAATCACTTTTAAATAAGTGGCCTTCAGCAAAACTGTAAGGGAGATATCGAAAAAATGTTGGCATAAAAGAATAGAAGATTCACTAGGGCAGTACTTCTGCTTTTGAAACAGCCGTAAATAACATCACTAAGCTGGCCAACAAGAAATGTTGATAAAATTTTTCACAAAATGGGTATTTTCGGATCATAAATGGCAAAGTTTTCCAATAATGTATCAATACCTATGAAAAATATATCGATTTTGTAACGCGAAATAATCGCAATTACAAAAAGTACATTTTGCATTCAGTATATTCATTCATTCATTTAATACTTTTGTTTGGTTTCGCACTTGCCTACTCATCAGGTGATGAGTTATGAACTGTAGGTCAGTTCTGCAACAAAAAGCAATTTTCGCAAAAATTGTTACATATGATCAGATATATGGAAGAACTTTGTACCGATTCGCGTTGAAAAAAGTATCCCGTAAAAGTACTTTAATATCTTTTGATCGGCACTCCTTGTTAATAAAAATGAATACCCATCTAGGTATTTCTTAGCAGTATTTCCAAATTACCTTTGGTAAGAATTAGTTAAACACCGCAACATTTAATATTTATATTATGTATTTGATAAATAACTTTATTTGTAATTATTATAGCTGTCTATAGTTAAGTGAATATACGCAAAATTATGTTTACTTTTATTGATATTTCATATTAATAATGCTATAGAATTTTATATATATTTCTTTTTTGATAAATTTTAGATATTTTAAGTAATATTATTTTTTTATTTGTTGGAACACTGTACGTTATAGTTTATTTAACACTTATTGCAACTTTGTCACTGTTTATAGCAACTTTTTTTTTTTTTTGTTTAGTTGTTTGTTAAACTTTTGCACTTATTTTCCTGCTTTCTGGCTGCGATCGCGTGAGTTTTTCAAAAGCCGCCGGCAAAAAAAAGCACGCTATCTTATTAACAAATGTACTCTTCAATGGGCTACAAAAAGCAAAAAAAAAAAAAAACCAAAACCATTTAATGGTTCTAAATATGAAGAACCACTTTTTATGGAGTACACAAAAATAAACCAAGCGAATAAAGATCGGCGTTTAAGTTTTTTGCCGCGAAACGCGTAGCGAGCTGAGCTTTCGATCTGAAATCTTTGGCGTGCGCAAGGCAACTCACATTGGGTCGCAAGACGCGGATGCAAAGAACTCAAGCGCCGTCGAGTGCACGATTTCCGCGTGCTTGTATATGTATGTTTGTGTGTGTGAGAGTAATGTTTGTGTGTGTTTGTTTGGCTGCGTTCCGATAGAAATGTGCGCTGCTGCAATGCAAACGAAACGGAACAATAAGTGACCAAAAGCAGCGACGTCAGCAGCAGCAGCAGCGACACGAGAGAGCGCTGGCATTTGGAGAAATATTGTTGGGGCTGCACACAAACGTAAGCACACACTCACACACACGTGCGTACTTAGTAGTCAATTGTATATAGGCTGCCTCACACACATTGGCTGGCTGGCTCTCTGTTGTTGTTGTTGTTGTTGCAGCAGCCACTGCTGCGCTGCTTTTGCCTTTGCTGCTGCACTTTTACATATACTAGCGCGCTCGGCCAAGGCTATTTATGTGTATGTATTAGCGTTCGTGCAGCGAACATGCATTTGCAACATGTTTGAGTTCGATTTGCATTTACCGGTTTTTTATGATTTGTGCGCAATATATGTAGACGGCATATTTTTTTTTTTTCATTGTATACCCTGTTGCCAAAGCGTGAAAGAGTATATTAAGTTCCACAGCTAAGAGGAAACAAGTAAGACCCCATAATTTCTATAATAAAATAATTTGAAAGACAAAATTGTACGTTTGAGCCATATGGGTCTGTCTAATATTACACGCCACTTTTTCTAGCTCAATTTAGCGGCTTAAGCTTTTGAAGTGACAATTCTTTTTTTGTTCACCTATAGGTTAATTCCCAGTTTCAACAAGAAAGGTTAACACAAACCTTTTTCATTGCCTATATCTTGGTGCAACTTTTTATTAAGTCCCTTGGGAATTTTGTAAGTAAATGGCAAAAATTACCAAGTCGGACGGATTGGACTGCATATCCCACTAAAACAAATTGTGATAAAGTTATAGCCATCAATGTCGGATTGTTGACTGAAATAAAAAATTTATTGTTACTTTTGGGGGATACCACAACACAGACTCCTGCAACAGTTGAACCCCAAAACTTTCAATTTATAGAAAATCAACAAAGACTGCACTTTTTGTATTGCCCATCTATTAGTAAAAATGTTATACAAAATTTTAAGAATTCAACAGTTACCAAATTAACAAAACAGACTATTTTTTAAACTACAGCGATTGCTTCTACTTTCTACTTTTTTTTTAAAGATCAAAAACTCTTACTGTTCATACCCAAACCTTATCACGTGACTAATTTTAACAATAAAATTATAAGTAATAAATTATGCAGGGTATACTATAGTCTATAGTTCCTCTTCTTTTATTTCATTCACTATTTACTTTGCTTTTGCGCTTTGCTTTTTGCACATGCTTGTTTGAGTTTTATTTATTTTTTGCTTCTTCTGCTGTGTCACTCACTTTCTTGTGTTTGTGTTTGTGAGTGCCGCGCTCTTGACGCGTTTATTTTGATTATTTGTTCGTTTGGCTTGGTTCAGTTTCTTTTCTTTTTGCCTTTGCTTTAGCGCTGTACCATGGGTCGTATGCGAGACGTATTGTCTACGAGCGCAGGTTATAAAGTTTTTCAAATGTATGATTTGCCAGTTCATCCAAAAATGGGTCGTTTCACAAATTAAAGAAATCTCTTTCCGTTATGCTTAAGTTATCAGTTTGTCCCAATTTGGCCGTTTAATTTCATGTAGGTTACAACGCAGAGAAAGTAGCACAGTATAATTTTTATCCTCTTACTTTTTCTTTAATTCCATAAAAAATGCTGCTGAAATTTATCCGTTGTTTAAAAGCTGAGAGTCCTTGATTCGACGCTATCAAGCGGTAATTTAGTTGACAAGGTTCGGCCTGTTGAAGCACAAAAATGCAAAGACGAATATTTGAAAACATTGCTCTGTAAAGCTTTGTGCTTTACGGGTGGAGTCTGAAGAGCAAAAAAACTGCTTGCCATTTTTCATATCAGAAATACTTCTTAAACCAGTCAAATATGGATCCGATACGGCTACAATAAGCGCACTAAGAGAACTACATCAAAAGGGTTTGATTTTTTCTTGGCATAAATATAGAATTTTTTAATTAGGAAACAGTACTATACTTGGAAGAAAACTACTTTGATTGGTGTACGGAAGCCTTTTTTTTTGGAAATAAAAAGATTTGTCATCCTAAGTTTGGCAACATTAACTGATTTATAGCAAAACACTTGGTGCAGCAGTTCTTCATCCCAAGGGATGACATTCAGATAATTTTTATTTATTGACTAGGAGGGCTCAGCAAAAAAATATAGATCATATTTCTAGCAAAGAACTAATTACCCGTTGGATATTTTAACGCATGCTATGAGATTTTGCCGTGACTGATCTCTTGTGTGCCGGTAGACAAAAATATTTATATATTATATGTTTTGTTCATATCAAAAAGAATACTGACGCTGCCTTTTTGCTGACAGATCCCTCGAAATGTATTTTTCTGCTCGACTCATAAAAAATATCCACTTTAACTTGTGAGAAATCAAATTTTATTCACAGTTTTGGTACTCCATATAGCGATCAAACAAATCCCAAAATTGCTTGCAAATTGTCTCGTATTGCTAACGTAGTTTCTTGTCTACGCCAACAACTTTCAGGTCTGCCCTCGCACACACAGACACATACACATGCATACTTGTAGCATATACTCATTTGTATTTTATTTGCACTGACGTTCAGTTCTACGCTGCATTTATTCGTTCTAGACAAACTAATGACTTTGTCTTGTTACTAATATTCTAATCTATACAATCGTCGCAGCTTATCTGAAATATCATAAAGCCCCCTATTTAGTATAGACGACCCATATATGGTATAGAATTCTTGATACTGTTGTGCAATCTCTTACATAGCATTCGTACACATTTTATCAGTTAGTTTTATTTTTCCACTCCGGTAACTATCTTCAATAATTTTTACTTAATCTGTACATATCGTACATCACCGTAACGAGCACATCAATACCTTTCGATCTAATTGTCTTTCACGTCGATAAAAAATTTTGCTCACGAGATATTGACTAACAACCGAAAAAAGTGCCAAAAAACATGTTTTCGAAAAAATCTCGAAAACGGTTCTCAAGAAAAAAAAAAAAGTATATTATGATTAAAGAGCTCCGCACTGCTGACTCTTGCACCTGCTGGTCTTGGCAAATCGAAACATAACCCTCGCAATATATAATTATATATTATATGGGGTGTGACGCTTCAGCAAGAAGAAGGACTTCCCTCTTCGTTGATGACGATGGTAACTGGAGTCATTCTGGATAAATTCATACCCTTTACAATAAATAAAATAATTAACATTTCAGTATTTTTTAAACACACGACGTGAAGCCATCAGCAGCGACACGGATATTTTATACCAAGATATATCACATTATCCGTATGCAGGTCAATTCAATGTTGATATTTGACCTTCGCGGCTTCCACTTGCCGTCCTAGAATTAACCGACCTAACATACTAGTATTGTACTTTTTCTTATTAGTAAACAATGTATAGGTATATAGACCTTATCAATAACGAAAATTTAACATTTTCGCAAAACATACCCGTTACCCAACTTGCCTTTCCTATAACAAAGGCTAGAAGACGCTTTTTCTTCTTCCACGTATTAATGCAAAAGACGCCAATATTCACTTTTTTTTTTAAACATTTGGTGCAGGGCATTTCACCGCCCGATCTTCTCGGAGGTGGTGATTAATTCCCATATTTTCATCACTCTCTCACAAAACTAGCACAACTGTTACAATAGTTGTGATAAGCACATAAAAATATATTACAATTTTAATTAAGAGCTAAAAGTTCAGCTTTTATAAGATTTAAGAGCAATCGAGCAAGCTTTTGTGCTCTTACCCTTACCCCTCCATTTTCAATGCTCAGGCTACGTGTTCAAAATTGCACACGATTTCTTATCTTCCATGTCGCATTTAATTTGTATTTGTTGAGTACAACAAGTACAACAAGTAAACCGAATGGCATTCCTATTTTGCTAATTATGGGTTTGCCATGAACATGCTCATCAGCTAAAGCGAGCGGTAGAGCATGGTCTATAATTTGATATGGGTGCCATCAAAGCCATAAAATGTTGCTTCATGTTTCAGTTACTAAGTGGCTGCAGTGTATGCTATGAATCAATTGGATCTGGATTTGCTTAGCTCTTCTCTTTTGATACATCCTGGCAGAGCATAAACACTTGTGATTGAGTAATTTATGAATACTTAAAGCCGCATACATTGCATTCATAGACTAGATTAAGTGGGGAATGTTGTAAGTCGATGGTACTACAAAACTGGTTGGTAGAATACAAAAATGGAGTTTGCGCAAAAGATAGTGCTCGCTGGGGGATCTCAAAACTATGCAAACAAGTGTTAAAATGCAAATGCCGCATAACAGAAATTTTTAATTTTATTTAATGATGTAATGTCATGATGTAAGTGAGTTCATGTTTGTGTAAAATTATGTGCATACAAACTTCATTATTTTATGAATAATTTAGCAAACTCCTAAATCGGCAAGAAACATTACTCTTTGGAATCGCAGAAGCTTAACAAATTTCTTCGGACCATTAGCGTAGCTAGGGGACCAACTAAAGGGCTTAAGTATCCCATAAGTCTACCAAATCATTTTAACCAGCTACAAAACTTAATCAAGCAAATATTTAGGATATTCTCTTTGTCGAAAATAGAGAAGCGTTTAACAACAACTTACAAAGGCCCTTGACTACAAACAGCAGGGCACTTCTGCCCAAAACTTTGTTGTAAAAAGCACCAAAATCTATCAGTGTGTGTATATTTTTTTATTTTTTGTTGGTATTTTTTAGCGCTTGTAGTGTGTTAGGAAACTGCAAAGCAGTTTGCTTTTTTTTAAATAATTAAAATTATTATTTTTTTTGCAATGGCTTATCAGCCAATACTAGCAAAGCTTAACCTTTTATTTTTTTAAATGTTATTTTTCCAACAACTTTTCTTAAGAAAAACGCAACACATTAGCTGATTCTTCTTTCCCACTTTGCTAGTTTGCCACTTCTGTGTTGCTGCATCGTTGAAAGGGTTGCTCCCGTCGATAGTCGGGAATTTCTGCATTTCTGCCCAACAAAGGGAACATGCTTTTAGTTTCTTCGAGAAGTTATATAGCGCACATGCAAAATGGCCATTTTACTTCTTTTTATAATAAATATAAATTTCAAAAATTGTTCTTTTGAATAATATTTCCCATTGCGCAGCGCACACAAATAAATTAAAATTTTGTATTTTTCTTTAATATTCAAGTGTTCCGAAAACTTACTTAGAAAAACTTAAAAACCATTGAAACTTGAAAATCAAATCCTTGTAAGCTAGTTGTGTTAACTTGGCTTACTGGTCAGGCAGAAATAGAGCTTAATAAAAAAATTTTGGCATCAAGCGAAAGACTTTTAAGCCAGGAAAATCCTTCAAATGCCATGCATACCAAAATGATAAAGGCGACAGACATGCCAAGTCCGTCAAAAGAGCGGGAAAATGAAATTTTCCAGAAAGTTGTACTAGTTCTTCACTTCAATTCAGTGTTTTTAATGTATCTTTTCATTTTTTTTTTGCGTTCCTCGCACGCCCACCCCCGTCTTTTTTATACAATTCAAGAATAATAAGCGCAAGAATAATAATAATAAAGTGGATTGTTTGCCGACACGTGAACATGCCACGTACAATTGACTATGAGAAAAACATTCATTTTCTAAGTTACATCCACAAACACTCAAGGATTGGCCTTGTGATTTGTTTATCGTCAGGCGAATCAGAAATTGAACTATTTTAAACTCAAAGCGGACATCCGTTGGGATCATCGGAATTCTCGGAATCAGAACTTCCTCACCTTTAAATTGTCTTTTGACATGAAGTTGCGGAAATAATTGCTTCAGCGATTGACGTTTCACAATGAGTATCATTTGCAAGCAAATTTAACTCTTGACATGCAGCACGATATGTTTGGCACACTATAAAATTAACATTTCGTATCGATTTTAATGATGTTGGGCCACGAACGTTCACCAAAAACAACCGTAAATAGAAGCATTCAACATTCTTCGGATGAACTGTATAAATACGACCAAGAGCATGTGTAAAACGCACATTCGGATAACCAGGAACGGATCGCCTTGATTCCGACGTTGCAATGCCGAGTCGATATAGCCATGTCTAGCTGTCAGGATCTCAGAGACTAAAGCGATGGAGCTGAAATTTAACGCAGATGAAGATTCTCGATTTATGTCGATATATGGCCCCTGCCTCCGTAAGAGAATTTCTCGGCTTACTTCTTTTTATGTGATTTTTTTTCGATATCTTATGAGTTACTCTGTTAACCAACAAACCATAGATCATCAAAATCGGCCCAGCCGTTCTTGAGTTATAAATGGTGTAACTAACATAACTCTCTTTTATATATATAAATTTCCAGCTGTTTAAAACCAAAGTCCATAAAAAGTTCGAACAAAATTAGAGTTTCCAGTTAAAATAAGCTTTCTATTAAGCCTAGGTCTTATTAAGGATAAATTTTAATTTTAAAACAAAATTGGGCATAAATGCCTAAAGGCAAGAATACTCGAATAACCAATGAGCAGACACGAGCTAAATATGCAACAATGCGAGCAACAACAAACAGCTGTTAACAACTGTATTTAAAAAAAAATGTATAGTTAAAATGCTATTTACAAAAAGTTTTGGATATTTGTCAGTACAATATAATTTTTGATCTTCAACTGCAAAGAAATTGCAAATTCTTTTATTTCTTTGCTAGTATTTTCCCAGCTCAATTATACACTCACTGCAAAGCAAACTTTCATTTTGTTTCTAGTAAAGATAGCGTAAAAATTATGAATTACCTAAAATACACATTAAAATATAATATTAATTATAGACTGGATATAGTACTTGTCTAGCTAGTCCAATGGCTCTACTTGTTTTTATACAACACAGAAGACAGTTTTGGGCATAGAGCTGTCTACGCCACCGCTTCGGACCATTTTTGATGCAAATTCATTGCGCCAAAGAGACAGTAAAAGAAAAGGCCAGCGTTTTTAAATGGTAGATGCATATCTATAAGTAACACTAACGATAGCTGTTGCCAAACCCAGTATAAGCGCACAGTCAATTACCGCCTGCAACGCCCAATTGCAAAAGCCTTAATCTGTTATAGCACGCCAAGTTCTTAAGTCTAGTACTCTACTATATACTAGTACAACAATGTATGCTAAAGTTGACACAATTCAATGTTTACTTACCAAAAGAAAATACGAAAAAAAATACTAAATATGGTACGTACAGTGTTGTTGTGTGATACTGCGGACTGGAACTGGAACTGCCCATTTATTATAAAGTTTGTTTCTGGATGTTTATCTGAGGCGCGCTTTGCTTGCATAACCAGCGGGCAGTTCGAGAAACACGAACGTACAAAAGGAAGACGCGTAAAAGCACACACATACACACGAGCACAATACGGGGAGAAAGATAGTGAATGTATGTGTGTGAAGGAGTTGTAGTAAGAGAGCGGGTTTGCTCACACGCTGTGCTAATTATACATGCGTCAGAGCGCAACGGAGCGCGCCAGAAGAGCAGCAGCAGCCCCAACTGTAGCGTCCACAATGCCGGCAAGTACTATCTCAGTCATTTCGTTTAGGAGCTCTCGAATTGTCGTTTATAGCGGCATCGAATTCTTTAGTATGTGTATCTGCATCACCGGGCCCACATAAATCTTTTGAGTTTAATTAGATAAGGGTCCATAAAATTGCAATTGCTCTTGGCTCAGAAGAATCAGTTTTGGAGATTAATCGCATTCTTAATACATCGCAAACGGCAACATGTGTATGTATATGCACAAATCTGCATACCAAAGTAAATCGTGCTATCGTGTCCGATTGTATAAACAATGCAAAAAACTAGATTCCAAAAAGCGGTTTGCGTAAGCGCTCCATTGACTGTCACACGAGTTGTAACTTGCAAGCTGGAAGCATCATTAACATTTGCACTTTGTTACTAAAAATACACAGTGCCGCACACACGTGCAATTTTTTTTTGCACATATTTATCAACACTAGAAAAGATCGAGACTAAAAGAGATCGAGTCGAGCTTGGTTCGGTACGATTCGAATAGGTTCGCTACGAAAATATGCAAACGACACGCTGTTGCGCGTGCACAAGCGCTAAGGACGATCGTTGCAAGCAAACTGGTTGCTCGTTGCGGATCGTAATAGCTTTGAGCACGAGACTCCCAGACGCTCGGCGTTAAAGAGTCAGAGCGCTAAACATTTGTTTTTGTTTCAGAGGGGACGCATCGACAACACTGCTCTCGCTCAGTTCAATGCGACTATGGACCGGGTCGTCCAACTGCCTTGGCAATTCTTTTGATACTCTTATATAGCGTACTTTAATCATGTCCATACATTTGCAATCACAAACTTTCGAAGGTTCGGCTGTTCATGCCTTCACCAATTACTACGATTACCAGGTTGAATAGTTCCTTAATATTTGCATCAATATTCTTAATACAAAGAAATAAACTTTTTTTTATATTGTGGCTAAGCTAGTAAATATTTTTGTACCATTATCAACACAAAAGCTGAAAGCCACTGTTGTTAAAAAATCAAAGTTTATTATAATTTTAATTACAAGTTAACCTTCTAAATCTTGAATCTTCATGGAAGCATTTCCACATTATTGTCAACAGTGTCCGAAAAATAAAAAGCCAATAAATAAATCATTCGTTTTTTTCAACGCTATATTTTATTAAAAAACCGAATAATCGGCCGAATTTTTCATGTGATTGGTTAACAAATCGGCAAAATATGTTTAAAAACGCACCAATTTTATACTGAAATAATTTTTGAAATATTCTTTGATATTTTTAGATTTCTAACAAAATTCCTTATTTGGTAACAAGTGTACGTAAAAAAGTTTTTTTGGTTTTGCTAAGTTTTTATCTAAAACAATTTAGAATTTTAAGGATTTTATTTTTAAAACATATACCTGGAATGTTATTCTTTAATATGCAAAAAAATTTATTCCGTTATGATACCTATGTGCAAAGTTATTGCGCGTTAAATTGGAAAATTGTTCGTGTCTGAATAATTTGTGTATCCACTGTATTTGAGATGTTCACTTTGTCAAGCATGTATAATACATTTAACTTTATGCCTCTTATGTTAGGGTTGTTCACGTCGTTACTCGAGTGTTCTTGCCTGTACGACAAAGTGAACACCCCAAACCGTTATTATTAATGTAAAAAATACAATTTCTCTTTTCTTTACTTTTTTCTTTTTAAAGGCACACGAATGGCGTGTTCGTGATCATGGAATTGCCTCTATATTAAACAAAGTTGATACTCCATTCATAACTCAAGATCGGCTGGACCGATTTTTACGATCCGCAATTTATTGGAGCCGAAACGCGGAATGAATTATAAGAAAATGCAGAATGCAGCCTAAAATATATGCAAATCGTGAAAGCGTAAAAAAAATCAACAAGGTATTTCCGCACATCATTGGAGTGCGAAACACGCTAGTAAATAAATATAGCCATATTTCTACCGACATCGCGACGCAACAGGTGAATCGAAAAGTCAAGAAAAATGTTCAAGTTTCTAATGCAAAAAAATGGCAGGTAATGGTCAATTAAAAGTTCAGTTCGCAGACCGTTTCTATTCAAAAAAAAAAACATCGGTTTGAAATTGAGTCGCAGCTCTTAACTCTTAGTTTGCAAATTTTTTTGTTTATTAAGGTTCGCTAATAAACTTTTATACAAGTGTATCTAAGCTTCGGTGCTGAACTTTACCGATCTTATCTTTTAGTTTGCATTTTTGCATTGCGGAACCACAAAAAAAAACAACAAAGAATTAAAAAGGGAGATATTCAATACGAGGAAATCTGTTGGGATTTTATAGACCATTGAATGCGCTGAAAATATGCTTAAACTTTATCTATAGATACTTTTTACTTAATGGCTTTAAAGTTCATTAATGAATATGGAAAAATATGTTTGCGAAAAAATTATGATTGTAGAGAAATAGTGTAAATTTGCAAAATGAACTTTAATTACTTAGTTTTGCAATAGTACAAGGTCATTGATAAATAGTAACTAAATATTTTCTATACTAGATCGATATAATTAATTAGTTCTTAGATAAATATGTTTGCCTGTTTAGTTTGGAAGATAAAATTGTTTGTTGTTATAGTTAAAGCGGCAAAACTATAAAAAAAAAAATTTTCTCTTTTCGATTTCTTGTAACAAGAGATACAATGAAAGTAGGACAATTTTCAAAATTCATTAAATTTGTTTAAGGCTATTAAAATTGTGTGTACCTATTAACAAAAGTTGGTATTTTTCTAGTTTTTTGTTATTTTGTTCGTGGTATTTTGGGAAATGAAAATCAGGTTTCACATTACACGTAGTTCTTTTTGGTTTTACACGGTAGATACGTTCTAGAAAATAAATTAGAATGGAGAGTTCCCTAACTAATTTTTAAAAGATTAGGTTAATAAAAATATTTTTCTTTAATTGTGTTAAATCGAATGAAATTGTTAAAAAAAAATGTTTATAATTGGGATTGGAATTGGGTGTATTTTCAAAAATGTATTATTTTTAATTTTAAAACTATAGATTATCTCATTTGTTATCGCAAAATTCATTAAATATGTTGTTGAACTTGCAAAATCGAAATTAATGCGCTTAGGCCTTGTCGACAATCACCACCGGGCCCCATATTTTAGCAAACACATATAAGTTCCTTCTACCAAATTCAAAAAATATTATTCGTAATGGCATATCACACAAAAAATAAATACGATTTTTCACTGTGTGCATAAACAAAGTACAAGTGACCAAAATTTTGGCTTAATCTAAGCTGGAGGACTCCAAATCTTGACATTTACACAACAACCTTAATTTTAAGTGCGTTTTTTGATAGCCCACGACGACCTACCTCAACCGGAAAATGTCCCAAAAACTTGTTTTAAACCTTTTTATAGTTAAATACACTAACAAATTGCAGTAATACTAAATCCAAAAATTTACATTTTTTTGCTTAATCGCTTCAAGTGTATCAGCGACCCGACCCTACTACTACTCCAAAGACAGCACACTTGAAAAGACATAGACGATGCGGTTCCGCAAAGAGCACAAAACTGCATAATGAGAGCAACGAACAACATCTCTCACTCTTTCAAGCTCTCAGTTGTTCACACTCTCTATAAGTGGAGCAACTTTGTTGCAGTGCATTGACGTTGCTGGCATCGATGACCAACGGCTGCTCTCAGCTCTGGACTCGGTCGTTGAGAGCAGAAACATAGCGATAAGTTGTGTGCGCAGTGCTTGTCGATTTTTGTAGGTCGTGGTGGCGACAGGGTCTTCAACTGTAAGTAGTATGCCCAGGGGAAGTGCTGTCAAAACTCTCATTTAACGTTATTTGCCGGAATTTGCATTGATTTGCAATTAAGAGAATTGTCTTATCATTAAGTATGCAAAAATTCTCTTTATGATGCACAAACATGGCATTGTACAGCCGCAAGCAATGCATGCATTTATATTAATGTATTACATTAAGTAGCTACACTAATGAAAATAAGTTTATGCATTTTTTTTGCAAGGGGCGTACATAACTATTTTCCATTTGGAAAATTCTTTCATCTTTATAGTTAATACCGTTATTTGCGAAATGTTTTTTTTTCTGCTTAAGGCCCATACGCAGCATGCAAAAATTTTGCACGGAATGACAAAACTTCATAGGTATCATCCATAAACTACGTGACGCTGATTTTCGTCAAAATGTGTGGCGCTATCAGTTACCCGATTTGATGTCCCTGTTTTTTTCTTAAATTGAAAAGAGTCCGATTAATTTCTGATCTTACTGCACTAATTACTCTGAGTTAAAGCCCGCGCATTTTTGTAGTTGTACATAATTTCAGGTATGCCAAAAAAGTCGCGCTATTTGCTCAATTAAGTATCGTAAGAATATTAGGGCACCCCAAGAATCTCATACATGTCGTTAACGATTAGAGAGCACCTAAAGTATCTTTTATATGTCGTCACCGATGGAGAATTCGTTTTTCATTTATTCCCTGTTACCCAGCAAACAGAGTGTGTGTTCACACACACATGCGATGTCTTTATTCATGGTTTGTGCAGTTTGTAGCTGTTTGGCGGGACTCTTTTTGGCAAACATCCAGCGACGGGGGCTTGTGTTGTTGTGTTGCCTCGTGGTGGTAAGCTACTTGTTCCCAAACCATATTGTTCGGGGGGGTGTGCATATTTGGTTTTATTTATAACATTTAACATTTGTCTGTCACTGCAGCCACAAGCGGTGGCAATTGCAAACATTTATACAAATTGACGTTTAGACATCGTCCGACGACTTCTCTGTCACCTCCAATGACGAACCAGTGCAAAAAATTTGCACGCTTTTCAAGTAATTCAAGTAGCTAACCGCAGACAGCGTTCGTGTGTATTAATTTGTTATAGTTGGTGGGTTTCTTGGTGGGTTGGCCAGATGTATAGGTTGATAGAGGGCTGCGAGAGGGACAACTTAGTAAACTTCACGCTAAGCTGCAGCTATGTAACATATTTATTATATTTGTTGGAGAAATTATTGTTTAATAGGAAAATTATAAAAGTTAAGATAATAATAATAATTAAATTAAATATGCTTAAGTCTTTATATGTATGCCAACGAATGTGCAGATTTTAAAGCAAATGGTGTAGTATTTTATTGGGAATTTATATAAACCCACCCAGTGCCGGGTTAAAGTCTGGAGAGTTGTCGCAGCGGATTAATGGATCATGTTATTAATGGATCATAAAGCGAATTAGTAATTATAACAGAGGTTATGGTACGTAACTTGCATCATATTGGCCATTTGGCCTATAGTGCATTGCCCCGTTAGGACTTCTATTATTATCCTAATTCCGTTCTTGCAGCAGTACCGAAGTTCGGTATTTGGCTCTCAAATGATGATCAAGAATTTCCCGAGGGATTCAATCAATATGAATTTGTATAAATGTTCTAAGATTTCCCTTCTTATTTCCCAAAAACTGTGATTAGTGAGCGGTCTGTTCAGATTTCGCCAGAGTTCTCCTGCTGTATCCGCAACCTGAGCTATAACACTCAAAAATTTGTTTACAATAATAACCGGAAAACCATAGGGCTTCGTCCCCTGTGTGCTTCGCACGTCAATCCACATAAGGACTTCTGTATTCATGTCGAAACTTCCCGTACATAATATCCCCTTCCTTAATTTCTAAGAATTTGAGCAATGCCTACCGACAGTTTTAAAAAGATCTTTTTGCCAAAAGGGGTTTAAATTTTGTAATTTTTGGCTTTAACTTCCTAATGGATTAATATACATATAGGATGGGTAATGAAAAAAGAAAGGTATGTGCTGAGTTTTGAATTGTTTTATAGAAAGCTTGACTTGCTTTTTAAAAAGGATTGGTATACATACCCACAAAGTAAAAAGAACCCTTTCGATTAGTCTACATTCTAGTTATGGTGACTTACAGCTTGTTGGGGACGGGGTCACACTTTTAGCTTTTTGTGGCTTGCTATTATTAGTAAAAGTCAAATTTTGACCGGATAGATAGCGAAAAATTCTTCTACGGGGGAACTGGGACAAGATATCGACATGAATCGATAAACTTGATCAGCATACCGACAATGCGGAACTTCTGGTCAAATTTCAGCTATCTATTTCTTATAGTCTCTGAGATCTGAGACGGGCAGACGGACGAACGCCTTACATAATTCAGATATACGTATATTCAATATATCAAGAGCTAGAGCAACCAAGCTTTCAGAATTTTTTTCGATATCGGCAATAAATTATATTGGAGCTATAGGAGTATTATGTAGCACCTTGAAAAAAAACCAAAAAGAGCATTATTTGATTATTTATGCAGTTATCATAACCAAAAGTGGCGTCCAAAGGTTTTTTAGAAAGTCAAACCCAAGCACTAAAGTTTTATTTCGAAAGCTGAAAAAAACAAGATCTCATATATTTTTGGAACACAGCATTATTTTAAATTTTTTATTTATACCCTGTACCGTATGGTACAAAGGGTATATTGTGTTGGTGCAAGCCGAAAATGTATGTAACGTACAGAAGGAGAAGTCGGAGACCCCCCAAAGTTACCTAAAGTATGATCAGAGTGATTAGAGAAGTCGATATACCCATGTCCGTCTGTCCGTCTGTCCGTATGAACGCCTAGATCTCAGAGATGGTAAGAGCTAGAGCAACCAAACTTTCAGATAAGATCCCTTATTAATCCATAGGAGACAAGTTTATTTTATTTTTTGATATCGGGACTACATTATATAGCTCCCATAGGGGTGTTTCAGAGGACCTCGAAAAAAAGCAAAAGTTTTAGATGGATAATTCGTTTGCTTATGAAGATATCAGAGTGATTAGAGAAGTCGATATACCCATGTCCGTCTGTCCGTCTGTCCGTCTGTCCGTATGAACGCCTAGATCTCAGAGATGGTAAGAGCTAGAGCAACCAAACTTTCAGATAAGATCCCTTATTAATCCATAGGAGACAAGTTTATTTTATTTTTTGATATCGGGACTACATTATATAGCTCCCATAGGGGTGTTTCAGAGGACCTCGAAAAAAAGCAAAAGTTTTAGATGGATAATTCGTTTGCTTATGAAGATATCATAACCAAATTTGGCAATCGGAAGTTTTTTAGAAACCTCCAGCACTGTACCAAATCTTATCAAAATCGGTTTACTATATCATATAGGTCCCATAGGATCGATCGGTCGAAAATTTGTTTTTTGTACAAAATTCGTTGTGTTTCGTTTGTTTGTGAACATACCGTAACCACATTTGGCATTAAGAAGTTTTTTAGAGTTCCCAAGCACTGTACCAAATTTGATCAAAAACGGTTGACTATATCATATAGCTCCCATAGGATCGATCGGTCGAAAATTTGTTTTTTGTACAAAATTCGTTGTGTTTCGTTTATTTGTAAAGATATTGTAACCAAATTTGGCATTCAGAAGTTTTTTGGAGATGTTCAACACTGTACCAAATTTGATCAAAATCGGTTGACTATATTATATAGCTCCCATAGGGCCGATCGGACGAAAAAAAGTTTTTGATTAAAAATTCGTCTGTTGGTTGTTTATGAAGGTATCATAATCTAATTTGGCAATCAAATGTCTTTTGGTGTTCCTAAGCAATTTACCGGATTTTATTGCAAGCAGTGGTACAGGGTATCCCAAAGTCGTCCGCGCCCGACTTTAACGTACGCCATTTTTTAATTATTGATTATCTCAATATTATCACAAAAATCCATATATATAGGAAATTTGGAATTAACGGCGATAACAAATTTGACACAAGATTACGTTTCAATAAAAATTGTACATTATCAAGATTGAATGTTGTCACTTTCAAGTTATTGTTGGAATGTGTGTGATAGATTCATTTTTGAGTAAAATTTTGTGATTCCAAGCTAAAAATTCTTGACGCTCTCAAACTACGGCTTAAAAAAATCGAAGGTACAACTTTTAGAGTTCAAAATTGTCGTATATGTCGTCATTGATGCTAGTGAGTATAACGTCAATACAGTTTTATGCTCAATTGCCTTCGTATGAAATCTCTCGAACTGGAACCCCATTAATTCAATATCGACAAAATTACTCAAATTTGTACAAGTCAGAGAGAGATCCCGAAAAAAAACAACTTTTTATAATGAAACTAGGTTTTTTAAAATAATATGTGATTGCCAAACCGATGGTTTTGAGATGATAATCCATTGTAATGGAAATTAAAGAAAACGTATTAAATTTAATCTTACATTGTAACCAAACCTTAGGTCCACGCATGTTTTATCAGATGGTATGCACTTAACCGGATGCTGCATCACATATAAGTTAAATTTTTTTTTTTTTGTGTAAAAGTATTTTTTTTTTTTTTCATGTTTTATTTACATCTGTCTTCAGACAATAAGTAAGTTTACTAAATAACAGCAAGTTTCCACAGAAACCTACTATTGTGTTGGAAAGTAAAATTAAAGTAAAGCCATTATACTATGTAACTCAATTTTATAATTAGAAGCCATATCCTCTGTTCCGGTCTTCATTCATATTGATAGAGAAGCTTAACCTAACTTTGATTTCATCCATAAATCAAAGCTCTATATTATATACAATTTCATAGTTACAAGGAGGCGTAGTAGACCTTATAAGTTGTGGCGGCACTATAATATTAAAAATATTTGTAGTATTTTTTAGTTTACCACCAAACCGTCCCCCAGATTTTTACTGGTAACTCCAACCGAGGCAGGAAAGTTTGGTAATTATAGCCAATAATTACCAAATTTGAAGCCTTTCGCCAAGAAAATTTTATACTAACTGCATGAACTACAGGATATAGGGTATTATAGTCGGGCCGGCACGACAGTAGGATTCTGGAATTCATAAAAATTAAGGAAAATACAAGGATCTTAATGTCGGCAAGTCTCGAGATTAATACAAAGGACCTTATGGAGGTTGGCATGCAAAGTACGCAGGTCGTGAAACCCCCTTGTTTTTTATTTTATTTCAAGTGATGTTCTTATGAAATTATGCGCTTAAAATCGTTTGGTTGAGTACAGGGTATCTCGGGTCGGAAATTACGCTCAGTGGGTGCGATACGCAAGATTTTCGAAACGACACTGTGGTATCTCAAAAAATCCTGGTATGCATGTATTTTTGGAACAAGTCCCCAAGCAGTCATTTAGCCGGCCCAAGTAAATGTTTCCCAACACTATATGTCTGACTAACTCGGTCCGAGAATTTACTATGCACTATTTGTGGTGAATAAATGGGTACAGAGCATCCTTCCGGGCGTCGACCTTACTCAAGACTGCAGTCCACATTTCAATATTCAATCCAAGTACTTATAAACAATTATTATAAAATGTAGTCGAATGTTATCATTCGTTCGCTATATCGAAGGAGCACTCAATCATTTTTTCTTAATATCAAAGCCGGTTTGGCTTCAATGCTTCAGGCAGTAAACCATTTATTGTGGTCAGTAGCGATCCGCCCCTTATATTCTTTTCAAGTACCAGAGCACGAGCTGCGAGCCAGGGATCGAATTTGCGTCGATTTTGATGCATGGCCGGGCGGTGCCTATTACTTTTTGGTCTTCACAATCACATTGTTGATGCCGGTTTTTTTTCGAGGTTGCGAAAAAACGGAAAACTTCACGCAATTCTTTTATGGGAATAGACGAAGTTCACCGGGTGCACACACGATTCATCTTCCGCTCTCAATATTAATGATATATGAAAATCCTTATGTCTAACCTTCGGTTGATTAATTTAGCGGTTAGTCTGGTGGTCTATTTTCAGTGTATTATATAGACGTGTGGTTGACAAAATGACGGCACTTGACGGTCTGGTAATTTTTTTGGCTCATCTCAATGCCCCAGACAAAATGTCATTTTTGTTGCAAATTAAAATTTTTGGAATATAAATTTGGTATTCAGGCTTTATGGTTTTTGGTAAGCCTACTTAACTTTGCTATACTTTAAACGATACATTACACACTATTCAATTTTGAATTTTTCTGTAGCTATTTAAATGTAATCCAATGACTTTTTGCTTATATTATCTTGCTGTAAATAGCTTTCGCCTCAATTTTGTATTCAGTTCCACATGGATAAATTTTAAATATAATTGATTTTATATTTTAACAAATATTCATAAAAAATTCTAAAAACAAACTATTAAAATTTTGCACTTTTGTGTATCTTTCGCAACTTAACCCAATGACTTTTTTCTTATAATTTCGTTTTCTTAGTCCTTATTGGTTGTCTAAATGTAGTATTTAGTTGGTAAGTGAGTAGTAGCTGTACGGGCTTTAGTACTATTTCCTATAAATGGTAGCTAGGGCTAGAGTTCTATTGCCGCTTTAGTGGTTCTGTGTGTATTGGTAGTTGTGTGTTGCTTACTATTGACTTATTTTTTGATGCCTGTTTCTTTTGACTTCCATATCTCTAACCGTTTATCTTTTCGTTTTAGGCCTTTTGCCGCTAGGTGGCGTTTGGCGCCTGTTTAGCTACTTTTGAAGCGTTTTGCTATACATTGTGTTTGTGTGTGTTTGTGTCACATTTAAATCTTAATAACAACAACAAGGTTCGCTACAATTAAACAACTAACAACAACGTAAGCGTACACACCCACATCAACAACAACAGCAACTTCTAGAGCTGCTGAATGTCTCTCTGGTGCTTCTCTTAATGTAGTCTAGCTCATCGACTCATACCCTCGCCATTCGATGGCGATTCCACTTTGATCACGCCCATCTGCTGCAACTCCTCGAGTATTACACACTATAGATAAGTTGTCAGTATTTTGCCGAAAACATTGTGCAACACTTCACTTATGACACTTTTTTTGTATGTAAATTGTGAAAGCACTTGAGGGTCAAAATGCAATAAAAATTTTGTGATGTACTATGTTAAAAAATCTTAAAACATTAAACCATTTTACTAAAATGGCATCAAATTGAGTTCGTTGCCAACACAAAGTACTTACTTTTACCAAAGCGGCACAAAAGTAGCGCAAGCATTCTTTATTGTCATCTGAAGATTGTCCTTCCTGACTTGAGATTTTTTTTAAGTAAGCACGAAACATCTAGGATTTAAGAGTTAATTGTAGAGGCAAGTGGGGTGAATTCGGAAGTGGGGTGAATCCGGAAAAGCACCCTAATCGATTTCTGAGTTGACATTTGAGTATGAAACCAAGTGTCAAATAAACGTCATGACCGACGCTAGTTTTTGATAATATTCCGACTCGAGTACAAGTGTTTTTCTATTCAGTACAATTTTTCTAAAAAAATTGTTACCTTGAAAGTTTTTTTTTATTTTAGGTTTTTATGTCGCTAAAATTTCAGAATTTTCTCGAGTAAAATCAAATGTATTCATCCATCCATAGTATTATTTAGAAACTATACTTCAAAAATGCTAAAGGATTCGTTTCGATTTTTGCAAGCCACCAGAATGACGCTGCTCCGTTTCGAAAAAGTTTTAGACGGTTTCCCTCCATATTTATTCATTCAATGTATTATTCAACCTTTTTCTTACCAAAAACAAAGAAATAAAATGTTTGCGATTTTTCTTTTTTATAAAGGCCTATACGCAGTTCGAAATATTTTATTAAAGTAAACTAGTAAAGCGCCACTAAAATGATCAGAACGATAAAAGAAATTGATTAAGCCATGTCCCTCTATCTGCTTGTTCGTCCATTTGCCCGGGGCGCCTGTGTTGTAAAAACCAAAAGAGCTGGAATGAAGTAGATGGTGACATGAAATTAATTTTCTTATGCTCTACTAGCTTTTAATATGCATTACATTTCTATACCCTGTACCGTATGGTACAAAGGGTATATTAAGTTTGTGCAAGTCGAAAATGTATGTAACATACAGAAGGAGACGTTGGAGACCCTTCAAAGTTACCTAATGTATGATGAAAGTCAGCCTAGAGAAGTGGACATACCGATGTCCGTCTGTCCGTCTGTCCGTCCGTATGAACGTCTAGATCACAGAGATGGTACGAGTTAGAGCGACCAAATTTGCAGATTAGATGCGTTATTATGTCAGGGGAGACAAGTTTATTTTTTTTTGTTGGATATCTGGGCTATATTATATAGCTCACACCAAAAGTTTTAAATGGATAACTCGTTTGTTTATGAAGATATCGAAACCACATTTGGTATTCGGAAGTCTTTTAGAGTTTCCCAGCACTGCACTATGGGCCCAGATTCTCATATTTCGGCCAAAACCCTGGCATTTCCATAATAATTCTTTTAGAGTGATGAAATTTTACATACGTTTTCGTAAAGGATTGAGCTATTTTTTATTATTTAAGTTTGAGTCTCCTCATATTTTTTTGAGATATAGATAATCCAGACCAAAATTGTTAAAATTTAAAAAAAATGTTCAACTTAATTAAAAAAAAAAAAGGTTAATTGGAATTGGACCATATTTCATACAGAGGTAGATATGAGCTCCTCATACATTGAAAAAATAGCCTATAACCAAAATATTGAACGGTTTTGGAGTTATAGCACCAAATAGTTTCAACTTTCCAAGCAAATTACAAAAAGACGACATCACCAATCCATATGCTTTTTGACTGTTATAATTTTTTTTTTCCGTGCTCTTTAAATTTCCGAAAAAAATTTCTAAAATCAATATTTACATTTTTACGTTTTTTCTTGAAAATTGATCAATTTTACAATTTTTGATTTGCGCCTTTGTAAGTATGCTATAAAATTTTCAAATTGTACATTTTTCTTACATTTTAGTACGTTTTGAAATGAAAAAAATTAAAGCATACTTTTAGGCAGCTAAGAAATTCAAAAAATAGTACAATTTCCTGGAGGTCAATTTTTAATATTCAACTTTTAGATACAAAATTCAATTTCCGAAAATCGGGAGGAATTACATTTTGTTGTAAAACATGTGAAGAAATTTATAAAATTTTTTTCGATCAAATATCGAGTGGTAGTCGGAGGTACCCTTAAAGCAAAGTAGCCAAATGATGAAAAACCTACAAAATCTTTATAAATACTCGAATGTATTTAAAACCAAAAAGTTTTTAAGCTCAATTTTATTTTTTCTCTGAAGTAACATTTATGAATAACAAAGTGTATGAAGATTTCGTAGCTGCATGTTTCATGGTAAATGCAAGTTTTTTTTCTGTAAATTATCGCGAAAGTTAAAAAAATACAAAATACCAACTTTGATGGCTAATTACTTAAGAACCAGTAATTAAAATTTTGTGCACTGCACAATGGGCCCGCGTGGCTAGATTTTGGCCAAAAGCCCTCCAGACGAAATTCAAAATTTGGAAAATATGACAATGTAATATGATTTAACACATATTAAGGCATCCAGAGCAAAAAAAAATTATTAAATTTTAAAAGCATATGGATTGGTGATGTCGTCTTTTTGGAATTTGCTTGGACAGTTGAGACTATTTGGTGCTATAACTCCAAAACCGTTCAATATTTTGGTTATAGGCTATTTTTTCAATGTATGAGGAGCTCATATCTACCTCTGTATGAAATATGGTCCAATTCCAATTAACCTTTTTTTTTTTAATTAAGTTAAAAATATTTTTTTAAATTTTTTTCAACTTTGGTCTGGATTATCTATATCTCAAAAAAATATGAGGAGGCTCAAACTTAAATAATAAAAAATAACCCAATCCTTTACGAAAACGTATGTAAAATTTCATCACTCTAAAAAAATTATTATGGAAATGCCAGGGTTTTGGCCAAAATATGAGAATCTGGGCCCATAGTGCACTGTAGCAAATTTGATCGAAATCGGTTGACTACATCATAAAGCTCCCATAGGACCGATAGGTCAAAAAAATGTTTTTGGTGCAAAATTCGATTGTATTTTGTTTGTTTATAAAAATATCGAAACTAAATGAGCCAACCATATATTTTATGAGTCCTTAAGCAATATATCTGATTTGATTGAGGTGGTCCAGGGTATCCCATTCGCCATCTTTTGACCACAATAGAATTTCGCGCCTTATGTATACATTTTTAGTATTTGGGCATTTTTATTTTTGCGTAACAAGAAATGGAAAAAAAAAATAGGAAAAATAAATATTTAAAATGTTTTTTTTTTTTCAGTAAAATATAAAGAATGGGTTTAATCGACTTTGCTGATTACACTAGTTTACAAATTTAAGTGTTTTTTAGGATAATATTGGGTCGAGGAGCCCAAAAATGACATTCGTTTTTTTTTCTTAAGCGCCGTTTTCGAGATTTTTTCAAAAAACATGTTTTTGGGCCCTTTTTTTCGGTTATTCGTCAAAATCTCGTGAACAAAATTTTACCGACATGAAAGACAATTAGATCGAAAGGTATTGGTGTGCTCTTTACAGTGATATATGATATGTACAGGTTAAGTAAAAATTATTGAAGTTATAAGCAACCAAAGTCAAGCATTTTTCAAAATTACATATTTTCGGTTTGCTTTTTATTAACGAAAAAAAATGTTTGAAAATTATGTTAAGCTTTGAGCTGAAAGAGAATTCTTTTACGAACTTTTCGAGCCTAAGATCTTCAAAATCGGATAGGAACTGTAGATGCTATTGAACCATGTTCACGAAATATTGACAAATAACTGAAAAAACATGTTTTTTGAAAAAATCTCGAAAACGGAGACTAAGAAAAAAAATGAATGTCATTTTCGTGTCCCTCGATCCAACTTTACTTAAAAAAACACTTTTTTACGAAGGTTAATTTTTCGTGTAAACTAGTGTTATATATGTATATATTTTTAGTACAATTTCGCTGGGCGTGACACTCCAAAAAATTAAAGTAGCCTTTGCTTTATATTACACAATTCTATTTACCCAATTTGTATAAAACTTTTTGTGTTATAATTTGAATATTGAATACATTTTACTTTTTGAATCGACAACTTTAAGGACAACATACAAATTATTGCTTCTTGGTTGTTAAGCTCCTTTTACATTGTAGGTTTACGAAATATATATATATATACATCGGCGATAATAACTGAAGGGGGCCACTTTTTGAGTCGACCTCCTCGATTTAGAATAATATCTGTAATACATGTAGGTACAAAGGCTATACTAGATTTGTGCAATTTATGTAACGGACAGAAGGAGGCGTGGAAGACCCCAAGTCCTTTATACCAAAATGCTTATCATAGCCTCGGGTAGCGATTGAGCAATTTCCGGGCGCCCGTCTATATGAACACCTATGTTTCGAAGACTATAAGAGCTAGAGCGCTTTACTCGCCGATATATATATTTTTTTAAAGAAAAAAATTGCTTGCAATATAAAATCGCAGTCATAGAGAAATTTCTAACTGAATAATATAAACACTGACTAAAAAAAAATTTAGAATTGAGCATAAAAAGTGTCAAAAGTAGAGCGAAATTTTTATTTCAAGAGCGTTTATTTGTAGACACAAATTATCAATTTGAAAATGTTTAGTACAATTTTATGAACAAACACTCTTAATGAAAGATTAAAGCTTTAAGAGCATTTTGTAATCATTTTAAGAATTTTAAGTGTTAAAGGTGGGGCTAAGAGTACTTTATTCTAAACTTAAGATAATGGAAAAGGAATTATTGTCAAAAATTGTAGAATGAAACAACCTTGTTTTAAGCAAATTCAAACTTAAAAAGAGATTCCATTTTTTCTGAGCTCAAGACCCCAAAGGAAATATTTTCAGTAAATAGATCTTAATTAATTTCAAATAGTAGAAGTAGAAAAGCAAAGAACTATCCAATATCAGGAAAAAAGGGACATTTTTTTATGTGTTACTATTTGTTACCCGTTCATTTTTTAATTTTCAAAATAATTTTTGAAATATATAGGAACTTAACCAAACTGATTCAAAAAAATGTCGATGGATATAATGTTATTTAATATTCTAAATATTGTAGCTTAAACGTTTTTGTGCATATTTGATAGTTTAATATTTTTACTCCCTGTCGCAGTACGCTCTTCTGTAGTTGTTTTACAACGATAAATGTACCTAATTTTGCGAAATGCACATAGAGTAAGTCGCAGAGACGTATCGTTATGTTTTGTGTGATTTTTGCGATTTTGAGTTGATGCTGAGTTTAAAGCTAAATTATAACTTTTTAGTTAAGAATACTAGCAAAAAACCCAAGCTTAGACAATACATAATAATTTCTGTTTTACTAGATGACTAGATGTTCTTCGCTTAAAAAGCGTGTTAGTTACAACACCATCGAAAACCTTGCTTCATAACATTCCAAGTGCCTTACCTGAATGAAAGAATAAAGTTTGTGAAAGCAGCACCATTCAACAGTACGAAATGGACGCGAAATCTAAAGGTTGTGGAGATCAGCCTATATCAAAACAGAGCTAATACTTTGTCTGTTGTTCTTCAATAATTCGACGCATGTCCAAAAAAAATTAGTTATTATTTTTGCTTTGAATTATTAATTGCGTATTAAAGCATCAATTTAATTAATGGATAAAAAAAATTTATTAAAGAACGTGTTTTAATTACAAACTATCAATATTTTCTTTAATAATGTGCTTTGAAAACGTTAACAACAACGTACGTCGCTCAGACGTATCGTTATCTTTTATGCAAGCAGAGCATACAAACTTCTGCACCCTAAAGCACGCTCGTTTACTTGGTCTCTTTTGCTTCATTACATATCGAGTATGTACTTAAGAACCTGATGAAGCTAGAGAGAATATTGCCTTCTTGCTAGTTATAATGTATCAGAAAACTATGATTAATTTTCCAGCTAAGCCAACAAGTTGGTTAACAGACAGTTGGGGGGGATAAAGCACACCGTTTTTAACACTAGTCTCATCTCGCTCCGACTTATAGGAAATTATATACCACTGCTATTGCACGAAAAAAAATTCAATCATAAAGACATAAAATTTAAAATAAGTATGTATCAGATGGTCGAGGGCTGCACCCAACATTATGTTTCGTCGGTTTGAACTGCAAAAAGCAAAAAAAAAATGACCGATATTTCACTTATCTGATCATAAAACGTAGCACAAATTATGAAAATGCGCTTTGGAATTGAACTCCCCAATACATTTTAAATAATACAATTTTGCTATACCTTTTCATTCTTATTGATAATTCAACGTCTGGCTCTTATGGTTGTTGCTTTTGTTGCCTTAGTTGCAGAGCCAACAGAAAGGAAATCATATAATACTACATATAAGAAAAAAGAAATATGAGAAGTTTTCAAGCCGAACTAATCGTGGTTAATGACAAATGGAGTGCCAAAAAACGTGTTTCACAGCCAAGATACGCAAGTAATTTAAAACAAAAGATTTGGAGCGTTCAGAGCCAGCAAATTTGGCAACCAAACGCAGGCCCAAAGCAAAGGTAAAAGGTGTGACCAAGCTGAGTGTAAGGCAACGACAAAATCCGCAAATAAAAAGTTCCTGCTGACTTCATTGTACTCTTCGTCAGCACCTTGGGACGAGCTTCGAACTTCGTCAAAAAGGAACAGCGCGTTTGATGTGTAGAAAAATGTATTCGGAGGCTGAAATTTGAAATAGTCGGGAAGGTGCCAGACATTGGTATACACTGCGTAATGTTTCCAGGAAGGTGCGAGCATATTGAAAGGAAATGGTTTGCTGGGTAAGAGTGTTTGGCGGTTGGTCCAATCTGGAGATACGGAATACAATTCCGTGGCACTGCATCCCTTACAAACCTGCGAATGGTCTAGACTCTAGATGCTGATCTTGAATCGTCCGCAATTAAACGCTCCAAAGAGAAATCGTGCTAGTAGTAGTAGTAGAGCAGATTTCCTGGTAGCTTCAGTTCCCATTAGACGCTTAAAAAGAAGGCATTTTGAGGATAGCTTAATTTGTTGCACTCTACTACAAAGAGAGCTAACAAAACACAAACTTTATAAAAAGTTTAAATATTTTTTTTTGTGTATTATTTATATATATATTTTCTTTTATATGTATTTAAGGGATTAACATTTACCGGCTGCTTAAGATCCGGAAGTGATTTCTCAACAAAAAAATGTTTCCCCTCTTATAAGCGTCGGGCGCATGGCACCCCGCCACGCGGTTGGGCCAGTTTTAAAACTTTAAACGCTTTTTTCTGGAAAACACTTTTTTTCGAATGGCTTCACGAATAACTGTCAATTTTTATCCAATCGATTTGAAATTTTGACACAATCTTTATAAAAACAATTTTTTAGTGAACCACGAAGGATTTTGTCAAAATAATAAAAATTTTTTATTTTACAACTAATTTTTCATGATTTTTTTGACGAAAAAAAAATTTTTTTTCAAACATGACATGTCTTTTTATGTTGATATTTTTGAAAACCTCTGGTTCACTTGCTTTTGGTCCATAGATTAAGAGCAAACCATTTATTTTATGTTTCAGATCAATGGTGACTAGGGTGGCCATTTTTGCAACATCTCACGATTTTAATAACACAACCCTCTAAAAAGTTTCCTCTTTACCAGCAAATAGCGCCTGTAAAATTTAAAGGCGATCCGAATGTATTTGATGGGCGCGTGAATAGGTCAAAGGTCATAAAAAAGTTTCATATGAATGCATAAATAGCGACCAAACCGTAAGTTTGACAAAAACATGTTCCAAATATAATCAATGGGTTATTCAAATATCTACAGTCCAGTAAAAAAATTATCGAAATCACTTTAGTATAACCAGAGATATTTGCTGTTAAGTAGAGGCACTTTTTTTTTCTAATTTCGAAAAATGTTTTTTTTCAAAATATCTCGAAACCTGTTTCATGAAAAAAATTTTTTACTGCATTTTCGGTTTTAGCATGTCATTTTACTAAAACATGTTAAGGATACAACATTTTTTTTTTATTTGTAAACTGGTGTAAATAGTCAATTTAATCAATTTTAGAGTTTACCAAATTTATTCATGGCGACTCTATATTTTTTAAAGATTACGTTTTGATAGATATGAAATCTTTTGAACCATAGTTTGTCTGATTGGAAACAAGATTTTAAAGTTTATGTAGAACAATACAGTCAAAAACGGAAAAAGTGCAAGTTATGACCTTTGACCTATGCCCGCGATCATCAAATACATTCGGATCGTTTTTTACAGGCGCTATATGCAGGCCTATGTTCACTTTGAATGTTTTTGATTAAGTTATTGTTATTATTTATTTATTACCAGTAACTTCTAGCAAAATAAAGGACATATATATATATGCAGGTAAAAAGGAAACTTTTTAGGGGGTGGCGGTTTTGATATCGACGGTTTAAAAATCCTCCATACCAGCGGCGGCCACCCTAATGGTGACGTCAAAAAGCTGCAGCCGTGGAGGCCTCTCCGAAAATTATTCATGTACTCGTAACTCTCTACGAGCGCCATTTTGTTTTTTATTACATTGTAAAAATTAATTTTTGTAGCTCAAAATATTTTTTAAAATCGTCACCTATTTGAAATTTGAACGTAAAATAAAGTTTCTTTGATTAAAAAATCTAAAAATGTCCTAAAACCACGCTCCACACAGTTGTTACCCCTTAACATAGAATGAATTATTTGAAAAAAAAAAGATTAAGCAAAAAAAATTATATTTGATAGACAATAATAGTTAATGATGAAAAATGTTCCTCTCATATAGCTTTTATTTGAGCATTACACACAAAGTATGTATCCCATTTTGAAAAAGCACAAATCGATAATCCCGCCGGTCAAATTCCATACTCCCATAATTTGATCACGAGATCGTATCGATTATAATTATACCCTGTACCGTATGGTACAAAGGGTATATTGTGTTTGTGCAAGCCGAAAATGTATGTAACGTACAGAAGGAGAAGTCGGAGACCCCCCAAAGTTACCTAAAGTATGATCAGAGTGACTAGAGAAGTCGATATACCCATGTCCGTCTGTCCGTCCGCCTAGATCTCAGAGATGGTAAGAGCTAGAGCAACCAAACTTTCAGATAAGATCCCTTATTAATCCATAGGAGACAAGTTTATTTTATTTTTTGATATCGGGACTACATTATATAGCTCCCATAGGGGTGTTTCAGAGGACCTCGAAAAAAAGCAAAAGTTTTAGATGGATAATTCGTTTGCTTATGAAGATATCATAACCAAATTTGGCAATCGGAAGTTTTTTAGAAACCCCCAGCACTGTAACAAATTTTATCAAAATCGGTTGACTATATCAGTATAGGTCCAATAGGATCGATCGGTCGAAAATTTGTTTTTTGTACAAAATTCGTTGATTTTCGTTTGTTTGTGAAGATATTGTAACCAAATTTGGCATTAAGAAGTTTTTTAGAGTTCCCAAGCACTGTAGCAAATTTGATCAAAATCGGTTGACTATATCATATAGCTCCCGTAGAGCCGATTGATCAAAAACCCGTTTTTTGTACAAAATTTGTTATGCTTCTTTTGTTTATGAAGATATCGTAACCGAATTTGGCAATCAATTGGCTTTTAGAGTGCTTAAGCAATATTTTGGACTTAATTTCAATTAGTCGTACAGGGTATCCCAAAGTAGTCTGCGCCCGACTTTAACGTACGCCCTTTTTTTTAAATAAAAATGAAATAACTATTATTTATTTTTATTTTTTTTTAAATTAAAATGGAAAAATAACTTACAATTACTTAATAAATTATGAAAATTATGAAGTAATAGTAACGTATTAATTTTTGTTTAAAAAAAAAAAAATATTTTTGTTTTTTAAATTTGAACATTGAATATTTTATATATTTAAAATAAAATCTTTATAAGAAGTTGCATATTGCAATTGTTGCACATTTCAGTATGAATATTTGGAATCCCTAATCAATCGAACAAAATAAAAATTAAATTTTTATACATTTCGAACCAAGGTGCAATGATTTTATTTTAGTTAGCTACATTAGTATTAATATTGAGAATACCATAAATTAAAAATAAAGAAGCTACAATGCATATAGACTCATTCAACTGCGCACCTTGGTTCAAGAGATATTTGAATTAAATTTGTATTTTAAATTTATAAAATAAAAAATGCGAAATAACTTTTATTTTCAATTTAAAATATTAAAAACGAACAACTTTTATAAGATTTTAATATATAAAAATGTAAAAATATATGTTTTGTGATTTTTAACTATTATATTTTAATTTCTATTTTTAGGCCAAAAATACTTTTTTGGAATAAATTTAAAATACAAATGTATACTTCTTTTGGATAGACTTTTACAATACAGGACATATGGTGGCTTACATAATCATCTAAAGCTATTTTTAGGGTTATTTTTTAACTCCATACCTCTTAGTTGCGTTTTCCGATTTGAGACCTCGGGCTTAAATCAATTCAATCAAACCAAATGATAAACCAACAGTTACACGCAGAAAACAGCTGTCAGAATGTCAATCATCTGGCATACTTAAAAAAAATCTAAAAACCTATAAAAATGCAACCATGATGATCTACAACAATCTTTTGAATTTTTTATCTAAAAAGTTTAGTTTTTTTTAGTAAAGAAGATGGTGTCCTACGAATGGACACGATGTCTGACTTCAAATATATTCCAAAAATCCAAAAATTAATAAAAATATCAAAATGTTTGTAGATACAAAATTTTAATGATCAAATACTGAATATCTTTCGAACTCTGCTGAATTTTATTATTGACATATCTTATCTGCTTACAAACAAACGCACAATCTTATCTAAGTAAATTTATTTTGTCCAGCTTAGCAATTTATTGCAATACATTGCACACATAATTTAATTTGCGCAAAGTTAATAGACCCCTCGTGCATAGGGTACAAGAAGTGACGAAAACTAAGGTAATCTGCATACATAACACGGCACAGGACAAAACCTTTTAACTTTACTTAAGTGGAGTGTGTGGTACGCAGCTGGGGAGGGCAGCTCAAAATGTTGAACGGATTGTGCAAGTAATTTACGCTTGCATGCAAATTGAAAAACAGTCGGGTTCCAAAAATTCAACGAACACAGAACAGTTGAGGAACCCAACCCAGACCGTAAATGACCAACAGACCATAGAGTCCATGTGCAAGCTGTAACAATTTCGTGAGGTGGTGGATTCGGGGCAGGAACTTTTGTTGATGGAGCGCCAGGTTGATGCATTTTAAAACAAATTGGCACAGTTTATTAGGTGTTGCTGTTGTTGTCATGTGCATTGTTGTCTCTCGTCGTCGTCGTCGTTGTTGTTGTTGTTGTTGTTGTTGTTTGTCACTCAATTAGATGCAACTCATTTAGTGTTTGAGCATTTGTGAGCAAAATGTTAATCAAAGCTTGATGGCTTTTGGGCGCAGTTTAGGTCAACTAATGAGCCCCAAATAAACCCACGCCACCTCCATCTAGTTGTCAAAGAGAGTGGAAGAGAGAGAAAAAGTGAAAGAGTGTAATTGAGTGTGAGTCTGTACTCTGTATATGTGTGTTGTTCAGAGTGACACTCAATTAATATGCAAAATTTATGCATGGGAAAAATCAAAACAAACAACGCGGCAGAGATAAAAAAAGAGAGATGAAAAGCACAAAATCAATACAAATTAGCCGGTTCTTGTTGCTGTTGTTGCTCTGTCTCATACGTTTGTTTCTCATTTAATACTTGTTGTTGTTGGTCTTTTTGTGGCTGATGCTGTTGACGTATCTATTGACAGCTAGTCCAAAGCGTATGACAAAAAAGAAGCATACTTCATTTTCATAAAGTAAATACTTAATACTCTTTCCTGCATACGTCCTGTTTCGCCAGTCAATATAGAGATCAACTGAGACTGTTTTGGACGTATTATAGGATAAAACCTTTGTTTGTTATCTTAGGCTAGATTATACATTTAATAAAATATTAAAAAAAAAATCATCATTTTTATGTTCCAATTGTTAAGATTATATTAAATCTAATCTCGGCTTTTGTAAAGCCTTTAAACAAAACTCATTATTTAGCAAAAAAGCAACCCTTTGAAAATTCAAATAAAATCAACAAACATGTTTCAAAATAATCGAAAGTTTAATAACGATTTTTTTTAAATTTTTAAAGTTTTATATAATAAGTTCGTGGAGAAGTATGTAACAGGCAAAAGGGAACCTCCCGTTCTTTTTAGTTTGTGGATGTCCCCTGCAACAGTTTTTTACTATTTAATCAAACACATTTTTATGTAGCAAGTTAAAACTTAATTTTTTTATTGTGCATCCGTGAATGCCCGTTTTAATAAAATCTATTGGGAACTTCGGGGGTTATAGCCAGAAAATTAATATTTTAACACCCCTTTGCCTAGAAGATCCTTCAAAAACTATGTGAATAGCGTTGTTAAAGGGTTTTTTTAGAGTCGGGCAGTCGAGACGGTTGCATTCTCAAAATCTTAAAAATTAAGATAAGCGCTCGGGATGTTTCGAAATATATATAAAAGGTCTGCAAAGCATGCACTGGGCGAAGATTTGGCGTATTTGTATATAACGACCAAAATTTATAACAGAAAGTTAAACCCACGTGGGTTTTTGTTCAATTATAAAGCTATGTAAATAAGTCTGCAGAAAAGAAAACATTTTTTAAAAAAGTTGCAAAAAGTTTCTCTTAAAAAAGAATATACACCTAATTGCGTTTTTACGCGGTAGATACGTTCCAGAAAAAGCCGTGTAAAGAAAGACATGAAGTAAATCCTTAAGCTGCAATAAAAATAAATTAAAAAGAGGAATTCCCTAACTAGGTTTCTAAAAGATTAGGTTAATAAAAATATTTTCTTTAAAATTTCAAACAGCTTTTTTCGATCGTGATCGAATGACATTGTGTAAAAAAATTTTTACTAGACCTTGTTATTTCAAAACCGTGTACAAAAAGAATTGCGTGTCTTATAGTTAGAGTATTCACGCTTTCTGTTAAGTAGAATAAATGAAGAATATCCAGTCTCAACGCAACATTCCCTCTGGCCAGACCCAATTCTAGTTTTTAGCTGTTGAGTTGAGAAGCTACAATAAACCCAGTACGTCAGAGTTCCGACATAACCTCATAAAACAAGTTAATTGGAAGTTATCGCAGTTGATTTTTGACCTCGGATTCGGATCTAAAGACACATAAAAAATCATCTTCGAACGACCGGTCTCCAAAACAATGTTGTGGCATTTTTCGGAGTTAACATAGAACTAAGACCCGCGACGAAATATATAAGAAAACATATATATACTTATCTCTTCCCCAAAACACTTAATTTTTATACCCTGTACCGTATGGTACATAGGGTATATTAAGTTTGTGCAAGCCGAAAATGTATGTACAATACAGGACGAGACGTCGGAGATCCCCCAAAGAAAAAAGTCGGCATTCAGCAGTTTTTAAGACTACCCAAGCACTGTACCAAATTTGATAAAATTCGGTTGACTGTATCATATAGCCCCCATATGACCGATCGGCCAAAAAATCGATTTTTGTACAAAATTCTGCATGTTTCGTTTGTTTATGAAGATATCTTAACCAAATTTGGCACTCGGAAGTTTTTTATAGGTTCCAGGCACTGTACCAAATTTAATCAAAATCGGTTGCCTATATCATAAAGCCCCCATAGAACGGATCGGTAAAAAAAATGTTTTTGGTGGAAAATTGGTCTGTTTTTCGTTTGTTTATCGAAATATCGTAACCAAATTTGAAAAATAAATATCTTTTTGCAATGTGCTGGTACAGGGTATCCCAAAGTCTTACGCGCCCGACTTTAACGTACGCCATCTTTTTTTTTGTTTTGGCTGTGTAAACTATAAGCTTCAAAATAAAAAGTTGTGCATTATTTTGGTTAAAGCACAGATTTTATACTTTAAGTATATAATTTAATTTTACTTCGATAATTTTAAATTATTAGAACTCTCAGATTACGTATGTTTGTGCAGTTTTTAAAAATTAGCTCATCTTATGTTAGCCATTTGAAGTAATTATTAGTAATATCTGGAAACAGAAGTCAGTGATTAGCTGAATGGAAGTTCAAGTGGGTGGAACATGCAAAATGTTTATTACCGCGTATACGTTGGTTTTGCGAAAAAAAACCTTATTTAATTATGAGAACATAGTTAGTTAGCTTAGTTTGCAGTTGCAGCTTTTAGGCGCTTCGGACTTTGCGTGTTGCATGTGGTAATTAAATTACTGTAAATGTGTCTGTGGTTATCTGGTTCTGTACTGAAGTGGCGCGTTACACTGGCTGCATTTGATGACTTGTTGATGAAAAAGTTTTGCAACATATAAAATAATTGCACACACAAGGCAGGCAAGTTGTATCTTACAGATATGCATATGTATGTACCTACCACAAAGCGAGCACACGAAAAGTTTTCCAACTAGAGTTGGCTGGCAAAAACAAAATGCTTACGTTGACCTGCGCAACAATGGTTTGCATCTCATAGATACAATACTTCAGCTATGCCTTCAAACTATCTACAAAAGGCGTTCAATTGTGAGGTTGTTGTTGTTGTTGTTGGCTGGCCGCAATCAACTGCACTGCATGTTGCGGTTTTCTCTACAACTTGTACATATGTACATATATGTAGTACATATGTATGCGTGTGTATCTTGTACCTAATCACATTAGCACGTGCGCATCCTTTTTGGCCTGGCCCGAAGAGGACACTCCCCAGACTGCCATTGACAGCAACAACAACAAGAACAGCAACAAACATAAAGACAATAAGGAAAACTAAAAGTTGTCAGTATCAAAACTAAAAACATTTTGGCGCTTTGTTTTGCAGAGCGTGCTCGCGCCTTTGCACAGTGGTCGATATCATCTATTCAGCTGGAACAAACAGCTTTTAAAATATTTGAAAGTACCAATTTTTTTTTTTCAAAGAATAAATATTGTATTGAGTCACTTTTTAAAAAAAAGTAATAATTTTTTTGAAAAAAAATACAGCTTGCTATAATAACAGCTATCATTTAATATTTTAAAAATTTTTAACACTAATTTTTTAGCTAAGACTCTGATGCTAAATTACCTGATACATGTTCATTACAAAATTTAACTGAAATTCTTAAAATGACTAAAAAACAAACATTTAAACTTAATTACAAACAGAAACAATTTTTATTTAGACCATGGTATTGCCCCTTGAGAAAGCAAAAATTTTTTTTGTTTATGAAATGGGGATCAATTAAATAAAGTAGTTTATCTAATTATTCTTTATTTTTGTATTTTATAAGCATAATAGTTTTCAATCATTCGAAAATCTAAGATTAACTTCGCATTACTTCTTTTAGCACAATTTTGTATCAATAATATTGAAAACATAAGGTTTTCCACAACAAAATTCTCGTATGAGCTTTCGTTTCCCTATTCCAAGAGGCGCGATAGTTCATTAGAAAAGAGCATTCTTTGCACAAATGTTGACGCAAATCAAAATAAAGAAATTGAAATTAATTCTAGTTAAGCTTAGCATTTTGACCACTGTGCCTCGCTTTGAACCATTTAGTTTGTCGATTTTGATTATTTGTCTGCTTTAGCTTGGTCTGCGTAAAATTTCATTTCGTTCAATTGTTTTACTTTTGCATGTGTGTGTGTTTGTGTCAGCGTGCATGCATTGCTGTCGGTTTTTGCTTTTGAAATTTAGTTTTACGCAAAACTATTTGTATCTCAAAGTTGGCCATACGCTGCTGGGAGTTTGTTTAGTTTTGTGTATCTGCGCTATTTGGTCTAAAGTTATATCCCAAAGGCAAACGTTTTGTGGTATGCATAACAATGCCAGTTGCTGTGGTATATTTAGCAACAGCTTTGAAAAATACAAAACTTTTGAATTTGAATGCAACAGAAACTTTGTGTTTGGTTTGTGTCTCAGCTAAGTATGTAGTTTTACAGCACTGAACTTGACTGAAAGTCTGGCAGCACTGCAATAAACAAACAGCTGTCTAATGACATCAAGCCACAAACATTATTTACATTTCAGCGATAAAAACAAAAGATCCTTGCAAAAATGGAAAAAAACAACAACACAGAAAACGAAGGTAGGCTCTACAAAATAGCAACTAACTTAACAATAGCTAAATGTGCAAAATAATTTTAGCCGAATGGAACTCAAATGCTATACAATGCCTGTTAACGCAATATTTGGAGCACAAAGATGATTTTCGAGATCCGAAGCGCAAGAAAAAGTGTATTTATGGTAATATAGCGTATGAAATGTCTTTATACGGACACAAAGGATTCGATGGTGAATCCGTAGATAGAAAGTTTCGTAACCTTAAAGGTACATATGACCGCATAAGGGAGAAAGCGCGAACCACAGGTCAAGAAGGCACTAAATGGAGATTTTACACCCAAATGCATGAAATTTTTGGTGGAGACTCTACGTACGTTAGTCCCGCCCAAACAATGGATCCACTTAATGGTGAAGATTTTGCTGATACAAACTATGGCGATACGGCAACATATCGAAACGAGTTTGGCGAATTCGTTGCGGACACATCGAGATCTAGAGCATCTAGTGAAGTGCCAAGTATCTTGCAGGATACAAAAAAAACGCCAACCAACATAGCGATGGACAAAATATCAAGCCTAGATACTCTAAAAATGGAAATTCGAAAGAAGCAGATGCAGTTTGAGGCTGCAAAGTTTAAATGGACCAAGGAATTTGAGTTGAAAAAACTTGAGGCCAGTAGGGAGAAATTCGAATGGGAGAAGAAAATTGAAATGACAAAAATGGCGATGGAAGAAAGAAAGCTTAAGATGGAGGAACAGAGAATGCAAAATGAACATGAATTACGTTTACTTGAATTAAAGTATAAATACGGAAAATAAATGAAAGATTTATTAAAATCCTTCATTGTACATAAGTATATTCCTTTTATCTGATTGTTTAATTTGCAGCGCGGAATTTTTTATTTATTTTAACTTACTGAATAAGTTTACTTAAGTTTCAAAATTGCAAACTTATTAGCAAGTTGAAAAGAAATCCGTAAAAAAGTTCGATATTAATATAGAAAAACAAAAGATTTAAATTCAAGCAATTTGAGTATATTTAAGCAATAGGCCGCTTATCACGCTGCTTTTCGGCATAACATGATAGCGTCAACTTTTCTTTATAAATTTGTAGCATGCGACTTTAAATATCAGCTTTTATGCTGTATTTTATAATAGATAATTACGATTTTTAACATCAGAACAAACATATAGTATGTGGTCATATTTTTTTTATAAATTTGTATTGTCTGTGCGAAGTACAGCAAATGCAAAACTTTTTTACTCGGTCTTAACCGGCACATACGACAAAATGACAGTGGAGTATGGCTCCACTCGCAATTCATTGATGTTGAACTTGGCACTGTAACATAAAAAGAACATAAAGTCAAAACCACCTTTTTATATCAGTTAGCATTCAGACACTTACTTGACTTCAACGTCAGTCGATTTATTTTGCAAGTAATTCTCACTGACTTGCACGACAGTCATTTTATCGGGCAAATCATGAGCATTTGTAAAATTGCCCGTTTGCTGTTGAGCGGTGGGATTGAAGATTACAAAGTAACCAGGATTGCCAGACTTGATTCTGTTGAAAGATAAAAATATTATTTTTTTTCATTTACAATTTTATATGTTTTTCTTAAACAACTCATGGCTCAACTTCAGCCAAATCGCTTTGAGAAATTCAACACATTAAAAAAAAGTTATATCGCAGCTGTACAAATTGACTAAAAAAACTAACTTTCAACCGAATCGCCGTATGAAATTTAAAAAACTAAAGATAAAGTCAATCATTTGTACAAACTACATATGTATTCTAGGGGTTTTACCTTTGCCTTATGTGCAAGCAATAAAATTGTAAAATTTCTTAGTTAATAAGTAATAGTAAAGCATTAGCAAAATTAAAAGCTCACCTGGAGTAGGCAATCACCGACTCTGCATCGTAGATCTTAAACTCGCCATGCATAAACAGTGGTGACAGACGCAGCTTCTCCACATTTTCATAAGTCTTTGCTGAAACATTTATAAACTCAATGGAATCCACTGGAACCACTGGAACGCCAGGCAGCAACGACATGAACAATGCCAATGCTGAGGGATTTACTGGTGTGTCTATGTATACATCAGCAAAGTTCCACTGCAGGAAGCTGTCGTTGCCAGCTTGTATCAGCGTTTGTTGTAGCTCTTCCTGTAGTTTCTTTTCATGTTTCGAGGAACTAACGGCCTTCACAAAGCGTCCATACATAGGCAAGTCTATGCCTAGTAGGCCGCCACCAACGCTTAGCTCATACGCCTCCGGGCGTACAATGTCCTCTGTTACGGAGAGGAAAGCATCGGCTGAGGCATTCTTTACTATGGCCCTGTAGTCATATAAAACATCGCCTAGCCCCGATTGGAACGTAGTCTGTGCATGATTGTAGAAGCCATAGTTTGCCAAGTCAGTGTTTGGATCTTTTGGATAGTGTTGGGGCTCCTCGTTGGCCAAATTGTGTGACAGCACGAAGAACTTGGTATTCTTAAGTCTAAAACCTTGCACACCCAATCCAATCAAGTGCTGCAGAACATTGCCAAACTCGCGACGGACCAACGTATTGTTCATTTGTAGGTCATAGTAGCCTTCCTCAAATTGCGATAGTACATAGCTACCATCCAACTTCTCCCAAGCACTTCGATTGCCGCCTACCTTGAGCCAATTATTGGGCACTTCAGACGGTGCGCCGCTCACCCAGACAAAAGCAGATCGCTTGTCTTCATTAGCCAAAGCATCCTTAAACATCTGCGAGTCCTTGCTAATGTAATTGGGCGTAAGATCCAAAATAATTCGAACATTGCTGCTTTTAAACTGCGCAACCAGCTGCTTAATCTTCTCTTCTACTTTGGGTTCGTTTACTGAATAAGTAAGAGCAGCTGGTAGCTCATAGATGGCTCCAGATGCCTGTAGCTTTTCAGCAGCCTCTAAATCAATTGGTGCAGCAGAATCAACACTTCCGAATTTGGCAAGAAGTTGACTCTTATACCATGGTAATGGTGGCGGAGCAGCACACTTGGGTGCGTCTATAATGATGAATATGGAACCCACTAGCATGCCCAACCAGATAGCCCAGAAGGCAATGAAGAAAATCCAACGCAAGCGTACCCAGAATGGATCATTTGCATACTTCATTAGCTCCTCCTTTGTCATGCCGGTGAAGGCCTTAGGGAGAGAAAAGTATTTAAAAATGTATTTGCCGTTTTTCTAAGTTTGTATAAATGTATAATGTAATGGGCCTCATGAACAATAACTTACCGTCTTGCCATTTAAATTGCCAATATCAATCTTGGCATCACCGTTCTGCTGATCTCCCTTGATAAATTTCACCTCAACACGTTGTTCGCCCAATTTATCCTCTACGCCCAACATCTGCTCGTCGGCGCCATCGGTAACCGGATTAAGCTCCTGCACCATGTTGTTTGTATTGTTGTTAAGCGAAGCTAAATGAATAAATAAAGATGTTTGTTATTGCCAAACAAAAGTATTAAACGGAAATTTTAAATTGACTTAAATTAAAATCAATTTAATATTCGCACGCTGCCTTTCACATGGCGCTTCAATAAAAATGCCAAGGGTGGTTTTTTCTTAGCTTTTAGGTTAGGTTTTGCAGCTTTAAAGAAGCTGAATAGAAACTTATGAATAAGTTAATTATTAATCATAAACTATAGCTTGACCTCGTTGTAAAAACCCAGCATGCTTTCACAAAATATAAATAAAATATAATAATAATAATAATGCAGCTGTAAATATGTGCAGATGCTGACGTCGAAGCAATCTAAACTCACTCAATGTGATTTTAAGTGTCCAAGAAAATCAATAATTGCTTGTGTCGTTCCTAAATTGATTCTTCTATCTTAATTTTCAAAGTAATACACACCCACAAAATGTAATCTATATATATTGTGGCACATACGCACACGCACACATGATAAAATTTCTTGGCTTTGTTACGTCAGCTTATTCAAAGCGACAGCTGATTTTTTTACTTTAATATTTTGATATACATATTTAATACCTGGATTAGCCTTTGTGCTGCTGGTTGTTAAATTATTCGCTTCAGTATTTGTTGACTGTTTGACGCAAGCTAAAATTGAAATAAACTTTTTACTTTTTCGAGCAAGCAGTAACAAGCAAGTTTACTGAACCTCTTAGCCAAATCAATGTAACCAGCTATTGAAAATAATTGTGGGCAAACATTACGCGTATTAAAATATACCAACTCTAGTATTTTTTGCAGCTGTATGTTATTTTAATTTTTATCTTAGCAAATACTTAAATGCGTTAATATTTAAATTGATTGATAATTGCAATAATTCGAATTTTATAAAACTTGCTTGTTGCTAATTTTACTTATTTTTTGCTATTTGACTTATAGTCGAGTAAATGCAAATTTTGTGATTGCTTACTTGTGTTTTCCTCCATCGTTGTAGTACAAGAAACAGCAAAAGCAGCCAAATGACGATCAAGTAAGACACCTATATTGACACTGAAGTTGCTTTTACTTGCCATGCTAACAATTTCTGCCGACTTTGCCGCCGTTGCACAGTGGCACGGCAGCCTCAAAAGCGTTGCAAAAATCGATTTTGCGATGACATCATTTTGTAAAGGTAATACATGCATCTGATTTAGAATTTCCCAAGGATCAAGAAAATAAAAATTTTATTCAATTCGGATGAATAGTTTAGTTGCTACAGCCGCTCAAAGCGGAGTATATTTTCAACTTTGAAAAAAATCGCAATTTTTGGAATAAAAATTCGTGTTTAAGATTTTTTTGTGGAAAAAAAACTATTTTCTTGGTTTCTATAAAAAGGTGTATGAAACTGAAATATAAAAGAGACAAAAAATGACTTCGTAACTTGTCTGGTTTTTTCAATACTTCCATTTACCTGAACCACTATATTTGGACCACTTTTTCAACTTTGGAAGAATAGAAAAAAAAAATACATCGCATTACAATTTTGGTTTTAACATAAATGCTTTTGTTATTAATTTATTTACCTGCTCTTTAAAAATTGTCTGCATGAATTTGCATATTTGGCTGTAAGGCCAGTAAAAGCCCAGAAACCCAACTCCAAAATATGCTGACGCAGGTATAAGAAGAAGAACATGCAGTAGATGCAGCCACTAAATTTAGAACTGATTGCTTATATTTTCACTTTACAATAAAATAAAGCCTACCTGTGACATAAAAAAAAGGATTAATCATCCCATTTTTTTTTTTTTTTGGTGTGTCCAGGTAGTTTTAAAACATTTAATGTAATTTAATTTGTACCTGTTACACGTTTTCTGGCTATAGGCTTAAAATTTGTATATATTGCCTGAATACTTCAGAAACATCATAGTTTTGTTTTGACTTTATAAGAACACACATTGCAGTGAAACGTATTTTTAAATATAGTATTGATTTTATAAGTGTAACGATGTCTTTGGTAAACGTAAAATTATTTGATTTGTTCAGCAATTCCAAAAGCGCGAATGTATTCATTTCGGCCATCAGAAAATAACTTAACGTTGAGGAAGCAAATATGGAGAAGTTTGATACCTTAAGAGGCAAACTTAATCTAATTCACTTCCGAATAAAAAAAAAGTGGCAAGGCTCTCATCGCTGCCGAGAAAATTTTATTGAGAAACACGAAAACTGGCTAAAAGGACTTAGCTTCCTCGTCAGATCCACTAGTTGCATCCCTTAGACAAGTGAGATCCTATACAGAATTTACAAGTAGTTATTCAAAAGAAATGTGAAGTCTTTTAGATATTCCTTGAAATGTAAATGTGGATGTTTATTTACAAAAAAACTACTGATAAGACACATTATGTAAGATATTATAATAAAAAAGCATTGTTAAATTAAATTTATTTACTGAAACATAAAATTATGAACAAAAAAACATATCATCAAAATTTCTTTATAAGTGAAAAAATATGTACTTACATATTTTCAATGGGAAATGTTGCACTGGCAACAAAATCCAACTTCCGCAACATATTGCGCAGCTCTCGGATATCATATCACCATGTATGAGAACTTATTTTAAAGCCTTAACATTTTTCTTTCAAATACAATTTAATTCATTAAAATATCTCAATTGGTTTAGAAAATATGATTTTTGCAACGCTTTTTCGGCTTCCGTGCCACTGTGCGTCGCACCGGTTGCCAATTATATTCGCTGAAGCCTGCAATTTATGGACATATGAATTACATGCTGACATACATATGTATGTACATACGTTGTTGCGTACCTGTGCAACCTGAAACTGTTTTCTCCTTCATGTGGGCTGGGCCTTAGCGGCATTCTTGCGAGGTTGCTAATTGCACATGTCGCATGCATTCCATGACCAAATTTTAGCCATCTCACTTTGTTCTGGTGGGTATATAAAGTTAATGTGTAGTTGACCCATACAGATGCGTCAGATGTTCATTAAAATTTAGGAAATTACAAACTCAAAATTGATCAATTTTTACATTAGAACAGTTTGCCTGTCATTAAGAGACATGCAATGCATTTAAGTTATTAAAGTAATACCTTACAATATGCCTATAAATCGAAACTCAAGCCATGTCAGCTCTCTAGTGCGTTATTGGAAGGTAGAAAATCGACAATGGTATTTTACATACGACGTACGCTTCTTCTGTGTGCTGCTTTGGTAGTATTGGCTTTAAAAATAGATGAAACGCATTCCAGGCCACAAGTGGTGCGTTTGCCTAAGGAACATATCGATCCTGGCTAATATTTTACTTGTCCATCTTCTAGGGCAACATAGAAAATCCACCCAACGATGAAGACGAGTCCAATGATGAATCCTCATCCGAAGAAACCATGGAGGAATCAATTGAAACAATTATACGCGAACGTCGTTCAATGGATGATAGTGCGGCTATGAGTCCAACAAGTCGCGCTGGCATTCCAGGTCTGCCAGATCCTGCAACTATTGTCAAAATCGCAGAACTTTTCGAGTCAATTGGAGAGAAAATTGTGCCAATTTTGCTAGAAAGTATACTACCCAATAGTATGGCAACTGGCGAGCGACTTGTAAGGGACCTTAAATTGCTTAAGAACTTTAAAAACAGTTTGGAACAGTACTCTGATGAAGTTTTAACTAATTAAATTGCAGTATAATAACTTTGCATGTGTATTTCGAAATTGAAAATGAAAAAATGTACACCATAGTAGCATAAATCTTTTGAATAAACCAAACTGAAGTTAACCAATATTTACTAGGCCTAAGTAAATATCCAAACGCTTGTGAATCCTTTGACTTCTTGGCATTGACGCTCCGCATTTCGCAGTAGCAAATTTAAAAGCATTTCAAGCATATGGTTCAGATTATCACCACAATACAAACTTCCAGATACAATAACAGGCACGTTTTCGTTTATCACTAGTCCACCACAGAGCTCCTCCAATCTCACGACAATTGCATCTAGAATGCCTCTAATAATGTGCGCATCAAGGTATTCCTCTTCGACAATTTTTGTACAGTGTTCCAAAAATGCCATTCCTGTGTCAGGCGCTCCCAACGACAGACCAACTCGCAAAATTATTACAATAAATATGGTGCCAAGGTAACGCTGACAAATAGTCAAAGATTAAAAAGATAGCAAAATCATATTTAATGGCTGCTTACCATGTTTAACAAATTTTTAAAACTACTTCTCCAACTTATGAGACAACTTTGCCTTAATAAACTGACAAGCTTACCGCAGTTCTGCTAACTTAGTTCGAAACAAATGAATTGGAATTTCGAGGCTTTTAGTTTCGGTTTAGATTAATGAAGATGTAACTAATGGAATAACTGGAGCTTACTTATGTATGACTAGTTCTAGGCTCCGCTGCCGTTCGCGTGCTGTCTTAGGACCAATCATCATCATCGACGCCCTCCTCATCATCCACAATTTGAATAAAGCGATTAAAGTTGTGACATTTCACAGGAGGCTGCGGTCCCATATTATTGCCCACAGTTCGGGCAGGCAACTCCACATCATTGGGCGTAGGTGTAGTATCAATTTTTTTTTGTAATTTAACTATTTTGTTGTACAGCCAGTCTATGGTATCGTGCAGTGACATTTGATTTTCCAGTTTTTTTCGCATAGTTGGTGCCCAATTATTCAGTTGTGGCAGCTGAGCTTCACCACAGCTGATTAGCAATTTTTTACTAACTGCGCCCACAATGCTCGAGATGACAAGCGGATCCAAACAATATACAACGGCGTCACAATCGGGCCAACTCGTTTCGCAAGCAGCATTTAAACAGCCAAGTCGAGATTTCCAGATGTTAGATGCAGAGCAACCCAAGAGCATAAGCATCAACAAGTTAAAGCATTTCTTTGTATATTAAAATGTAAAAGTTAACAACAATTTTTATTGATAGTACATATACTTACCATGTTGAAAACAAATTGCAACTAAACTAACTAAATTGCTGCAAAAATATAACGCGTAAATTCGTTACGTAACGCTAGCTTTTAAAAAGTCAAACTGGAAAATCGAATACGCCTTAGAATTGCGTTACAAATCCGAAAAAATATACTCTTTTTCACATATTCGTAAGGATTAACAGAAAAAAATACATAAAAACATAAATAATTAAAATGATCAGCTCGGTCACATGGTTGGTAAGCACTGAAGCAACCAAACTTTCAAATTAGAACCTTTCTTATTATCGACCATTCCAAAATAAAATTTTCAGATTACATTTTTTATTTGTTACTAGGGGACTCTGCCCCCTGCACGCCAACCCCCGTACGGTCATCTTTATTCAATTCAGATCATCCAGACTATTATATACCCTGCACAATTCTTTATTTCCATAATGTTAATCTCAGTGCATGCTACAGTCGATCCTGCCCGACTTTAAAATACCCTAAAATTGCCGGTGACTGTTTTTAATTTTTTTTTTTTAATGCTTGTTTATTAGGTTTATTGTATAATCAGTGCATTTCGTAATAAACAAAAGATTGTATAATAATCAAATTAATTCATACAAATGACTTAAAACTAAGTTCTCATATTTAAATGACTATTGTAAGTGATTTAATTTCCGAATGGTAATGGTTAGGTTTATTAATGTAAGATATAATGAAAAACAATAAATAAAAAACATTATTTATATATTGTAGACCGGTGACTGTTTTTATATCTTAATAACTTAATTATTATAAACAGTAACCGAGGTAACACTAATTTTTCCTCTGACGATGTTAAGCTTTTTAAACATTCTGGTAAAGCTGTTAAATTTGAATGGAATTTTTCCTACCCGCCTTAATTGTACGGCTGCAAGTTTTACAAAATGTTAATATGCTGTTAATAAAAAGAAAAAGATCTGCCAGAAGAAGGATATCTAGGCTAAACACATGAGTTTCTATATATTTACTACTTATTTTTTCTATTTGATGATGGAACATTAAGCCCTTAAAGCAAAAGCAAATCTTTTCTGGTTTAATAATTCCATTGTAGTTCTCAAAAAGCGAATCTGTAGTGTGCCGTGTCACTTGTCTATCTATCTGTCTACAGATTTCTCGCATTCTCTGCTTAACAATTTTCCCTATTGCTCCTATTTTGACTTACTCGCTGGGCTTAACATCTTCCTACCTGTATGTTTTTCTATATTCGCAATGTTTCGTGCTCTGTAATGGTTAACTCTAAATTTTCTCTGATCAGTCTTCTTTGTATATTATTCCTAACTTGCTCTTCTCGCCTAACACCTTCAACCTGTCTGCTCTGTGATCTACGCAGTATATTACGCTCCCGCTCTGCAGTTTGAACTGTCTTCTAAGCATAAAGTTCCTTCTCTACAATCGTAAACTCTGTCTCTGGGTCTCTTGTTGATCTATGCCAACCAAGCCATTTCACGGGCTGCCTCTCTTTGCGAAGTCCGGCCACACCAACGTGGCGCTCTTCTCTTGATATATCTCGTTCTTCTTCAGCCTAATTGATTACGGCTTCGTTAAGTAAGATTCGTTCTTCTTAGTCTTGACATTTTTAATAATAATACGCGCACAATAAGATTTAATAATAATACTCGCACTAAAAAGACAAATCAACGGTTAACTTTTATATTCGTTTTTTAAAAAAAATCACAGACAACATACAAAAAAAAAATATTCATACATTCTATTTTGACAGTGTTGTCATTTGCCCTCTTTATTTTTGTTTACATTTCGATTCCTCTATTTTCTGTGAATTTTGCCGATTTTTTAATAGTTATTCTGCGAAGCCAAATCGCAACAAATCACAGATCATGCAAACCTGTAAAGTAAAAGGATCTCAGTGACTATAAGAGCTATAGAGCTGAAATTTTACCCAAAAATGCGCATAATAGTCATGCAGATTAAGATTTTTGATTTATGTCGATATCTGGCCCCATTTCCCTTTAGAGAATTTCGCGGTTTACTTCTTTTTAGGTGAATTTCTCCGATATTTTTTTAGTTATTCTGTTAACCAGGGCGGAGACGAATCCAACAAACCATAGATCATCAAATTCTGTCTAGCCGCTCATGACAAATCAACAGATGGCCCACCCTATATTACTTGATTTTTTATTGTGACTGAACAGGGTATCTCAAAGAAGTTCACATTCGACTTTATGTTATATAACAGCCTTGTAAACCAAAAAACGATTTTTTGGAGAAATCAACTTATTTGATTCGAAATCTGCAAACCTCTTATAACATATCGATACAAAACGTGGCACAGATTTTTATATGATCCAACAATTTTTTTTTTTTTTTCTACTAGCAATATTAGGTTTTCATTTTAAATCAACGAGCAAATATTTAATGCTTGTTACCCAATTACAGAACCAGTTTTGGCGCTTCTATAATAAAAATATAGTTTTACAGTAAGATGTAATATATAGAATTTTCTCTACATTTTAATAAAACTTAGATAAGATATTCCGTTTTAATCAAGGTACCGCATAATAAAAGCATCGCCAGTTTTCGTTCTACGGTGAATACGCTTTGCTTTATGCTTTCGTTCCCTACCTTTACTGGTGCGGAATTTCCGCCTAGAGTTCTTTGTTCTTTTGACATGCGCTCCCATCCTACCTAGCTTCCCCTTACGTCCGTGTTCCTCAACAGATATATCCACGTTGGGATTATATTTATAGACATAGCATTTGAGCTTTAAGTTTTCAATCAGGCAAAGGTAACTTAAAGTTTGATCTGGTTTTGAGGTCCCTTCTTCTGATGACTCTTCAGCTGCTGTTGGCTCTTCTGTGGTTGTTGCTACTTCAGTGGTAGTTGGTTCTTCAGTAGTTGTTGGTTCTTCAGTCGTTGTTGGTTCTTCTGTGGTTATTGGTTCTGCTGTGGTTGTTGGTTCTTCAGTCGTTGTTGGTTCTACTGTGGTTTTTGGTGCTTCAGTTGTTGTTGGTTCTTCTGTGGTTTTTGGTGCTTCGGTAGTTGTTGGTTCTTCTGTAGTTGTTGGTTCTTCAGTAGTTGTTGGTTCTTCTGTGGTTGTTGGTTCTTCAGTAGTTGTTGGTTCTTCTGTGGTTGTTGGCTCTTCCGTGGATTCTGTAGTAGTCTCTTCGGTCGTCTCTTCAGTCGTCTCCTCAGTGATGTCAGGAGTGTTAACCTTGCACCATACTGCCAGAGCACTTATTACTTCTTTTATCGTATGACCGGACAAAAGTTCCTTTATTACGACCTCACCAACATCTCTTAAGATTTGCGAATCTAAGGGATTACCTTGGTTAAACTTTTCTAGTTGTTTTATCACAACTTTGGTGGCCCCCTCAACAGCCACTTCTAGTAAATCCTGTTTATCTATACGTGGAACACATTCATCGCTCTCGACGCCTGCTCGTTTGCGAGAACGTAAGCCTTTCAAGCATCCAATACAACACCATACTATGAACAGCCCTAGTGCAATACGCTGCAATAGCAATACCATTTCTTTAAATTTGTCGTTAAATAAACTTTAATAGTCTTTACCATTATTCAGTCTTTTTTGCAAGGTCCGACAGTGCGTTGCTACTTGAATTAAGAATATCGCCTAAATGTTTTCAAATAAATTGGAGACGTATTAAAATGGCTTAAAGACCCTTGAAGCATCTAATGTAGCTTAAAATCTCAATTACCAATCATTTACCTTTCTTATATAAACCAAAACCGTTTGTTTATTTTATGCAGTTACAGAAGATTATACATATATTGAAAGTCCACATCAAAATACATTCTTTCGCTCAGTTTCAAACAAAAACATAGCTGTTTTGGAACGATTTCATATTCTCTTTTTTTCTACTTTTAGTCTCACATATACGATTATATCTCTCTAAATCAATCTTATTTGCGTATCGTAAAATAGATGTAATGTGAATTTTGTGGTTAAGTTTAAATAGCTATGAATTAATTTTTTTGTTTTTTGCATTATTATGCGTTACTGCTAAGGGATCAACCATAAACTACGTGACGCTGATTTTTGTCACATTTTTTTCACTCTTGTGAAATCTCTCTCTCGAGAAAACGATCGTTTTTGCTTACTGCGCTGCTTACTCACACAAAGAAATGTTTGTTTGTATTAGTTTTGACCACCACTGGTCTACAGCGATAGCTATCCTTGCAGGGCACGTGCGAAAGCTACCTGCTGTTAGTGATGAGCAATATTTACGTACCTGTGATTTGTCACAAGTATTTTAATGTAACGAGTCGTATCAGTGACAAGTATTTTGTCACGGCGACAAAATGTAACGAGTCGTATCAGTGACGAGTATTTTGTCACCGTAACATGAGCTGTTACAAAATACGCTGCAAGTATTTTGTCGCTATTGGTATAAGAGTAAGAGTATTTTGTCACAGTCACAACCCACGGTGACAAAATACTCGTGGGTATATGAACTGATACAAAATACGCGCCAAGTATTCCGTACCAATAGTAACAAAATATTGCAAGAGTAAATACTTAGCGCGTATTTTACATTTTGTATATTATTTTATGAACGGTTACAAAATAGGTGGCTAGTATTAATGAATACAATAGTTTTGAAGTATTTGTTGCAATATGAAGAAGGGTCACATGCAAAGTAAGTGTCTAGTAGTTGAAGAGACTAGTGCCTTAAAAATTTTTGTGAGTAAATAATAGTGAATAATAACATGGATAGAAAGAAATGTGAAGTTTTGAAATTATTGAGTTTTTTAGATGATAATTTTGCCTTGCAAATATTGCAAGATGCAATTGGTACGGAAATACTTGGCGCGTATTTTGTAACAGTTAATAGGATCTTCAACAATCAATTTATCAAAGTATATTCAGGTGAAGCATCCAACGTGTGAATTACCCAAAGCTGTAAGATATTAATTTTTTATAAACTATAAATTTTATAATTTTTTTGTTTTTAAAAGCATAATAAAAATACGCGATATTCTTTCGTAAAAATTTTATTATGTACTCGGTGTCACTGTCACGACCTTTTGTCACTGATATTTTTTTGTCACAGTCATAGTTGTCGCTGTGACTGAAAATTCACAGTATCGCTCATCACTACCTGCTGTGGACCTGTCGTCGATCGCTGACAAGAGCTGTCTGCTGGGCTTTTCACAACGCGTGGCAACGCAGTATATCATTTATTTATCGGCAGTTATATTAACCATTTAGCATGAAGAATTCGCTTATTTTAAATATTAACAATAATGGTCCGTTGAATTTATAGTGCTAAAGAGGCAGAAGTACAGACCCGAACCCGAGAGATATCCATGAGCATTTTTGTGCAATAATTGTAAACGTTGACTAACCAAATGTTTTGATGGGCAACAAAACGGGTTTACCAACTAAATATTTTATCAACTATTTAGAAGACTCGCCGAAACGCATTGCATAATTCAGAAAGTGATAACTCACTAGAAAGATGGTCGATGAGACCACGCGTACACGGTGTGCATAAGCTGATGCTGAAATTAGCATACAAAAAAATCCTGCGGCTTACCGCGCTGATAAATTCATGTCATGTAAGCGCCCTGTGTCCGCGCGGCCTAATAGAAAAACCAATCCACACACACACACCTTCTTCAATAATTATTCCTTTGTAATTTGACGTGCTTAGAATAAAGAACTTTTCACAAACAAGAACTGTATTCTATAGAACTACTAGTTCTACATTCTTTGATTCTAGTCATACCGATGAGTCTTCTTAAATACACCAGTTTCAAATTATTTCCTCCCACAAAGTGCGAACTTTTTGCTTAATATTAAATATAAACATTTAGTAAATTGTAGAAAATTTCAATAAACAAAATATAACAACTATTGTGTCAAAATGAGTTTAAATTCATAATCGTTGACGAAACCTTCGCAGTTTCTCGCGCACCTCAGCCATACGCCTCTCCCGTGTAACCCGTTGCCTGGCCTCATGCGCCGCACAAGCCGCTCGTTCGGCTGCCTGTTTGGTGCTCTTGAAATCGGCACGTGCCTCTTTAAGTTGACGCAATAACTGCTCCACACGATGCTTGGCCGCCTCAACCAGCTGTTGTTTTTCAGACAAATCCTGATGGGCTCCAACAGCCGCTTGCTCCGAATTCTTCATGTTCTCGTGAGCGTTTTTTACTGCATCGGTAAGCATTTTTACCTGTAGTTCCGCCTGTTGGGCAGCTAAGGCAGCTGCATTGCAATTGCCTTGAGTATTTTGCAGCGAATTTCCCTGTTCTTGAACCACGAGTTCCCCCTCGCGCACCTCTGCCTCTAGTTGATCCACAATTTGTTGTTTGCCAGCCAATGCAGCCTCTGCAGCTTTGGCTGCTGCAAATGCTTTATCCGCCAGCTGCGCCTTAACTTGACGCGCAGCGGCTTCAGCCGCGGATAGCTGTGCATCCGATGCAGCCTTGGCCTCTTGGGCAGCCGACTGAGCAATGTTGGATGCCTTTAACTTGGAGTTGCAGCTAAGATCGATTTTGCATTGTTGTTTGTTTGGTTTCTCTGCTTCGTTATTACGGCAGTCAGAGTCACCAGTTCCGCTCGAACCATCGTAGCCTAAGCTTCCATAGTCATTAAAAGTCATGCGTTTGTTAGCCTGAAGCATAGATGTTTGGTGTATTTCGAAGTGGCAGGGTATGTTAATAACTCACCTTAGCCACCATGTAGTTATCTGATATTTGTAAAAACGACAATACGATAAGCCAACAAACAATATGCTTCGAACGCATTTTGACTATATTTAAATATAATTTTTGTAGACAATAAACTTTCAGTTTCAGGCATTTTATTTTAAAATACTTTGAAAAACTTGCTAGAATTGTTGTTCCAAGGCAAAAAAAAAAAGTTGTAAAACTTTTAAAAGAATTTTTTGTAGATGATTTGGAACATTTCGCCCATGCGTTATGATACTTTTCTAATTGTTTTGGCAGCCAGTATTATCATAGCTGGCTGCTCGCGTATGGAGGAAAACTTTAGAGCTGTACCAAAAAAATATTTCAAGCGAACACACAAAAAAACATTCAGTACCTTGAGGAGGCAGCCGCCTGTAAGGAGACGACCACCTGGTATAAAAAGTAAGCAAGAGCAAAAAAATTTCATTGCCTCAAAATCAGCTCAGAATTATCAAGCTGCAAAAAATTTCCAAATATGCCCTGAAAACGAAACTGACCAGTGCGACAAAAACGCACTAACGAAAAATTTCGAAACGACAGCACAGGCAGCACGCAAAACAATGGCAGACTTAGCAGAAAAAAAACAAACGATTGAACAATTAGAGCGTAGCTTATGTTCAGCAAATAATACCATTGAGATTATAAAATATGACTTGTGCCTCAACCAGCATTTGCCAAAGGCAATGGGTCAACTATTGGATGGCTTTAGAAAACACATAGACCGACTGAAGTTTGTCTTGAATGAGTCCTCTAAGAAACATAAAAATGCCTTTGCTATGGTAGGTTGGCTTCAAAAAGATTTGGAAGAGCAACAAAAGTTTCAAGAGTTTCTTGATCAAAGATTTCAAAAATCAAAAAGCTGTCTGGCTGAGGCAAGAAAAGACTGCGAATATACAAAACAAAATACGCTGAAAGCAATTAGCTCAGCCGCAGAAGCACAAAAGCGCTTGGATGCAACACAGCGCGTTTTCCTTAAAATTAAGAAGCTAAGAAAGAAATATCTTCACCCACTTACAAAATATTACCAATGAGTTATTTTATGTCACATAATAAGTAGCTGCTTTAAAAATAAAAAAGATATATTTTATTTTGGTTGAATTAATTGCCATTTGAAATTTGGGCTGCCATACAAAAGCATAAAACGTTAAAAATTGTAGCGTGTGGCAACGTTGTGACATGCTCGATAGCACTTATCGTTGCAACAAAAGCGTCGATACTTAGCAGTCGATAATCGGAAACACGTATTTTTTCTGGTATATGTTGTTTTAAAAGGTAATATTGGTGTTCGTAATTTTGACTTTCTTTCAAATTTAATGGCCATTTACTTCCAAGCACACTTTTTAATTGCCAGAAATGTAAATACCGTATAAGTGATTAATGGTTAATTGCAGTATATTTACCGGCTTATTTGGTATTGTGTTTTCGATAGACGGTATATTTTTGATATTGAATTTGGTCACACTGTCGCCAAGCAACGCGTTTGAGAAAAAATTACAATTTATAAGAAAATATAATTATTGTAAGTTCTTTTACGTAAAGGCGCAAAAATGGCACGCAAAAATGCCCAGGCCGAGGATCTATCAAACGTTGAGTTTGAAACAAGCGAAGATGTCGAAGTTATACCAACTTTCAATGCCATGAATCTGAAAGAGGAGCTGCTACGCGGCATTTATGCGTACGGTAAGCGGTATGTACACCATGCTTGGGCTCGTCAATAACCCAAAACTTTCTTTTCTTTAAAGGCTTCGAAAAACCATCGGCTATACAACAACGTAGCATAAAGCCAATTGTCAAGGGTCGCGATGTTATAGCTCAGGCTCAGTCTGGTACAGGCAAAACAGCTACATTCTCCATTTCGATACTACAGAGCTTAGATACTACCCTGCGCGAGACACAAGTATTGTGCTTGTCGCCAACGCGTGAGTTGGCGGTGCAAATACAGAAAGTCATTTTAGCTCTGGGCGATATGATGAACGTGCAATGTCATGTATGCATTGGCGGAACAAATCTAGGTGAAGATATTCGTAAGCTAGATTATGGGCAGCATATCGTCAGCGGAACACCGGGTCGTGTGTTCGATATGATAAAGCGGCGCGTACTCAGGACAAGGTAAGCTCATAGAAGAATAATACATGCGTACATTGAACAGATTATAGAATTTTTAAAAATTGAATTGATCGGGATTATGTTTTTTTAAATTTAATGTGGTATCAAATTGACATTCCATATTTACAGAGCTATTAAGATGCTGGTTCTGGACGAGGCAGATGAGATGTTAAACAAAGGCTTTAAGGAACAAATATATGATGTTTATCGTTATTTGCCGCCTGCCACACAAGTTGTACTCATTTCGGCTACGTTGCCTCATGAAATTCTTGAGATGACTTCTAAATTCATGACAGATCCTATTCGGATTTTGGTCAAACGGTAAGGTTTTTAATTTATAGAAAGCAAATAATAAATAACAATTTTCTATAGTGATGAATTGACTCTTGAGGGCATCAAGCAGTTCTTTGTGGCCGTTGAGCGTGAGGAATGGAAGTTTGACACATTGTGCGATCTCTACGACACATTGACCATAACCCAGGCAGTTATCTTTTGCAATACAAAGCGTAAGGTTGATTGGCTGACAGAGAAGATGCGCGAGGCTAACTTTACAGTCAGTTCTATGCACGGTGACATGCCGCAAAAGGAGCGTGACGAAATTATGAAAGAATTCCGGGCTGGACAATCGCGTGTGCTCATTACTACAGATGTGTGGGCTCGTGGTATAGATGTACAGCAGGTGTCACTGGTCATTAACTATGATTTGCCAAACAATCGTGAGTTGTATATACATCGCATCGGTCGTTCGGGTCGTTTTGGTCGCAAAGGTGTAGCCATCAACTTTGTCAAATCGGATGATATTCGCATATTGCGTGATATTGAACAATACTATTCGACACAAATAGACGAGATGCCCATGAATGTAGCTGATTTAATTTAAGGGCTACAATTTAAACTATATATACATACATTTTCTTAACACAACTGAAAAAGCATATTTTAGCATATAATCGCGAAAGGAAAAAATGAAGTAAATACATTTGAATAGTATTTGGTTTTTAATGCACAACCAAAATTTGTATAATAAATAACAAGACACCAATGTAATAAACTAAACACATTTAATTTATTTTTCTTGTCTATTGTCAAACCGTTGAGGTATTTGAAATCTATATGCGATAAACTTTTGCAGTATTGCATTCAAAGTTGCAACGCAGAAACTACAAAAATACAGACTTAGTCCTCCCGCATACCATCCTACTTAAATACTACAAGACATTAACTATTACCAATTTTAGCTTATTTTAGACTTTGGCCTACTGTGCACACAATGTTCAGTAAATTATTTGACAATTCAGCTCAAAACATCTGATTTTTGTTGCATAGGCACAAATGTACTAGCTGTTGTCGTTGATACAGTTTTTTGTTGGGTTTTTGACTTTAAAAGTGTGCCCAATACGATGCCAATGAATAAAATAAGACCAACCTGATGATTGGAAAGAAACTTTTTGGCGCAATCACTTGGATTGTTTATGTTGAGCGAGTAGATCTGTAAATAAATGAGTTTAATTATGTAATTTTAATAAACATGCCATTCAACTTATACCTGCTGCACCAGATGTGCGCCAACAATTCCAACGGCACCGTAATAGGGCCACGCTTGATCACAAGCATAGCCCGCTGCCGTTAAACCGGTCAGCATAGCTGTGGTAAAGCCAGATAACCAAATTTTTGTATTATCACCGAAACGCAGTGCCGTGGACTTAACTCCTATTTGCAAATCATCCAATTTATCCTGATGTGCATAGATAGTATCGTAGACAATGGTCCAACAAACACCAGAGAGGTAGAGTGGCAGGCAAGCGGCTAGGTCTACGCTGCCTTGGGTGGCACACCAGCCCAGCAAGGCGCCCCAGTTGAATGCCATACCTAGTACCAGTTGAGGCCAGTAGGTCACACGCTTCATGAGCGGATAAGTAATAACTAAACCTAAAGAGCTGGCTCCCAGCAATATAGATTGCCAATTGAGTTGGACAAGCACAAGCAAACCCAAGCTTAGCTGTGTTGAGAGAAAGACAATGGCATCGAATTGGCTTATTTGACCAGATGCCAGAGGACGTGTACGCGTACGCTCCACCTTGGCATCAATATCTTTGTCCCACAGATCATTAATGGTGCAACCGGCTCCTCGCATTATCAAAGCACCTAGAGCAAACAAACCGAGCATGCCAAAATCTGGCCAACAACCGGCATCGGCGCTTAAAGCTATGCTCCAGCCGCAAGGCCAAAACAACAGATACGTGCCAATGGGTCGATCCATGCGCATTAACTGTATGTAGGGCTTTACGGCCGCACTTATATCCTGCGCCAAAGATGTGGCCGATATGCTTTCATTGGCCGGCTTGTCCGGTCTGCTCAATGTGCCCGAGCTGCGTCGCATTGTGCTGTGGTAACAGTCGTTCAAGCATTTCTCCCATGGCTTCGCCAACATCTGTTTTGGGTACCTATTTGTGTGTGTGTGCAGACCAATTAACACACGCGCCGGCAGTACTGGCATGTGTTTTGCTCTGGTCAAGGCACAGGGCAAATTGATTTTGCCTGTTAATCTCAGGTAACGCAGCGATAGCATTTGGACCCTGTATGATTGCTAAGGCGATGAGCTCCCTGCAATACATTAGGCTATTAATTACACAATCACCAGAACATAACACAAAAAACCTGCTCATTTACTTTTAATGGCAAGAACACTGCTGGAAGGCCGTAGCAGAGCTGCCATCTAATTTAAAAAGTGTTTAAGCGTTGCCACTTCGGCAGAAAATGGAGACAAATTCAAATGAAATGTACGTTGGCTGCATAACTGTCTTATTTTAAATGTTTAATGAGCGGTAGTAACTAGTTTGAACCTAGTATACAATTCACACTATGGGAACAGGGTATACAAAATATGTAGTCCTTTGTGCTTCACTGTGTTTATAAAATAATACTACTACAAATGCTCTCAAAGTAAGAATAGCCATTTATCTATGTTAATATAGGGTCAAGAGTAAACTAGTTGAGTGCAATGTATTAGAGTTAGAAGGTTGCTTATCAGACCATAAGTTCTTGATAACAAAATGCTTATCATAACCTTAGGTAGCGATTGAGCAATGTCCGTCTGCTTCAACGTCCGTATAAATGCCTAGATCTCAGATACCGCAAGAGCTAGAAACTCAGAGTTATACCAATAAATGCGCATCATCCCTAATCAGGTGAAGTTTGTTAAATTGAGTCCCATTATTCTATTCCGCCTCGAGGCGATTTTTTTTTATCTAACCATAACACTTACAAAAGGCTCATGCAGATTTATATAACAAAAACATATAATTGTATAAAATCTGTAGCTGTTCTGCACCAAACCTGAGTTGTTGCTAATGCTTGTGTCTGTCAACCATATCCAAAATTATACTTTAGAACTGACAAAACTTTTAAAATTAAACTAACATTTAAAAAAATTTCAGAGTTAGCATTATGTACCATAAAAGGTAAATGTACTGAAACCCATTGTAGTTATTTATACATAGAAAAACATTGCGAATGAAGTTTGAGAATTAAATTTGCGACCAAACAAAACCTATTTCTATGTAAGCTCAATGCAAATACTAATTTAAATCATTTACTGAATTTAAAACAGCGACGGAGGCTTATTGCAATGCCTATTAATGAATAGAATACATATAAACGTAAATATATTAAATATTCTTTAATTTATATTAATTGATGCACGACTTGTCACTACGGTGTGTAAGAAAAAGATAAAGAAAAACGGAAACGGAAACGTAGTACATTCACCACGCGTCCACTCACCATACTTAGTGAAATATCTATGTGGCTTTTTGCAACACTGTAATGAATACATTTTCTTTTATATCCAATTTATACAAAAAGTTCATATAAAAAGTTAAAGCTTGCGATTAATAGTCGTGGTAACCAAAATAAGAGGGCTGTTTGGTAAGTGATGACTTTTTAAATTTCCTGCGCAGTAACTTCTAATGTAGCTCTGTTCCTATCAAGTTAGGGAAAGGCTTGTAAGTTGACACGGCTTGTAGTTGGCAGCAATGAAAAAAACCAAAACTCCACCTGTCTTCGATGGCAAATACGCCGTAAACAATTTTAATGTGTTTTTGATGCGAACAGATGCAAAAACGCAAAATATAAAAATGGTTTTTAAAGAGATCGGAAAATAAATTTGATTGCGCTCAAAAAGTGATCAAATCAAAATGAAAAAATGGCTTCAAAAATGTAAGTTGTCACACATCTATGTATTTTCATTTTTTTACTGGCGACCAAGAAAAACCGATCACAAAAAATCACAATTTTGACTTCTCTGAAAAGTTAAATTTTTCTTTTTTTTTTAAATTCAATTTAATGCTCAGTTAAATTTAAAATCAATAAATTTTCATAAATTTTAGCAATCATGCGTTTTTATTTCAGTTTTCTCAAATTTTCAGCGGTCTTTGCAGGTGTGACAACTTACAAGCTCTTCTGAAAATTGTCTGTAAAATGCTTATTTTTATAAATTTCAAATGATTTGCTACATTGATGACGATGTGTATTCAATGTCGAGATATAGCTAAAAAAGCTATGGTGTGTCAACTTACAAGCCTTTCCCTTACTATTTGCAATATTTCCTGAATTTTGGTTACCACCATTCTCTCCAAACCAGAACTTAAGGACTTTTTTCTGCTTCCAAACCTTACAAAATGGCTAAGCGGTAAGAAATTTGCGTAGAATGAAGAGCACATCACTCAAACAAACACATTTTTTGAGGTCCGAGAGAAAAACTTGTATTGGGAGAAATAAAAAAATGCGAGAAAACTGGACTAAATGTAAATGCACTTTAGATGGTTCCCTTGTTGTTTCTAGTAACAATATCCGAAGCTGATTGTTGTTGTCTTTAGCTCGTTTCGTGCTCAAACTAAGCAGTTAAGTTTTAAAAAAGAGTTCGTTTTTTGTTGAATTTTGAAAAAGATGATTTAACCTTACCAAAAAACCGTTAAAACAAAAGCTTTTCATTTCGCAATGGGTTAGTCAGTTACACAACCCTTTGGACTTCTGCAATAAAGTTACCACGATTCTTTGCACACGGCACCAAAAGTTCGAATTTTGCGCACGGCTTTTTCTACGGCCGTAACTTTTGCACACGATCATATATGTATTTCTGCACACGTTAATCAATTTTAGCTACTTTTGGCCGTTTGTTAGAAATAAAACTATATCAAAGCCAAGTGGGCCTTAAGCGAACACATACCAAATTCGCAGACCAGCGTTTGATCATGAAAGTTGAAAGCAATTGTTGCTATCGGCCAAAAGCAATAATATAAAAAAAAAAATAAAAAAAAAAATAGTCCGGTTGTACTTTAAAACCTTTCAACAAAAAACAAACAAAAAAACACTTGGCCTAAATTATGGTGTATTATAAATAAGCCGAATCGCCATAAACTAATACTAGCCCTACTTGAGAATGCTGCCAAACGATGATTTGCTCATAATGCCAAATGATAATTTTGCAAAATTAAAACGTATGTAGCTAGGCCCTCTCCGGTCTAGACAGCTGCAAGTGCAGCTGTGTTTAACTTGTATCCAAACTACATTCCAGGGAAAGCCCCATTAAGTTATGCCTCTATTGTCTGTATGATATGCGCCTTACTGTGTTTAATCACTATCCAAACAATGTAAGTGGTGTGTAGCTGCACTTGTTATCGTTTGTATCGCTGATAGCACACATTTCTCGGGTGATAAGCGCGTACCTATCGCCTAGGTGGGGATTAGTGTCGATTTTTCTTTAAAAAACAGCATACGGCTGTTAGCCTTAGTAGTCGTCTCTCAGCTCTTAGCAGTTAAGCAAGTGTATTTGGACAACGGGTACAAGTTGCCTTGAAATTTTTTGTATAACTTTTAGCTGTTTAAAAAATTGAATTGCAAATATGGATCATGATCATGATCATGGCTCAGACGCTGCTGAAAAATCATGCAAAATGATTATGTATGTAAGTATCGTAATATTTCAATTTACGCAAGCATTTTTAAGAGCTCTCTTGATGATTCTCAGCACACACATATAAAATATGATCAAAATAATGCGCTCTCCGTACACTTTATTCAGCTGCTACTAATTTAATTGATGTTTTTACAATGGAGCGTATTTAGATAACACGTAGTGCTCTCTTTAGCTATACAGGGTGTGGCTGCAAACTTCTGCTTAGTTCATTAAGCGCCAAATAGTTCTTGACTTCAAATTGTTTTCAACATCCCGTCACACTCTGTATAACACCGAACTCACAAAATTTTATACCCAAAACAAATGTTATCAAATCAAGTACATGATCCAACAACTCTCTCTCTCTCTCTTCTTAACTCTCCGCAGTTTCATGCCGGCCACTGCGAACGTATACTCTGGGATGGCTGGGTTGCTTCAACCGTTGCCGAATTTGTGCTCTCTGCCATAGCCATATTTGTGGTCTCGTTTCTATATGAGGCGCTCAAATTTCTGAGAGAGCATCTACTACGTCGTAGTGCTCGCAAGGAGGCAGAACGCATGGCATTGGAGCTGCGTATTAAAAACAGCAGTTCTGACTGTGGCGGCTGCTCCGAGGCACCATTGGCTGAACCCAGGGAGAAAAACTATTGGCAACGCATTTTTGGTTCGGATCATTTAGTGCAGTCACTGCTTAATCTGCTGCAGATAGTCATCTCCTATTTGCTCATGTTGATATTTATGACTTTTAACTATTGGTTATGTTTAGCCGTCATCTTGGGCCTGGGCGTTGGTTATTTTTTTTTTGGCTGGGCTAAAAAGGATCCACAGGAGAGCGAGTGTTGTCCTTAAGTAGTTAGCTACGTAGTTGTCGGAGCATGATATTAGTACAACGTACTACCTTAATTTATAAGTAGATATTATAACGATATTATATATAAATTACCTTTAGTTCGTTCTCAGCTTGGTTCTTGTTACACTTCCTTAGGCAATTTACCGCATAGTAATTATACAATAGTCATATAAGCATATATATATTACTTTCAAATTTATTTTACATAGTTGCATTCGCAGTTACAATTATGTTATAAATAAGTGTACTGTATATTATATTTTATTTGCATACTTAATAAACAAAATGTACAAATAGTTATGTCTATCTATCATGCAATAACACTTCCGAATACTTGTATACATACTATATATAAGTATATAATAACTGTGGCATTTTGGACAGTTTTTTTTAAAGTTAACTAACTGCTTAACTACAGTTGACGAAGAGCACTTCCGGTGAAAATTTCCGTAATATTTTGTGTTTAAAATTATATATTTATAGTTATGTGCTCTAATCATTTGATTCGCAACTATGGCAAACAAAAAATCTCCAAAATTACATAAAATTCGTTTAAAAAAGAGCTCTGGGAAGCTGTAGAATACATGTGCATAGGCATCTAACTATATTTCTAACTAACAATTTAAAAAGAGTATCTATAATATAAAGTGCCGTTTATTTAAGTTATCTTACTGTGGTTGAAACCCAATTTTTTATTTATTAAATAAAGAACAAATTTTTCCACAAAGAAATTAAAATATCATATAGGAGTAGCGAGCAAATTTTAGCATACCGAACGGACTAACTAAGGTCTGACACTAGGATGTTGACTATAAGATGGTCAAATACTGACCTTCTTCTTAACCATAAGATAACTTTTTAAGCCTTCCATTAGACCTGTTTTCACTAATTGAGCAGCTAGGTGATGCCTAACAATAATATAAGCTTAAGCCAAGCTTGGAACATAAAATTCTAACACAAGCAGCGCCGTATGGTCCAGTTCTTCACTTGGAAAAATTCGAATTTTTTCTATATTGAAACTTGACACAGACTTTTCATTTTTCATTACACCTACATGGGTGCAAATTTAAAAATCTATTGGGAACCTCGGAAAAATTCTTTGAAGAAACTACAGCCCAAAGTCAGTTTGTAGACCACTGGTGGGCTACCTCTCAATTTACATAACTAGCCAGGATAGGGCACCAAAATCTGCAGCAGCGCAGTCGGCTCATGCACGGTCCAAGTGTGTGAAATCTCTCTCTCGTTTTTGCTTGATTGCGTTTCTTGCTCCCTCGTGCGCTTTTGCTTACTGCGCTGCTTACTCACACAAAGAAATGTTTGTTTGTATGAGTTTTGCCCACCACTGTTGTAGACTCATGTGAATACTGAATATATTTTAGTCGGGAAGTACCAATTGTAACCCACTTGTCTGCTTATATGTTCTGACTAAAAGATAATGAATGGTCTTATATATTTGATAGTACTAGACATAATAAACAGGTGTTATTAAGCATTTTAAACTCATTTGGCGAAACTACTTGGCCAACTGTTTTTGAAGAAAAGAGTGTGGAGACATCACCGAATAATATATTTTAGTTTTTTCTGACTACGACACATTATTCAGACATGATATTATCATCACAAAATTTGTATCTTTCGACTGCACTTGGTCGTATACTTACATTAGTGCTCAACTATTATAAAGACAGGAAGTCGTCACAGCTTTATAGTATTCCCAAAAACAGCAATAATATATTAACATCGAGCTTGTATTTGTAAACAAACTATGGGCAATGGACACACAGAGTAAGCACGCAAAGAGTTTCTTTATTGGAAAGCCTTTTTCTTTTTCTCTTCTCTAAAATCTTCATTGACTCATAGCAATATGAGCTGCTTACGTCATAAATTTTAAGTCAGAAATTCAGAGAGCACAGCTTGAGAGAGAACTGCGCAGTAATTTTGACAAAAATCAATAGAAATCCCATAATAGTAAGCTACTTGACAGTAACTTGGTTCGGTTCTCTCCAAACAGTGTTTTTTAGGCAATAGTTTTTTTGCTCTACTAGTAGTACTAACTGCTCCTATAGTGAAAACAGATCCTCAAACATACCTTCACATATGTTGTATATACCTAACTAACTAAGTATCTACATAATATTGCATTCAAATACAATGTGCGTTGCTTACGTTTTATGGCAAATCGATTGAGCGCTTAATAAAGCAACAGCCAAATCTTTAACTGATTGACTAACTGGTTTGCAACCCTCGGCTGCCTCATAAACCAGTAGCTCCAGCCGCCATCATGCCGCCATGATGGTGATGGTGATGCATGCCGCCATTTTGAAAGTACATATAATAGTTATAGGGTGGTTGCTGCGCTGCGGCAACCATCTGACCGTTGCTGTCACAATCCAGCAGCTGCTGCGCTCCAGCACCAGAAGCTACCGGCGAAGGCGTCATTGGCAAGGGTGACATAGTGTTGCCCACCTGGCAGCTGGCACGCAAAGCCACCGCCTGATGATGCGCCAATATATCGCTGACGGAGTGCGACGAAGGCCAGTGTGACGCTGCAGCGGCCACGCTGCGTAGGTGATGAGTCTGCGCGCCTGCGCCTTGCGGAGGCGAGGGACTGCCACAGCTAACGGCAGACTTCATGCTATAAGCCGCCGCTGCGCTATACGGCTGGTATATGGAATTGTAGAGATGCGCATGCGCATGATGAGCGCTGGCTGCTACTGCAGCGGCTGTGTGCTGATGATGATGGTGATGATGATGCGCGGAGTGTGTGTTGTGTATGGATGAGCCATTGCCTAGGTTGTTGACGCCAGCGGCAGTGTTGCCATTGCCATTGCTGCCCACGCTGAGGCCGGCAGTGCCACCGCTATGATGATGCCCAATGCTGCCCAGCTTGTTGCGCAATATGCGTGATATGGAGCTAACGCTGGGCACATTGGTTTTGTCGCAAATGCCCTCACTAAGCAGTCGATCGCGTATTTCCCAGGCAAATATACCCGGATCCCTTTGCTTTAGCTCACGTATATAGTTGACCACCTTGGGTGTGGTAACGCGCGGCTTGGAGCCGCCAATAGCACCCGGCAGTATGGAACCTGTCTCATGATAACGCGCTAGTATCTTTGAAACACAGCCGTGACTCACGCGCAGCTGGCGTGAAATATCGCAGGGTCGTATGCCTAGGCGCGCCAATTCAACGATGCGCATGCGCGTTGCGTTTGGTAGCGGTCGTCCGTTCACAAAGACGCCGCCCAGCTGATTCACTTCACCATACTGCGGACACTGCGAATCTGTAAGGAGTGTAGAAAAGAGTAGAGAAGTGTTGTTGAGTGAGTGTGCATAGAAAATTGTGGCGGGCGACAACAAAAAACCAAAAGGCAATAGAAAGAAGCGAACAAAAGCACATTTGCGTCTAATTAGCTATGGGACTTGCGACTGGACTGGGTCGAACCAGGCACTGGACTGTGTGCGCCTGTGGTTCCGCTGAAAAATTGCTATACTTTGGTTCTGAGAATTGCGGATATGAGTGTGTATTTAGTTTTGTGTGCGAGTTTTGCTTAAGATTGCAGCATAGAGTTAAAAAAAATATACATAAATGGACGAACGTGCGGAAATGCATTTTTCTTTTTTTTTTTTTTCTTTTGGACGCAGCTCTGTACAAGTGTTGTGCACTTCGCCCACTAAAGAAACGATATGTCACAATAGCTTAGAAACGCATAACTAAGTCTCTATTAATTCAAGACACCGCCGTTCGGATTCGGATATAAGTTGTAGGTCCCTGTTCTCTTCGAACAGTTATTAATAGAGATCCCCAACGCTCCGCCCAGGAGCGACTGACTAAATAGTCAGTCAGGGAATTATTATTATTATTAAAAGTGGGATTTGGATACGTTGTTTTATCTATATATATATGAAATTATGTTCGTGTGTCCTTTATAGACTCACGAACTATCCACTATATTCAAACCAAATTTTTGTGTGTGTGTTCCTTATAATGAGGTTCTTAGCATAATTTTGTTAAATACCGGTAGGTGCTCATGGGGCATTTAAAATGTTTTGTACATCTATATATACATACGTCAACAAAAAAATCAGTGTGGTACCGATTGTGTTCATATGCGTGAACGTATCGAGATGAAACTTACACTATGTAATAGCCACACCTCATACGGTGTGTACAATGTAAGTTTTACATCGATACGTTGAAATCATGCAGGTGAAAAGAAAAAAAAACTCATACGAAACATTAAAATGTATCATGAAAGGGGGAATAGCCAGGGCAGCAATAGCAACCCTTGGTGCGGTGCCCCCTAGTATATTAAATATTTTATATCCTAATATTGGAAATTTTTTTTATATATTGAATTTATGTACAATCTCTCTTAAGATATTAATTAATATATTATTAACAATTAATGGAAATTATAGTATATACCAGTTTGAGGTTGAAAGATCCTCCCTTGTGGGCTTTGGTTTGCGTGGGGTACTCAATTTTCAATTTATAGGATCTTCTGCTGTAAACTTTTCGCTATGAGAATTGTTTTCTTTGGGTTAAACTAAATTTGATGCTGGGTATATATTCGTTTTGGCGACTGCTCGTATAACAATATACGATCTATATTCAATGTAACCCTACCCCAACCAATGCCAAATCTTTTGCTACATTTTTAAGAAGGAATCTACAACTAACATAGAGAATAGATAAGCTTTTAAACCAAAGCAAAATATACTTAGCTAATCTCAAACACGCAACATCTAACTAGACTGTGTTTATATTTGCTGAACATCTGCGCCAGGGCCAGTGGCAGTGTCAGTTCCACTGCCAGTGGCAAGGCCTGGTCAACAGCAGTACATCTTATTTAGAATCGTGTAGTTTGCCTCACATTTCACAACAACTGGGAACAGGAACACAACACGTACAACTCAGGAAAATGTTCGGTCAGCGCCATTAAAAATTCACAATAGAGCTGCCAAGTTACACGCGCCAAGTGCAGAAGTTCAGAATATAAAGGGAAACAAAACAAATAGAAATCCATTTGGTTGGACAACAAAAACAAATGTGTAACGACCTCGATAGATTTTTCCCCTCATTCAAAAGTGTAGGAAATTGCAATTATTGGGATGAAGTACATTGCCCATAAGTACATAAAGTATGTACTATATCCAAGTGTAGGTATAACATTGCAAGTGCATTACGGATTATGGATATGGATAATTGATGTGCCCGTGATTATGCCTAATGCTGTGCGAATTGGAAACCCCCAAACACTTGTTGGCTCTCAACTGCAGCTATGGCTACGTTTTGGAATAGTGCATCAAATTTCATGTAGTTTATGGCTATGCGCACTTGTCAATCGTTAGTATGAGGCATAGAGTTAGTACGATAATATTTTCTCGACTTTTTATCAGACAAATGGGTCATACGATCGTGCAGCTGCATAAATAAGCTACAGGCCAAATTAAATTTCATTGACATTATATTGTAACTGGAAACTATACTAGAGTAAAAACTTTTCGAGTAGTTTAGTTATTTAGTCATGCTAAAGTAAACGCACTCTGAAACTCCTACATAGAGAGAGCATCATAAAAGTATCTAGTATACACGTAAGTTGCATATTTCCACTAATGCCCAAGTCAAGTTAGTGCTTAGGGTCTTGAGTTCTATAAAAGGCAGTTACGTATGTGCCAGCTAGTCAGTATTTATAACATTTTTGCCAGCTACAGTACAAAGGTACGTTCATGATGATGTCTATAAGATGTAAGCTTTTGTTGACGCTAGGTTTGTGCCTAATCTTCAACTTTTTGAGCATTCAAGCTAAACCTATAGCGAAGGACAGTGATGTGAGTACATTCAAGAGTAAAAATTTACAATATTAAATATATAATTTTATATAAAAATATATAATTTTTAAGGAATATGATTTATTCGATTGGTTAGATGCGTTACTATGTGATTCCTCCGAGGAAGATAGCGAAGCTGATGATAAGCCAACGTGTAAGTATTTGTTGCAATTAAATGAAAGTCCTTATCAAAATTTTACTTTTGCAGATCTTTGCCGCAACTGTACTGTTATAGTTCAGAAAAAGGATGAGAACGCAACATCAGAAACACCCATGGATTCAACAAGTAGTCCACCAACTAGCAGCTCTCCCAGTGCTGAAGGAGGTGTTGCCGCTGTACCAGCTGCCCAACCGAATGCTGAAAATGGTAATGGAAATACTGCTGCTGGCAATGGAGGAGGTGATGCCGCTCCACCTGCTGGTTAGTTTTTCTACGATCTAATCATTAAATTTATCAGCCAGTAGACTTGCGCAGGCTAGCTAGTTCCTTTTACTCTTTGGTTTTAAAAAGCTAATTAAGACATCTTTAATGATCTATAGAATTAGAAATCATTATTAATAATTAGAATGGACCCTTTAGAGAACGCCGGGTCCAGGAGGAACACCCTTGTCCACGCCCCCAGCCCCCTCCTGACTATAGGCCCGAGAACTCTAAAGTAGAGTATTTTTGTTTCGAAGATTTTAAGTTGCCAACTTCATATTTAATCTGTTCCAATTTCTGTTCAACGCTGACCAAAGAATAGTTGTAACTCCTCAACAAATTGCGAAGTCGTCATGAGAAGTTCCACTTTTTATACCCGCTACCTATAGGTCCTTTATACCAAAATGGTTTTCGTAAAACCGGGTAGCGATTGAGCCATGTCCGTCCGTCCGTCTGTATGAATACCTTGATTTCGGAGACTATAAAAGCTAGAGACACGAAAATTTACCAGCAGGTGCGCATATTTCCTGAGCAGGTGAAGTTTGTTGAATCATATCGATATCTTAAGACGTTTCCTTCTAGTAGAATTTCGTGGTTTTTAGCTACACCCAGGCCCGACGAGAGGTGTGGGGGAGGGGGGAATTCCCCTGGGCCCGGAGTTTTCTCAGCGTCCCGGTGTAATTACTGTCGCACTTACAGAATACAATGAACACAAACTAAAGGTGTAATAGAGGGGCCGGTTCATTTTCACCCCGTCACGGATTTTCTCTCTACGGCCCTGCGCTCCGTTTAATATTTTTAAGGTTAAACTACCGATTATCATTAAAATGGGTAAACATTTGCGGAACTTATAGGTACAAATATCGTTCTACAACAAAAAAAAAAAAATAGAAAATTCTTTGAAGGAATATGCAAGAATACATTTTTTTGGAGGAAGCTACATTGGCGGGCACCGCCTCGACTATATTACATTGGAATGTGACCCAATGGAACGTTGTTGTAATGCTTGGTTGCACAAAATCGGATTAATTAAGTTTCATAGCAGTTTAATCTCTATATTCTTGCACAATCCAATTTGGGGTTGGGTGTACTTAAATGTTTTTTTTTTAAGCATTTAGTATGCACATGTACAAGTAGTATATAGGCTTGCAATTGTCAATGTTCATAATTTACCTTAATTTTACAACTATCATATTTTTATAATAGAGGCACCTTCAGCAAATGGCGGAGAAAATCAATCAGCGCCCCAACCTAATGCAGATGGTATGAATATGATGCCCGTAACACCAGCGCCACCTAGTGCTCGCTAAAACAATGTCGGAATAATACCTAGAGCTCCAAAGGATTCTTTATACATAGTCTGCTATAAGTAGCATCTTTTTGTAAACGCTTCTAGATGTAAGTAACACCAATGTTACATGTAGCTTTGGAACACCATAAGATGGAGTACCGGCTATCGTTTCTAATTCGGTGTTTTATAAGGGATTCCGGTATACGCTAAACGTTCAAGTATTAATATTGATTAACTCTTTTAAAATACTAATACCAATTTATATCAGTAGTAAAGTGAGGGATTTGGTTTAGTATTATGTATTTATTAATTTAACAAATCGAAATAAGTTTATTATATTATATATATATAGTAAGCAAAAACATATATACATACATACTGCCAACTATCTACTCTTTGTAAAGCAATAGTCTTTTAGTTCTCGACAGCCATTTCCAAAGAACCTTCTAAACCAAAATTTTGGTATGATCCAAGATTTACCGAAGATATAAACTTGAAAAGTGTTATTATAAATTAATTTTTCGAACAATTAGATATACTTAAAATTAAATAATGATTAATATCCAATTTTTGATTATAGATTAAAAAAAACAACGAATTTTCTTTAAACCGAAAATTATTCACTTTAATCCCCTAAACTTTAGTGCCAAAAGCTTATGGATATTTGTTTTTCGAAACATTTTGACTGGTTTTCAATAATATTTTTTTTTTACGATTTCCATTTATTTTCCTAAAGGCGTATTTTTTTTTTCCCCCTCCTATGGGTTCCTCACAAAGAGGTGGGGCACTGCGACCAGGAGATCTTTTGTACCATACCCATAAATTACAGCAAAAGACTTTCCGCTTTCCGCATGAATAGCAGTAGGTCTTTTGTTGGTATTGATCTAAGATGGAAGGGACTAATCCGTTCCTTTCCCAAGTGACAGGCTCTGTCCCATACCAGCGCTGGGCAGTCACAGAGAATATGTCTGGTGGTTTCATCGTCCTCGAGACAGAGTCTGCACTCTGAAGAGTCCGATAGGCCAATTTTCTGTAGATGGTATCCAACAGTGTGGTGGCCAGATAGATAAGCTACCAGGAGTTTTAAGTCCGCTCTGCCAAGACCTTTTGTCTTGATCATATCTAGGGGTTTGATAAGCGCTTTTGCTTGACGCAGCCCCGGTAAGGAGAAACAGTATCTCCTATGTTCTCCTGCAGCCCATTTGTTTACCATAGTTTTGATTGTGGACCAACCAATACCACAGAAGGGCGCAGGGGCAGTGGTCAGGGTGGAGGCACCCTGTCGTGCTAGATCGTCAGCGATCGTGTTACCATCCACACCTGAGTGTCCAGGTACCCAACATAGCACGGCTTTGTTCCGGGAGGACAGGATTTGGAGGTAATTATGGCATTCTTTAACCATCCTGGAGGAGATGCTCCATGATGATAGTGCCCTAATAGCAGCTTGGCTATCTGAGTATCCTCACTAAGGATACTATGGGCGCAGATCTCTATGGCATGAATCTCTGCTTGAAAGATGCTGGGCCAGATGCCCATTGCACTAGAGATTGTAGTGTTGGGCCCAACGACTCCAACACCTACACCCTGCTCAGTTTTGGACCCATCCGTGAACCATTGTTGCCACCGGAGGTTTCCACAGGGGCTGCCATCAGCCCAAGTCTCCCGACTTGGGAGAAGAGATCCTAAAGGCCTATACGCAGTTCAAAAAAGTTTCGCACGGAATGACAAAACTTCATATTTTAAAAAGCAAAAGTAATTTCAAGAAAAATGTCTGAAATTGATATCTTATTTCCTCTATTCTATAAAGTTTTTAGCCGATCATGAAAATGCATCATAGCATTCTTAGTAACAAAGTGGGTGCTGTTTGTTTCAGCGCATGGCTTCTATGTAAAGGCCCATACGCAGTTCGAAAAATTTCGGGATATCCCAAATGGGATTTTTTTTTATATGAAGTTCGAACTGCTTATGGGCCTTAAACCGCCACGAGTAATTGGATCTTATATTGACATGGACGGATAATGCGCAGCTTTTCATAAAATTATGTGTATCAAGCACCTACAGACTCTGAAATCTTGGTATTAGTACGAACTGACGAACCTGACTCAATCACTATCCAAGTTATTGCCGAACATTTTGTTACAAATCAACAAGCCCTTGTATATAGGGTACAGTTTTTGTTGGGTTTTAGACTGCTCGGCCGAGATCACCAAGAGAACACGTAATGCATTGTGGTGCCTGCTGAAAGAGGATATAGAAGTTAAAGCCGTTGAAGGCTTTACTTGCTAACGCATTTTGAAGATTTGATTGATAAAAGCCAGGTCCGTTATGACTTCTTTCCAAACAACCCAAGGTCTTCTAAGAAAAATCTTTCACACATACTGCGTGTGTTTCCTATGAAGTGCAAGGCAGTCACATGGCAGGTGATTGATGCTTTCTACGACAGAAGTCTTGATAAAGGGTGGCCGCCGCTGGTATGGAAAATTTTTCAACCAAAATTTAAAGACGCTCAAAATATATTTGATGGAATCGAAAATAAGTCAAAGGTCATAATTTTCACTTTTTCCGTCTTTAACTATATTGTTCTACATAAACTTTAAAAACTTATTTCCAATCAAACAAATTATGGTTTAAAAAATCTCATATCTATCTAAACATAATTTAAAAAAAAATATAGAGATGCGGGCCGAATAAATTTGTTAAGATCTAAAATTGATTAAATTAATTAAAATTAAAATTTTTCATGAAACGTGTTTCGAGATATTACGAAAAATCCGTTTTTCGAAATTAGAAAAAGAAATTAGCAGCAAATATCTCTGGTGGTACTAAACTGATTTCGATAATTTTTTTACTTGACTGTAGATAATTGAATTACCCATTACCCAACTTACGGTTTGGTCGCTATTAATGGATTTATTGGAAATTTTTTATCAAATTTTTGAGAAAAATTCTATTTTGAATGTAAATTTAAAAATTTTAAAAAATTTGTTCTCACAGTTTTATTCATGACTCTAAAAGTTCGATCGATTATGAAAAAAATTAGTGGTTGTTTATCAAAATCGGAGAAAAAATATGTAAATAACGGCACTTTTTGTAAAAAGTAAAAAAGTGAATTTTTCTCAGCTTCATGCGAAGCTGCAAATTGCAAAAATGGCAACCCTAATGTGCATCCACTTATGGTGCAGTGCGCCGTTACAACTTCTATAATCTTCCTAAACCTGTTCTTGTGAAAGCACAGAAGTACGTATGTGCGCCTGGGATTCTACCTTGACCAGAGTGCCCCGTTGACCTGACAGCCGTCACAGTGGCTCATTCTGGGTTTTCTTTGGTTCAAGATATCGCCATACTTTTAAATATGATATCTTGAAGAGATATTTTTACATACGTAACCGCAAGAGCCGATGATTAAAAAAATATCTCTTCAAGATATTATGTTTAAAATTACAGCGTTAATCAGAAACAAGAAAGTGCAGAAAGTGAAACATCTCACGAGCACTCTTTCTTTGAAGACCTAAGCTGGATAGAGGGTATTTACAATGGTCGATGTGGGAAAAACTTTTTTTTTGTAAAAAAAAAAGCAGAAAATGCGATTAGATGAAATAGTAAAGCCGGAAGAGCAGGTACGGTAACAGCTAGTAACGTTGTAATGCAAAATTTAGATTGAAGAGTAGTTGCTTCTCAGCATTTACTCAATATTCTATTTCGATGGTAAACGGCAAAGTTTTCGCATCAATTTCAAATCATCCTTTTATTTGATTTAAATTTGATAAAAGTAAAGATAAAGTAAATTCTTTTTAACCTCTAAAGAGCGAAGAAAATCTCTAAAGGCTGTATTGTAGCTTTCATGCCACATTTCGTGACGTTATGCTTCCAATTGTTTTGACACAAGTCACAACAAATCGGCTGGCGCTCAACTTAGACCCACACACATAGCATCGTCTGTCTGACTCTGTTTGGCGTACTCGGTGGTTTCTGATATCCAAAAATTTGTCGTCTTTGAGCATTTCGTGCGTGCCATTGCCCCAAGCAACAGCAAAATATCACGACTTTAACTTGACATTACGTTTGACATTTGTAATCTTGAGATCGTTAATTATTTTGGAATTGAGTTACAAACCCGGGCAGGCATGTGCACGGGGGCCATGTCTCAGTAAGACTGTGCCACACAGGAGCAAATATTACAATGCAAAAGGGAAAATCACAAATAGTCTGTACATAAATGCATATGTAGGTATGCCTGAAGATCACACATTCGACAAATACAAACGGTAGGCACCAACTACTCCCGGCGGCTGCCTGGGACTCGAATTCTTGGCTGACTTGGCTGTTTGTTTGAAAACATTCGAAACATGTTCAATGATAGCCGCAATTTGTTGCTCTGCTCAACAACATTATCTTCAAGTGCTTGACTTTTGCGCTAAACGTTCATAAATTTGTCTCCACAAATATGTTACTTATACGAAGTACTACGAGTACGAGTAGTTCTGGGGCCTTATGAATGACGCCTGGGCTAGGCTATTCTGTTGTCTTCTCTAGTTTATTCTTTTTTTTCTTGTTGTCTCGATGTTTATTGTGTCGTTTTAATGGCTTTTCAAATACGCATGACATCAATTTTGGGCAATTATTGAAGATTAATGGACCTCAGGATTGTCCATAGCCATTTGAAGTGCGTGCTTACAGTCAATTATGGTATTGAATTATGTGATTTTGGCTGATAAGCAGGCAAAGAATTTCTAATATCGAGAAGTGAAGTAAATTAGATGAAGCCCAAGTTATCAGTTTGCTCTTCGAGAACTCTAAGTTATAGATGGATTAGCCCCAATTGCATTGCGTTGGCGCTGGTCTGAGTAGACAAAGTACTAGTAGTAGTAATCTTCCAAGTAGTAGAAAAATAGATGAACCCTTAGATCAATTTTTTGAATGAATTCCTATGAACTTTATAATAGTTGATTACATTTTTATACCCTGTACCGTATGGTACAAAGGGTATATTAAGTTTGTGCAAGCCGAAAATGTATGTAACATACAGAAGGAGACGTCGGAGACCCCCAAAGTTACCTAAAGTATGATCAGGGTGACTAGAGAAGTCGATATACCCATTTCCGTCTGTCTGTCCGTCCGTCCGTCCGTCTGTCCGTCTGTCCGTCTGTCCGTCTGTCTGTATGAACGCCTAGATCTCAGAGATGGTAAGCGCTAGAGCAACCAAATTTTCAGATTAGATTATGTTCCTAAGCACTGTACCAAATTTGATTAAAATCGGTTGACTATATCATATAGCTCCCATAGGGCCAATCGGTCAAAAAAACGTTTTTTGTACAAAATTCGTTGTTTCGTTTGTTTGTGAAGATATTTGAAGCACTGTACCAAATTTGATCAAAATCGGTTGGCTATATCATAGGAACGATCGGTCAAAAAACATTTTTGGTTAAAAATTCGTCTGTTTTTGGTTGTTTATGAAGGTATCGTAATCTAACTTGGCAATCAAATGTCTTTTGGTGTTCTTAAGCAATATACCGGATTTTATTGCAAGCAGCTGTACAGGGTATCCCAAAGTCGTCCGCGCCCGACTTTAACGTACGCCATCTTTCATATTAATTTTTTATATTTTTTTTACACGGCTTTTTCTGGAACGTATCTACCGTGTAAAAACAGAAATAGGTGTATTTACAATAACCTAACTTACGAAAATCCCGAAAATCAATCAAATCATGCTATTAATGATTCCAAAAATATATATTTTATATATTTAAATAAAAGGTAAATTATAGTAATAAATATAATAGCATTGGACCTACTGGTTAATTAATGCATTCAACTGGGTATATCAGAAAGAATAAAGTTATTATGGCTGTTTATGATCAGCCACAATTATCTCAATTTTATATATCGATTTATGTGAGCCCAATAAACAAGCAATATTCTCAAGACGTGGCTCACAAAAAGTTTTTGATATTTCATATTATTTTCTTCTATAATTGTGAGTGAATTTAATCTGAACACTATTTGATATACGTAAACATTGCATATAATATATCTCGCTCTTATAAGCTGCCATTTAGTTAACTGATGTTCATCACTTGATTCAGACTTTGATTTATATGCAATGGACCCTTACCGTACATCCGGCCTGCGCAACAGTCCAACTCAAAGTCAACTACATCCATAATGAAATTAGTCACGTATTTCATATTAGCTCGAACATCAATTTTCAATTCCCATTGCTGGCTTTTTGGATGATTCAAAAACCATACAATTGCAAGTAATACATATGCGACTGTTTACACACACACACTGAGACGTGCCACGTGTCCAAAACAATTTTAATAAATACACTTTTAATGCCAAATAGTTATAGCGATTGATTTTGAAATCAATTATATATATTGGCAAATTTAATTTAAAAAATCAAAAGCGGAAACAAACTAAAAATGGCTGATTAAGACGTTAATATATTTTAATGAGAATATATAGAAAAAGCGGCAAGAAGATAGTTTTTTGCTTACTTTTTAATTTAATTTTGCGAATTTTTGAGAAATACATATTGTATTTTTTTTTTTTACTATTGCCAATCCCGCCTGCTGAGCTGATGATAAGACCTAAGAAAAGTATCCATCACGTCTTGCTTAAATACTTAAATAAACAATGTTGGCTGTTTCTATAAATTTTCTATTAACATTATCTACAATTTACGAAATTTAGTTTTAACCTTTTTTAAGAACTACTTAAATCATTTTCTTTAGTCCCAGAAGATAGAGTATTTAGTTTAATGAAATATTGTCACTAATCTCCACACTAATCGTGAACTATCACTGCATAAACATACACTTATAATAATGTTCCCTAAGAGAAGGAGTATTCTGTGATACTAGAAAGAATTCCAAAATAGGCAGGTCGCGTTTTTGCATGACTCCCAAAAAATAGCGGTTCCTGAATATACTGACGGGGTCCGAACTCTAAACTTTGAGAAAGCCAAAATAATAAATTATAATAACTAATTAAAAGCAAACCATTTAATTTTTTTTGTTTGAAAAAGCAAGTATGTATTATGTTTGCAAGTAAATTGAAGTTTTGTAAATACGGTCACACTTTCTCGGCCCACGTGCCAATGATGGATGTTTGAGCAAAAACTTTAAAAAAGCATTTCAAAAATTGTACACAATGCAATATGAAAAAACGATCAGATATACTAAATATATTTATATATTGTGAACCAACAGCTTTTATGTACCATCAAATCCAATCTAAAAACACACAGCTTACTTTTTATCTATTGGCACTGAAAATTATGTTTATGATCACTTACTTAAATAAGTTACATAATTATTAGGACTTCTATGAATAGCTCTTCGTTTTTTAATTTTTTTTTTAAGACTCTTTATTACTAGTAATGTATTCGTCTATATGAGAATAAATTTATAAATTAGCTGTTTTAAAAAAATGTGGAAAATTCCACTAAAACATGGTAACACTGGAACAGTGACTTACTTCCTTTTCATTACACTAGTTTACAGCAAAATGTATCCTCGACATGTTTTACTCGTTTCCATAATAAAATGGCACGCTAAAACCGAAAATGAAGTCCAAAAATTTTGTATAGAACGGATTTCGAGATATTTTGAAATTATATTTATATTTCGAAATTAAAAAAAAAGTGTCTTTACCTAAAAGCAAATATCTCTGGTTGTACTAAGCTGATTTTGATTATTTATTATATACCAAACTATAGATAATTGAATTACCCATCGATTATACTTGGAACATATTTTTGTCAAATTTACGGTTTGGTCGTTATTTATCCATTCATATGAAATTTTTCGCAATTTTCAGCAAATTTTTTAGAAAAATTCTATTTTGTACGTAAATTTAAAAATTTTAAAAATATTTTTCTTACAGTTTTATTCATGGCTCGTATAGTTCGATCGATTACGAAGAAAATGAGTGGCTGTTTATGAAAATCGTAGAAAAATTATGGAAATAACAAGAATTTTTGTAAAAAGTGAAAAATGTCAATTTGTATTCAAAACCAAAAGTTTAAGATTAATAATAATAATTAATTTTTTACAAAAATTCTTGTATTAGATATTTGCTTTTGAGTAAAGACACTTTTTTTTAAATTTCGAAAAATTGATTTCGTTCCATGAAAAATTTTTTCCCCTTCATTTTCGGTTTTAGCGTGCTATTTTAATACGGAAATGACTAAAGTATGTTAAGGATATCAAAATTTTTTAAAATTTGTAAGCTAGTGTTATTAAACTTACTAATTGTTTTTTAATAAAACAAAATTGTTTTTAAAGGTTTCCAAAATTGCTAGTTTTTGCATTTTTTTGAAAATATGGATTATAAATAACATTTTTTTTCAATTGATTGTTCTTAGCACTCCCTTCAAAGAGCTTATTTTATATCTGCACTAACTCTTTGAACATTTTTGTAAAAGAAAGATCAAGCGGTTAGGAGCTTTCAATAAGTGGCATAGATTTTAAGACTTAATTTTAGTTAAAATAAAAAAATAAATTCTATAAAAATATAAATTTATAAATTTTAAGAAAAAGTATTAAACATATTAATATTGTCAGCCCCTAGTTGGGAAGGAGTTTTCCGCTTTGAGTTGAGAACTGGAATAGTGATAAAGGTGAATATTTGGTGAACTTTTCTTTTCTAAAGGCCCCTACGCAGACACGAAAACAGCTACCTAGCAAAAAGACAGACTTATTTTGGTCACGAAAGGAACAGTGTGTCTCTAGTAACAAAATGTGCATTTTATCGGAAGTGCCACCTAGCAAAAGGACAGACTTATTTTGGTCACGAAAGGAACAGTGTGTCTCTAGTAACAAAATGTGCAATTTATCGCAATTATTATCGATAACCCGCTGCTTTTTGTTTACAAATAGCAAATTTTTAAAAGGCGCGAAGTTAAACATAAAAACATGAATTATCGTCAACGCTTATTACTTATGCTATTTTGTGTAAACAATGCTATAATAATGACATGTATTGCCATTGAAATGTTGGATGAGGAAAAAAAGCGACGAGAGGAGGCAAAACCCAGGAAAAGGCAGAGTGTTTGGGTGACCCCATATTTAATGCGCAGAGCTGAGTGTGGACGAATTGAACAGACGTATTTTAACGCACATTAATGTTACAAATTAATTATTTTATTATTATAGCTTTTTTTTCATCCTTTCCCAACGATCCGCAACGATTTTGTCGACCAACCTTAAATTTCGCGTCCAAAATAAATAGCTGCACATAAGTTTTGTTTATGGCGCCAAACCCGAACAGCTGTTTTTGCTGAGTGCGCCATCTATGGTTTACTACTGGCATCAAAAAACAAAAAAACAAGCGACACTGGTCTACCTGGTCTACCACCTGCAAGAACAGTTTGTGACCAAACGTTTGTGAGCGTTTTTTTTATATGAAGTTTTGTTTATTTTTCGTGTCTGCGTAGGGGCCTTAAACATATAAATTAAAATCACTCTAAATGTTAGACTTTTATTTAAACTAAAAGAAAATAAATTCAAATTTTGACTAGTTTTTTTTATCATATTTATTTATAAACATTTTGGATCGCCCCTTACAAAGTGATACCACATTGATACATTGAAGGAAATCAAATTTCCTCGGAATGAGAGCATAATAAATTCGACTGCATCGAATTTTCTTTTGCATTGCCATTCCTTATTTACAATTATTAAACATAGTTATGGTAGGAACTCCACTTGTTTTAGGTGTGGAACATTAGGTATAGGATTAAGAGCAGTACTTTCGGTGGTGTAAAGTGCTCCCGCGTAGGTAACCTTCAAAAGCGCAAATAATTTTGCAAAATTAATCACAAAATAATTTTCTTAAATCCTAACCCACAGTGGGGTCTAGTTAATCAAAGTAAAGCTGCTTTTAATTACTTTTAAGCGCTTTTAATCGCTTTCGATTACAAATTTTAGCAAAGCAAATAGGGTAACGCATTAAGAAGATTGCAATGATGTAGAGCTGGAACAGATAAAATCTATGTTGCAGTTACTCCACTGCACTGCAACCAGCCAGCCACATTTAAGCGCTTTATGGCATTGATCGTGTTAAAAGTCAACAAAAAAAAAACACTTAGTTGGATGCCTGTCCAGCTGTATAGCCCCAAAGTAACATTTCATCAGACCACTGTATCTAGAATCGAAGCTGCATTGCCGTCGGCGAAGTTACCAAGTTTTTGTTGTTGTGCCTTGTCTGTTATTGGTCTTATTAAAGGTGCAAACATGCCACCGTAGTTGAGAATGCATCAGCGTTGGTAGCCGCGTACCCTAAACGAACATCGATCTCGGAGCGTCGCGTCGGTCACGATCAGAGAGCATTTTGTGCTCAGGTGCAGCTGGAGTGTTTGTCTCGTAGTCTCTGACTTGTTTGTTTGTACATTGTTTAGTTGTAGTTTTTGCTTTTCAAAAGGCTTCCAATGTTGAGATTTTGTTTACTCAATTTTAGGTTATGCACAAAATGGGCTTGGGCCTCGGACTTGGGCTGATTACATAGCGTCGTCTGCTGGTATACTGCTTTTTTACCCCTATTTACTCAAATGTCTGTGACGTCGGCATGTTGATCAAGTAAGGCAATGATCTCAGCAAATGCTGCTACTTTGTCTCTAATGAGTATCCTTGGTAAAGCCGTAGCCAAGTTGAGTTTCGGCGAGCTAAGTGCCAGCTACTAGATTCTGTTAATGAAAGGTAAACATCGAGCCTATAACAAAACATGCAGAGAGCGTTGGTAAACAGCTTAAAAAATCATAAACTCTGATTTTCGGAGGCAGAAACACGATGCGCGCCTTAATAATATTTGCCCAAATATTTGCGCATGGATTTTAATATTTGATTTCGTGCGGGTTGTCCTTTTGGTATCGCCCTAGCGGAAGTCGGTAGCTGATGGGTACAAATGGCTTACAAATGGTTCGGTTAAGTTTGCTTTGAAATCGTATACTTTTATGGACTAGAGTTCTTTGGAGCAGCAGCAGCTTGGCCGTCTGACTTTAGCCCATAAAAAGCTCAATTAAAATTGTCTATAAGGCGATATTGTAATTCATAAATTCTGGGAAATTGTTGAATACAATGGCTGCCATTGTTCAAAAAGCAGCCGATAAACAAATTACAAGCAAAAGACAGCTAAAGAAAAGAGTAGCATAAAAATTATATAAGTAGATCTGAGTTTGAGATTCTTGGAATTTTTTTTTCCTTATACTTTCGCTTTGAGACAAACCGCAGGGGAAGCATTAAATGTACAAGTAATTAAGCTCAGTTCTAAAAATGGTAAAAAATATAAAAAATTATGCCTCCGATTTGTCTTTGTGCTGTATTTTATTTTTTTTTTATAAAATATTAAAAAATCATTAAAAGTTCACAAAAACTCAGTGAAGCGCGTAAATCCAATTACAGGAGCAATTAACAAATGTTAACTAACTAGAACTAATTAAAAATAATAATATTTTGCTAAACAAAATGAAAAAGCAAATGAAAAATACAAAAAATAAATAAAAAACAAACCAAGACACATTGCTAATGTCTCGAGTATAATAAATATGTTTTTATATTCTGTCAATTGATAGCAGCAACAAATATATTTGAATAATGCATTTCGTGTTATCAAGTTAGGTTGTTATTTATGTTAATGTCAGCATAAGCTTCTGGTAAATCTTCACTTCCTAGTCGTTTGTAAATAAGTTGCATTTGATTTAAGATCTTTTCCTGGCGTTACTTGATAAGATTCGATTTCTAAAAAGATTTTTTTTATATTTTAAGCATGAGAGCCTTTACTAATAGTATAATTTCAAAAACGAATCCGGTGGGAAACCCCCGAAATTTTTCAGTTACTACCAAATCACATCTAAGCTAAACCATTACTGGAGTTCTCTACAAACACAATTAGTAAGATGGTGCCGACTACTTAGGGAAAAACGCGACCATTACTACCCCAGATCCAACAAAATAACGCTCCCATGTACTAATGCACGTCCTCATGTTGTGCTGTACTGCCCCTGCGAATAACCACTTGTTCCAGTCAGGGCCGTAAAAAGTGGTGGCGACTACCGTCATACCCATCCTTTTTCCCAAAGTATTCTGCGGACCTATTACAAAACTGCGCGTAAAAGGGAAATCTCCTGGCTCCGGTCGATGGCACATTTACCAGCAACATACATATACCAAAAATTGCGTCGATACTTAGATAACCTCAAAAGATAACCTTCCGCGTCGTACCCAAATAGTGCCAGAAAGACGGCAAAAAGTAAATAGCTAGTAGCTTTTTTCGCAACAACTTCCTAATGGTGCCATCTACCAAAAGTACAAAGGTATAATAAGTTGTATGCATATACTATCTAAGCGGCAGAAGGCTTGGCAGATCCCATAAAGTATATATTTTTTTGACAGCCAAGTCGATATAGCCATGTCTGTCTGCCCGTATATATAAAAGATTTTCAGGGACTAAAAGAGCTTTGGAGCTAAAATTTTACCAAATTAACATCCGTTTGCGGTAAAGATTCCTTAAAAACTGCGTAAACAGCGTTGGTACAGGGTTTTTTTGGAGTCGGGCACTCACGACTGTAGCAATATCAAATACTTAAAAATTAAGTAACGTGCTCAGGATGACACGAAATGAATTTAAAAGGCCAAAGCGCGCAGGCGGTGGAGCCTACTAGTTTTTAATACAAAATGGCGGAAACTTATTCATCTTTGCCAGAATGCACTTTCGTGATGAAAAATGAGTTATCGAAAAATTATAAAATAATTAATAATAATTAAAAATAATGAAATGTTTTAAAATTATGAGAAAAGTTCTGAATTTTTTAAACTTTCGCAAAAACTTAAAGAAAAATAAATTTTTTCAAATATACGAGAGAAGTTTTTTTAACTTTCGCAAAAAACTTAAAAAACACCCACCCTTGTCGACCGGACTGTTTGTGTATAAAAATATTTTTGCAGATTATATTACATAATAGTATTTTCTTACAAATTTATTACTTTGTTAAAAATTTCACATTTTTTTTAAAAAAAAAAAACTTTATTAATAATTTTGAGTATAATTTTTGTAAACAGTGGTGAGCCAGAAATACCAGCCAACTGAATTTCAAACCTATATGCCGGATATCTTTTCCAATGGAATTTTAATCTCAAAAATCCGGAAATTAGACAAAAAAGTTCTTAAGTGCGTAGGAAAGCTATCATTAATGTTTTTGGTCCATATTAAGTTGGACCGTTCTATCAGCCTTACGCATGAGAGAGGCGAAAAAATGGATTGACTATGACTTTGGTCACGCAAAGATTCTCAAGGGAAACCCACTTATTCCCAAGAGTACAGACTACTGCATCCCGCAGGAACATTTCACAACAAATTTCAAAACCCATATTCCAACCAGGGAGGAGTGGAGTATAGGGGTACCAGGCCCAGATGGCTCGATAAAGATTTACACGGATGGTTCCAAGCTGCATGATCGTGTAGGTGGAGGCGTCTACGTTGAGGAACTCGACGTAAGAACAGCTTTCCGACTCCCGGATCACTGCAGTGTCTTTCAGGCGGAAGTCACTGCAATCCAAGAGGCTCTCACAACAATAAGAAACCTACGAGTTCGAAACAAGAACATTTGTATCTACTCGGACAGCCAGGCGGCTATCAAGTCTCTAGCTTCATTGACATCGTGTATGAAGTCAGTGAATAACTGCCGCTTATCTCTTGAGGAGATGGCTAAGCAGTTTTCAATCCACCTCATATGGGTCCCTGGACATAGGGATATCGAGGGCAACTGTATTGCGGATGAACTGGCTAGACAAGGAACTACCAGCATCCTCCTTCAGGACAAGGAGGGCCTGGGTATACCCATGGCCAGCTGTAAACTGAGAATACGAAATTACTTCGCTCTCTCAGCAAACCAAACGTGGAAGCGGACATCGAACACGTGTAGAATATCACGGCAAACCTGGCCGACATACAGCACGAAAAGAACTAAGGAACTTTGTCGTTTAAATAGAGCTCAGTGCTCGACAGTCATACGTGCGATCACAGGACATTGGCTGGTGGGGATCCATGCATCCAGGCTAAATGCTCCCCACCACGACTTCTGTAGAAGTTGTGACGATGAAGAGGAGCTGGAGACTGTGGAGCACCTTTTCTGTTACTGTCCTGGACTGTGCAGGACTAGGTTCCGCTTTCTAAAGTCACACTTCCTTGATGATTTATCTCAGCTCTCCGAACAGAGTCCAAAATGCCTTCTAAGGTTCATCCAGGCCGCCGGATTGCGGACTCATCTTATACAGGGGACCTCTTGAGTGGGGAAGAGGGGAAATAGTCCACCGTAGCGGTATCACAACGGGCCTATTCTTGGCCTATGTGAGTTGGGACGTCAGTCCCAACTGCTGCCCTAACCTAACCTAAGTTGGATTTCTTTTTGGTTTAAATTTGTTGAAAAAAAAAAATCGAGCGTGCTCCGAAAATCAAATGCACCCAATTTCACCAAAACGATTTTTTTATGTGGTTTGATACCAACAACTTTGTTGCAAGAGCAATTACAACGATTTGGTAAAATGAGTTCTAAAATGTACGCAGTTTAAACTGAAATAATTTTTTTATTATTCTTAGATTATATTTATGCCAATTTCAAGTTAGATGTTTATTGGTATTCAACCAAAAAAATAGCCTGCACAAATCAAAACGAATTTTTGCTATACGTTCACATACGAAAACATGGTGCATGCAAAAAAGCAACCAAAAACGAAAACGAATAAGATTTATGCGTTTTCCGAAGCACGGCTGCTTTCAAAATCACTCAGTCTTGTCTATAGCTGCTTAAGAATGAAGTGACTTAAGATGCGTTTTTTTCGATATATAGTAATCCATTATTGCAGAAATCAAGAGAACGTATTTAAAAGAACACTTTAACTGAAATTAAGCACAAAAGTCAATAGGTTGTAGTTACAAATTAAAACTCTGTTCTGTAATTTATGGTGTATCGAACAGAATTCGGAGAACCCCAAACAGCATTTTTATCTGTAAACATTAAGAGGCTTGCCTTAATAAGATGACATAAGCATAATTTAATTTTCAACTATAGCCATACCTGACATAAACATTTATATACCATTTATTTATTATTAATGCCAGATTTCAAATGTCAAAAGGCAATAAACCAATTTTATGCATAATTGAAATTAACAAATTCAACTCACAAATGGCCATTTGTTGCTGATAAGCCATTTTGTTTATATGAACATTAAATACAATGTATTATTTATGACTTAGAATTGTTGCTTTTAAAAATTTAATCAGAGAACTCTGTCTGACATGGCACACGGCATTAAACTGATCGACCCGTGAGTGATTTTGACAAGCAGCTGACAACAATTTTAAACGCTCACATGTGACTGACTATATCAGATCTATAATATATAGGTACAATAATAAAACAAAATAAAATTATTTATATTTCAAATTAAGAAAGAATATAATGTATATATGGAATCCAACACTTGCAGTTTTGACAATCAACACGTTTGCAATGCAAACGAAGCATTCAATAAAAATTTCGTTAATTAAATTAAAAAGAAAATTGCAATAATTGTGAGTAATGAGCGGTACAGTTGCAGCACTGAAAACCACAACGGAACGACAGCAGCAACTTTTACTATCTAAAAATATAGCAAAACCAAAACATATCGAAGACAAATGATAAATATATCCTTACTATATACTATACGCCATTTTATGCGTCTTTGAAATTTATGAGTACTATGCGGTACATAAGTACAATACGAAAAAGTGATCCATCTGATGCATACGAATTTCAGCTTTAAAATATTCTATCGGTAAAGCGGATAAAATCTTTGAGAGTTGAGTTTTGAGAACTGAATTATTTAAGTTTTTTTTTTATTTTTATACCCTGTACCGTATGGTACAAAGGATATATTGTGTTTTTGCAAGCCGAAAATGTATGTAACGTACAGAAGGAGAAGTCGGAGACCCCCCAAAGTTACCTAAAGTATGATCAGAGTGACTAGAGAAGTCGATATACCCATGTCCGTCTGTCCGTCTGTCCGTCTGTCCGTCTGTCCGTCTGTCCGTCTGACCGTCTGTCCGTCTGTCCGTATGAACGCCTAGATCTCAGAGATGGTAAGAGCTAGAGCAACCAAACTTTCAGATAAGATCCCTTATTAATCCATAGGAGACAAGTTTATTTTATTTTTTTGATATCGGGACTACATTATATAGCTCTCATAGGGGTGTTTCAGAGGACCTCGAAAAAAAGCAAAAGTTTTAGATGGATAATTCGTTTGCTTATGAAGATATCATAACCAACATTGGCAATCGGAAGTTTTTTAGAAACCCCCCGCACTGTACCAAATCTTATCAAAATCGGTTGACTATATCATATAGCTCCCATAGAATCGATCGGTCGAAAATTAGTTTTTTGTACAAAATTCATTGTGTTTCGTTTGTTTGTGAAGATATTGTAACCAAATTTGGCATTAAGAAGTTTTTTAGAGTTCCCAAGCACTATACCAAATTTGATCAAAATCGGTTGACTATATCATATAGCTCCCATAGAATCGATCGGTCGAAAATTTGTTTTTTGTACAAAATTCGTTGTGTTTCGTTTGTTTGTGAAGATATTGTAACCAAATTTGGCATTAAGAAGTTTTTTAGAGTTCCCAAGCACTGTACCAAATTTGATCAGAATCGGTTGACTATATCATATAGCTCCCATAGGACCAAAAAAACGTTTTTTGTACAAAATTGTTAATCTTTGTAATAAATACACCAAGGCCAAGTAAACTTGGTTACAATATCTTCGATGGGAGTATAGCGGGAGATGGTTGAAGGATCTACTCTTTGGTCTAATTACTAAGTTAAGTTATCATTGTAACAAATGCAGAAAAACGAGATCTGGTCCTCTGATTGAAGTCACTATCAAAGTCTAATAACTGTAGTACCATTTTCAAAAATAATGCGGAGTATCTTATTCTGTATGCTTTGGCACCTATAGCGGTTTGACTAGCAGCGTTAACCCAGATCTGAATAACTGCTGAGATGGATCGATTTCCAAATTTATGGAGATACACCTTAATTCCGCCCAGAGCAGACGTTGTCAGCGTAAGCGACAAGAAGCGTCTTCTTAAAGGTAATGCCTAAAAATGAAGTGATGTCAAAAACGAAACGAATAAAATATTCGAACTCGTTTGGAATCCCCATGTTTGGTGCTCCCAATTTCATCAAAATTGAAACTAAATTATTTGTTGCAAGTGAAATCGAATTGGCAAAATAGGTTCAAAAGTGCAAACTTTTTTTGAAATAATATATACTTTGATATTCTTAGATTATATTTATGTCAATTTCACGATGTTTATTTTTTTTAATCTACCCAAAAAATAGCAAGCACAACACAAAACGAATTTTTGGCATAAGTTCACATAGGTAGGTACATTCCAAAATTGTTCAAGACTTGCAAAAAAAATTTCCAGTTCTTAACTAATATTATTGCGTAAATTTATTTGAATGACAAAATAATAAAGTATTATATGTACTAGCACTATTTTAATCAAACGGAAATGTTAGCGATTTGGAATAATTGAAAGGGTTAGGGCTGTGCTAACAAGAAGTAAAGGAAATATCAAAAGGTATCGACGATAAAAAACGTAAAATTGGGAGCACGCAAAAACGAAAACGAATAAAATTTGTTCGTTCTAGTTTTTCGTTTTCTATTAAATCTATGGTAAACTCGTTTAAAGTCCTCTGAAATAGATACAATTTTATCCTACAATTGACTATAAAGCTGCATTGCTTTTTTGCAACCTAACGCTAAATGGAAATAAACAATTGATCTCAAAATGTTCCAAAAAGAAGTTTTAAAAAAATAATAAATTAAAAATTTTATGGCATATTTTTATAGATTTATTAGCTTTTTATTTAAGACAACAAATTCTTAATGTTCTAGTTGGTGTGTTCTGAAAATCCGGATTTATACGGAAGAGGTAAAGCTTTAACAAAAAGTTCAACGTTAATTGGTTATAGGATAACCTATGGAAGATTCACTCTCCAGTGTGGGTCTGTTGGTAAGTAGAGCAAGATGAGGAACCGTAGAAGCACGAATCGATCAAAATCTGACTTTTTCTAGCGTTGAAACTAAAATTTTGATGTTGTTAAGAACTTTATTCACACTGGCGTCACCTTCACTCACAGTCAATTGATGCTAGTTTGGTCTTAAGACGGAACAACAATCTATAGTAGCTTGCTTTTGTAAAAATCACTTTAATCAAATCCAAACGTACTAGTGACTATTTTGAAGTGATATTTCACACAGATGTCATGGACAACTCAAAAAAGGAAACAAATGTTAATTTAAAATTGGTATTACTTTTTGGACATAGATGCTCATACTTATAGATTTAAAGAGAGATGTGCAAAAATTGTTTCATTACAAAAATAAAACTAAAATATCCTTTTAGTATTTTTCCCCTATATTTTCTAAGCATTAATTGAATAATTATTTTATTTACATATTTTTTAAGTTTTTTTGCAAAATATTTTAACTTTTATTGTGTTGAAATAATATTCCTATTATAGTGAAACTTATTTGCGCCATCTAGCGGCAAACATTGGCAAGTACAACTTTAACATTTTGGCGCTTGATCTTGTGTTACCCACAGCGGAAAAAAATTCAGTACCACTAAACAGAAAAATAAATGATGGCGATGATTACGACGACAATAAACATAAATAATAATTAATAATTTAATTTGGACTGCACTGTAATGAAAGTGAGAGCCAGAATAAGTAGCTAGATATAAATTTTAAAAATAGGTCAAAAAATACCAACTGTTTCGTAACACTAGTTTACAGCAAAATGTATCCTCAACATGTTTTACTTGTTTCGGTAGTAAAATGGCACGCTTAAATCGAAAATGAAGTCCAAAAAATTTTTCATTGAACGGATTTCGAGATATTTCGAAAAAGCAACTTTTCGAAATTAAAAAAAAATGTGTCTACTTAAAAGTGAATATCTCTGTTGTACTAAACTGATTTTGATCTTGCACCAAACACGTTTTTTTAACGATCGATCCTATGGGTGCTATATGATATAGTCAACCGATTTTGATAAAATTTGGTACAGAGCTTGAGAACTCTAAAAAACTTTCGAATGCCAAATTTGGAAACGATATTTGTATAAACAAACGAATTATTCATCTAAAGCTTTTGGTTTTTAAAGCAAATTTACATTTTTCACTTTTTAAAAAAATCCGGTTATTTCCACATTTTTTTCTCCGATTTTGATAAAGAACCACTCATTTTTTTCGTAACCGATCGAACTTTACTAGCCATCAATAAAACTTTCTGAAACATTTTTTTTAAATTTACGTTCAAAATAGAATTTTTTCAAAAATTTGCTGAAAATTTCGAAAAATTTTATGTAAATGCATAAATAACGACCAAACCGTAAATTTGACAAAAATATGTTTCAAGTGTAATCGATAGGCAATTCAATTATCTACAGTTTAGTAAAAATTATCAAAATCAGTTTAGTACAACCAGAGATATTCACTTTTAAGTAGATGCACTTTTTTTTTAAATTCGAAAAGTGGCTTTTTCGAAATATCTCGAAATCCGTTCTATGAAAAAATTTTTGGACTTCATTTTCGGTTTTAGCGTGCCATTTTACTACGGAAATGACTAAAACATGTTGAGGATACGAAAATATTTTAAAATTTGTAAACTAGTGTCAAAAAAAAAAAAAATGTCGGTATGGGATTTTTCCGATCCGCATTTCACCAACGAAAATAGATAGAACTTCTAGTAACCAAATACAAAGATACTTCAAATTTCAAAGGTTTGCTTTATTGCCAAAAAAAAAGTAGAAGATTTGCTTAAAGCTAGCATTTATAAAAACAGAGATTAGATTTTATATAATCCCAACAACTGGAAAATAACAAAGATAAGAACTCAAAAAATTTCATTTAGCATTCCTTAAAATTACTTAAATAACTAAAAATTATTTCAATGTAGGCATATTCATTTTCTTCTTGATCTTTTTGTGCAGGGCCATTGCAGAAGGCATTCTTCTTTAATATTCTTAGTCTGCTGGGATCACCAAGCACAAATTGAATATAAATTTGGCATGAAATGACGTTTTTGATATCGAGGACAACATGCTTAGTAGTAGTAGTATATATATACATATACATACTATATGCATATATGTACAGACAAGCATATAGAGTATACACTTTTATCTGAAGACCACAATTTTTTTTTTAAATAAAAATGATAAAATAGCATGGCAAATTAAATTTCCTTTTCTGCCATCGTGTGTGTTTATGTGTGAGTGTGTCTGTGTATATATCTGTGCGTGTGTGTTTCTGTGTATGTATTTGTGTGTGTATGTCTGTGTTGATGTAATAAATCTTTGCCCTTTGGCAGCCACGTTTTTCGCTCAGCCACAACAACTTGGCACATAATACACTCCTTTTCATTTGTATAGTACACTTTTGTTTTTATTCTGTTGGTAAGTCCATGATTTCGAAGTTTATAAAGTAACAATTGAATTTTCAATAAAAAGGTGAATATTGTTAAATAAAGTGCAAATAAATAGTGTTTGAAATTCAGCACATTGTATTGTTCGAAATTTATACTTTACCGATAAAACTAAAACATTATTTTATCAGAGCTCCAACGACAGTCCTATAGCAAAATATTGAAAGAAGACTGCAATAAAATATTGTCGAAGCACTTTCCAACCAAAATTGCAGTAATCCTAATGTATCAATGGAAGCAATGAAATGGAGAACTGAAGTACCTTATTAATATAAGACAGTCAAAAAACTTTGCTCACCCAATAGTTTACCATACTGCTTACAAAAATGATAAAAGGTTAAATTCGGATCAAACTTTTACCTATAGATATAGATTGTCTAGGAGAAATATATAACTATGGAAACTACTGCGCTAAAATATAGTCGACTTTCAGGATATTCAGCTCCTTACAAGTAAGTTCAGTAAAGTTGAAAAATCCTGCATCCCATTTTCTACGAAAGTTTTTCTTTAGGACTTTTTTGAAACTAAAGAACATTTTAAATTTAAAGACATTCCTAAACACTAAATTTCTTTTCTTTTTTTTTTTCATATCTTTATTATAAATTCCGAAAGCATTATCTTATAGGCACGAAAAATTCTAGTGTGCTATACAAGTGGCGCGGAGTGCATCTGTCTGCCTCTTTTTCTCTGCACTTTGATTGACATTATACATATCTTGTTGTTGCTCTTTTTAGTTTTTCAAATTTTTTTGACAAATTTATTTCCATTATAGAAAAATTTAATTTAACAACTCAGTTGAGTTTTGCTCAGGCTGAGTGAGCGCCATTTTGTGACTGCATTATTATTCGTACTATTTTTATATACATTGCGTATACGCAATGTGGTACAGCGTGCCGCCCCCTTTCTATGCTTTATAAAAATAGTTGCTCACTTTGTATAGAATGTTTTTCAAGTGCTTTAGATTCACGTTTAACATATTCTCATGTCTATACTAAATGTTGAATAAGAAGTAGTCGACAATTTTGCATTCGGACCGTTGCACAATTTGCCGCACAATCGCATTTATTTATCAGTGAATTGAGAATTTCACAAGCTAGCGCAGAAGTCACCAGGCAAGCAATGTAACTATGTATATATTAATAAATATATACATCCATATGTATAAAGAAAAAGGAAGCTTATTTCTCCCTCAGTCAATTAATGGCTATGTTATTTTCATGTAATCTGCAAAAGTTCAAATCCAAGCGTTATCAGAATAAAGAGTGCGGGGTCGTCTTGCATTTTATTTATTTTACATCGAACGAAATAATTAACAATTAAAGCGTAGACAAAGATTTGTGGAGTTTCTCAGAATCTTATAAATGTGCACAGAAATTGTTTTTGCACTTAGCGTTATTAATTCTAAAATCCAATTCTTTGCCTATTTTTATACCCTGTACCGTATGGTACAAAGGGTATATTGTGTTTGTGCAAGCCGAAAATGTATGTAACGTACAGAAGGAGAAGTCGGAGACCCCCCAAAGTTACCTAAAGTATGATCAGAGTGACTAGAGAAGTCGATATACCCATGTCCGTCTGTCCGTCTGTCCGTCTGACCGTCTGTCCGTATGAACGCCTAGATTTCAGAGATGGTAAGAGCTAGAGCAACCAAACTTTTAGATAAGATCCCTTATTAATCCATAGGAGACAAGTTTATTTTATTTTTTTGATATCGGGACTAGATTATATAGCTCCCATAGGGGTGTTTCAGAGGACCTCGAAAAAAAGCAAAAGTTTTAGATGGATAATTCGTTTGTTTATGAAGATATCATAAACAAATTTGGTAATCGGAAGTTGTTTACAAACCCTCAGCACTGTACAAAATTTTATCAAAATCGGTTGACTATATCATATAGGTCCCATAGGATCGATCGGTCGAAAATTTGTTTTTTGTACAAAATTCGTTGTTTTTCGTTTGTTTGTGAAGATATTGTAACCAAATTTGGCATTAAGAAGTTTTTTAGAGTTCCCAAGCACTAAACCAAATTTGATCAAAATCGGTTGACTATATCATACAGCTCCCATAGGACCAATCGGTCAAAAAATCGTGTTTTGTACAAAATTCGTTGTGTTTCGTTTGTTTGTGCAGATATCGTAACCAAATTTGGCATTCATAAGTTTTTTAGAGATCTTCAACACTGTACCAAATTTTATAAAAATCGGTTTATCATATTATATAGCTCCCATAGGGCCGATCGGTCGAAAAAAAGTTTTTGATTAAAAATTCGTCTGTTTTTGGTTGTTTATGAAGGTATCATAATCTAATTTGGCAATCAAATGTCTTTTGGTGTTCGTAAGCAATTTACCGGATTTTATTGCAAGCAGTGGTACAGGGTATCCCAAAGTCGTCCGCGCCCGACTTTAACGTACGCCATCTTTAAAGCTAGAATTGATGCAGACAAAACAATAGGCCTACTCTTCATTCGAAAATTGATCCGAATCGCTGAAAAATATGTATTGAGTAATTTGCAGGGCTATTAAATTTTATAATATTAGTTAATCCAATTAGTTAAGCAAATAATAATCCCAAAAATGGAAATGAATCAAATATCTACTTAAAAAAAAACATGCATGTTTTGCCGTAAATATTGTATTTGTGGCTGTATTGGAAACTAGTGTACCCATTCCTAGTACAATGTTTTAGTGTGCAATTTACGTACTGTAGTAATAACAATAAAAGAGATAGAATTAAAGATATACCATATTAAATGCCACAAGCATGAATGAGATAGCATAATTTCTCTCTTTGTCAAATTTACCTTACTGGCTAACTGTACACTACTGAATTGGCTTCTCTTATTTAATTTTCACTACCCTTATCACTTTATTTGCTGTAGATAGGTTAGAAAGGGACCACACACATATTCACTAAGAGTGTGTACACCAAAAATTTCACTCGCTCTCTCTCTCTCTCTCTCTCTTAGGCTTGTATGGAAATACTGTACAGTAACGCAAAGTATTGTTCTGTTTGCTTAAAACAGTTGTCTACGATTTTAAAGAATTCGAAAAGGTAATCGTGATTGATAAAAAATTATTCTTTTAATTATCGAACAAATTTAAAGAAGTTTTACTTTTTTATCAGAATTTTAGAATAATTTTTTAAATTAGACCATATTGACACCAGTTGAGTAGAACTGTAGCTTGCAAGCTTATTTAGAAACCAATGTAATGGAACCTAGTTTAATAAACCCGTGACCGATCTATTGTAAAAACTCTTTTTATTGGTGTTTTTTCAATGAGAAGATTACCTAAGCTGACGTTTCGCTAGAGGATTCCCATCGTACCCGAAGTTTTCTAAAAAGGGATCATGGATTTGAAAAAACAAGCATTTGAGTTGTTCGTAAAAAAGAAGTGAGCTTGAGAACAATCGATAATTATCACTAGGCTCCTGATTTACTTTCGACGGCTCTGACTCTCGGAAGAAATTTTTTTTAAGCGTTTTAACAATTTTTGGTTTTCATTTTGAAATTCAAAAGCGAACACAAAAATCGATAACTCTTATAACTTAGAAATTTATGCTCATTTTAGTGATGTACCTCCAGAGTCGATATAGATAGAATACAATATCTTATAATCTTAGCAAATAAGCATAACTTCTCGGAATAAAAAGATAATAACTTCAAACTTTCTATAAATGCTACATTTTATTGCAAATTTTGAAAGTAAAGGCCCATATTCCCTTTTTTGGAATTTTTTTTTATATAAAGTTTTGACAATTCGTGCGGAATTTTTGCATGCTGCGCGTATGTGCCTTAATAGTAAATATTATTTAAGACCACAAATATCGGTTTTGTGTAAATAAAATTTTAGTCGTGTTTTTTTGTTTTTCGCAATAAATCAAGTATAGATAACATTTGAATTTTAAAATAACAGCAAAAATTGTTTTAAATTGAAATTTTTTTTGTAATTCTAAATTTTATCTTTTTTTTTAAATTTGTTCAAAATGTTTTTATTTGCTTAGGAGATATGACTTGTCAAAGAAACATCTAAAAAAAACTTAATATTTAGTTATCGATAAATAATCGGAATTTTGTAAAAAATTAAAAAGATCGATCTAAAAACCGCTGAACAAACTGCGTGCTGCGTGTCGATCCCATGGATCTGGTAAATTAAAACAACACAGAATCTATGATAATAGCAATGTAAAAAATTTCCAGGGTCTTGATAATGTTTAACGGTTCAAAATAGCATCGTTTATAAATAACACAAAGTCCAGCATTGGCGTAATTAAGCAATTTATTGTATATATGTATGACTTTTACAAATATTATATAAGCTCTGGCTTAAATTTGACTCCATCAAATTAATCCAAAAAAAAAAAAAACCGAGCATGTAAATTATAAATTGGGACCCATTAAATGTACCGAGTACTAAGAGTTCCTAACAAATACTCACTGTACATAAAGTCAAATATAATATAAGCTGCCTTCAGCGCCAACAACTTTGTCTGTCAACAGAAATTAATGTCTTCATAAATCAAGGCAACCACCAAGAAGTCAGCTAAGGCTGACACTGAGACCGGGAATAGGCATATAACCAACTAGATCCGCATGACATGGCTGTGCACACCACAAGACAGATGCAATGTACATACATGCAGTACACTCTCTACATTGCAACAAAATATGACAGACCCTGCGCGTCCCGGCGGCGAAGGAAACATTTCGGGTAGGCGGCGCAGCCGAGTTATGCTGCGGCAACTTCAATTACGCGTACCAAAAATGTTGAAAATGCCGAAATAGAAACAAACTCAAAAAAATCCGACCAATCATTGCCAATGTACTAGAACCAAATCCACAGCAGAATGCAAATGTTGCCCATGGTTCGACGGAATTCGAACAATGCGCGACAAGATACGCCCGCTTCTAGAGGATTGACGCTGACAGGCGCGAGCAGCATAAATTTTAACACAAGGCCATAGAGCATGGCAGAGAGATTGTGTGGTATCTGGGGGCTTAGCATCCAATGACACATGTTGGTCGCTGCACTATGACCCTAGTTTGATTATGCTTGACTTTTACTCTATGTGGAATTTTAGTTCCGGTAATATGTTGTTTTGTGAACCCAAGGGAATTTCAAGTCATCAAGGGGTTACAACAGATGTTTGCAGCTATTTGATCACTTGCTGCATTATTGATGCGGTTACATTAATTACCATTGAACTTGGTGGGTCTAGTGCGAACACGTGCCCTTGGTTGGATGAAATACACAAGACGCCGTCTTGGTCTTTTAAAAGGGGCACCGATTAGAAACTCATTATGCTTATGTTAATGAGCTGAGTTCACTTAGTGCCTACGCTGCTTCCTAATATGGCAGTTACACTTGTTAATGTCAGCAAGTCCTTGGAGAGTAACATCTGGAATTTATATGTAGTGAGTGCAGCGAAATCAGTGGAGAATGGAAGTGTGTAAGTAGTAGAAAGCAAGCAAGGATCTGCCTTGTAAATAATTTGAAAGAAGGCGTGGGTGGAACTACTCTACATTAAATTTTGCCATATTGCAAATGTTTTTAACTACACTGCTCTTTTGATCTCCTAATAACGAATTTCTGTATAACAAAGCTCCATTGTAATTATTTATCAAAAAGATTTTGTCCCAAATAAATAAAACGTATTTTTTAAATGATCTTCTACACTTCCAGAGCTTCTAAAGACAATAAGTCGCCATAAGTTTTTTCAAATTGCCTGCCTACCCAATCTTAGTCCTTAATGACAAAGGGCATGATAGATAACACAGAACTTTTGTTATGACCTTGGGTTCGGAAGTAGCGACGCCAAAGTCTCATAAAAAACATCTGGAAGAAAAATGATATGGGTTTTTCTGAGATTTTTATAACACGATCACACAAAACAAAATTTATTTTGAGGATGGGGTCGGTAAATCCGAATCCGAGACCCAAAAACTCCAGCACGTCAGGGTACCGATATAACCTCAAAAAAACACATTATTATATAAAATATTTTTTTATATATTTTGAAAGTCATCACAAGTTTTTTGATCTCGAATTCAGCTTCATCGATCGCCATCAATCATCTCGAGCTGCCTATGTAGCCAGGCTTATCATTGGCTACGATTTAGTCTCTAATGTCAAAGAATATCATAAACTAAATCGAGCAAAAATTTGCAAATTAAAAAATTTGTATGGTTTTGTCAAAATCTGAAAGACGGAAATGGAAACCAATATGCATTCAATTATTAATAAATCATGATGAAGTTGTGCCCAAGAGTTATCAGACACGTGTTTTAATTAAAGACGTCTGTTCGGGCCGCCGACGCCATATAATCAAGTCAACCAAGCGTTAGCCCAAACTTGAAGCAATCAAGAATATCAGACGTCCAGACCAGGTTTTTACGATGCTTCGAGTTATTGTTAATTCTTATACATACACATATGCATATATGTATGTATGCACATATGTCCAAGATTGGTTCCTGTACCAAGTTTCATGTGTGTTTTAGTACCCTACTAGTAGTGTACATAAATGTATACTCTTCCATTAAGGCGTGTACACATTGACGCGACTTTTTGGTCTCTCAAGTGTTTGCCTGCATTTGTGGTCATCGTGGTGGTTGTGGTTGTTGTCGCCGTCTCCGTGTTTTTTGCCTTTGTTTTACTACCCATAGTTTTTTTTTTTATTTTGTTTTTTGTGTGATTTTAGCATCTACTCCGGCTCTCTTGCGGGCTTTAATGTTTAGCTACCGAAGTAGATGGCTACCGGTAGCCGTTAGTCACGCATTTCTGCATTTTCATAGCCTGCGCAACTGGACGTGTCCCATGTCCGTCCGTTGGTCTACGGCACATGCGGGCAAGCAAACAAAGCTACATGTAAACAAAATGTCAAAACGTCAAAAGCAAATCATTAATGGATTGTAGTTGTGGTCTCTAGTATACAGCATATTGCAATGCGACACTTAAGGTGCATTAAAATTTTTATGATTTACAATTTTATATGATTTTCTTATTAAATAAAAAGGTGATCGAGTAGATCAGAAGTATGGTTTTCAGGAAAAAGTATAATGCGATGCAAGAAGACTGTTTTACGAAGAACTTGCATGTTTTTTGACCACGTCAAAGAGCGGCAGCAATACTTTCTTTTTGAAACCCGAAGAGACTCTTAGATTGTATTCAAGCTCTGACAAAAGCCTTGTTTTCAAGCTTCGACAAATTTTATTATACATATATGGCTAATTTTTTTTAAATTAAAAAAAATTTTAATATTGTCCAAAATAATCATCGAGTTGATTCAATGTGTGGTTTTAGCGAATAAGCATGGGAACGCTTAGCAGTCTGTTTTACAAAGAATTTTTATATTTTATACAAAACAGTGTTGTCTTTTATTTAATTTTAAAAATGCTTAACGTTAGAATTCGCCACTACTTCACTAGGCTTCCAACTTAAATAATATGCAATAATTTCCATATGGAAATTTTCGAACTGCGTATGGACCTTAAAGCATACTTTCCGTTCGAAACCTCAAAAGTGTCTGCGGATAACAATCAAGCTCTGTTAAATTATTTTCTCAATGAAGTTAGATATGTTTGTTTTTATTATTTATTTTAAGTAATAAGAAATACACATTTTCCAAAAAAAAGCTCAAGTTTTCAGGAATAAGCTTACGAATACGATTTTTTGACTAAATCGCGGGGTTCCTGCAACATTTTCTGTTTAAAACCATAGAGACTCTTCGGATAATTTGAATTCCAAAATGAATAATGTTTTATTTATTTCTAAATTCAAAAAGAATTGAAATAGAACAGTGCCATCAATTGTCCCAAAATATAAAACTTAAAAATAAAATGAGAGAAATTAGCATTTTCAAGGAAAAAAATATAATAATTCGGAAGAGGGTTGGGAGGTTTTTTATCTATGCAACTAGCAAAGTTTTGCAAAAAATTATATTTTCCAAGCGCCAAAAACGATTTCTGCACAGTTTTGTAACGTTAGCACTAGCAAAAATGTCAAAAACCCAAAATTAGGTTTTCCAAAAATTTTAATGAGGAACGCCAGTCACGATAGAAATTACTTTTTAATATCAGTTTCCAGTTGGAAAAGTTAAATTTTGCAATAAAGTAAACATTTCTGACCCGAACAATAAATATAGCCATATTTTGTAATTATTTATTACAACAAAGTTCAGTTCACCGCATATTATAAAAAATGAATTTTTTTGGAAAATAGATGCTAACTAATCCGGGTCTCTAGCCCGATGCGTCAACTTATTTTTGAAGTGGCAAGAGACTAGGATTTACAATACAAAGTTGGAAAAAGAAAGTGCAAATAAAAATTAAACATTATTTTAGGAAAAGGTAAAAAGAGCATGGTTGACCAATTGAGTTACAATTCAGAATTGGTCAAAGATGTTTGAAGAAGCAAGTCGAGATAACTTAAGATAGAAGCAGTGATAAAGGACAAAGGCAGTTCGAAAGAGATGAAATTATAAAGGCTATTGAAGTAAGACACGGAAAGGTTATGCAGCGCAAAATTGGATCCACATATTTTTAGAAATAAGTGGCGAAAATTACGAGATACTCTTGAAGGCACTATAAAAGTAACTTTATTAAAAAGTGCGACCAGACCAATCTACAGGCAACTTTATAAGGCGAAGTCTGTCAGATTAAGATGCCAGTCGGTTGTTAGGATCCCAAATTAAGTCACGAAGTTCAAAAAGGAGGAATTTTAAACATAAAAGTTGCAGTCTCAATTAATAGTAAATCGAGAAAGCTTCGTTCACCCAATACTTAGGATTATCTTTCGCATCTTTTTAAGGAAAATCGGATTAAAAAAATTGTAATTAACCTTTCTCAGGAAAAAGAATTTATAGAGTGAAGAAAAAAAAGGTTGTTGATTATTTAAACATTTTTTTGGCAAAGCAAGGAAGGAGGACTTAAATTTTTCCCAAAAATAAAAAAAATCCTTGATCTGATTAAATTGGGTGTGCCCTAAAAACTCGAGCTTTAAAAGCATTCATGACTGATTGCGCATCATCATATATCGGAGTAGTAAATCGAAACAGCTTTTAGTTTTAAATTTGATGCTAAGAAATATCGGTTGATATAAATTTTTGTCACTCTACTAAATAGTTTTGTTTTTTTACTCATAGTAAAGCTAATAACATCATCACTACCATAATTTTATGCAAAGATGATCTAATCTTTTGTACACCTGACCTCTTCACTCGAGTCCAATTAACTCGAAAGGCCAACAAACCGCCGCATGCCAAATTACTAACATCATTCATTGCGCAAAACGTTAATTGAATATCGATAGAAACTTTAGTGAACCACCTGCCATAAAAACCGGCACAAAATCTCGAAAATAATTTTCGGCCAATAAAACACAAGTTTCTTGGCCCAAAGCAAATGCACAAACAAAGCCATGCATACTTGGAGACAAAACCAAATACAGATATATGGAGATATGGGCACAGACCACAAACATTACAACGGTCATTAGTTAAATTAGAGGCAGTGGCAACGACATCTTCAGACTCATCTCCGGCAACAGAGCGACAGTAAACAAGAAATGTTGATGCTACCGAGAGGCTGTCAATCATGCGCAAAAGACGGCAGGCGGCTCTGATCACCTTTGAAACGAAAATCGAAAGCAAATATAATACTGTCAGAAATTGAAAAAAAGAAAAAAAAAAGTTGGATGTTTGTTTTGAGTTTCGACACTAAACGGCAAAGGGTTTCGAAGGTACAAAGACTACTGCAACAATTGATAAAAGCCAAAGGAAATGCACTTTTGTAACCTCGAGAAGAATTTACATTTCAAGCAGCTTATACAGCCCATATTTGTATTTACTCAATGATGTGGCCTCTTTTATTTATTGGCAAAACACTTCAACCGAAGATTTGCTCGTAAGCTTTATATCGATTACTTAATGTAGGAAATGCCGACGGGAATTACGTTTAAGTCGTTTGATCTGGGCTTACTTTTAAGTTTCCGCACGCTATCGAAAATGTAGTCGTTCCTCGAAATTATACGTCAGCTATTATAAAACAGTTTTTAAAAATGAATCTCCATTTTTGAGCTGTTTTGCATTTTAACCTATGTTCTTCAACTCTTCTCTTACAACAATATAATATTAGTGCCTGACGATAAATGCTCTAAACGAGAGAGTGAGCGTTCGCACGACATCACCTTATTATTCCACCATTATTTGTGCCTGTTGTAAATATCGATTCCGAGTTATCGAATAGACTCCCTTGTTCAGACATATCGAATTGAACATTCAAGATTTTCTTTTTCATATCAAAATCTTTAATTTTAACCCTAGGACGACCGGTAAGGTCTCTGTAGGCCTTATAACTTTTAAACTATGCATATTGGGTAAAAAATCTATGCATAAAAAGAATTTTGATTGATTAAAAGTCACGAAACTTCATGATTACCAAGCTTATAGTTTAATGCTAGTTACTTAAGTTAGTTAAGGCCTTGAAAATGCAAAAGGCTTTCAGGGGCCGTACCGGTCGTCCTAGGGTTAAAAATCTAATGTCATAAATCCTCTATTTTCTTAATATTATTTATCAAGCGGAAATACTTATTTTGTTCCTAAGGCAAGCCTGAAACCTGACGCACCACCAGACAGCTGCTATGAGAAGAGGAAAGGTCCAGTCAAGAAATGAACTGGGCTAATTGAGGAGCTCTAGGGTTAGAAGAGAGTGCAATAGATCCTACGGATCGCAGTGCAGCATTCCCCAATAATATATTTTTATTATTTAAACCTGAAAGGTTTGGAAATCTTTTTTTTAGCGAATCTCCATAGAAACAAGTGCAATTTTTTTATACAAATTCATAATAAGATTTATTTTATAAATTGCCGAGTCTTGTTTGTCTTAATGAGATTATCCTTCCGATTCTCATAAACAAAGTTTTAAAAACTTAAATTTTTTATTTTTTTGCTTAATTCACTTAACATACAAATTTTTTTAAACTATTATAGTATTCGAACAATATTATTTACAGTGTTGAGCTGTCGCTTTTCATCTGAGAAATTTACATACGTTGTTTTACATTTTACGATTTAGTGTTGTAATAAATATAAAAAAAAAACATGGTATAATAAGGAAAATGGGAGAAAAAAATCCTTAATACCAAAAAAAAACTTAAATAATTTGCAAAAATCGTGTCAGACCGTCCCAGAGTTAGTCAACCTAATATAGTAGTGTTGTTAAATGTTTAAAAAAATTTAAAAGAGGATGCACCGTATTTTGAGAGTATAAGTTCAAAGATTGGTAATATTACGTGTAGTAAATGGTGTTAGCTGAACTTAGTGTACTAGTGTTGGCAAATGTTCGAAAAAAAAAGAATTAGCAAAAGGAAAGTACCATATTCTGAAAGCTAAAGATCATAGTTTGGTGTTATTAGTACATTGCGTTATCTGACCTTACTTACTAGTTTTGGAAAATGCTCGAAAAAATAAAATTGGAAAAGGAAAATACCATATTTTTATAGCTTCAGTTCAAAGTTTGGAGTTTTTACTACATTGTTTGGTATGTTTTTGGCCGCTATTACTTGAGAATACACTTAGTAAGTTGCCAACATGGAAAAAAATTGGCCATCTTTATGTCAAACCGTCCTTTCATTTGGAAGGTCTTAGTTCAAACAATAATAAATGGAATTCTGCTTCTTAGATTTTTATTTAAATAGGAACTATGGATTTTAAAAAAGATTTGTAGATTTTTACTATAGATTTTGAAGATCACATGTTGCGCTAGATGATACTAATATCATTATGCTTTAGATTTCTTATGAGATTTTCAATTTCGCTTAAATTAAAAAACATATATTATTAATTAGTACAGCAAGCAAAGAGTTTGAGTTAAAAAAAAAAATTAGTTGCTAAAACTTTAAGGAAATTAAAATTGTAAAACTATACATCAAATAAAACTTACATCAAGGTCATAGGTTAATTAGTTAAAAAAACACGAAAGCTCGGGTTTAGACTTAGAACAGGGTCTCAAATAATTCCATAAAATTTGACCAACTAAGTATTTTTTTACAGCAAATGTAATTTTTAAGACTTTTTGAAAATTACATATAGTAGGTACAGTAAACAAAGGCTCAAAATAGACGTCTTCTGGAAAAAAATACTTAATGGATAAATCTTTCAGGGATCGTTAGGGACCTTGTTCTAAGTATAAAACCGAGTTTTCGTATTTGTGGGTAGGAGGCGTGGTACCGCCCCTGACAATATGTGTTGGTACAGTTTTTGTATGATATCTTTTTTTCTATAAAACTAAGAGTCATGATTTAAAGGTGGTGATTGAAATTGTTGCCAATAAAAATATCTATCAAACAACACTCAAATCAAGGTTGTAGGCTTACTGGTTCAAGTACAATGCCAATTTAAAGTTGGAATTCGTGTTTTGTGTTTTTCGAATAATTTGCAAATATCTCAAAGCCGGTAAGTTTTTTTTCGGAAATTTTACCCATATATTCTGTTAAAGTAATGGAAATTATGTACAAAATGAGTCCTCCATCGCTTTTCTACGATAAACAGAGTTCGAGCAATCGAACAAAAAAAGACAACCGTCTATTTTCCTGTATCTAAAAGCATAGTTTCTGCAGGCTTTGTGATATGAATTATATGGGTTCATAAGACATTCCTCTTTCAGAGTTTCGTAGCATCCAAAAGTTGTGAGAGAGTTTATATCTTAAGTTCGGTTTAATAATTTGCTTTTAGGGGGTAACGGAGCCCATCAGTGATCTGCCAACCAAACAAAAATTCAAGTTGATGCGTTACCTTTAAAAAATATTTTCCTTTGGAAAACATACATACCATCCATTTCAATCGCAGTTATTTGCTAAAGAACTCCACAATTCAATCAAATCCAATTGTAGCACCTCCAGATGGCCGACGAAAAAAAAAAATATTGCTTCCGCTTCAGTTCCCGTCGCACGTTTTACCTATCCGAGTATATAATTTTTCCAATTTGGCAAAAGCTCAATTCCCCAAAACCTCGCTGGTTACTCGCGATTTTTTGCACACTTGGGTATATTGTTAGTTTCAATTAAAGCATGAAATTTGTAACAAATTGTTGGCGCTAGATTTGTGACGCCAGTTGCTTTAGTTGATTAGGTTTACGGTGGGGAATTTGTTTAGTGGTTTTTTTTTTTTTTTTGGTACGGCAAGTTGTTGAACCAAAACAGAAATCTGATTAGCACATTTAGACAATCTATCCGTAGTTTTTGTTCGAAAATTATCACGCACTTATCACACCTTATTTTTTGTAAATGTACTTAGGTTCACTACTGTGCTGCCACTTTGGATGCTACTGCGGTATCAATAGCCGTAGCCAAATCCATTGTCACATAGAAATTTACTTTCTGGATTTTTGTGGCTCTTTGTGGCGCTTTTGTTATTTATTCGCAAACCGGGCGTTATGCTTTTTAGCGAAAATTAATTTTCGGTGCAAATAGCTTCAACACTTTCACGTTTGAATTTGCAAAACTTGTTAACAAAGAAAAAATGCACAACCTTATACACTGTACCCGCCGTACAATAGTATTCTGTTTTTTTTTTTTTGTACTAGGGATTTCTTGGACGGAAGCACGCGTTCAAACGTATGCAGATGTATTCATATAGAGGCAGCCAACCAGCTCCAACTTGTTGTTGTTCGTCACCCGTGTCTGCTGCGACTAATGCTGCGTTTTTTCAACGATCGCATTCATGTTCACCGTTCACCCATCATCTCCATAAGGAAACTACTACAGCGCACTCTGACGACGGCGTCGGCAGCGGCCCATCCACAGCGTAGCACAGTGGAACGGCAACAACAGCAGCAGCATCCCAAGATCTTGTGCTCATGCTCTTTCTCTCTGGCTCTCTGCAACTGTAACTGTGTGGTATAGGTATATCTATGTATGTGTGTATCGGTTTGTGTGTGCTGACTCTTACATGCGCAAAGAGGCCAGAGATCGCTGTGTGTTTGTTGGTTTTAATGGCGCTGCTTTGTTTTTGGCTGTGTAGCCAATGTGAGTGTATTGGTGAGTTGAGAAAACAAGAAAAATGAAGAACGTCTTTCAATGGACAGGAGCTGATTAGTACAATGCAGTGAATATGGGCGCTTTTCAGCCCTCTGCCTCAAAGCTTAAAAAAAAATGTGAATCAGTCGGGTACTCCATATTGAGGATTGTAGACGAGTTCATGAAAAGGGTTTCTAGGGGTGGCGGATTATTTTTGAAAATGTTAGCGTTTCTTTGTTGATTAGGCTCACATAAGGCAACATACCAAATTTGGTGGCTCTAGCTTCTAATGAAACAATTTCATCAAACCGAATTTTTCATGTGTTTTTCATGGCTTGAAACCGAATGTTTTGTTGCAAGAGGAATTAAAACGAATCCGCAAAATACGTTTAAAAAAGTAATCCTTTTATACTGATATAACTTTTTAAATATTATTTGATATTATTAGATTATATTTATGCCAACTTAAGGTTAAATAAATATATTGACAATTATTTTGAATTATTTTTTTTCTGACTCAATCCAAAAAATAGCACGAAGCATGAACTCATGACAATAAGTGCGACAGGGTTCCCGCGTTACACAAAGAAAATTTCCCTTGTAACAAAAATAGCTAAGTCGCGTTTAATTTCAATAAATATGGTTGCTAAAGTAATATTTTTGTGTAATGTTATTTAAAAGATAAAACATTAAAGAACTAGCAATAATTTTTTGAAAATTAAATGTTATCAACATATAGTAATAAAATGGTGCAGAGCTGCGGCATACAAAAATAATGTTGCGCCAGCACAACAGAAGAATTTATCGGATAAATAAGGGAAATATACGAATTTATCGAAAATAAATATCGGCAAAAAACTCGTTTTCTGCTGCACGCAAAAACGAATCCAAATAAAATTTTCCGGCTTGGTTTTTTCGTTTTCCGGAGCACGGCTGATTGTACCCTATTTATAGACGAGAGGTTAGAGACTGACTCATTTGTCTTATATCTTTTGAAGTTGCCTTACAATTTTCGATCGGCTAGCTTTTAATTGTTGGTTGTAAATCGTGAAATCTTGCTACATTGGAACGGAGTTTTTGTTAAAATTTAATTAGAACTGATCTTGAAAGAAACTTATTAAAAAGGCAACGGTAAACGATCGATGTCCTTTTGGATGAACGAGTAGATGCTAATCAACCCAAGGAACTTTGAGTAGCAATTCACCTGTAGAAACTCACTGTATACTGAAGCCGTTGTCGTAATTCTATGAAAACAACGACGACGTTGTTCACCATAAAAGTAGAGCAATTGCATGATATGGCTGTGGCACAAATATGGTTACACCAGAACGTTGTGCTCAAGTTCAATCCTATCCATGTAACAGGTCTCAACTTCAGCTTGATATATAACAAAAGTGCCATGGTAAATTGGACTAGCCCATCTGCGGCGACTGTAGAATAATTGCTTAGCGTCATTGAAAGGTCTTTTAAGTAAAACAAAAATGAATCGTTGTTTTAAAACCCAGCTTGTTTAATTCAATTTAAACATATACCAATGCTCATTAAAACCCCAAGTACACAAATTGGAAGTGCTCTGGAATGTGATTTTTATTTAGCACGGAATAAGAACGCCAAAATGCAGACCACAAAAAAAAATGGTGGTATTTCAATACTTCATGCATACTCTGGCAAAGGTTGAAAGAGTAGTCGTAACACACTAAAAAAAAATCTAAGAGGAATTTAAATTTTTGAAACTTTATTATTATTTTTTAAACAACATTTATGAGTAAAAAGTCGTAGCCGGTTTTCCCAATAACAGCTGCCATGATAGTGTAAGCACAGCTTGAGTAAGTCATACACATAAACCGGTTTCCACACAAATTGCTGGGCCCAATATGTGTTACCCTCAATGCGCTACTGTAGGCCAAAACTCAAACACAATACCAATACAAAAGCAGCATCAGCATAACGCAACTGTGAGTGTGCATGTACGCATGTGTGCGCTTGTGTGAGTATCTTGTAGGTTCATATCTTGGCTGCGCACGAGTAGCCTGCGCTTATGACTCTGACTAACCATACGCAACCGGGCGGAGTTAATTTTTGAATGCTTGAATGGCCAATCTGAAGCAAGTAAGCGTATCCGTAGCGTTCCGCAGTGTGCGCGAGCGATGTCATGACTTTTTAGTGTCACACACACGTTGAGGGCGGGGCAGCCAATGTGTGTGCGCAGTCGTCGGAGTCGTCGTTTTCCGCCCGTCGCCCGCGTTGGTTACGCCGATCGTATGCCTCTATTTTTGGTTCATTAAGAAAATCGTATCATTTGAAAGATCGTTGTTGCTAATAAAGCGGTGCAGGGGTAACCATTTTCCTATCCCTGGGCGGATGGCAGACTGCCGATTGGCAACTGTGCAACACTGCGTATGCGTGTTTTTTGTGTGCTTTCCACCTTGCTGATGCTGCATTTCGTATCTCGCTGAGGCGTTCCGATTTGCTTGGTTAGACTTAATTATAAGAAAAGTTGTCTTCATATGATTGCCACTAATTTTTAATTTTGTTGTTTAATGGATGCTGCCAATTTTTGTTGTCATTTGCTCATTAGAATGGCGCTGTCGTTGGCCCCTTCAGTACAATTTACGTGTCTGTATGTATTTACTATATCGCCAAGTGGCGTATCTGTGTATGTCTTTCATAGTATTGGTTTGCGAGCGTACGTCCGAACATTGCAATTGTGTGTCCACACACATACACAGGCTCACCTCGACAGTTGGACACACCTTCTTGAGTTTGCTTACCTGCTCATACTACCTTACATTGCGAATTCGAATACGATGCTCTCTTGCCATCATGACGATCGCCATAGTTTCAGATTCATTTGTTGCTTAGCTGTACATGTCGACAGTAAAGGTGTCTTGAGCGGACATTGAAAAACAATTTGGAAAATAAAAATTTCTTTCTAAATTAAGTAGGTAGAATTTACAACAAAAAAGTTTCTACAAAGTTTTTCATGTATGTCCAGTATGGCATTATTTCAGTGTTTTTGAATAGCCCTAACAACCTGTTAGCCAATTACGGCCTTCAGGCACCGTGACTCCAAAAATCTTGACATCAGACCGGGTTGTTTATGAAAGTACAGTTAGCTATTTGCGCTATCTATCTCTTAACTTTAGCAAAGACATGGTCTACGTTTTCGCCGTCCTCATTTAATTGAATTAAGGGATATCTTTTTATATGGATTCTTTATAAGTTACATGATATCCGCTAGACAAATTTTATCAATTGAAGTAGCCATCGCAAAAGGGCAACAGACAACATTTTTTTGAGATACTCTTTACCATTACAACAAATAAATAATTAAATGCACCGATTTCCAATACTCCATTCAATTCGAGCACTTCCTAAACAAACGAATTATGCTCCTAAACATTTGGAGTTTTTTGAGGTGCCATGTAATGCCCCTATGGGAGCCATAGAATATAATGCCAATATAGAAAAAATAAAATAAACTTGTTTCCCGTGACATAATAGAGATGTAATCCGAAAGTTTGTTTGCTGTAGCTCTAAGCATCTCTGAGATCTAGGCGCTCATACTTACGGACAGACAGACTGATATGTCTATATCGACTCCCCTAGTCAGACTGATCATACTTTCGGTAACTTTTTGGGGTTTCCGATGTCTCCTTCAGTACACATTACGTTTATTTCGGCTTTCACAAACTTAATATATTCTTTACACCTTACATGTAATGTGGTATGAATATCTACTCCGCCATGCCATAATATACCTCGAAAATACAATTTCATTATAAGTACATTATGGAACGGAAAGGAAGGAGGAATTCCAACTAAGAGCGTTAAATTGGCTTGGCTTAAAAAATACCTCGCTCCAAATAAGACTTCATAAAGTGCTCCATATTCAGAAAAAGCAACGAACCATAAAAGGACCGTTTAATCCTAATAAATTGGTAAATGGACATGTTTCGGTGTAACGTAACCTATTTTAGAGTTAAGTCGAAGTATTAGTAATTTCAGTAATCCAATTTCTATGAGAGCTTTTTAGGATCCGCATACCCTTTGACAGCGTCGGTCCAAATTGGGTTTTATCAAAGGTCCGACTGAACATTTTGACTGTCATTGTCTAACTCTCCAGCATTATTTAATATATTTATCCCTTTAAGGGGTCTACGCAGAATGCAAAGAAATGGGATTTTTTTTTTAATATGGTTCTTTTCATTCCTGGCGAAATTTTTTTGCATTCTGCGTATAGGCCTTTAATCAAGAAATGTGACAATATAATTGCCTTCGCAAAAGTCAAATTATATGCAGCTTCGAAGTTCTATAACCAAAAATACCTTGATTTAGTTGAAGCCTACACAGACAACTAGAAGCTTAAGATTAATACAATAGTTTAAAATGTGAAACCATCATCTTTCTTTCTCCAGTGCATTGCAATGCTAATATAAGAAAACACTGGAATGAGCTTAAAATGTATTCAACCTGGACATTCTCTTGGATAATTTCCCCTATTTTAATGAGCACATAAATTCCCAAGCCAAAAAGCTTTGTAAAGTTTTTTCATTTAAGATTTGTAATAGAAAAAAAAGAAAGACAATCATGTACAAATTGCTTATTCGTCCTATTATAACCTATGGCTGCCAATCTGGTGTAATATTTCACCGTAGTACATGGAACGTATAAGATCATTTGAAAGAACTTGTTTAAGAGCTTGCATAATGTATTTCAGGGACCTAGAAGCATCTATAAGAAATTCATATCAAATAAGAAAATATATGACATCACCAAAATTAGCCGAATTGTCAACCACATAATAAAAAAATTAATTAATTTTAAACCCATGCGTAATACCTACTGGCTGCCCTGGAAAATGGTATCTCCTCTCGTGAACTATTTATTGCCTTGGGTAGTAGAGAGTAAATACAAAGCCAAAAGGAATCTCAATACTCTACCATCAATACAGGGGAGTAATAAACAAGATCTAAACCTGAATTTTAGTACAAGAATCTTACTGAGAGATATCTTTCTTAACAACAACAAATTCTGGTGGTTGTTACCTCATATATATATGTATATATTGTGATCCTTTTAAATCTACTGTAGCTCTCCTCCATTTTTGTAAATATGTGACAATAGTGAAGCTGACTGGGTGCTTGTGTTTGCTCTACTAACTGATAAACTTTTTTACCCACGACAAATCTACTCTTAACTTTCTTGTGAAACACCGCCAAGACTTATCCTACTAGTAAATTCAAATTTACAATCCCGATGCAAGTCACACAAAGCAAGCAGATTTGGACCAAGTGAGAGCAACTAAAATTATATATATACCTATAAGGGAGTCACTCCACTGTAGAATTTCTAAGAAATTAATATTTCGAAAAAATACATGACTTCTTCTTCTACAATAATCAAAAAATTTCGATATTTAAGTGAAATTTTTGTTGTTGTAGTAGAAACGTAAATATTGCATCATTATTCATAATACTTCCATCGTCTTCGCACGAAGAACCGCCACTAATAAAATATTTTTACAATTCCATCCATGATTGACTTTGAGGATTGTATTTTCATAATAACAAACAAAAACATACGGCATGCTTGTACGTAACGTATCTACACTCCCAAAAACACCGAAATTCATATTTAAAATTTATAATCCATAACGTCCCAGACGCAGAGCTGAGAAAAAAAAAACATACGAGCATCATCGAAATCAAATAAGCGTAAAAGATGCGCTTCCTATTTCCCATCAGCCATGGCAGAACTTATTTACTACGAAAGTAAAACTCTCGTGGAGTGAAGTGAACAACATATGCCCCAGTTACCGCCGATTAGACGCGTTGATTCACATAACCGATGACTCGTCCAGGGTGTTACACACAACTACATTGGCAGAGTGACCGGCCGGTAACGGTATGTACCTCTGGGATCAGGTGACGGTTGCGGTGTGTTGCCTCTCAAGTGAACTGGTTTAGTCTTACACCAATAATTCATCGTCAAATGCAGTTGCGTCGAGCCGTTTCATGTCCACTTTTAGGATGTCGAAGCGTACTTCAAGTGGCTTCCACAGTGTTAAGTAAAAAAGCGGTACTTACAACATAATCACGTGTTGATGCCGACTAACTAGGCTCATCTCTTTTCAAGTACGCGACTGCGCTGCCGTAGACAATTTGACGCTTCCGTCCAGAACAATGTAGCGTTGACACCCTTTGCTCCAATGTTACATAAGTTGGGTAGGGATGTGTCAATTTTATAGCACATTTGCCACTTTATGACATTTGACGCCGTCGTAGTACTTATGCACTAGAATCTGACTGTCCTTCTGCCGGGTATTTTTTTGTTTTCTCAAGTGTCGTGCATATTTTTTGGGAGCTCTGTCGTACGATATTCTCTATGCAAGATCGTGTACATACACAACTCGGAAAGAGAAAAATAAACGCATAATAATAATTTGTTATGCTTGTCATTTGTCGCTTGTGTCGGCAACTTCAAAGTCTGTCACCCAATTTGTTAAACGCAGACAATTTCGTTTCTCCGGGGGCTTGAGGTTAAAACTTTCGCATGTGGCCAATTATTTTGTAAAACAAATAAAAACACATTAAGCCTTTAAATAAGCAGCTATAGTGCGTTAAACAACGAAAGTCACAAATTTTAACAATAATTATGCGAAAACTAAGATTGAAAAAAGCAGGCTCCTCTGTTCGTATAATTTGGATAGATTACCATAGTGAACTTTGCTGTCTTAACAGAGCTCAATGCTCGACCGTAATCCGAGCTATTACTGGACATTGGCTGATGGGAATACACGCATCCAAGCTTAACGCTCCTCATCAGGAGGAGAGCACTTCTTCTGTCACTGCCCTGGACTGCGCAGGACAAGGTACCGCTTTCTCAAGTCATACTTCTTTACTGACTTATCTGAGCTCACAGAAAAGAGTCCAAAAAGCTTCTCGAGGTTTATTCAGGCCGCCGGATGGATGTGACTTTAAGGAGAACTCCTGAGTGGGGAAGGGTGGTGTATGTTCCACGCGCCTATTCTTGGCCTAAGTGAGTTGGGACGCCAAGCCCCAACTGCCGCCCTAAGCTAACCTTCCATAGTGACTGAGTTACTTACGGAACACAGCAGACTCCCAACAAAGATATACGTTTGCAGGTTGTCACCTAACTAAAACCATCCCATATAAATATTTTGGGCTTCGAGAATTTAATAGGCTGAGCAGCTCTAGGGCTATGTATTAGGGAGGATCGTAGCTCGGTCAATCGTTAACATTACCGACCCATCTCAGCGAACATAAAAGACTGAGACCAGTCCACTGCCTCCCAATTTAGCACTTTCAGAAGAGTAGATGTCTATTTTTTCTAGTTGGTATGGAAGTCGATATAGAACGCACGCCAACAGGCTCGCACGGCACCTGGTAGGCTCAATACCCATCAGGCACTTAAGGAGAAGGCATTTTAATTTCAATTTAGGAGGTGGACAAGAAGAAAGAGACGTTGGATACTCCCAAAGTTATAGTCATAGACATGTCCGTCTGTGTGTCAGTATCCACGATCCTACATCTCAGAGATGATAATAGCTAGAGCAACCAAACATTGCACCAAAACCTGTTATTCAGCCGCGCTCCGGAAAACGAACAAATTTTATTTGTTTTCCAATTTCACATTTTTTATTGTCGATAGCTTACATTTCCCTGTACCCTTAGCTATATTTCCCTTACTCTTTTTTAGCACAACTCTGCACCTTTCGATTACTTCTTATCGTTTATATTTTCGTTTGATTAAATTATTGCTGGTATTTTATTATTGTGTTTTGTAAATAAATTTACAAAATAACATTATTTTAGCAATAATATATATTGCAATTATCCACGATTTATCTATTTTTATTACAAGAGAAATATTTTATGCAAGACATGAACCATGTGAACGTAAGTATGCAAAAAATTCAAAAAAAAAATAAAAATAATTTTCAATTAAAATCTAACTTGATATTTGAATAAATAGAATCTAGGAATAACAAGAAATTTTTGAAAAAAAAATTCTGTTTAAATTACGTGTTGAACCTATTTTGCCAATACGATTAGTCTGATTCGAAACACAAAAAAAAATAGATTTGGTGTAAACATGTAGTTTCAAAAAGAATTCCGGAGCAAGTTCGATTATTTACTTATTATTATTATTTGTAAGCCAGTTTCTTATATTTTCCAATATCGTACAACATCCATAGGAATGATCGCTCGAAAAAAAACGTTTGCGGGCATAATTCTTTGGTTTTTCGTTTGCTTAGGAAAAATTTGATCAAAATCCGTTTATTATATCAAATAGCCCCCATAAGACCGATAGGTCGAAAGCCCTAAATCGTTTGTTTATACAGATATCTTAACCAAAGTTGGCGTTCGGAATTCTCTCTCGGAGTACTCTAAACACTCTACTTTTTTTGACTAACGCAATCCCCCCTAGAACCTCACCTTACATGCGTTACACATTCCCCAAACTTTTGTGGATTTGAAACCATGTTAGGGGCGTATGACTTTGAAAGCAAAAGTTTGCATACAAGTTATAATATCCAAACTTTTGTGGTTTGTTAAATAGCTACCGAATTTGTATACCCACAAGTTATGTGTATAAAATCACTTAAAAGACCATTAGAAAAAAAAAAATGTTTTTTGAAGTTTTACGGAAATTATATTGTTGGTGTTAATTAAAAACCTTCTTCGATTTGTAGGTGGGTATGGAGGGGAATCCTCAACTATAGAGCGACGCCGCCAAATGTGTCAATGTCAGTGCGCGTCCAGCTCTAAGATTGTGCCATGTCTTTGTGGCATCTAACAATAATGAAAAACAAATAAATAAACAGATTTGTTCAACGACTAATTGAAGCTCAAATAAATCAAATTTTAACTAATAGCGGCACTTGGGACCACCCAGCTTGACCGAGCCAGCGGCAAAAAGTTGAGTTGTAATCAAGGTGTTAATAGAACAAACTCGTTTTGGATTTTGGGGCACATACTAGATTACTACGCAAACACACACCAAAAAAGTTTGTTTCAGCCGGGTAAGTGCCTAACATTTGTATACCCTGCAAAAAAAAAAAATGGTTCTCTGCAACGTATTCGTAGAGCAGAAAGTCAAACTCTGTTCTCATACCAAACTGACCAAACCTTTTTTTAATCATTGTTTTTAACAACCCTCTTCTGAGGGTGTCTGAAATATTGCATTTTCAAAAATAATGGCCGTCATCACAAAAGAGAGGAATCATGCAGACAAGGAGTCTTTTTTATATATCCCCAAACAACACGTTACCCGATTTGATCAAATTTGATACAGTGCTGGAGAACTCTAAAAAACTACCAAACGGCAAATTTGGTTACGATATCTGCCTTAAACAAACGAATTATCCATCTAAAATTTATGTTTGCTTTCGAGGTCCTCTGAAACACTCATATGGGAGCTATATAATATAACTCCGATATCAAAAAAATAAAATAAACTTATCTCCCATAAGATAAACAGCGATCTAATCCGAAAGTTTGGTTGCTCTAGCTTTTACCATCTCAGACAAACAGACGGACGGAAAGACGGACATGGTTATATCGATTTCTCTAGTCACCATGATCATACTTCAGGTAACTTTGGGTGGTTTCCGACATCTCCTTCTGTATGTTACTTACATTTTCGGATTGCACAAACTTAATATGCCCTTTGTACCATAAGGTACAGGGTATAAGCATGTCAAAAGCTTTGAAATCTTCTAACCAAGTATTATATTTGATCAATTTTAAATCGTTTCGGATTTTATATATGGTAAAACGAAAATTCAATAAAAATTATATTTTTGTGTGGAAGATAGGTTAATTCCTTTTTTTGGAATTTGGTCAAGAAAACAACTAGTTAGTATTCCTATAGTTTCTTTTTATTACCTATAGTTCCCGGCACCTTATATTTCCAGCTAATATTCGGGATTCGGTACCAATACGTTTTAATGATAATATCCGATTTTGATATAAACTTTTGCAGCTTAGTGCGTCCAGCTATGGTCAGTTTCGAGCAGCTCTTAGCGTGTGGATGCCAATTGTTAAATTGCTAACATGAATATAAACTTAATCTACGTTCGAATTTTGTCCATATTTTGGTCAAATTTGTTTCAGATCAAGTAGTTCAAACTCAAGCACGGGCATCAATCAATCGCTAACCATTTTGATATAGATAACTTCTAGTCTGCCACGTCTCATACACAATGCAGCAATCTACATTACCCTTGACCCTATGGCGGTACAGGATACAAAAATTAAAAAAATACGATTGAAGGTTTAAATTCAATGGCAAAGGCACAACATTTCTAATGCACGCCAAAGAAAACGACAAAACTGACGAAACGATGACGCTGCTCACTCAACGGCCGGGATATGTTGCAGCAAGTACCAGCGACGGACACGGATGCATTTAGTTTTGGCGCGGCGGCAGCGAGTGAGTTCGCTTCACGCCCGTTGCACTTGAACGCTTCAACGGCATTCTGATTTGTGGTTGCGGCTGCTGCACCGTGTAACGTTGACGCTGCTTGCGGCAGTCGCAGTTGCAGCAATCGCAGCCGCAGCAGCAGCAGCAGCCGCTTTGTAGCCATCGCCGGGCAATAATTCAAATGAATTACTAAAAATTCAAAACACACACTCACTGCTTTGAAAAAAAAAGGTGAAAGTTATCGAGTTCTAGAGCTCAGTCTCCGCTTGTTTGGACCCGGCGAAATGCATTTACTGTTAATTTCAAAATGGCGTCGTTTCCGCATCGCATTGCTTTGAGAGCGCAACTGATGCGGCCGTTGATAGACGCGCTTTAAATGCATAAAATTGCTGACTATAAATAAAATTTAATGAAACACATTTTTCGATTCTTATTTCCACGCTTGCCCTACGTTAACTTGGTTTTTTCTGTATTGTTTTTGGCAAAGGTTTTTTTGTCGTAACGAACACTACGTAAATTGTAAGCAAAAACATTTAGTTTTTGTATCTTCTATGCATTTTGAGTTATTAGTGCAATTTGGCGGTGGGCAGTCGTGTGGAACTGTTGCACACAGACTTTATGCACGATACTATGGTGGGACAGATCTGGTTCGCTGTCGCAGACATTTTGTCATTTTCATTCGTTTAAATTTTTCACAGTCTATGAAATGTAATAAGTTTGCAACATGTGCATGCACTTTTACTATCTGCTTATAGCGTGATCTTGCTTTCGTTTATTTCGAATAAATCAAATATAATGCGAAGGTATCGCCATGTTTCAGAAAACCTGGGCGCCACCAAAGGGGTGGCTTAAAGGCGGCATTGTGCCAGTAGCTGTAAAAAGCGTCGCACATTATCATCCCTTCGCCTGTGTCTTAAGGCTGTTAACGTGTCCCAAACATTCTAAGCACCAGTCTAAAATAGATAATTGATTAACTTTTTGCAGAGTTTCGAAATTTCAGAATATATTATAAATCCATAAAGTCGGTTTCTTTTTCTGCCCAAAGCTGAGCAGATTCTGAAAAGGTCAGTCTTCTTCTTCTTTGTTTGTCATAGTATATTAAAGACAATTTTCAAAGCCTATAAGCTTGGTGAAGGGTAACTGCTTAGGCCTCCTAGACATATTCTGGATCGTGGGCTAAGCAAGGAGTTTTCGCAATCAGGATGGGATTGTGCAATAGGGATGGCAGCGGATGAACCTTTCTTAGAAGGTCAACGGTGGCGCCCAAAGGTCTCCACGAGATACACCATCGCGCTTAGTCACAAAAAGGCTGATAGATCCCACTAGGCTCTCGCTTTGAGCCTGTAACCATTGCGAGGAATCTATCAAATAATACTATGAAAAAAAAATGGATAATACGTCTACAAATGTATCTACTCCAGGGGGAAGCCAATATCTGGCGAATCCCCTCGCCTCGGCGGTTGGCTCAAGGATTCTGGGGGTGCTGAATTCATGTTTAACTGGTGTAAATACACACAGACAATCAAAAAGTAAAAGAAATAGTCTAGCTGCACAACAGCAACAAAGAACGATAAGGACCTGCGGTAACTTTAATAGCTGCAAATTAATTTATCCTCAAATAGTTTATATTCTACTGACGAGACACGTGAAAATCATGAAATAGAAATCTTCTTTACTGGGACTGTATGATGTCTTAATTTCAAGTGCAGAGAATCAGAGTCTTATCCTTAGCTGCGCAACTATGGCAGTAGGCAACAAAGGGTACAAAGGGTCTCGCTGACCAAACCAACAGATCAAATGCAGTATTCTTCGACAATTAATATGGGGCCAAAGATCTTAGGGTGTACGCTACGTTACACTCGAACACTTGAAGGCTTTTTGCATCTGTTTAAATCATGAGCCATGCCTCAGCACATAAAAGCTCGAAATTATGTATTAACAAACCCACTCTAGAAGATAAACTTTCAATAGCTGAAGAAGATTATGCACAACCTTTAAGTTACATCAAATAAAAATTAGGTATGTTGGTATTGGCGTCAACGATACGGCCGACGAATAACAAAGGGCCAGAAAAATCTTTTGGTGTCCAATCACAACAGTCAGGGAGCCAATAGCGATCTAAGTGTTCACCTGTAAAGACCAAGAAGATGCTTCTATAGCTTATTACTTGTACTGCACTTTTGAATTAAATCTTTCAGGTTGGTTTCAAGAAGCTAGTAGAACATGTAGCGACTGTTATAGTAGAGCCAAATGTCTTGTCCATAAGCTTCAAAGAATGAATATATATACATATACATTAGGGCGGGTCAATTTGTATGGGGCCGAAAAAACCTTATGGGGCTCACTCGGATTTTGATTCTTTGGGTAATTCTAAGCAAATTCGCCCAAGAAACTATGGGTCTAAAATGAATTTCGAGTCGCCCACTTTTTCAAAATAGGTTTTTTTTTCGAAATATTCAAAATTCGACTTAGACATTGCATTGAAAAAAAATTTCTAAAAATTATGTTAAGCTTTAAGCTGAAAGAGAATTCATTTACGAACATTTCGAGTCTAAGATCTTAAAAATCGGTTGAGAATTGTAGGTGTTATGAACGAAAAATAACGGCTGCTGCTGCATACAAACTCGTGAAGACGTAAGTGAATGCAAATAAAAAAATTTTTGTGAAAATTTTTTTTTTCATATAAAATTGTGATTGAGTGAAGATTGGAACTTCCGTACATGGTTACATAACATCTACAATTCTCAACCGATTTTTAAGATCTTAGACTCGAAATGTTCGTAAATGAATTCTCTTTCAGCTTAAAGCTTAACATAATTTTTAGAAATTTTTTCAATGCAATGTCTAAGTCGTTTTTTTAATATTTCGAAAAAAAAACCTATTTTGAAAAAGTGGGCGACTCGAAATTCATTTTAGACCCATAGTTTCTTGGGCAAATTTGCTTAGAATTACCCAAAGAATCAAAATCCGAGTGAGCCTTTACACCGAAAAAAATTGACCCACCCTAATATACATATATACCGGGTGGATAAGCTTACAACCGCTTTTTGCTCATAGATGGCGTTAGTGGGCGTATTAAGACACCATGAGAACCCCCTTTTTTTAATGAGTTGGACATCTGTCAACATTAAACAGTGTACATTGTCAGCAATTTCATAACACAACATATATTTTTCCTTTGGTAGTCATGTCCAGTTTTGTGCCAGAAAAAGAGCATATGCGGGAAGCTCCGAATGCTTGTGGAGGCCTATGGCGATAGTGCTTTCGAGAATCCTAAACGCAAAAAATCATGGCTTGATCCCCGTAAACCATGAACAAATCGCTTCTTACGGAAGACGATGCTGTGGGTTTGGTGGGATCAGCGGGTTATCGTCTACTATGAGATGTTGAAACAGGTGAAACTGTCCATGCATACCGCTACCACCAACAACTAGTTGTTCTTTGTCTAAAAAAACAGCGGATTTAAGCTTTTACACCTGGTATATAAGTTCCTATAAGTCCTACAAGGACTAGAAGGCCATTCCAAAAATGAATACGACGTTTTTAGAAGAAGTTAAATATCTACCTTGCAGCCTTGTGCTGCCCAAGCTCAGATTTTCTATCAAAGCCTTCTGTTAAAGCTCATGTTTCGAAGATGACCGTTGGAACATTGTAAAAAAAATGAAAAATCCACCACCTCCACCCTCTCATTTGTAATGAATGAAAAAATGTCCATGTTATTACAAATTTGTGAGTTTGAAAAGAAAGCAACGGAAAAGAGATCAGTTTTGCAAAACCCGGTATTGGCTTGCTTTTCCCTTCAATATCTTAAAACGTTTACTACAGATCAATTGAAACTTTTAATCCAGCTTGCCAAATGCTACAACGAATCTTTATGAAAATTTGTATATAATGCCTTATGTTAGTGGGATATTATGTTTAGTCTCAATTTATAGGAGAATCTTTAAGCAGATTATCCCCTTAAAGTGACTGGCCAGGTTCGGTTTTGTTGTAGATATTACTCTCCGCATTATGTTTCTTCGCACTTTATTTTTCGCTATCTCTCCAAAAATCATTATCAAAAACTTAAAAAGGTATGGCTATGAAAAAGACCAATACTATCGATAGTGCTATTCTGAGGCGGTACAACTAAATATATAGAACTACGCAGTAAAATTACCTCTCGCTGTATGTAGTACATATATTGCAAATTCCTGTTGCGAGTTTATTGCAATTTTACAGAAAAGTCAGACAGATTCAAAATTTTTCGTAGTACACCACATACTTACAAAGACTCCATAGATAAATATATGCTCCTGAAACACTTCCATTTAAACACCTACGCATGCACCACTTGGCAAATGTTTTAACGGTAAACTCAAGCCCACATTATGTGTTTCTTACGCAGAGATCGTAATACAAATGTAGCGTAACGGTGTAATAGCCAAAAATACTGTTCGTTCTATATATGTAAGTACAGATGCAGTTCCCCCTTCCATGTGTATCCTAAAGAGTACATACATATGTTTGTGTAAATTGCAAAGAAAATGCATAAAACAGCGGATGTTTTCAAAATCCAGAAAACTTTAGTTTTATATACATAAGTGTTTATGAAGAAATAACTAATGAAAAAATATTAAAATTATTTAATTTTCCGCGTTCTCGTCTGTACCATACACTGTACGAAGGTAAAAGCCTTAGAAGTTTGTCAAGAAGTTTGTACCGAATGCAATATGTATATAGGGGCAACTATGTATATGCTGTTTAATCGAAGTAGACTTCTGCTTACATTAAGTTGAGTAGGCTGTGGTGCAAACCGAAATCACTCAGAGGTTTTACGCAAGAAGGTACAGTGGGTTTGTTGTGTTGGATAGTGGCATAAATGTCCCATTTTAGTACAGTTTGCGTTTGGACTTTGTTTGTCCTATACCGCGTTTGCCGCTGGTAGTGCTGCTCCATTCCTGTCGCACTTGGAACTGGTAACTATTTCATAGAGCATACGCACTTCGGCGCCGCATTTATACTTGCCATCTTATGCTCGTTGTTTTTATTTATAAACATGCGCATGTGTGTGTTTGTTTGTATTAAAGCGCGCCGTGATTTGCTCGATTTAAGATACTTTTCCATGAAAAAGGCAACGCGCAGTTTTGCCGCCCTTTGATTTATAAAAACGGACTCTCCTCTATCGCATCTAAAGAAATGATGGCGGCGGCCCTTGTCGTTGCGCTTTGGCAAGCACAGTCGTTGTTTATTTATTAAATGTCCATGCAGTTAAGTTAAAATTAAAAAAAAAAAAAGAGTCCATTGCGGAAAATGACAAATGGCATCATATAGCACAAGGTCCAAGTATTCCATTACATAAATGGGGCTCATAAAGCGCACTCTACATATGTCACCTCGTAAAAATGATGTGTATCATGTTTTCTGAAAAAAAGGTATAACGAAATCCACGGCAAAATAGTACTATGGCTCTTCAGCAAAGTGCTTATATTTCCAAGTTTTAAATGCTTTTGCGAATGTTATTTATACACTTTAAAGTTAGTTCTTAACACAAGCAACATGGCTACATATTAAGGGGACTACATTTTGGAGTTAAACGCGTTAAAACACGGAAATTTAAGGCAACTAGCTGCAACAAAAGGACCGGTTCTAACGGATTTGCTTGTAAAGCCTTAGCTTAAAAATTATACTATAATGCATCTTATTCCTTCTTGGGCACGCTCAGGTCATAGAACAACTTGCCCATGCTACCAATGCCGACAAGAGCGAGCGCCATGGTGATACGATATAGCACACTGTCAAATGCTGAACCCTTCAAGAAAACGGGCTTGCCGTCCTTCTTCTGAAAGTGATCCTGAATCTTCTTAATTTCAAAATAACCCTTTTCGATTTGATCCTTGTTGACTGCCGTGGCACGGCGATTGCTAGTGGTGGCAAAGCTGCGCACAACGGCCTGCAAATATAAATTTTTGTCATTAAATTGAGCGCTCCAGCGGTCTTACGTAATTACACTATAACTTCTGTGCTTTTGTATGGTATGACTAATTATTTTGTGCGTTACTTGCAGAAATGAACTCAAATGTGCTGGAAATATACTTACTCTGGATAGGTTCATCATATTGCTTGTAATGTATATTTATAAACCTTCGTAATAAAGCAAAATTGTTTCGGCTGAAAGCGAAAAATTCACGGGGCACAGATTATGACAGCTGTTTGACGTCTCTGGAGAAAGAGTTGCCATATGGCGTAAAAATTCTACTTATTGATTTTGCCATTCACTACGAGATATTGTTTTTATTTCTATTTATAAAATAGACAAGCAGCATCTGTATTATTTCCAAGTAGTATTTATTAAGTTAAAGCCAACTAATCTATAAACACAAAATGGGCTTTCTCACAGTATTAAAAAAAATGCGTCAAAAGGAAAAGGAGATGCGCATATTGCTGCTGTAAGTTTTAACTCGCAAACAAAACCTGGTGATTCATATAAAATTTTCATTTAATTCGGGCTTCCGCAGCGGCCTGGATAATGCAGGCAAAACTACAATATTGAAACGTTTTAATGGCGAGCCCATTGACCAAATCTCACCCACACTGGGCTTTAATATTAAAACACTAGAGCACAAGGGCTACACCCTAAACATGTGGGACGTGGGCGGGCAAAAATCGCTGCGTTCCTACTGGCGCAATTACTTTGAATGTACAGACGGCCTAGTATGGGTTGTAGACAGCGCTGATCGCATGCGTTTGGAATCTTGCAGACAGGAATTGGAAACTTTGTTGCAGGAAGAGCGCTTAGCCGGTGCAACTTTGCTAGTGCTCTGCAATAAACAGGATTTGCCCGGCGCACTTGATTCAAATGAAATAAAAGAGGTAAGCTTATGCTTAATCCTAAGGGAAACGTTTAATTTATTAACTAAAAACTTGCAGATACTGCATTTAGATGAAATTACAACGCATCATTGGTTGGTCGCCGGTGTCAGCGCTGTGACTGGCGATAAACTTTTAAGTTCCATGGACTGGCTTATAGATGACATTGCAAAACGAATATTCACACTGGATTAATAAAGCATAGCTTTTACTTTTCAACCAAATACATTTTATATAAGTTCTCATTCTTTTCATCAGTAAATTTTGGCTTAAAATTAACTTTATATATCTTGGAAAATCCTTCGTCGAGCGTTGGAGCTGTGTACTTTTTCTTCATCATATTAAAAACCATGTCACTTATTTTGGAATGATCTGTTTCCAGTAGCTCACGAAATGCTATGTTGTGTTTTACATGCGCTGGGGTTACATTCATTACAAAACAACGACAGTCAACTTTTAATTCTGCAGCAAGCGCTAAGAATTTCTGTCTTGCTGCAATATCTACATTGGTGTTATCGACAACACAGGACTTGCCTGAACTTAGTGCCTTTCTACAAGCAACAAGGCACGCCTGCGTGCTGCCCATAGTATCTGCATTTACAATTTTATAACCGCGGCTTGTTAAAAAATCTTCGCAAAAATGGCTTTTGCCAGAACCAGGTAGCCCTACCATTATGATCATTTCGCATTTATCTTCATGGAACTCCACATCATCGGGTTCAAATTGTGCCACTTGATCATGGACACTATTGGGGTCGAAATCCGGTTTGTTCCATTGCTCGACCCTTTTACCCAGAAAGTGTACGTCAGGCGTATAAAATGATACTCCAATATTGTTCGCAAACAATCGATCTGCTAGAGAGTGATCCTTGCGTTGCTTGGTCACGCCCTTGCCAACCTCAGGTCTACCAGCAGCGTCTCCCACGAAGAAACATCGATCCAACTTAATAGCGATACCTTCATTCATTTCGTTTTTTAAATACTCCCACATGCCAGGCTTAGGTTTGCGGTAGTAACCTTCACCTACCGATATAAATACCTGCACTGGCACTTTTAATGCCTGCACAATTTTAATCAATTTCTGCTTAAATTCATCCAATTTAATTTTACCACGCGCAATGCCTGCTTGATTTGTAAAGAAACATATTTTGAAGTTATCCTTGTATAAGCGTTGCAATTTCTCTCGCACTTCCGGAAAGATTATTTGCCAATCATCAATGTTTTTGGGAAAAACGTTGCCAGACTTGGTTTTAATAATGGTGCCATCAATATCGTAGCCAGCGATTTTCTCTGAGGCTATCACTCCAGCGCTAGTGTATGCTACACATAAACCATTTGCAGTGGAGCTCCATTTCCCCTCACCAGCTAGAGCCACAGATAGCCCCGTTTTAGCATCAGCTACGTTGTGGCTTTCAGTATTAATAGGCGCCGGATTAAATACTATTTCATAGGGGTGGCGTCCGTAAACAATTTCTAGAAGATCACCGTGCTGCAGCTCACATTCTGTTTGCTGCATTGCCATGATGCCGTTGATACCACTTGGATTCACTCCCAAAACTTTCAGTTTCACTGTACCACTGTCCAGATCAACTTTGAGCTTAAGTTGTTGTTTTGAACATCGGGAATCTCTTATGCCCGTTTCCTTGCTGCGACCAATAACATTCTCGCCGGCATGTAACTGTATGGCAGTGTGTTCTGGTTCGATAGGTTTTAGAGTGCAGATTCTTTTAACAGCCGACTTAGTGTTTTCGCTTATAGAACGATTTATATAGCTTGTTATGGACATAATTTTAAAGGTAAAAGCACAAACTTATACACAAACATCTAATGGAACGGAATTACAATCAAACCAGTGTTAAAAAGAAGAAGTTATATATATATAATCGCATTCAAACAAAATTGTAAACAGCTGAAAAAAGGGAATTATGTGTGATTGGCAATTTGAATGCATAGGAGCCGTTAAGTACAAATTAATTTCTAAAAAAAACAAGTAGGCTGCGTTCATCTGCAATTTCCCAAGCATTTCATTTAATGATTTTCATTTCAGAAATAAACAAAAATTTAAGTAAAAATTTCAACCGCTGCTTAATAGCTGTGCAAAATGCAGAGCAATTATTCTATTTCACTGCGTGTAAGTTGATACCTAATAAAAGTAAAAATAAAAAACAACTAAAACTAATATTATTTAATTTAAACTTGCAGTACCTAATGCGCAACATTAAAAAGGTGAAGCCCATTACGCCCTTGTTAATACCTAAACGCATGTTTAATCAAACGCCAGTTTTTTTTAAAGAAACTGTTGCACCGGGAAAGCTGCCACCGAAATTGGCAAATCTGCAAAAGCATTTTCAGAAAAATGATGGCAAGCCTGTGTTTCTCAAGGGAAAAATGGATAACCTACTCTACAGACTCACTTGGGTTTTGTGCTTTTTGGGCATATTGGGTGACGTTTGGCTTTATGCAGGCTACATAATAGGGTAGCCCACTATTTGGCTAATATCAGAATATTTGCCAGATGTAAAACTATTCCTGAATTCAATACATAAACATACGGACTCCATAATGGAAAATACAATTCAATTTTTTCTGTAATTGGTTCAGAAAATACATTAAAAAAAAGGAATTTAATACAAGATGAAGCTCAACATGTGCAAGTACGATGAAATATTGAGTCACACGGCTTATGGATTCCAATATTTTTTCGAATACACCACTAATACACAAAAGTATTCTATAAAACAGTTATGGTTACGATAAGCATTTCATTCGATTGGCGGCAATAAAATACTGAAGCAATTATATTTCAAAACGTTTTTATTATAAAATTAAACCTTTTGGGGCAAGTCATCTCAATCTGCACTAAGCCTTTCAATATTTATATTTTCAAAAAATGTTATCTTTCAATATCGCGTGCCTTGGCATTTCCAATTTCCAAGCAGTATTAACTTTTCCATTGTGCTATGCTGTTCATTTCGTAGTTGCATTTTCTTTTTCGTCTATTTTATCTATTACCTGTTTTAGGCAGTCCTTTGTCGATGTCTTTTCCAAGTCACATATACGTGTCAAATCCATTGTAGCGATATGTTCAATCATTTCCCTTATCTTTTCCTGCTTTATAATGGACTTTACAGACAGACGCATACGTCCGCCAGCTTCACTGGTTTTTAGATGTTGCTCGGGAGTATCATTTTCAATATCTCGTCCTTTAGCAAGATAATGTTGTTCAATTATTTTGCGTATTTTCAATTTTGTAGCTGCTCGAGATTTGTGTGTTACGTGCCCCATAGCCAGATTACGCAGTTCTTGGAAGTTGATTTCCTTAGTTGTTGCATTTGGCACATCCGTATCAACTTCTAAAGAAGCTTCATCTACATTTGCTACAATACCGTCAGTGCCATCATCATCATTGTTTCCTACTGCATATTTGTCCTGTATTGTGGGTTCTTCTTGCTGTTTTGAGTGAGGCAGAATTGCAGGTTCATTAGATGCAGGTTCATCTTCTTTAACAAAGGCACTCTCCCCTTTTTCAATTGGTTTAGTTTTTTCACTCAGTTTCTTTTTTGCTTTTTCTTTAATTTGGCTTGACGTTTCTTTTTTAATAATTGTTTCATTCTGCAAAATATTGGCCGTTGCTTTCTTTTTAAGTATACCTATGCACGGCTTTGTTTTAATACGCACCGGAAACAAAGAATTATATTGTATGCCTATGCTACTAAAACAATCTATAAACTCCATTGTTTCAAAATCTTCCTGCAGTGCGTTCCACAGTTCTGTGTTGTACTTGTTTTTGGTTTCTACCAACAAATGACTGTATTTATCAATTTCGGCTTGTGTATAGTTCATAGTCTCATCCTTACTGTAGATCCAACTTTCATGTATTTCCATAAAACGCGACACACCACTCTGGGCAGCCATATTGGTTATGTGCACAGAAACGTTTAACGAGGATTGTTCTAGTCGATGTAAACGAGAGAGCGCAGCTCCGCCAGGATAATTCGTGCCCGAAACAACGAGCAAAAATACGGTAACGATCACATTTAACAGCAAATGTGCGCCTGATGCAAGGGCCAAGAAACTGTGCCATGCAGACTTGGCACTGTTCATCCAACTGTTAATAAAAAAATCAGTCATTATAAAAAAATATCCAAGTCGAAAATCATCTTAATTCTGCACTAACTAATTTCATGAACCGATCTCACTTACAATCTTTCACAAGCGCAAGCTGCTGGTATATTTAGCACAGGAAACACGTATATAATAAAGCGCAGTTCCTTGTGTGGTAATATTGAATACAAAAGTACAAAAACTAACGCTGACAGCGCTAAAGGTCGTATACGAGCTTCGAAATAGATGCCAATAGGTACAAGAAACAATGAGGCTCCCATTGCTCTTGGCAGTGCAGAGTAAAAGTACCACAGAAATGGAGATGTGCCCCAGTTTGAACTTTTGTTAAGTATGGTGTTAAACCAGAGCACCTCACCCTCGGGCCATAAAAGGCGGCGCCAAAAAAATGAGTCCACCAGCACAGTGGCAGCAAAAATAGAAACTCCAGCGGGTATAGCGACTTTTAAAAAGCTGTAAAAGATTTTTTGCGGATGAATCGTTAATAATATTATATAAAAGTGGAAAATTTACCCATCAACAGTAATTTTATTTTGTAGCACATCCAAAGCCAATAATAAGCCCAAGAATAACGCCAGCTCCGATCGAAACACCAATATGGCTATACCGGAACAAATGATAAATGGCTTGCTTTGACCGCGCAGCCAAAATGATAGGGCATAAAGAACTGCGGTGAGATATGGGATTATCTTTTAGTCGTTTAATGAATTGAATTATACCTGTAGGAAGAGCCAGAACATTAGGCAACGGACGCGTCATGTAGAACATAAAATGAAACTGTGTTAGCGTTATGGCTGTAAACCACAGTCGCACTCTAACGCCATAAATCTTCGTTATAGCTTGGCGTAAGCTATTCCAAGCCAGAGATATGACAGCAGCCAAAACAAGACGCACTTAAATGTAAAAAAAAAAACAATGTATACTTTTGTAAAAACTTTTAGATACCATTTTACATACCTACCTACATATTGCGACCAAAATTTATTTATGCTTATTGTCTCAAAGAAAAGCACAAATGGAGCGGACAGCATAGAAACCACTAGGGCACCTATAAATGTACGTGGCACCACTCCAGGATACTCGTGATGATCGTACTAAATGCATACAGGAATCTATTATTTTTGAATATTGGTAAAAAACAATAGACTAACTTACCTGTGTGAAATTATTTCGTAAATACAAAATATCATGCATTGCCTGTAAATTAAAGCTCTCCTCCACTTTGGTAAATGGCGTATATACCAAATGAGCCGCGGCTGTTAGGAATACCAGAGCATCCATGATGTCAGAAACTGAGAATGATCACGCTTAAATTAAATGCTTTAATTCTTGGTGCAAAAATGACACATTACATAATTATGCCGTGTTGTGACAACTAACTTTCTATGATATTAGGTTTTTCGATTATAAATTTGCTTCGTCGTTTCCAAGAATTAACTACCGGCCGGCTAAGACAACGCTTATCATGAGCATTGTTTAATGCACTTTGGCATACACATTTTTAAGAACAAGCCATTCAGCTTGTTCACTAGTTAAACATTAATATTCACACTATGATCTTTTATGGAATTTAACATACACTTCCAAAATACAAGCAGAAAATTGATTTATAAATAGCTCGATTCCACGTTGATGACAAGAACGGTGGCAACAACAACAGGTTATAGTCAGCTGCTTCATAAACACAACTGCTTCTTCTTCTTTTCTGTGCCATTCATTGTGTCGCCAATTTTGATTCTTGTTTTGTTCAAAATATGTGTATTTAAAATTACAATTTAAGGTAATAATTCAACGCAATTGTTAAAATTTCTTTTAGTAAGATTTAATCTGGGTTTCACATTGTTGCTAAAAAATACGTTTTTTTAACTTCTTTCATGGTGACTGGCTAACTTTTAAGAATCAGCTGTTGCTTTAAATGTTTGCCGGCTGCTGCCGCTGCGTGTTAAAAATTTCGCACTTTAACAACTTTTTATTGTGCCAAAATGTCATCTCTGGAGACTTATGTTATGCGCGTAAAACCTGCCATCGACAGTTTTTTAAGGCAACCAACTAAAATCACACTAACGCAGGTGGAGCAAGAAATAAAAGAATTTGAATTTGGACATATGCGCATATTTCAAGTTCAAATTTTGGTGCCATTGATCGTTAAATTAGAGGAATTGACTGGGTAAGTCTTATATTGCACACAATCCTAGATATCCCAAATATCTTAAACATATCCATGTATTTTTTGCAAAGGGAGAGTCAGGAATTACGCACAAGTTTACTTAACTGCCTGCGTTACATTGTCTCCAAGATTTATCTTACGGATGAGAAGGGCTTGCGATCCATACTTTGTGTTGTATTGCAGCAATTACGGGATCCTAACAGTGCTAACATTCGAGCTAATCTTTCAGAAGAAATAAAACTGGCATCAGTGTTGTGCATAACAGAATCGTTGCAACGCTCTACAAGCGATGTAGTTGAGGCATTCTACACAAAAGAAAAAGCCATGATAATTGGTCAAATATTGTTGACATTGCTGGAAATCATAGCAACTGACAAATATCGCAAGCTTATGTAGGTAAATCAGAATTTTTTGGTAAAGATTTCGTTATATAGTTTTTATTGTTAATAGCGATGCTGCACTGCAGTGCCTTATGGTTGTTTTTTACGTGCACGACGAGGCCGATTATGCGGATGTTGTGTTAAGGAATCAGGTGGCAAATACCACATTTATATTTCTTCCTAAGGTTGTAACCGTGCTCTTTAAGACCGCATTAGCTGATGAAAAGGTTGGAGAGACTTTAAGATCGGTAAGCAACAACGTTTGGCAGTCCAATTTCTTATAAATTATTGTTTCATACCATATTAACGAATCAACTTTTAGAAATCGATCAGAGCTTTGGGTCGCATTATATGCATTATGTTCGAGGAAACTACAGACGAATTTTTAAAATTGCGTTATGATGTGAAATCTTTTCAAACACTCTTCAATGAGGTCAAATACGATGATGAGCACGAGAAGCTAAGCTTAATGTTTGGCTGCCGCAGGCCAAGCGTAGCGAAAATGGAAGAGCATCTTAAGCAGCTACAAACGGATTTGCGTTCACCGCAATGGATCGCAGCTACTTCTCTCAGATTAAGGCCTATTTTTGTAGAGACCAGCATATTACGTGCTCATATTGCTGTTCCAATTCGTGAGGAGTACGCTAAAATGTGTTGCCTCTTACTAAAATACTGTGCTCATAATTTAAAACAAAATTTCATCGACATACTCGAAAGTGTCTTAGCTCTATCAGAAGATGAGGAACAAAGCATAGCACAACTGTGTAAATGTACGCTTAGCGAACTGCAGGAACTGCCTAGCTGTACTAGCATTTTTGACGAACATGTGGAGCTACTACTAGATGCGCATTTAAATAAATGGCCTCGCATATTACATAGATGTGATGACATGGAACAGTTTGCCGAGCTGCTATTTTTCAAAGGATTTCTACGAAATCTAAGCACAGATAAGCTGCAATTACTCTTGTTAGTGCCAAGAAATTTAGAAATGTTTGTAATGTGTTTGATTACTGCGCTGGATATATGCACTCCGCGAGAACTACTGGACGAGGAATATTCTTTGCGCCTTATGCAGGAAGGAGCTGCCAGAGACTTGCTTGCTGCGCACTCTAAATTCCCTTGGCGTCAATTTAAGCACATAAATTCAAAACGAACAGTATCTGCCGTATACGACATTGCTGTAATATTGGGTTCAAAACCAACAATAAGCCGCCTTATATTCGACTATTGTCTGGACCTCATAGAGCGACGCAGTTCTGTAATAAACGAAGCAATTTTGCTGTTGACGCTCATGACTACAAATGAACAAGCAGATGCACGCGATAGTCGTTTGGTATTGACCGAAGTTTTTGTAAATGAATTGCTTAGCTGTGAGCATTGGCACTTATCCTTGCAGCCGGACGTTTTATATCGCCTAAAAGTTAACAAGGTAGGTTTAGTGGTAATAAAAATAATGCACTCTATAGAACTTGTATGAAGGTCGTAAATGATTGCTTAGTTTAACCATTATGTTCCGTAAAATTTTTAGATCACTTCATGGTTTGAGGATCACACTCCGGGTCTTTACGAGTCAGCAGTGGAAGTTCGCACCCAAGATTGTGATTCAGATGACGAAAGCGAACAAGTCACTAATCGGGTCAGCATATTGGATGCGCAGTTTAATGTATTGCACACCTGCCTTATATTAGATGCGCTTGGCCATTGTGCTAAATTTATGGGCGAATCGTTTGAAAAACACATTTTCCTCAGCTTGGATCAAGTCTTGCTGAAGTTAGGTATGCTTTAGATTTAGAGAGTATCTTAAGTGAGACTAAAATAATATCAAATGAATATTTAAAGAAAAGTTGTATTTTAATCTAAGCTCATAAGAAGCTTATTTTATTCAATGTGTATTATTATTATTTTTCATAGCCAGCAGCAATACGTTTATCCATCAGGCTGCAACGTTTACATTTATCGCCATGCAGATGGCCTTAAAATATGAAGCACCTTCTCATTTAATAGAACATTCCAGTGATTATATAACCTTTCATTTACATGCGTTACTCAAAAGGGTAAGTACGCCATGATATATAATAACTTTTCTACAAGTGCTTCTTTTGCAGTCCTCCGAAAGCAGCGCTGCCGTAGATATATTAACCGTAGTTCTACAGTATAGTACACGCACAAATTTGCCACATATAGATAGCATATTTCAAACAATTCGCGAAGAATGCACCAAGTCTTACCAAACGGATAATATACATTCTTATTTGCGAGTATTTCAAGCATTTCTGCAACATGTAAACACTTGGCGTAAAGAAACAACTGAAGAGGTTAACGAGCTGCCCATGCAAGTGGATGAGCATGCGGCTGAACAAAATGTGCTAAGCTTTTGGCAAACAGTACTTAAAAAGCCGCCAGAGCTGGACGCACCTATGGACATTCATACTAAGGAAAACGAAGAAGAAGACGAAATGAGCGAAGCTACAAACTTGAACACGACAACAGAGACAATAAAAGCTGCCTTACCGCGCCATATTGAAATGACCAAGGATATTGTAAGTCAGGTCATTAAATTCGTTTCCAGCTCTGCACTTACCCATCAGATCATGTCATTGGAGTGTTTAGCCACGGGCATACCGCTGCTTTCTGATTATGAAAATGAGCTGTTGCCCTTGGTACATCTTATTTGGCAGCCACTTGTAGAAAAGTTTCGAGTACGAAATGCACTTGTTCTAAATCGCAGCTTTGCGCTTTTGCTCATTTTGGGAGCGCACGCTAAAGATTTCATATTAAAACGCAGTCTTCGGTAAGTTTATTTTAAGTACATAACCGCATTTACTTTGACTCTTTCTCATTTCTTTCTCAGTGATGTCATACCTCAGCTTAAGCAATTTCTCAAATTGGCCGCCTCACACAGCAGCTCGGAAAACTCCAAAGCTCAGACTCAGGAATTCAAGCTACAGCTAAAGCTCTTACAACATTTATCAGAATTTATTAAATGTATACAACTGGAGGGAAAACATTTCCATGAACTAATGAGCGTTGTGTCACTTTATTTATCACAAGCACAACCCAAAGAGCTTCAAACATTGGCAATGCAGTTCTATCAGAATTTAGTACCATACAATGGACCCTTTGTTTATGTTACGCTGCTGCAGCGTGCGCACCTTAAAGAATACAAAGAAAATGTAAGCGAAATTTTTAAGGCTATGGGATTATGTATATAAACAGATCGACTTGGAATTAGTCTTCTTTAGACTGTAACTAAAACAATACAGTAACAAAACGGATCCGTAAATAGGGCCGAGTACAAACCAAACGTTATCGGCTCTAGTTTAAGTTGCTTGCAAGTTAATGACATGTACATAAAACCTATAGAGAGCTAGGCATGTCTTAATCTCTTAATTTAAACATAAAAAATATCAATTTTAAATAATTTAAGGGCTTCGAAAATCTTTTCATGTGTGAACATTAATAAAAAAAATGCAATTCTTATGCTTTTTTTCAATATAGCATATAAAGTATAAAGCTGCATAAAAAGTTTTTTAAACCCAACTGCCTGTTGTATATTAAGTATTATCATAAATAAATTAAAAGTAACAACAAAAAAAACTTAAAAAAAAAAACCCAAACTTACTTGTAAAAAATAAACGCGTTAGAACTAGATTCAAATGGTAAATAAAATTACACTTAATATTTTTCACAATTGCTCTATTTCTTCAATTTTTTAAATTACAAGTTTTTAATGATACAAATGTCTTTTCAATTTATGGAGCAAATACATGTGGAGTTTTATAGTTAAAAATACATACATTTATATATCGTACATATATAGTTCTTGTTTCTCATCTAGTTAATAAAGCCAAGCATACAAACAAGAATCGCGCATAAATCAAAAAATGATGGAATAAAATATACTTAAATGAGGTATATATAAATTTGTTTCTAAGTTTCAAATTTTATTTTAAACATTTTTATCATATAGACAAGGCAAATCATTAAACAATTAGAACATCTTTACTTAACAATTGATAAAGAATTAAAAAAATTAATAAGATTTTAATTTAGAGAGAGAATACACTAAAAACATTCAAGCCGAAAGGTACAGTGAAAACGCAGATGCTTAGCACCAGTAAAACTTAGATGACGGCTCCGACAGCATCTGACTTCTAAAGTCTTCTCTTTATAAACATTTTTAATTTCTCATATGCATTGATTTTGTATCAAATATAGCTGTATTTTATTTGTAAATTGATTGCTATTCTGTATTTATTGTATATGTGATTTTTACACCAACCATTTTTTTCAACTTCGTTGCTAATTGAGTTGCACGCCTTAAGCACGCTAAAATATACTTATATGCCTAACTGTAGTAGAGTGGCGTTCATAAGTCTATTGAGCATCTTATATAGCTTCCCTTTTAAATTAAGTTTTATACGTTACAAGGTTTAAGGTTCAGCGATTTTCTTAAGCATGGGCAAGCGGGCGTTTTTATGAATGTGTATTTATGTAGGTGTGTGTGTTCAAGTGTGTGTACGCTCGTAGGAGATTTGTCGCATATAAAATAATTAGAACAGGCTAACGTGACTACGCTAGCCAATTCATAAGACTATTGGCATAAGCCATTGGCTTGACATCGGGATGCGCCTATAAAGTAGAAACGATTTCCATTAAAAAACAAATAATTAATTTATACAATAGAACTTACCACAGCCTCAAAAGATTTATAATTTGGTTTTAAATTATTACCAGTTATCGTTATAAATGCGCCCATGTTGCCCATGGTATCACTTTTAATTGGAATGGTAGATAACAATATTATTATAACGGTTTTTTAGGCTAATTTTGATTTTGCAAACTTACCAATAGTTTGGCGCTGAGAAGACAGTAATGCACTGACCGTTATGAGCAACCTCATAACCCATATCCTTAACTTCATGACTGCGAACGATATAGTCCAAATTATTAAGTTTGCAGAATGCTTCAGTGATATCTGGACCAAACTGTATTCCGACACCACGCTTGGATGGTCCACGGCCGTGCCATTGTTGAGGATCAGACCATAGCAGCTCGCACATGAGCCCCTCTTCTGGTGGTTGGCAATTGCGCTCAATGCGGCGTATATTATCCAAAGTAACATCATCTGAAGAGAACAGGCCACCATGCATGACCAAAATCTTTTGATTGATGCAGTGGCATAGGGGTAGCCAATTAAAGACTTGAGTAAAGATTTCCGCCATAGTACTGGTATACTTTGCCGTAACTTCGCCCGTAAATCCATACATTTGATTCATATTGATGCTTTCGTGATTGCCTTTAAAAATATACACAAATTTTAGCATTATCTAAAATCATATGCAATGTAGCTTACCGCGTGACAAGTAGAAATGATTTGGATAGAGCAATTTAAAGCCAAAGAGCGTAAAAATGCATTCAACTGAGAACGATCCTCTATCCACAAAGTCACCATTGAATAAATATGGATTCTTTTCCGAAGGCAGGCCATTTAGTTTGAAAATATTCATAAGATCATAGAATTGCCCATGTATATCACCGCAAATCGTAAATTTTTCTTCATCCGACACTGTTATATCTACTAAAGATGGCTGAGCACGCATATATGTATCAATTTCACAAAGAATCTGTTTAGAAATGAAATTAATTCAAATATATAAATAAAAGGTTAAAATATTTAAAAAGTTTATGTTATACCATCATATTTATGTAATTAACGAAGTGCTGAGTATGAATAACCGAAGCCTACCTTATATGCGAATTTTCGATGTAGTTTCTTTTGGGCCTTGTAATGTTCCATTAAATCTAGCATGAATTGCAAAGTGACCTTGCCATCCTCCAGTTGTGGACCCTTGTAATCGTCCTCAATTGCTACACAAAACAGACACATTAAAAGGTACTTAAAAAGAATCAAATATAAAGTTAAGTAAACTCACTTATATTTTCCATGTCCCTAAACATTTCCGAAAGCGTTTTCTCCGGCTTATCCACAGCTATAGCACGTTCAAAAGCACGCATTTTAACAATCTTGTTACACTCCGTAAACTTTAACTTTGCGTCCTTGTCATTCGGCCTGCATTTGGCCACCTTTAGCCGTTATTAGATTAAAATTATTTTTATCGCTTATTCCTAAATTGCCTAGCAATTATGCTTACATATTCAAAGTCTGAAAGAGCCTGCTTAAACTTTCCCAGAGACATGTGAGCTGCAGCACGCCGGTAATAGCCTTTTAAATAGCTCGGATCAGCCTTAACCGCAGAAACACCATCCTGTAAAGCAAATCCAAAGCTCTCCTGACGCATATGCGCTAAGGAACGATTTGCATAGTAAATTGCGCTTGACGGTCGCAGTTCTATGGCTTTGGTGTACATATCGATGGCTTTATTAAATTCTTTTGCTGCAACAGAGAATCAAAGTGAATACACATAAGCAAATGTTGTGCTTATTCATGATAAACCATAGTCAAACTAGTAACAACAAAATTATCTCACACACAGCACCATTTGGGGCTATTTTTAGGTTAGGTCGAACAAAGCACTTTAAAACAAATGGTAGAGTACATTATGCCTTTTTTTTAAAGCCATGGTTAAAATGTTTTAGCAATATTTTGGGTTACACGTTAAGCGTGGTACCATACACAAGTGATAAAGTCGAATGTGTCATTTACTTTTTAGCAATTCATTTCCTTGGTTTTTGTATTCTTCAGCCGCGGCTAAATTTTGATCTACATTCTCAGTTTCATCCGGCGAAGATTCCTGTTTGTGGGGCGTAATTTTGACCCCCGCAGTTTCCTGTTGCTCCTGCTGGACATCTACATCCTTCTGTTGTATTTCTAATTTAGCCGACGACATATTTTACTGCACTTAAAGTTTTTTCTTATAAAATTGTTATTTACTCTCTGAACATATTCTATTCACAAGTGTTGCCTAGCGCCAGTAAAAATTTCCAGTGCTGCGCAAAACACCAAATATATAACACTATGAATCGCGGTTTTAACAAAATTTAAACTAGATTTAGATAAATCACAACAAACAATTTAACTATAAAACGTTGACAGCTAATGCTTCAATAATAATTTGTTGATTAAAAACAATGACGTAACATAATTTTTTTTGATAGATGATACAACTTTTTAAACATGATGGATGAGTTAACAGGTATAACTGTCTTTTAGTGGACGAAAGTTATTAAAATATCTTGATTAACGCTTTATTCATAACCGTTTTGTTTTATTTTCACAAACAATTAGGTTATTTATTTTTTTTTTTTGTATTTGCCGTTTGCCGAACGACGGGGTTACGTCTGTTATAAATCAGGTTGGCAGGGCACCAAAGAGAAATGCATTGCATTTGCAAGCCGGACAGCAACAGCTGTTTTGTGAGCTGCAAGCTGCATACACAAAGCTAGGAGAAGCAATCACGTTCGTAAAGTTAGAAATAGAAACAGGTTTGTTATTAGTGTTGAAACTTTGAGGTGAACAGAAGTGATTGGAAATCCGCTAGTTTATTTGCAAATATTAATCAATGCAATAAGCCCAGTGCTGTATTGTATTTGAACTTTATTAAGTCCAAGTACCGGGTGTGTCTGAGAGCGTCGTTTTTTAAACAAAAATAACTAAAATGTCTATGAATAATTTATCAAAAGACGGCGAGTTTCGTTACATTATACAATGGTTTAATGAGTGGAGTGAGCTGCAACGCGATGATTTTGTGTATGTATTGGTGGAATACCTAACAAAAGACACAGTGGGCGGAGCCGCTGATGGTGGAGGAGTCTATGTAAATGGCGTAGTCAATGCCCTGGCTACAACAGGCATGCAAAACAAGCCAATGAGCCTATTCCAATGTCGCGTAAGTCGTAAATATAAGTCAATTAAAAACATGGAAATAGCTAACAGAACTGCGTTTTCACAGATTAAACTGTTTCGTGAATGGAGCGCCAAATGGCCCCTGGAATTCAAAGCCAATCTACAAGAGAAAATCATTGAAATGGATGCAAAAGTAGGGGAGAAAATCATCAATGAATTGAAGGGCTCACATGGTCAGCACAATGGCGATGTTTCCGTTCATTTACATGTAAATGGATCAATCGAAGATATCGATATTGAACAGGTGAGAGCAGAAGCATGCCCAAGTCTTGTACCTGCTGCTGATGCTGCTTCAGGGGCCGTTATAGACGAGACTTCAGAAGCCGATAATGATACCCATTTAGCAGCTGTATTGCGTCAAGAAACGCCAGTTGATGATGATGATGACGCTGCGGCTGCTGGTCAATATGCGTCGTCGACTGCAGTGACAACGATTGCGGTAAACACGCCACTGCAGCTACCGGCCGGGGAACCTGTTCAACAAGCTGAAAACAACATTACAGCCGGTGTCATTGCCTCTGTTGCCGCCGTCACAAGCACTACCCAAGCTGAGGTTGCACCAGTGGCATAGAAGAACAGCCATAAACCATCAAGACATTTTAATTATACTCATCACATTCCATTAAATGCATTTCTATTTATATAAGATCAAATGCTTGATTTCGCGCTACTTTTATTTCTAGTTTACAGGCATATTATAAGTTAATACCATAAGTAAAATGTAGATTATAAGTACTTACAAGTACTTAAAATTGTGCAAAAATCTAATTCATTTGCTGATTCTATTTATTTAGTACCCTACAGAAGCAATTCTTATGACCTAATATTAAACAGTTTATGGCATTTAATAGAGCAAAATAATAAAACAAACATTTATTTAATTTACATTTAGTTTATTCAAAATTTTATTTTTTAGTAGGAGCTAATAAAATAAAAACTATCTTAAATATGCTAAACATATTGATTTTCAATCGCAAATAAAATTTACTAAGTATAAGCAAAACATGTTGTAGTATTTCATATTTAGATTGTATTGTTTTATTTTGATTCGCATAAAACCAGTTACCCTCTAGAAGAGTCACGAGTATCGACATGTATAGGTCATGTACAGGTCATAGCTATTTTATTTTGTTGAAAACTCCACTGTAGGGTATGTTTCAGTGTTATTTCTGAGTCAACATCTTGAAAATTTGATACTTGAGACTGTGCCTGCCCTACACCCATGGTGTTAAGCGTATTGTACAGCAATATCTGTTACAGGCCGAAGAAAGTGTGTAACAAGTTTTGTGAGAAAAGTGAGTGCTGGTATACAACTGTCGAACACAATCCCAACAGATTTACATTTTTTTTTAAAGCGATCATGCGGATTACTAAACTACAACTTAGTAATGGGGAACCGCTTAACCTAGCTTACGCATAAAAGGCACACTGCTTCGGCAAAGCTTACTGTTGAAGCTGTCGAAGACAATGCCCAACGAGACCGCAGATCAAGATCTCGACTGTTAAACATTATCACACATCTGCACTAACAGATTTTATTAACAGTATACTACAGACAATTCATGCTTTTGTTTATATGTATGTTTAAGTGTATATTTTTGTGAGTGTTTGTGTATTCAGCACTCATGATACCCTGCATAATGATAAGGTTATTTTGGAATGTATGTACATATAAAGGCACAGCAGCTCATATGATTAGCTTTGACTCGGATAACGATTAAGTCATAACATAGGCATGTATGAATTTCTCACATCCTTCATCTGAATCTATAACAATATTTAATTCTCTTTTGAAGAGAGTATGTGCAGGGTATCCGACGGTCCGGCAATGACGTATTTATTATTTATTTTATTTTTACCTAAACTTCGTGCTTTAATTGGTTTTTGTTGCTCCCTCTTTGTTTTGATTCGTTGTTGATAATATAAGAAAAGAATGAAGGCAGCTGGCGCCGTTGTCGAAATGGAATTAAGACATGCTCTCGTATATCCGAAACATATTGGACCCAATTTATTTCAATTTTGCACTTTGAAGGCAAAAGTTGTGCTCGCGGCTGTTACGGAATTTATTCCGGCATTTAATAAACGACAACTAAATGAGCAACAATAATATCAAAGTGTTTGTGTTTGAGTGTGTGCATCTAAGCAATTAAACAACAAACCTATTGTTTAATAGTTTATTAAATAGAATTAGCTAAAAATGTATTTTGCATATGCAAAATTTGTATGCATACTATATGTGTGCTTAAGTTGTGAGTATCTTACAAAGTTTTACATAAAAATTGCTTATGTACGAGTACTATGTATTTATATAATGACTGCATATGTTCCGAGTTTAGGACAAATCAAAAGACTTAAGCAAGGAACTTGGCCTTTCGATTGCGTAAAGCACAAGCCATGACAAAGTCTTGGGATTGTCACATCTTAGTGGGTCAAGGTCAATGACTAGAAATTCCCTCTTATACAACAACAACGAAAACAACCAGAAAAGTGCTAAACAAAACAAAAGCGCTGTATGCGAGCTCAAGCGAAGGGCAATAAACCACGAAAACGATAGCAAAAGTGAGTAATTGTTGCGTGAAGCGCACAGCTTGAGATTCGAGTGCTCTGACTTGCTTGAATTTTGGCCATTTCTGGTTTTGGGCTTTGCCGGCATTGACCTTGTCTGCAATAGTAGTTTCTTGTATGCGTAATTTAGGCAATACCTTTCAGAAAGCATAGCCAGACGCTATATATACAGATAAGTAGGTACTTGAACTGCAATATCCGGATATGTGCATAGTTTATACCAAATCCGGCACTAGAGCGTTGACTATGAAACTATTTGTTCCCACGAGTATCAAGAAGGCGACAATCGAGTAATTTTATGGAAAGCAATATAATGCAATGTTGGAATATATTGCGGCTTTAAACCGGAACTGTAACAAAATTTGTTGTTATTGTCGATTGAATATGATTTCTGATTTAAAGTCTTGCACATATTTAAACTTTGTAGGAAATTCCGCTATTTCTGAATGAAGAGGTGTCCCATAGAGATAGGCGCGGGCCCAATTTTTTAAGCCTGACCCGGCACAAACACGACTCACCCACACAACTCTGCCCGACCCACCCGTATATAAAACATTTATCATTATTTTATTCTTATTATAAATATGAATAACTTAAATTATTTGAAAGTTTATTAAGAACATTAATTATGTTTTATTTGAAAATCAATTATTTTATAATATATATTTTTCTAAATTAGTAGTGCTTTTTAGCCTTGTGCGTATGATGGTTTGTCGCTTGTAACTAAAAAAGCTAAAACATTACGAGCTAATTAATTAATGATTTTATTTTTTACGTTTAGTTCCAAAACGATTAGATGTTAGACGCAGACAAATACTACTCCTTGAACTAAAAATACCCCTGCTGGACAAAAGCATCAAACAATCTTCACAATTTTCAAACCTTTAAGGCAGCTTGGTTGTAGAAACAATTATTTTTATTATATGCATCAAGTTATTCAGTTGGATTGTTTGGGTGTAAAAAGTGAACAACTGTTGAGGAGGACTGTGTGGTGGTATCCTTCAAAAGTAAACAGAATTTGTATATTAAGTTTAATTGAGTCTATCGGCAAACCACATGTTTGGTGCTCCCAATTTCACCGAAGCAACTTTTTTATGTGATTTGAATCCAACTACTTTGTTGCAAGTGAAATCAAATCGAATTGGCAAAATAGGTTCAAATATGCACGTAATTTATACCATAATTTAAACAAATGACTCTAATGCCATTATATATATTCATTAAAATTTAATAACTCAGTAGAAAAGGTAAATAATTTAGCCTGAACTCTTTAAAAAATTGCCTTTTAATCAGAATAGCTAAGTCGTGGTAAATTTGAATTAATATTGTTGCTAAATTAATATTACTGTGTAAATTTATTTAAAAAAAAGTCGAGCGCGGACGACTTTAGGATACCCTGTACCAGCACATTGCAATCAAATCCAATATATTGCTTGCAAACTCCAAAAGATATTTCTTTGCCAAATTTGGTTACAATAGTTTTATAAACAAACAAAAAAAAGTCGAATTTTGCACCAAAAACGTTTTTTTATCGATCGGTCCTACAGGAGCTATATGATATAGTCAACCTATTTTAATAAAAAACTTCCAAGTGCCAAATTTGGTTACGATAACTTCATAAACAAACGAATTATCCATCTAAAACTTTTGGTTTTTTTTCGAGGTCTTCTGAAACACCTATATGGGAGCTATATAACATAACCCCGATATCAAAAAAAAAATAAAGAAACTTGTCTCTTATGGAATAATAAGAGATCTAATCTGAAAGTTTGGTTGCTCTAGTGCTGACCATCTCTGAGATCTAGGCGTTCATAAGGATGAACAGATAGACAGACGGACATCGGTATATCGACTTCTCTAATCACTCTGATCATACTTTAGGTAACTTTGGGGGGTCTCCGACGGCTCCTTCTATATGTTACATACATTTTCGGCATGCACAAACTTAATATGCCCTTTATACCATAAGGTACAGGGTATAAAAATAAAATATGCACATGCTACCAATATTTTAATCAAACGCAAATGTGAATGATATGAAGTAATCGAAGGGTTTAGAGCTGTACTAACAAAGAGTAAGGCAAATGTCAGGGTATATTCTGAGTAAATAAGACATATACTACATTGTAAAGGGGCAAAGCAACAAAATCTATGTGATAAGAATTCAAACTTCTAACATAAAATCATAAATAAACCATTAATTATCCGAAAAAACCGGTATCAATATTTTCGGAAACTTTCAGAAAAATTTTAAAGAGTCTCTTTAGATTTCATTAATATAAGATCGTTAATAGTAGACGCATTTACCTTGCAGCAACCATGAACACGACCAGTGCATGCAATTGCATGCGAGTCAAAGACTGTCAGCCTTTTGTTCATTTATTGCTAAATCACAAACCTGAGCAACGTGATGCCGTCTTTGCCTTAGTGCACAAAGCTAGCTGTGGGTTTCAAGGCCTCGAACCACTTGCCTGCTGTCCGAATGCCAATCTCAATCAATACCATCGATATGTGCACGAGCCATACAGAGCACCAGCTGTACGTAAGCAAGCGGCCAACATGCGTATGGTAAGATTTGCGCCATCCGAAGAACCTTGGATATGGGAGAAGCGGCCACTGGCCCACTTTAGTTCATTGAAACATAATTTCAACGAAGTAGAAAAAAATCTCCACGACTATTGGGATTTTAAAACGCAGCGAAACTGTCCCCAAGCGCTGGACTTTGATTTTGATGGGGAGCACTTTGCTAGTTTGCAGCACATTCACTATGACATAGAACATGAAGATGAGAGTTGGTTTGAGTCACCAGTGACACCGCGTTTGGTAGCCGAGGATAGACCTATTGTGTTTCCCGGTGATTTACGCTTTCAAGCTACAATACAAAAAAAAGGCGAGTTAACGGAAAAAGAAGTAGTGTCTGAAGAAGCACCCAACGTGGCTAATCCTATGAAACCAAATGTGTTGCCAAGTAATGCGCAAATGCTTCTTAATGCGCCCAACTGTGGCATTGGTCTGGGCGTTCGTTTACTGGGAGGACAGGAAACAGCAGCTGGACAATATCCCTGGTTAGCTCGAATCGCTTATAGAAACAAAAGTGAGTAGTATTCTTAACTTTAACAATTTTTTATTGAGTTATTCAAATTCGTTAGCTGTGTGTGCATCAGAATGTGCACTGTATTACATAGTATGCGTTTTATGCACATACTGCTTGTGTGTATCAAGATTATGAATATATTTTGTTTCTAAGTGGCTTGAAGTGAACTTAAATAAAATTAACTCAGATGTTAGTACACCTCGCTTGCCACATTGGTCATCTTCTTGGTTAAGAAAAGCCCAAAGCAGAATACCAACACTGCCTTTAGAAGGGACCAAGAGTTGCTGTTGAAATTTAAACCAGATCCATCATCTGAATTACCTGATCCATAACCTGAGTTTGCATCATTAGGTGGTTTTTTGCCTGAGTTTTCGTCCTTAGGTGGTTTTTTGTCTGTGTCTGCAGCATTCGGTGGTTTATTTCCTGAGCCTGAAGCAGTACAAGTATTAGAGGGCGTTGCAGGGCAATGCAGTGAGTATGCAGATGGAGGATCCGGTTTTGTAATTGTTTTTGGGCATCCTGCCATGCCGCAAGGTTGTGGTCCACAGCAAGGCCCAAGTTTTTCAACACTTGGATAAACTCCTGAAGGGTTATGATGGTTAGAATTGCCTTCTGCTTCATTGGATGACCGACGAATGATCGGGTTATGCGCTCCCTGCTGACACGGGCAACGACTCATTGTGTCTGCGAAGATTCAAACGATCCAAAAAATCTGTGAAAAGCAATTTTATAATAAAGGAGATTTTTTCAAAATTCTGAAAGAATTGCTTAAAGTAATATGTGTATGCATAGTAGTTATAACTATTAGGCCACTCTTACTGTCCCTCCCATTCTCTGTATATAACAAAATAAGATGCACATGTTAAAAAACAAGTTTTTTTTTACATTCTTTCAGCCAGCAATCGCATTAGCTACCGTTGCTCTGGTTCGCTGATCTCAAACAACTATGTGCTCACTGCAGCACATTGTGTGGTCAAATTAGTAAACGATTTGGAATTGTAAGTGACAATTTTTTGCTTTCCTTAAATATAATTCCCATAATTAAAGAATTGTGCATTCCAAAAAGATCCCATGTACGCATCGGCGATGATACCTCTAATGCACAGGACTGTGCACCCAACGTTGCCAATTGCAGTAATCCAAATTTGTTTAGCATAAGTCGTTTAATAGTGCATCCTAATTACGATCAACCTAGGTATGCTAACGATATTGCTCTGCTCAACATCAGTAACAGACAAAGTAAGTTTCCATATCTTATACTATTCAATTCCTCTTACACCATATACATGTTAACTTATTTTAGGAAATTTTACGTCTATTTGCTTACCTTTAAACCGTACTGCAACTTTACCGGATAGGCTAATCGGTCAAATGGGCGTGGCAGCCGGCTGGAGCACAACCCCGACGGAAAGTGAGTTTTAGTAAATCAAAAATGATTTTTTACAACCGGTCTGTATAATTTGTAGAAATTTTTTGAACTACTGAACATTGGCAGCCTGTGATATACACTAAATAAAAGGCTAACTTTATAGTTTTTTTTTTTATATTTATAGAATGTTCAGCACATTCCGTATGCATGAGCACCTTGATTTCGAAGGCGCTATGCGCAATAAAAAAAATAACACATTTCCATTAATAATTTCAGGCAACAACGGAACACCGATTGGCATGAATAATAGCTCCTCGGTGCGATTTATAAGGCTACCCATTGTTAACACCACCAGTTGTGCTATAGCCTATGCCAGCCTAAGCGAGAACTTTCAAGAACCCATTGTTATTACACCCAGTCATCTCTGTGCACAGGGTCAGCCAATGAACGATGTTTGTCGCGGCGACAGCGGTGGACCCTTTATGGATGATGGTACAATATCGAAAAACGGACGATTCACTCTACTAGGTATTGTGGCCTTTGGTCCAACCCTATGTGGCGTTACAACAATACCAGGTGTTTACACCCGAGTAAGTGCCTATTTGAACTGGATATTGAATAGTATGGGCGTGAGCGGAACGGGCTTTATGCGTTTATAAAAGAAGGAGCGTACAAAACATACAAAGGGCAAAAGTCTTCCAAAGCTTTGATGCCAAAGTCTACAGAATAATAGTAATAAGTTATATATAAATAATTATAATTATAGCAATAAGATGTTATGGTTTTAATAAAAACGTTGTACCGCATTTTGAGCCAAACGCATACTTAATTAGTGATGCAGCTACCCAAGGTGAAGTTTGGTTGCAAATATTTCATGATAATGGTGCATAAAGGTTATATGATTTTCATTAAAGAAATTTTCTTAAAATGGAATGGAATCGTTGAACTATGATTAAAGGTTAAGATATTATGTATATCGAACTTTTTCATTCGAACAAGACAATGCATCGGAACAGCTTTTTTTTTTGCAGTACAACAAATTTCAGAAAATTTTATTACGACAGTAATTACACCGGGCCCGGGGGGAATCCCCCTCTCTGCTCGGGCCTGCATATGACCTACAAATTATACAAAATGGTAAAGTGTTTTCTTTAATCCTCAAAAAGAGTAGATGTGCCTAGTTGCAAGTCAAGAGATAAACAATTCTTTATTTACCATTTATGAGCCCTATTAAACCCACTTTTGGGTGAATTATTTCAAAATCATTTTTACTTACATAAATCACAAAGAAAATGCGCATAAAGTGATTCAGAGTCTGAATTTCAGACCACTATCTCTGAATGCTACTGAAAATCTTTAGTCTTAATATACTCCTTACTGATTAAGTACAGAGTATATACAGCTCAGCTATATAGTTATAGATTTATTTGGCGCCAATTTTTTCTACTACTTTTCAAGCGTCATTCATGCAAAATCGAACAATCATGGTTAGAGTGAGAAAAAGCTTAGATTAAAGCTCTTAAAAGTCGCGCGTTAAGTTTCGCTCCGTACTGGAACGTTTTAGTTGTTGACAAAGCCTCGCTTTGATCTCTTCAATTAGAATCTGAGTCTGTGAGATATATATAGGGAAATTCCGTAGTAGTCATACATTTTTCTCGCTTCCTTTTAACTATGGTATTCAGTTTTTTATTTTGATAACATCTTCTTTGTGTTGTGTAATTAAATAAGAGACGAAGTTATTTTTTAAGATTCTTTGATTTAGTATTATATGTGCGTGTGTTTATTTTCAAATAGTGTCTTACAATGTTAAAATTTATGATGTTAGTCAGCATCCAGCTGTTGGGATACTCTACATATTCAACCAATGCGCGTAAGTATGTCTACTAAAAAAGAAAGCATTTGATTGTCAAAAAAAAAAACTAGGTTCTATTTGTATACGTACAATAGTTTAATATCTTCATACATACATACTTATGTACGTAACTTGTTATCGGGCCTTCACAGAGCTCGCCGGATTACGTTTAAAAAAAACCAGTTTCCATGGCAAATTATTAACAGCAAAATAATATACATTTTTGAGAATTGCACGTATTCGTGCGATATACGACATATAACAAAAAATTCATTGATTTTTTTGTTCCTGTTTGCGCAGAATTCTATTTTCCAAATGAGGCCGCACAAGTTCCAAACTATGGACGCTGCATCACACCGAATAGGGAGCGTGCACTTTGCATACATTTGGAGGATTGTAAATATCTTTTTGGAGTTTTGACGACTTCGCCGTTGCTGGACACAGACAAGCTTTACCTAAGTCGCAGTCAATGTGGCTACATCAATGGCAAGGTTTTGGTAAGTACTATACTATACCGATCTTCAAAAAAATCGTAATTTTAAAATATTTATCTTTAAGATCTGTTGTCCTGATCGTTATCGCGACACCGTGCCAACAACTACGCAGCGTCCAAATAAGCAAAACACCACTACTACTACAAATAGTTTACTACCCTTGCCGGGACAATGTGGAAACTTATTGTCCAATCGTATCTACGGCGGCGTTGAAACCAAAATTGATGAGTTCCCTTGGATGGCGCTAATTGAGTACACTAAATGTAATGTATTAACACTTGAACTTGGTCATACTTTAGTTATATAGTATAAATTGATAGTTGGGTCGTCAGTATGAGGAAGTCCCTAGACTAAGCTAAGGGATGATAAAATGTTAACTTAAATGGATTATTGGGATCTTGGATACAAAATTTGCGTCTCATAACAAACCTATAAAATTTATGTATAATCATAATTTAATTTCGTATCTTACAGCGGGTAATAACAAGGGTCACCATTGTGGCGGTTCTTTGATCAGCGCACGCTACGTGGTAACCGCATCCCATTGCGTCAATGGTAAATCCTTACCAGCTGATTGGCGTTTGACAGGTGTTCGTTTGGGTGAATGGGACACCATGACCAATCCCGACTGTGAGGTTGATATACGTGGCATGAAGGACTGTGCCCCGCCACATTTGGATGTGCCCGTAGAAAGCAAAATACCGCACCCGCAGTATGATCCCAGCTCCAAAAATCAAGTTAATGATATTGCACTGTTACGTTTAGCTCGTCAAATTGAATACACAGATTTTGTGCGTCCTATTTGCTTGCCCTTGGATAAGAATCTAAGATCGTCTACCTTTGATGGCATTGTCATGGATGTAGCCGGTTGGGGAAAGACAGAAGAGACGTCTGCAAGTAATTTCAAGCTTAAAGCTGCAGTTGAAGGTGTTAAACTCACGGACTGTCAGTCCGTGTATAGCCATCAAAATATATTACTAGAAAACTCACAAATGTGCGCCGGCGGCCAAGACGGTATAGATTCATGTCGCGGAGACTCCGGCGGTCCTTTAATTGGTTTGGATACAAACAAGGTCAATACATACTATTTTCTGGCTGGTGTTGTATCATTTGGACCCACTCCATGCGGTTTAAGTGGCTGGCCGGGTGTTTACACACGTGTAGGAGACTATATTGATTGGATACAAAGCACTATTGTAGCCTAAATACATGCATATATGCGTAATAAGACGTTTTTTATAAATAAAAATATATATGAATTTTTAATATATAATAAACACTCGAGTTTATTTTAGAAAAAAATTTAAATGACCACAGCTAAAGAACTAGCGCGCGTCTTTTTATATCAAGCAAACTGAACGTGTACTTTCCGGCTTGCTTACTTACGTAAGGTGCTGCCAGATCGTTAAAAACATTTCTTGCAGACCAAAGTAAAAACCTTACGAATTGGTAAATAATAAAAACAAACAGCAAAATGCTTAAAAATATATGCATTACGCCATTAAGTTTGCTAAAATGTGCATCCAGCATGCAGCAACAAGTGCGGGTAAGTTTTGTACGCATTTTATTTGTATTCCAATACTAATTATACAATTTGTGCATCACATCCTAGACCACGTTTGTTTTGAAGCGAAAATACGAACCATTACTGCATAAAACGAATGAAAAACCGCGAAAAATGCGCGCCAAGCATTTTATTTATGAACTAGTGGAGGATAAACACATTAAGAAGCGACCCGATCTGGAAGTGGTGCTCAAAACATTTGTCGAAGGCGTTGGTGACAAGGGGGATGTAGTCGCTCTTAGACCAAGTTTTGCATACAATAAACTCTTGCTGCCAGGATTGGCGGCATATAAAACGCCAGAAAACATCGCGAAATATGCAAAAACAGAGGCCGAAAAGTCTGAAGTACAGCATAGTTCTCCGCATGCACAGCGCACTGTAAATATTTTAGAGTCTTTAACGCTGGCAGTAATTATGAATAAGGATGAACCTTGGGTAATTAAACCGTGGAACATAAAGGCATCATTACGCAAGGCTGGCATTTATTGTAAAGAGGAGTGTATCGAATTGCCAGAGCAGCCGATTGAGGGGCCCGATCTAAAAAAGGAGAACAAAGATTTTTACTGTACTATAACCGTCAACAATTTGGAAAAGGCACGTTTAAAGTGTCGTTTACATCATTGGAGCACAGATCCCAGTGAACGGCTGCCGTATGTCTTGGAGCATTGGAAAATGCCTTCCGAACCGTTGTTAAATTTAGAAAGTAGTACACAAAATTAGGCATTGCAATCTGCACAATGTGTTATGGTTCTGTGCATTCTATTTTTCGTATAATTCAATTAAAAGCGAAAGATTCTTCAAATACTAATATACTAGTGCATCATCTTTTATTTTGAACATTGTTCTCTTAACTCAATATTTCATTTCCAGTTTTCAAGCTTCATTTAACATTTCTCAGGTTTTGGATACTCATATTTGAAAATATATATTGATTATGTGTCGACTATGGATTCAATAGTCTTTTAAGTGCAGTGATGGCTTTATTTTATTCTTCTTTTAAATCACTTAAATATAAAATACCTAAGTCTAGTTTATATGAAAAAAAAAACACATGGAATTAACGACTTATTGGATTTGTTTCAATTCCACATCAAAGACCAAAGTGCTGTTTGGTGGTATAGATGGCGGTTGACCGCGTACACCATACGCCATGTGCGGTGGGCATGTAATGCGACGTTTGCCACCCACCTTCATGCCAACAACGCCAACATCCCAGCCCTTAATGACTTCCCCAGAGCCTAAGCCAAACTTAAAGCCAGCGCCTTTCTGCATGCTGTCAAACGTTTTGTTGTTGGACTTGAAACGCCCAACATAATAAACAGCAACACGCTTGCCAGATTTGGCCTCGGGTCCATTGCCAACACGTACATCTTCAATTTTCACCCCGCCAGTTATAACGCGCTCACCACCAGGTTGTTGCTGCTTAGCTGGTTTCTGCTGATCAGCAACTGGCTTTTGGTCCTTTTTTCCCTTTTGCTTTTGATCATTCTTAGCCACACCGTTCTGCTCCTTAGCAGGTTTCTTGGCATTATTCTCGACCTTTGCCTTTTTGGGCTGGGGAACCTCTTCTTCCTCTTCTTCAGACTCAGCTTCAGAGTCATCCTGCTCCTCGTCCTCCTCATCTTCGTCCTCGTCGTCTTCATCATCATCAGTTTCATCACTTTCAGTAGCCTTCGTCAACTCTTTTTTAAGATCCTCATCTCCTACAAAATCTTCATCGTCCTCGTCGTCGTCATCCTCTTCTTCAGCGGTCAATGCTTTCTTACCATCTAGGGTTTGTGCTAGATTGTCGTATTCCTCCTCATCGAAGGACTCATCGTCCGACTCTTCCATGTCATGCAAATAGCCTATGAGCGACAAATTGGCATCACCTGCAAGTTAAAATGTTTTCTTTTAGTTTGGTACTTGCATCACATCATTGCGCTGAATCTTACCGATTGCTTGGAATGTTATATTGTCGCCCTTGCCGAAGTTCAAATCCAATTGCACTTGTGGAATACTCTTTGAGACAGTAGCCACAATGTACCTCTGCTTTTCAGCCGTCAAATACAGCTTGGCACTATTGCCTTCGTCGAGTGCAATTCCAGACACATGGAAGCCTTTAACGATGGTTTGAGAATATTTGCGCTTCGGCTTCATACTCAATCCTAGTGATAAAAGTTGCACATATCGTCAAAAAAAATATATATTTATTAATTAAAAACATTTGTAAAATTCAAATAAAGAAATCGAGCCCCACGCTGCCCTTGCACAAACACGTGGTGACGTGCTGCAACACGACATTTGCGTTACTAAATCTTAGTAAAATACAAGAATCCTTTCTATTTAAATGTGAAATAAAGTTAAACAACTTACCCCAAAACATTGAAGTCATTTTAACAAATTTTTAAATTCAACAAAACAAAAAATAAATTGTAAAACTTTTGTCAAGCTAATCTGACGCCGGCTACGTTAAGTGATGGATTGTCTGAAAATATCGATGTACTTCAGACACCAAATTTTCGATGACACTTACTCACTATTGCTACGTGCAGACTACAATATAAATTAATCGATAATAATAATACCAAATGCGTTGCTGATGCTTTGGTTTTTTTAATTAGACTAAAGTAACGATAAATCATATGTTGTAATATTTCAAACACTAAATCATGTAGATTACTTATACATACATTATACGACGTGCTGTACAGTGAACTGTCAAATATAAAAGTTTTTAAAACCCAACAGAGAAAACTTAACCTATGTATCAACTGAATAATTATTTAAATTTTATTATTATTTAAATAAATTTAACACTACAAAATCAGCTTTTATCATTTACGAAGCACAGTACATACTTTCTATAACGCATGTAGCACTTGTTTCAATAAAACTCTGATTAAAAACGTTTTTTTCTAAACTCGCAATATATAATAATATCTGGATGTTTAAAAGCAAATATTTTTTGCTTTGATTAGACCACTTTATAGGTAAAATTGTTCGATATAAATGAATATGATATTTGGTCAGTTCTAAAATAATATACTACAATATTTAATTCCCTACAATTTACAACAACCTTCGCATGGCAACTATCTCAGGTCTTAGAGCATATCATGATTATATGATTTACAAATGTAATAAAACAAAATTTCGAACTTTTTTGCTCAATTTTACATTATTTAATGAAAGAATTTTTGAGGTTTAACGCGATATATCGCAGACATTGTATTAATGTGGTTTACAAATTATTATATTAAGTTTTATAGAACTATGGTTTCGTATATTTATGTATATGTATAGTATGTAACTGTGGTATAAAGTAAATACAACTTATGTACTTGCATTAAGCGCTATATTGTTAGACCTTATAGGCATAACTATACTATATATTTTTCATATATTAAAGGTATATATAAGTATAATAAGGTAGCACATACATACAGTTTTAGTACAATACAATAAATACAATTGTTGCTTACTTCGTTTGCTAGAGTTACAAAATAATGTACATACATTTATGCAGATTTCGTCAGCATGTACTCAATGTGCATTCAAATTTATTTAATATTTTTTGAATTTCAATTCACCAATTGTACAACAAACGAAATGTGTATGAAGTTATATAAATAACATAGGGATTTGCTTTTTTTTATTTTCGTTAAATTCTGTTCCTTTAGTTGACCCTTATTCAGCTGGGTTTCGTCCATACATCTTTATTTCACACCAGTGAAGCTGCACCATATTTAATCCAATATTATATCTTCGTCATCAAAGGTGAACACGATATTACGCGGATTCACGGCACGCTGCTGATTTGCGCCTGCCTCAGCGGGCACGGCTTGACTAGAAGGCGTACGTTCTGAGTGATTTGCACCCGTTACCATGGAGCTCGATTCAACTCCTCCACCACTGACATCCTCCATAGATACAAAATCGTCGTTAGCATCCTCTTCTGCTAATGATTTTCGGCAAATAGGACAAGTGCTGTGTAGATTCAGCCACGGCACAATACAGTCCTCATGAAACAGATGCGAGCAGGAGAGCTTGCGTACCGTTTCGTCCAGCTTAAAGTCTTCCCAACAAACAGAGCATTGTACTTTGCGATTTACTTCTTCAGCGGTCACTTTAAATTTTGGTATATCATTGATGCGCTGAGACGACAACGGTGGAGGTCCAGAGGTCTCCATTTGATTAAGCATCTGTGTAACTATAGTGTCCAGGCCCTCACGACCCCAGGCATAATCGCCAGGATTGCCCATGAAAAACATGTGAGAGTTGCCAGGCCCTCCGCCGCCAGGTCCAGTGACTATTTCGGTAGCGCCTGCCAGTGGTAAGCTGTTCAAAAAATCATACAGAACATTGTCCAAACGATCCAAGTGAGTCGCTGCCAGCCTAGCTCCAGAGTTACCACTGCCGCCACTGTTACTGCCTGACGATGCGGTCAAACCGCCCAAATGAACCACATTGTTTTGCCGACGATTAGGCTCAATTGTTATCTCCAGATTTGGTACATTACGCATATTCAACAGCGAAACAATGTCATTGCGCAGTGATTCCACATTAATATGCGGACCGGCAGCAACGCCACCAGCAGTATTGGTGCCAATAGTACTACTGCTGCTTATCGAAGCGGGTGTTTCATTGGCTCCACTTAGGCTACTGCCGCTGGCGGAACGTGCGGCCGAGGTGGCTAGTTCAGGCGCATTGGCGGGCAACTCCTCGACAAAACCATTCGAGCAGAGTGGGCACGTATAGTCAGCATTCGGAATGTTGATTTCCACATTACACATGTGACAAAAAAAACGTTTTGGGACCGACGCACGCTCCTCCACTACCATAGCCTCAGCCATTTTTTTTTTGTTGATTGTGAGCTGTGTAGAAGTATTTAATGTTTTACGAATTGTGTTTTAACGTTTGTTTGTAATCTTTTATAACATGTTTTGTAAGCTCTTGTGCAAGCTGCGTTCAATGAGCTTACCTTAAGTTTTTGCGGCTGTTGTGTACTCTTTACTGACTACTGACTTTGACAACGGAAGTTATTATTTAAGGCAATATTAGCATTTGCACGGCACGCTTTACTTCGAACATAAGTTGTTTGAAGATATACAGAATTTAATAAAGTTTTTACTTTTTAAGAATTTCTAAAAATAAGCAAGCAGTAGAATAAGGCCGAACGTCAGTGCTGTCAGTGTGCCTAGAGTTACCAGATTTCTAAGAAACCACACTTTTGTCAAAAAAGCAGTAGTTTTTTTGGGCAAGCATAAATTACAAATTTTAGAAAGAAAAAAAATATAAAATTTTTTATACAAATCGGCAAATAAAATTAATTGTTTAATAAACGCTTAAATTTTCAAACACGATTGGTGTTTTAAGACAGCTGAGTGCAGCGCTGCCAATTGCATATACATGTACTGCTTATTTAGCACATTTTTTGTAAGTTGTACGGCATCCTCCTTTTCGTGTGTTCAGAAACAAAAAGTCATCATCAAACTCAAGCGGCATTTCAACGTTTGGCAAATAAAATTGCAGTTTTGTAAAAGTTGATATAAATAAAGAAGCTATAATGTCGATTTTGGCCTATAACGGAGGTTGCGTTGTCGCCATGCGCGGCAAGGACTGCGTAGCCATTTCCACAGATCATCGTTTTGGTGTGCAGGCACAAACCATATCCACGGACTTCAAAAAAGTGTTCCATATTGCACCACGCATGTTTTTGGGTCTTACTGGTCTGCAGACTGATATACTAACAGTTCGCGATCGTTTGTTGTTTCGCAAGAATCTATATGAGACGCGCGAGAATCGCGAAATGGCACCAAAGCCATTCTCATCCATGCTGTCAAGTTTTCTATATGAGCATCGCTTTGGACCGTATTTCATTGAGCCAGTCATTGCTGGCCTGGATCCTAAAACTATGGAGCCCTTTATATGTAACATGGATCTAATTGGCTGTCCCAATGTTCCCGATGATTTTGTAGTAGCTGGTACTTGTGCTGAACAGCTTTATGGCATGTGCGAGACATTATGGCGTCCTGATCTGGAGCCGGATCAACTTTTCGAAGTGATTGCACAGTCCATGATGAATGCCTTTGATCGTGATGCTATGAGCGGTTGGGGTGCCACCGTCTATATTATTGAAAAGGATAAGATAACTGAACGCTCATTACAAACTCGCATGGATTAATTGGAGTCACTAACTGGTCACTGCGTAGGTTTTCCCATGGTATTTTGTAACAAATTCAAACTCCGTTTTATACGCAACATTAAATACACAAATAAAATTTGTTAGGTACAAAACAAAATATTTTATTATTTTTCATCCGGCCACTGTAAGCTCTTTTTGGCCATGGCCAAAGCCGCAGCATTTGTTTTGGCTCCACCTATGAATCCAGTATGATGCACAAAAATTAGGTCTTCAATTTCAGCTATTTTGCTAAGCTCATCGTCACGCAATCCTCGCCAGGCATTAGGCAAATATTTGCGGCCCAAAAAACTGCTAGGAGTTACGGGCACACCGGCAACTCGCCAACTTGCCCCATCATTAAAAATAACTAATTTTGGTACACCTTTCACGTTATATTGCTTTTCTAGATCTGCTAAGTGCGCTTTCCATGGAACAAATGTATTCAGCAATAAAATTTCTCCAGTAGGATGAATGGATTTTGCTTGTTCCAATGCATCTCGCACATGGTCTCGTGCTTTTATCCAGGAGCAGGCAACCTCTAAAACATTTTCGACAAATTCTTGGCCTGCCTTCGCCATAGCTTGCCGGAAAAGTTCATCTGCGTCGGCATTTTTATCTTGCCATGAAGGATTAAGCTTGCCTATGCGCGCTGATAAATGCGTTGAGATCTTGTAGCGCGGCTCACCACCTTCAAACATGGGAACGCCATTGTCAATAGCATCTAGTTCGCTTATGAAATTACGATAAATTTGTACAAAGGCCACTTTTAAATTTTCTGGCGACAGCTTCTCATTACGTTCCCGCTTCAAGATGCTTTGAATAACACGCTCGCCGTAGAAAACATACACAAGGCCAGCGCTGCTTAATCTGTAAAAAAAATATATATACATATAAGGGAAATACGTAACATATGAAATTATGATTATTGACCTGATATCAAACTGCTCGTCTACGTCAGGACGCAAGCTGCTAAATGTTTGCTGAAACGTACTTTGATGATGATCATACCATTTCTGCTTATGATCAAACTCACCGCCAACATCAACAATGATATCACACTTTTCACGCAAAAGTTTATCATCACGGCTGCGAAAAATTTCAGCATTTTCATATTCTGGTAGTTGTTTCAACATAAAACAAGCCACAACTTCATCGCAGTGGAAGGTGCCGTTGTGGGTGCCAATGACCAGCGGCGTTATTAGCGAACGTTTTGGTGGTGTAACATCAGACATTCTGCTTAAATAATGTGCTGCACAGTTGTAAGTACGAGGTTTGCCTATGGTTTTATTTTAATAAAAAATATTTTCAGTCAAAATTATTATATTAATGCAAACCTTGTGTTATAAGACGAAAACGCGGCAATATTTTGTTCAGGCACCTCATTACCAAGTTGCCACTTTGTTTCTATGTTGGCATTAAAAAGTGCTGCCAAATTTCTCCTGGTGTTTGCCAATCACCCAGAATGGGTTCATGTTCTGGTAAAAATATTATTGGCGCGTGTTTGAATTTTTTCTTCTGCCTTTTTATTTTGCATAACAATTAAATTTGTTGTATGAAATTAAGGTATATTTTAGTTATTTTAATTAATAAGAAATACATAGGTGGGTAAATAATTTTATTGGTACGCTATCATGTGAATGGCAATTCATTTGGAAATACACCAGCTGACACGAAATTTCTAATTTGTCTAAAATGTTATATTTTGTGAAGAAACTAAATTAAGATGTATTGTAGGAAGAATTTTTTGTTACTTAATACTTGAAAATAAAGTCTGCTGCAGCGTAATAAAACAGTTGCATCAAATTAGACAAAGAAGTTCATAACAAAAACTGCAAAGGAACTTTACAGGAAATTTGCAAGGATATCAGCTATTTGGAGGCAAAGGTATACAAAAAGATTTTGCAACAACAAATAGTACTAATATGTACCAATCTTAGCTGATCAAGCGACTGGACTGGATTCTAAAGTTTAAGGTAAGTTCATGTTGTGTTTACATTTTTGTGTATCAACAAAGATGACTAGACCCCGAATGTATTTACATGTGTAAATTCGCCTGCAAGCTCAAATTAATTGTACCAAACACACCTAGTCTGTATACATAAGTATAACTAAAAAAACTTAACTTTGCTTTAAAAATTAACATATTTCTTCTAATTTGTTATACAATATTTTATTGGTCATTCGTTGTGATTTTTTGAACTGTTCATTAGAAAAGGCAATGGCTAAATTTCTAAACGGAATTTTAGTACGCTCTCACAACTCAACACTAACGCATGCAAATTGGATAAATCAAAATCTAACTACTGGATAAAATATATTTATTTTATTTTAAACAATGGCGGAGGCGCGTTTACGCAGAAATATAACCCGCCAAGTACCCTCGATGTAAGCTTAAAGTAACATTTAACATTAACGTTTGAAGTAATGTCAAAAATTAATTTGCGCTTATTGTCATAAGCCCGTGAATTTATTCAAAGTCAATCATAATCACATGTCGTACTTATATAATAGGTTGATCGCTGCTTGTAAATTATTTGAATTTTGTATTTCCGTTAATTAAGAATATGATTTTCGGTAAAAATTTCCACACGGCATAATTTATCATTTGAAAAGTGTCAGTGGAAATTAAAAGATTTAGAGGAATGTGTGTATGTGCATCAACGAATATACATAAATCACTGCCAAAGATGGTAATCACGTGCATCGTTGTTAAAAAAAAGCTAAAAAATTATCTTTTATGTGCACCAAAGTTTACATACTCTTTAAGTTTATATAACTCAAATACTATGTTGCAAGACTCTGGGAATTCCTGCGAATTTTAGTCTTGAGAAAAGTGAAGACTAGAAATGCTATTTCGCTATTTGGTTTTAATAAAAGGATTATTCCCTATATTCCCTAAAATATTGAAATTTTAGTCAATTTTTTAAATGCTTTAAACCCAATCTGTATATGTATAAACAATCTTGGACATGATTTCGTTTTAGTCATTTTGTTGTATTTAAATATTATTCGAACCGAATCGGTAAAGTCTAAATTAAAATGTGATACCCTCCTTTCGAAATTCAATAGATCCAATCTTTTACAAACGATCTATTAGTTAAAAAATGTGGTACAGTCGAGGCGGTGCCCGACAGTAGAATACCCTGTACCTTTTGTCTCGAAAAAAATTTCGATATTTATACCTATAAGTTCCCTAAATTTTTATCGAGTTTAATGAAACTTGAATGTTACGTCAAAGAAGTTATTTAAAGTATATGGGGTAAGTTTCAAGTTGTTATGTTGAGGGGTGTGGGAGAAAACACGGTAAATCGATTGCGGGAGGTGGGGGCACCGCATAGATCAAATTAGGATGTGGATTTGTTCATTAGAGCCACATGAACCAGCTTACCAAAAATTGTGATTCTAGGTCACTTGTAACCATAATTACGAGGAGTCAAATATTGACGCAGTTTATAGGCAAGGGTGGTGAAATTTGTACATTTTTGACTATAACTTTTGCTGTATTTGTCCGATTTTGTTCATTTTTTACACACAGATGCATGTAACCGCAACGCATCGCTCTTTAAAATTTCAGATGAAAATAGTAAACAGTGTGGCTAAAAACCGCGAAACTCTACTGCGGGGGAACGGGGGAAGATATTGACATGATTCAACAAACTTCAATATGCGCACCAGCTGGTAAAGTTTCGTGTCTCTTATAGTCTACGAGATATAGGCGTTCATACTGACGGACGGACGGACATGGCTCAATCGCTACCCGAGGTTATGATAAGCATTTTGGTATAAAGGACCTTGGGTCTGCCACGCCTCCTTCTGTCCGTTACATACATTTTATACTATATAATAAAAATATTGTGTAGCCCGTCTGTACAAATTTTAAAAGGAAAAAACCTGGTGTTAAAATATAATTAATTGTTAGAATATTAAATACTTTTTGGGGAAATCACCCCCAGTTCCCGTAACTGAAGTTCAATGTGTACCAGTTTAAAACATTTAACATAAAAAATTTAAAAAAAAAAAATCAAAATTTGTTCTATATAAAATAATCTTTTCATAAATACTAATAAAGCGGTAATCGAGTAAAAATTATGAGAATTTAATTCAATTAGGTTTAGGACATTATAAAGGCTACAAGGGAGTATGAGGGAGGCTGTATTTGTGTTGATGTGTACATGTAATTAAATCCTTTTTGTGTACACACTAAATTGGTAGTTACATATTCAAGAGTTTTATTACAAGAATGCGTTGTATGCGTAATTTGGCTACATCGACTCAACAAGCACAAGATCCCCCAATATTATATTTTACTTTATTGGAAGATAACATGCCTCTATAAGGGTATAACAATGCCAATCCATAAAAACCGTTTAAATTCAAAAGCTTACTGTTTGTTTGCATTCCCATGACCTTCGATTGCATGTAAGTTTAGCTCGGAAATCGACGTTGGCTCAAAATCAAATTGCTTAGCGGTGTTTTGTAATATGCAGCTGCCTTTGTATAAGTAAACTCGTTTGAAAACACTTTTTTATAAACAAAAACAATACAAAAACAAAAACGCAAACACTCAAAATTACAATATAATTTTGTTAGTAGCGTGTAAAAAAAGGTTAAGTCATTAATGGTCGCTTGACTTATGATATACGATCGTTTTGTCTACTATATGTATAATCACAGAGCAATTAACTCATTTCGCTTGGATTTTTAACACTTTGCAAGGCATGCAAAAAGGTTATCATTTAAATATACATATTGTTGTTTTCGCGATTTTCGTAAATGCAATATATCCTTATCTTTAGGCATTAATATTGGTCAGATTCAATGAGATTTTTAATTGGGTAAAGTCTTTCCAATTACCCAACATAATCTCTCCAGACGGATGTAGCTCGTTACTTTGTCATGTTTAATGACCAAATCGAAATAATTATTCGAAACACAAACCTGCCTGAAATTCCACAAAATTAAATATTTCACACTTATTTTCAAATGCATTAAATAGCCCTTAACACCTTTTTTTTACTCTTAATTGGTACACCATATTTAAAAAAAAAAAAAAACAACGTTGTCCAATAATTGCTACAACAAATAATAGCTAAGGCTTGTCAATCAGCTGTGCTCGACTGTTGCGGAAACAGTTTAGAAAAAAGGTGGAACATTCCGCGCTTTAAGCTTACGTAAAGAACAAGGCAAAAAATAAATTTTTCTTTAGCTCTGATGTCACTGACACTTGGCGCTGTAATTACTTTTCTAAGTAATTCGCATTTAAAAAAGTGATTTCTTTCCATCTTGAACTTAAGTAGCCTCTCTATCCTATCTGTATTTTGACTAAGCCCAGTGGGAAATTTGGCGCTTACAGAAACGCTGCTGTATGCAACGTAACCAAGCGCCAGACGATTTCAACAATGAGAAATTGCTATTAAATTCCAGCTTACTATTTCTTGGCTATGAGCAGCGTGTCTACAAAGTGCCTAATCAAAAAAAGGATAAAACACACTAATAAAAATAAAAATGTCTTAACAATTTTTGCAATACTCTAAAATTTGGAAAATCTGTAATTTTTGAGTCCTCTTAGTTTGCCTTCAAAAAATGTTTGAAATCGTCTTTAAGTATAGCCGAAGCTTTCAACATACGTACATCATCTTAGAATTTAAATTTAATAATAATGTTTTTTAAACCAAATTATGTTTTTTATTAAACTTTAAAAAATTCTAAATTATACGTAAAAAATTGTGAGTCACACCCATGCATAAATTGTAAAGAAATCCAATTTGTAGAATTTTCTTTGTAATATTTTGAGAACTCTAGTAGGATCGCAAAACGTCCAGCTGACATGAGTCTAACAGCTAAAATTTGTGGCTTTCTATTTAGGGCGAGTGGAATTTGGTAGTCTGAAATCAATATAGTTATTATTGTCTATATCTTTTGGAATTTCTTGCACATATTTTCAGAACAACTCCAAAAAACTAATGTAAAGCAGCGTTGCTTTTAGTGTAGGTATAAAGAAGGTGTCTCAGGCAATGTTCCACTGAAGGTGCGCTCACAATTCTTAATTCAATTCACTCTCTCTCTCTCTCTCTCAGCATTCCACACTGTGACGTTAGTGAGTTTAAGCTTTTAAGCTGGCCTAAAAATTTGTTGTAATTAAATGCAAGCTAATTGATTTTATTTATTTCGCTTAATTTGTAAGATTTTTATAATGAAGAATTGTGTATTTGTTGTTTGCTGTAAAAAAATACAACAAAAAACCGGTTTATCTTTTTTATGGTTTATGTATTTTCGCAATGGTTTTCTGTCTTGCGCTACAATTTGGTCTTATGAGCTTGCAATTGACATTAGCGGCACACAGAATATACTCTCACTATGAGCTCTGTCTGTTAAATAAACATTATTAAGGTTGTGCTCAAGGTATACTTATTTAAGGTAGCATACTCCCGCCGAAGGCTCTCAACGAAAGTTACCAATTTTTATTTTCGTTGCGACTGCGCGTTTTCACGCATATTATTTTAATATGTTTGCGTTCTCTCTCTCTCTCTCTTTTTCTTGCTCTCAGTAAAATTGGTGACGACGCCGGCAGCATTACTCTACCTTAAATAAGTATACCTTGGGTTGTGCTAGCTATTGATTTTTGGAAGACTGGAACGCATGCGCAATTTGTCACATAACGCAAGCCCATAATGCATACAAACACGCATACACTCACACCTGCAAGCACCGTTAATGTTTAATTTTTGTTTATATATTTCCACCAGGGACGTAACGAGAAAAACGTTTTAGGGGACTTTAAATTAAGTTACAATTTCTTCTTTGTAGAGTAAAGAATACCGATCGCTCGAATCTGACTCTGTCACCACAATCGCAAAATGTTTTGTACCTTCAGCAGAAACTCTGTGTATTTTAGATATCTTAACTCAAGCTCTTTTGCTTGCCTACCCCAAAATTTTAAAATAATAAAACTTCGACAGTACTTTTAATGATACATGAATATTTATTTTTCGTTAGTCCAACTCTTTGAAAAAATTTACCATAAGCTGATTTAGAAATATTCTCAAAATTGTTGGCCGCTCTTCTTTTTTCTAAAATATCGTTATAAATTTTGGCTTACAAGTTTATTGAACAAATATAGAGGGTGTAGAGTCTGTAGACCATCCGAAACTTTTAGTAAAATAATTTATCCATATCTAGTACGTTTCTAATGCTAATTTAGAAAGCCACCACATCGATTTTGTCTAAAGCATGAGTTTAGTTGATTAATAGGCTCAACAGGGCAGGAAGAATTCACTAAAATGAAGCTTCCTACTCATTATCGAATGAGTGTTAGAAAAACTATGAAACTCGTTGAAAATTAAACTTAATAATAAAAATAGGGGACATCACTCATCTTTTTTGTATAACGTTGCTATTGCACAAAAGGCAAAAGCGCTTAAACTACAAATAGCAAAAGAGGAACCCCTAACCAACCTCTTGCATACGTCCCTCAATTGAACAACTTAAATTTTTTTGTATGACGTCCCTGTTCCACAAAAGGCAAAGGCGCTTACACTATAAGTAGCAATTGCAAAAAGCTTTGCTGCTTTGACACCCCACCCGCTGCCCCCCACACTGCCACCAATGGTTAAACAGTTAACAGTTTTCAAGCAAGCAAAGTTGACTGCGCAGCCGGCAGCGGAAGCAGGCAGAGCGGGCGGCCGTGCTTTGTTTTGAAAGCTGCGCTTGGCTCTTTATTGTTTTTTCGGATTTGGTAGACGAGGCAACGGCGAACAAAACTGTGTTGCGCTTCCAGTTTCATTTTGTTTTGACCGCGCGTCGCGTGAAGATGTGGTCTTAAATAAAGCGCAGCTTTTAACGAAAAATTGTGCTAAACGCAGTTAAAATTTAATTAAAGTTAAAAAAAAACGCCGCGCATCTGTGAACTTAATGTGTAAATAATAATTAAAATTTGCTAAATGTTAATTTTTAATTACAGAAATCAAAGCAAAATACAATATAATTACAAAAAAATTGTTAATAATAAATCAGCAATTTAAAGTTTATTGCATGCCAATTTTAAGTGATAAAAAGAAAATTTTACAAATCTAGACATGCAGGTTCCCCTACTTAAGGGAACAGGTTTGATTTCTCTGCTCTGTTATTAACTAGTTAGAAGTTACTTGCAGTAACTAGGCGTTAAAATTGCCTGTGTTTAATTAGCATTTAACCACAAAGCTCTACTTTAAATTGTGCAAATTGTATATATTATATTTCCGATAAAATGCAAATTTTATAATAGCCGTAACGTACGAGTAAACCAGTTTTCTGCATCTTTCGAACTATCACACTTTTTTGACAAATCGCTTATAATAAAATTATTTAAAAAAAAAACTTAAGCATTTTCTCAAACCACAAAACAAAGCAAACGAATAAACTAATTTCGAGAGGTGTCAGCTGCGCCTGCGCATCAGACCCTGAACCAAAATTTTTGCCCAGCGGGGTCAGCTGACTGTTTGTTATAAATGCTACTTGAAATATCATCTGTCGAGTTTTGTTTTTAGTTTTTGTTAAGGTGCGCTCAGATCTGCTCAACGGATAATGTTTATTTCAAGTTACATTTTTTTTGCTGCTCAAGTGTTAAGCCCAATGAAAGATTTCTTAACAGGTTGTGACTGGTTCCTGGTACAGCATGGAACTCTTGTTATGTGCTTTTTTATGCATATTTATGTATGTAAATAGTTATAAAGTGGCTGATACCTGACATCATGAAAGTTTTTCATACTTACGCAAAAATAAAAGTTTTTAAGTGCGTAGTCTTAGATCTTGAAGGCCATAATTAGCTTAACAAGGCATAAAGCAACAACAATTTCTGGAAACAGCTTTCTCGAAAATCTTTAAGGTAGCATTTGGGCATACAGTACATTAGAAGATAAAAAAGATTGATTGATATGAAGTGAAATGAAGTGAGTAACTGGAATTGAACAAAATCTAATTCGTGCAGCAATATTAGATTAGTAATACCTAAATATTACCCAAAATGCACTCATTAATTACATTTCTATTAATTTGTGTCTGTCAATTTTTATACCCTGTACCTATAGGTACAAAGGGTATACTAGGTTTGTGCAATGTATGTAACGGACAGAAGGAGGCGTGGCAGACCCCAAGTCCTTTATACCAAAATGCTTATCATAACCTCGGGTAGCGATTGAGCCATGTCCGTCCGTCCGTCCGTCCGTCCGTCCGTATGAACGCCTAGATCTCAGAGACTATAAGAGCTAGAGACACGAAACTTTACCAGCTGGTGCGCATATTTCCTAAGCAGATGAAGTTTGTTGAATCATGTCAATATCTTGCCCCGTTCCCCCGCTGTAGAGTTTCGCGGTTTCACCTGAAATTTAACAGAGCGATGCGTTGTAGCTACATGCATCTATGTGTAAAAAATGAACAAAATCGGACAAATATAACAGAAGTTATAGTCAAAAATGTGCAAATTTCACCACCCCTTGCCAATAAACTGCGTCAATATTTGACTCTACGCAATTATGGCTACAAGTGACCTAGAATCACAATTTTTGGTAAGCTCATTCATGTGGCTCTAATGAACAAATCCACATCCAAATTTTATCGATGCGGTCCCCCCACCCCCCGCAATCCATTTACCATGTTTTCTCCCACACCCCTCAACATACCAACTTGAAACTTACCCCATATACTTTAAATAACTTCTTTGACGTAACATTCGAGTTTCATCAAAATCGGTAAAAACTTAGGGAACTTATAGGTATAAATATCGATTTTCACCAAAAAAAAATAAATTCCAATTGGAAAGTTCTTAGATGGAATATGCAGGAAAAATTTTTTTGACACAAAAGGTACAGGGTATTCCACTGTCGGGCACCGCCTCGACTGTACCACATTTTTTATTTTAAACGTTGTTTATTGAATGTGGTTGTTGCTCAAATCCGTAAGAATATTTACATATGCCTAATCAAGTTTTTAATAATAATATCTAGAAAAGTTAAAGAGAACTCATTGGTTGCAAAAATAGTCAATATTTTTAAGGGGAATGCCAACCATTTTTTTTATTTCTTATTGGTTCCAAAAATAGTCAATATTTTCCAGGGAAAAGTCGACCTTTTTTTTTTTTTACTTATTGGTTCGAAAAATAATCAATATTTTGTAGTGAAAAAAAAGTATTTAAAACTAGCACCCGGCGTGCTTTGCTACGCCCAAGAATAATAGAATGGAATGCAAATTAATGAAATACTTAATACGAAGTTGACTTCGAATCATTTTATTCGCACATTTCAGTAATTTTGGTTGTTGCTCAAATCCGTAAGAATATTTACATATGCCTAATCAAGTTTTTAACAATTTGTTTTTTCATCGGTAGATAAATAATGCCGATGGTTTCCCTACTCGCGAGCATGCAACATAGAGTTGTCCATGTGAAAAACATGGATATTTTAGATTGATATCACAAACTTCCAAGGACTGGCCTTGTGCCTTATTAATTGTGATTGCAAAAGCAAGACAAACAAGGAATTGAAGGCGTTTGAAATTGAAGGGCAAATCGGTCGTAATCATTGGAAGCGGGGAATTAAAATCTTGTAGTATAGGTCCGTTCCTTTAGATTTCTTCTTTAAAAACAACTTATAGACTGTCATTTTTACCTTTCATCGACTAAGAGTAATAATAGGGGAATAGTACTTACCCATAGTCGAAGCTTAAAAAAGAAGTCAAATACGACGAAGTCAAAAAATTGCTAAAGCTAATTTAAAATTTATTTTTTATGTTGGCCACAAAAACACACAAAGTTCAGTATTATCCTCCTTCTCCCGGTTACATACGTACATACATATATATAATGATTGTACTTTTGAGTCTATGGGTACAAAGTCCATATGAGTCTTGTGGGTCCGCTTACAGACGCACAATAATTACATGTTACACTCAATTATTGCAATAATAAATTGTTATAATAAATCAGTTTGTCAAGTCTTGTTGCTTCCACGGTCAAGTTGCTGAGTGCTATATCAGAAAAATTTCTTATCATGCATAATGTGCTTTCCTTCGTTTGTATGTAAACAACCAAGAAATTCATACAGACTTAAATGTTTCTCATGTTTGGTACAAAATATCTCGAAGACAGCTAGATGGACTGTCTAAGCATGAGAACTTACTGGCAGCAGAGTGGGCGTCTAAAAATAATTCATATTGTGGACGTTCCAGATTGATTTTGACAATATGGATTGTTAGCACAATCACTTCTACAATTCTTCTTATTTAAATTTATCAAATTTGCTGATTGACTGACGTCTGAAGGACTTTTTTTGAATCCACGTTTTTTTTATAATTACTTAATTTTTGTCGCTCCAAAACTTTTGCATTATTTAAAATATAAACTAGCCACTAAGGCCTAGATACTTTGCTATTAAACAACAGGGTATACAAGTAGATATTACAAACAGATTTTAACTCTAACAGCTTCACAGAGCTTAATTTCTCTTAATTGAAAATTATTCCTTGCAAGTTAAAAAACATGTTTGATTGGGTTTGGGTACGAGCGGACCTATAAAACCAGATACGGAAATAAAAACGCTACAAAATTTAAAATGGGATGTAAACAATAATATTTGTATGGTGGAATAAGAATTATAAGAAAAACAAAAATACTTGTATGTATTATAGTAAAAAGTATATTAATAAAATTTAAAAAAAGTTTATAAGTACGTTGAAAAAAATATTTCAATGGAGCCCCTTTCGAATGTCTGTTTCTAAGTGTAATAGTGTGAGGACGGCTCATGAAGCGAATGAAAGCCAAAAAAATTATATAAAAAACTTTTCTTCGAACTTGAGCTCTAATTTTTTTTTTTTTAGAAGTGATTATTTATTTTGTTTAGTGTTTTCTTTAATTCGAATAAACAAGAAGCTTTATGTGATATTATTTATACAGTGTCTCTACCGAGCTCTCGAGTATACTTAAATATTTAAATTATTTACTAATAAAAGGAATCGAATAATTGTAATAACATAATGTATAAATATATTGACATTCGCATGAAAAAATTCACAAAAACATGTGGCTAATATTTGTTATTTATAAAATAAGAGACGTTGGAATCAAGTTCCGTTTATATCTACAGCCAGCAGAATTTGCTGTTGTTTAGGATAGCATCGTTTTGCGCGATGCTCGTACTAAATCTGAGATTTGATTCTTGGTTAATTTGGATTTTTTTTATAAGTTACTCTTCTATATTGATGATAGAATATAGGGATTCCGTTTTGGCTTTGAATTAAACCCCTAGTATCCAAAGCAATGAACGCTTCAGGAGGGGGAAACCGTTTTCTAGAGTTCTCAGAAGGTATTCCTCGTTGGTGTAGTATGGCGCTTTGATGAGATTGTTTTCTTGTTCAGATGTGCATCGAAGAATATGTTGTCTAATAAGTTTTATAATATGGTTGTCAATTCTGCTTATCTTGGTAGAGTCATATAGTATCTTATTTGATATAAACTTCATATAATTGCTTCTAGGGTCCCTGAAGCTCTTATGCGTTCCATGTAAGACGGCGAGATATTAAACCAGATTGGGCAACCATAGGTTATAATAGGACGAACTAGTGTTTAGTACATGATTATTTTTGTTTTTTCCATTATCAATCCTGAATAAAATTCTTAGTGGAAACTGGCTCTCTTGAGTGGTGGGAATAAATTCTAAATTTTTTCCAGTGTTTTCTTATATTAGCATTGCATTTTACCACTGAGGGTCGAAATAGAATAGCTTCACATTTTGAGTTGTTTATTTTAAGCTTCCAGTTGTCTGTGACATTGAAGTCTTTTTGAAGATTTTCATTTATTACTCTTATAGAATTCGCCGACCTGTATATAATAATATCGTCAGCGAACGCAATTATATTGTCTATTTTTCTGATCAGATGCAGAATAAATATATTAAATAATGCTGGCGAGTTAGTTAACTGTTCCTTGTTGAAGACCATTTTGCATGAAAAATTTATTAGAGCTAGTGGTGTTCCCGATGTTAGTTCGAAATTCTTTGTTGGAAATCATGTTGTAAATAAGGATGACCATGTGTGTAGGGAAGTTGTAGTTCCTCAGCTTGTGTACTAATCTTTTTGTACCCTGTACCGTATGGTACAAAGGGTATATTGTGTTTGTGCAAGCCGAAAATGTATGTAACGTACAGAAGGAGAAGTCGGAGACCCCCCAAAGTTACCTAAAGTATGATCAGGGTGACTAGAGAAGTCGATATACCCATGTCCGTCTGTCCGTCTGTCCGTCTGTCCGTCTGACCGTCTGTCCGTATGAACGCCTAGATCTCAGAGATGGTAAGAGCTAGAGCAACCAAACTTTCAGATAAGATCCCTTATTAATCCATAGGAGACAAGTTTATTTTATTTTTTTGATATCGGGACTACATTATATAGCTCCCATAGGGGTGTTTCAGAGGACCTCGAAAAAAAGCAAAAGTTTTAGATGGATAATTCGTTTGCTTATGAAGATATCATAACCAAATTTGGCAATCGGAAGTTTTTTAGAAACCCCCAGCACTGTACCAAATTTTATCAAAATCGGTTGACTATATCATATAGGTCCCATAGGATCGATCGGTCGAAAATTTGTTTTTTGTACAAAATTCGTTGTGTTTCGTTTGTTTGTGCAAATATTGTAACCAAATTTGGCATTAAGAAGTTTTTTAGAGTTTCCAAGCACTATACCAAATTTGATCAAAATCGGTTGACTATATCATATAGCTCCCATAGGACCAATCGGTCAAAAAATCGTGTTTTGTACAAAATTCGTTGTGTTTCGTTTATTTGTGAACATACCGTAACCACATTTGGCATTAAGAAGTTTTTTAGAGTTCCCAAGCACTATACAAAATTTGATCAAAATCGGTTGACTATATCATATAGCTCCCATAGGATCGATCGGTCGAAAATTTGTTTTTTGTACAAAATTCGTTGTGTTTCGTTTGTTTGTGAAGATATTGTAACCAAATTTGGCATTAAGAAGTTTTTTAGAGTTCCCAAGCACTGTACCAAATTTGATCAAAATCGGTTGACTATATAATATAGATCCCATAGGACCGATCGGTCAAAAAAACGTTTTTTGAACAAAATTAGTTGTGTTTCGTTTGTTTATAAAAATATTGTAACTGAATTTGGCAAAGAATTTTTTTTAGTGTTCGTAAGTAATATATCGGACTTGATTACAATGTGGTGGTACAGGGTATCCCAAAGTCGTCCGCGCCCGACTTTAACGTACGCCATCTTTATTTATATTTTTGTTAATGCAGATCTAAAACTTTGCTTATGTTTGGTAGAAGACTTATTGGTCTAAGATTTTTTATTTCATTGTTATAGCCTTTTTTTTTGGTATTAGAATAACCTTAGCGAGTTTCCAATTCGGTTTTTAAAGAACGATATTTGGAATGTTGTCGTATCCAGTTGAAAGCTTTCCTTTAAGATGTGTGAATATTTGTCTTATTGTGTCTTGAGCAATAAAGTACTCGTCAATTTCTTCATTTATTTTGTTAGTTGTCGTTTTTATACCCTGTACCGTATGGTAAAAAGGGTATATTGTGTTTGTGCAAGCCTAAAATGTATGTAACGTACAGAAGGAGAAGTCGGAGACCCCCCAAAGTTACCTAAAGTATGATCAGAGTGACTAGAGAAGTCGATATACCCATGTCCGTCTGTCCGTCTGACCGTCTGTCCGTATGAACGCCTAGATCTCAGAGATGGTAAGAGCTAGAGCAACCAAACTTTCAGATAAGATCCCTTATTAATCCATAGGAGACAAGTTTATTTTATTTTTTTGATATCGGGACTACATTATATAGCTCCCATAGGGGTGTTTCAGAGGACCTCGAAAAAAAGCAAAAGTTTTCGATGGATAATTCGTTTGCTTATGAAGATATCATAACCAAATTTGGCAATCGGAAGTTTTTTAGAAACCCCCAGCACTGTACCAAATTTTATCAAAATCGGTTGACTATATCATATAGGTCCCATAGGATCGATCGGTCGAAAATTTGTTTTTTGCACAAAATTCGTTGTGTTTCGTTTGTTTGTGAAGATATTGTAACCAAATTTGGCATTAAGAAGTTTTTTAGAGTTCCCAAGCGCTGAACCAAATTTAATCAAAATCGGTTGACTATATCATATAGCTCCCATAGGACCAATCGGTCAAAAAATCGTGTTTTGTACAAAATTCGTTGTGTTTCGTTTATTTGTGAACATACCGTAACCACATTTGGCATTAAGAAGTTTTTTAGAGTTCCCAAGCACTGTACCAAATTTGATCAAAATCGGTTGACTATATCAAATAGCTCCCATAGGATCGATCGGTCGAAAAAAACGCTTTTTGTACAAAATTGGTTGTGTTTCGTTTGTTTGTGAAGATATTGAAACCAAACTTGGCATTCAGAAGTTTTTTAGAGATCTTCAACACTGTACCAAATTTTATCAAAATCGGTTGACTATATCATATAGCTCCCATAGGGCCGATCGGTCGAAAACAAGTTTTTGATTAAAAATTCGTCTGTTTTTGGTTTATGAAGGTATCATAATCTAATTTGGCAATCAATTGTCTTTTGGTGTTCTTAAGCAATTTACCGGATTTTATTGCAAGCAGTGGTACAGGGTGTCCCAAAGTCGTCCGCGCCCGACTTTAACGTACGCCATCTTTAATATTTAAAAACTGATCGAAGCTGTCTCTTACGTCACGGTGAAAAGCGTTATCTTGTGCACTCACAGTATATGAGTGTACGGATTGCAAGTAGGTACCGATTGTGTTTAGTATTTGTTCCTTGTTTCTTAGGATGAAGCTGTTTTTTGTCGTGTTAAATTCCAGAGATTGTGTATCAATATTCGCATTTGTCAGCAATTGCTTGTCTTCTTCTGTTACTACAATGAAACTGTTGGTGATCTTTGTAATGCTGAAAAGTTTTTGATCTGCTTAAACATTTTTGGATTTTTCGGGTTTATTTTGGAGATTTTTGTTTGAATATGTTTATTCATTTCAATATTTATGTTATCCTGAATAAGTTTTTTAATTAGCTTAAGCTTGCATTGAAAGAAATTATATTCATGTTGCGTTAGGATACATTCTAGTCTGTTGTGCTTTTTTATCATAGTAAGCGTTTTATTCTTTTCTTTTTGTAGTTTATGTATTGTTTGGTTCCTAAACGGCTTATAGGGGTCGTGAACTTCAAATATTGGCACTGTCGTTTCAATAGTATTAATTATATTGATGTGTATTTTGTTAATATAAAAGTCAATTTCATTGTTACTTAAGTTCCTGTTGTTAGGGATAGTCGAATCGTTGGATGATAGCCTGCTCAGTTTGTTTTGAAATTTAAGCCAGTTAGTATTTTTGTAATTATACTTTTGTTCTTGTATAGATGTGAACAGAGGTATTGGTTCTTTATTTTGCAGCTCCGCTGGGACTAATATTCCACAGTGATCGCTGTCATAATCAATTGTTGTTAGACTGTTTAATGATAGATTTTCTCCATTTATTTCGATTCTTGTATCGGCAAGGCAAAGGTCTATATATGAGTTGGAACGGGGGAATGGTTTAGCTGATGCGTACAATTTGCACTTTTTAATTTCCTTAAGTTCCATCCAGTCATTTAGAGTGCAGCCCGCCGAATTATTTTTTTTTATTTCCCCAGTTTCTATGTTTCGCATTTAAGTCACCTGCCATTATGAAATAGTTTTCGGTTTTATCTAACTGAAATGCTTGGAAGAGCTGTTGCAGATCGTTTTTAAATCCATTATAAATTCCTGATGGTAGGTATAGGGCTAGGATGAATAGGAACTTGTTCGCTGTTAGTGGAAGTTTTATCGCACAATGTTCTAGATCTCGGATTTTATAGCATGTTAGACCAGTGCAGCTGTTAAATTTAATTCCCTTTTTAATTAGGATTGCAGTTCCACCTCCATTTTTAGAGCCTTCTCTGTCGTTTCGTATGAGTTCATAGTTGTTGAATTTGACCCTGTGCCTGAAGTTCAGTTTAGTTTCGTTAATGAGAACGATATCAGATACTTTTTTATCTATAAAATTTTGAAGTTCCAATCTTCTATTAAGAGATATAATTGAATTTACATTAATAGAAATTATATGAAGAGGTTTATTTTTGTTATTTTGGTTTTGGTTATAATTGAAATGGTTCATTTTATTTATTAAGCATCGTAAATAAGGCATCAATTCTTGCCGTTTGTGTATTTAGTTGTTTATGAAAGCTGATTATTTGGTTAGTTACATTCATAAGAGAGTTTTTAATGTCTTCTAAGAAAGAGTTTTGATTGATCTGACTTTGCTCTGTATGAATCATAAATACGTTTTCTTTTACTGCTTGTGCATAGCTTATGTTTGGGTTTGTCTCTCTTATTTTTACATTTTGCGCTAGCTTTTGTTTTTTGCTCTTATTTTTTGTTGAAGCACTTGAGCTCTAATTTTAACTCTATTAGCCCCCTACTATTACATAACCTATAAAGCGTTGCCCCATAAAAATAAATTCGCTGTTAATTGATAAATTTTCAACGTACCGCCCACAGTGTAGAAAAAAGGGGGGAAAAATTACTAAATCAATTTGTACATAAAAACACGTAACTATAATTTGTGTCAACAAAAAACAAAACCGGCGACAAATTGAGCATGCTTAATAATTTAAAAAATACAAATAAATTAAAGAGTTCATATAACAAAAAAAAAATCAAAGCGTGAGGAATTTTTAAGTAATTAACTGTTATAATTGTGTACAATGTTCATTCACAATAGACACGCAATCATCAATGAAATTTAAAAACTCATTGAATCAATGTTTATTTATTGCAGTTAGTTATAACAATTACTAGAATGACAAAAATATGTTAAACATTCCATAAAGTAAATAAAAATAAAGAAAAACCAATACACAAGTAACAAAAGTGATAAAAAATAAATAAATATACGCCATGGTTTCAAATGGCAAAAGCGTTGCTGAGAAAAAAAATGGGTAAAATTAATTTACATTTGACAATTATATGCTTAATTATAAGCTAATTTATTAAACTGTCTAAAATATGTCACAATTTTTTTTTTATTATTATATTTATAGCTCATTAAATAATCGCCCCTTATTTATGCAAAATGGCAGCAACAATAACCAACGACGCGTTTCGGGCCTTAACGATGTGGAAATTAGCAACTTTAGACGGGCTTTGCCACAGTTTCTAGCTGTTAGTATTAAGAACATATTGCTCTTCGGTAAATAACACAAATATACATGTAATATTTAAATGTTATGAACAAATACATATCTTGAAGCTATATTAAAAATGATTTTATTTTATTCATGTCTATTTTATTTATTTCATTTTGTAGGTTATGGCATGACGCTGGGCTTTCCTACAATCGTTATACCAGCCATACAGGGTGGCGAGGGACGCAGCGAGCATAGTGATATAGTTTTAAACAAAGAGGAAATATCATGGTTTAGTAAGTATCAGAAACAACACAACTCAAGTATCTATTTACTATAAAACTTTTTTCTATTTAAGTACGGTTGAAATATTTACAGGAATTGTTAAACTATTAATGAAGCGAGTAACTTATAAGATATTTATATAGGCAATATTTATAACCTATGCTGTTTGGGTCAAGGGTAAAGCTCAAGGCGCGGCAGACCGCAAGTTCTAAATACCAAAACAAATTGAGCCGTGTTCGTCTGTCCGTATACCATTATCGCCAGTTTAAGTTAGATTAGTTGTGTTAAGACATTTTTTTTATCTGGTTACACAATAAAATAAATTAATAAAGAAGAAGGGGTGAGGTTTGACGAGTAAAGCGAGGACAAGGTGAAGCTCCCTAGTTAATGTAAAAAAATGTGGTACAGTCGAGGCGGTGCCCGACAGTGGAATACCCTGTACCTTTTGTGGCAAAAAAATTTTTCCTGCATATTCCATCTAAGAACTTTCCAATTGGAATTTATTTTTTTTTTGGTGCAAAACGATATTTGTACCTATAAGTTCCGTAAATTTGTACCGATTTTGATGAAAATCGAAAGTTACGTCAAAGAACGTTTTTTAATTATATTGGGTAAGTTTCAAGTTGATATGTTGAGGGGTGTGGGAGAAAACACGGTAAATCGATTGCGGGGGGTGGGGGGACCGCATCGATAAAATTTGGATGTGGATTTGTTCATTAGAGCCACATGAATGAGCTTACCAAAAATTGTGATTCTAGGTCACTTGTAGCCATAATTACGTAGAGTCAAATATTGACGCAGTTTATAGGCAAGGGGAGGTGAAATTTGCACATTTTTGACTATAACTTCTGTTGTATTTGTCCGATTTTGTTCATTTTTTACACATATATGCATGCAACTACAACGCATCGCTCTTTTGAATTTCAGGTGAAAATACTAAACGGTGTGGCTAAAAACCGCGAAACTCTACTGCGGGGGAACGGGGGAAGATATTGACATGATTCAACAAACTTAATCTGCTTAGGAAATATGCGCACCAGCTGGTAAAGTTTCGTGTCTCTAGCTCTTATAGTCTCTGAGATCTAGGCGTTCATACGGACGGACAGACGGACGGACGGACGGACATGGCTCAATCGCTACCCGAGGTTATGATAAGCATTTTGGTATAAAGGACTTGGGGTCTGCCACGCCTCCTTCTGTCCGTTACATACATTGCACAAATCTAGTATACCATTTGTACCTATAGGTACAGGGTATAAATATATAATATAATATAAGCTACAGCAAGAATATTAAAAACAATCAATAGTGCATACAAAATTTAAATCTCCGATACCCTAGCAGCGACCCTTTTGTAAAAGATAGATTTGGATAATTATAGCCCATAACTTATAGGCAAAAGAAAATACTAATTTTAAACACCTTGTAGCACAAAATTTGTTTTTTTTTTGGATAATAACAATCTTTATTTCGCGCAATAGATTTTAATCACTTACTGCCAAATCTCGCCACTCATATGTATAGGGTGAGCCATCTATAGGTTTGTTTGTTAATTGCATTTTTATGTATTTATTTATTTTAAAGGGGTACAACAAAGCATAGTTGACCTTAAATTATAAGAAAAATTTTAGTTAAATATTAACTAACACCCGGTGGGTGAACTTTTTAGCGATATGCACAGACTCACATCAAAAACTGGCCAGAGACTTACAATAACCAAGTGGAAAAAAGAATGTTCAAATAAAAATTAAACATTATATTAGAAAAAAAAAGCCAAAAGAGCATCGTTGACCAAATAGGTGCTTATAATACAGGATTGGTCATTAATGCTCGAAGAGGCAAGTCAAGATGACGTAGGATAGAAGGCGTGATAGAAGGAATAGACCGTTCTAAAGGATGGAAATAAAAAAGGCTACTGTAATTAGAGCATAAGACACGAAAAGGATCAGGCAGAGCAAAATTGGATCTACAAAGCAAGGCTAAGGAGCGAAAATTACGAGTTAGTCGCGTAGGTACGACAAAAGTAACTTTATTAAGAAGTTTTCAGTGGAATCTATAAAGCCGAGTAATAGCTTATGCAAGAAAAGTACGCCGTGGCAAGTTCTACGCTTATTTAAGGAGGGCAGCTTTATAAGGCGAAGTCTGTCGGAATATGGAGGCAGTCGGATAAGTGGATCCCAATTGAAGACTCAAAGTGCGAAGAGGAGGAATTGCTTTTGAGCTGACTCAATCCTGTCCTGATAATGGCGGTATTGAGGGCTCCAAACGCATGAGCTGTATTTCAAAATTGGGCGAACGAGAGATATATAAAGAAGTTTGGTTTCGTAAGGGTCGTTAAACTCTTTAGAGTTAGTCTTAGTGCTGGAAGTATCCAGCCAACAAACATATATATAGATATTTTTAACTTCGATACATCGATGCATCGACATAACTTCGATGTTTCTCCAGCATTACCCTCTAGCCTTATTTACTGCAAATATGATTGTTAAATTGAAGTTTATGGTCAAACAGTATGCCAAGGTCTAAAACACTCAGTATACGTTCCAAGGTAGAAGAGTCTATAGTATATATTCGTATATTTTCCAACATAATTGGGCAAATGTATATACCAAATGCAAGTTTGAAACTTTGTATGAAAAATAATATCGCCTAACTGGCGGCTGGCTCTACAGGCCCGTATGCGCACATCGTATTTTTCGATGCCTTTTTTTTTGGACGAAAACTCATCTGGTAGTTCTTCCATCCATTGAACGAATAAGCGACGCTCATAATGGTCCGTGGGCTTCAATTGTTGCGTCATTTGAATCTTTCAAGCGTGTAAATGCAGATCCACATGCAAAATTCGACGTAAAGTGGTGCTTGCAAGGTGTAATTCTTGCGAACGATGGCGACCATATTCAAAGTATGCCTGTACCACTTTTACGCGTTGTTCGGTTGTTAAACGCTCTATAACTAAAATTGATTAGTTTTGTACTTGACATATGTCGAAGAGCATCCACTTTGGACGGGTATGTGGCCCGCCCTATATTTAATAACTTTTAAAATCTGTCAAGTTATTCGGGATTTTATGTACGAATTTAAAGCGAATTTAGACCTATTTCTAAATATCATCATCATCATCGTTTAGCTCTACAACCCGTGGTGGGTTTTGGCTTTCTCTACAGTCTTCCTCCATTCGTCTCGATCTTGTGCAAGGTCCTTCCAAGTTCTTATACCGATTGTTCTAATGTCATCTGTTATACAATCGATTATTCTTTTTCGCTGACGTCCCTTTTTTCTGGTCCAAGTTGGTTTATATTCTAGTATCAGTCTCTGCGCGCGTGTATTGTTCATTCTAAGAACGTGAGCTATCCATCTTAGCCTTTGAGATGAAGACAATGTCTTCGCCTTGTGCTAGCTCTAGCAATTCGCCATTGTATCTTAACCTATATTCGCCTCTTTCATTGCGCTTTTGTTTGTTATTAAGACACCTATATATTTGAATTGGTCCACGCCTTCAAAAGAATATTTATCAATCATTGTGTCTCTTGGAATTCGCCTGTTTTGCTGCGTTGACATTATCATGTACTTTGTCTTTAATTGGTTAATGATAAGGCCAACTCGGCGTGCTGCGGTTTCTATGTTGCTAAAGAGTTCTTCCAAGTATCGTCTGTTTCGTGCCAGAATGGCTATGTCATCAGCATACGCTATAACTAGTCCCGAACGGCTTAATATGTATGTTACCGCTTGTCATGTAACTTTTTTTTGCCCAGTGTAGGGAAAGGTTAAGTAAACTTGAGGACAGACTGTCACCCTGTCTAACCACTGAGCCTATTATAAAATCTTCCGAGCATTCCTGTTGTATTGACACTTTGCCTCTCGTATTTTTTAGCGTTGCCATAGTCAGACGCGTAAGTTTTTTCTTTATTCCGCAGTCGTTAAATATTTGAGGAATCTTTTGACGCTATATGCTATCAAACGCCTGAAATCTGTAAAGAGCATATGTACGTCTAAATTATGCTCATGACATTTCTCTATATTTTTGGTTTGAGCACAAACACTTCATCCATTACTGATCTTCCGGGTCTAAACCCACATTGGTACTCTCCCAGTACTTTTTCTGCTGCGTTGCTTATCCTTTTCGCAAGAACTCCGGAGAACAATTTGTAACATACATTTAATAACGTAATTCCCCGATAGTTCTTACATAAGCTTTTGTCGCCCTTTTTGTGGATTGGAACTATTGTTCCCATAAGCCAGGCTTCCGGTAGTGTCTCATCCCTCCATACTTTTAAAATTAGTTCGAGCAACATTTCCTTTCCCCTTGTATCTAGGTTTTTGAGTAGTTCTAGTTCTGAAGTAATATTGTCTTCTCACGGTGATTTGTCATTTCTATTTCTAAATATATTTGTGTAAAATTTACAGTCACCAAAATCGGTATGTAGACTAACGCAAATATAAAAATTTTATTCCCGGCACAGTTTTTTATTGTTTACCCATAATTCATCTAGGTAAACTACATAGCTAGAACTTCATGTGAACAATAAAAAAAGTAATCGAAAAATGTATATAATAAATAATGAGCCTGTCCAAAATGTTTTAAGATTTTGCAATTGGTCCACAAACGCATAATTCCGTATCAAAAATATATACATATATTCCAATATTTGAATGCCAAACGTTACTTATAATTACCAAGATCTCAGCTTAACCTAACCTAGTTATATTTCTTAACCGCATTTTTTTTAAGGTTCAATTAATCTGATATGTGTACCATTGGGCTGTGTCTTCTCTGGCTCACTCACTCAACCGCTCGGCAAGCGACGCGCCATGCAGGTGAGTGCAATTACATATAACATACATATACTATATGGAGACGGAGACATGCCAAAATGAAGCCAACATGTGTTCAACTGCATCATCTAAACCACAAATCATTGACACACTAAACCTAAAACAACAAAACATTATATGTACAATTATGTGGATTTTTAACTACTTATGCTGTTGATCAATCCTCGTGCTCAGTTTGTTATACTTCTATTTGTTATTGCTTACAGTTTGTCAACCTTCCCATACTGGCTTCATGGCTATTGTTTCACTTCTCGACGCGCACGGAGCATCTCTATGCGGCTTTATGCTTGGCTGGTCTTGGAGGCGGTCTAATGGAGGCACCGGTAAGCTAAAACCAAATCAACTGCCAACTGACAAATACAAACATTCTAAACTAAATTGGCTCGTAAATGTTTGTATGGGTTTTATTACTAAATAACCTTGACATATGGCAATAGCCGGAAAAGCTTCCAAACTGCAGCTGCATTATGTGATTTCACTTAAGCTATATGAGTTTTTTTAATGTATCTATTTAAAAAAAAAAAAATGTGGTTTGTCTGTGTTTGAGTTTGCAATACTTGCTTTCATCTGTCATTAAGCCACAAATTTGCATTATTCGCAAACCTAAAACAAACAATTCTCGGAAATAAGAAGTTCACACAAAATTATTTTTGTGTTACTTATATTAGAAAAGTATGGGTAAAGGTTTGCCCTTCCGATGAAAAAAATATTGTGTGCATTGTTACGATCGAAAAAAGATAAACATCATTTATTAAGTGATTATTTTTTTTATATACAATAGTATTTTTAAGGCAATTTCATTGAAATTTTTTGTTTGATTGATTTTATGCATAATATTAACAGTCTGTGTAACGAGTAATATTTATCATAAAATTTGCACATTTTGAAAATTAGAGTCGAGAATGCTTTAAATTAAAACTGATTTTTATTAGAATTTTAAATATGTATATCGATTTGTCGCGAATAAAATTATTGGGCTATTCAAAAATAAATAACAAAGAGATACCGAAATCCGTGTGTTCCTAACAAGTTTGAACCTACCAGTAACTCTCACTCTTTTCGTCCTGGTTCAGAAATTTTTCGACACCAAACTGGCAAAATCATTCTACACTGTTAAACTTACCTTGAATCGAGATGGCTGCCTGGTTTGTCCGAGTATCAAATTTCAGGCAAATCTCTTTCAAGAAAATGTAAATTCAATAGCATTCTGATAGTGTTCTTTATTAATACTTCTAATCAAATTAGATAATTATAATCAAACAGCTAATTTTTTTTATTTTTTAGGTAAAATTAAAGTTTGAGTTTATTGAATCTTACACATTTACGTTTGTGGTTTATAGTTTGTGCCACAAGTCTCTGTGGTTACCAACAAAATAACATTAGAAGTTCAAGGCCTTGGGCCACTTTTAGTGTCATTTCATATTGTAATTTAACTCAAACACTAACCATATATGTACATACATAAGTAGATATAAAAGGTTATAAACCCCATCTTGATTTACACATATCATTGCAGGTGCTCACCTATGTGGCAGAGATTACAGAGCCCAAGTATCGTGGCATATTGTCAGCGCTTGGCACGACCTGCGTCATCACAGGTGTCTTTGTGCAGTTTATATTTGGTTCGCTCATGGATTGGCGCACTGTAGCCGCAGTGAGCTCAGTGTTTCCAGTTATCACCATTGTAATGCTGTATTTTGTGCCTGAGAGTCCGATTTGGCTAATACGAGAACAGCGTTTTCATGAGGCTGTCAAATCGTTGCAATGGCTGCGTGGTTGGGTGCCGGAGTACAAGATCGAAGCTGAGTTTAATCAGCTTTATGATCAGCTGATTACACAGAAAGCTATAGAGGAGGCCGAGGAGAATGGCGGAGTAATGCCAACGTCTGGCAGACGCCCGCTTAAGCGGCGTCTGCGCATGTGGCGTAAGCGTACATTTCTTGCACCTTTTCTGTTAGTTTCTCTGACATTTTTTACGGGACACTTCTCTGGTAAAACGCCGCTACAAACCTATGCCGTGCAAATTTTCCATACATTAAAGGCGCCTATGAATAAATATCATGCCACAATATTGCTTGGCGTTGCCGAAATGATAGCCACTATACTGGGCGTCATACTCATACATTTTACGGGCAAGCGACCATTGGTATTGGTCTCCACGGTGGGCGCGGGTCTGTGCATTTTTGGTACTGCCACCTATGCGCATTTCTTGAACGATTTACCTGGCTTTGGGGTTAATAATGTGGTAATAAATGCCTCGGCCACAGTGCACAAGGACAGCATCATATCCCAGGCAAATATCTCTAAAATCTTTGAGAATGAAAAGCAGGCCATACTGCAAATGACCACTTTGCCCATAGAATTGGAAACAACCACTGCTTACGAAGAGACTACAGAGTCCTTATTGAATCGCAATAAGCGTGAGACTAGTTTGGAGTATACAGAAAGCCCACAAACATTGGACACTGTGGATTTTTTGGATTCGGCGGAATCGGACAGAACAACAACCATAGCTCCAGCGCCCGACGAACAAGATATGACAACTTTAATGGTCGCCTCATCGCCCTCTACCACAACAAGCACTGAAAAAGCTCCAGTTAAGTCGCCAATTGTCGAGGAGTTATTGTTAACAGTGCCCAAGCAAGAACGCAATTATTTGGTCTGGGTGCCGCTTATATTATTGCTGCTTTCGGCGTTCTTTTCCCATCTGGGCATACGTATGATACCTTGGATTTTAATTGGAGAGGTGTTTCCAGCAGATGTGAGAAACAGTGCTTCAGGGTTCGCCGGTGGAGTTGGTTACATATTTGGTTTTCTGGCCAACAAACTGTTTCTAGTCATGCTGTCGGCGTTAACGTTGCCTGGTACCTTTTGGTTTTATTCCGGCGTTGCCTTTGTGGGCACCATTATACTCTATTACACGTTGCCCGAGACCGAGGGGCGCACTCTGGCTGTAAGCAAAGACAACACATATATCCATTTACACCGTAAAAAGCTTATCCACTCGAGTTAAGCCAAAAGCTTTTTGTGGAATAATGGAAATTATGTAAAATATTTTAAATACATTTATTTCGTTTTAATTGCAGGAAATAGAGGCACACTTCTCCAATAAAACAGATTTCAGTCTGCTGCGCAAGCCGGCGCCACCTAATGCAACAGACGCCGAGAAAAACAATTCCATACATTTGGAAAATCTACAAAACCTACATGTGCCCATCAGTGCAAATCAGCAGGCCAAGATAATACATCTGCAACAGAGCGATTTCGCGCCTCATCCTCAAAATAGAAACAATGGTACCGGAGGCGAGACCAATTTGGCTTTTGAGGAGAATAACACCACGCATCTGTAGTTTTTTCATTCATTATTTATATGATAATACACTCATTGTGCCGTTAGTCTTGATTATTCTATAGCTTGTTTACGATCATTATCGTGTATTCTGCAAATGTGATCTTTGTGAGAAATAAACCTATGTTTATATGTATAGTTTTACATAAACAGTAATGGTGTAATTTATATTTATACTTGTAACATATCGTAAAGGCGTAGTGGAACTATATTTGGACATCACAGTTTTCAATATTTGTATTTTACATCAATTCATACATATATGAAAATGAAAAACTGTAATATTTTGTTACTACGTGTACATTTTTAAATTAGCAGGCCAGGCTTAAATCAAAATTCAACCTGGGCGTTCCTTTGTGGTCAGCATGGGGGAGCGCACTTTCGTGCTTGTAAATCCTCATGGCGTACAACGTGGTCAGCTTGGTTCTATTATGACACGTTTTGAGCAAAAGGGCTACAGATTGCAAGGCATGAAACTAATGATGGCGCCTTTAGAACTGCTGCAGAGACACTTCGTTAACTTGGCCAAGCGGGAGAAGTACGCTGATCTTTTGAGCTATATGACCTCTGGTCCAGTGGTAGCCATGATTTGGACAGGCTTTAATGTGGTCAACTTTGCTCGAGAATTATTGAGTGCTGAAAATATTGTGCAAAGCTCGCTTAGCAATGAGGTAGCCCAGCTGCAGATAGATTTGTGGTTTGGCCAGGCGGAATAGCTTTAAGACAGAAATGGATAAAAGAACTGAAAGACTTGGTCTGGAAACTATGTACCTGTTAACAAGAAATGCTCTGCTACAAAAAAACATTGTTTCAAAGCATGAACCGATTTTTTTTTTAACACGAATTAAACCTACAATAATGTAATAAGGGATTTCTTGTTTGAACTTGACAAATTTAACTCTTAAAGCCATTTTCTCAACGAAGTTGAAAAGTTAAAGTTATATTTACGTTAAAATAAGTTTTCACTTACTGTGCATGGTGCAAAGAGTCCAATACAACTTATGGCTCATATGGTGTTGTTAATTGTAAATTCGTGTTAAAAAGTATTTGCATAAAGGCTCACGATGATTTGGTTTCCCAATAATGTATAAACTTAATTGACTGGCTAACTACATATGTATTATATATGTGAACGGAGTTTTAACATACATACGTTTTTTAAGCATGCTTAATTACTATCTGTTTTAACACATTTCATATATGTATATGCTGCATAAATCTAACAAGTATTTAGTTTTAGTATTAAGTAAGCATGCAATGGATTTAGGTTTCGTCGTCCTGAAGCTCCAAAAACTGCGTGCAAACATCGCGACTGCATTCACCCTTGTTATTGAATAGGAATTTGTAATAGTGACCATCGGCGCAAATGGCTGTAATTGTAATAAGTTGAAGATATAAACAAGAAGTAACTATCAAACGCATGACATACCCACAACTGAATTGGAATCGGCCCCAAAGGCACAAACACAGCGAGGCCCTTGTGGTATGGAGAATTTAACAAAGCTCCATTGACTCGAAAAATACTTCGGTATGATGGGCAACGAAGATTCCCTTGGTTTACTATCTTCCAAATTAAAAACATGTATGGTGCCATGATCGGAGGCAACAACGACCATGGTCGACTGATGATTAAAATTTATGCAGTAAATATTGGCATGATTGCTTCCGCGACGTAGCTCGGAAACCTTTTTACCATTCTCTGTATCAAAAATACGTATGAGAGTCCCTTTCTCGCCGGCCGTGGCCAAACGGGTGCCCTGCAAATTCAAGGCAATGCAACTAATGGCCGCCTCGTGGGCAATTACCTCTAGCGGAGCACGCTCTGTATTAGCTAAATCCACGATCTGTACGTGACCAGTGCGCCGGCCGGGGAATGCAAGAAGGCTTTTGTTGCTGTGTGGACAGAGAACACACAGACCATTTGGATTGGCGCTCGTCTCAAAGACGTGCAACTGTTGGGGCTGCTGTGTAAAGGTGTAAACCTTTATGACACCCTCTAAGACGACGACAATACGATCACGTCTCAGACGTACGGCGCGCACTGGCTGATTAAAATCTAAAGAAATGGCTGGAGATTTCTTTAGATCGTCCCAGACAATAACTTTGTTGGGCGGATAAAGAGGTCGTATGCCGCCGCCAACAAGAGCTAAATAATTGCAGCGAAAAAGCATTTCGACATGACTGAGGCCACCTATGGATGACAAAGCAGAGTTATTAAAGTTAAATAGATGTATGCAAGTAGAATATACACATATTATATATAGGTATATATGTATATGTACATATGTATTCAGATATGTACATACATTCTGCAAAATTACTTACCCTCTGAAAAATATTGGCGTTCCTTTTCTTTTAGAGGATCGCAATTGTAAACACGAAATCCAGTGTCTGTGGCACATGCAAAACATCCTGCGTCGCAATTAATAAAAATTATATTTGGACAATGATTCAAGAAAGTTGTATTTAGTATATTTATGTGGCTTTGTGTTCTGAATGTATGAGTGTTACATACCCTGATCTTGATTAAAACCTGCATAAAGCAAGCCGTTACCATACGGATTCTGCTCCGTTAAATTCATTGTGATGAACTAGCACGTTTATTTGTTTACCACTTTGTATGCTTTTTTCTACACGATTGAAAAACAATAATCTCCTGCTTCATATAAAAACAATAGTCGAAGTGTTGGACAACTTTAAGAAGATGAAAAGCCGAAACGCTGTTTAATGACGTTAGGCAACACTTATCAACATCTGCTTTTGACATTCACACATTTGAGCAACCATTCAGAGCTACCTATACAAAAGGACTACATTACTCCTTCGTTTCTAAAAAGTTGGTGTAAATATTAAATAAAAGTAACCAAGTATGCCATAATGGAGCTAGATCCCGAATTAGGAAATATTCAACCGTCAAACATTGAGCCATGCCGCGCATGCGGAATTTTCTATTCGTTGGACCCTTCGCTAATTCAACCTATATTTAATAATTCCAGTTCTGAGAAATCGTTAAATATGCTGGATATACTTACACAACTGTCTGCATGGCGTATTGAGGTAAGTGTATGCGCGGGCTTTTTTTTCTAATGATTTTTAACATAAGTATAAACATATATTTTTAGGTAAAGCCAGCGGATGGCCACCCGCAATACATCTGCGTCTCCTGTATGAATCAGTTTGAAATAATTCTTAATTTCAAGAAGAGCTGCCTTGAAGCTCAGGAACAATTTGCCCAAAATGAGTACCAACGCCTGGCGAATGGGACTTTAATTAAAAAAGAAATAGGTCCACCGGAACAAATCTGTGGCTTTGTGTATATAGATTCTGACGATGAATTTGACGGCGAAGAGGACGGCAGTACACGTGTGCAGGCCGCCTTCGACATACCTCATGTTCCCATCAAGGAGGAACACATGGCCAGAGTGCCACAAGAATTTAATGAAAAACCACTAACTAGTGTGGTGTCGTTGCTGAAAGAGGCTGAGATTGAAACTGTTACCAAATCACTGGCAGAAAAAATTTCTATGCGCGAAGATAGTGAGGATGAGGATGATATTATCAAGTTCACCTATGATGATGATGCCGCAACGCTACCAACGCCGATAATGGAAACTCCCAAAACAGTGATATGCAAGCTTTGTTCACACGTCAGTCAGACGCAAGATTTGCACGAAGAGCACATATCACGCGTACACATGTTAAAAGACTGCGAGTGTCACATATGCGGAAAAAGATTCAGTAATGCCAGTGAATCACGCTTTAAGTTCCACATGAAATTTCACAAACTGAACAAACATTTGAAATGTCCTGTGTGTGGATTCTTCTGCATTTCAAAGGATGTACTAAAAGAGCACAAAGCACACATGCATACGCGTGTCAAGTGTCGCTACTGCAACAAGAGTAAGTTCCAACAAATTCTTTTTTTATACCCTGCCCCTTTAGGTACAACGAGTATTTTAGATTTGTGCTATGTATGTAACGGACAGATGGAGGCGTGGCAGACCCCTAGTCCTTGATATCAATAATCTTATCATAACATCGGGAAGCGATTGAGCCATGTCCGTCCGTCGGTCTGTATGAACACCTAGATTTCCGAGACTATAAGAACTAGAAACTTTACCAGCTGGTGCGAATATTTCCTCAGAAGATTAAGTTTGTTGAATTATGCCAATATCTTGCCCCGTTACCTCCAGTAAAATTTTTTTGCTACACTGTTTTATTTTTTTATCTGAAAGGTATGCGTTGTGGTTACATGCATCTGTGCGGACAAATACAACAAAAGTTACAGTCAAAAATGTAATAATTTCACTACCCCTTGACTATAAACTGCGTCAATATTTGACTACGTAATTATGGTAACAAATGACCAAGAATCACCAATTTTGGTAACATTATTCAGGTGGCCGTAATGAACAAACACTCTTTCAAATTTTGTCGATGCGGCCCCCGCAATCGATTTACCGTGTTTTCTCCCATACCCCTTAACTTATGAACACATGAACTGAATAACATTCGATTCTTATCGAAATCGGTAAAAATTTACGGAACTAATAGGTATAAATATCGTTCTGCACAAAAAATAAAATCCAATTGGAACTATCCTAACTATTAGAAAGAATATCCAGGAATACAATGTTTTTTGAAAATAAAGGTATAGAGTATTACACTGTCGGACACCGCCTCGACTGTATCACGTTTTTATACCCTGTACCGTATGGTACAAAGGGTATATTGTGTTTGTGCAAGCCGAAAATGTATGTAACGTACAGAAGGAGAAGTCGGAGACCCCCCAAAGTTACCTAAAGTATGATCAGAGTGACTAGAGAAGTCGATATACCCATGTCCGTCTGTCCGTCTGTCCGTATGAACGCCTAGATCTCAGAGATGGTAAGAGCTAGAGCAACCAAACTTTCAGATAAGATCCCTTATTAATCCATAGGAGACAAGTTTATTTTATTTTTTTGATATCGGGACTACATTATATAGCTCCCATAGGGGTGTTTCAGAGGACCTCGAAAAAAAGCAAAAGTTTTAGATGGATAATTCGTTTGTTTATGAAGATATCATAACCAAATTTGGCAATCGGTAGTTTTTTAGAAACCCCCAGCACTGTACCAAATTTTATCAAAATCGGTTGACTATATCATATAGGTCCCATAGGATCGATCGGTCGAAAATTTGTTTTTTGTACAAAATTCGTTGTGTTTCGTTTGTTTGTGAAGATATTGTAACATAATTTGGCATTAAGAAGTTTTTTAGAGTTCCCAAACACTATACCAAATTTGATCTAAATCGGTTGACTATATCATATAGCTCCCATAGGACCAATCGGTCAAAAAATCGTGTTTTGTACAAAATTTGTTGTGTTTCGTTTATTTGTAAAGATATTGTAACCAAATTTGGCATTCAGAAGTTTTTTGGAGATGTTCAACACTGTACTAAATTTGATCAAAATCGATTGACTATATTATATAGCTCCCATAGGGCCAATCGGTCAAAAAAACGCTTTTTGTACAAAATTTGTTGTGTTTCGTTTGTTTGTGAAGATATTGTAACCGAATTTGGCATTCAGAAGTTTTTTAGAGATTTACAACACTGTACCAAATTTTATCAAAATCGGTTGACTATATCATATAGCTTCCATAGGGCCAATCGGTCAAAAAAACGTTTTTTGCACAAAATTCGTTGTGTTTGGTTTGTTTGTGAAGATATTGTAACCAAATTTGGCATTCAGAAGTTTTTTAGAGATCTTTAACACTGTACCAAATTTTATCAAAATCGGTTGACTATATCATATAGCTCCCATAGGGCCGATCGGTCAAAAAAAAATTTTTGATTAAAAATTCGTCTGTTTTTGGTTGTTTATGAAGGTATCATAATCTAATTTGGCAATCAAATGTCTTTTGGTGTTCGTAAGCAATTTACCGGATTTTATTGCAAGCAGTGGTACAGGGTATCCCAAAGTCGTCCGCGCCCGACTTTAACGTACGCCATTTTTTATATATATGTATGTACATTGTTGTTAGTTCCTTTATCTCCTTGAGGAGCATAGGGCCTCCAACATATTACAATGTACATTAGGGTGCGTCGATTTGTATGTAGCTGAAAAAACGTTCTGGGGCTCTCAGCGATTTTGATTCTATGGGTCATTCTAATCAACTTTTCCCAAGAAACTATAAGTCTAAAACGAATGTCGTGTCGCCCAATTTTGCAAAATAGGTTTTTTTTTCAAAAAATTCAAAAATTGACTTGGACATTGCATTCATAAGACAAAAAACGTTATTTTTATACCCTGTGCCGTATGGTACAAAGGGTATATTAAGTTTGTGCAAGCCGAAAATGTATGTAACATACAGAAGGAGACGTCGGAGACCCCCCAAAAGTTACCTAAAGTATGATCAGGGTGACTAGAGAAGTCGATATACCCATGTCCGTCTGTCTGTATGAACGCCTAGATCTCAGAGATGGTAAGAGCTAGAGCAACCAAATTTTCAGATTAGATGCGCTATTATGTCAGGGGAGACAAGTTTATTTTATTTTTTTGATATCGGGGTTATATTGTATAGCTCCCATAGGGGTGTTTCAGAGGACCTCGAAAAAAACAAAAAGTTTTAGATGGATGATTCGTTTGTTTATGAAGATATCGTAACCAAATTTGGCATTCGCGAGTTTTTTATAGTTGCTAAGCACTGTACCAAATTTGATCAAAATCGGTTGACTATATCATATAGCTCCCAATCATATAGCAACATTTTTAAAAAACATTTTTGTACAAAATTCGTTGTGTTTCGTTTGTTTGTGAAGATATTGTAACCAAATTTGGCATTCGCGAGTTTTTTATAGATCTTCAACACTATATCAAATTTTATCAAAATCGGTTGCCTATATCATATAGCTCCCATAGGAGCAATCGGTCAAAAAAACGTTTTTTTTACAAAATTCGTTGTGTTTCGTTTGTTTGTGAAGATATTGTAACCAAATTTGGCATTCAGAAGTTTTTTACCCAAGCACTGTACCAAATTTCATCAAAATCGGTTGGCTATATCATATAGCTCCCATAGGAACGATCGGTCAAAAAAACATTTTTGGTTAAAAATTCGTCCGATTTTGGTTGTTTATAAAGGTATCGTAATCTAATTTGGCAATCAAATCTTTTGGTGTTCCTAAGCAATTTACCGGATTTTATTGCAAGCAGTGGTACAAGGTATCCCAAAGTCGTCCGCTCCCGACTTTAAAGTACGCCATCTTTTTTCTATCCAAATGTGCATATGGGGGTTTTTGGGGTCGAGGAATCCATTTTTGACATCTATTTTTAATTTTGAGCGCCGCCAGACGGCGCTTTTGTGTATTTTTTTCCGTTTTTTTTTTAAATACGAATATTTTACTTTTTCTAGTGCAATCTTAAATTTGCAATTTTCCAAAATATTCACCGTTGAAAAATGGAAGGGGTGGGCGTTTTGTGGAGCACTCTTTGACGACGTACATAAATTTTATTAAATTTAAGACAAGAAATCTATATTTTTTATTTACTCTATCAATAAAGAAGGAATATTTTTCCCTATTTTATTTAATTTTTTTCAAAATTTCAACTTAATATACGGAAAGACGAGTATTAGAAAAGAATCCAGATAACTTATTTTTGAAACTCTTTCTTGCTTTCAAGTCTAGGGGTTTTCTCACGGCTTTCTAATGTCACCATAATATTTTTTTCACGATTCTGTTCCAAAACTCGTTTCGACACCCTAGGCAAGAACTAAACGTTTTTTTCGATTCCTTGTATATGCAACGGAATTTTGGAGTCAGGCAGCGGGGGATCATTGCCTTCTACATGATGCCGTATATGTTCATAAGGAATGTTTAAAATAAATGGTGGCTCGAATATGATTGAATTATTATTCAGGTCAATCATATTGAAATTTGTTGTAGGTTCTTTATAAATTCTCAGTTAAATCCGATCTTCCACACGGTAGTGTAAAATTTTTTTGACGAACATTTCTAATCATTTACAATGTGTCTCAAATCCGAATCTAAGTATTGCACGTACACGACAGAGTTGTAATGCTTAATATTACAAATCGTTATAATAAAGAAGACACACACACTAATGCAGTGGCCTGTTTAATTGCATTTCAAATAGTTTATTATTAGAATTCTAAAAAACAAAATGTTATACAGTTTAATGAATATCAAACTTAAATCTTTTGGATAATATTTATTATATAGATTTCTAGATTCATTCAATTTATACAAAAATTTTGTATACCAAAACAAAGATGGTTTATCAAATCTAGTATATTTTTTAAAAGCTCCAAAAGATATTTATTTTTCAAATTTTGTTACAATATTTTCATAAACAAACAAAAATCAGTCGGATTTTGCACCACACACTTTTTTTTACCGATCGGTCCTATGGGGGCCATAGTATATAGTCAACCGATTTTGATCAAATTTCATACAATGCTGGGGAACGCTAAAAAAAACCGCCAAACACTAAATTTGATTACGATATCTTCATAAACAAAACACAACGAATTTCGTAGGAAAAATGTTTTTTTTGACTGATCGGATCAATCGATTTTGATCTTTGGTAGAGTCCAAGCATTGACTCTAAAAAATTTCTGAAACAAAAAAATATACAAAAACCCCCATATACACATTTGGCTAGAGAAATAACGTTTTTTGGCCTTATGAATGCAATGTCTAAGTTGATTTTTGAATTTTTTTAAAAAAAAACCTATTTTGAAAAATTTGGTGACTCGAATTTTGTTTTAGACTATAGTTTCTTGGGCAAAGTTGCTTAGAATGACCCGAAGAATCAAAATCGCGGAGAGCCTTTATACCGAAAAAAATTTGCCCACACTAATGTACATTTATACAATATATGTATGTATTTGGGTTGATTTTATGATAGTTATTTTTTTTTTTTTTATATTTGTTTATTTGTAATCTGTCCAAAGGACATTCAACAAATTTTATAACATCTTACAAAAAATATTTACATGATTGGCTTGACTACAATGAGCTAAACCAATATAACATTAAATTCTATGCTAGTAGTTTAGATTTTATAATAAATAATAGTTTTGAGCAAGAAGGCTGCTTAATTTTTCCCATGTCATTAATAAGCTCTTTCAATTATAATAACTTTGCAGAAATGAAGCCGACAGTAATGCCAATACACTTAAAAACCCATATGCATGGTAAGTTCGTATAGATTTGATTTATAAAAGAGTATTTGTTGATAGTTTGTTTTTTTATTGTCCTTAATAGAGCTTCAGATGGAGTTGACTCAAAAGCAAATCACTTTAGAAAGAAAAAGTCTTCATAATTCTTCACCCAAAGAAAGAACAATTTTCAGCAACGAAACTGAAAATGTGCTAGAACTGCAGGGTTATTTGACTCAAACGGAAGAAGTTCGATATGATAAAGATATTTCAGCAGGAGAAACATTGGATCATAATCATAGCTATGAAACTTTTAACGAAAGTTCAAGTGAAATAAATACGAGCGCCGCTAGTGCAGTTTCCCACCAAGAAACTATAACTAAGACTATGTTCAAATGTACAGCATGTGAACAGTCCTTTGATTTAAAAATTAAATTAAATAAACATCTAAAAAGTCACCGTTTGGAATAAATATTTTTTAAGTAGTTTGAAGTATTATAATCTAACTAATCTAAGCATAAGAAAAAAAAGTTTTCCATTTGATTAAGTAAATTTTGTTTTAGAATTAATTTTTTTATAAACGGAAATGAATCCACAAAAACTTTTTTATTAAATTTTTTATACATGGTTTTCATTGCAGAACTTTTTATACAACTTTTTACTTACTACTAGTGTGTAAATTATATGAAAAATTAATAAGCATTCAAAACTAATATATGATAACTGTAACAAGCCTCCTTAATTGCCACTAGCACTACCGCTTTTAAGCACAGCTTGCGGCAGCCTTTTCTGCGTCATAGTTTTGGTTTCCATAGCTGCCGCATTTCCGGCTACCGTCACCTTAGCCCCCGTTGCATTTGTCATGGGTATGACTTTCATATTCGACAATGGCTTCAAATTCATGCCCTGCAACGAGGGCGAGAAAAACAGCTGTCCACCGCCACCTTGCACTGCAAACACTACATTGTTGGTGGCTGTATTGTGAGCACTCTTTGCGCCAGATGTGACAATAACATTTTTTCCGCTTTGTAACCGCAACGTTTGACCTCCGGAGCCAATGACTAAGGTTTTTGGTGCACTCGCAATTCCGCTAGAAGTTGTTGGTTGGCCAGTTGATGTTGTCGCTGTGTTTGTTGTTATGCTAGTGCTTGTTGTTGTTCCGGCTGAGGATACATGCTGCAAGCGCACGAGTTGATTGCCCATAATGACTGTTTGTAAAGAACCCGAGGCAGCAGTAGTATTGATGCCGCTGCGCTGCATATTACCCTGTGGCAAAAATAAGAATTGGCTTAGTTTCATACAAAATATATTAACGATTCAAAAATAAATGTAATCACAATTAGATTGGTTAATCTTTTCGATTACATTGGTTTACGTTTATGCCCACCATGAACTACTTACCGCACTTTGCAACTTGACCGTTTGCCCGCCAATCACAATATTCGAGAGCTGCGTCTGCAACCCAGCAGGCCTGACAGTTGCCGTACTGCTCACATTTTTCAGCGTGACTCCTCCGACTCCACCTGCAGCATTTAACGCTTTGGTATGCAATACTAGAGGCTTATTTAGATTGCCGGCTGTATTACCTGGCAGCACTGTGGTCTTGCCAATGAGTTTAGGCACCGCGTTAGCATTGACAATACGTCCAGTCGCAAATTTGGTTGTCGTAGTCGCCGTTGGCGTTGTCGTAACCAAACGCTGTGTGGCATTGGGTGCTAATGTAATAACACTTCGCGGTGGTGAAATCAACTGAGCGCCACTACTAGAAGTGGCAAGTTGTATGATATTGGAGCCGGACAAAACCTTGCCAGGATTGACCGTTGGCAGCGTAATAATTTGACCAGTCTGTGGCGTTGCTGCTGTGCGAACCAATCGTGTAGAAGTTTGTGAACCTACAGCTACAGTTCCCACCGTTTTGGTCTCTACACTACTTGCAGGCAAAGCTTTGAATTGCAAGGATTGTTGTTTAAAATTTTGCAAGACTATGCGCTGTTGCTGTGGCGAGAGATTTGCCGTACTTAAAGCCTTCGTAGTGCTGGCAGTGCTATTAGTGGTGAGTATTTTTGGCTGCGCCTTAGTCTGAGTAGGAAGTGCTTGGAATACAATGTTTTTGTTGGAGCTGATGGCCGTGTTGCCTGCAATAACAATAACATAACATTTAATAATTTAAATGCGTTTGTATTTAATAATTTTTAACTTTGCACATATAAACTTACCAACTAATATGCGTTGTTGTGTTTGCTGTTGGGGTTGCAGTTGTGAGGAATTAGCCTTGGTTAACAGTTGCTTTTGTTGCAGCGTGGCAAACGCCTGTGGTGACATTTTTACAATTGTGCCTGTGGTTGTAGTTGTGGTCACATTGGCTGTTGCTGCCGGTTTATTGCTTATAATGGAAACCGCTCCAATCTTTTGTTGCAGCGGGCGAACTGTAGTCTGTGCCAACATGCGTGGTCCAATGATTTGCATAGCCCCCGCTGGTTTATTTATCACATTAACTGGTGCTGTGGTTGCTCCTACTGATGTGGCTGTTGTTGAGCTGCCTGCGGGCAACAGTCGTATAATATTCTTGGGCAACGTTTGCCGTGGAGATTTGGTCTCTAATACAATGTGCTGTTGCTGTGTTTGCTCTTTGGGCTGATGGGTTTGCTGTTCTAGGATATACTGTTGTTGTTGCTGCTGTTGTTTAAGTGGTCCTGACGTTGGAGGCGTCGTTGTAGATGCACTTCCCAAATGATTAATTATGATAGGCTTTTTGATGGCCAGCTTTTTAACATTGTTGTTCGCGGTAGTCGACGGCGTTGTAGCCACATGCACGGTTTGAAGACCTGTTGGCGTGGATACCAAAATAGGCGTGGTGTTGCGCGAAGGACTTATCTTGGTCTGTGCTGCAGCTGGCGCTTGGGGCGGTGAAAAGTTATAACTACCTTTGCCAGGCGGTTTGTCTATAATGGTTACCATGCCGCTGCGCTGTCCTGTTAGCAACGGAACCTTAAGAAGCGATTTTTGAGGTTGTTGTTGTAAGCTAGAAGCGGGTATATTGTATTTAAGCGGCGGCACGGGCGGACACTTGACAGGCAGCTGTGGATTTACATTAACCGGCAGCACTTGACTCTTTTTGACCAGTAGTGTGCCTGGCGCGCTGACACCTGTTGACGCTGAAACAGCCGGCACCAATGCTGGTAGTTCCGGTGGTGCTGAGGAGTCCACGATATTCTGCTCCAACCCCAGTTCGTCCTTTTTTGATTTGCCCTTACGCTGAACTTTGTGCTGCTGTTTTTGCTTGACCATCGATTGGTTATGCTTGTGCATGCGTTCAAACTCCTCCTCACTACGATTACGATGCAAATATATCCAAATCTTTCGCTTTGGATCATACCGTACACAAGGGTCGAGTCCGCCATGCATGCGATCCAAGGCACCACTTACAATTGTTTGTAGCACATTCTCTGCCGCATTCTGATTGATAAACTGAGAGCACTTAAGCAGTTCAGAGATTTCTGCTCGTGTGCCTTCCCCATTGGGTAATCGCGCTGTCGCGTCTCGCACTAGAGTCAATATAGTAACATAAGGTGGTCTATCATCCACCATGACTAAATGCCCTCTTGCTTTATTAAGGGAAAAGGCTTGAGTATAAATGCCCTTCACCGGTCCTACCACGCTCTCATAGCCATACATACGATACGTGTAGGGCCGATGTGGTTGTTCAAAGCGTTGACGCTCTTGACGCTGGAATTCTAAAACTTCCGCTTGAGTAGCAGTACGCACAGTCCAGTTTGTAGGGCAGCGAGGTGGAAGCGTAGGTGAGGCCAAAAAAAAACTGTCCTTTGCTAGCTCCACGGGACTCAAAGCCGCAGTGGTTGTTTGAATCACTGTACCCGATGAAGGTACGCCCGCCTTGAGTTGTTGATTGGCCATTCTGGGACTGTTTGTTGGAGTAATCTCCTTGAGCTCCTTGCGTCTAAGCAGCCAATAAGTGCATAGGGACAATAACCTAGCATCCGAATCTCTGCCAGCGCCAATCCATTGATATATATTTAGCTGTGTTTTGTGCTCTATATATGGCACAAATTCGACAGGCAAGCCAGCAAAATCTCCAGCCAGAAAGTTAATCGCAGACTGCAGCAACAGTGCCCAATCTGGCATTGCTCGATACCAATCATTCACAGACGCCATAGATTGATTATCACGCCAAGCCAATAACATTGTCTGCAGCTCTGTGTACGTCATGCGATGATTGGGTGTGGCCACAAAGAAATCTCGTAACAACGAAAAATAACAGGCATGTGTATGTGCATCCACTGGAAGTTGTTCACGTGTGGGACTTCCCGTTATATGTGTGGTATTGGCTTTTATTAAGATCTTGTGCGGCGTACTATTAGATTTCGCTCGCGCAATGGGAGCAACGGTCTGTGCATTGGCTCTTATGCCAATGGGCTCCAATTTGGGTACCGGAGGCGTCTTTGCGGGCAAGTTGGGCGTAAAGTGTGATAACGAAGTCAACGCTCTATTCTCAAAGTTTAACCCATCTAAATCCAAGGCCTCATCATCATCTTCAACTGCGGCGCGCCCATAAACCTGTTGTGGCTCATCGGTAAGCATTTCGCTAAGCATGGGCTCACTCTTGGTACCTATGGGCACCAGAGCAGGCGGTTCACTGATACGCTGAGAGGCTGCTGTTGTTGCCGCGGTTTGCAGAGATTTGGGCTTGCGTCCGGGCTTAAAGGTGCCCACAAACTGAGCTCTCTGGCAGACATCTCGCAGACGTATATCCGTGGTATCAAAGTCGGGCAGATCCTAAAAAATTAATTCAAGATTATAGACTTAGCAGTTAAATGCAACTAATCATTGATTAGTAATCAACAAAGATATACGAGAGCTAAAATTTACAATAGCTTTGTCGAAACTGTGTCATAGTACTGCAATATTTTTATATCGAAAAAATAAGTACTTGCAGAATCTTTTGGATCCATAAAAATCCACATTAAACACGATTTTTCAAAATCGAACCACAAAAAAACGTAATTCTATTTTAAAGTTGCATTTTTAATTGTTTCTACTTACCGGCTCGACGACTTTTCTCCGCTTATAGTCACGCAAATATTTTTTGAAATTCTTATCATTGAGTCGGGGCACCTTGGCCGCAGCCATACTGCGCAATACATGCTCATCATCCAGACCGTGGCGCCGTTTAAAGAAGGTACTGTAAATGCATTTCTTGTCAGCAGCATTGGAACCGGCCTTTGGTATGGTTGCAGCAGGGTTGGTAACATCCAAAGCAGCGGATGAAGCCCATTCCTTGGCGATGGTTTTGCGTTCCGTTCCACTCATGGCTTCTGCATCGTCTTCATCTGCGCTTATTTCTGAGTATTGCAATTTCAGCTCCTGGGCTAGTTCATAGAGCTCCAAGCAATAACGTTTGCGCGCTCGTAGGGCGCAAAATTTGTTGTCCATTTGGAGCATAAGGGATTTGCGCTTGCTAGGGCGTTGTCGTCGTGCGCCCTGAGCCATTTCTTGTTCAGGCGGCTGAGAGTAAGCATTATGCAGCAGTTGCTCGCGGGAGATAAAAAGATCTTTGGCTAACTGACTAAGGCGCTCGCATTGCTGAAATCTAAGCTCGCGGCGCTTGGAGTGCTCTATGCTGCGACGCAACTGCAAAACATCTGGACGTAAATTTCCCTCCTCTAGTTGGCGTTGTAGAATGCTTAAGGGCGTCTGCCCGAATCGTTGAAGGCCGCCGTTAAACAGCTGTGTTAAGGTGCGCTGGATTTCGGCTGCTGCTTGATTTGGAGGTAATAATGACTTGAAGTTGGGCAGCAATGGTAATAATTGAGCTTGCATGCTTTGTGGGAGGCTGTTCCAAGTTTCCAAGGAGAAGAACTCATTAAAGATATTGGCATTTTCACAAAGACCGCGAGGCAAACGAAACGTATGCTGTTCGCTTAGCTGCGCCAACTCTAGCTCATCGGATTGTGTGGTAGTGTCATCATCATCGTCGTCGTCATCATCTTCCGGCTCATCAGATTCATCCTCAATATCATCCTCAAGGCTGAGGTTCGAGCTTCGTGCAATTGATGAACCGCTCGAGCTTGTAATTCCCGATTTATTGCTGCTAGCGCTGACGCTAGTTCCCACGCTGCAGTCGCTCTCCTGGCCAATGTCATTGATGTTGTAAGACTCGCTCAGTTCGTCTTCATCAGAGTCCGGGTATGATGGGGGCATTGTGTGGCTGTTGAGTGTTTTGTTTTTGTTGTTGTCCATTGGTAGATGGAAATTTTCAACGTTTTAATCGCCCAATTAGCGTTTGCAGCGTTACGTTATTTGCACACAGTGCAAGTTTTTCTCTACACTAATTTATAATTTTTGTCTCTTGCGCCGCTGCCTCGTTATATCAAACATATTAGCTGGTTGTTTTCTTCTTTTTTTATTGCTTCGCGAGTCTAGTGGCAGCATGTTTTCTCTGCGTTTTTTGGTCATTTTTCTTTGCTTTGTGTTTTTATGTCACGTTGGCAGCACTCTACCGCCACAGCAAGCCACTGCGAAACGCTGACATTTTATGCCAGTCACATTGTGAGGCGACACAACATATGTGTGTGTACGCATTGTGTGAGCTGTGTATACCAGCAAATAAATTTTTAAGCGGCCTTGTCGAACTCATGTAGCGACAGTGCAATGATTGCACTATTTTTTGTGTTACGAGTGTAAATTGTTATTTTAATTGATATGCTAAATGCATACAATAGAAAATTGTATTGATGTTAAGATGACTTAATTTAAACGGTCTAATATTTCGTACGCTGTAACAAATGGAATGCAGCAAAAACGTAAATGAAAAAACTCGGTTGGTAATTAAATGTGTGTGTGCGTGCATGTGTATGTGTGAGTGCGTGTGTGCAAAAAGCGCGGCGGCTTAAGATTTACAGTTTTTTTTAACTGAAGAATGAGTTTAAATAAATGCTAAAATAAGCTGAATATAATATGCAACAATGTAAAGATTCTATACAGTGGCATTCGTATGTATTTCTTATGTATACGACACGTTACAAAAGTATGTAATTGTCTATGCCGACGCCAAGAAAATGCCAGCCAATTTGCAAAAGTACAAAGAAGAAGAGACCTACCCACAAAAAAATATAGAAAATGCCGATCAAACAAAAAAACGAAAAGATGATAAAAAAGCATAAAACAAAAGCAACAACAACAAAGCTTTTGCCTTAATTTACTGTATTTTTTTTCCTTTTCGTTACAGTTCATTTGAAAATTAAACGCGACGCGATCCAGCACGTAATAAATACACGCTGTTACCTATGGGAGAGGAAAGGCAAGATACTCGCGAGACAATTGCTGCAACTTCTCTAACTAATAAAGTGGCAAATTCAAATGGCAATTGCGATAGCGAAAAAAGCAAAAAAAGCCCTAAAGATATTAAAAAGAAGCCACCAGCAACTGAAGTCTTAGTACATAATGATGCTAAGGCAGCTGAAACAAAAGCTGCAGCCTCAAGCTCTGAGGATATCGAGAACCATGCAGCAGATGTAGAGGATACTGCTTCAATTGATAGCACCGAAGTTAAGGAAAGCACTATTGATAGCCCCGAAGTAGAGGCTGCCGCCGGTACGGTAGAGCCAAAAAACGTTGTTAAACCCCTGAACACAATACGCATTGTGCCGCTAGCGAAATTGCTGGCTCAACCTTTGGAGGAACCTAAGAAGAGCTCCCAGAGAAGTAAGAACGCCTCTATAATAGAACTAAGCGACGATAGTGACGATTCACAAGAAGTTTTGTCTGACAACAAACGTAAAATCCGAAATTCTAATAATAGCGTTCAATGCATAAGCTCTAGTGAGGAGGAGTCAACAAACACTAAAAGTAATAAGAAAAGGTCCAGCACGCAGAAAAAGAAGGTTTTCAGTTCCAGCGAGGAGGAGGAAAATCTTCTAAGCAATCCCAGAGCTACAAAAACGAGCTCCGAAAAGGAGCAGCCTTTAAAAGAAGAGAAGCAAAAAAAGTGCTCTAGCGACGAAGACACCTTAATTGAAAACCACACTATCAGAATAACTAGAAAGCAAAATAGTTATTTTATAAATAAAAACTCAAAAGAGAAGTCTACAAACAAAAGCGAAAACGCCAGAAGAGGCAGTAAGCAAGGGAAGAGTACAATCTCCAGCGAGGAGGAAGAGCTTGATTCACGTCCAGAGCTTGAAAGCAGTTTATTAGGGCAGGCACTCGTGCCTAACATTAGTAAAGACAGCAAAAAAGTTACTTCTCGTAAAACCAGCTCACAGAGCAAACTGACAGAGTCAAGTCCGATTCCGCTGCGTCGCTGCGTAGTGCGCATAAAGCGTCAAAAGTTGCCCACAGCAATTGCAGCGCAGTTGGCGAAAAACAGAGAAAAGCGCAAGAAAATGAGCAGCGATGATGAAGCTGACCAAGCCTCGACTTCTATGTCGGCAGTCAAGCGACAGCGGCAACTGCAAAGCGAAAGCGAAGCTGAGTCCGAGCAAGAACAGCAATCCGAAACGCAAAATTCCAATAATGAGGAGGAGGTAAACAATAGCAGCGACAGTGAAGTAATGCCGCAACGCAAGAAGCGCAATTTTAATTCCAGAAAGAAGGATGAAAATAGTGATGCAGCTGCTAACTCTAGCAAAGATGCGTCAGATGTTGAGTCCGATGTCAGTGAGAAAAAGAAAAAGAAACGTAAGCGTATTAAAAAGAACTCCAGCGGCGAAAGTGATGGCGATGACGAGAAAAACAAAACCAAACGCAAGCACATAAGAAAAATCATTAAAACCAAGGATCTAGATCTTAGTACTAAGGAGGCAGCAAAGGAGGAAGAAGATCGACGGAAGCGCATAGAGGAACGGCAACGTTTATATAACCGCATATTTGATAAATCCGAAAGTGTGGAAATAAATGAATTAGTGCTAGATTTTGATGAAGACTCGCAAAAGGCATTGTTGCAAGTGGACAAGGGGCTGCTTAAAAAACTTAAGCCACATCAGGTGGCTGGCGTAAAGTTCATGTGGGATGCCTGCTTTGAGACGTTGAAAGATATTGAAGAAAAACCTGGCTCAGGCTGCATACTGGCACATTGCATGGGCCTGGGGAAAACGCTGCAAGTGGTCACCTTAAGCCATACGCTGCTTAGTAATACGCGACGCACGGGTGTTGAACGCGTTCTTATCATTACCCCGCTTAGCACGGTCAATAATTGGGCGCGTGAGTTTGTGCAGTGGATGGGATATGCCAACAAGCGAAATATAGAAGTCTATGATATCTCACGTTATAAGGATAAACCCACACGCATCTTTAAATTAAATGAATGGTACGAGGAGGGCGGGGTTTGTATACTCGGCTATGATATGTACCGCATACTGGCTAATGAAAAGGCCAAGGGTTTGCGTAAAAAGCAGCGTGAGCAGCTACTGAAGTCTTTGGTCGATCCAGGACCAGATTTGGTGGTATGCGACGAAGGTCATTTATTAAAGAATGAGAAGACCTCCATAAGCAAGGCGGTGACGCGCATGCGCACCAAACGGCGCATTGTGCTGACCGGCACGCCGCTTCAAAATAATCTCAAAGAGTGTAAGTGAATAAAGAGAAGCAATCACAGTAATTTTCAAAGTACTTTAATTTATTCCACAGACTATTGCATGATACAGTTCGTCAAACCAAATTTGCTCGGCACTTACAAAGAGTACATGAATCGATTTGTGAATCCCATATGCAATGGGCAGTATACAGACTCCACGGAGCGTGATTTGCGCCTTATGAAGCATCGGTCACATATTTTACACAAGCTGCTTGAGGGATGTATACAGCGAAGGGATTACTCCGTGCTGGCACCCTATTTGCCGCCGAAGCATGAGTATGTGGTTTACACTACCTTATCCGAGTTGCAGATGGTTTTGTATGAGTACTATATGACCACATACCGTGAACAAGGCGGATCGGAATTATGTGGAAAGGGTGCGCGTTTGTTTCAGGACTTTCAGGATTTGCGTCGCATTTGGACACATCCCATGAATCTGCGTGTAAACAGTGACAATGTTATAGCCAAGCGATTGCTTAGCAATGAAGAATCTGAAGAAGAAGGCTTTATTTGTGATGATTCTGAAGAGGAAGAAGTTGCCTCCGTTTCATCAGATACCAGTGACTCATTCAAATCGGATGCCAGCATGGGACTGGGTCATGCCGCTGGCGGTAGCAAAGCAAAAAAACGCAAGACGCGTAATGGAACAAGATCTGGACCGATAGATAGCGATTCCGATGTTGAACTGGCGAGTGGCGCTGCAGCACAACAGGATGATCCCTCGGAATGGTGGAAACCATTTGTGGATGAAAAAGAGTTGAATAATATTAACCATTCCTCCAAGTTGTCTATGCTCATGCGCTTGTTACAGCAATGCGAGGCCATTGGCGATAAGCTGTTAGTTTTCTCGCAATCGCTGCAGTCATTGGATGTAATTGAACACTTTCTATCGCTAGTGGACAGCAACACCAAGGGTTATGAGTTTGAAGGTGAGCGCCGCCGAAGGCGGACGTATGTTATTATTAATATTTTGATTGCATTAATTTTTTTAATCATTTTAATCTTTAGGCGATGTGGGCAATCTAAAAGGCTGCTGGACTCCTGGCGAGGATTACTTCAGATTGGATGGGTCTTGTTCGGTGGAGCAACGTGAAGCCATGTGCAAAAAATTTAACAACCCAACCAATTTGCGTTCCCGACTATTTCTAATATCCACACGCGCTGGTGGATTAGGCATTAATCTTGTGGCCGCTAATCGTGTGGTTATATTTGATGTGTCTTGGAATCCCTCGCATGATACACAAAGCATTTTTCGAGTTTATCGCTTTGGTCAGGTGAAACCCTGCTATATTTATCGACTTATAGCCATGGGCACGATGGAACAAAAGGTGTACGATCGCCAAGTGGCCAAACAGGCCACAGCCAAGCGTGTCATTGACGAACAGCAGATCTCAAGGCATTACAATCAAACCGATTTAATGGAACTATATACTTATGAGCTCAAGCCAAATGCTAAGCGAGAGATGCCCATATTGCCTAAGGACAGGTTGTTTGCCGAGTTGCTAACGGAGTTGGAGCAATTAATTTTCAAATACCATGAACATGACTCGCTGTTGGAGCAAGAAGAGCACGAGAATCTGACCGAAGAGGAGCGGAAATCAGCGTGGGCCGAGTATGAGGCTGAAAAAACACGCACTGTTCAAACTTCTCAATATATGAGCTATGACCGTGGATCCTTCGGTGCGCAAGTCATGGCCAATCAGTTTGGCAATGCCTCAGGCAGCGTGACTTCAAATAAAATCTTCGGTTTTCGTTCGGATATATTACTGCAGCTGCTGAACATGAAGATTGCCAAAGATCATCCCGAATTGACGCAAAATCAGGTCATACAGCTGGTGCCTACATATTTGCAGCAGTTGTACAATGAGATGAACAACGGCGATCCAACCATGTATAAGGATCTACTGCAGCTGCATTCAACTATTGTACACCCTAGTGGCATGTATATGAATCCTTTACTCTATGCAAATCAACATCCCTCTGCTGCGGGCTATAACCAAGCATCTGGCCCGCAACCAGCAACGGGACCAGCAACCCATGCGCCTGGTTTTGAGCCAGATAAGGTATACGAGATTGATTAAGTTGTTTAAACGACAATGATACTGGAAAAAAGGACGGCTGGATAATTTTATTGTTCAAACTATTTAATTGTAGTTAATTGCTGAGTTTTTTCAATTAATCCTAGTTATTTTGAATTGGCATCTTTAAGTTTTACTATAAGTTTCAAAATGTCCTAACACATTTAGCACACACATACATACTTACATACATAATTTGAGATATACTATTATTAAGCCTTTTGCGAAAGGGTCCCTAAGCAAGAAAACTAACATAAATAGCTCGGTATTACAGCAGCAAGTAAACTAATACTTATAATAAAATGCACAGAATATGATTATTACATCTCATAAAAATTGTTTATTTGGTGTCACATATATAGCTTTTTATGCTTTTCACCTAGTTAATAGTATTATAAGTTTGTCAAATGGTCTGTAACGCATTAAAGGAGTAATCGCAAGCCGTATAAACATAATCATCGGTTTAAATAATTGTTTTACTAAGAAAATCTTAATTGCTCAGGATATCTTGACCAAGCCATACGGGTTTTATGACGAAAAGGGCGTTGATTTCAGCAACGGCGTTTGTATGTTCAAATTGGTAGGGTTTCGTCATGTCCAAGGATTCAGTTCATCACACGGATTATATGTATTATTTACTAAACGCAATTTATGTATACCCCATTAGCTTCAAAACCAATTAAGAATGTTTATTTTGCTTAAAACAAATCTTTACTTAGTGATAATATTTGTTGAAATTATTCTATTTTATAATACAAACAATTTAGCTTAATTTCAAAGGGAAATTTGGTCTTAAATTACAGAGTCTTAGGACTACTTGGGTGGGAGCTTTCCCATCATTCGCAGCTGCATTTGCTGAGCCTGCAATAATTGCTGATTTGGTGGCATCTGAGATACTGGTGGCATGCTGCCTGGCATACGCGGACCGCCCATTGGTGGCATTTGTGACGACCCAGGCATCATACCAGTATTAATGGCCGGCGTGGGGCGATTGTGCACACCCTGCTGTATGTCTGATAGGCAGGCTTTCCATTCTTCCAGGCGATTGTAATGTTTTTGAAGCAACGTATCTTTGCGTTGTATTTCTATGCTGAGCTCTTGATTTTCGTCTTTAATTAGCATATAAGGTTTGAGTGTGGAAACCAGAAACCGCTTTTGCAAAAAGAATGCCTCCATTTGTCGTGCAACATCTATAAAGCGATTTGTGGTTTTCTGTACTTCCAACTCAATTTCCTCTTTGTTGGTACCGGAATTGGGCTCCTGTTTGGTAAGTGAGAGCAGACAAGCTTGGAAGGCTTCTTCGAATTCGTCCATAAGATTTCCTTCTCCGGCTTCGTTGTTGGGCGTGGCCATGCTACCTTTTTAAATGAAAACTGGAAAACTGCGTATTACTCTGCTGAAACAAATTGCCAAACACAGCACAAATTTTTATTCCAAGCTTCAACTTTTTAACTTTACGAGTGCTGCCATTATGTCAGCTGTTTGCATTTGGGTATGGCAGCGCTGCTGCATTGTGTAAATATTTAATTTGATAAGCCCAATTACTTTTTGAGTAGATTGTCATTTCTACTAATTATATATATATATATTTGATATCTTCTATTATTGATATTATTAGACTTGGGCAAGCTGCAAGGGCAAAAAATAAAAAATATTGAAGTGCCGAGCTGCCACTCTTTAATGTTTTATTTTCGGTCTTTAAACAGGCTGGCAAGCTTTTGGCCATCTATTGTGAACGCAACGGCAGAAGCAAAACAGCTGATTGAAAAATTTTATACATACATTGCACGCTTTTATTTATTTATTTGAAATAAGCTATATGGCTGTGCATTTATTTAAACGGTCTTTGTACACTGCACGGTCATGCCTACGCGCGCGTATACCACGCCGCGCCAATCCTGGCATAAGCCATCAGCTGCAACAATTAGACGAAGACGAAGCAACTGAAGATTATGGGGACATGGAAGCGGACTTCACGTCTCTTAATAAAACCCATCGCCAGTTCGAAGCGGAACAGCAGCAGCAACGTGATCGTATACGTCAGTTCATGATAAAACATAAATACTTTCGCGATGCCAAGCTCCCTAATTTGTTACTGCACTCCGAGAAAGAACAAATGCGTCTATTGCATGAGCGTGATCCAGAGGAATGGAGCGTGGAACGTTTAGCTGAAAGTTTCCCCACCACTGCAGATACCGTCCAAAAAATATTGCGTGCAAAGTGGCGTCCTCGCAATTTGCAACGCATTCGCGTACATGATGAAGCAGTTATTTCAAATTGGCAACAATTAAAAAGTGGTAAAATTGACGTTAATATACCCAAGCCGCTTTTAGAACACTTGCAAAAGTTTGCACAACGTAAAAAGGAGGATCTGCAACAGCTTACACCAGAGCAATGGCCAACACGCCCAGCGCTACCAGTACCAAAAGGCAATGAATTTCAAGCGCTCATTACTAGCTGTGGAAAGCAGCAGCAGTCTTTGCAAGTGCAGCAGCTTACAGCAGGTGATAAGTACAGCTCTGTTGCTCCGCCGCGTCCAAATGATGAGGAAACATATTTGTTAGACAAAGTACACAACAAACGTAAAATGCGTCTTCAAGATCTGCAGGCAGAACTACAGTTGTTGCCTACTTCAGCCCTGCAGGCTAACGCACAGCTAGCTGTTGAGACAATAAATAATCCTGGGGGTACTGGTCATCTGCCCAGTTTTATAAACAAATTTGAAAGCAGTGAAGTTGTAATCAGCGTGGAGGACCAGAAACGCTATGAGATGACGAGAGTCAAGGACCGTATTGCCATACCCCGTAAACTTTATCGTGAAGGTGCCACATATAGGGTTGAAGATGCTTACTACGATGATGATGGCGAGTTTCTTTATAGAGTTCCTGGCATGACTGGAAAATAGTGTCTTTATATGTATAGCATAGTTTTGGTTCCTTTTAATATCGTACTGATCAATTCGCTTCGAATTCTTTCAAAAATTGCACTTTTATTCATAAACATAATACGTATTTATGTAAAAGAAGGGCATATCAAAAAATACACTAAGCTCTATGTTGAAAATGTCATTTCTTATGCGTTTTTAGTTTGGTCAGTGCGCAAAAGCGGCGGCAATTAGATCACTGCCTGCTAGGAGTGCATCTGAAGCAACAGTAATATGCGCGCCCATCAACTTGGCCACAAAATCGCAGGCACCAATCTCCGCATAGGTGGCACCGCCTACTACAAAGACAAATAAATTACGTAGGCGCATAGGAAAGAGATCCGGTGGAGACTCTGTAGAGTTTTTTAGCTGTGCTGCATAAGTTTTCGCTGTGTGAGTTGAAGATTTGCCCATATGCAGGTTTATGCCCTCTACCATGGATAACTTGCTAGCCAAATCTTCAGCGCTGGTGGCTTTTAATAAGATAGAGCATAGTTGGGCCACTAGAGGTATATACGTGCCGTTAAACACAAAACTTGGACAGGCCTTAAGCGTGGCGTGTCCGCTGGAGGTCCCAGTGTTTTCCGAAGAGTCCGCACTGGACACTAACAGTCTGAGACGGTTGGCATTAGCCTGAAACTCGGTTTGTTGGAATTTGGGCAGTGGCAAATTAGACAGCAACTTTGTGGGTGCATTTTGCAACTTTTCGGGCAGAAGCGGAGGTAGTAGACCGGCCTGTGAGAGCTGCTGAAATACGGCCAGTTCCTTGTGACCAAAGAGATTGCAATAGTTGCGCGCAAAGGCTTGAAGTTCATCCGCTCCAATGCCAACGCACAAGTTTAGTAGACATAGAAGACGGAGCGTATTATAACGTTGGCCATCAGTGGTTAGCAGCTCATCGATTTCGCTTATTAAACGCTTACGGGATACATTGTTTAATATATCTTCTTCCAAAGATTGAACCTTGCGAAAATTGCTGGCAAGCATTTCGATAACGATTTCGCTGGCATTTAGGTGACGCAACACTTTTGCTTTCATTTCGGTTATTTTGGGCAGCTTGCGCGCCACATAGTCATGCATCTCCTCCAGCTTCATGTCGTTCAACTTTTGCACTTCTAAACCCAGAGCCTTGGCTTGTGCGCGCACAAGACTGCTGGCCTGTGCAAAGTGTTTATAGCGATTATCGCCATAGATTTCATCACAGCCAGCATTCAGACGTATGCAGGTGGGTTTTGTAGAGTTGGACTTCGAGCTGGCGACGGTAGTGGCTTGAATGCTGAGCATCTGCAGCTTTTGACGTTTGATTTTGTTTGTTGTTGTTTCTATAACTATTTCACCAGCTCTATGCTGAAAGACCTCCAAAAGTAAGCCAGCATATATTGCTGGCGTAAGCAAGCTCGATGCATAATCCTTATCGCGATCCACAACTAGCAGTGCTCCATACTCGCTAGCATTTGACGCCGGCCAGTTGTCCAGAGTTTGCAGCATTTGCACCAGATGTGTTGAATGGTTGCCAAAGCTGAGCACGAGCTCCGGGCGACCGCAAACCATTTGCAGAATGCGCAGGCTCTGAGCCAAAGCTGGTAAAGGTGAGGTATTCTGTTGTAGGTAAAGACACTCATAGACCTAGAATCAGAGTAAAATGATGATTATCTTATTGATAATTTTAATACATATATATTTTACATTAGGGAGTTCTAGGCTGAGCACGCCCTGATCCAAATAAATAAAGTCCCAATTGTAATGATGTAGCTGCACCAAACCCCACAAACCCATTTGCTCTAGCAGTATTTGAAAATAAGAATAACAACTGGGCACGCATATAATATGATACATTTTTGGGGCCAACTCAGGCGCATCAGTATTCATTGCGGCAACTGAGGGTTGAAGCTGGCGTAGTAGCGTTTGAAATGTGGCCAAGACGCTGCGTATCATATAAATGTGCACGTGATCCGCGCTGCGTGCAATACATTGCTTGGCTTCGAGATCCAGCTTATAAATGCGCTGTATGCCCTTTAATCTGCGTAAAAATGAACAATTAATTAAAATTATGCACTAATTTAAACTGCATGACTTACTTCAACCATGATGCTGTGCATACGTGTTCCAAGGGTTTAATAATATGATTTTCCAAGATCAGCTCTTTTTTACCCGGTATTGAGCATAGTATGGACTGAAGTTTCTCTTGAGCAATTAATTGAAAACCCTGCAATTTCTTGTCCAGCGTTAGATCCATTTAATTAGTTTGTAAGGGTTTGCTGCAAACAAAACATAATAAAAACAAAAACAGCTGTGCGTGCTACCAAGAAAACATTTGGCTGTACACACTGGTAAGACAGCTGTTCATTGCACACATTTCGCTCTGTTTCTCTGTTAGTGTTAACATTTAACAAGCATCTTAAATCATAAAACTAAAGTGGGGAGTTTTGGTTTGTTTACATTTCGTTTTGTTGGAGAGTGAGTCGATCTTATATGAGAGTAAAGAAATAGGATTTTGCTTAATCTAATCTAATTTTTGACCTTATGGTAAAATAATGCGCAGGGAACTTCATTTTATTATAAATGTTGTTTATTTATATTTTTATTTATAACGTTTTTTAACGTAACTATTTCTATGCAGCATCTTAATCTTGGGTTGCCCGGGCTCTAGTTGCAGAACATTTTTCCCAAATACAGCTTAAGATAAACTCACATTATTTAAACACAAGTTTCGCTAGATTACTCCCACTAACATTTTTAAATGCATCTAATTTCCTAACCACAAATAATTGCTGAAAAACAAATTTTAGACTGTTTAAACTTGTGCCATTTATATTTTTTTATTTAAAAAAATTAACAAGTGCCAAATTTTTTTAAAGTCTTTGAGTATAAATCAAATTACAATTTCTGATTTGGTTTATTACTTTATATTTTTATGAGAATTTTGTCTCTGGAAACTAAAAAAGAATGAATGAATTAATAATAATAATTAATGAAATATTCAGCCGTGTTCCCGATTTCGACTCGTTTTGAAAAGTCATATCGAGTGCATTCCACAATTGTTGTTCCGGATTTAGACTGAGGTTTTGGTTTTGGTTTTGCATGTACACACAATTTTTATAGACGAATTTTGCAATAAATATATTTAATGAAAATTAACCTCGACATCTAAATTTTCTTAAAACATTGAAAAATAATACAAAATTAATTTTAGTGACATTAATGCGTTTATTTAACTAAACAAAGCAAAATACTTTTCATTTCGACAGTTGCGAGCCAAACTTTTCAAAACGATTCGACTCTTGTCGGAATCGAAATCCGGAACACCATTCATTTCGATTCCGACAATTTTACTCGGAATCGAAATCGGGAACACGGCTGATTATTTACTAAATATTTTTGCATTCGTTTAGTCTTAGTTGTCGTTAGTTTTTTACGGCTATCAATATATGCCGAATAAAAAAAGTTTTGGAGACAATTTTTATGAAGTAAATTATTTTAAATCTGCTAAAATTTTTTTTTAATATTACATACAATGTAAAACTTTGTTTCAAATCAAAAGTTCAGTATGTGTCTTCGAAGAGGTCCTATCAAACATTTGATTTTTAATATGTTTTTTAAAAAACGGAAAGCTAATAAATATTTAAAAAGTTTTTTAAACGCCTAAACAAATGCGCATGACTATTGCCGTTGCTTCGCACACTCTTATAACAAATCGCAAATACACCACAACAGCTGTTTTTACTCCCCACACGCTGTTAGTTAACAGCCCACTGTTATCTGAATTTGTCTCTTATGGTTTGCTGTTGCCTCTGTGTTTTTTCTGTTTTCTCGATTCGCCGCGATTGGTTGTGCAAACGTTGGACCGTACGTAAAAATATTTTTGCGCGTCGTCGTGTTTTGTGTTTTTATTTACAACAACAAAATATATATTTTGAAAATATATAAGCATTCTCTTCGTCTGTGCATGTGTATGTGTTGCAATAAAATCAATTGGCAAATTAAATGCATCAAAAGCAATCAAATTAAAAGCAACCAACAACAGCAACTCGACAAGTGTAAACTGTGTGAGAGAAGGCAAAAATATAACAACGGCAAGCCTAGTTTACACTGCCGCCACAAAAAGCGTGTGACGTGCTTAATATTCACAAAACACATAAAGCTCATACTAAAAAAGTTTAAAGCAAATTTTGCAAGCATTTCTTAAGCACAAAAATAAATGTAAGCAAAAATTTTAAATAAATAACTTAATAGAAGAAAATCAAAGCATTAAGTGCACAAGTGTTTATTGCCGCCAGTGTAAAAGCAGCGCACGTGAGTGTGTGCGTGTTCTGTTGTCGTTTTTCGCATATCTGTGGCTGTGGTGGCCTGTGAGAGTGTGCGAGCATGTGTTTGTGATTTTATGCTGTTGTTGTTTTGCTTGCTAGCAAGTTACTTATTTTAAAATTTTCCTAAAAAAAATTTAATTCTTTTATCGGCCGGCGCAGCTTTAAACAACAACAACAAGCAGACAGCAATTGAAGGATCAACAAAATCATTAACATAAACAAATAAAATCCATGCGGCAAAGTCCAAAACAATAAAAATAAATAAAAAGCATTTCGTGAAACGGCAAAACAAATTGCTATTTACAGTTACAAGGTAAGCACATGAGTAATTTTTACAGCAACAACAAATGCCGCTTATTGTGTGTGTTTACGTGTCGATGGCGCGCTTTATTTTTTATTTTTATTTTGCGATCTGCTTTAGCGCTTTTACTTTTGTGCAAAAAATTTGTGTTGCTGCACATTTAAAAATGCGGTCGTTGAAACAATGCCATTAAATATTTGCGCTAATGATTAAAAATACTTGAAGTAAAATGCATTTGCATTTGTCATTGCCTTTCTTTCCATTGTTTGCGTTGGTTAAAGTGGCGCCGCTGCAGCTTGTTGCGTGCATCACACGCACACATAGAAAAGCACACATACACACATGTAAACTACACTCCTCGCCACTTAAATAGCGCACCTACATTTTTTGGTGTTGCAAAAAATAATTGCAAATAATTTCTTTACTAACGCAAATGGAGGATTTCAATTATTTGCAATAAAAATTAAATTTTCAACACAATAAAATTGGACAGCAAAATATTGTAAGTTTTAGTTAAAAATAATTTCTTTTATTTATTCCAATAGAAACTTATAAAACAAAAATATAAAATTAGAATACAATACAGTAGGCAATTTTTTAAAATACTTTTTGTTCGTATCTCGTTTATCGTCAATCATAATGTTTTTTCCAGTTAACAAAATCAAAATAGAATTGTGGTAAATAAAATATTTATAAACCAAATAGTTGGGATTGCTATAGCTTCTTTTAAGTAATTTTTACTTTTCTAATAGTAAAAAATCAAAAACCGTACATTTCTCTTTTTTTTTGGTAATTTGTTTAAGAGAATCTTATAGTATTGATAGAGCATTTTATTTCTTTCGGTACCTGATTATTTTTGACCATTTCGAATAGCACCTCAGAAATTATTATTATTATCATTGGTGGCAAAACTTGCGTTACACTTAATAAGTGCACTTGTGACAAAAATTTAAGAAAAAATAAGAAAGAAGAAATTAAAATAAACAACAAAAAGTGGACGTGTAAACGGTTAATGCTATAAACTTTATTTTTGATTTGAACCAAACAATATAAAACTAGTACATAGTAGTTCTATATTCTTTGGTTGAACACATAATGCACTGTATTATTTTTTGAAATAATTACACAAGAATAAAATCAATTCGCTTCATATCTTACATAAAAACTTTTCGTTTGCAAAAGTATTGGTGCTCAGAAATTCGTTGCAAAAGTACAAAGGAAAAGTAATTTTTTTATTTTGTGAAATTATTAACTATTCTAAATAAACAGCCTTTTTAGACAAAAAACAATTCTAATTTGCCAATTTCGCAATGAATTTCTGAATATAGACTTGCAACTACATATATAATAATTTTATTGCGCTATTCAAATGGAATGGAGTGTATTAGTTTATGCTGAGTGTCGCCTGTCTGTCGTTGTTTTATTTTCATTTTTCGTCATCGTTGGTTGCCTGAACCTGTCAGCAGCGCGTGTTTTCTTTTGCTCGATCATTGTCTGTTGCATTTTTTGCCCCCTTTTTGCTGCCGCCGCTATCATTATCATCCTTTGCAATGTTGTTATTGTTGTTGTTTTTAGCTTGCAGCGCGCACATTTTTCATATTGTAGTTTGTTGCCTTTTAACGCTCCCACTCACTCGCACACTAAGCAAATGTGCTCTGCCGCCTCTCTTGCTTTGTCTCTTGCTTTGGTTTTTTGTTTGTTTGTTTTGTTATACCGGTTTTTGGGCCCCGTTGCGTGTCCCACACTAACACACACACATATACGCATACAACTGCAACTTGTTGTACAGGTAGTTGTGTATATGTCTGTCTCAGGTTTACTTTTTCAGCTTGTTTTTCTATGCTTCTCTGTTTTTTTTTGTTTTTGTTTTTTGCTTTTTTTGTGCCTATCTCATTGTCTATGCTTTATTTTATTCGTTCTATTCATAATTAGTTTGTATTTGTTTAAGGTTTCTTTTTTTTACTTTTGTGGGCACTGCTATTTTTATCCATTAGAATGATTTTTTGTCTTTGCAATAATTAATCTGTTTTTGGTTCTGCCGTAAAAAAAAAGTTTATTAATATTGCTCTTGACGGCACATATTATAGATGATTTTTTTTGTTGTTTTCCTGCATATTTCATTGTAATTTATTGTTTTTAAGCATTTTGCTTATCTTGCTTTTTGTTGCCTTTTTTGTGTTTGCATTTGTTGCCAAGGCCATTAAACTTTGTTAATGGTTTCCAAAGCTCTCTTGGGTCTAAGCTAAAACATGGGGAGTTTTTGTGCAAATGAGTTCCACTGAGATTTAGAGGTTTTTGTTTTTTGCGACTTTAGTAGATTATGTTTGTGTTCCATTAAAGATTAACAAAGCAAATTCTAGTTTTGCCAATGCGAGATATCTGAGATAACTCAACTGTGGGTTGGCATAACAACGGTTAGCATATGGCGATGAGATTCCATTATATAACTTTCATTTTATAAATAGAGTTATGCATAATTTTGGACTGATTAAGCAGTCTTTTGAACAAATATTTTAGAGTTCAACGCAATTAATGGATTTCAATAGGCGTCAAGCTGTTTGAAAAAAAACGCATATTTTTATGGTTTCTTCAGAGCTTATAGATTTGCATTAGTAATTTAAAATAAAACCAATCCGGCCAAGCAAAACAGAAATAGCAATTGAAAAAGCAAACATGCTTAATTTTCCATCAAGTGAAAAGTGTGACTAATCATATTTTCTAGAGCGCTAATAAAATTGTGTTTTCCATTTTTGCGTCTTAAATTTTTTTTTTTGAAAACGTATATATACACTTTTTTTTTTTGGTTTCATTTGCACTGCATTTTCAAAATTCTTAACATAAGTGCAAGTGTCTGAAGCTGTTCAAATACTGTAAATAATACACGCAAACAAAAAAAAGAACCAAACCGAAAATATCTTTATCAAAACAAAAAAAAATATTTTAAATCTCAGTATAAATTCGCTGTTAAAGATGAAATTATTACTGTCTATACTACTATAGTTGTTAGAGTTCAATTTGATGTTATAAAATAAAATTAGTTATAGAAAGTAAAAAGCTGTCTGTGACTGATAGGATTTTCTTAAGAATTCATTAGATGGTATTGTTTTTCAAATTTGGAATTCAAAGTAAGCTTATTTAAATTTTTATGGAAGCTTATCCGCAGTTTGAATTCTTTGGAAATAATTTTGTGGATTTCGCTAAAGTAGTTCCCCTTATAACATTGAGTAAATGCTCCAATCAACAAATTATACAGCTACAATATATGCAATTAATATTAAAAAGCATACGTACATAGGCAGGGCCGCAGAGAGAAAATCCGGGCCCGGGGCGAAAAGTCCCTGCCTTCCCCCGCCCCCTCTCGTCGGCCCTGTACATAGGTATATGTTCATTTTTCAAGTTAACAATCCAATGCATCGTAATAGTAACTACGACTTCTGTTAATTTTGTGAAACTTAATCTGTATAGTTTCCATAATTTAGAATCGAAATTGAATCAGCCGCATAATTTTTGTTTTTTGAATGAAGCACTTGACTATACGCAGTGGTTTTCTAGCAGAACTACAAAATTGGCTTGCCTAGGGATTTATATTCTCTGTTCTGACACATATCCGGCTTTTGTAGTCTATTCAATCAATTTAATTTTTTGAAGGCGTCAATCTTTTTAGTCTTAGTTTGGTCAAAATTAAAAAGTATGAAACAAAAGTATAAGTACCTACCTATAAGAATAAAATATGCCGAATGTATCGTATGTAAAGCCGAGCATATACAAATATTTGCATAAACAAAAGATGAAGAATTACTATTGTATGAACGGAAACTTTGAAGCAACCAAGGCCCCCGTGGTTTTGGATGAAAACTTTTGGAACTTTGTGATTAGTTCACGGTGCAGGGTTTATTATAGTTGAGATGGCTGGAGTCTTATGGCCACAATTTGAATTTTATAAGCTCAACCTGTATTGATATCTTTTAATGTATGCATTAAATTAAGCAAATTTATGTTTAATGTTATTTATGTTGTTTATGTTATTTATTAATTGTGTACATCTATACTCTGTACCCAGGGGGTCAAGGATTTGAAAATTTAGCAGGCAGAAAATGCTTATTATCAGCGGTGGCTCTTTTTGCTTCGAGTGCTCTTTCCGTTATTTCTTGCAAGTGGCGCCAGCCAGACGCACATGCAGAAAGCCGATAATTTTACAAAAACAAAATACACGCAATGTGCGCGTTTCGCTCAACACAAGCAAATCGCCGGCGACGCGCCGAAATTACAAAATACATGCTGTGTGTGCCATCGCTCGACTCGCAGCAACTTACAAAAACAAAATACACAAAGTGTGCGAGTTTTATTGCCCTACTCGAGAATCGATTGTGCGACCGTAACGGGGCTTTTTTTGTTGATGTTGTTGCAGGGCTTCCGTTATTTTTCGTGCCCACCGCTGCTTATTATCACCTCGGAAAGCGTTTGACCCATTTCTGGCTATCTGTCCAACTTTATCAACACACAGATCTCAGAGATCGCAGCTAGAAACACGAAATTTCACCAAAGGCTGCTCATTGTCCGTAAGCAGTTGAAATTTGTAGATTTATCTCGATATCTTGTGCGCAGTTTCCTCGCAGGAGACTTTTGATAAGCTATGCACCTTGTTGCTAGGCTTCTCTTCTATAAATCACAATCAGTTTTCCTTTTTCTTCTTAATATATGTGCATACAATATAGAGCCACCAAATTTGGTGTGTAAACTTGTGTGAGCCTAATAAGCAAGGGGACGCCGAATACGTCACAAGTATCCAAATTATCAATGCATACTGGTCGGAAAACGCAATTTGCTGGCATAAATTCGAAAAATGCAACTTTATTGATTATACGGAGGGGGGATTTGTGGGCACTGCCCCGATCGATTCAAGTTTTTTTTTTTTTTAATTTCTTTTAAATAAAATGTAGCTGTCAGTTACGATAACTTGTTTCACACAATTTTTGTTTTTGAATATGTTGCATTGCGCGTGCTGTAATAAAAACTAATTAATGCAAAGCAGAAAAGTAAATATTACAATAGAGGAAAAGAGCGACGGCAACTACAAAAGAACGAGAGAGAGTTGGGGAGAGAGTGAGAAAGTGAGAGCGCGCAAAAAAGCAATGACGCAAAAGCAAAGAATCTTTGTTTTTATACGTGGTGGATGTTGCTTTTGCTCAGATAATAAACAAAATTTGAAATAAAATTCTTTGAGTGAACAGCAAATAAACCGAAAAAAAAAGTATTTGAGTAAAGCGTGCGAAAAATGCTTTGACGTTGACGGTGCCGTTGACGTCGCGGGGGCGTGTGAAATTTTTGTTAAGTTTTTGCTGTGGGTTTACTTTTTGTTTTGTTTTTGTTGGGCGTGTCTTTTTTACTTCCTTTTATTTTTTTTTTTGTTTTTCCTTTTTTTTTTTTGCGTACATCAAGCTCAATTAGTATCTATGTGTATGTTGGTATAGTTGTATGTGTTTGTGGGTATTAAGTTATTTAACATTTGTTTGTCTTTTAATTTTAAGCAATTGTTTGTCTTTAAAGTAACTTTATATATGTATATAGTTTATGTATTTGTTTTTTGGTGGTTTTAGTTTTTTTTCCCCCCCTTTGTGCACATTACACTATGTACATAAGACAAAAGCAGTCCGATAAGCCAGTGACTTTTTGTATAAACATTATTTTTGGCAAAGATACTTAATGTGCAGTGTTCTTGCAATTTTGTTTTTGTTTCCATTCATTTCAACTAAACATGGCGAACCATTTCTTCAGCGTTAAAAACCGTCTCAGGAGGCAAAATCTATGGAATATTCTGGATGGAACAGCAGCTTGTAGCTCAGTTTTTTGCCATGGGGCTGCACAAATTAAAGTAGAATCTGTCCAACAGCTTTAACTAATATTCACATGAGATCGTTTTATAGTGCATGCTTTGATTTTTCTTTGCTTTCTGTTTTATTGTGCTATATCCATGTTTCGTTCGCGAATAACTTTAAAATTATCTCTACAAAAAAAAATAAATTTATTAAGATATCTGATTTCAATTGCTGAAAAACACGAAAAAACTTTATTAACAGGTGGTACTTGACAAGCAGTGTTGCATTTTAAGTTATTCCGCAGAAAAGTTAGAAATACTCGCTGGTCTATCAAACCACCCTCGTAGCTTTTTCTTTCTTGGAATTATATTCTGTTTTATATCAACGTCACACAATGTGTTTAATTTGATTATAATTGAAAATGATTTATGAGTAAAGCATTTCTGGCTTGCTTAACATTTCGATTGCCTTTTGGTGTTGGCAACAATTCCACATGATTAATAAGTCATTGATATACTCTTGTATATACATAAAAACAGATATATGTATACACATAGCATATATCACAAGGTATTTGCGTATGCAACTGTGAGTTTACAAAAGACTTAACAAGCTGCTATTTCTATATTGCATTCTATTCATAACGCATATCCATTTTGCATACGTAGTTCGCTTACGCTTCTTTGTTTATTTACACATAAGCCTTGTATGTATATAAGTTTGTGTATGTGAGTGTGTATGTGTATTAATCAACTTCTTTGGTCTATGTCTCAGCAAGCAAGTAGCATAATCTTTTCTTTTGTTGAAAATTTATGTTGATGCTGTAGCTCATGTATATTATTGTAAGGAAAGCATCTACAGATACTTGTTACAGATGACTTAGCGTTGAGTTGTGAATTTGTGCTAAAAGGGGTATTTAAACCTAAGTTTTAAGTTTTATATGCAAGGCTTGATTGAACCTTTAGATACTATGGCACAAATAGTAGATTAAAGATGTGTGTGTTTGGTTTATTTGTTGTTGCAAACGTGACCCATAAACGCATCCATGTGTGCAGTAGGGTAGCAGCCCCACATAGTGGGAGAGCGCATGAAGCGTAAGAGTGATTTTTGCTCAAAACGACCATAAGACATTATGAAAGCTAGCCAGTCTACCGTCAAGACCGTCAGAACTTCTTCTAGAGCAGCTTTGGGAGTTATAATACACTGTTCCTAATTAAAATTAAAGTAACACTGCTATCAAATTGTCAGTATAAGGGACTGGAAAAGCGCTAGAGATGGCTACCAAATTTAATTTTCATGGAACATAAGTACTATTATGAACAAGTTAGAACAATTGACATTAGCGGATATATTATTGTAGACAGACTGGTTTTGGACAATGGAAGGAATCGGCTCAGATTTGCCGAGAATGCGCTTAACACAATTTATAGCAATATACACAAGCGTCTTTCAAACTTAAGCTTGCGTAATAGAACAATGAGCTGATTGACTGGAATTTCTCTTGCTTAATGTTTTAAGGACCTCCCAAAACGTTTTAATCCAAAAAGGTGACCTCCCCACCCGTAGGGTTTACCGTTATTTTGACATTTGTGTCGGCCCATTTATCTCGAATTCTACAAGCCGTACAAAAAAACTTTCAAAACGAAAAATGTTCAAAATTGAATTTCTAGTTTTATTTGTATGGGAAGGTATACCCAGAAGTTCATATTATGGGCGGTAGAGGGCGCCAAAGTTACTAAAACGCAGTTTTTTGTAGTTTACACCACCCCTGCCCATTTTTCGGTATGATGTGTAAAATTTTTTTTTACGTTTTGCACATCATACTGTGCTACCAGATTTTACTCTAAATAAAAATTTAATTCAGACTTTGTTTGGCAACAAGTTATTTCCAGCTAAATACCCCTGTTTCAAGCTTTTTATTTCACAAAATTGTTTCATATTAAATTCTTCAGACGAAAGTTTCTGTTTCACCTGCGCCGATCATCTTTAATCAAACATGTGTTTTGCTTGCTTTACTCGAATTGTGTTTCATTCTTGTTGTTTGAGCTTTTATGGAAATGAAATTGGGATTTTTCCATACGCCAGATTGCTTTTATGTGGAAATATGAATATGAACTACATACATATGTGGATGGATGATGAACAAATGAATTTTTTTTTTTTTTTTTTTTTGTAAAAAGAAAACATATTCATATGTTTATGTGTTGCCCTGTAGTTATTTATATTTGCTTGCAGCTTTTTGACATAGGAGCTGCACAACTAAACGAACCGCCTCCCAACTGTTTTCTATGCAGATATGCAGAGTGACTATTTCTTTTTTACCAAAAATAAAACATAGTAGCAAAACTTGAGCAGTATTTGCGATTTTTTTTTTTGTTTTTTGTTTTGACTTGTCTTAAAATTTGGACAAGCTCAAGACGTAGTGCATTCTATTCATATAGCATGTACACAAGGTTGTTCACATGGTGCATCTAGGAGTTCGTGATTTTGTGGGTGTGTGTTTATATGTATGCCTATGTTGTGTTTATATGCTTGCTTTGGCCAGGGGCGCAGTTTTGGCACGTGTCCAACAGGCACAGCAAATAAAATTAGCTAGAGATGAGTGCGTGATTCATTTTAAGATATTTCTGGAGTTTCCACCAATCACGCATTTGTAGACTTTGTTTGGGCTTAGCTTAGCAGCTTATTATATCTAGTCTTTAGATGGTGTGGGCGATTTATATCTTTCTTTTTCTGAGATTTGTAAGTTATGATACTGTGAATAAAATTTCGAAAGTTTGATTAACGCGTTGAATTGAAAAGCGCCATTTGTACAGATAACGCAAATTTGTTTTCGAAGAATTCTATGAAAAGTTAAAAATAGAAAATGCCTGATGCCAATAATTTTTATAATATACCAAAAAACTATACCGCTATTTTAATAAGTCAAGATCGGAAAGTAGTATTCAAATTAAGTATTCTGTGATGACATCACGGGATACCTTGGTAACATTGACATAACTTAGCCATAAATCTTTTAAAAACGATGCCTTCAAAATCGCCACACGTGCCGCTCTGCTATTCTCGATGGGCAACTTTCATATCTTAAGCCAAATTAAAAATTTTAATGAAATACAAGTGACATCAAATTCTTATGCAAACGCACCAGCTTGCTTTGCTATCGTCTTAACTAGTTTGGGTTTGGGCCATGGCCTAAAACAGGCTTTTAAGCTAACAATACAGTACATATTTTTTGTTGTTTTTGAATTTTTTGAAAGTTAAGCTTCTGTGAGGCATTCAGCCATGTGGATTTTGTGTCATGTCTGCACGTTCTACAACTTGGAACAGGCATCTGGACGCCTTGATGTCTATCATTTTGTTGTTTTGTTTTTGTTTCTCACCTATGCCTAGTGAGTGTGGTGAGAGAGGTTGTTGGAGACCCAGGGCCTACTCAGGTATTTCCCCAAAACAACAACAAAAAAGCTAGACATTTCAATAGTGAAATGGGATGAAGCTCGCGCGCGACATTGACAAACAGAGCAATCGTTGACTGAGTTGGAGACGAGAGCAGCGACAGAACTAACAGGGCAGCTTGATAAGTCTGTGACTTTTTTAATAAAACATATTTTTGTGTTTGGCAAAAAAAGCGTTCTATCTGGTATACTATTTGTTCTGTGTATTAAGTCCAGTCTGTTTTCCATTTTGTATTACTTTTAAATAATAGGTTTTTTTAAAGGGCTCAAAATAGTAGTTTTTCAGTAATCACTTTTTTATTTAACACAAATATACTCCGACGAGATAGTTTCAAGCGATTTTGAAACAGTTCCAGGTGGCTAAGACTACGCTTTTGCACTAAATTAATATCCAATCTTTTCAACAAGTTTGAAAACTTATCGTCAGTTTTATCCATTTAAAGGTAATCGCTTTGAGTTACACCGCGTGAATCCCAAAAACTGACAGCATGATTCTTTTGACCTACAGACCTATCCTGGCCTTTTGTAGCGCACGGTTACCCGAAGAATTCAATTTTTTTTTCAACGTCTTAAAAACTCTGTGGTAAATATCATCGACACCCTTTGTACGGAATACTTTGCTTGCACAAAATATGCAATATACCTACTATATATACTTTTAACCCCGATCGTTCGTTCTGGCGCGACGATCTCTTTTGGGCAACATGAACGTTCGGTGTATCTTGTACGGGTACGAACACAACGGAATTGACTAGAGTATATCAGTCAAATTGATGCTGGTCAATATTTTCCGTTGAATCTCTAGCTTTTCCAACGTGTTATTAGATATCTATGTTGAAAATGATAAGGAATTAAAGAGAGGCTTGGAGATGGCATAAATAGCTCTAGGCTGAACAAAATTGGACGGAAGTCGTATGGATGGTAATAAACTGCAAAAATTAAGTGCACGAAAAAAAATTCTTAAATGTGTCTGCTTCTATAATATTGGGACACACTGTATTATGGTAATTAACATCAGTTGCTTCACATTTCAAGAAACTATACGGGAAATGAAAAAAATTTGCGGACTTTTCAAACTGCCCTCGGTGGCAACAGCATAGGTAAACCCCGCGTCAACGTCTCTGTCAGCCAGCCGGCAAATTACAAAAATTCTGCAGCAATCTAAACTTTGTGCTCTCCCCCTCATCACCCGAACTGCAGCTCTCTTTGTCTTGCTTTGTTGGCTTTTCTTTTGAGTTGAAGACGACGTGCGACGCATAGCAAAAAGGCGGAAAAGTCTCCAGCCGTAATTCTCGTCCCGTCCCCCCGATACTGTGCAAAACGGAAGAAAGAGCTCACATGGGGTGCCGCCAGCCCAAATGTCAAGCGTGGCCGCCATTCATTGTTTGTTATAACACAGTTGAGCATTGAACAGTTCCCGCGCTGTCGCTTTAGAAGAAAAAAAAAAAAGATAAAATAAAATAAAAACGGAACTAACTAGTTAGTTAGCTGGCGTTAGTCGGAACAGTTGTTCCTTCTCTTTAGTACACTATTTCGTTGGGGTTTTGTGAAAGTGCGCAAAGCAATTGCCAACTCACTCTCCGCTGAGGTTATACTTTGCTCTTTGACTCAGCAATTTCTTTTTGTCTTTTGTATCTTGTCTGTTTGTATCTGTGTGTGCATGTGTGTATCTGTGTATGAGTTTGTTCTGTAGCTCAACAACTTTCAACTGTTGTTAATCCAAATTACCGGATGTTGCAGATTTTATGCTTCCAATTTTTGTTCTCCCTTCTTTTTTTTTTTTTTTTTTTTTTTTTGTGTTTTAGTAGTTCAATTGTGTTGCAAGTTTTTGCTTCAACATGAACTCTACTTAGTTTTTAGTGAAGCTTTGCAAAAACGTATATATGATTTTTGAAAACTCTGGAAAAAAGCATATAGTGTGTAGCCTTGTTGTTCTTCTATGCTTCAACAATGAAGATGCAATACTATGCAGTGTGAATTTTGTGCAGTTAATAATTAGTATGGACATTGACGTCTGAAAAGATTTTATATATTATGGATCTTCCAAATCTTAGCAAAATGCACAATCAATCAATCAACATATTGTTATAAAAAAATAATTAATACAAAAATTTAAGTATTTAACTAGCTTAACGCTTTTTATTTCATCTTCTTTTTTTTTTTCGAATGTATGCAATTCTTTTTGGATAAAATAATAAAATATATTTTCTTCAGCAAAAAACCTTTTTATTTCTTCATTACATTTAATCGAACGATTTCCGAATTATTTGTGTTCCTTGTGTAACAGGTTTTCTCAAGGCCCTCATATCTTTTTCCGCCCAGTCATTTCTTCAGTAGCCACTTGGGGCCAGATTATACGTATCGCGAAGAAGACAATAATTCCTAGCCGAATTCATAAAATTTAGCCACTCACTTTTATACTCCGATCGTCTAATACAATTTCAAGAATTTTATCCAATGTTATCAAGCCACTCTCATCTTTGGTTTCGGTGATGGGTTTGTATGCAAAAAATAATGCTTAATATACTCGTTGTCACCGTTCCTTAAGATTTGTGAGGCTTAGCAAGTTTAAAACTACAAACTATCATATATATGGGCATAAGAAAAAATATACGTTTGGCGTGACGTTACAAAAAATAGAAGTGGGTCTTGACTTGGATTACAAAATAAAAAGTTTCTGTGAATTGGACAAGTCTAGCCTTAGCCCTAGTATTCGGCGTGACGTTACGCAAATTATCATATCAATTGTTACAGTAGTAACTTTTTTTTTTTAAAATACATATTAACTACTATTAACAATTTTTAAATAACTTTTAATAAATATATTGGACTTGTTGAAAAAATATTGATAGTATAATGATAAAGAAAAGCTGGTCTAGGCAAATCAGACCAATACATGAACATTTAGCTTCATAGCCAGATTTCTGGCCATCTTCAAAGCTGTGATACTTTCCTTTAATAATACAAGATAGAATATATTTTTAAAGCTTAAAAGCTTTGGTTTGTGCAGCAACTATGCATATCAAATATGTCATTAAATAAAAGTAAAAAAACCATTGCATTTTACATTTTCATATTGCAGTTTGTTGCGAATTATTTATTTTATGTCTTATTTATTACTATTCAAAATATTATTTATGCTTACCATCTTAATCTTTTAGTGTCCATTAAGGATCTTTTCATAGTGCATATGGGTTGCAATACTTTGGTCTTTTAGGAACTTTTCATAAATCTTACGAATGTGTCAGCTGCCAAAGGCAGAAAGTTAAACACAAACAAGTTGCAAACAGCACCCAAAGGCTACTGAAAAATAATAATGTACCTTATACCATATAAAGAAATTTCTTTATAAATGCTACGAAATATCAACGGAATATCTGTCCATATAAGTTGACATTTGTTTCTTACAAATGTTCAAACTGGCCAAGCATAAAATCAAAAACTATTTATTTGTTTGCCCATACACAATCCCGAAATATGTTGATGTTGCCAAGTTGCACAAAATATGAAGCTTGTGTAGTTTAACACATGATTTGATATGCAAATATATATTTACTATGTACTGCATGAGAAAGAGAGGAAGCGAAAGATTGAAAATAAAGAGTATATAGAATGCAAGTGAGAGTAAACGAGAATTTATGTGTAATCACAAAATTTATGACATTTACTAAAATGTCGTAAGCTGGCAACTCTGGCTGCATTGGCAACTTTTGCAGTTTTCTTGTTATACTCTTCGTATAAGCGCCAGTACAAGTTTATAAAGAGTTTGGTAACACTTGTAGGAAGTTCATTCGGAGCTTATCCAGTGTAAACCAATGATATTTTAATTGTAATATACCGCCTTGTTTTACTGTTTTCGAAATACTCGTAAACCTCTTATAAAGGTCGAGATATTTCCATGAGTAGTTTTCTTTTTGAGATCAAATGTTGTTAGAAGGATTATCAGCCACTGTAAGTAGGCGTGGTCCCCCTACAAAACATCTTTAAAGAACTTTGTATATTATACCTTGTATGATGTTAGTGCAAAAAAATTTTTCGTTTTCAGAAGAAAATTAGAAAGTTCCACAAAGAAATCAATCATTTTCGAATGTCTGTTCCAAGTATTTCAAGTAGGAGTCTTGCATAATTTCTTCTTTTGTCAAATTAAAAAACATTTTATCTTAAAAGCCCATACGCAGTTCGAAAAATTACGCACGGAATGACAAAACTTCATAAAAAAAAAAAAATCCAATTTGGGATATCCCACTGCGTATGGGCCTTAAATGGGTAAGATTTCAAAAAGGTTGGTTAGATGCCAAATTCCCAATTTTAACCTGTTTGTAAATTTCTTTTGTGGGAAGAATAATTTTTTTTGGTACTTTTAAATAAAAATTCTTCCGCTATATATTTTTGGAAATCAGGTACTTGAGCATGCGAATTAGTCATTATTTCCAACCTATGATGATTACTTTGGCAATTTTGGGTAGTATTGTATACATTATAGTATAATATAGCTTGTTTTGTATATTCGTGGGATATTTCTGATAAAAAAAGAGAAAATTAAACTGATTTTTGTTAATAGTATTATTATTATTATTTTTTTTTTTGAACCGAAGTTTTTTAAATTTTTCATCTGAAACATCTCAAACGAAATGGTAATTCATACCATTTGAGCTTACTTAAATGTTACAGTGTTAAGATATATCAGATGATCCAAAGAGTTTCCCAAGGCTCGGAAGTTTTAAGTTTTTTACCAATTTTTCTTATTTGTTTTTTTTTTTACAAAAAGTTTCTTTAAGTTTACTTGTAAAGCATCACAAAAAGGGCTAATTTTACTTAATTTATTTACTTAATTGTTATTGTTAAACCGGGCAGGATCCAAATGAATCGGACAATTATTTTTCTTACATTGCTTATAAATATTACTAATGATTTACAATTTTTATTTTTTTTTAATTTTACTTATAATATAATAAAAAGTTTCAGAAATCAAGTCAAAAAATGTAAAAGTTTTTTTTACAATTGCTTATAAATATTTATTATGAATTTATTTTAAAATAATTTTTTTTTTAAATATTAATTATAATACAATAATATTTTTTTAGACAACTAATGAAATTAAGTTTTAAGTAAGTTCCAGAAATCAAGCGAAAAAGTGATATTCCATATCAAGCCCTATAGTTATTTATCGGTTTCTACAGAGTATGTGATCTTCTACTTACTGATTTAGTTTTGGAAAAATTTTTTTTCTTGTAAATAGTGCCAAGAAGTTGTCAGTTTTGTTTTACTTTTATTTTTATCTTTTTTTGTGTCTTGCACTTTTCACTGACTTGTTTGCTAAAGTTATACAGACTTATGTGTGTGTACTTTTTGGCACGTGACAATAACTTGTTGTAGTTCTTGTTGTACTACTTGTTGTTGTTCTTGTTGTTGTTCTTGTTTAACTTTCTGGCAGCATCAGCGACACACACACACTTACACAAGTTCTATGTAATTTTCCAGAAAAGTGTGTCATAAATGTCATAGTTAATATTTGCTTTTCTATACATATATACATATAATAAATATATGTGTATAATTCTTTTTTTTAGGCAACTTCTTTGAGCACAAGCGCATATCCAGCTATATATGGCTTATGTGTGCGTGTGTTAGTCATATATTTATAAATAAATACTCTGCGCTGTCAACCTTGACCCGCTAGTCACTACGTCAGCCGTTTACTTTATTTTATTTATTTTTATTTTTTCCATAAACTTTCTTTTGAGCTGTACGACAAAAAATTGCACAAAAATTGCAATGCGGCTTTTATGGAATAATAACGTCAGCAAATATGCCTGTACGTCTGTCGTTGCAATCAAAAACTGAAAAATAACAAACAAAAAAAAAAAAACTAAACCACAAAGATACATATTTTCAATTAGAAACTGAAACGTAAAAAAAACTGGGCGAGAAAATACAAGTGAAGCTATAGATACAATCTGTTGAATTTCTAGAATCTGTTACTAGGCAGCATTCATTTTGCAGTCAGCGCTCAAAGCTTGTTTGGCTTGTACGGGTGGAAAAACAACAAAAACATGATATCGGCTTATCGATACGTGATTTGAAGTAGAGAAAGTAAAATCGTTTTTACTCTTTTATGCAAAATGTTGGAGTTTGTACAGCGTGTTACTTTCTGCCTGTTTTGTTACTTTTTTTTTTTTGGTTTTGTCTTTTGGATTCTGCAGGCAACTATCCAATGAAATGTTCATTAAACTGTAAAGAAAGACATACTTGGAATCTTTTTTAAAAAATTTGTATCGAAATCATAAGAACTTTTGTTTTTAAAAGTATCTGTAAAAGAGCATCTAAGAATAAAGAAATAAATCACTTGAATTCTGTAGGCAACTATATAATGAAATGTTGAAATGTTCATTACACTCTAAAGTAAGAAATAGTTGGAATCTTTTTAAATGCCTTGAGTGTTATGGAAAATTGTATCTATAAGAATGAGAATTTGTTTATAAAAATTTATTATTTTGTTGCACATAAAACATTGTATTGCAATCAAAACTTTTATCATTTATCAGAAATATTTAGGGTATTCACTTTTTCGGGTAGAAATGCAGAAGTGCCCGACAAAAGGCGTGAGCAATGCTAACAACGATGCAGAAGTGCCAACAACAATATAATATAATAATATTTAAAGGAAGCAAAGAAAAGAAGTTAAATTAAATCATTTCTAAAACATTTTTCCATTAAATACGTATCCAATCCATTTCAGCAAAAATTCATGTTTCAATTCTCAACTGGCAAGTTTTTAATTTTTTCCGCTGCTTTCAATTTAACCGCAAATTGCCATAGATGCAGTTTGTCTAGAACTTGTTGGTCGTACTCACTAGCTTGTGCCAGATAACAAATCATTTCAATTTAAGCTATTTTTAACACTAAAATTGATTCTGACGAATAGTGAGTACAATTTGTCTTAGTCATCAAGCTACAGTCAGTCATCGTTAGCCTAAATACGTGAAAATTTCATAAAATTGTTTAGCACTTATTCGAAGTGAAATTTTTCAACTTTCAACAACTGCGCTCGGGAAAATCATAAAAAATTTACTTTAAAACAAAAGAAAAAACAACACAACTACACAACAAAAAATAAAAATAAATCAAAGTTCAACAACAAGTACAACAATTGAGACCAAGTGGTTCTCAATAATATTGCAAATACGTATAAGTGCGGATATTGTTAAAGAGCGAAAAAGAGATTGGGGAGATTTGTAACTAAAAACTACAACAAAATACAGTGTAAACAAACCGCAAATACACCGACAGAAACAAGTTGTGAGGGAGACCCAGAGAAAACTAAGAACAATGTCATGCAATCAACTTTAGGCGAGGAACAGCAATCAAGCATACCTACAATAAAACAAAAAAAAAATATTGCAAACATTACAATCGGATCTGGGCGACTTTGAGATACTCTGTACCAACACATACATATACTTACGCATTTATTTTTATATCGCATAGTATGATGAGTGCTTAATCAAAAAACTTATATTCAAATTTAATTAATAAAAAATTTAAATAATAAATAAAAAATGGAAAAGTATAAAAAAAGAAAAATGTATTAAAAATTATATTCAAATAATAATTCAAAATTTTCAATACAATCTTAAATGATATAAAAAAAAATGGAAATAAAAAAAATGCAAGTTTCATTTCATATTTTATTTATTTTTTAAATTTACTTGTACAAAATAGGTATAACTAAAAATAAAATAATTTTTATAATGATTATAAAAAAAAATTATAACCAAATAGTGAAAAAATAAAAAAATTTATTTTGACTGAGAGTCGAACCTGGAAGTCGAGCCGACTTTAAAAGTTTGTATGCTTTTACAACAATTTTGTGTAGTCTTTTACAGATACAGACGCCTCATATTTCGTTTTGTTACGTGACTATTTTTGTAGCTTAATTCTCTAACATCAGTAAAAGAACTTCGTTCCAAAAAAAAAAACCAAATTTGTCCCGACGAGGAATCGAATCTGGCACTCGTGCCGATTTTAAGTATGCTACCCTTACATATGTTTTTGCTACTGCTGCAATTCGAATTTGGATAATCTTTATTAATCGAAAAACTTTTTTATTTCACGCATTTATTTTTTTTTTTTTGAAAATGTAGAGCTTTGAAATATTTTGTGGGTTAAGGATGGCGTGGCCATAGGGGCGGACGGAGAAGTGTATCCCTCGATCTTCTGAGCACATTAGAGGTAACTTTGCAGGGTTTCCGTCGACTTACTCACTACGTCACATTTATTTCCACAAAATTAATATACCGCTTGTCTTAGGTTCAGAGTATAATATAGAGAAAGAAAAACAATAATGAAAATTCTCGTAGTATGCTTTTGTGGCTTGAATTTATTGTCTATTTTTGCACACACATTATTTTTTATGTTTTATTGTTTTGTTTTTTGCCCTCACTTTTTTAGTCTCTACGTTTTATCTTGATTTGATTTCAGGTGTTACATTTTCATCTAGAGATTAATGCGTATTATGTGTAAATTTTTACCCTTAGTCTTTTTTTTTTTTTTTGTGTTAAAGTTGCCATATTTATTCCGAATCATATATTTTTTTTTACAATGTCATAGTGCAATATGTCAAGTGCTGGACTATTGTGGTTTACGGTGTATTGAAAAATGTTTTATGGCTAGATAGCTAGAAGATATTTGGTTTAGTTGTTGTTAACTAAATTGCTACAGCCGCAAGGTTGTGGTTTTAGTCCAACTATGGTCGAGAATCAACTTCCAAATGCTTAAGGGGTTTTGGATCCTGTTAATGGAAACGTGTTTAATGCTTGAATTGTTAGTCTAGTTGGAGATGTTGCAAATTTTCGAAATAAGTTAAAGTAAATATGTGAGAATCAATCAATATTGCAATCAATAAGGCCATAAAAATGGTTTTGTACTTAAGCGTAAAATTTGCATGAATCTTCGTTCTAGCATTCTACAAGCTAAAACCTCGATGATTTTTTTTTTTTTAAAGTTGTTCAAGGTCAAAAGTAGACGAATTTTTTTTTTGTCTCAGTTCCGTTGCTTCAAATGATGTTTGACTCTTAGACATACTATAATTTGTAGAGTATTAAATTCTCTTGTAATGTAGTGGGAAAAATCTCTGAAAAATCAATCTCAACTTTAATGGGTACACTAAGAAAGAAATGCCTATTTTAATTTAAGTTCGAATTTGTACAAAACAAGATTGTATCACTCCAGAATTTTTTCTAAAATTAATTCTAGACATACTCAAATTGGAATTTCGGTCTTAATAGCTACCTATAATCAAGCGCAATTACACACATTCTAAAAATAAAATATAGAAAAAAAAATTCTGTTGAACATAGGTACTAAAAGATAAAACTGAATGAAAATGTCGGTATCGAAAATATCAGTATTGAGTTCGAATAAATCGATTTACAAAAAAATCAGATCAAATGCATTAGGGGCTTGCGAGCAACGCTTTTGGTAGCGTATAATAAATATGGTCACCCTGTTAGATAAGAAAATCGATTGATATAATCGACTAGAATTCAAAGTAAATATTTGTACTACTTACTGTGATATCTCCATAAACCATTGCCATCAGTAAAAAAATAATGCTTCCAGTTCCTTATAAAAGAACTGTAACTGCAAACTGCTTAATAGACAACATTTTTCATGACGCATTTATATATTTTTTGTTTCTGTTTCAAATATTCAAAACATAATTTATGCATTTCAAAGCCAATTTGGCGCAGCCATTGATAGCCATAAAATGAGTGAGCTACAGGGAGTAGAGAATATTTTATTGACATTAATGCGACATGCTGAGATAAACTTTAGTCATTGATAATGATAAACGATAATGATGATGGTGTCGATGATGGAACTAAAAAGAAGGACCAAAAACAAAGCACCAAAAACAACGATGAACTCAACACTTGACTTGCATTTTATGCTAAAATTATATAACACTCAACAAAAAATAATACCCAAAAAAAAAAGACTGTTTCAAAGGAGGATTGAGGCGAAAAAAAAGCTGTCTGCAGTTTTCGTAACTCTTCTGGCGGTCCCAGTAAAAACAAAACCAAAAGCAACATTAACATTTGCAGCAGCTGCAAAAGAGCAGCAATAACAACAAAAAGCCATATTTGGGTGCAGCTTTTTTGGTGTTTAAATACCCTTGAAATGGTTATATTTGTTGTAGAAGGAACTGCCCTAAAGTCTACCAGGAAAATATTAAAAAAAAAAAAAAAAAAAACAACCCGCTTTTGTCAGGCTTGACAAATTCGCTTGAATGTATTTTCGTTTTCGTTTCGCTTTTTACTTACGGTTAATAGTAATAAAAGAAATTTCAACTATTTTTATGCTTGCAAAAACTTGGATATTTTGAATGAAATTAGCGATTTTTGTCAGTTTTGTGAGTTTTGGCTTGTTTTGGTTTACTTCGCGGAGTTTTCAGTGCTCAGTGTATTCTTTACTTATAATTGTTTCAATACTAAGTTTTTCAATTTTCTTCACTTCGAAGTGCATATATATCAGAGCTCGCAAAAGACTTTCAACCCATTTTACCAACTTTTGGGGGGGTATGGACCCGAATACCCTCGTGGATCCGCCACTGGTCTACACATTTGTGGGAAGTTTGATCAAAATTGGTCCACTATTTCAAAAAGCTACCATACAAAAATTGAACCTGTGCTCTCTTATGCAGAGAGACATGTACATGTGACCTTCTAACTGTTGGATCATGAGGTATAACAACGAAATCAAAGATATCGATTTGACAAGAGGTGCGTTTAATATGCATACATACAGGTACCTCTTTATAACTTTTTTCATTAAAAGTTATGCTTTTAACGCCTAAACTTCTGTTAAGACAGAGTTATAAGTTATCCAATAAATTGGGTGTTAGCGAAAAGAGCACAGAAAGATTGGCAGCCAGTTTTTTAGAAAAAGTACTACCGTACATAACAAGCAGATAGAAAACATCTGCAACTATTTAAAAAAAAACGTTTTCAAGAGTATACACACTTCGTAACTTTGATGTTGGTTTAACTTTTGCATTGTTTTGGTTGCATCTTCACTTAATTGTTGCTCTTGCCCGTTGACATGGCTTTTGCCACTTTGTCGGCTTATGCATCATTTAATTTAAATTTATGTTGCTGTTGTTGTTGCTGATGTTGCTGCTGTTTCTTCATTGGAGTGCCATTAATTTGTATGCATCAACATAATTACAATTATGAATTTAACATAGTCGATTTAAGCAGATCACAAGTTGCCCTTGGTCTCAGGAAAATGAAAGAATGAAAAACAATTTCAAACGTTGCTCCGTCAAGTTTCCACTTAACCCATTGCAACCAAGTCAACCCAGTTACTCATATTACATTTTAAAATTTTTGTTTTATTTTTTTTTTTTCTCACCTGAGTGATTTACATACAAAGTTGTTGGTGTTATTGTTGTTGTTGTTGGCGTCGTTGGGGCTACAATATCTTAACTTGTGCTTTCTGGATTGTTGGTCAGCGTGGGCATTCGTCTGTATTACTTTGCCGGCATTGTAGTTTTTGCTTATTTGCACGTGCTGGCAGCGCCATACCTTTAAACAGAAACATACACACAAATATTACGTACTAAACTTTACATACACTCCTTGTCACTTGAATATGACAGCTATATTTTTTTTTTTTGTGTGAGCAGCACTTGTTATATAAATTTATATGTGTTGGAATTATTTTTGTTTGAAACTTATGAAATTAAATTTATAGCCCAATTGGAGTACTTCTGGAATTTCAGGAGTTCCGCCAAAAATTTGGGATTGTTGCGACTGCGGATTTTTTTATGAGCCCAAATTACTGCCGCATACCGAGAATTTTGGTAGGAAGAGTGCAGCGATTAATTAGTATTAAAGAAATTTATACATAGATATTTAGTTATCAAAATTTTGCTGTTTTGAAAAGCATGTAATGGGCTTAAAGTTCTACAAAAACTTGCTTAAATAACACAGGCCTACAAATATGTCAGTCATGTCAGTTGTTGGGAAGCTAAGGGTAATTTTCGAAGTACATAATTTACTGCGTAGAATCCGAATCCGGTATCAGAATTTGCCCATCACGTCAGGATTTTAAGATATACGAGTACAATACTGAAATAGAAGAATTTACATTTTTTTTTTACATTAGAAAAAAAAAAAAAAACCAATTACAAAACCCAAAAAAATATTCTGAATCTTTTATTTAACATGAATTTGTTGTAATAATAGTTTTGGCTCATTCCAATTTTTATAAAAGATACTTATTTATAGTATAAACTTTCTTGTCAATATATTTAAAAAATTCAACAAAAAACTTGGGCTTGGTATATTGGATATGTGTTTCCTCAAATCTAAATCTTAAAAATCTTTGCTTGAAAACCTGATTGCTGCTGTGCCTTACAAAATCGCAACGAAGACCAAATTCTCTTCTTACAAGTGGGAGTAATTCATAAGAATCGTACATATCGATGCAAGATTAAAACTGGATTATTTTAATACAATACTCCTTCGGCTTGGACTCTAAACATATTTATATCCATTTTAAAGCGTGCTATTAAACTGGCCCTGAGTGTAAATATGACGTACTAGGTACTCCGCACATATTTAATAGACGCAACTTTTGCTATTAGTAGGTGTTTTTATGCGTCACTTTTTTTTTTTTGTTATTATTTGTTTAATCTTTTTTTTTTCACATTTTTATAAAGTTGTTTGTGCGCTTAAGGGTATTAAATATATTAAAATTTATTTTAATTTTTTGGTATGTAAATATAATTTTGGTTTGTTGAACTTGCCAGGGGCAGGCCATTGATTTATGTGGTCATTAACTTGGTCAGTAGATGAGCCAGAGTGTATAGAGCTTTTCCAGCTAAACAGGGCACTGTTATAACCACCTTAGGAAGTGATGCTGCTTTTTATCAAAAAACAGGAAGGGATAAATAATTTTTTGCAATAAATAATATGGACGAATTTTGGGAAAAATACTTGTATAAATTAAATATAAGGATACACTTGAATTTGAAATGTAGCTCTCGGTAACTGACGTAGATATACAAATATTTTTTTTTTTCGTATAAGTCAGGGAGTTTAATATTTTTAAAGGCTTGGAAGTTGCAGTTGGAATAGCTGTAAAAATCAAAAATTTGACGGTAACATTAAGAACAATTGTACGTGGCATGATCACGTCACGGCAAACAATCCGCTTTATTATTATTATTCTTACGCTTATTATTCTTGAATTGTATAAAAAAGATGGGGGTTGGCGTGCGAAGCACGCAGGTGGCGAAGCCCCCTAGTATAATATAAATAAAACATTAAAAAAAAAAAAAATTCATACAGCAAGACAAAAAATTCTCAATATAAGAAAAAAATTCTTAAAACTAATATTGCAAAATATTAATAACAAGGTTAATTTAAAAAAAAAAAACAAAATTGTTAAATTAAGATTTTTGGCAAAATAAAATTCAAATTTCTCATTGCTTAAATTCAAGATTGGTAAAAATCTAAAAATATGATTTTTCGTTCTCATGTTAATTTTGAACATTCTGGTTTTTAAGATTTTGTATGCATGGAAAGATGTCTAGAAATGGTGGTGGTGGTCTTCAAATGAGCCAGAATAATTTTATTTCAAAAGCCGAAATGGCGATTTTCTTCAATATTTTGTCATTTTTGCGGGCTTATGATAAGCTGTAAGATTCTTATTTTTAAATTTTAAATAGATTCAGACTATTTTTTTTTTTAACATTTTTTTTGTTTATTTTTTTTTTCTTTATTTATTTTATTTATTTTTTATTTATTTATTTTTTACTTATTTATTTTTTATTTATTTATTTTTTATTTGTTTATTTTTTTATTTGATTTATTTTATTTGATGAATATGTAAAATCGGACTTATTTCTATTGCCTAGGAATATCCGATATTCGATTTCGAATTTTCATTGTTATTGTTTAGCAAAATAAAAGAAGTTATTTGTATGAAACAATATTTTTGTGAGTCAAACAGTCGTCCAGATTTTTATTATAAAATAATTTTTACAGAGAAACTTATAAGAAGAGTTCGTCACCAGAAAGGTTCTATTATTAACAGCGTTATCGAAAGCCATACGGATTAGATATGTGCTGATAAATGAACGGATAATATTGCAGTTGGAAACAATAAGAAAAGGCAAAAAAAATTCAAAACCACAGTAGAATTTTATTGCTTGAAATTAAAGTTAAATTAGATTTATAAAACAATATATTTTTTTTAAGCTATTTGGTCCCTATGTCTTAAAATTCTCAACAGAACCCCCTCTGAAATTAATTTTTTGCTGTACTTGCTGCTAAGACTTGCAAAAATAAACGATTCGTATGAGCTCACAAACGGACATGGCTATATCGACACGAATTGGCTTGCTGAGTACAGTACATCTATCTCCAATAGTTCCTACTGCTAAAGAGTCAAGAAAAGCGTGGAATATTAATAATACACACATATTTATATAAATTGATTTTTAAGTTTGTTTCAATGCCGGCAACTAGTACGTGATTTTTCAGCCAAATATATATAATATAAGAGCGGCGCCAGTAAAGGTTTTGCCCAACAGCAAACCCAAAAAATCAATCTTGAGTGTGCCATCTAAATACGCCCCATAAAAATTGTAGTCATTAGTTTTGGCAACAGACCAAAAAACAAAAACAAAATATAAAAATAAAAACAACAAAACCAAACCTTAAACTGGCGCCCAACAATACAAGGAATTTATAAAGCGAAAAGTTCAAGAACACGCAAAAAACTACTCTAGAGTAAGAGTCTGGAGGGTCTCAAGTAAATTGAATGGGCTTTGCCTAAACTAAAACCCGTAGCGCATCTGACTGAAAGAGAACCACATTGTTGGTTAACTGACTGCTGCTGCCTGGCTAACTTAGCCATCTTTTACTCGTCTTGACTGACTACTGATGAGACGCATCAATCAGTGCGCCATTGTTCTGTACGGGTTTGCGTACTGAACTTGAAATCCACTTAAAAAAAAGAGAAGAGAACCACAAAGAGAGAAACAAATAAAAAATAAAAAGTGGTCGAAGTAACCGCAAAATACACAACCTGGGTCTTAATGCCTAATGATCAGCGCCAACGATTGAGTTACTGATATTGTGGCCGATTGCAAACCAGGAGTGCATACAAGTCAAGGCAGTCAGTCAGCCATCATCGTCATCATCATCATCATCATTATCATCAGTGGACATAAACAATGTCTGGCTCCGGCAGACACACACACACACACGCTCCATAAAGTTAATCACGAACTTGCTAAGAATGCCGGTTGGCGTTGTTTGCTGGATTAAGAAGCCAAGTCCCCACCCCTCTATACTATATGCTTCATCAGTCTCTGGGCTAACCAGTTTTTGCAGACGCCGCACGGCGCTTGACTTGGCTAAGATTCGTTTGGGTTTTTGCCTGGTTTGTTGCGTGTAAATCAAGTTTCAAAACGGAATTGGAGTTACCTCGCAATGTTTGCTATTCTACTGTAGAAAAAGAAAAAACACTTCAATTGAAGGAAAACTATAGATATATCATTGATGTCGCTCTTGTAACACTCTATTTATATATAGAAATTTGAAAAAAAAAGCTTTAAAACATACACTCGGAAAAAAGAGTGAATTTTCAATGATTGCTTGACTCAAGACTTGGGAAGAAAATCAGATTAAGAATAAAATACTCTCAATCCAAAACTAAACTTAGCCCTTCGTAAAATCAATTTAAAAATTCTGAAATTATGAGTTTTATTCTCAATAATTCTCGTTCTCTACTTTCCTTAAATTAACAATAAAGTACGCTCGATCTAAAACAAAGCAAAAACTCTCTTGAAATAAGATTTTTCTCTCATCATTTTGACATTGTAAATTCGGGTTTTAAGAGCCAACGCTCGTTTCGGAGGGTATAGTTTTTTTTTTTGTTTTTTTTGGGATATGCCATTTGGGATTTCTTTTTTTAAATGATGTTTTGTCATTCCGTGCGAAAATCCATTACGATTTCACATGTTTTGCTCGAAATTTATATTTCTTCCCAGGGCTGATTATTTTTAGCAAAACCCGATAAATAAAAAATAGAGCTTTTGATAATACGATTTAGTCACTTTTCAAATCCATTTCGATTTGAAATTGTTGCAAGTTTATCTTGGTAAACGATTTTGGGAATATATTTTGCCTATTTCGCGCTTAACCCTTTTAATAATTTTTTGTTGATGATGTAAAATCTGGACGAAGCACATAATGGTCAATTTTAAGGAAATTCAAAAACTAGAGCGAAGTTATGTGAAATTGGTAGAATCAATTTACGTAAAAAAAATTAAAAATTTTCAATCTTATGTTAATATCTTTACCAACATTACGAAAACAAAATTTGAATTAGTCGGAGCGGTTTCCGACAGTGCAAGCTAATTTTCAAAAAAAGATTGTAGGCGTTTTTAAGGAAAACGGTTTACTGGGGGTTTTGTGAGAATACAAAATTTTATGTCTCTTGATTGCTTAATAATGAAACAAAGTCGAATATTATTGAAATTTATAGGGCAGGGGATTTTTCGCTATAGTTTTTAAAGTATTCATACGAACTTAAGAATCATTCAATCGGGTTTTAAGCTACGAAATTTTCTTATTGAGCGTCGTTGCTAGATATGGATCGTTAAATGTCACCTGCTGACGAAGAATGCGCATCTTATGGTAGAATTTGGTGTCTCTTTCTCTTAAGGGCTCTGAGATCTGGACGAATATTATAATGATTTGGTATAAAGAACATATGAGCTGCAACGCCACCTTCTGTCTGTTACGTGCACTACGCATATCTATAATACCCTTGTTCGCATGAGTGAGTACAGGGTATAAAAAGTTTGCCTATGAATTTGACTTTGAAGCAACTCGTTTTGGGCAGAGTTGGGTACGGGCAATAAGTTGCCTTTTGGTCTTGTTAGGGTTGTAGCAGTTGCTTTTGCTTTTGGCCTGGCATATTTGTTAAGCTAGGTAACAACAACAAAAACACAACGACTACTGCAACAACAACAACAAAATCGTGAGCATGCCAAAATATGCAATTGCAACAACAATAACAATGCGTTTTAGCCTTACGGCTGGGTCGTCAGTTGGTCTGGGTTTTGTGCTTCATTCTAGTTGACTTGGTATTTTTATTTATTTTTTTTTGATTTTGTTGGCCTTATGCGCCGCTTGGCTATCTGCCAATTGTTTGGCAAATTAACAGCCAAAAGGAGTTTGTGAGCAGTTTTGTTGCACCCACTGCTCGATGGAGTTGCATAGTTTTGTTGCATGCCTTTAAAAATGTTGCCAACATTTAAATGCCTTTGTTTGACTTTTAGCTCAAATGAGGTTGTGTTTGAGGTTTGCTTAAACTTGCCGGCTTCGATGCCACTTCTTGCTGCTTTTGGCCTGGCTTAAACTTGCCGACGTGCCGTGCAGATAATCTTGGCATGCGCAGAGTTTTTGTTGTTTCTTCTTGCCTGTTGTCGGCATTAAGTTTTGTTGGTTTGGTGGCGGTTTAAGCCTGGTCGGTAGCCGCTCTCAATGTTGCAGCATTTGCGTCTCTCGTTCTTGTTATGGGTCTTGGTTTTGGTTTGTTTTGGTGCGTTTATCTTCATTATGCCATTGAATTTATTCATGCATCCATATTTAGTTAAATTACATGTTCACGATAAGCATGCCTTGTTGTTGCCTGTTCCCGGCCACCAAGACCACAACGACGGCCCACTTTTCCTTCAGTAGATTGTCTGTGTGCTGCTTCATTCAGCCTTATATCCTGCACTCAACATGGTCTGCTTCCTTGGCTCGCTGTCTGTCTGGGTTTTAAACTAATTAGTTGAGTGTTTTTGTGTTTTTGTGTCTTATGTTGTTTCATTATGTTTCAAGTGGTCGCGCGTTTCCAAGAAAAGTTTCTTGGATTATTCTTGTTTTTCATTCGCCTTTTTGCATTTCAGCATCCATAATTGGGTAAAATGCAAACCGCAACAAGTTTATGCTTACTAATTCTAAGAGAAAATTAAAATTAAATGCTTATAATATTAACTAATTAAATGCTCATTTCTTTGTTTTTTTTTTGTTCTTTCAGGTGAGTTGAAAGCATTTCTGAAGAGTTTTGGAAGTGGTTATGTAAGTTTTATAATAACTATTTTGAGGTACGGACTGAATCAAGAAGATAACAAAATAATATATAATATCAGGAGACCCTTTGTATTAGTGATCATGGCTGAGCGCTGCCTCACTAACTTATAGACAGCCCCACAAGACAAAGCTTTTCATAAGCAGAATACTGAATTATTTCAAGACATTTGAGTACATATATCGCTTAGTCTTAAGCCTAAGCTTCTTAAAATACGGCGACGTTTTTTCCTTGGATATTGCTTTAAAGCTTAGAAGATTGCAGAGGCAAACTAAAACTATTTTTCCTACTTTTTTTTTGTATATGAAATTCAAATCATATATCTCTGAGCTTCATTGAACTGAATGAATTAAGTGTATTGTTGGTGTTATAGCATGACCGACATTTTTTGGTTTATGCCTGAGGTTCAGAATGTTTTGAAAATAAAAGAAAAAAATACTTCAAAAAATTATTTGAAAACAAAATATTTGAATAAAATTTAAAAACAAAATATTTGAATAAAATTTAAAAACAAAATATTTGAATAAAATTTAAAAACAAAAATATATAAATATATATTACAAAGAAAAATATTTAAGAAAAAATATAAAAAAAATATATCAAACAAAAAAATATAAAAAAATGTTTATTAAAAAAAACAATATTTAAAAAAACAAAATAATAAAAAGATATATAAAACAAACAAAATATTTTAACCGATTTTTGACCCCGACGTGATTTGAACACGCAACCTTCTGATCTGGAGTCAGACGCGCTACCGTTGCGCCACGGAGTCATATGCTAAATCAGTTTTCTAAAAACTCCCTTAGGTTTAAAAGTACTAATTCATTAAAAATGATTAGATGTAGTGGCGGATTGGTTGGACGTTTAAACGATAAGTTTCAAGTCTATGTAAACCTATATTGGCTAAATTAGGTGATTCAAGCATGAATGAATTTAACATAGTGCTTTTGGTTTTTTTTTTTTTTCATCATACTTAAGCTCTAACTTTAGTTAGACAAAAACAACAAATCAAAATTTATGGAAGTCGGTTCAGCCATTCTTGAGTTATAAATAATGTAGCTAACACGGTTTTTGTTGAATAGTATATATTGCAATTTTTATATAATCCAACTTTAATAACAAAATAATGTGAAGCTCCACTGTCTGTTGTTTGCATTTGAAATTGTAACGAAAAAGTCTGATCGTTCCACTGTGCGTAGCTCTGACTGTACGTGACTCTCTACATGGTATTGTATTTTTATTAATATACAAATAAAACCTAATATACAAAGTTCATGCTTTTCAGAGTGCTTGAATAACTTTCAGGACAAAGTTCTCTTAATGTGCTATTCTTATTATTTGCGGAAAACACATAAAGACATCTACTGCTGGTTAAGTCATAAGTTTTTATTATCTTCTTACTACATTTAAGAGTTATCAACACGTTAAACACATTAGTAGTGGAAGAGGAAACTATTTTACTTATCATCACTTATGTACCTATAAATAGCAAAGAAACTCTTATATAAAACACACATTATTCTTTATTTAAAACATTATCAGCATTGGTTAAAACCTCAAGTCCCATTTGCCTCATTTGTTGTCTTTGTTTTTGTTTTTGCTGTTTTTGTTTTTTTCAGTTTATTTATTTTTGTGGTCATTGCAATTCAAACTAAATGTCAGCAACTTTTTCTGACCAAAGTTTTATGGCTGTCATTCAGCTGTGTATGGTTCGTAATTCCCCCAGTTACAAACAGCCCAATATACTAGATTTTTATAGGTTAACCGCTCTGACTTTGGCTGACTTTACCTTTTTTACACTTCATCGAGCTATACAGCAAATACAACAAATACAAAATAAATAAATAAAAACACAAAATGCCTCAAAGTGGCGAAACAATAAATATGAAACAAAATCTGAGCTGTTTTTTTTTTCTTTTTTTTTTTTCTCTATAGATTGTATACCAATAACAAACTAAAAAAATGCTTTATCTATAAAAATAAAAGAAACAATCAATTCAAGCCATAAGCAAGAAGACCAAGTTCGGCCAAAACGGAAACAACAGATGGCTAGCGGGTTCCGACCAAATGAATGGCGGTTAGTCTTGGCTCATTGCTGTTATTGTTGTTGTAAAAGTTTTGTAATTAAAATGCCATTGAGGTGTTGTTGCCTACTTGATTATTCTCTAGTTTTAACGAGCTAATATTCTGAACATATGACTAGATAGGCTTGTATTGTACTTGGGCAAAGCCCAGTAGTATAACTAATGTGAGCAGCTCTTAGCCGTATGTTCTTTTGGCAGGCAAGTTGTTAGGTAAGTTAAGAGTGGCCAAAGACAATTACAGCAGATTGCTGTATATATTAGTGTATGATGTAGTGGGTCTTAGTGGTGCTCATAAGAAAAGAAATCTTACCTATACGATTGTTTTAGATGTTATAATGAAGTTGCATGTGTGCGCAATTAAGCTGATTGTTTTGGGCAATCTGAAGATTGGGATTGTTGGCATGCTTAGGGCTGTCGAATATAAAGAAAGTTTTGTAGTACAAGTTGTATTGTTCAGATAAGAAAATATTTTTGTTTATAACAATAAGTGTAGGTTAATTTTGAACCATCATGAAACAAGTTTAAACACAGGTGATTTTGTGTGAAAATGTCTGATTTTGTACCCAATAATCAGAATTAGCGCAAAGGGTTGATTTTCTTCTTTAAATCGAAGAAAACGGCGACTGAAGACCATTGTAAGCTTAAAAAACTGCTCTAAGTGAAACAATGTGATATCATTGGTTTATCGGTGAAGACCAGAGAACTGCAGCAGTAGCAGTGTATTATGCGACCACCACATATTTCCGAGTGCTGTTCACACTCTAGTGTGCTAAGGCACCATAGATAAATACTGCATTGTGCACTGCACTCTTGCCTTTTTCCACTCTTAGCACTATGGTGCCAATGGTGCCAAACTCGAGTGCAAATGGTTCGCTTTACACTCTAACCTACAGCACAATAAAAAAGAGAGCGTGAGAGAAACCATCAACAACTTACGAGAGAGCAGTGGTACCATAATATTAGGGGTGTGTTTTGGCCTGAGCTGGGCAAAAAAAGAACGGACGAAAAATGAGAGTGTGTTAGTGAGCTATACACTGCGCAAATGAATTAGTTGCAAAATTTTGTTGCATTAATTTTTCGTACACATTGTTAATATTATTTGCCTTTATTATTTTTGAATTGTTGTAAATGTTGTAGGCCTCATTTTTCGTCCGCTCTCTTTTTACCCAGCTCTCATTCTGACACGCAATAAACATTTTGCTCTCACCTCTCGCTCTCTCACTGCTCGAAAAGAGTGTCATTGTCACTCTTCAACAGAGCTGGGCAAATGGAGAGCGGTCTGCCGTACAAAAACCAAAATGCACGAACAAAACGGTGCCCGTTTGGGCTATGGGCTGGCCAGCTCTGCTCTTGAAATTTAAAAGTGTGTCTGCAGTGCATGAGTGTAAACAAGACTACAATCTTATCAATATAGTGTATGGTGCACTATTACTGCTCACACTCTTATGGTTAAGAGTGCGTGTGGTGCAACACCATAAGCCTAAGAGTGCAGCTGACACTGCCATTACTTTTGATGAGAGTATGATTATTGCCACAAAACAGGCACTATTGCAGATCTCTGGTGAAGACCATCCTACTGAAGGAAGGGCAAAAACATTCGAAGTCGCTAGATTGTAGGCATTGCTTCATGAGGATCCATGCCAAACATAAAAAGAGCTTCCTTCAGCATTAGGAGTTACTCATTTGAAGACAATTCCAATGCGCTGGTAATGCTTCACAAGTAAGTAACTTGAGTTCGTCATGATTTGACGCCAAGTAGGGTTTTTTACCTATCATGGGGACTGCCCGGTCATGATACCCGAGACATCAAATTAAATACTTTAAATGAGATTGGGATCAAACTATAGAATGTATTCCTAAAAATTTTAAGAATTGACAACTTTTTTTCTACTGCAGAAATTCCTATCTAAGCATAACATATGTCTTGATTACAGGCCGTCTCAGGCCCCACTTTTACTGATTTATAAATCTATCGATTGAGTTCGTCTGCTGATTGCTTCCAAAGTTGTTTTAAATTGTTGCGTACGGATTTGCCCACATATCCATATGCAAATTAGACGCTTATCACATATGCACTTGTCGGAACAACTTTTGACATCGTCAGACATATGCAAAAAAAAAAAAAAAAAAAAAAAATTCGAGAAAAAAATAACGAGACCCACTGTTGGGGCATCAAATGTCAAAGCTTCGTCAGACCACGATGACAACGCTGGCAACGATGACTCCTCAGATGACATGCAAATATTGCCGCTGACTTAACGCAGAACATCAATAAAAGTAAACTTTATGCTTACTTGCCCCATTTCCCGTTGCCATTTCCATGCAGCTCTCTCTATGGCGTTGCCATTTGTCGCCTTGGAGCTGAGTTCTCTCTGTGTATGATGAGAAATGTAACAATAATTGAAATTTAATAGCCACGACACACAGATACACAGACACACACAAATTCACACTTATATGCAAACACTATGGATGCAACAGTGACGACAACGACAGCGTTGCATGCCGCAAAAAAAATGGATAAAAAAAAATGTTGCAAACATTTTTAACGTCATTTATGCGCCGCCAGGCCCAGAACTCTAGCTGCTTTTGGGCCGCGGTTTGTTTGCATAAATGCATAAACTGTGGCAACGTCAGAAGCAGAGAGTTGTTGAGAGAAAGAAAATGGGAAGCAGCTATCAAGCAGAAAGGGAAGAGCGCGAAAGATATAGGGGTGAGCGAGAAACGAAAAGTGAAGAGCATTCGGAAGTGTCGAAGGATTGGATACTCTTACATGGCAATGCTGCAATGATTTACAAAGCTCAGGAATGTAGGGTTACAAGTTTTGAGTCATTGATTTAAGTTCACTAGTTAATTCGGACGCACCTGCGCCATGGATATCTGTTTCGGCATTGCGTACCTTTAGAATAAACTCAGTATTATGTATATATGTATTACAAACAGCTACCTTGAAACTTAGTATTTTATTTTTTATTTTTGTATTGTATAGCTAAGAAAATAAAAAAACCTTCTTTGGAATTTCGAGTCGGATTTTAACAGATCAAAATGTCTATAAGAACAGGCACATAAGTACTGTTCGATCGAACAACCTATATCCAGATCCGGGCTTTTTTCAGGGTTTTAAGGCACATGTTTCTTACTACTAACTTTTATTCGCAATAATTACAAAAAAATATTTCTATACAAATTTTTCGAATGCCGCATCTAGAAATACATGATACTGAATCTGACCAAGATTTTGTTTGAATTTAAAATTTTTTATTTTTTTTTTTAAGTATGTTCCTTAAGTATGTCAATCAGGTGCGGATCTAGGATTTGGGCTTGGGGGGTTCTTCACTTCGAAGTGTATATCATAGCTCGCAAAAGACTTTCAACCCATTTTTCCAACCGGACCCGAAAACCCCCGTTGATCCGCCACTGATGTCAATCTACATTTTTTTTAGGCACATCTTTTTATACCTGCTTTATAAGGTGTAAAAATAAATCAGATTTAGTGCAACAATGCTAAAAAAAAATTTAATTTTATGTGTTTTTTTAATTGTATTAAATTTTTTTTTTTTTTTTTGTTTAAAAAATGTAAAAAATTAAATAAAATTAATGTAGCTGATATTGAATAGAATCCATTTTAAGTTTTAAGATTATTAGGTAAATGTTAAAAAAATAACATTGTTCAACATGATTTTTTTTTATAATTTGCGTTAAATCATGGAATTCCAATAAAATTGGATTGCGCTACCTTCAGCTTATTAATGTTAGGAAAGCTTTGGAATTGCCTCAAAGATTTGCCTTTATGAAAAAAATCCTCCCAACTGGTTAGAGGCTCGTATTAGTTCATAGGTGTCATCTTTGTTTTTCTATGCAATATATTAGTTTTGGATTTTTAGTCATTTTTTGGGGTTCGTTAAAATATTGTATAAAATGTTAAAGCCTCACGCACTAAACTCTAAAAAAATATTTTTGATTCCATTTTTGGGATACTTTTCCGTTCGCTTTTTTTTTGTGGTTATAAAAATTGAATCTAAATGCAATTAAGATATTTGAAATCCGAAAGCCGCTTAAGTTGTATTGTAAGCTTAAAACGTTCTTTCATACATAGGCTCTAATAGGGCTTGCAGCTTAGAATATAAAACTAAAAATTTGAGAACTGTTTAATAAAAGGAGAGATTTCGATTAAGTGCAAAATTTGGGTCACGTAATGTGATGTTTTTCATATTTTAGTTTGTATTTTAAAAAAAATATTTTAGTAACATTTTGTTAAAAAATTAATTTAATATTATATAACAAATTTTTTGATTTAATGTTTTGGATATAATTTTTTTTTTTATAATTGTAATTAGTCAGTAAATGAATGTTTAAAATATTAGGGTAAATAAATAAATAAATAAAAATTAACGCTTAAAAATAATTTTAAGCGCATTAAATCATTTTTCTTTGTGTTGCGGTATTTTAAGATCAGAAGATATTTTTTCTTATTAGCGCATTTCGTAATTTTATAAAATGTTCATTCATTGTTAGTGCGTCATGGTTTAACATGATTTAAAAAATTTTATAAAAAATCCCGAAACTAATATCCTACATAGAATTTTCAAAATATTTTCATGCATATCAAAATTCGCTGTGTTAATGATATTTCATGCAAAAGTTAATGTATCTTCTTTAGAGTATTAAAAGTAACAAGTATAAGGAGGATTACAAAAAATGAATCTCATTCACTTTTACTATTATATTCATAGGCAAAAATGCATACGTAGTTGGTTGGGTTGTTCTTGTGTCTTGTGGTTCTGGGAGCAGCTTTTTCTGTTGCCGTTGGCGTAGAGTGCTGTTGAAAAGGAGCTGAAATGAAAGTGGGTCAAAAACTGTGAATGATATTTGTTTCTACTTGGTTTAAGATGTTGTTGGACATGTTTGCCGCATTTTGCTTTTTAACACATCTCTTTCAGAACAGAATATTTATATGCATACTACGGTAGTATGTATACATAGACCCAAGTTGAATGTATGAGCTGTTTATGCAAAACCAATTCACTTTAAATGTTCTTGATAAAGATGATGACGGCAACATGCATACTCGTACATACATACATAATTAACAGTTCTCCATTTAGCTATACAAAAAACATGTTCAAGAATTTTTTGTTTTTATTTATTGTAATCTTTTTAAGGTGTGAAATATAACGCAATTAAATTTGAACACATTTTTTTTTTTTTTTAACATATATTTGATTTTATTTTCCGTTGGAATAAAATGATGCCAACGAACTTTGTTCGCCGAGTGTTGAGTATGTCATATAGAGTGTAAATATTTACCGATTGTTTGCATGCATGCTCCAGTCACTTGATCTGGACAGTGGCAATTAGCGTATACTTGTTAAATAATAATGTCTGTATTGAAAATAAAGTTCAAATAAGGAAACAGTTGTATGAGCCCAAAAATAACCTACTGTAAACTTTATGGGTGATAATTTTTTAAAAAAAATTGTAGATTTTTTTTCAAGCGTTTGTTAAGATAAGTTGGGAAACAATAAGCAATTAACTTTAGAATGTTAAAACAACAAATATTGTATTTATAAAGCCGATAGGTGCAGAAATTTATCGATATGTATGAAACAATATATAAAACATTAAATACAGTGAAATCTTCCTCAAAAACTTTTTAAAAAAATATGTCAGTTTGAGTCTATATGAGACTTTAAACAGCGCTTGGGTATTGAAGCAAAAACAGTCTTAAAAACTTTTCAAATTTGAACATTTTGTGACCAAATGAAGGTTCTAAGCAAACTATGTTAAAATTTTACCATTCTTGCATATAAATCTTAGAGTTACCTTCGGAAATTTTATGTAATCTTTATAATGCAATAAGTAGAAAAGGAATGCCAAAACAAAAACTTAACAAAAGAAACCTTGTGATAAAATTCTATCTATTTTGTTGATCGGGATCTGCCTGTACAGGCAATAGTCAAATATCTCTGTAATAAGTAAATTAATAAAAAAATTAGAAAATTGGCAAAAAAAAAAAATAAATATTTAATTGATAAAAATTGATAAAACGAAACAATGACATGAAATCTTATTTCTATATCATTATAAATTATCTATCACCTAAAAAGCAGTATTCTAATTCTGTTCTTACTTATTTCATATATCTAATTTTATTATCATCTCGATCGTAAATAAACGTAAAAATAATGAAAATTATAAAATTTTTACAAATTTTAAAACATAAATTTAAAAAATAATTAAAATAATAAAAATAAAATTTAAAAAAAAAAATTTAAAAATAGTACAAATAAACAAATTTATAAAAATTATAAAAATGATTAAAACAACAAAAATAATAATAAAATAACACTAATAATTGAAATAGCTTTAAAAAAAAAAATAATGAATACAACAAAACCATGAATCAACTATGTCATTATAATTATAAATAACCACTTACTTAGCGGTATTCCCATTCATAAAACTAACTAAAAATAAAAATAATAATTAATGAAAAATTAAAAAAATAACAAAAAGAGTAAAAATAATGATAATAATAAATATAATAAAAATGATTAAAATAATAAAAGAAATAAAAAAATATAAAAAAATAAAAATAAAATCATTATAATTATAAATAAACTAATGAGCGGTATTCTGATTCCTATGCTCAATATCGAGGGGTCTCAATTGTGAAAAAGCTGAAAGAGATATTCTTGAAAGCAAATTAATAAATCAAATAACTTTCACGATCATAAAAGAATAAAGGAAGGCAAAAGATCAGCTGCAAAAGATTTTTTAATAACCTACTACTACACAATTCGATTTGTTTTACTACTTTTTTTAGCTTTAGGTTGATTTTCTTGCAAGAAAAAAAATATGTTGATTATTTTTACAAGACTTGGTTTTTTTTGCATTCCAATTCAATGCGAGTTTATAAAAACCATACTTTATGCAGTAATATTTTATAAACAATTTGCACACTTTATCAAGCGCAGTATAACAACAAATATTGTCACATAGTAAACTAATGCCATAAATTTAAATGCGTAATTTTCCAGCACATTAAAATTTATTTGCCAATTGCACTTGACATTTACAATTAACAATGTTTACAAGTAATTAAATATGTACATAAAATTATTTGCCTTACTGTGCTAGACTCCGAGTTAGTTCTAAGAACAAAAATTCCATATCATTTCATTGGTGTTGGAAAAGCTGAGAAAAAAAATGCTGGAAACTCTGGCTAAAAATAACTTTTATTTTTCGCTTCATTTTCTCTATGCTGCTCTATAAATTTGCCTTGATTGAAGCAAAGGAAAAAAAAAAACAAGAAACAAGTGTGCCCGTTGCAGTTGGAATATCCCGACTATAATATACACTAAAATCATTTTCATACGATTTTGGAAAGAAATTTTTTGTTGTAATTTTCGACAAGGAACGGCTTAGTAGAATTTGCTGTGTCCACAACAGCTTTAAGTACAGATTCTTAAACTTTTCTGCAAAACGATAGCACCGATACATGTGATTGATAACGATTACGCTCTTGAATTCGATTTCAGCGCATTGTTGCAATTGCACTAAATATTTATATAAATTCAAAAAAGCGCTACAGCAAACTTAAAAAGAATAGATTTCCGGGTTGGGAATACTTGATATTTTTCTAGCTGTTTAAAAAGGACAAATCTAAAAGGCTAAATTGGCAACACTGGTCTACATACAGATTTTGGGTACTGAAGATTTTTGACGAATACTTTAGGAAAAATGTTTTTTTTTTTGGGTCGCTCAACCCAAATCCAAAAAAATCACAACAGTATTCTGACATAACCTCAAAAACACCCTGACGTGCACGCCGAAATGCCAAACTCTAAAAAAATTGTAAAATTTTTTTTTAAGGTTATGTTAGAAACCTGATTTGATGCGTTTTTTTTAGGATCTTTAAATCGGATTCTGCGATCCCAATAAGATAAAGTAACATGGTAATGACCTCAGCACCCGAAAATCGATTATTATTATTTTTTTTTGTTTGGATGGATGGTTAAAAAATGATTAAAAAAAACTTGAAAATATGGTAGAAAACGTCAACATTTTAGTGCAGAAAAGGCGGGCATAATGTCAAAAGCTGAGGGTATCTTTTTTTTTTTGGTCATAAAACTTCTACTTCTCAATTAATTTGGTTTTCGAAAATAAATTAAAATGTATAAACGATTGGCCGGACGGTCTGATATGATATATAAATCGTTTTCTGTTGTCCTGATAATTTCTGGATAAACTGTATGGCGTCTTACACTTTTTCCACATGTTATTTATTCCATTTTGTGCACTTACTGATATACTCCTTACTCTTAGGGTATAAAAAACAGAAAAATCTGACGTAAAAAACAAACAAGAAAAATACAACGTGCCTGCGCTTCCTGTTTTGGACTTTAGCCTTTTGCACATCAACAAAATGCAACATCATTATTATCATCATTTCTATCATCATAATCAGCAGAAGCATTATCGCGTGGCTTGCCTCAAACATTCTGGTGGCATTATTATTAATATTTTATTCAAAACAAAGTTAGCCACAAAAATTTTAATGAAAGCTTTATTAGATTTTATGAAAACATCAAGTAAGCTGCTCCTCCAACTTCGCTCTTAAATCCAATCTGAACTTTTGGGCTACTGTCAGCCAAAGGCTTAGACTTTTGAGGGGTGGTAGGGCTGTGGTCAGTTTGTTTGTAAATCGCATCAAAAATGGCCTGACCTGACCCAGGGGCGGGTTTAATGGGGTTCACTTGGGGTCAAGCGGTCGCTGCTGTGGCATTTTGTTGGTTTTGGTTTGTTAGCCATTGTTGTTTGAGTTTTGTAATCGGAAGTTGTTTTAAATTAATTAACTACCGATGTTAAGCTGTTTATGGTGATTCAAACAAACAAATGCAAAACTCTTTTTATTTATTTTTTATTTTTATGCCTATCAGTCATTGAGATTTAGTTTAAAAATCTGTTAATTTTATTGTCCACTGCATACAAATCCAATAGAATTCTATAACAATTAATTTATACAAAATTAAAAAGTTGCATAAATTTTAAATTAATTGCAAGAGCTTTAAAATAATCACATGTTTAATGCTCTTTGCATAATTCATTATAAATACAATCAATAAACAACAGTTTTTTATACTTTTAGATTTAGTAGTTCCATTTTTTTTTACTGTGTATAGTTTTGTTTAATTTGCCATTGACAAATTAAGTCCTTATTGATTACAACATAATTGTATTGGTTTAAAAAAAAAATTAGTCAAATAAAAAGTAGAAAAAATTTCGAAATACATATATATAAATAAAATACTTTTATAACTTGTTTTTAAGGTAGAAAGGCGGTACGAAGCTGTGTTCTCAGTAGGTATATAAATTCTAGTGTTGGTAAATGTTCGAAAAATCTTAAAAAAGGGATAGTACTTTATTTTGAAAACTTAAGTTTAAGTATTAATAGAGAACGCGTAAGAACAGTGAATTAGCAGAGAAATGTTATTTGACCGTCGACTAAAAGTGCGTATTTCGAACATTTAGCAACACTAGTGTATTAGGTCGGCCAATATTGGGACGGTTCTTGAGTTAATACTTAGAAAAAATGCTGTACATTGCATATTGGTTTTTAAAATTTTTATTTCGAAAATTTAGCAACACTAGTATCTTAGGTTAGCCAATTCTGAGACGGCCCTTGAAGGTGTGTGGTTCTAGTTAACTGCAGGAACTATGGTGCCAAACGTGCGATAGATCAGTCCGAGAATCCATAGAATTTCCAACCATAGAATTTTACAAGAAAAGTTTAATTTGTATATTGTCCCTAGTTGAAAAAGTTGAGAAATTTATTTAGCTTATTGAAATATAGTCTAAATTCTCTATAACGAACTCCTCCACTAAGAATTAAGAAAAAAATAATAAAGCTTAAAAAACTTAAATTAACTTCAAAGAAACTAGGCACTGACAGCAAAGTCCTTCGACGCCCGGGATTAATTTATATCGTATACATTTTGGAGATTTTTAAAGTGCCTCAAAGTTATCTAAAAAAAACAATTAACAAAAAATTAGTTTACCGGAGTTGTTTTTAACGACAACAAATTCGGATAAAGCTTCAATAAGCCAGGCCAATAAATTGAGATGTAAACCTTACATGAGTCATGGCTACCCATAAAGTTTTTGAGTCACTAAATCCGAAACCGAGATCTAAAAAACTCCAACACCCAAATGTTCTAAAATAACCTCACAAACCCCATTAAACGAGTTATTTTGAAGGCCATTTTAGAAAACTGACGTGCCTTTTTTGGACATTGTTGAACAACTGGCTGTGACAAAAAAATTTTGAGGAATTTTTTGAAGTTATGCTATAAGTTCAGAGGTCAGACCATGTTTGCTATCTTTTTTCTGGCCTGCTTGTTCGTTTATTAATCTTTACTCGCATATTAATAAGAGATTTGCAAAAAACTGTTGTAATGTAAAATCTCAACAAAGTATTAAGAATTTGTAAAAATCCGGAGAGGCGGAATTGTAGTGTCATCTTCAACTATGCATAAATTAAAACCCCATGTTTGGCGGTTAGTCTTATCTTGAAATTAAATTAAAATTGGGTAAAAATGTACACAAAATATTTATTTATGGGTAGCTCTTAAATAACAAAATCGGTTGACTATATCATATAGCTCCCATAGGACCAATCGATCAAAAAATCGTGTTTTTTACAAAATTCGTTGTGTTTCGTTTATTTGTAAAGATATTGTAACCACATTTGGCATTAAGAAGTTTTTTAGAGTTCCCAAGCACTGTACCAAATTTGATCAAAATCAGTTGACTATATTACATAGCTCCCATAGGGCCAATCGGTCAAAAAAACGTTTGTTGCACAAAATTCGTTGTGTTTCGTTTGTTTGTGAAGATATTGTAACCAAATTTGGCATTCAGAAGTTTTTTGGAGATCATAAACACTATACCAAATTTTATCAAAATCGGTTGACTATATCATATAGCTCCCATAGGGACGATCGGTTGAAAAAAAGTTTTTGATTAAAAATTCGTCTGTTTTTGGTTGTTTATGAAGGCATCATAATCTAATTTGGCAATCAAATGTCTTTTGGTGTTCTTAAGCAATTTACCGGATTTGATTGCAAGCAGTGGTACAGGGTATCCCAAAGTCGTCCGCGCCCGACTTTAACGTACGCTATCTTTTTACTTTAGAAACATGATATGTACAGGGCATTGCATAGTCAAGTATTTCTGATTTTATCACCATAAAACATAACATCAGCAAGCGCAGCTAGCAGGTAGCGTAGCCCCTACATTTTTTTTCCCCCTCTTTGTACAAACATTTATATTTAATTCGAAAGGACAACGACTATGATCCTAGAAGTTGTAATGTAATGTAATGTAATAGTGGGGCTAGGCAAAGGCCTATATGCACTGCGACCAGTTTGGTCTATTGTGCACCCCTTTATCTTTAGACATTTAGTATGTCGAGGAAGCGAACCAGCTCTTTAGGGGGGAGCTTTTGAAGGTCTTAATCTTCTAGTATGTATGCACCTAAAAATTTTTGGGTCCTGTGGCATAGTGCCTCACAGTTTGTGATCCGGTGTTCCATGGACTCTTCCTCATCACAGCAGAATCTGCAAGTATTCGAATCGGATATACCTATTCTGTGTAGGTGTTTTTTGCAGGCGAAGTGGCCTGTAAGTTCTCCCGAGAGTGTCTTTAGACTTTTCCTGTTTAGAGTGAGATTGCTGTTTGCTCTTTTGGCGTCGAATTTCAAGAATTTTTTGGAATGATTAAGGTCGTTGATGCCGTTCCAGTATTCTGATGTTTTTTGTTGAGTCCATTTTTTGGTCTCTTGTTTTATGTTATTTTTGTTCAAGCCAAAGAAGGGATAGCTTTTCCGCCCCCTCTTTAGCGTAAAGGTCCGGCTTTTCATTACCTTCGTGTCCTTCATGTCCGGGCACCCAAATCAAAGAGACTTGGTTGTGGGTGGCCAGTTGATTGAGTGCGTTATTGCACTCTATTAGGACTTTTGAAGTGAAAGTGTAGCTTTTTAGTGCTTTGAGGACTGATTGACTGTCTGAGAGTATTTTGTTCTTAACTCTCTTGAGTCCTCTTTTTGATAGTATTTCCACTGTTTCCATTATAGCGTATAGCTCCGCATGGAAAATTGTAGTGTCGGTACTTAGAGTGATTGATTTGTGTGCTCTGGGGCCCACTATTCCTGCTTTTGCGAGTCGTCATGTAACCACACTGGGTTAGCATTCCATTCCTCTCTAGATGGGAACATGGGTTGGGGTAGTTCTCATGGCCCCTGTGATGCTTAGGCATGCTAGCCTCTGTAGTTTACTCAGTTTTTGTATAGCTGTGGTTTGTTTGATTTTCTCCCACCATACCAATGCCCCATATAGTATGATGGGTCTAACCATTTGGGTGTAGATCCAGAAGGTCATTTTGCGGCTCAGACCCCAGGATTTACCCAGAAGTTGTTTTGTTGTCCACAGGTTTTTCTTGGCCTTTGTTATTACAGAATCAAGGTATGCGCCCCAGGTGAGTTTTTTATCCAGGATGATTCCTAGATATCTTACCTCTTCCTTTAGGGGTACCTCTGTCCCATTTATAGTTAGTATGGGGATATGGAACGCCCTTTTTCTCGTGAATGGCACAATAGTGGTTTTTGTAGGATTGATTGACAATCCTAGAAGTTAGTCTTTATTTTATTTTACTAGTAACATAATTTTAAAATTGATAGCGTATGCTAATTATCTTTTCAGTTGGTGTTACTAATGAGATAACTTCAAAGAAGTGTAACTAATTGAAATGCGGCATGGGGAATATTTTTGCATATGTTTAACATATTTGATTCCATTAAATAGGAAAAAGATCACTTAAATTTCCATGTAAAATATTGTATTCCAAATAAAACAAGCTTAATTGCTGGACACTCAAGTGAATAATTTATATTTAAGATACAGTCAAGAAATACGAGTCATTAAATAAATTAAGGTAATTTTAAATACACTTAAACATATTGTATTTTAATGAGTTTTTGAGCCCAAAATTCAGCGTTACTTAAAGCAGAAGCTTATCAAGATAATTAAATATAAACAAACTTTAAAGAGGCGCCAATATGAAAAAAAATTTTGATAACTAAACAAAAAAATTATGGTAAACACAAACGTTAATAAATAAAGAATTGTAAAATTCAGGTTGATGTATAGATAAAAAACATATTCATTGAATAAATTGTTTATCAAAGTTGGGCAAAGAACGTAAATGTCAAGGTTTTAAATTTTAACAACGAGGTACAACGGGTTGCAAAGAAACCACTTTATGCATAATATATAAAACTCTTGTACATAAAATTGACTTCAATTGTTATCGCTTTGCTTATCAGGCTATGTTATGTTTATATTTGTACTGATAAACCTTGAGCCCTTAATTGATATGGCTTGTTTGTTGTTGTCTACATATATGTATATATTTCTATCGCTTTAACTAATCATAATTAATAAAGTATCTGATAGGTTCACTGTACATAATGGCAGTTACATGACACACCAACATGCAAACAAAAAATGTTTCTAGTATAGATGATAATAAATTATTATTAAAATACAAAATCAAAGGTTATAAAAAAAATAATTGTATGAAGCGAAAAATATACAAAGTTAATAAGCACTTGTGGTTCATTCAAGCAGTTTTCAGGTAGATTAATGAGCTTTGTTGTGTTTGAAGTTAGTACAAATTGACTAAAATAAATAGCAATATAGCCGTATGTCTCGAGTAGAATACTTAAATATCCCTCACTTTTAATATGTTCGTACGGCTTACAGAATTTTAATTCAATCAATTCTTTTGTACTTATTTTTCTGAAATACACTATAAAATCACTTTTGAAATCGAGTGGCATGACTTGAAGTATTGAGTGTTCAGTGCACATGCTCTAAATATTAAGCATTTTTAATAGCTTTTTTGATTGAACATTCCAAACCATTCCATACAAATCAAAATCGGCTAAAATTATAGCTTATTCGTCAAAAAAAATACATTTAATTATTGGACACTACTAACAGATATTTTGGATTTAAATGCTTAAGTTTTCTTTCAAGGAAATTCGGGTAAGGGATACTTACTGTCGGACACCGTCTGGACTTCATAATTTTTGTGCATACTGAATGGAATCTAAATCATACATGTTTGAAATTTAAAAAATCAAAAGTACATTATTTCGATTGTCTATCACCCTCCTTTAGTGTTCTTAAGTTTTTTTTTTTTCTAATGTAGAAAGCTTAACTGACACAAATAACACTTTTAAAAATGTTGGGAAATTATTGGGAAAATAAATATAAGTTTCAGAATTTTTTTTTTAAATAATTCTGTCAGATAATAATGAGAGACAAACCGCATAACTTAAAAAGTCATAAAGATTTGAAAAAAAGTTAATCTTAATTTTACCTTTTTTTTTTTTTTTTTGTAAACGACATATGCGTTCGAGGTATTCGGCATCGAAAACCTTAGCGCGATTCATTCAGGTCGAAAAAATTATATGGTTCTTGCCTTGCGATAGTAAATTCGCAGAGGCAGCATAAAATTGGTTCAGTATATAGATAGTTCGTTATAAGGGGTTATAAAAAGCAGGGTACTCGAAAAAAGTTGTAATATGGAAAAATTACTTATATTTTTTCTGTCCTTGCCAGTTTTAGGCAGATAGAAATACACAAGATCCGGTCAGAACAGGTAGTGTCTGCTTATTGACTATCGCATACAACGGCATGAACTGTTATCAGTCGCTTTAAGCCACTGTTTTATAAGCTGCTTACAAAAAAATCCTTTGGTTTAACAGTAAATAGATTTCTGATTAAACTAACATTTTTTATGTCACAGCAAGTACCAAATAAGCATATCTTGAATAAATTCAATGCCTCCTTCCCAATTCGTTTCGAACCTATCTAGTTCTAATAGTCCGTTTAAAGCCAAGCGATAGCGACGACCCCTACTCCAAACTGCTCACCCCAGTTACGAGAACATGCTCATTATGAACGCAAAAAGCCCAATTTAGTTGTCACATTCTTGCACATCATTCCACAAACGAAAATAAAAGATAACAAAAAAAAAAGAAAGGGAAATAAAAAAGAAATCAAAGCGCGTGGAGACACGCAATTTCAAAGATTAAATGCAGCACATTACATATAGAGAGCATTGGGGTATTTTTTTATTTTTTTTTATAAGTATATATATGTATTTGTGGGGCTATCCTTTTTGCTGTAACTGTCAATATTGTAGTTGTTGCTTTTGTTGGTGTTGTTGTGCTGTACTTATATATGTGCTGACCAGTTCATCTTTATCAAATAACACGAATGCCGCCGGCTGAGAGTTAGAGAGAGAGCGATAGAGAAAAATAGAGAGTAACAAAAACTTTCAACATAATAATAAAAATTGCATGCCCTCAAGCGATATTACGTTGCTCCCTTAAAACGTTTATCAGACATGGCGCCCTCGTAGATACTAGATTTTTGGTCAAGAGAGCGTAGCGTAGCAAAGTAGGAGCTATACTCATGGCTGGGTAATGTTAAAGCTGCTTAAAATCATGATTACATTACATACATGCCGAATACAATAGGCGTCAAAAGTATTTTGACAAAAATGAATGCAGCTTTATATTACATTCTTTTTTAATGGAGTAGCTAGTAAACTTTTTTTTTAGGGGATAATTAGTAGATACTGTACATTAGTGAATGCTATGCTATACCCAATAAAAATGAAAGGAAAAAAAACTGGAAAAAAGACTGGTTGTAAAAATTCAGCTTCCGAAAATAACCATCCTGAAATAAGCAGTTTTTTGGGGTTAGAATAAAGCCAGGACCAGTTGCCTCGAACCCACATCACTTATTTGCTTTAAGGGGTTCAGAAATGCTCTAATTTTCGATTGATTGATTCAGTAAGGTGCATTGAAATTTGTTTAGCTCTACAAATTAATAAAAAAAAAATAGTTTACAAATTTTTGGTTTTCATATATTTCGACATCTTGCTGGCCCGTATTTTGCTCAGTTCTAAATCCTAATATTTGTACCATTAGGTGCCATAATCCAAAAAGGCAAAAATTTACAGATTTTAAATAATGACGCGATTAGTTAAACTGTCAATAATTTGTCTTTTTTTTAATTGTGTTACAAGACGACGCTGATTTCAACAAATTTTTTAACTCCAAGAAATACAATAGTTTAGCCAAATATATACAAAGAAAAACAGAAGACAGAGTTGCTCCGGAAAATCCTTCAACTTAATAAAAAATCTATCTTAATTTACGATCAATGTTTATTTAATTTTTGGCTAAAATAAATCTTAAAAAATATGTTATTTTTATTTTTAAAACTGAAGTTGAAGTCATTTTTAAAAAATTTTTTTTTGTTTGTTTTTTTTTAAATTATTTTTTTTTTAAATTATTTTTTTTTTAAATTATTTTTTTTTTAAATTATTTTTTGTTTGTTTTTTAAAATTATTTTTTGTTTGTTTTTTTTAAAATTATTTTTTGTTTGTTTTTTTTAAATTATTTTTTGGTCGTTTTTTTTTAATTATTTTTTGTTTGTTTTTTTTTAAATTATTTTTTGTTTGTTTTTTTTTAATTATTTTTTTTTTTCGATTTAAAAATTTTTTTTATTAGAATAAAACTAACATACATAAATATTTTTCTGTCATTAAAAAAAAAAAAATTATGTGGACATTTTTTTATGTCAATACTTTTGGCTGTCATTGTTCATATGCATCATATATACTTCAGATATACATGGTATTACATATAGGGCCATTACAATGGCGCCAACAATAACAACAATGTGCCATATGATGTGCGAAATGTTGCCAAAAAAAAAAAGAATAAAATAAAATAAAATCTTAAAAGAGTGCCAGACATAGAAAAACGACTGTGGAGAGGGAAAGATGGTGCTTCTAGAGATTGCAAGTTGCCTTGGTCATGGCTGCTGTCACATTTTGATGTTGTTGCCGTTGTTGTTGTTGTAACGATGCCTTTGACTTTTGGCTGTATCTAGAAATGAGTTTTTTTTTTGGCCGCAGCACGCACCCAGCAACCCTATAGAGTTGCCTAGCTATGGGCCATGCCTAAGCCGTTATTGGTTTAATATTGTTCAAGTTTTTCTTTATACTCTGTACCAAAGAATATAGAATTACATGTTTTCTTTGTCTTTACCCATAGAGTATCATTGGGACAAAGTTTTTCTTTGAAATGTCTAAACTATCAAGTTTTAATATATAAATTATAATAACTACTTATCATTTTTATATTTCTTTTAATAAATATTAAATTTAAAAAGTATATAACTTATTAAAATCATTTCTCTTTGTTTCTTTCAGGTGAGTTAAAATCATTTTCGAAGTCATATGGAATTGAAATTCATAATTGTTGTAAGTTGAATAACTTTTTATTGAAAATTTTGATAATTTCGGTTTGCGAAAACGACTGAAACGACTATGAAAAGGAAAACATGAACAATCAATAATTGGCGTCGAAAAAATAATCTTTACGTAAATTCTTTGGTTATCCCAAACATTTTGCAAATTTTAAACGATTTTTAAGTGACTTTAAAGGTGAAATAAAGTCATTTACATTTACGATTAACAATTGACATGACAAATTAATGATGCGTTAAGTTCTTTGAGGATTCCAACCATTTTCCTATTTTAAAATTTACGAAATTAAAAAAAAAAGAAAAACTTTTACGAAACATTTTTTTTTTGACTAGTAAAATTAAATTTTAGTAAATAGCCATATGTGGGCCTAATAAAGAAAACTACATTGAACACAACCAATCAACATATAAACATGCAACTTGGCAGAAATATTTAAAAAAACATTTCGAATTATCGAAAATTGATCTAAAAATAAGGAGTACAAAAAACTCAATCATTCCATTTTATCGTATGAAAAAACCTCCAACTTGAGCCATCGATTTAGACAGCAATCGTTAAAAAATAATAAACCTAATAAACAAAATATAAAAATGATTTTTTTTAATTTTTTTTTGTATAGAAACAAATAAACAATTTTCCTTAAATATATACTCATACCCCTCAAGCTATTGATACAAATGAACTTTAACTTTATTATGTAAAAATTCAATTTAAGGGTATGCCACTGTCGACTGTAGGACATTTTTTGTTCTTGCACTTTACTCTTATTTTTTTATTTTGCTACCCAGCTGGAGATATGCTGCTTAATTCGTACGTTACAACTTACAATATTTATACATCTTTATCTTTGTACATATATTTAGGCTAGATATTGGCATATTTATATACTTGTTTGGTACTTGTTAGCAGAAGTTTTCCTTGTTCGTTCACTAGCTGTGGGATTTTAGCCCTGTTATCGTATTTATTAAGCCATTTTTGGTTGACGCTCTCCTTGTTATTTTAGTCCTATCTATAAGTTGGTTAAATTGTGTAGAAATTCAAGTCGCGTTCTCATATTCTCTCAGCGTCAGTCGTGTGTGTTACCAAGGGCTTAAAGCTACAAAACTTGGCAGTTAACTTTTGTTCTATCTAGCAGCTATGCTTTTATAGATTTTTTGTTGTATATTTTGTTGGTATTGTTGGATTTGATTTTATTATACTCGTGCGAATTTTATTTGCACAGCTTTTGGGGCTTATTAGTAGCAGAACGCTCCCCAAACTGTTTGTCTATCAATAAATTGCATGGATAGCTTTATACATAAATTTCATTTTATTTATATTTTTTCATTTATTTGATTAACGTTTCCAATGCTGGCCCTTCCCCGAATTAATGCATAAATTTTGAAAAAAAAAAATAAACCAAGCGAAAAACCAAAAATAAAATAAAATTTAATCTGAGTAAACTTGAAGAAAGTCTTTGTTAGCTGCATATAAAATAGTCGGAGACTTTGTTGCTTAAAGGATTTTGTTTACTTTGGTTTGGTTTTGGTGGGAAATGAATTTTTATGTTCTCCAGAGTAGCTAAAGCTGCTGGAGTAGTGTTTAGAGTTGATTTATGCAGTTGAGTCGGTTTGTAAACGCCGTTGGGATTGGAAAGATTTTAGTTTTTTACAAAAAAGCAATGCATAAGACTAGTATGTCTTTAAACTATATACTATACTATAAAAAGAATATAGTTAATATGCAAAAATATGAACGATTACAGCGTCCCACAAAAAAAAGTGAGGTGACCACCCTTAGGAATTTTGTTCCACTTAATTCCGATCCGAGCTACGTAAAACCACCTAAAACGAGCCATTTTGGTGGTTAACGTAGAAATCCGACGTGCTTGGTTTTTTATGGCCTCGGAGTCTGATTCACCGAGCCCGAATATAAATATAAAATCGCGACAACAATAAATCGCCAAACAACCGATCTTGAGAAAAAAAATGTGGTACAGTCGAGGCGGTGCCCGACAGTGGAATACCCTGTACCTTTTGTCTCGCAAACAATTTTTCCTGCATATTCCTTCTACGAACTTTCCAATTGGAATTTTTTTTTTTTGGTGAAATTCGATATTTATACCTATAAGTTCCCTAAGTTTTTACCGATTTTGATGAAACTCGAATGTTACGCCAAAGAAGTTATTTAAAGTATATGGGGTAAGTTTCAAGTTGGTATGTTAAGGGGTGTGGGAGAAAACACGGTAAATCGATTGCGGGGGGTGGTGGGACCGCATCGATAAAATTTGGATGTGGATTTGTTCATTAGAGCCACATGAATCAGCTTACCAAAAACTGTGATTCTAGGTCACTTGTAACCATAATTACGAGGAGTCAAATATTGATGCACTTTATGGGCAAGGGGCAGTGAAATTTGTACATTTTTGACTATAACTTTTTCTGTATTTGTCCGATTTTGTTAATTTTTTACACATAGATGCATGAATCCACAACGCATCGCTCTGTTAAATTTCAGGTGAAAATACTTAACGGTGTGGCTAAAAACCGCGAAACTCTACTGCGGGGGAACGGGGGAAGATATTGACATGATTCAACAAACTTCATCTGCTTAGGAAATATGCGCACCAGCTGGTAAAGTTCCGTGTCTCTAGCTCTTATAGTCTCCGAGATCTAGGCGTTCATACGGACGGACGGACGGACGGACGGACGGACGGACATGGCTCAATCGCTACCCGAGGTTATGATAAGCATTTTGGTATAAAGGACTTGGGGTCTGCCACGCCTCCTTCTGTCCGTTACATACATTGCACAAATCTAGTATACCCTTTGTACCTATAGGTACAGGGTATAAATATAACGATATATTTTGTAGATTAACGTAGCAACCCGATGTGCTGTGGTTTTTTTGGCCTCGGATTTTGACTCACCGAGCCCGAATATAAATATAAAATCGCGACAACAATAAATCGCCGAACAACCGATCTTGAGATAAATGGTTTACTATATGTGACGATGGATGCACATTTAGCTGATATCGTTTATGAACTTCGGGGGCTATACCCAAAAAACCGCTTGCGTAGAAGATCTTTTCCAAACTAAGTGAACACTTTAGTACAAAGTACTTTAGAGTCGGGCAGTCGCTGCTGTAGCATTCTCAAATTTTTGGTAAGCTCAAATGTTACGATCCAAAGCAATGCAAAAGTTTTATTTTGAAAGCAATGAGTATGGTCTTTTTGTAATAACCACTTTCTAAAAGACTTATCTATTTAGTTATAAAACCCATGACAAAAAAAAATCGTACAAAAACCTTTCTTTTTCAAGACGAATTTTAAATTTTCTACTTCATTATTATAATAAACATGCTGAGAGAGAATACACCAAAACTAAAACACTTAATGTACCACCCGATTATTTAGGAAATTCATTTAGCGAATTCATTAGAAAAATCGTTGTGCAGAAATTCGATATAAGAAGATAAAATTCGTAATATGCAAATATTTCTTTTATAGGAATTTTTGACTGTATTTTTAAACTTTGCTAAAAACTAGTGGGCTGCCCCAGCTGTACCATTCGTGTGCTAGCAGGATTTTCGAACTTAAGGATATTGTGTTCCTTCCGTTCTTTGTAAAGCATGTAAATGCACATATGTCGAGTTCAGCATATTAATTCCCAAACTCATATTTTACTGCAAATTTTTGTAAAATATTGTTTGCAAACGGAAACAAAAACATCCAAACTAGTTTACTTTTGAAAACCAAAGCAAAAACATTTTTCAGTTCGCATTCATTCAATTTTCCATTCATTTGTTTTGTCCCTAGAGTTCCCTCATAAGTACAATAATTACGTAAATTTTTAATGTCAGAGCAGAATTAGCTCCAACTATCCATGTAATGAAGCATATCAATGAAATCTGGCATTCTGGCCACGCTCAACCGTCAAACAAAGGCAATTTGACAACCCTGACAAATGCTCCTTCATATCGCTGCTAATCAACTAGACAAACGATTTTACATTTCTATCCAATTTAAATGCTGGAATTTCATTTCATTTGTGGCCACTCCAAAAACTTTTGACAATAGCAGACAAACACACCCACACACAGTATGCAATTGTGTGGACAAATTTTACAATGGTTCTCTTTCGGGCACGCAAAATCCTTAATTACATCCGTTTGCTGTCTGTGAAGTGTATCCGGCGTAGATGTTGAGAAAACCACCGTGAACAACACGTACAAAATAATACATAGGTAAGTGAACCGCATAGTGCTGGGTGCTATACGTCACGTCTCGATGTGGCATCCCATTCGCCCACCCTCCACCCTCAATTGGTTGTCACCAGCTGTCCACAGTTTTCCCGCTTTTCAGCTGCTGCTGCTGCTGCTTCTGTTGTATTTTCCTTGTCCCGATGCTCTGCTGTTGCGTTTTTCGCACGTAGTACCCGAACTTTGAGTGGGCTAGATGTCGTTTTGAATGGAACTCTAAGCGAACCACCACGCTGTCCCCGGTCCCGTAGATATCAAACCACCCTCTTATGTTTTTTGTCACCTTCTATAAGTATTATTGTTCACTAGCTGGTCTGGTCTGGTCTGGTCTGGTCAGTGTTTATGTGGGGTATGTTGTAGCAATTATGGGGTGTGGGTGCTATCTACGAGTATCTTAAGGCTAGAACTATCAACGCGTGTCGCAAAATTTCTTTTTGATGATTAAGCTACTTTGTGGAAATGGGAAATGGAAAATTGTGCGAAGGGAAGGCATTATGGAATATAAATGCTGATTAGTTTTTACTTCAACCACCCTCTGTAGTTGATCTATAGATAGTTTAATTGAATTTTATGGCTTGTCAGATGAATTACTCAGGGTTCCAAAAATTAATTGGAACTGATCATGAGACTGGACATGTGATCATATTGTGTGCAAACCCTTGTTGGTTTTTATAATTTTCGTGGGAGATAAGCCTTCGTTTAGCTTGGGCGGGACAGTTAAGTGCCAGGCACAACAAAACCGAGCTATTCCCCATAATTTGAGTTGTACGAAAAATTCGAAAATTACTTATTAAAACTGTTTCAAAACTAGGAAATTTTTGGAATTTTCGGCGTGGTTAGATACCAAACTGTTCCAGCTCTTTTTTTGAACTACAGGAGTTGGTGATTAAAGTCCCGCCTAATCCGTAGGATTTTTTTCTCTTACTTTCTTAAGGAGTTATAAACACTTATTCTACCGAAAAATATTTTTCTAAAATTATTTTCGCAAAAACAAAAAAAAAAAAGTTTTAAAAATAAATAAATAAATAAAACCAAAAATTCTTGCAAAAAAGCGATTAAAAGTTTTAAATATAAATATAAAAAAAAGATTAATTATGGCGCTACCAAAAATTCTCAAAATGAAACAAACAATTTATAATATAATATAATAGTAAAAGTAACAACATTTTAAACTTAAAATATGACCAAATATTTATAAAATAAATACAAATTACAAATTTTATTTTTATAATATAATATTATTTTAAATAATAATTAATATTGAATTTTTTAAGAAAAGAAAATCAGCATTCTGGAATTTTAACTATTTAATTAAAAAAAAAAAGCAAATCATAAGCCTTCAATTCTAGAAGTGATTCCGAACGAGCAAAAATAAAACACTATTTCAAGATTCTTAATTATCCGAATATTGTTTCTAACTTTTGATTATTTTCAGTCGCATTTGAATCTTATGTTTCTACTTGGAGTGACGGGAACCTTTTTGTTTTTAATGTTGCACATTCTTATCTTTAAGATTTTTTTGTTCCTTTAAGCAATACTTCCATTCTAGAGATGTAAAAAAGATTATTACTTCAATATTGTTCAAAATAAAGATTTTGGTCCCGATTACTCTTAAATCAAAATTGTTCGTGCTTATTTGAAAAAATTTGAAGTCAAAAACAATAAAAAAAAGCTTGAGCTATTTTCTCGTCCATTTGTTCACGATTTTATGACCATAAATATTAAATTCAGATTGTTTTCAGTTAAAGATAATGTTGAGGCCCTATGCTCCACTAGGAGAGAAGGACGGCAGTAGTAGTAGTAATTAGTAATATGTTCTTTGTTTCCGGATCGGATCCACTAAAGCTCCGAAGAATTTCGGAATTTTAACAAATTTCATAAAAATAGCTGGGGAGTAGAATGATCTTGTTAAAAAGGTCGGATTTTCGGAAATGCTCCACGTTCACAAACCTCTCGGCTTCTGGAGCTTTGCCAGTTTAGAAGAAAATGAATCCTTTTGGACAATTTTCTAAACTTTTCCGGGTGGTTTTTTCCTGCCCTAAGTTAATGGGAGATGCAATGCTCTGGAAGTGCAAAAAGTAGACCATTGCCATAGTGACACACTTTTCTTGGGGTTTGTTTTTTAATAAAAACATAGAAAACTACTTCCATTTTCTTTTCTACCTTATCTACAAAGATTAATGATTATCACAAGAAGAATTTATATATATGAGTGATATTTGTTTAACTACAACAAAATTTTGTGGTAACCCTGAAAATAAATATTTTATGCCAAGCATTAGTTTCGAAATTGGTCAATGTCTCGGGATACAAAACTTTACAGATGAAAGACTTGTGCAGGATATTTGGAGATAAGTTGGGAAAGATAGACTTATTCTTAAGGTTGCCATGTTGCTAAAATTCTTCGATAGCAAACGGTGCAGACCTTTGAAGGTAAATGAGTCGACTGTGATAGGCATAAAATATGCGTCACCTGTATTCGAAAATTTCGTTAATAAGTATTTGTCCTTAATATTATTTTCTATTAACCTACACATCAAAGTGACACAGAAGTACTTATATGCGATACTTATGAGCATGTCAGTTCATGTCATTCAATTTAATCGTATAAAGAAGAAAAATAATAAAAACGGTATTACCTCAAATACCTTCCAAAGAGTCCAATCATATGTTCCATTACATGGCACGCAAGGGCAACAATAGCAACAACAATAACAATCATCACGACAACCTTATTAATCACACCTGGGAACTAAAATGACAGCATGGTCTACGTCAAAGGCGTTGTCAACATAATGTTCAGGAATCTATTCTATATGTCTCTGGGTGTCCGTCGTCTGTTGTCTGTGAGGCTAGACACCTGCGCATAGATATTGTTTTCCATTGGCGTTTTATTAGATTTGGCTAGGAAAACCTCAACAGTCATGGCAAAAGATTAGGGGGAGCAGCCTGCTACGCCCATTATATGTCTGCTGTTGTCGTCGGAGCGTTTGACAAAGTGCGTGTTCAGAAATCGCAATGTTTATTGTCAACAGGCAAGAAGAGTGTTGCCTCAAGTGGTTTTTGAGCAAGAAACCGGGCTGCAGATGAAGATGAAACAGTGGCAGGAACGGCTAGCTGAGCTAGGTAAGAAGCCTAAAGGCGAACCCACTTGAAATTGTACGTGTTTTCTTGCTAGGCGCCAAGTTTACGGTTAAACTTTTATGAGACCAGAGCACTTCCTGTTAAATGCTGCTGCAGCAAACAGAGCTACTTCATTTACACACAGTGCGGGAGTCCAGACAGCCGAGGCAAGCCAAGCCCAGTTGGTGCGCCATTTTGTCTTTGGCGTGCTTGCCAAGGGGACAGGGTTGTCATGCTTACTTATGCTTTACACTTGTCTGGACATTTGATTAATGATGCTTACGTGTCTTTGGGTTGTTGTTGTTGCACACTTGAAGCTTTCAAGGCACTTTCATTATATACATTTGAAAATGCCAGCCTGACCCTGCCCACTGTATTATATGGCGGCTTGCTATTGTTATCATATGTTTTTATTTTTTCCTTGTCATGCTCATTTTTTTTTGTTGTGGTTTGAGTCTTATGCCTGGGGGCAACACTTGCCGCAGGAGTTGGTATGGAACAATTTCAAGTGTTGTCCCCCACTTAATAGATTTTCATTAAACACAACAAAAAGCACGAGCCAACTACACATAGCTGTCCATCACAATGTGGAATGGAACACTCGCTTTCAGACGCCTAATTAAGTTTATGGCACATGGTTAAATGGCCAAGGCTATGATTAAGTGCGACGCGTGCTTTCGTCCAAGAGAGGGTTGTCGCTGTCTCGAGTGCATTGTCTGATTGCGGCCGGCTATGACACGCAAACTGTCCTTACAGTCACTCACAGTGAGTAATGTTTGTATGCATCCAGGTTCTTCTGCACTGTGAGTCATAGCAAGCGCTACATTTTGTTAGTGTAATTGTCATTGTGATAACATAAAATAGAATTTTTATTTTTTTTAAGTTTTTTGTTTTTTGGCTCTATTGATAAGAATTTCAAATTAATTGCAACAGGTTTTGTCAAAGCCTTTAAGTGCTTACTCTGGCCATATATCATATTTACGCATATTTTGCAATTAATGTACATATAATTTGTGTTTTGTAATACATAAATGCAGCTAATTAGCTGGCTTGTACATAAATTTTAAATTTGTACAAAACCAGTTATGAAAGTATTATTAATTGAATATAAAATTTATAATAATACGAATTATGTGTACATTTATTGCTTTGTTTTTGCAAATGTAACATATATATGAAATTATTTTGAATTCATTTAAGCCGCAAAGGCATTTATAATTGTACATATAAATTACGACAGGTTTTGGTCGCCTTTGCCATTAAAAACACAGCGGGCTTTGGAAAACGTGGCATGCCAAATTGGAGCTTTGGTTGGCCTGAACAGAAGTTTAAAATGTAATAGAAAACCTTTTATTTATTATCTGATATGTGAAATGAGGAAAACCGCTTAAGAAAGCAAACAGCTTCTATCTAAAAATAATCTGAAAATCATAATAGACTTGTGCAAAAGAAACCATGCTGAACTCTGGCATTGTGTAGAAACTTGCCGCTTTGATTGCTTCACTGCTTAGGATCAGGAAAATTCGATCTAACTAGGTCATAGTTGCCTTACAAGGTACTTATGAAAATCAGTTAATATTTAGAGTTTTTGTTTTCTCATACCATATGACTATGTTTTAAATTCTATCTTTAAAGAATTATCTCTTCTACAGTGCGACTAAAGCGATTCTTCAAGAGCTTCAGCTTTGTTGCGTCAAGAGATGTGGTGTGTGAGTGATATGAGATATACTTTGTACCATCATAGCATAAAAACAAAATTTAAACTAAAAATACAAAACTAAAAAAAAATTTTTTTTTTAAATTATAGAAATATGTAAAAATAAAATTTTTTAATTTAAAAATTTGTTTAAATTTAATTTAGAAATTAAAAAAAAAATTAAAAATAAATTAAAAACAAAAATTTTGAATTAAAAAAAATATAAGTAAAAAAATGTGGTACAGTCGAGGCGGTGCCCGACAGTGGAATACCCTGTACCTTTTGGCTCGCAAACAATTTTTCCTGCATATTCCTTCTACGAACTTTCCAATTGGATTTTTTTTTTGGTGAAATTCGATATTTATACCTATAAGTTCCCTAAATTTTTACCGATTATGATGAAACTCGAATGTTACGTCAAAGAAGTTATTTAAAGTACATGGGGTAAGTTTCAAGTTGGTATGTTGAGGGGTGTAGGAGAAAACACGGTAAATCGATTGCGGGGGGTGGTGGGACCGCATCGATAAAATTTGGATGTGGATTTGTTCATTAGAGCCACATGAATAAGCTTACCAAAAATTGTGATTCTAGGTCACTTGTAACCATAATTACGAGGAGTCAAATATTGATGCACTTTATGGGCAAGGGGCAGTGAAATTTGTACATTTTTGACTATAACTTTTTCTGTATTTGTCCGATTTTGTTCATTTTTTACACATAGATGCATGAATCCACAACGCATCGCTCTGTTAAGTTTCAAATAAAAATATTAAACGGTGTTGCTAAAAAGCGCGAAATTCTACTGGGGGGAACGGGGTATATGATTCAACAAACTTCACCTGCTCAGGAAATATGCGCACCAGCTGGTAAAGTTTCGTGTCTCTAGCTCTTATAGTTTCCGAAATCTAGGACGGACGGACTGACGGAGATATTGCAGATATTGCTTATCTATAATTTCCGATTGGGAATTGCGTATTTTCGCGCAACTTTCTAGGTATTTTTATATGGCTGTAAAACCCATATTTACAGCCAAATAAAGTATATAATAGGTACAATACAAATTATGTACATAAATAATTGGTGACGTACATTTGAATTTGTCGTATTATACCTAGTTTATATTAATTTTATTGTTGGTACAATTTGTGGCAGGGTCTATTATTGGTGAACTATAAAAATGCATACTCAACTGTACCCCTTATTAGGTATATTGAAAATGCAATTGTTTATGGTTTCTGTACAAAAACATGTGCACAAGTGTTTTGTTTTGTATAATGCAATTTTTATACATATATAAGTTTGTACTAAGTATATAGTAAGTAAATGCATCAATCATTGACACGATAATAGAATTAATGGCCTTAATATAGGTGCTACGTTACATCGGGATTCATATTGATGAGTAATGGGTTCAAGTCGACTTTTACTTGATACGAAACTTAATGAGAATTGATTTTAAAAGGTTGTCTAAACAATTTAGTACTTAAAATTAATTTTAACCCCATGCTAGTAATATGAAACATTATGTGAAATAAAATACAAACCTGAAAATATCAGCTTACAAAATTATCTCGGAAGAGTTTGAGTCACATAGTAATTAAGGTTCATTAAATATTTTGCTTACATAGACACAAACAAATTTAAATAATTAGTATAGTTTTACCTGGTAATCAGAGATCTTCACACAGTATAATCACGACTTATGTTAAGTTAATGTCAATTTTTATTTGTAGAAATGATGACATAAGCTTACGTCGGGAACTCCAAGAATAATCTAAATAAATACATGTGTTAAAATATCTTTTTTTTTTTATTTTAATATATGTTTTTTAAAGAAGTTTAAATTTTGTATAGAGATTAGATTTTCTTTCACTAAAAGGTGGTCTTCTTTTCTTCTATAAACATAGATTGTGACGTTGATGTTGTACGGATTAAGATACGCTTACCGTTTTCGAGATATTTTCGAAAAACATGTTTTTGGGCACTTTTTTCAGTTATTCCTCAATATATCGTGAAAGACGATTAGATTGAAAGGTGTTGATGTGCTCTTTCCAGTGATATATAATATGTACAGATTAAGTAAAAATTATGGAAGTTACAGGCAACCAATGCACAGTGGGAGAAATGGCTGATTTAGCGGCGATTAATTAATAATTTCAGAAAAAATGTTGCTATTTTTGTCCGGATAATTTTATTTTGTAGATAAATATGCCACAAATCAAAATTAATATAGAAATAATTTTTAGTTTTTTTTTAAATATTTATTTTTTTTTTTTTTAATTTCTGTTAAAACTGCTATCTGGCCGGTTTCGCCCGAATCTAAGACATTTTTTCCACAAATTTTCATAAAATTTATTCTTTAAAAATGTTTAAGAAATGTATATATACATCTTTATAAAATTTGGTATGAATCGGACAACTACATAATTTCAAAATAGAGACCTGAAATCCATTTTGCCCGCGTATGTTCTTGTTAGAAAAATGGTCAATCTAGCAAAAATTTATTTATAAGTTTTGAAAAAATTTTTTTTTTCAGAAAAAATTTATTTATTTTATTGATTTATTTATATTACTTATTCTGGCTACTGTGTGATCAATCAAGCTTTGTAAAGGTACCTCAAATGAATGATCAGTAACTCTTAGACCATTAGGATAGCACAGTTTTTTCGCAGACCGAAGAACATCATACGCCACTCACATTTGAGTTTAGGTCCACCAATATAAGCTGACTATCTAACCAGTCCGTGTTGTTTTTTTCAAACTTCTTACGAATTCGATGGTTCTATTTCCATTTCAACGCCAATTTTTTGTCGAAATTTTTATCCCGCTCGTCTATGTCAACGCATTCACTACTTCCATATTTGCTTTCGTCAATTATATTTTCATAGATATAAGTCTGCACCGCAAAAAGTTTTTTGGAAACGTCATTTTCCATATACCATACTGAAAAAAGTACTCGCTTGGACACTGACATTGTAGCTACAAAAATTAATAGAAAAATAAGTTGCGAAAAGATGCAGCTAATTTTGGACATTTTCACAACAGAAAACATTGAACTATTTTTTAAAAAAGGATTGATACCGAACCCGGCCGAACCTTAAAAGTTCAGCTCTACGAAAGATTAGTTTATTAGTAAACATTATACTTCATACTAGCACTACAATCAACATCGAATTTTGGGACGAAACACAATCACAGGCCGCAAACACTTATTTTTTTAATAAATACATACCATTAACTTTATTTGTTAATAAAAAGTATAATTGAAATGTAATATATACAAAATCTATAAGCAATTGCAGCAACTAGTCGCAATTGGCGGGAAAGCAGTTGGCTGCAGCTGGAAGAACATATGTTGTGTTTGAAGCTTTATAGCTGTGCGAATATTGAGAGAAAACGAAAATAAATAGTTTTTTTGGCCTATCGGATATATTAGTAATCGAATACAAAACGATATTTGAGCCAATTTTTATTTTCAAATTTGAATAAAACGGAGCTAGATTGGCCATTTCTCCCACTGTACAATGTCGAAAAAAAGGATATTTTTTGACCATTTCTCAAAATTATACATTTTCGGTATGCTTTTTATTTGTGAGAACAAATTTTTAAAAATTATGTTAAGCTTTAAGCTAAAAGAGAATTCTTTTACGAAATCTTCGAAATCGAATAGGAATTGTAGATGCTATGGAGCCAGGTACGGAAGCTCCAATCTTTACTCAATCGCACTTTTGTATGAAAAAAAAATTTTTTACTCAAAGTTTTTCATTTGCGTTCAGTTACGTCTTCGCAAATTTGTTTTGGAGCAATAGACGTGATTTTTCGTTCCTGGTTCAAAAATTCGTTCCCTAAAATTCTCAAATTTAAACCAGTTCTTTTTATAACTGTTGGTGAATAAGCTAAAGGTACCAATATCTGTATACAGACTCATGTAGACTGAAATAAAAACGTTGTTTATATTACCGAACAGTTTCCAACAATTATTGTAAAATTGGAAGAACATCGAAATTTATGCAAAGCTCAAGGTGTATACTGTAGGTTCAAATTCTTTCACTTTGCTTGCATATAAGCCGGAATTTTGGAAAAAAAAAACCAAAAAAAAAATCGGGTTATCCCACCTTAACTCCATAACTCATGTCTTCTAATGGACGTTTCACAGTTTCTTTTTAACATTTTTCGCGCGATTCCGATTGTTCCGCTCGAACTGACTTGGGGACTAACATCCAAGCGTATTCGAACTTCCCACAACTTATTTCTATAGTACAGCAAAACTTACTAGTGCCTAAGCACTCATTACGCCCCCAAGCATGATGTGATCAGCTTACAAAGTTTACCTACCCACCCAACCCTTGTGAGTAGTGCTCTTAAACCAGGTCTAGCTCGTGACCTGGTACTGAGCAAGAGTGTCGTGTTACATTAAAAATTTACATTTTCATTTTATAATTTCTTTTTTTTTTCTCCATGCGTTTATTTTAAACGCAATTAAATGCTTGTTTTAATGAAGTTTTTTTTCATGCCTACATTGCTATTACCACATATACATACGAGGGCAGGCGGAAAAGTTGTACGTAAGTAAGGTGGTGACAATGGTTTTTTTTTTTTTTTTTTTTTGGATGCCCATGGCATTTTTATATAGATTATCTTAAGCGATTAAGGATGTCCATGGTTTAATTTGTATAGTTAGCTTGAAGAAGGCGAGAAAACTTTTTCCAAGTAGGGTACCTATTTGGTGAAAATTTTAAGCAAAAAAGACAAAAAGACATTTCCACGAAGATAATGTCTGGGCATTCAGAAGCTCACTTATTCTGAATAAATTTATTAATTGCAGTTCGGATTAGCTTCCCATGTTTTTCGCATAAAGTCTCTGTACTTATGAAATATTTCCAAATGTGAAGAAATGCTTTGGTGGAAAGAGATTTTGAGCAAAAAAGACAATGGAGTTCCACCCATACAAGATCTCGGCATTGAAATGCTCAGACGTTCTGAATAAATTTATGAATCGCAGTTCGGATGAGCTTCCCATGTTTTTCGAATAAGACCTCTGTGGCTATCAAATAATTCCAAATGTTAAGAAATGCTTTGGTGGAAAGAAATTTCATTAAAATGTCTTGGACATCTTCGAAACAAATGGCTATTTTGAGTAACCTGAAAAACTAGCGCTTTTGAAATGCTAAAAAATTTGGAGTTCAGTGTTTATGTTTCAGCCTGCCCTCGTATATGATATTATTTTATATATACATATATATATTTTTTTTTAAGCGTAATTACTAATTTCATGCAATTTGATCAGGGAAGTAGGGCTAGTCTGGTCTGGGTCTTGGCTTGGCTTGCCTGGGTTTGAATTGTATGTTTGTTGGCCCTGTCGAGGTTGGCCTGCACTTCAATTGCATTTTATATATTATTTTGCTTTTACTCTTTCAAGTGTTAGTTTGTTTGTAGTTGTTGTCGTAGTTGTCGTTGTTGTTTTTGCTGTTGTTGTTGTTGCGGTTACTTTGTGTAAAATTGAAAATAATTAAACTGAAAATTAGTAGAGCGTAACTGTACTTGGGTTGGTTAAAGGTTTTACATTTTTAGTTTTACCTAGAATGTTTTATTATTATTTACATGGGTTTGTCAACTGTGACTCAAGTGTTGACTTAATTAGAGGTGTAAAGTGCAATAAAAATAAATCTACATATACACTTTCGTTGCTAATTCGCATTTGATTGTGGAAAAACTTGCAATTAAATCGTAGAGCATTCCCATACTTTTTAATTCGAATCGATCTAAGTTCAAATAAATCATCCAAATACAAACCATTATAAGCGTTTAAATTGAAACATTTTCCCAAAGTGTTAAGCTATTAAAGACATTGTTAAGCTCCCACTTAAGGCCACTTCTTAATTAAGTGATTTTTAGTCGCAATTTAAGCCATTTGAGTAAGTACAATATATCAGCTAACTAGAAGCGTTAAGACCCCATTTATTTGACAAGTGGTTGTATTTCAAGAAATTTTAATCGTTTAAGGCGTATTTTCTTATTATATTTTTTCTACACCATAAAGTGACAATTTTACTTGCGAAATAATTGAAAAGCGTTCTGGGTATTCTATTTTAAAAGATTCATCATAAATTTCTTAAAAATAAAAGTTTAAATATGTCTAAAGTAAAGAAAACAAATTGTTACGTAAAATAGCATTTAAAGCAAAAAAAGTGTTGATTATGACTTAATCAACAAAAGGGCAAATTTTGTTTGTTTCTTAGGATTACATGAAAATACTGAGCGAAAACAAACAACAAGAATTTCGTGCTTAAAAGTGAACAATTAACAAATCTCATAATTTCTATACCAGACTAAAAATATCTTGTGTCGAGCAAATGGGGACTTGAAAATAGATTGGTTTTTTTCTGACTGTACCCAATATCCAATTTAGTGGTTTTAATTGTCACTATCCACACAAAGTAGAGTTTTTAAGCAGTTTATATAGTTTTGATATAAAAGAAGTATGTAGCCGATAATTTTTTTCGAAGATTGAACCAGTTTAGATCAGGAGATTGAACCACTGTAAAATTTATATTCTTTTTTTGACATATTCCATATATCGTTTTTTGCAGAGTTTGGATATATACTTGGGGTCGGTTTTTTTTTTTTTTTTTTTTTTTTTTCATTTGATTACCAATCCTTGGCCGTTGGTCGATTGGTGGAATACATGCTTGAAGGTTTACACCGGCAGTTTACACTTCACAAATCTATCATACGTAACCATATAAAATATTTTGCCAGATCCTAAGTAGTATAATTTTATCTAATATTTTACTTTATCTTTAAAATACAAAATTAATAAAAACAACTAATAGCAAATAAAATCTATTTATTTAAGTTTGAGTGAATTACTTTATTTAAACCGAAATAGGTAATCACTTCCAGATCTTTTGACGGGTTTTCTGGTATACCTAAAATTTCAAAACAATAAATTTTTCCCTTTTAAGCAAATTTTCTGAATAGAATTGGAAAAATTCATATATTTAAAAGCAAAAAATTGTGAAATTTATTTTTTTTCAAATCCTTTCGGTTTGTAAAAGACTAGTACTTAAATGTGGAATATCTGGGTTATAACATTTTCAAAAAAAAATTATTTAAATTATACTACGTAGTCAGAAATCTGGTTCCGGGATCAATCTACGCCCGGAATTTAAGCAACTTCAACATATGGTATTAGAAATGACAACAGGCAAAATTATTTAATTATTAATAGATTCGCATCTGCCATATACCATTAAAATGGGAAGAGTATAAAGCTGCATAGAAATGAGCCCTAATTTCTTTAGTTAATCTGGAACTAAGTACTATTTATTCAGATCAAGTTGCGTTCACATTTAGAAAAAAGTTCGAATTGAGGGTTAAGAAAAGGTTTGAAAGAGTTTGAAAATTTGAAAATTGTATATTCTCGAAACCGTTCGGTTCGTAAAAGAAGGGATCATAAATAAATAATACAATTACTGATTTTTCATTTTTTCGCAACAAAATGGCATAAAATGTGACTATTCGTATTGTTTGAGTAAAGAGGATATATTTCCTGAATTTTACATTTAAGAAAAAGTTATTGAAAAATATTTCAAAATAAAAATTCAATTCTACTCCAATATTGCAAATTTAAAAAAAAAAAAAATCCAATACTAGTGCAATATTGAAAAATATTGTATAACCCAAATCCAATACTGCTCCAATATTCTAACCCAAGCCATACACGTTGCGAGTGGTTGTACAATTCGGCAGTTTTTCGAGCAGATTGTACAATCGACTGCATCGTTTGAGGTGTCTTGTATGAAGTTTTGTGTGGTTGTACCACGAATCAAAATATTTTAATTTTTCGATAACACACCGAGTTGTACAACCTGTCGCATGAGTAATATATCTATAATTATCGATAAATAATCGGAATTTTAGCAAACAAATTTATTTATTTATTTTTTTTGTTGTTAAAAAATGTGTATATTTTATTAAACAATAATATAAAATTTGTATACTACTACCTAAAAATGACAGCTTAAACAAATTATAAGTTATATAAAAAAACAAAGATAATTAATGACTTAAAAGAAACATTAATATATATACAACAAAACTTAACATTACAATATTCTTTAATTACTAAAGATTAAACATTATTATTATTGAAGGTTTTATATAAATTTACTAAAGGATTCTCCTTGGGAGATCCTGTGGGTGGCACCGTTTTAATCGTCTCATTCTTGCTCTGGAAGACGGTCTTTCTGAATTTAGCAGTCGTGCTAGCAAATTTGGATGAGATCCAAGACGCTCTAGATACTTTTTGGCCTGCAATTGGATAACATCTCCTATTTTAGGCACCCTCAAATCTTTTTCTATATCCCTAGTACGCATGTACCTGGGAGCGCCGCACAAATTTCTTAATTCTTCTTATTTTGCTCTGGACAACTCTGATTTTATTTTATTGGTTAGTATTTTTTATAAATATGTAAAATCAACAAAATCGAAGAGATAATTCATATAGGATATATTATAATATCTAAAAGTAAAGTCGTTCAGAAATTATGCGCTTACGAAGTAGAAGTAAAAGAGATTCTAATAAATTTAGAACATGTTTCGCATGGTGAGGCAGAAATAACTCTGAGAACGAAAAATGGATCACACCAATTGTTTTTAGGGTACACCCTCGTGTAAAGTACCAAGATGTTCAAAGACATGTTCTTCAAGAGCAATATTATACTTCAAGTTCCAAGCGTACACTAACTCAGGTAATTTTATTTGGATAAACACATGGAATGTTTTACGATCTTCAATTCGTTTACAAGTTTATCGTGTAAACAGATGATGCCCCAAGTGCTTGCCACATGCCATGACCATAACCTGTTAAGTTTATCAGTTAAGAATACTGCTCTAGAATACTTGAAAAACAGCTGCCATTGACAATAAGTACATAGTTGGCAACATGTGTATGCCACAAATTTGCCGTTACAAAATGTTGCTGCAACTTTTTATGTTGTAATTGGTGCTGCCGATGCTGCTTCTTCAGTGTCGGTTGCAACTAACCATAAGCCACCAATGCTGCAGCTGATGTGAGTGCTTTGCAGTTGTTATAAAGTCTTGCCAAGAGTTCTTGGTTGTTGTTGGATTTTTTTTTATTTTTTCTTTTTGTTACCTGTACGTCATTTCTTAATCATGCGCACGTGTCGCAGTAGTTGCAACATCATGGCCAAGCAAGATGTTTGTTGTTGGCAACACATTGAAGCAGATTGCCAGTCGAGGCGTCACTAAAAAGGCGTATAATATGCTTTGGTTGTTTTGTTGTTTGCAATTTGACATGTGCATACTTCCTCAACGAATACTCCCCTTGCCACACACACCTTGCAACTCGGTTTGCTCCAGTTTCCCCCATGTTCTATGAGCCATTTTTGTTGCTGTTGCAATAAGCTTATTGCCACGTCTCTGTTTGCTAGTGCCAATTGCATTGCCACTCCAGTATATACTAGCTCATCTAGCGCCATTTTGTACTAGTTACTCATAGCTTAAAAGAGTATATTAACTATGTCGTAACTTTTGCCACAGGAGGAAGTAAGAAAACGGTTTTTTTTTAAATCTGATTTAACACTGAGATCACCCAGACTATAAGAGATAGCTCACCTACTCCTAATAGCTTTTTGGCAAATGAAGGTTTGAGAACTGAGTCGCTGTGTGTACACCTAACAAATCATGAGCATCTAAAGTTTTTAGAATCGAATCGGAATTTACTCCAAATAACTTTTGAGCAGATACAGTTGTTACAATCGAATCAACATCTACTCCTATGTCTTCTAAGCAGATCAAGTATCAAGAATTGTGTGTATATCAAGCAGCTCAAGTTTCTAGAATAGCGTCGACATCTATTCCTTATAACCTTATCTACTCCTAATACGTCCTTAGAACTAAAAGTTTATAGAATTGAGTCGATAGCTACTTCTCATTTCCTATAATTGAGTCGTTAGCTACTTCTAAAGATTCTGCCATTAAGTCTATAGCTACTCTTAACTTCACCTTAGCACTGAAATTTTAAAGAACTGAGTCGATAGCTGCTCCTAATTCTTTCTAAGCAGTTGGAGCTGCTAAGGTTTAGTCGACTGTCGATGTCTTCTGCTAATAAGTCCTAGCTCTTTTCTATAATTTAGTCAATAGCTACGCCAAATTCCTCCTAAGCAGTTAAAGTTTCTAAAATTAAATCGACAGCTACTCCTAATTCTTCCTAAGCAGTTAGAGTTTTTAAATTTTAGTCGATGGTTAGTTAGCTCCCAAGCACATGAAGTTTTTAAAATTGTGTCGATTTTTACTCCTAATTCTTCCAAAGCAGACAAGTCGATTTCTACTCCTAATTCCGCCTAAGCACATCAATACTACAAACAGTATTGAATCGAGAGCTACTCGTTATTTTTATTAGGCAGATAAAGTTTCTAGAATTCAGCCAATTGCTACTCTTAATGTTACCTAAGTAAATAAAATTCCTAAAATTGAGTCCGTATCTAAAGTTTCTAGAATTGAATAGATAGCAAGTACATACTTATTCATCTTAAGCAGATAAAGTTTCTAGAATTTTTATAGCTAGCTAGCTAATTAGAATTTGATATTTCTTCTTTCACATTTATTTCGTTCCCTAAGTTAGTAATGTTTCCCTAATTAAGTACACCCTTGTCGCCTTTTATTTTACTACTCGAAGCAGTTGTTAAAGTCGCTGAAAGAAATGTTCAAAAGACATTCTTCGATTCGGCTTGTCGAAAAGGGCGTACTCAAATTGTTTCTTTGAATTTACTGGTGAATTTTTGGCTATAAAATTCCTTGAATCCAATGTAGTATAAGGCGGCGCAATTAATTGTGGTTGGGACCAAATGGGATGACACTCTTCGCAGGCGCATAGTTCTTTTCAAACAAGCTGGACCGATCCAAATAAATTTTTAAACACCATATGTAGTCACTTATTGTCAACCAATGATTTTTTCCAATTTGTTTGGTTGACATTTGCTCAAAATACTGTGTTTAAAAATTGAAATGCTTTTGTTAGACTTAATAAAATAAGGCGTTTCTTTTACTTTACTATTTGCTATAATGAATATTTTATTATTGGTAAAGGCCAATATCGGAGTAAAGCATGTATCAAAGTCGGTCACTCCCCGACCTAAAGCAATTTTTCCATTTAATTTTCCATTTTCCCAACAACCAGCTCGACAACAAAAACTGAGTTTTATGTACTTTCAATTACGACCACAACAATGCGGCAATGTTGCAGCTGATTAGTTTGTTGCATGTGCTTCCTTTCTGGCTTTGATGTGAGTGCAGCTCAAATATTCCATTTTATTTGGTAGCACTATTTTTTATTTTTTCTCATTTGTTGGCCATATTGTAATTAGCATCAAATTTAACAATTGAGCATTGCGGAAATTGTCGAAATTAGGATTTAATTGGAAGCCGGAGACACAAAGATACTTAGCATTGTAGCTAATTAATCTGGTAATGAAGTGGGACACTTCTCATTAGATTTTGCACTCAGGTTTGAGAGGTTTATGTGTTGGAAGAGTTACTAGTTGCTATGTACCAAAGTAGAAACTAACTCTACTCTACAAACCTCGAGCCACGAAATTTTTTTTTATCGAATTTTGACCCAATAGCTGTTCTTTGATGTGTTTCTTCCTTACCTTTAATCCAAAAGCAATTAATCGAAAAGCTAGAAATACCTTTTAAAAGCCTTTGACCAACTTCTTTGTCACTTTAAAGATTTTTGGTGAAATTCTAAATAAGATGCTATTGTTCATTGTGGAAAAAATGGGATCCATTATGAAATTCAAAGCGGTGGCAGCCCTAATTTTGGGCGGAAAACCATAATTCGTTCGAGTCTTACGAAATCTGGCACAAAACACTTTTTTTTCGAGCTATGAAAATTAAACTTCCATAGAACTGGTGTATCAAGTTTTGAATCCGATTTAATGATCTGTAATCGGTTTCTCTAATGAAATAAGTTTTCAAAAGATGAAGGATCATTTTCGTCCTTAGTGATAAAAATGATATCGTTGGATGAAAAATTCAGTAACCTTAACTATGTCCTTGTAACATTTTAATGTAGAACTTAAAGTTTATAAGTTTGTGCAAGGCGTAAATGTGTGTAACATACAAAAGAAGATATCGGAGACTCCCTAAAGTCCGTCTGTCTGAACTCTTTGATCTCAGAGATGGTAAGAGCTGGAGCTACCAAACTTTCAGATTAGATTCCTTATTATCTTACGGCATGTGATGTTTAAAAAATATATATGTATTAAGTTCTTAAGTCGGCTATCTCAGAACCAAAATTGCATATCAAAAACTCGACAAAAGCAGTTTTCTTAGCCCGCTCCAAAAACCCATTTTTTTTTTTTTTTTTTAGTGCTACAAGTAATTTTTGCGAATTTAATCTACGTCATGTATCATATTCCAGCTTCAAAATAAAAAATCCATTATTTATTCTCATTTGACTCATCAAATATGGCCATTACCCTTCTATTTGGATTGCACTATTTCAATCAAATTATAAACTCTTCATGCTCTTTAAATATTTGCAAAGCAATTAAATTTATTTACATTCTCTAACATTTGTTTTAATTTTTTTTCCAGGTATGTATGTTTATTGACGACTGTGTATCTATGTACAATAATTCCCACCATTAGCACCTTGCTCAACCCAGCGCAAGTCGTAACAATCAACGACTACCATATAAGTAAATAATAAATATAGAAATTTTATTTTCGTACCAAAATACATATTTAAGTAATCAAACGAGCAATACAAATTTGTGCAAATATGCAAACAGTTCAAGAAAAAAAAAATGAACACCAAAAAAGCAAAAAAAAAAAATATATATTATGTACATAGCTGTGAACAGCGCTGACTCACTTAAATATGGGGTAATACATGTGATCCGAATAAATAACATAATATGTAGGTACACTGAAAAAAAATTATGAAATACATTTTGTGACAAATGAACTCAATAGAGCAAAAGATGAAGATCTTGATTAGAATTGTTTTTGCATACCTGTATAACACGATAAAAGTATTAGGAATCGAATCGAAAATGTTTTTTAGCTTTATAGAAAACTTTAAGCATTTATGTTTAAAATTAAAATTGTAAAAGTAGAAAATAAGAATCTATGTCCCTAAGCAGTTATGAAACTGTGCGATTATTTTGTTTGACTCACTTTGGTTTGAAAAACCAAATATTTTTATACGCATAATGCATAAAATATTTGTAATTTTAATTGGAAATTTTGACGTTTTTGAAGAGAAAAATTAAAAAACGTCCAAATAGCAACAATTATTTTTTTTTAAAAAATTATTTTGCATGTTTACGATGGAAAAATGTCAAAAAATCTATATTTTTTTTTGGTGGAAAATATTTATAAAGCATGAATAAAAAATATCTATTGGTGGCGTGGCGATACACAAAAATTAAAATTTTCAAAAAGATTTATTTTTCAGTAGTAGCTCTTAGCAGTTTAAGTAAAATAACTGCTAACTATAACTTACCAATAAGGCGATGTAAGCACAAAATACGTTTGGCGTGACGTTACCAAAAATAGAAAAGGGTTTGACTTGCATTAAAAAATCACTTGTAAAAATTTGAAGTAATGTGAGTTAATTTTTCAAGTTACTAAATTAAAAGTTTTTCGCGTTGGTTTTTTTTTTTTTTTTTTTTTTTTTTTTTTTTTTTTTTTTTTTTGTGTTAGCTTTAATACCTGGCATGACGTTATATTCATTACAAATTTTGTATGTATAATTTTTTTTTTTTTTCAATTTTAGATATAGTTTTTTAATACTACAACTAAGAACATATTTTTTTTTAACCTTTACTATTTTGTTCGGGGTAAATCTTTCAATGGAAAAGCCCACATATCAAAGATCAATATATTTATTTATGTTATTTTTTAGTATAACAGTGCTATGGGATAGTTTAGTAGTTTCTAGTATTCGATTGTAAAACAATGAAAGTGCAAGAATTAAATAATTAAAAAAAAAAATAAAATAAAAATTTTGAGCCTATCGGGAATTCCCTTTTCATACAAAATGTTAAATTTTAATATATTAAATAGCTGTGCTGTGATGGAAATAAATAAATAATAATAATAAATTATAAAATAAAGTTTATGAGGAATTACAACAGGAACCTAGAACTTATGTATAAGAATTAAATAAAAATCACTGCAAAACTTGAGGTATTCGAGTCTATAATTGTTCTGATAATCAATTTTTTACTTTTAAACAATCTTTTCGATATAATTAATATAAAATACCATATTTTCAATATATCTATGAAAACGAGTACAATTTGTTCGTTTTCGTTTAGCGTTTTCGGTATCACGGCCGAATATCTGTTTTTAGCACAACAATTACTTTTAATTTAAAAACTTTCTGCAGTTTAAATTACGAGCACTTTTGAACCTATTTTACCAATTCGTTTTGATTTCACTTATAGCAAATCATTCGGTTTCTAAACACATACAAAATTCGTTTTGTGGAATTGTGAGCACAAAACATATGGTTTAAAAACTAATAAGTACGATATTTTCAGAATATCTACAACATGTCTACTGTATCATTTTTTTTACAGTGTTTTTGATTATATTATTTGGTTAACTGGCTCTTTGTACGAAATTTTTGCACACAGTCTACTATTTGCCTTTAGGGGGACACTTTAATAACAAAGCTATATAAAAATTGAATATACTCGTACAATATTGAACTTGACACACTTTACAAAGCGACAGTTGGCAGGTATTCTGATTTTTTTTTTTTTTTTAAGTGGCGGAACTCAAATTTCATTTGAAATGCGTGAACCATAAAAAACAAATAAGTGAGTCAGTTTTTTGAACAGTTAGTATAAAAATGAAAAGAGGTTTGGCTATTAGGGCTTTAAAAAAATGTTTGATAAAAGCAAAATAGGCCAAAGCCGCTAGACCTGGAATATTGATTTTCTTTCTACGCAGAAAATTTGAATATTCATATTGTTTGATTATATAACCATTTCTTAGACCGCTCTTATAAATAATACTAGCGTACCAAAACAATCGATTACTCAACAACAACAAAATTTATGCATTTAGAAAGTCATCAGGGCTCTAAAACGGTGGCTGACTTAACTCTCGGAGCTCTTGAACTTTGCTGAACTCATTTGCATAACAAACTCTGAATAGTAGTTTTTGTTGTTGTTGTGGTACGGGGCTGTTGTCTTTGCTGAGGTGCTAAATTTGTGGAACCAAGTGTCTGAAGAAGCATCTTATAAATATAATATTTCTTGTTTGATCAAATTGAAAACAAATTTAAATGTTAATGTGTGTTCTCAATTTAATATTCTGATATGCCTTGGAGATTAATGAAACCGCCGCTGCCATGTGTTTTGTATCTATGTGAGGGAATTTGTACTATGTTTAGAAGATTGTGTGAGTTGGAAAGACCTTGTCTGTGTGTCTGTCTGCCTGTCTGTCACTGTCGGCTTGTGGCTGCCACTTAGTCTCTCTCTCGCTCCTCCGCCCGAACACACCGAGAGTAGCTCAAACATGTGATTGCTGCATATGATTTGCATAATATTATATTTAATATTAATATGATGGATGCTACTCGTACAGTCACTGCTGAAAAAGTGCTGTCACATATGAGAATTATGAGTTTGATGAATGAAAAGTCATGCAATGCAAAGTTTCTCTCGGGTATTGCGTTTAATAAGGAAACTCATAAAGAGAAATTCTTAAGAAAATGTTTATAATCTCAAAAAGTTAGGCATGAACTGGTTTATAGAAAAAAACCTAAGCGAAACTGCAATTAAGGGGCCTGGGAGTAGTAAAAAAAAAAATGATTTTTTTTATTTTTATTAAATTTTTGTGCGTTTGGAAGATGTTTTTAACGTTATTAAAATTTCATCATCAATTCCTTTTGTCCCGAATGGAACATAGGGCCTTAAATTTACATAATTTTTTTTTTAAATTTATTATCTCGAAACTGAACTCTTCTGTCAATCTGATTTTGTCAACGTTGTATAGCTGGTTCATTTTAATAGTTTACAGTATGATAAATTATTTATAAAAATGGTAATTTACGATAAAAATCAAAATTTTAGTTCAAAATTTAAAAAAAATTAACAAAATTAAAAATTTTCTGAGGTTTGCAATGAAATGCAGTCTCATTCATGAAGGTTCTAGGTTCTACAAAAATGATTTTAAAGAAAATTTATAAATTTTCATACAATTTAAAAAAAATTAAACATTTTTTTAATATTTTTTTTTGAATTTAAATTTTTTTTAAAGATCCTTATAAGCAACTTGTATAAGAACAAAAATGGTTCAAAGTATTCAATGGTTCAACCACAATCTAATACAAATTTTTTTTTACCCTTTAACATAAGTTTTTAAAATTCGTTGTGTTCCGAATCTTGTTTCTTATCAAGCTAGACCCTTTCATAAGAAAAGCTATGAACTTCAATGGCGAAGTAACATTTTTGTATTCTTAAGAAAAAAATATATTAGTCGTAATTCTTAAAAAATACTAAAATTAATTAATTAAAATTTAAAAAGAAATGTCTTATGCATTTCTTTGTTTTAAAGAAAAATATTTTTTTTTTATATTAATCGTAATATTTTAAAAATTTAGTTAGGGAGTTTCCCTTTCTAATTTATTTTCATAGCAGCTTATGTATGTGCTTCATGTCTTTTTATCTATCTACCGTGTAAAAAACAGAGTTTATTATATTTTAATAGTACTAATAAAAAAAATGGAGGCATTTCACTGGCTTTCTGCAAGACAATAACGTATTTCTTAAATCTTCCAAGCTTAAATTCAATTTTCCTATATTATATCAATTGTTAGATCTTAAGCTTGCTTTTTGGGAGTTAGCTCAGCTAGTCCCTAGACTTTCTGGATACGAATATCCTTTATTGGCTTGTTGCTATTTATATTTAATTTGTACAGAAAAAAAAACTGGAAAGTAAAAATACAAAATTTTTACCAAAAACTAGATTTCAACATGCTGCTCTACAAACGCCGAATAGCATTTTAAAAATTATAAATTAAAACAATCAAATAAATCTGTCAAACATGATCAAATTTACGAATTAAGAACTTCTGAACATGTTTCAAAAGATTGCAGCAATTAAGCTCTATTTATAAAGTGTTCGTCTAACAACCCATTCAAATTTAAAATTAAAACTATCCATTAAGTCTACATCGCTGATTTACCATATAATTAACTCTTAATCTTCCCCTCTTTTAGATGCTGTCTAAATGTCCATTTCACCCGATCCTAATCAATTTGATTGTTGCCTAGCGCACATTAGTCTGCCCCAATGCTCGAATTTATCAACACTGTCATCAATTTAATGTCATGCCACTGTATCTCACAGATGTTGCTTTTAAAGACTACAGCAATGTATACATACATATGAGTAGCTATGTGCATCTGTGTGTGTGGGTGTTGCATTGTAAACAAAGCAGCGTTTGGTTGCATCTTTGATGGTTGTTCGTTATATCGAAGTATATTTTTTTTTGGGTCAGTTTTGTTGCACCAAAAACTCATTGAGCTGTGTGGCAAGCGCCAGCATCGATGTGGAATTAATAAAGCGTAGCGCCGAGCTTAGAACAAACAAACAAACGAGCAAACATGCAGCGACAGAAACACATACATATTGCATGTGCCATTCCATATAAACAGAGTATATAAAAATTATAGGGTGATTTTTTTAAAGCGTTTAGTTTTTAATATTAAAAGAAACAAAAAAAATGTTGCTAAAATGTATAAATTTCATTCGGCTCTATCCGAAATTTTGCAATACACATTCAAGGAATTTGAATTCAATGCCCATATCTCCCATATCCGAGGATCAGAAATAAGCTTCGCCGCTTAGCATAATTTCGTTCCAAAAACGAAAATTAAATTTTTTCATACAGCACCCAATGCTATTTATAAATATAATTGCAAATATGGTTCGTTTCTAAAAAACCAAATGCAAACTGTACTGAAAACTATCGAATTATGCTTAAGCTGTCAAACATAAACGTTTTAATACAGAAATATCAAAAAAATTACCCTCTATGTGTAGTATCTCGTGAATTCAAAAAAAAAAAACAAACAGATACAAAAGAAATTCAACATAAAAATGCTCCAAAAGTGGCTGCCGTTCGATTCCATTCAGCTGCAGTTTTCGTTTTCATTCTCATAGACAGCAGCGAGCTGATGCTGTAGAAACGATTTATTAATGTCAGTGCAGAGTTGTCTTTGCAGCAGCAGCGGGACAAGTGATGAGCGGCAGAGTTGCCGCTCTTGTTGCGGTTGCAGCGACCACATCGGCGGCTGCGGCGGCAACTCTTCATATGACGTTTGTGTAATCATGTTGCTAGTGTTGCTCGTCGTCTCATATTGCTACTGCTCCTGCTGCTGCTGGCGATGATGATGATGTTTGCTGAGAGCGTCAAGTGTACCAGATGTTTACTCAATGCTACGACTTCCATATGTGTTTACACTGAGAACAAAAATTGAAAATTCCGCTGTCAAAGCAAACAAGCGTCTACCAAAATCTAATTTTAAGGCTACTGGCAGATTTTGAAAAGAGCGCCAAGTGGTAAGGTCGCTAATTGTAAAAGAGTTTTGTTCGTAGCCCTGGGGCCCTACAAGGGCTACTTCAAAGCGAACACAAGTTAGAGTGGAATTTCAATACAAAAGTCGTTTTTTTTTTCCCAATTTATTATATATGGGATGATAGAAAGAAGAAATTCTTTTGAATTCATAGAGCTGAGTTTGCCGACTGCTTAAGAAGGTATGGTATACTCTAGTTAAAGAGATTGTTATATTGGAATCAATATCTATAATTTTTGATCTCGAAATTTATAATTCGTATGAATTTTTGTAAAGTAGTTCTTTTGAATTAAGTCGAGCTGAATAGTGTCATGTGAGCAAGTTATATAGGAATCAATATCAATACAAACATAAGTATTCTGAACATTTTATTTGATATAGTAGAAAAAAACAATTCAAAAAAATGATTTCGTTAATATTTTACGCGATTTAATTTGACTTAACGCCATTTTAAAAAACCCACTAAATTATTTGTAGTAAAAAATAACACCTTAAACACAAAACACTTTAAAGAAAAAAACAACTGCTACAGATATTTGTACAATTTGAAAACAGCTGATAGCAGACAGTTGTATTAGTTACGGGAATACCCTGAATATGGTTTTTCTTAAATTATTACTCCTTTGGCTTTCAATGTGACAACAATAATTGCGCTGCGAATTGTATAAAATCATGTGAAATACCGACGTCTTTAAATTTCGTTAAATATAAGATCTAAAAACATAAAAAATTATAAAATTTCCTGGCTTCAATAAACGGTAATTCATAATATGAATATGAATTTTCTATTTATGAAATTAATCTTCTTACCATTACTATTTGGCCGTGCTCCGAAAATCGAATCCGAATATTTTTTTCGGTCCCGATTTTTTGCTTTGTTGCAAGTGATACCAAATCGAATTGACAAAATTGGTTTAAAAAACGGCTAATTTAAACTGAAATAAATTTTGTAATATTCTTAGATTCTATTTATGCCAATTTCAAGTAAGATATTTATTAATAATTATTTTTAATTATCTTTTTTCTAAATCAACCCAAAAAATAGCATGCACAACTTAAAACGAATATTTTGCATACGTTCACATGGTTCATGTCTAAACTAAAAAGTTTCACTTGTAATAAGAATAGCTTAGTTAGCTTTGCTAACTAAGAGAAAGGGAAATATGAGAAGACATCGAGTGCAAAAAATGTGTATTTAGGAGCACGCAAAATCGAAAACGAAAAATTTTTTCGTTTTCGATTTTTGTTTTCTGGAGAACGGCCGAATAATATTTTTCTCATATTCGATTTTAATTTGAACAAAAAAATTAGTATGAATGCAAGTATCTTGAATACGCATTATCTTATCTTATGTTTGATCTTAAGAAGTTCTAAGTCTTTTGTTTCAGTGTATGAAAAAACTATTCGTTTTCGATTTTTGTTTTCTGGAGCACGGCTGAATAATATTTTTCTCATATTCGATTTTAATTTGAACAAAAAAATTAGTATGAATGCAAGTAACTTGAATACGCATTATCTTATCTTATGTTTGATCTTAAGAAGTTCTTAGTCTTGTGTTTCAGTGTATGCAAAAGTATGCAAATTTTCAACACAGACAAAATGATTCATTCATTCATTTGGCTGGATACTGTTGCAACTGTTGCACACACACACATACATTAGCTACATAAATGTTGATTACATGAGGACAGTTTGTATACAGAGACTTGTCGTTTACGGGCAGCATCAACTGTCTTTCATTTAGAAAGTGGATGATGATGATGGCAGTGTCTCCTACTTGTTACCACAAGGAACTTACAGCAGTCCCCCTTTCTGTTTCACTCTTAACCCTAGAAAAAGGCAATCGTCATGTTATTTAAATTCACAACTTTATCTTATTTATTCAATTGCTGGGCAGAGATTTTTTGTGTGTGCCCCTCTTTTATTTAACTCAATAACATGCGGAACATTAATTTGTTAAGAGTGCGTGAACTTTTTTATGCAACTGTATGCGTTTTGGTGAGAGGTAGAGCATATGAGTATAAACATTTACATTTAATAGTATACATTTTTATTATCTGCTATGTACACAAATAGTTGTCATGAGATAGCAAAATTTTGACAACTCTTTGGCAGTGTTTTGATTAGCTGCAGTTTTGAGATATTTTTCATCACTGTGTGGTTTTTTACATAGCTAGACATGCCATGAATTAGTCTAATGTGTATTAAATAAAATGTTTAAAAAATTTGACATAAGATTTAGGTATGTATGTAAAGTAAAACTTTTAAAAAACTTGGAGGATTGTGAAAACCGCAACTGGTGCATAGCTTGTATCTTTTGAATACATATGGTTACTGCCAAGTAGATTCCTTATGACCCATATATTTGTAGTAGCTTTGATTTGTTGTCAATAAGTCGTTCTTAAAATAACCAACCGGTAACTTTATAAAGTTTTTCGCAATAGGGAAATGTGCCTCGAAATATAATGTTTAAATATTTAATATATTATAGGAAACACTTTGGAAACTGAGCAGCTAAGAGGAGAAGGAAAAAAAAGTCGGCCTCTGTGGAATCAAAATAAAGCGAAGAATTACAAGATTTTTTTTATTCTAGTTTCATACCAAAACAAAATGCTTCTACAAGAATTCAAGCTCACAAGTGTTTACTTTAAAACCAGTTCTATCTCCACGGCACAGAGCTCTCAGAGGTTTGTTAAGTGTACAAATAATTTATTAAGGATTTTCATAAGATGGTATATTTATAGTATATGATAACCCTATTATTGTAAAAGCTTCATCATTACGCTTTTAAAATCTATTTGCGTTAATTCTTCGGAAGAATTTGTTTTTTGTGCCGAAATAACGCAATTTTGCGGCAAACGCTCGTTTTTTGTTTGCTTTTGAAGAACGAGTAGCTTCAAAAATGAAAACATATAAACACTGTCCCCGTCGTTTTGAATCATAAGAAGGGCATCATAAGGAGGTCTTATTGTTCCAAGACTCAAGCTAAACACCAAAGGAGCTCGCTGAAACTTTAGGAGTAAATCGAAATGTCATTCTAAACCGTCCCAAGGCCATGGATATTTGGTTCCGTATAAACTAAGCGCAAGAAAATTTCTGGGCACTCATTAACTCCAAATGGACTAACCGACTATTCTTATCAAGCAGCTAATGCTGTGCATCTGGGTGGGATTCAACTACTCCAACATAACGAAATAATCATCGAGATACGTTAGCAACAAAAAAAATAGTTCAATTGAGCCGAGCAAACACACCCAATGTGCCAAAAGATATGACCAAGTCATGACGCTTCTTCTAGGATGGTCTAACCGGCTCGCCGGAATCGCAAGACACTGCTTCCTGCGACTATTTTGGCCGATGAGTCATGGTCTAATCGAGTTCCTTCGTTATAATGATGTTAAAAATTGGACCGTCTCTTGGATCGATTAAAAAAAAGAGGACTTTTAACACAGTTAAAAAACTAGGTTGGGCCAGTAAGCCATCAACACGAAAAAAAAACAATATATTAGTATATTCATATACATGTGACCCAAAACAGAAACAGAAAAAAATTCGACCATAAAAGTAATTGCAAACGCTATGGAAAAAATGGCGTTTACATCACTTTTTTAAAATTAACCCTAATATTTATTTTTATTTTTTATCAAAAGCTCCAATTGAAGTTGCTCTTTTGCAGCAAAGATTGTTTATCGCAGAATTTGTCACATCCCATGTTGATTGAATTGGGCTTCAATCGACGATTAATTTGTCATATTCATTTTCAAAGTAGCATCGTTCCAAAAATATCAACAAAGAACAATTCTTGAATTATTTTTCGAATTTCTCTTTAGTCTAGAATTTCTCTGCATTTTTGGTTAAAAAATTTTGTTTTCAAAAACATAAAAAAAAATATATTAAAGTAGAATATGAATGTCTTAGTTCTATTAACTCTCGTTAATCTAGAAATTTTGAATTTTTGGCTTACAAATTTTATTTTTAAGTTTGACAATATGCAAAATGAAATTATCAAAGTAGAATATGAAAGCAGCCAACTGATGCATAGAAACGAGTACTCCTACTCGAAACAGTAGATAAAAAAAAATTCACTTGAAAGTCTTTTGCCAATTCTAGCGCAAAACTTTTTGCACTGTTGTATCTCAACCGCGGGAAAATGCTCAGTCGCATGGTTCAATTCAGTTGCAAGTTTTAAGTATTTGGCAGCGGAAAAAGCCATTGATATATGCTTTCAGTATCTGCAGTGGTATTAATTAACAAATGAGCAAAAAGGAAGTGAACCAAATAAAAAACAAAATTTTGAAGTACAACCTGTGAGATAGTTTTTAACAAGTTCGACGTTGGCTACGGCACTTCAATGCAGTTCCACTAACAAAAAAAAAAAAATAACTCCCCAGGGAAAGTTTTTCCTTTTTTTTTTAAGTTGTGTGCATAAAGTTTGACATAAACAAGTGCACTTGAGTTGTGGGAATAAGCAACGATATAAAAAAAAAAAAAGGAAAAACTTGTGTAGTCCAAAACTGGCTTACATTTTGCGTTAAAATTTTGTGAATTTTGTTGTATGCCTGAAGAAATCAAACCAACTATGCAATATTTTTATGCAAATTAGCTTCTTGGAACGAAGTATTTTTATTGGCATTATTACCATTTGAGTTAAAAAGGGTTTCAAGTGTACCAAACTGAGTTATGCGTGAATGTCTGGCAGGTGACTAGCTATGCAGTGCGGCTCTGTTCCAACAGCAGTGACATAAATCTCACTCGAAAAGGCCAAAAATGTAATCAGTATTTGTTTTTGCCTTTCAAACACAAGTTCTAGTTTTTCTCCATAGTAGTATTTGATAAGGGTTAAAAATAACAAACGAAAATGTGCCCAAAACCGAACCACAGGCTCTCACATATTTCATAGAGTGGGTGTGGGTGACCCTTATATTTGTTGCTTTGGTAAGGCCCGTGTTTGATGTGCGAAAAAGTAACAAAAAATTATGTGAAAAATCTGCAATTTCATGTTTACTTTCTGTTTATTAGCTTCGGGGTCTTTTCTATACGCGCTTTTGAACAAGGGTTAAGCTTTTGTTGCCTTTTACTCTCTTACTTACTCTCGCTTTAACTCTTGGCTGTAGTTATTGTTTTTGTTACTCCTTATGGGTGTGTGTTATTTTGCTTACACAGTTGAGTGAGTTTGACAAATTGTAAAATGGCCCAAGACCGGACCCAAAAAAGTGGCCCAAAAGAGTTGGAGCAGTATATAATATACTCCTAGTAACTATATATAGAGTATACTATGTCTTAAGTAAGTATGTATGAACTAATGATTATTAATGTTTATAAGGATTTATGAAAAGTTTCTTTTGCCATTTTTGCTTCAGGTTGTATTGTACCTTTTTTTTTTTTTGTGACATATGTCAAAAATGTTTGCGCTCTGTGTTATTTTCATTTATAATTTGCGAAGAGTTTTCGGGTTAAATTGTGTGAGAAATGCGCCTGTTGCATTTTTTGGTCCTGCAACTGAAATGAAATGTAATTGAAACTGTAAAAAGCAATTTTGGGTCAACTTATAAATAATGTAGTTCCACGTGCTGCTTTAAGAGCTCCGGCTTTAACTTTAAAAAGTCTCGACTAGAGGGCGCTATATTACAGCTTTTAAGGATAAGCGATTTAGCTATATGAACATGGTAATTGCCTGATTTTTGGAGTAACCTAGTGGAGGATATTTGATTGCTGTAATAGATCATGAAACGCTGAGGGTTACCCAACACCCTAAAAATTTAAAGGTATTCTCAACTATAAGTCGGTTTTCATTAAAAAAAAATAAAAATTGAATAAATTAAATTTAAAACTAAAAACAAATATTATAAAAAAATAAATACAATAATATAAACAATAAAATATGTATACAACAAAATTTAAAAAATAAAAAAAATATATAAAAAATAAAATAATATAAAATAATGTTAAGAAATGAGATATTATAAAAAAAAAATATATGTATATGTAGGGGAAAGGCTTGTAAGTTGGCACATCTGGTCGATTTTGATGTTCCAGCAATGAAAGCACCAAAATTCAACCTGTCTTCGATGGAAAATACGCCGTAAATAATTTAAATTTGTTATCGATGCGAACAGACTCAAAAACGCAATGTGCGTGTGAAAAAATATAAAAATTGTTTTAAAAGAAATTGGAAAATAAAACACATTATTTTTGATTGCTCTCAAAAAATGATGAAATCAAAATCAAAAATCAAGGAAAATATATGTGCAGACACTGAAATTCAATGTACTTTTATAATCAAAAAAGGTTTTCGCACATACAGCGAACAGACAAATTTTTTTCAATGCATTCCAAAAATGACTTCAAAAATGTAAGTTGTCACACCTTTTGGCTTGTAAGTTGTCAGACATCTCTTTTCATTTTTTACATACAATAGCCTGGGGCAGCAGGGCGCGCCTTAGCACGACCACAACAAAATTGCAGAAACTACAAAGAATGGCCTGCATATGTATGACAGGAGCAATGCGCACCTGTGCTACTGCGGCCCTTGAAATATTAATGGATGTCACTCCGCTTCATATCGTTATCGATATGCAGCGGAAAGCTACGTTAATAAGAATTGGGAGGGAAGGAGTTGACTTCAGCCTCACCGGGAAAGATGCTGCAGACTTAGCAAAGGATATACCTATGCTTCTGCTACCAAGGGATGAAATGCTAGCTGAGTACAAGTTCAAACAGAACTTTGATATTAAACTCAGCACGAAAGAGGCCTGGACATCTCTTTCGGCAGTTCACCCAATGAAACCACAAACAATAAAGTGGTATACAGACGGATACCTCACTGATGAAGGAAGTGGCCTGGGGGTAGTAGGACCCAAGACAAAATATTACGAATCATTAGGCAGACTGAAGTCTGTGCTATTGGAAGGTGTGCAGAGTTCAATCTGCAAAATAACTATCACGACAAGGACATCTCCATCCTGTCGGACAGTCAAGCAGCGATAAGGGCTTTAAGTAGAGCCAAGATTACATCAAGGCTGGTGAAAGAAGTGAGAACTGCACTAGACAAATTAGGTGCTAGGAATACGCTCACGATTAGATGGGTTCCAGGACATAACAATATACCTGGAAACGAGCTGGCGGATAGACTAGCAAGGATCGGAGCAGCAACACCGCTAATCGGACCCGAACCATACTGTGGGATTGGTAACCACGTGGTACGGGACCTGTTGAGAATGGAGGAGGAAAATAAACGGCTGCTTCACTGGGCACAGACACCAGGACTTAAGCAGGCAAAAGCCCTTCTCTCTAACTACAACCGCAAGAGGTACAAACTCATGATAACTCACGGGAAAAATACCGTGAGGATCCTGACGGGCCTCTTTACGGGACATTGTAGGCTCGCGGATAGCGGACTATGCCGATTCTGTAGAGTGGAGGAAGAAACTTCAATACATTTACTATGTGAATGCATGGCCCTCATCAGCAAAAGAAACAAGTTTCTGGGCATGTACGTTCTCCCACCGGAGATCGTTGTTACCCTAAGTCCAATCAAAATACTGGAATATATGCAGGCCATTGGACTGTTGGGAGAGCTCTGAGCCGCGAAGGGGGTACAATAGATCCATTTGGGTCGCAGTACATCTTTATACCCATTAATAATAACAATAAAGTGCATTTTTCTGCCATCTTCGGATATATTTTTTCAATATTTTTCGTAAAAATGAATTTTTAGTATGTCAACCAAGAAAAACCGAATCAAAAAAAATAAAAAAATAAATATAAAATATTAAATTATATTTTATAATTATGTAAATAAACTAAAATATTATAAGAAAATAAAATAATATAAAAAAGTAAATAAATGTTAAATAAGTGCTTGGACATCTATCATACAACGTACTCTAGAGAATAAGTTCTCCTTTTCGATAAAATTACACGAATTGTACTAACTTGACGTTTTAGTTCATGATTTCCATTCGCAAAGATTTAAAATAATGCAATTAAATTTGCACATATTAAGTTTAAAATTTCAAAATAATTTAAAATTATATTTCCTAATGGTTTTTTTTTTTTAGTTATAAATGGTAAACATATATATAGTTGCAGGTTTTGCTAGCCTGCCTTCTTACATATAAATATTTTAACAAGCTGAAATATCTTTCGAAATTCCATCTATTTGTATGTAATGCAGTATTGCATTGAAAATTCCAACAAATTATATACAAATAACGTACTTAAACCTAATTACGCTCTTAATGCTCCATTTTTAAAACCCAAATAAATGGTCTATACATTCCAGTGAAATCTAAAATGTGCTACAAATTCTTATTTCAATACGCCGCACACGTAATCGATTGCCAAATAATTAAACAAAAAATTAAACCAAATAGTACGTGAGATTCTGCAATAAAATAAACTAAAATAAACTAAATATGTATTGTTAAATAATGCTAGGCTATAATGAATTGTTTACTACAGATTGAGCACAATTATTTACCAATTAAATTATAAGCCAGAATATATATTTAAACGCATATTATTTTTATACCCTGTACCGTATGGTACAAAGGGTATATTGTGTTTGTGCAAGCCGAAAATGTATGTAACGTACAGAAGGAGAAGTCGGAGACCCTCCAAAGTTGTCCGTCTGTCCGTCTGTCCGTATGAACGCCTAGATCTCAGAGATGGTAAGAGCTAGAGCAACCAAACTTTCAGATAAGATCCCTTATTAATCCATAGGAGACAAGTTTATTTTATTTTTTTGATATCGGGACTACATTATATAGCTCTCATAGGGGTGTTTCAGAGGACCTCGAAAAAAAGCAAAAGTTTTAGATGGATAATTCGTTTGCTTATGAAGATATCATAACCAAATTTGGCAATCGGAAGTTTTTTAGAAACCCCCAGCACTGTACAAATTTTATCAAAATCGGTTGACTATATCATATAGGTCCCATAGGATCGATCGGTCGAAAATTTGTTTTTTGCACAAAATTCGTTGTGTTTCGTTTGTTTGTGAAGATGTTGTAACCAAATTTGGCATTAAGAAGTTTTTTAGAGTTCCCAAGCACTATACCAAATTTGATCAAAATCGGTTGACTATATCATATAGCTCCCATAGGACCAATCGGTCAAAAAAACGTTTTTTTTACAAAATTCGTTGTGTTTCGTTTGTTTGTGAAGATATTGTAACCACATTTGGCATTAAGAAGTTTTTTAGAGTTCCCAAGCACTGTACCAAATTGGATCAAAATCGGTTGACTATATCATATAGCTCCCATAGGATCGATCGGTCGAAAAAAAGTTTTTGATTAAAAATTCGTCTGTTTCTGAAGGTATCATAATCTAATTTGGCAATCAAATGTCTTTTGGTGTTCTTAAGCAATTTACCGGATTTGATTGCAAGCAGTGGTACAGGGTATCCCAAAGTCGTCCGCGCCCGACTTTAACGTACGCCATCTTTTTTTATATCCAATTGTAAACAATTTGGTTTGTGCCAATGAATGCATGGAAAATTTACAATAACATTTTTTCGTTTTATTTTAGTTTTGAAGTTTCTAATTGCTGTTAATGAAATGCAATCAAATAACAAATATATTTATATGTGTATAAAATCAATTTTCATTACCCTGCTAAATGAAATAAATTCCAAACTATGGACAAATATTTTGAAAAATAAAAATTAGCCACAAATTAATAATAATTTCTATTTGTTTCAACCTTAATAAAACAATAAATAAATATGAAACCTTGATGAAGTGGCGTCAATATAGTTAGCATATAAGCCACATTCCACATATAAGCTACATCTTAACTCCAATTTGGGACAAGCCACACCCAAGTTAACTATGAAGGCTCTTGAAAACTTTAACCCTTTTCACATCAAATTAATGACAACGAATTTTCCGCAACAATTGATTTTGAGCACTAATTAAAAATTTCAACAAAATTATGTAGAAAGGGTATTTTTTTTTAAGGTTTCTCAAGGGTTCAGCCACGTGACTAAGAGTCTATTAATTTGTTAAGCTCTTAGAAAAGCAGAAAAGTTATAAAGTGCTTTAAAAAAATTCTTTTGTTTGTACAAACAAGAATTTGGAGGGTTACATGAGTTTTGTGGAACTGCGTGTGACAACCCTAAAGGTAAGGCTGCGTTTGCACGCAGGTATTATATCTTTTTTAAGATGCTTAAAAAAATGATAAAATTTTTTGGCTGTCAACATTGCATAAAAACTTTAGAGGACTTTTTTTGAGTTTGTCTGACCTTTGCATACTGCAAGTACGAGTATATGTCAGTTTATCCTACCAATGCCTCGGTCTTATGAATCACAGTGTTGCGTAAAGAAGAGGAACTAGTTTTTATTGTGTAGATCATTTATTATGATTATAGCTAGATTCGACCTCTAATTTCTATTATATAGGTATATTACTCTTTAGGTATCCTTTAGTTTCACATGTTTAAAAAAGGACAAAATTCTGATCGACATTTATCGAAATTTAGTAAATAGTCCGAAATATATATCGGGGAAAATTAGGATGATGTTTTATGAGGTTTTTAGGTCGATTTTCATGACTTTTGCATATGTGATACAGGCTCCGATTATTTACCGATTTATCGATAACTGAATATTCAGATTGTTGTTTTCAAAAGTTTCTTAGCATAAGCATAACAAGCCATATCTCCCAAGCGAGTTAAGATATTTGAATATATATGTATATAACAATAATAAAATAAGATAAAATTTGTAATTAAAAAATATGAATTTACAAATCACCTTATGCCATATTTTCGAGAGAAGTGGATACATTTTTATTTTTTTATTTCTTCAAAACAATAAAATGTTGACTCTATTTTGTACCTTAAAACAAAAACTATTAAATAATAGTTGAAAATAAATTTTTATTTAAAAATCAAAATAACTTAATTTTTAAATTTTTATTAAAAAAAAAAATGTTTTTCAAAAATTTCAGTTGAAAGCATCTGCTAAAACTCTGTATAATTATAATAATGAACCATTAGCTTTAATGAAAATGTAAATATTTAATGGGAATAAAGCACAAATAAATAAATAAATAAAATTGAATTATATTATTTTGGAAACGTTGTTGAATATTTAATCGTCAAAAATGACAACGTTGCCATATAATGTTAATTAGAATTACCAGCTGTTACAGGAGAAACATCTACTTCTTAAGCGGACAAGGCAACCCTTTATCGGGTAAGCGCCTACTTCGCGCACGCCTTATTCATTCCGTGATAGCAAAGGTAGCTAGTGAGCCCACAACCTCGTCCTTACAATGTAGGCTCGAACTGCTGCTTCGCCGGGTTCCCAAAACATCTTTACTTGCAGAAGAAGAAAGCTTCTTCATCCTTAATAATACCATAATCGAGCCAAAAAGAAGCTGCAAGCTTATCCGCTTGACTATGCCTCTTTTTTTCGCAGGTCTTTCCTCTCAAACGCTAATAATATTTGTATCAGACTGGGACATCACCCATGCAAAACGGATAGGAAGAGTGTCTTCATGTCGATCATGAGTCTACTTTCCAATTACTTGCTTGGACCAAAGAAGCATCGATTGACAATAGCAACTCTTTTCGATCTTCATTCTGATATCGTTGTTAGTTTTGACAATAGTGCCAAGGTAGACAAAATCGTTGACGTCATCATTAATTGCCGCGCACTTACAGAAAACATCACATAAATTTTTAGTCTAAAAAATAAAATATAACTGACATAAATTTGGTCACAATATTTTAAAAAATGAAAAATTTTCTCTTCCATACTTTTGTGTGTTTTTATTCTAAGCATATCTAAGCAGTTCTAAGCATTTGTGTAAAGTATGATTAAAATTGATCCAGCTACCATATAAAATTTGAGCCTGCGCTCTCTTATTCAGAGAGACACGAATAAAGCGCCTGCGCATTGCGTAACCTTCTAATTGTTGGATCATGATTGCCGCGTATCTCTTTTGGAAAAGAACATATATTTGATTTTGCACTCATTGAAAAAAAAAGACCCCACTAGCAGTTACTTTTTAAATAGCAATTATCGGAACATAATGGCTTCTTTAACTGAATTGAAAAATTTCAACGTTGATTACATAAAATCTATGACTTTTTCAAGGCCATGACTTACTTACAAAGCTCAGAATGCATGTACCTAAGATCAGCAAAAATTGCAGAGCATATTTTAGTCGGGATTTTGTAGACTTAAGAGCAGTTCAACACTTTTTTTGTTTAAGGTTTAGACATGGCTTAAGTGCTGACAAACTTTCAGACACAAATGTCGTCCCAAGTTTAACACAAAGAAAGTAAAAGAGCGCGAACGAGGAAAGCTTTTTTATTTTTTTTCGTCTACTGCTAATGATTGTTTGATATGTGCCTAAAAGAGGACTACCATCAAAAAAAAAAAAAGAAGTTGCTTTAGCACACAATTTTGGGGCTAAATCAATAAAACGACGTAGGCGGTAACAATAAGGAGTCTAGCACAGGAAGGAGTAACTGCCAAAAACTTGCAGCATACTTTTACTCAACGTCACAGGCCATTTGGCAGCATTGTTATTGTTGTATTTGGGTAGAGATATGTTGCAAAACTTTAGCAATTAAAATAAAAAAAAAATGGTGTATTTTTTTTTTTAAGACTAACTGCAGCTTCTTTTATGTATGTACTACTGACCGTACTGAATGTTATAGTCTATTTTATGGCGCGCGCAAGTTTTTGTTGCAAAGTTTTGGCCATGTTGGCGGAAGTTGTTAGCATTGAATTGTTATTGTTACGAAGGCTTTTGTTTTGTGGCAGGAATGGGAGGGTTTTTTTTTTTTTTTGTAGGTTGGCTAGACAGTTTTTGGACAGTTGAATGAACTCTGAAAAGTTGCCTCAATACTTGCTAACCTTTTGTTATATGCTGCCAAAATACTTGGCAACTGGCCAGACCAAATTTTAGCCAAGTTATGCTGCCATTGGGAGCAACTAAAAACACTTTAAAAACACACTTGACCTTTTGTCAGCGCACAGTTAAAGTAGCAAGAACAACAATACTATCTATATATAGTATCATAAATAATGATTACGCAAATTAACAAAAACCCTTCAGGGAAGTGCCTTTAAAAACCAACAGCAATGCATTCCACATGCCACAGTACCAATATAGACACAAGTGAGCCGGTTACAGTGGGAACTTTTCGACTTTTATATACTCTACTTAATTGTAAAGTGATTTTATTTCCACATTCTATGAGCAAAGCTGTAGAGCTTAACAGCTGCCTATAGAGTACAAAGAATTCGTATTTTTAACTGTACTGAGTCTTCTTCGGTGGTTTCTAGGCAAAAGGGGGCCTATAACTTGTGAAGTTTCCAAATAATTTTATATCAATAAATATTAATTTCCACCCATATATGCGTAATGAATAAATAAAGCTGTGCGTTCACTATCGCGGGTTTGGTATTGCCAAAATATAAAAAGTTTTTTTTTTTAAGAGGGAATTCTAACCAAAATGTGCTCAATGGGTACAGCTGGATAAAGGCCTGTACGCAGTTCGAAATATTTCGCACGGAATGACAAAACTTCATATAAAAAAAAAATCCATTTTGGGATATCCCATTTGGGACTTTTTTTTTATATCAAGTTTTGTCATTCCGTGCGAAATATTTCGTGCTGCGTACAGGCCTTAAGGAACAAATAATACTACAGTCGAACTGTCCTATAGCAGAATATTCGAGAAAAAATGTATATTTTTCAATATAATTTAAACAAACAAAAAAATAATTATTATACAATTTTTTTTTTTACATTGTTGAAACAAATCGAATTGGCTTGTATTCACAAAATAAAGCAAATGAATTAAAAAGCGTTTTTAGACAAAAATATTTAAAAAAAAAATACTTAAAAAATTACGTAAGTTAAAGTCTGGCGCGAACGACTTTGCAATCAAATTTGGTATATTGCTGAAGTAATCCAAGGGAGAGTCTACGTTTATGTCACGTAGTCACTAATATGCTGTAGGGGAATGTCTTCGCATATACTACGGTTGGTCAACTTAAGAGATAAAAATATATAATTTGTAATTAAAAAAAAAATTAAATATTCGTAGATTATCGCAATAATTGCGTCAATTTTTCCCAAAAAAGGAAATAAAATTAAAAAAAAATTTCACGTAAGCGCCCTCTGGCTATACTCAAAAATAAAAATTAATGTCAAAAGGGATTCCTCTTTTTTTTTTTGTCTTTTTAATGCAATTTCTAATTCGATTTTTAAATATTTTAGAGATTTAGAGATATGGTTTCTTTGGCAAAGTTTCTTAGAATGAACCATATTACCAAAATTGTGTTGCGTTTTAGAAGATTTTTTCGGCCGCTTCAATTAAAACCACCCATATTTTAATGGCTTATAAAAAAAATGTACTTAAAGTATTTTTTTTATAACTACAAATTGGTATCGGATTAGCAAAACATCGATAACCTAAATATCGGTATCGAATTTTCAGTATCGACACTAAAGTGCTCGATATACGATATATCGCATCGTCATCGCGCAACACTAAAGTAAACCGCAAAAAATTCCTTATGGAAAAATGTATAAAACTTATTGGATCTAACTCGATTGTTTCTAGGAGTTAGACACAATATTTATTTGCACCAACTTAACTAACCCTTGCTTTCAAAGTTCTCAGGGTATAAAGAGTTTTTAATTAAAAATTACAGCCCTAGAGTTGCTAGCATTTTTAAGTCATACCGTGTCTCTTTCCATTTCTCTCTCTGCAACAAGCTGCCACTCGTCTGGGATGCAAAAATATTGTTGACAACATTAAATTAATTTCACCCTTGGGGCTTTGGGGCACACATGCAAAGCCCAACGTTAGAACTCATAACTGCTTAGAAATTGCCACTGTCTGACATTTCTGTGTCTGTTGTGTATCATGTTGGGGAATTTGTATAGCCGTCTGCGCCGTAAACCATGAGAACCCCCAAAACCCCCGAAACAACCCACAGATATACCAACAAATGAACCAGCGGCGAACCCAAGCAATTAGTGTGAACCAGCGATAAGCTAACCAAAACAACAAATCAACTTTGTATTTGTACAAGTCCGTGTGTGCCTGGGTCTATTGGGGGTGGGAAACAATCTGACTTTGACTATCAGCTGACTAAACTCCTAGAGCTCTAGAAACTTTGGCAAGTTCGTTTATAAAGTGCTTGCCCAATTTGGCATATGTTAAGTCCATAAGTTTTTCTGCCACATAAATCACAAAACAGCATCTTTATCTCTACCACTACAACGTTATTTATGTGCATCCAAACATTTTTTGTTGTACATAAGTGTACAATGTATACATATATGTATATTTGTTTATGATCCTAACCCAATAAGCTGCTTTTGAAAAACTTTGGCGCTTCAAAAAGCCGCAAATTAGAACTGTAATAAACTCGACATGATTTTGATGCTCAGAGAGAGAGAGACTTTTATATAGCATATATGATTTGTTAAGCCTTTTTTTTTTTGACCTAAAAATATAACAACCACATAAAATTTCAATTTTGCAACTAATTTAAAATGCCATTTTATATAAGTACGTGCATATAGCATATTTAATGCGGGTCAGCTTCATGTATTTGGTTTTTTTTTTTTTGTATGTGTGGTTTTAGCCTGCCGTAATATTTTACGCTTTATGATTTTTATGGGGTTTAAATTTGCAATGACCCTTAAATAAATCTACAAAAATAATAACAAAATTGAAAAGAGTTTTTTTTTTTTTAAATTTCGCATTTGCTTTATGTGTTATTTATAGCCGTGGGTTGGGTAATACGTTTATTTTGAGTATTTTTTATTTTGTTATAGTAATTATTTTATATATCTATGTTTGTATGTTTTCCTAAAAAGTCTGAAATTTCAGTTCTTTTTGGTAAAAAAGGTTTTTGCCGCTTTTGCCAATATGCATTGATGCCCGATAAAGTGAACGCCTCAATTATATTATATATGCACGATTAAAAGTTAGAAAGAAATACACCCAATTCTGTTTAAACAGGTTTTTTTTTACAGGCTTTTGATCTAACACGGTCTACAAAACATTTTTACACAATTTCATTCGATTTAGCACGATTACAAATAGTTATTTGATTGAAATTTTAAAGAAATATATTTTTATTAACCTAATCTTTAAGAAAGTTAGTTAGCGAATTTCCTTTTCTAATTTATTTTTTTTGATTTTCAAAGCAGCTTAAGGATTTATTCCAAAGTTATATATTTTGTAACATTTCAAAAATTTTTTTTCAAAAAATAGTCAGCTTTTGTTTTTCTTTCTTTATTATTAAAAATAATTTATCACTTTTGAGCTATCTGCCTTCCCTATAAAAAAAGATGGCGTACGTTAAAGTCGGGCGCGGACGACTTTGGGATACCCTGTACCACTGCTTGCAATAAAATCCGGTAAATTGCTTACGAACACCAAAAGACATTTGATTGCCAAATTAGATTATGATACCTTCATAAACAACCAAAAACAGACGAATTTTTAATCAAAAACTTTTTTTCGACCGATCGGCCCTATGGGAGCTATATGATATAGTCAACCGATTTTGATAAAATTTGGTACAGTGTTGAACATCTATACAAAACTTCGGAAGGCCAAATTTGGTTACAATATCTTCACAAACAAACGAAACACAACCAATTTTGTACAAAAAGCGTATTATTCGACCGATCGATCCTATGGGAGCTATATGATATAGTCAACCGATTTTGATCAAATTTGGTACAGTGTTGAAGATCTCTAAAAAACTTCTGAATGCCAAATTTGGTTACAATATCTTCACAAACAAACGAAACACAACAAATTTTGTACAAAAAGCGTTTTTTTGACCGATTGGCCCTATGGGAGCTATATGATATAGTCAACCGATTTTGATCAAATCTGGTACACTGTTGAAATTCTCCAAAAAACTTCTTAATGTCAAATTTGGTTACAATATCTTCACAAACAAACGAAACACAACGAATTTTGTACAAAAAACAAATTTTCGACCGATCGATCCTATGGGACCTATATGATATAGTCAACCGATTTTGATAAAATTTGGTACAGTGCTGTGGGTTTCTAAAAAACTTCCGATTACCAATTTTGGTTATGATATCTTCATAAACAAACGAATTATCCATCTAAAACTTTTTGTTTTTTTCGAGGTCCTCTGAAACACCCCTATGGGAGCTATATAATGTAGTCCCGATATCAAAAAAATAAAATAAACTTGTCTCCTATGGATTAATAAGGGATCTTATCTGAAAGTTTGGTTGCTCTAGCTCTTACCATCTCTGAGATCTAGGCGTTCATACGGACAGACGGACAGACGGACATGGCTATATCGACTTCTCTAGTCACTCTGATCATACTTTAGGTAACTTTGGGGGGTCTCCGACTTCTCCTTCTGTACGTTACATACATTTTCGGCTTGCACAAACACAATATACCCTTTGTACCATACGGTACAGGGTATAAACACAAAACTCTATTTCCTTGGTATTTTAAATATTATTTCAGCAACAGCTACCAGATGTTGTCTATGGGCTTATGTGAGCCTAACACAAAAAAAATTGCATACTTTTTACCGCCAACTTCGCAAACCCACTTTTTTTTTTGTTTTTTTTCTCTCCATTTTTTTCACTAACAGACATCTTGTTGCAGGTATTGAATTTTGTTAGATAAAATGAATAAAAAAAATAAATGATTCCATAGATTGAAAAAACTTAATAAATTTATATTTATTAATTCCGTACATTTTAATTATTTTTATGCATTCTGTATTTCTAAAAATAATTTAAAAATAAAAAATTAATTTCTCACCAATTGACCCCGACGTGATTTGAACACGCAACCTTCTGATCTGGAGTCAGACGCGCTACCGTTGCGCCACGGAGTCATATGATAAATGACTTTCCAAAAGCTGCTTAAGCTTAAATTTGCAAGTCACATTTATTAAAATTGATTAGACATATTAAGTGTGCCAGTAGCTAAGAGCATCTATAGATTAATGTTTAAAAATTAATTTTATTTTGTTATTTACTTGTATGTACTTAGTACATAGTCAGTTTGCTGATAATCAATGTTGTCAATAACAACCGAATTCGTATAAATAAATTGTTTGTGATTATCGTGCGGAAATGCCACGGTTCTCTGAAATGTATTTGCATTCTGGAAATGGTTTATCTCATTAATTTTAATTAATTTGATAGCACATTTAAAATTAACATATGCATGTGGATAAATGTTCTATATGTCAAAATACACGACGGGCATCGAAGGTATTTAAGAAACTAAAAGACTTCCAGCTGAGTTGGTATATATTATGGGGCACTGCATGAGAAACAACACGATACTTTATTCCAAATTAATATTTAGCTGCATAATAAATATATGAGCGTACAAAAAAAAAGTGTCTTTAAGAGATTTTCTTTATAGAAAGCTTGCTCTACAACTAGTAAACAAATGTAAAAAAGCTTTTCATTAAAAAGTATTTAATTTGTATTTCGTTGAAATAAAATAAGTTTTGAGTGTAATTTGACAGCCGTAAATAATTTATGATAATTAAATGTAAAACTTTTAGGCTAAGTTCTAGAGTTTATGAGCCGTAAAACATTTAAGAACGCTAGGAAATGCATGATTCATAGAAGAATTTTAATAAAAAAAAAAGTATTATATTATAAGTAGCTACAAATTGCAAGCAACCATTAAATGAATGGAAATTCCAAGAATGTAAATTATTAGGAAAAATAAAAAAATTTATTTATATTCTTGAAAGAAATTTCATTTAAATGCAAATTACTGCAAGTAAAAAAATTAAAAAAAGAAAGCAAAAGCAATAAAATAATAAATGAATCATTACATTTCAATACTCTACAATTTTTTAAAAACAAGTGGTAACTGCCAGTCTACCAGCTACGCTGCACTCTCGTAGGGTGCTAATTAACTTAATCAGTTATTGATTAAAAAATGTTTTGTTAATGATCATTAAATTCGTAGGTCCAGTTTTAACTCTCTCAGCATAGTGACTTGCTCTTATACAAGGTGGCGCAAAAGAAATCACCCTATTGGAAGATGCTCTCATTTTTGTAAATGGCCGCCAATATCAAATCTGTTTTGACATTTGTGGACTAGACAGATACAGAATACAAGTGAATAAGCCATAGAGCGATACACTCCCCAAGAACGCGGAATAATTGTGTCTATTTTTTTTGCGTAACAATTCGTCTGTGGTGTTGGCGCAGCGCGAATTCCGTCGCCGATTTCCCGGCCGTCCGACACCAACTGCGCAAACACTGCGCCGTTTAGCCACTAATCTTGAAGAGTATGGGACCACACGAGACGTTGCCAAGAGTGGCCGGCCCCGGAGCGCCCGTTCTGCCGAAAATATCGCCGCTGTAGCCGAGAACGTCGAAGTGAGCCCCGAAACATCGACCAGACGACGTGCCACGCAATTGAGCCTCAGCCGGCGGTCCCTGCAACGAATTTTGGTCATTTTTGGTCAATTTTGGAATTTCATTTTGAAAAAAAATATGGTTTATGATAAGTAAAATTAATAGTAAAAAATCGGGATTACAGTTTGAAATGTTATCGTAATTAAAAAAAAATTATAAAAAAGTATTTCTTGTTCTACTTTACTTAGAACTTTTTTAGGTTTAGTGAAATAATAGAAAAATCGTCACGCAACAAAGTGTGGGAGAGAAATTTGTATACCCTGTACCTATAGGTACAAAGGGTATACTAGGTTTGTGCAATGTATGTAACGGACAGAAGGAGGCGTGGCAGACCCCAAGTCCTTTATACCAAAATGCTTATCATAACCTCGGGTAGCGATTGAGCCATGTCCGTCCGTCCGTCCGTCCGTCCGTCCGTATGAACGCCTAGATCTCAGAGACTATAAGAGCTAGAGACACGAAACTTTACCAGCTGGTGCGCATATTTCCTAAGCAGATGAAGTTTGTTGAATCATGTCAATATCTTTCCTCGTTCCCCCGCAGTAGAGTTTCGCGGTTTTTAGCCACACCGTTAAGTATTTTCACCTGAATTTTACCAGAGCGATGCGTTGTAGCTACATGCATCTATGTGTAAAAAATGAACAAAATCGGACAAATACAACAGAAGTTATAGTCAAAAATGTGCAAATTTCACCACCCCTTGCCAATAAACTGCGTCAATATTTGACTCTACGCAATTATGGCTACAACTGACCTAGAATCACAATTTTTGGTAAGCTCATTCATGTGGCTCTAATGAACAAATCCACATCCAAATTTTATCGATGCGGTCCCCCCACCCCCCGCAATCCATTTACCGTGTTTTCTCCCACACCCCTCAACATACCAACTTGAAACTTACCCAATATAATTAAAATAGCTTCTTTGACGTAACTTTCGATTTTCATCAAAATGGGTAAAAATTTAGGGAACTTATAGGTATAAATATCGATTTTCACCAAAAAAAAATGAATTCCAATTGGAAAGTTCTTAGATGGAATATGCAGGAAAAATTTTTTTGACACAAAAGGTACAGGGTATTCCACTGTCGGGCACCGCCTCGACTGTACCACATTTTTTTTTTTTTATTTATGTTCGGAAGTTTTTTTTAAGTCACTTCGAACTTTTTAAAATTTTAAAATGATAATTGATTACAATCTTAAAATTCGCGATATTACATTGAACTCTTTTTACAACTTAAAACCAGTTCCTGCCGCTGAGATTCGGTTTTGCATGTATCCGCTTGAGTGTTATTGACGATCAATTAATTTGATTATACAATTTTAGGATTGTAGAAAGAAATTAGTAAAGTTAACTCTTTTCAAAAAAAATATATTCCAGCTTCCAAAAAAAAATGCCCTTTGGGTTAGTATGACAAATTGTAGCAAGAAAAATGAGCGTAGGACGTTGATGACGTAGGTACCCCGAATATAATAAAATTGTGTAGGAATTAACTAAAACTACATTAACTCAAATTATTTATTTCTTCAATTAACGTAGCCGTATAAAACTTGTCTAAGATTGTACTTTTTACTAGGGCATTATACCTTACTTTGTTGGATTTTACGCGTTTTCTTCTTTTTGCCCTCACTTTTTGAGCCACAGTATATTCATATTATTCAAGTACTCTTTTGATTTTTAAAACACCACCAGTGTTGTATAACTTTGCAATAAATTTTCATCTATATACAATGCAAACTGTATATGCGCCATATGCGCCTATATTTAGGCAATAAATTTTGTGTCAAACATCGCGTCAAGTTACATATGTAAAGCATGCGGGTAGTATATGTACATCCTGTTTCCATTTTGACATATGTAAAGCAATACGAAATGTCTGTCACATCAATACAAAATGGCGTACGTTGAGCCGTTGCGAAAGCACGAATATCTGCATAATTATATAAAGCAGGTTGGGATCGAATGGGCCATTTGAGTGAATGCCAATTGCTAATGGAGATGCCACAGAGCTGTATTTGGGATAGTTGTTGGTGTTGTGTGTTCTAGATGTTGTTGTTGTTGTAGTTATGACATTGCTTGTTAAGTCAATTGCGTAATTAACATTCTGTAAGCAGTTGGAAAACGCAGCCCACCAAGCCAACTAAAGATACATAGCGTGAGTGAGATGAGACTAACGTGATAGTGGGATAGAGCGATGAAGTTCTCGCACTCAAACTAATTGAAATTAGTCTAAACACAACAACGAAATCTCCAAAGTACCGGCACTATATCCAAGTTATGGTGGCTCAGTGGTGGCCTCCATGTTTACCTACAATATCTGTGCAGTGGCTGTGTATGACTTCTATATATATATATAGTATATGTAAGAGTTATGTACTACAATTTAATTCATAACTATACACTGTAAGCATATAGTTGTTGAATTAGAGCATATTAGTTTGGTAAATAAGCTGTCTATTGATATTGTAACTGTGCCAGAAATTTCAGGGCACATACATAATTAATAAGCAGGACTACTTATATATATATAATACTAGTTTCTTTCTATAGATTTGTTATTCTACAAAGACAGCGGCTATAAAATAATTCGGACTAGGTAAATTTAAGCTTCTTCTAATTTGAGGTGTGAGCGTGTCTCACGGAAGAGTCGTATGGAGATCTAGCCTACTGGGTGAAAATTTTCAGTTGCGTTTGTCAATAAAAATGTAACCAATAAAAAATAACATTTTTTATTTTTGTTAAACAAGAAGTTTGCACTTTTTAGAAATTTACCTTTTTTTTTTTTATGTAATACTAAAACTTTATAGAACATTATTGCTTTAACATTTTGTCAAATCCTTCAAAGATTAATCCAGCATAATTATGGGTTTTCTTGCCGTTCTTTTCTTTAAGTTTTAAGTAGTCGAATTAAAATCCAATATAATTTTTTTATACAACGATAAAATATCTAAAATCAGATTATCTGTGTAAAGTTAGCTTTAAACAATATTTGTAATTTATTATGACAAATAAAGAAAATTAAGAATAATTTAAAAAGAAATTAAAAAAATGTCAAATGACAAAAAATGATGCGTTATTTACTAAAAAAAATAATGGGGTGAAATCGGGTAAACAAAATAAATTCAAAAAGCCCCGGTCAAAACGAAATTTTCTGTCCCTATCCCGTATCTATTGCCTTTTCACTTGAAAAGCCTCAGAGTCACTGGTTTTATTTGGTTCCACTCAGTCAGTGTCGTCGTAGAGCACTTAAAGTTCGTAGTTCCATTAATGCGTCAAGTATATTACGAAAACACTTCCAGATCATAAATTAACTATAAAGAGAGCTGGGGAAACTTTTTACAAACTCTTTTTCTTCTTGACAAGTACCTACCCTATTCCTTCCTTCTCCAAAGTCCGCATTTAACAATTTCGTTGTAGAGCTATGAGAATCCGTAGTACCATCGCATATTCGACCAAAGTTCTTACGGAGTGCTTTCTTCTCAAACTCTCCCAATAACCCATGCTTCAGTTTTGTAGAAATATGAGATAATTAGCGAATTGCTTTCTTTCAAAATTCTTCCAATAGCATCTGCATAATAACACATATTGGGGACCCCAGAAGTATGAGATGATGAGCGTCTTGAAAAGTATTTTTTTCGTCTGCCGATTATTATGAAGCTATTGTTTTGACTAGTCTCTTCTGGAAGCAACGTTTAGTCCTTGAAAGCATCAAAAGATGATGAGCCTTGTGTAGAGTATTTTTACGTCTGTCGATAATTAAATAGTCTCTACTGTTCTTTATCTACTAAACTAAAAGAATGGCTTTCAAAAGCAATCTGAGAGAGTCATTGCCACGACTCTCTTCTTGTAGAAAGGATTAACTTTGTCTTGCTTTTATTTACCACCAGATCTTACATGACAGATTATCTTTCAATGAAGTGAATATTATCTGTATAAGTAAGCAACTGGACATCTTTGTAAAATAAGCTACCATGCCGACGTACTTCGGTCTTTCGCAGCTTAAGAAGAGGGTTAAGGTTCACAAAACTGAAGAGCTCACGGGAGTGAGTGCTTTGCACGTTATCAAAAGATGCGTAGAGGTCCTTCACCAAGACAGAGCTGTTTTTAAATTAGGCAGATCCCATTCAACCCTCCACTCAGTCATTCTAAATCAGCTTACCAAAAAAGCGTATCCTTAAGTCCAGATCTTTTAAGATTAGCAACATTACTTGCTTTACAAATGTGCTTGGGATTTACTTGTGGCTTTATAGCAACAAAATTTGTTGTCATTGTTTTTGTTGTTGTGGGTACAGTTCCAAGGACCGACCCCCCCAACTGAAATAGCGCTTAATATTCATGTCTCTCTCATTAGCATAGTTTGAAGTTGTTTCATTTCTATGGATTTTGATGTAAATGGCTTTCTACAATGTAGTACTACGAGTATATTACAACAAAAACGTGTAGTAGTAGTTCAGCGTATGTAATTATAAGCTGCACTTTAGTTGATGGGTCTGTGGAGTAACATCAACATCAGGATAAACAGCAACAACTAAATGGTCAAATCCGACATGGATGTAAACGTGAATACTGAGCACATTTTGTATTGTTGTAATTTACAATTTGTGCTGAGATTTAAGCAGATGAATTTTGCTTATTGAAATACTTTTCAAGCTTAAATAATATTGATTGCTACTTATTCAAAATTTGTTTTGTTGCTTAAGTACAATGCAACTAATGAGTTTGTACAAATTTAATAAATGAAAATTTGAATTAGATTCAATTAGAAGTACTGTAGTTTTTGTCTGAATAAAGGTTCTAGCTTTAATTGGGGTATTCACGCTTGCTGTTGAGTTGAGGTGTTGAAAAGTTGAGTATGTGCTATTGCAACAACAAAATGTGTAGGGCTGAGTCTCAAGTTTCCTCAACTCGGCCTGGCTTCTACTTTTTAGCTGTTAAACTGTTACGAAAAAAGTATTGTAAAATACGCTGTTTGCGGCATTTTCAAAACTGCAACATTCAGGATTTTTTTGTAGCCATTTTGTGATAAAGTGAATTTTAATCAAATTTAATAGTATTACCGCTATTAAATGACTAAGTTTTCTTGTGGCTATAAGACTACTACTATCTTATTGCTTGTAAGTGTAAGTAACACCTAAACGGAGTAGAATGCCAACGCGTTAAATTTAAAATTTAACAAACTAACCAAAAGGGATTCACGCTTTAGCCGGTTGAGTTTTTATGCAACTTTTGCAACACCTCAACTCAACAGCTCATGGAACCCAGAATTTTTATTAAATTCCTTTAAGCGTTTTATTGATAACCCAATAAAGGGTTGAAAATTGAATGCCCTAAATAAAGTCGGTTAATATAAGGGCCTAATTTGGCCTTATGGCAGATCATACCAAACGATGGCTCCAGATTGGCGAAAATAAATAGATGTGATAAGCGCAATATATAAAGATAAATGAATTTATGATTATTTGCAAATAAATAAATTTAAAAAAAAATTTTTTTTGAGGCTTTCTTTAAAACTGCGGGGTGCTTGCCCTCTGCGTGCTTTGTGTGAAGTACTAAAATTTATTTTCGATTCTCCACTTTTAACTGTTTTGTTAATTTAGATAAACAAAAATAACTACTTTTTATATTCTACTGATCCGCCGATGTTTCGAAGCACTTGCTTTTATCGTTTTGCAACACTTTAAAAAAAAAAATCCCAAACTGCGAGTCCTAACGATTATTTTCCAAGGGGTTTTACATGCTTATTTGTTACTTTGTGGCAGCTTTACATTATAACATTTATTAAATAAATGAATATTAGAACGTCCGAACGTGGTTTTTATTGTAAATGTTTACAAAAGTTGATTATTATAGCATTTTTATTATACAGTAGCTTTGTGGCATAATTTTTTAGAGACAGCTTGTGGACAAATATGGCACACATTTACATATAATAATGAAGTTAAATCGTTAGATAGATTTGATATTATCAAATGGCAGACAATTCATCAGAATTTGCAAATGAACGCATGTTATAATAAAGAGCGACTGCCAAATTTATTTAAAAAACTCACGCCTTTAATCACTTAGTAACATACTAAACATTAACTAAAAAAAATATATCATCATTAAAATTTGCAACAAATGGCATAACAAATTTATCGCAACACGACATCATTATATTCAAGAGCTCTTAATAAATACAAATTGTACATTTTGTATACCAACTAATTGAAATACTCGCAAATTTTAGATGAAATCATTCGATTAGCATTTAATTGAGTGCATATAACTGTAAATGAGCTTACTTACAGATACTTGTTAATTTGACTAAACTGCATAATTTTTTGTGCCTTTTTTTTTGTCAAGAAGTTTTAGCCCGGGAAATATGCTATACCACAGTGTATTGCTCATTAGCAAACCATTTGCACTAAATTGAAAAATTATTTAGCGTCCCATGGGTAAAAAAAAGAAGCAGCAATTTGTATCTTTGAGATACAGTTACCTGGCTACCATGTGTTCATATGTGTTTTTCATTAGCTCTCTGCTAATGTGTTGAATAAACTGCCGTATTTTATGTGTCATGAATTTTTTCTTCTCGAAAACTGTAACAAATATTGCGCAAACCCAATGCTAATTGCGCTGATTACAACTTTTTTTCTTTCGTCGTACCGCCCTCGAAAACGATGATAATGATGCTGCTGATGATGATCTGGCACAGTTCATCAACCTATTACGAGTTGCTCTTGGCCAGCTGTCTGTCAGTTTTATTTTGACATAATAATTTTTATATAAACCAGGGCTGCAAACAAGTTATAAATAGACCAGACATTAGATACAACCCAATCTTTCGTTGTTTTTGCACTTCGGACAAATTGCTAATTGGAAGTAGTTTTTCCAAAATTGTTTTAGGCTCAAAAAGATATTCTATACAAATTACAAATTTTTTAAAATAAAATTAAAAAAAAATTAAAATAAAAATGTTAATAAAAATTTTATTAAAATTTTTTTTTTTTTATAAAATAAAAAGTTTGATTTTTTTTTTTTTTATTTGAACAAGAAATAAGTTATAAATCCGTACGCTTTAAAAAAATTTTAATAAAAAAAAAAAAAAATTTAAAAATTAAAAATAATTAAATCCAAAAAATATAAAAAATCAAATAGAACGAAATAAAATTAAATAAAAACAAGAAAAATAAAAGGAAACGACAATAAAATATAAAGAGATCAAGTTTTGCACAGAATTTCTGTCTAGAAGAAAAGGACTGAAAAATATATAGCAACAGAGCTATTGCAAAATCTGAGATTTGAAGGATCTGAATAGATTAAAGTTTAAAATTACCGTATGGAAATTTCTGTAAATTGTAAACGAGTTTGCTTTTTAAACTACAATATAAATGGCAAGCTTTGAAAAAGCAAATCGATTGTAACGACCAAAGATCAATGCTTTTATTTTTATACGCTTTTGTGGGGTCTCAGACCTAGGTAAAAGGATTGTATGGCATGGCTGAAAATCTCAAAATCCTGCTGGAGCGGTATGACGGGAATATTTTGTGTCTCAAATTTTTGTGGTCTCTATATGGACGAACCGTGACCCTAGAATATTATGTGGGTACAAGGCTACTCCAAATATAAAAATAAAACAAAATTTTTATACCCTGTACCTATAGGTACAAAGGGTATACTAGGTTTGTGCAATGTATGTAACGGACAGAAGGAGGCGTGGCAGACCCCAAGTCCTTTATACCAAAATGCTTATCATAACCTCGGGTAGCGATTGAGCCATGTCCGTCCGTCCGTCCGTCCGTATGAACGCCTAGATCTCAGAGACTATAAAAGCTAGCGACACCAAACTTTACCAGCTGGTGCGCATATTTCCTAAGCAGATGAAGTTTGTTGAATCATGTCAATATCTTTCCCCGTTCCCCCGCTGTAGATTTTCGCGGTTTTTAGCCACACCGTTAAGTATTTTCATCTGAAATTTAACAGAGCGATGCGTTGTAGTAACATGCATCTATGTGTAAAAAATGAACAAAATCGGACAAATACAACAGAAGTTATAGTCAAAAATGTGCAAATTTCACCTCCCCTTGCCAATAAACTGCGTCAATATTTGACTCTACGCAATTATGGCTACAAGTGACCTAGAATCACAATTTTTGGTAAGCTCATTCATGTGGCTCTAATGAACAAATCCACATCGAAATTTTATCGATGTGGTCCCCCCACCCCCCGCAATCCATTTACCGTGTTTTCTCCCACACCCCTCAACATTCCAACTTGAAACTTACCCCGTATACTTTAAATAAGTTCTTTGTTGTAACATTCGAGTTTCATCAAAATGGGTAAAAATTTAGGCAACTTATAGGTATAAATATCGATTTTCACTAAAAAAAAATAAATTCCAATTGGAAAGTTCTTAGATGGAATATGCAGGAAAAATTTTTTTGACACAAAAGGTACAGGGTATCCCACTGTCGGGCACCGCCTCGACTGTAACACATTTTTTCTCTTCTTTTTGGTACTTTTCTACAAGTTTCCAAAAAATGTTGGATAAAGAGCTCTAGGCAGTGCCTGTTATAGGTATAAGCCAGCAACCCTTTGCGTCATAGCTACAAACCGAAACTCATTGAAAGAATTTATTTTGCAGCCCTATTATAAACAAATTGTTTTTTACACACTTATCAGATCTATCTGGTATATTTTTTGTGTATAAGAAAACTGTGGGCGTTAGATTAGAAGTGCTTTACGATAAGGCCAGTCGCCATGTGCCAGGCAGCATCAGTTGTACCTATATAGTATTACCTGTATACTGCATATAAGCTAATTTACCATATAATTACCATGTCGTGTTTATCAGTTATTAATATATATTATATGAATACAAAAAAATTAGTTTGGCACGGGCTTTTCCAAAGGTTGACTTATATGATCTCATGGGCCATTATGCCTGTACCCGCTTTTTTTTGTTTCTGTGTAATAATATTTTTTCGCCCTTATGGCATTATTTTAAGTACTATATTAAATGTACTTAGTATAATTTTAATTGATTATGAACAAGTTGACTTAGCTGTTTTTTTTTTTTGTTTTTTGTCGTTTCAGTGATAAGCCCCACGTTCAGTTCTACTACTTGGACGCTCAGTTGACAGCAGACGCTACGCTTAGCCGGTAATTTAACGCTCTCTCGCTCGGTTTACAAAGTGCAGGCAAGTTTTATATAATCGATAATGCAGTTTTTTATACTTGTAACTCATATTCATAAACACTTTGTTTGTAGACGTCAAATATCATTGTTATTTATTATACTAACTTAGTAGCTAAGACAAAGTAACGCTCACGCGTAAACACTTTGTATATTATGATAAATACTTTTTAAAGCCGATAAGAGCTACCAAAATTAGCTTAGTGATAAAAATGGTATATGCAAATGCTTATGCTGACATTTTTTTTTTTTTTTTTGGCAAAAAACATATAGAATGGAACTTCATAGAAGCAATTTTTAATACTTTGAAATAGCTTGCAGTAATAAGCCACGGCTGCCAGGATCTTCAGCTATTTTCTTAGAATTAGATTAAACCCTTGGCAAGTAATTTAAAGGAAACGTCAAAAATTCTATTTTATAAAAGAAGTCTGAAATTCTTAGAACTAGATTAAACCCTTGACAAGTAGTTTAATCTAATCTTTATAAAATAAGTCTTAAACTGTTAAATTTTCTGGTAGTTACGTATAAGAATCTTAAAGGAAACGGCCGAAATGCAGAATAATATAATACTTTTCATAAGGTGTTTCATAAGGTTTCAAATCAAAGCTACATGTAATCTGCCATTTCGTAGTATTTTTTGAATAGTAATATTTTGAGTATAAACATCTGCAATGCTGATGACGTCACAGCAATATATGCATAACATGTTGGCTAAAAAGTGATTTACCAACACTTGTAAAGCTGGAAATGCTGGTACTAATGCTTTTCATATTTCGAAGTTCTTTTCATTTTAAAAATGTAATGATTCGCTTAGATCTCGTATACCATATATAACAAGGCCGTACATAATTTTTCTGAAAGCTAGAAATACTTATTAGCAACCTTAATAGATTGCCCTGAAAATCTGAAGACTTGGATAAAGATGGTTTGACCTTTGGATAGTTAAGAATATTTTTGTGGTTAAAGTAACAAGCTTTAAATGCCGATGCGATAAATGATAAATCATGTCTGCGTAATCCGGATCTTTTTGGACATTTTGACTGAGGACTTAAAAAATAAGTTAAAGTAACTATAGCTTGTTTTTCGGAGCCGTTTTAACTGTTATGCTTCATGTTATGTTGATTGTATTCTCAAAACTAGCTTAGCACGCCAAGGCATTCTCAGAGGATTCCCGCTTAAAAGTATTGACACACAAAAAATAATCGATTTTTGGGACTATATATCTTTGGGGTTGCTAAATCCGAACCCAATGTTCAAAAATCGGTAGGTTTCTTAAAAAAAAAGCATAAAAAATAAATTTTTTTGGGTCGCTGAATCAAATAGTTCTGACAAAACCTCAAAAAATTTCGGTATCCAAGCTATTTAACGTGTTAACGTTTTGACTTTATCCGTATATTCAAAATAATTAGTTCATTCCATAAACCACAACAGAAATGTATATGCGATGCTCAGATGCTATATGCTCCCCAACTTAATCGTTTTTTGGAAAAAAGAGTAAAAGTGAGCTCCAAAAAGGCCAGCACGTAAAGTTTCAGAGATAATCTCCAAAATACCTCTTTAAGAGAGTTGACGACGAGTTGATGAAGTTTTTTAGGTTATGTCAAAACCTCGACGTGCTGGGTTTTTTGCAGATCAGATTCAGCAGTCTGGCCTCTGAATCTGAAAATCGAATTTTTTTTTTTTTGTAGTTGCGTTATAACTTAATCTCAAAACAGCCCATTAAAAATCTATTTCGAGTCTTGATGTTGGTTATATGTTTTTAAGTTCGCTGCATCCGAATTCGAGCTCCAAAAAGATAATCACCAAAATAATTCGATTTCCGATTTAGATTCAGCGACTCTAAACACATTGAGACAACAGAGTCTGACCTCTGTATCCGCAAGTTCGCTTTTGTTGTGTGACTGTGTTATCTGCAAGAGTCTTCTCTGGTTCCATATGCTACCTTGGTTTTGCTAAAGTCAGATCTAAATTGTTTCTAAAAATAATTTAAAAAAAGGGCCAAATACTGTAAGTAAAATCTTAAATTTTGTTAAGAATGTTTTGCTGGGCCCAAAGTTTGTCATCTAAGAAAACAGTGAATTGAGTTATCAGTTAGCTTGAGAATTTATCATAGCGCTTAGATCAACTAAAAACTCAGGATGAAGATTAATTTTGATTGGTAGATCAATTTTTATATTCGCAATAACACTTTGGTACTGATTGATAGTATTTTAATGTATCTTAAACTAATATTTATTAGTTGTATAAAGATTTCCAGTCTTAGCTACATTTTAACGAATACCTGCATGTGTGAGTTCTATAGCTCTTACTTTTAATTAAACTCATTTGAACTGAAGTTATTTACTTTACAAACAAAGCATAAAAAATATTAAAAAAAGACATATTTACTTTCAAACAATTTAACGCCAAAAATCACAAGCATGACGTTTACAATAAACTCTTAAAAATATTTCAGTTAAAATTAATTTCTATTATTGCAAAACTTGGTTTCACTTTAAGACTTACAACAAAAAAAAAACAACTTCCGTTTATATCATTGAAAAGATGAAAAAAAAAAAAAAAAATACTGATTCAAGCAGCTGACATTTTTGGCAATGCACAATGGTCCCAAAGCCCGAAATTTTGGCATAAAATCGAAAAATAAAGCTAAAGACTTCTGATTTGGTATAGTTCATTGTAATGACACATATATGAACTAAGAAAAATTTCAGATCGATCTGACCACGCCCATTCCTACCGCCCATAGATGCTTCGGTATGTTAGCATTAAAATTGTCGTCATTTGATTTTATAACATTATAATTTAGATTTAAATGTTTATAGCGTGCATTTTATTAGAATTGACATTTTAGATAAAGCTTTACTTGCAAATAAAGAAATAATAAACTTCATACATATACATTTAATGCATTTTTTAAATTATTACAAATTGTTATTAATATCGCTGTTGCTCTCAACTTCACAGCCGCTCTCCACTTCACTGTCATCGTCGCTGTCCAATTTTGTATCATAAGCAATTGTCGGTTCTTGAAGTAGGTCCATAACCCCTTTGGGAAGCTTCTTCACTTTGTTAGATCGCTTTCTTTCAGCAACGCAAAGGCTCGCCAAGAAAGGATCTGATGAATCCATAGCTCTGTGAAATGTGTCTGTAATATTATTCAGTCGGCTATTTTTCCTTGAATGAGATCGACGATCTTTCTTGTAAAACTTATTCCGTGCTTCTGAAGCATTTTCACCTAAACAACCAACAGGAACAACAGCAGTAAAAATAATTTGCGATCCATGGGCTAGTATTTTGTGAAGTGTTGCTGACATGGGATACCACGGATACTTTCCATGTACAAAGCTGCTGTTTGTTACAAAATTGTTGAAATTTTTCTGAAGAAATTTGATAGTCGCATGATAAGACAATTAATAATGTGTGGAAATTTTCAAGCACTTCTGTATCGAAATTTAAAATTGAGGCAAAAGCTCTAGAATTTAAAAATGCTCTACGGGCCGTGTTGCCGTCTTTGGAGTTCCCGCTTCCATTTTGTTTTGGCATGCCAACGACAATGCCTATTTCATCAAATAATTTTTCTTTGATTTGGACTTTTCGTGCTGTCATAAATTCTTTATCCTTTGTATCTTTTATGTGCCATTTGTTCAGTCCAATCCTATATGAAATATTCAAAACATGTTCGAATAATCGTATCCATGCGTGCAATGGACTTACACCATATTGAAGCGAACCAGGCTTTACTTTAAAAAGATTTGATTGCAAATTTTTTTCATTTAAAAATTGTGTGGGTGTTGCTCCACATAAAGGACAACATTGTCTGGACTTCATAATTCATAGTTTATAGTAACCTTTACTCTGTTATCAATGATATGTATGAAAGGCACTAAGTTTTGAATTTGTTTGTCAAGGTCAGTTTTTTCAGAAATTATATGAGCAGCAGTTTCTTTAACGAATTCTATTTTTACAGGCCTGCAAAATCGCACAGACTGTGGTGTCGCATTTACCCATACGTTTCTTTCAAACTTGTCTATGAGTTTTATTGGTATTAGCGACGTTACAAATAGTGACTGTTCAATAAGTGGGTCTTGCGGTACTTTAAATGTTTGTTTTCGAATGCTTTGTCCAGTTGACCCGTCAAAGCCATAGCTAGCTATTAATTTGAGCTCCTGCAAGTCCGGGTACTCCTTCAAAACATCATTTTGCAATATAAGAACACGCTTGGCTGTATGATCCAATAAACAAATTCAGCTTCGTCGCGACAATTGTTACTCCATATATCTAGCAGCTCTGCATGGCTAAAGTCGAACTTGACTGGAAATCACCGATTTCGCAAAAAGGGGCAAAAAGGGGCAAACGAAACTTATTAAATATGAATCTGTATACTATTAGTAAGAACTTGGCATTTTTAGTTGCTTGCGCCAGCGTGCGCCTCGAAAGTAATGCTCCACAAAACACAACTACCTTGGTTAAATATTACTATCAAATAGACATGCACAAAACACTGGACAACACAAACGCACATGCAGAGACGACATACAATTCTTTTTTAAATTGATTCTGCATACCTTGACGTTTATTTTCCATATTAATACCTTTATATTTAATCAATTGCAACAATTTTGGCATCAATCGAAAGTCAGCAACTAGTTCGCGCCAATTTGCAAATGCCAGGGCTTTCATTAATCACCTGACTTCACGAGTGTGCCAAATTTGCAGGGTTGGCAAAAAACTCGAATAAAATTATGTTTTATTCTAATTGGAGTATCTTGTTTTAAAATTTGAATGCATTTTCCAAAAATATTTTAATAAAATTTTCTATTTTATGCCGCTTTGGGACCATTGTGCAATGGTCTAAGTCTAAGCTCATTAGAAGAAGCAATCGACAAATTAGTTTCTGTGAAGAGCAAATGAAATGACTTCAAGTGTTAAAGTCGTCTCAAGGCCCACTCATATACGAAAAATAGCGCGTGGTGCCTATTTTTATACATATAAAAAAAAATAAAAAATTAAAAGCAATATGAGATAAATTTAAATAGATGCACAACTCTCCTTCAACTTGAGATAGACAATTAAATAAAAAGAAGTGAACGGACCATGAAACTCATTTCAATGTCAATGATGACGTAGAGACAACTTCAATTCAAGCAAAAATTGAAGTCTCTTGACTTTGGTGGCAACTTGATTTAAACTCTGGCGTTGCACGCTCCGAAAGGTCAGACCAGTTTGATATGGTACGGTAGCTAAGTCTTCGCTGGGTTGGTTGGTTGGTTGGTTCACTCAATTGAATTGTGTAACTTGAAATTGTTAAAATATAATTAAAACAGCCTCAAGGCAACAATGAAAACGCTCAAGTTGTTGGCATTGCACAAAAGCAGCCGTAAAACTCAAGAGTCTTTGGCGTTGTTGGGTCTCTTTGGGATACCACATAGCACTAGAGGTACTACCTCTGCCATGTCTGGTTTGCTTTGGTCTGTCTTGTTAAAGAAGATGATAGTGATGGCGATGATGATGCTGATGAGTTGCTTGTTGCTCTTGCTCTTTGCTTTTGAAGTTGTAGAGTTGAATAGGAAAATGAAAATGTAGGCATACCAGAAAGAGAATTGTAATTGGGCATCGTGTCTTTGTCGGTATTCTTCTTAAGTTATTCATTAAAATGTTGCTCAATATTTTTAAGCTTTGATCTTTGTGTTTACATTGTTATTGTTGTTTTAGTTCTTGCTGATAATATTGCGAATGGCATATAGCTTGTAGATGATTTATTGAACTGTTTTTGCTAAATACTTTTGTACATAAAATTGTCTGCATATATTTTCTTATAATAAACAAATATAAAAATTGTTACAATCAATTGAGCATTGGATTTGGTAGCTTAAGACACAAATTTACAAATTAAAAAAAAAAAAAAATACAATTTTCTGTGCTGCACATGTTTTACTTACTTAAGACCAAATATGCAGTCGAAAATTTATTTTATGTATCGCAGATGAAAAAAAGTAATTTTTGTAAATGTTATAAAAAAGTCGACAATTTTTATAAATTAGTTAGGTATATATTTTTAAAAACTGTAATATTTACAAAAAGTTTTTTATCGCGCAATAAAAATTGACTTTTTTAGGAAAAAAAATTATTTTATACTTTTTACAAAAATATAGACAATCTCAATTTTTTTCCTCCGAATTTAATAAACTACTAAGGAACTAACTATTGTTAAGGAATGATTAAAAAAAACTTTAAAAAGATGAAATTTTTGTGTTTAGTTCAAAATTTCATTTTTAATTGAAAAATTTTGTAATTCGAAATTTTATCTTTAATTGAAAAAATTTTTTTTTTAGTTGAATATTTTATCTTTAATTGAAAAAAGGTTTGTGAAAAGGGTTTAAAATATTGCTTTATTTTTTTGAATTAAAAAAAAATTATTAAAAAAAATTTATAAAAAAAATGTATAAAAAAAAATTTATAAAAAAAAATTTGTTCAAATATCTTTCTTCGCTTATGAGTTATGGCTTGTGAAACAAACGACTACAGTAAAATAACTAAATATTCAGTTATCGATAACCCGATAAATAATCGTAATTTAATCCAAAAATTTACGTGGTTAATTTTGGCTAGTACCTCTATTATATCAAAATCGAATCGAATCCGTAGACATTCTACCTATAAAGTGGCCCGCTTAATTTATTTTCACCGAAATAATTTATATTGTGTTTTTTTAAGTTTTTAAATACTTAAATTAAAAACAGATAAGTAATTTAATGAATGGAGAAATTGATTTACAACTGAAGCTATTTTTTTTAAACTTTAAGAGTGTATTTTATATTTCAAAATCCATTCCAACGAAAATTTTTCGAGTGCATTTATTATTATTATTATTATTTTTATACCCTGTACCCTAACCCGAAAATGTATGTAACATAAAGAAGGAGACTTCGCAGACCCCCCAAAGTTACCCAAAGTATGATCGGGGTGACTAGAGAAGTCGATATACCCATGTCCGTCTGTCTGTGTGTCTGTCTGTCTGTCTGTCTGTCTGTCTGTCTGTCTGTCTGTCTGTCTGTCTGTCTGTCTGTCTGTCTGTCTGTCTGTCTGTCTGTCTGTCTTCTGTCTGTCTGTCTGTCTGTCTGTCTGTCTGTCTGTCTGTCTGTCTGTCTGTCTGTCTGTCTGTCTGTCTGTCTGTCTGTCTGTCTGTCTGTCTGTCTGTCTGTCTGTCTGTCTGTCTGTCTGTCTGTCTGTCTGTCTGTCTGTCTGTCTGTCTGTCTGTCTGTCTGTCTGTCTGTCTGTCTGTCTGTCTGTCTGTCTGTCTGTCTGTCTGTCTGTCTGTCTGTCTGTCTGTCTGTCTGTCTGTCTGTCTGTCTGTCTGTCTGTCTGTCTGTCTGTCTGTCTGTCTGTCTGTCTGTCTGTCTGTCTGTCTGTCTGTCTGTCTGTCTGTCTGTCTGTCTGTCTGTCTGTCTGTCTGTCTGTCTGTCTGTCTGTCTGTCTGTCTGTCTGTCTGTCTGTCTGTCTGTCTGTCTGTCTGTCTGTCTGTCTGTCTGTCTGTCTGTCTGTCTGTCTGTCTGTCTGTCTGTCTGTCTGTCTGTCTATCTGTCCATACGGGTGTTTCAGAGTACCTCGAAAAACCCCAAAAGTTTTAAATAAATAATTCGTTTGTTTATGAAGATATCGTAACCAAATTTGGCACTCAAAAGTTTTTTAGAGTTCACAATCACTGAACCAAATTTGATCAAAATCGATTGACTATATCATATAGCTCCCATGGGGCCGATCGGTTGAAAAAACGTATTTTGAACAAAATTTGTTTTGTTTCGTTTGTTTATGAAGATATCGTACCCAAGTTTGGCAATCAATTGTCTTATAGAGTGGTTAAGCAATATATCGCACTTAATTGCAACTAATGGTACAGGGTATCCCAAAGTTGTTTGCGCCCGACTTTAACGTACGCCATCTTTTTTTTTTTTTTTTTTTTTTTTTTTTTTTTTTTTTTTTTTTTTTTTTGTTGATTGTTTAGTAGTGTAATTCCAAATTAATTATTATCTAAAAATTACAGGAAACACTGCCTGTGTTTGTTATAGTGAATTTGGAATGTAGCTTAATTAGTTCTAATTTTAATTTGTGGAGGTAACTAATTTAGCTCTTTTGGTTAAGCCTGATGTCCTCTGTGCATCATTTTTTTATGGTATCCTTTCATATTCATATTTCATGTTTTTCTGGTGTCTTTTCCGCATAACCTTAAAATTTTCATTTTCCATTTTAAGCTTTCTATGAAAATTTTTATTGCTTTTTAAAATTATCGATTTTGAAACATAATTAGAAAAGTTGGCATAATGGTGTTGTACTTATTTGCCAAGGTTTACTACAACAATTATAACAAGCAAAGTGCAATTGAAAAGCTTTTAACTGACCATAGCCTATGACCAGCAATTACGTTTGATGTTGTCAAAAGACTGGATCCTTACATATTTTCATAAGCACTTACAAAAGCGCACCACTAAAACCACTTTGAAATACCTTTCAAAACCAAATAAACTATTAACCTCAGAAACTATGCCAAAGCTCAAAGCTAAAAGCAAAAATAAAAGTACGAAGTACAACATTTGCATTTTATTAAAAATTGAAAAAATTACTAAAGGCATAAGAAAAAAAAGAGACCGATTATTGTTGAAATTTCTTGAACATGCTCGCTGAATTCTCGAGATGCTTTAGCATATTGAACGACAGAGCCTTATGCTGAGAGCACATTAAGAAACACCAGGCAGATGATGAAGAAGAAGCAGAGGAGGCAGATGAAAAAGGCAGCAAATGCGATAATATCGAAACGGAGTAGAAATATTTCCATATGACCTGCTTTAGTTTGCCACATGGACGTCGGCGTCAGCGTCAGCGTAGGCGTTGACGTCAACAGCGACTGCGACGTCTACATCGATATTCAATCGAGAAGTGCATATAATGTGAACACCTCAATGCGTTTCGGCATACCTTTGACCCGTATGTGAGTGAGGAGGCGGTCTTACACTGAAAGAAATAACTTGACTGCAACAAGTCAGGGCAGAGTTATGCAGCAGCAGTTGCAACGATTTCTTCTAGTACATTCATTACTTGGATTTCATTGACTTTTGCGCTTTGATGCGCTCCAATTTCAAATAGACAAGATAGACAGCAGCAGCTGCCTTTGATGTCTTCATTTCAATTCGAGATTTTCTTCTTTTTTTTTTTTTCATGTAAAAATGTGGGAAGGTAAGTTGCTTCAACATTTTTTATACTCGTTTAGAATTGAGTGAAAGGGGTACATTAAGTTCGAACAGATGCTTGTAACAGGAACAGAACGGCAAATAATATAATAATTATATTAAACATTTCTCTTAATTTAGCGCTAGTAAAAGTCCCTCAGCGACTCAAAACAAATAATAAACGGCCTAGTTAGAAGGGATTTTACTTATTCGTAGTTTTTTCATTTTTTGCTTATAGCGCTAAAACAAAGCAGCTGATGTTACTGCTGGCGTCATCTAGCTGTCAATTGTCCAAAACAATTGGCAGCACTGTTTGCTTACAATGCTGCGTACTAGAAAGCGTAGTATAGGGTGGGCCAGCTGTTGGTTTGTTGATAATTGCATTTTATTTGTATATTTTCCAACAAAATTTTGCAAATGTATTTACCAAATGCAAGTTTGAAACATCGTAATTTTCGATGACTTTTCCTAGTGAAACTGGCTGCAATTTCGCTCTTGGCATTGGAATACACTTTGCCTTTCAAAAAACCCCAACGGGCTTAAATCGCACGATCTATCCGGCCAATTGTGATCGGTGTTACGCAAAATAACTCTCTCGCCGTGTAGCCCCATCTTGCTGGTACCAAATCCATACCATCCATATCAACGCCTAGATCTCAGAAATGGCAAGAGAGCAACCAAACTTTCAGATCAGATCCCTTATTATTCCATTGGAGACAAGTTTATTTTATTTTTTTTAAAATCCGGATTATATTATATAGTTCACATAGGGATGTTTCAGAGTACCTCGAAAAAAACCAAAAGTTTTAGATGGATAATTCGTTTGTTTATAAAGATAATTTTTTTAAAACCAAATTTTACAATCGGAAGATTTTTATAGTTCCCAAGCACTGTACCAGATCAGAATCGGTTGACTCATATAGCTCCCATAGGACAGATCGGTCAAAAAAACGTTTTTGGGTCAAAGTTCAAATATTTTTTTTTGCTTATGAAAATATCGTAACCAAATTTGGTTAATAAATGTCTTTTGGACCTCTTAAGCACTGTGGTGGTACAGGGTATCCCAAAGTCGTCCGCGCCCGACTTTAACGTACGCCATCTTTTTTTTTTAAGAAAAGTGATCAACATTTTTATATCTTTGGAAAAACTGTTGGCAGGGCTATATTTTTTGAATTATAGTTTAAAAATATAAAGCACTTCAAATTAAAAATAGAGTGAAAACATCTTTTTGAATGTAACGCGTTAGTCTAAAAAACTTAAAATTTGTATTTTTTATTTTTAAATCGATTGACATCATTTGTGTTTAAACAATCCTATTCCTTCAAAGCTTTTCTCCGGTTTTTCTTTGATCCATTGAATTTAAAAGTTAAATAAACAAGAATTATGTATGCATTAAATATTTACAAAACTTATTGTCATTTTTGGCATCTTCAGACAAAAAAAATATATTTTTTTCATACCTTTTTTGAAAAAAAATATTTATTTATTTTTTATCAGTGTTGCATCAAATCGATTTGATTCCTATTTACACCATATGAAGATGGGACAAAAAGATGTGTTTTCAAAAAAAAATATCTTTTGAAATATTTAAGGCACATAGAAAAAATAAGAAAATTTCATGTTGATTTTTTAGAGGAAATGTGCAGGTTAAAAATTTGGTTTTGTTTAATTAAAAAAATTGATCACTATTAATAAGTGAAATTTTTAGTACTTTTTTTTTTGGCTTATTATGCACATTATTATTTTTAAAATCATTGGGGTTAGTTTTCGGTGCCTTATCCAACTTATCCAACCCTTTAAACCTATTAATAAGAAATAAAAATATCGCGAACTCAGTGCGACATCTTTTGGATACTTCGATCATACATTTTGCGTAGAAACAATAGTTTCATTAATTCAACAAGCTAACTAAAGGGTATACCGAAGTTGACTTTAACGCTTATATTTTATTTTTCCTAAACATAGACAGTTTGAGGCATGTTTGTGCACCAAGTCAAAAGTTTGTTGCTCTGGTCAACCGTATGGATTTTCAAGAGCTACAAACGGAGGAAGATGGAGCTGATGGCTTGACAGGCAAAGAAAATGAAACTGCTCTGGTTGATTTTGCCACTTGATGTGTTGCAAGTTGTGCACTTCACTCGCACCTATATAATGCTGCATAAATGAGTCCAATGCATGTATTAGAAGATAAATGGACTTGGTAGCACAGCTTGGCAACAGTTTGACGTTAGTTTGTGGCTTTGATTTCCTTCCTGGTTAAGGTTGTCCTTGTCGTTGTTGTTGTTGTTGTTCTTCTAGGTTTTGTTGCATTGCAAGAGGCTGTCAAATTGATGCTGTGGTTGTAATCCATTTTCTTTTTGCAAATACTTTTTTTGTTTTGTTTTTTTTTGCTAAAAGTTGGTTAGGATTGAGCACAGGTAAATTTGTTAACTTAAATGTATTGGACTGTTTATCTTAAACTCCCTTTATACACTGTCCCACTCTTGCAGCATATTTAATTAACTGCAATTGGATTCGGTTGGATTTGTTTCCATTTTAGATGAGCTTGCCACTAAATTGTTGAGCAACTAGGCAAGTAAAGCAGTAGTTTGTTTGAAAATCTTGATTGATGGCCAGAAAGAAAAGCTTTAAAAAGCAAGTGAAAAAGTGTGTAGGTTGGCTAATAAATTAAATTTGTTTATGGCAAAGTTAAGTGGTAGGTATAAAAAAAAAAACGTTTGAAACTTATAGGAAATAAGAGCATAGTGAATGACTTGAATACGTTAGGTCATCTTATATATATTTGGAGATTTGAAGACAATTAGAGTATAAATAAAACACCAAGGCGCTTTTTGCAACACTGTTTAGTGCAGAAAAGCACTGTTTATCGTAGTTTAGTTTTCGAGTAAGCAGTGCAAACGCTCTTCAGTGTAAATTGTTGTTGGGCACTTCTGCATTTGGGCAACGATACATTACATTACATAATCAATATAATAGTGTGCTTGTTTAAGTGTTTGAAAAGACGAATATTATTTATTATTGACCATGGATAACTTGTTTTATTTATATTTATATATATATTATATATTTTTCCTTTTTTTTTTTTTTTTTTTTAAATCCCGGTCTATATTTTATACTTAATTTGCATTCAGGTCTTATAAACATACATCTTAGGTCTTTGGTCATACCCAAAAGCTGGGTTTCTAGCTTAAATAAAAAGTAGATATAATACGTGTTGAGGGTTTGAGGATTTCAACCAGAAATTGAAGCTGGTTTGGCGATCCCAAGTACACACTTTTGGGTTGGTTTTTTTTTAAAGTACTGCTAGGAGGCGGTTTAGCTCACATTCCGATTACTGCACTGACTGCATGAAGATTAAATCGTTGGTGCTATGGTTCGTATGATACAAAATAAGATTATAATCATTAATGCAACTTAAGCTCCTACTATATCAAGTAAGTTAGACTGTGGAAGCACTCAAGCTGGTTTAGCTATAAGGCCCAACTCGTGCAAATACCTAAACACATGGAAATTTACAACAGTTCATATATATATATACACAGACACACAGACACACAGACTTACTTCCCCTTCATATTGTACTAGGGGCTGGTCAGAAAAAGCAATTTTACATAAAAACCACATGGGAGAGTAGGGTCTTACTGAAGTACGCACTCACTCTCAGATAAACGATATATGACAATAATGCGTGGCAAATTCGCAGCCCCCCCAATTGCACACACACAAACAAACACAGTTACTGGTACCAACATACACATTCTGAGATACTCTCCCTCTGTCTGCCCTGAGTTACTGTAATAAAAATTCTCATTGAGCTCTACAGAGCAATTGCAGGGAACCAAATTAGCATGCATGTGTGTATTTGTGTACCAAGCAATTACCACAATACATACACACACACACGGGTAGCACTTGCCCCACACACAAACAAACACATGCAGATACACACAACCATTTGGTTAATCCGTTGGGCTTGTTTTTGTCTGTACTCAGATACGAGTATGATTCCGAGTATATGAGTAGAGTCTAAGCGACTGGCACGCACTGTAAATTGACCACAATGGAATCTAATACCATCTTGCTTTGTATTGCTGTATAAAGGTTTTGTTGTCCATTCAAGTGGCAGCCATGGTCAGCAGTAAGTAGCTGGAACAATGTCTTCACTAAAGGAGTCAAATTTAATTGTTGTCCAGTCAATTTTGTTTTGGCAAACGCGATAATTAACAAGCTGTTTTTGTGAAAGCGAAACAAAATACGATGGCACATGCATATGATATACCAGCGAGGGTGGTTTGTTGAATAGTCAATGTTACAAATGTAACTGCATTTTAAGTAACATTGCTTCTAATGAAGACATCTCTTATCAATTAAGTCTTAACATCAATTAAAGACACTTTTAAAATTTTGTAAAATTACAGTCAGCTAGGCTTGACAGCTTGTTAAAAGATACAGCTGAGAATGTACCAGGCCTCTTAATCTTCCAATGAGACAAGCTAAACTGATAAAAGAAAACCTATGATGTAATACAGTACCTGTTAAAAACGCATCATCTTTAAAAATTACATTAGTTACAAAGGCTGTAGGTCTGTAACTGTCCTGAACTGTAATGTTTAGGGAAATAGAAAGCAGATAAGAAACGATGCTATTCCGCAGTAGGGGCTGTTCAAGCGCAAATCCGGCTAGTGTGGTTTATTAATATTTGTAATTTAATGTGTAAAATACAAACACGATCAGACAGAAGAAGACTAGAAAACCATTTTCATGAACTTATTCTATAGCTGAAAGTTGAAAGTGAGGTTGTCTGCAAACAGAGAAGATGCACCCATACGCATTCCTGAAATATCCAAAGCAACGGAGGCGCGGTATGTTAATCAGCTTGATTATAGAATGTCGTCGTAGAGATGATACAGTGTCTCGAATGTGTGAAGCTAATGCTTAGGATGGCAAAGTTCTTCGTTTTCACATCATCTCAATCTACAGGTTTTGCAAATTTGTATCATCAAGATCATCATCTTTCAAGATTTTATGCAAAATCTTTCTATGGTTCTTCAAAAATTGTTGAATCACTTTTATCGGATGATGCAATATTGAGTCAGCATGAGACATCATTTATATATTCTTTTCATAGCTTTCTAAAGAGTCTGTGGGTAATCTTCATGTGTCAGATCGCGAGATTTAGAAACTGTTTTTTCAACTGAACGTGATAATGTTCTTCAGTCATCTGATCATAAGCCTAAAAGTTTTCGAAATGGTTTTAATTCATAAGATGATGTTATACAGTTATCTCTTCATCTGTTTCAAAGTTTTCGAAACGGTCTGTGGCTTATCTTCATATCTGATGATATAATTTTGTATTAGATGACGTTCTGCAGTCGTGTACTTGATGAGTAACCGTTCTTCAAGAGTGGTTGAGTAACTTTAATCTATTGGAACTGTGTATGAGATGATGTTCTTCAGTCGTTTTATAATCAATTTTAAAATTTTCCAATCTGTATTTCATGAGTCTGTAAATAACCTTAATATCTCTGGCCGCTTGCTTGGCACCTGCTTATTTATAACTGTTTATGCAATTTTATATGGGATGATGTCATCTTCTGTCTTTTTTTTTTAACTATAAAGTGATCTTTTAAAAGTTGATCGAGAACCTGTCAATAATTGTTTCCGTCTGATGCCGAAAGAGACAGTGAAAGAGTGCCTGTTGGTCCCTTTAAATTTTATATCTGATTTCTTTGTTAAGTTAAATTAGTGAATATGGTACGAGAGTGTCGTGCTAAAATAACTGACCACTCCACTCTCGCATATAGTAGGTACACTGAATGTCCAAGCACTCTTCATTTCCACTGTTCATAATTGTTTTTGTGTGAGCTACTTCCACTCTACTACTCTTGGGGGTCACCCTTCCTGAATTCCGCTCAACCTCACTCTCTCTCTGCTTTGTTTGTATTAAAAAAAAAAAAAAAAAAGTCGATATTGCATACTTGATGGCTCCTGTGGCACGATGACGTTGTGTAGCCTGCCTCTGCCTTCTGGCCTTAATACATGACCCAGGCACAGTCAACCTCAAACTCTCTGCAGTAACTGTGGGAATTTTGCAACTGCATTTTTTTGGTTTTCCTTGCCCCTGCCCATTGATGCACTCGTGGATTGTGTCTGGTGCGGGCATGTGTGTGTGTATATATATGAATGAATGTGTGTGAGGGATTCTCCTGCCGCCTTCTCTCATGTCAATTGCAGCCGTGTGCGGTTGTGGTCGCTTTCCGTGCACTTTAAATGTAAAAATGTTGTGCGGTTAATGTCACAATTAAGTGCCTTGTCAATTTGTTTGTCAATTTCGCCTTTTCTGTATGTTTTCTGTGAGAGTGTGTGTGTGTGTGTGTGAGTGCAGATTGAAGTTAAAGTCAAGTAAGCCAGGGTCTGGGCATACATGTCGACATGCAGCACGGATTAAAATTGTAGCTGAATTCAAGATAAACCTTCTTGATGTTTTCGAAGTTTGTTTGTGATTGTTTGATGGAAGTTGTAAAAGAAAATTGGCTGGTAGAATCAACAAGAGACTACTAAAAGTGGAGCAAAGGTGATGTATTAACCCTGGACTTAAGGTGCACCATAGCCGTAGATACTTTTGATTACTTTGTCTGACTATTAATCTGAGGGCTTATTTATTATGCCAAAAGCACAGACATGTATCTTAGTTGCAACTCTATTGAAAAATAATTGTCTTTAAAAATATTCGCAAGTGATATAAATTCCAATAAAGGCACCAATTAGGTTAAAAACTATCTGCTTCTTCATTCTTTTTTTTTACTAGATCAACTGAACATTATTGTCATGTTTTTCAAAATAATCAAATATTATATAGAGTAAAGTAACAAAGAGAAATTCATAAGCTTGTTATCATTTTTAGTTCAAGCCCATGTCAAAACTTTTAAAACAGAAAGTTTGGAATTTGCTTCGAGTACAATAAGAGTCAAAATAAGATTTAAAAGCCACAATTTAAATTTGTTCTTATTGGTGAAAAATGTTGGAATAAATAAGAAAAAATTTGGCTTAGAAACGTTTTACGCTTATGCTGAAATACCAGAATTGAGTTTAGGACTATTAAACATGAAGATGTTTTAATTAAATTTGTAACTCTAAAATATTAAAACAATCTGAGCTGAAAGCAAAAAATGTCGATATACATACTAAATATGTATATATACTAAATAAATTAAATTAGTAAAAGTTATCTATTCATACTTTTTACACAATTTTTGTTATGTACTAAAATATATTATTTAGTTTTTATTGGCTAGAGTTGCCAATGTGGGTATTTACTAGCGAACAATTTTTCATCTTTTATTATTAGTTATAAGCAAGTTGCCAGATTAATGTTATGGACAAAGAGATTTTTTTATTAAACATTTCCTTAAAATTTTTTTCTCTGCTAAGCGGGAAAAAATTGTTTTTGGAAACTAGGGGAAGAAATCTTAAATTTCGGTGGCTGCATTGTTTTTACATTGCACTATGGGCCCGCCTTGCCATCTTTTGGTCAAAATATTATAGTTAAAAAAAAAAATGTTAAAATGGGAACAAAATGTTTAGTTAATATGATTTGTGCCATACTAAGTTTATAAAAAATTGTATGAGTGCCAATCAAATTTGACTTTCTGTATATATTTTTTTTTTAAAGAAAACATATCTTCATAAATATAACCTAAAAGAAAAAATAGAAATGTTAAAATTAATAATAGAGAAAAACTAAAATTAAATTAAAATTTATTATTATTAAAATTTATTATTATTAAAATTTATTATTATTAAAATTAAATTAAAATTAATTGTTATTAAAATTAAATTAAAATCTATTATTATTAAAATTAAATTAAAATGTATTATTACATATTATTAAAATTAAATCAAAATTTATTATTATTAAAATTAGATTAAAATCTATTATTATTATTAAAATTAAATTAAAATCTATTATTATTAAAATTAAATTAAAATTTCTTTTTATTATTAAAATTAAATTTAGGTTTATTATTGTAATTTAAATTTTTTTTTTTTTGTAAATTTAAGGAGCAGAGCAGTACACAATATTTTTTTTTAAATTTTAAAATTGATCAATGAGATGCGTTGGTGGTTTCTGCTTTTTTAATTGCCCTCGAAAATTACAAATTTTGAAATTCAAAAAACGGTCTAATAATTTGGTGTGGTGTATTTTTTTTATTATTCTTTTTTGTTTATTAAATTTTTTTTTAGTTTTGCCGTGCAGTATATGGCTACTTACTTTAAAATGATAAAGACAAAACGAAATCTCTCAGTTATGTGTGCAAAATTTTGGCTTCGTAAGCAAATTATGGAAATGCTAAAATTTTGCACGAAGTTTGACAATCTGGGCCCACAGTGCACGGGCAACATTTAAAATTGCTAGAATTTTTTGCTTTTGCATAAGAAGCTAATACGCACAGATGCATATAGCTGAATCCATTTTTTGGGTTGTCAAGATAATAACGCGATTTGTGGGGTCTTATACGTTTCCTTCTAAGCGTTGAACAACAAAATATTTTTTGCAGTGTTTAAAAAAGGGTTTTTATCTGAACTATTTTTGCTCCATTTATCAACTATTTAATGCCATACAGAGCTCATTATACATTAAACATAAAATATTTGTCGTAACAATTTGCTTGTATGCTCCTAAAAGTAGACCACAATTTATTATATTTACATGTACATTTTTGGTTGCAACATTTTTACATAATCCGTTTATCGACAGATATTTATTTGTTTACCAAATACATATACATATATTTACATTATGTATTAAGCGCTAGAATCTGCCATATTAGTGTTACTGCAGGTAATCTAGACTGGACCTAGTGTCAAGTTCCATGTCAAAATTTGCAGCTTAAAATATTTTTGCGCAAATATTTTTATGACAGGTGCATAAAAACAGAAAATACATTGTCAACATAGACACACACACACACACACACACACACACACACAGATGCAGATACATACTACAAAGTAACATAGATACACACTAACACCAAGTAAGAGCTTGTGGCGTGCAGGTATTAGTGTCAGCTTTTACATGCATGATAGCTGTCAGAACTATGAGTATGATGTGACATGAGTACAAATATGTAAAGGTGTGCGTGTGTGTATCTGTGTGCTTAGATGCTAAACCCGTTAATGAAAAGCGCTCAAGCTAATGGAGATTTATTGTTTTTGACACTGTGCAATAAAGTGTTATAGTTTTAGCCACTTCTACTACTATCTCCATTGTTTTCGTATCCAGGAAATGTGGGAGTTCAGCTTTATCTTGGCTTTTACAACTTGGTAGCGCGTGTCTCTGGCGTGTGCTTCCATGCAGATGAGTGTTTCGCTGCGTATTTCGGGTATTTTGTTAGCTATTTTCATTCATATTGGAGTAATCAATGGGTTGCAGGGTACTTGGGTGCTTTCAACAAAAAATGATTTATTAGACATGCGCAAATTGCCACGTGATTTCGATAAGCGAGACATGTCTGTCATGGTATTATAATGTTCTGGCCCAACTTGTAAATGTTGCTGTCAACAAAATGTTGTTTACCATTTGAGTTGAACGTTTAAACAAAGTATGAGTGATTATTTTTGGGTGCTTTCCCTTAATGGTAGTTCCCTTTAAATTTTTTTTTTTTTTCGTTTTATCGTTTCTGCAGTTTAAAAAAGTGTTTTCTGTAAAGATATTGTGAGAAGGCAATTATAATTAAAGCTATTAATGAAAGATGCAAGCAAGGAAAATATATCAGCAAATTATTAAATGTACGACTGTCAAGCTTTACGTTGCCAAAAAAGTGCTGTCAATTTGGATATCAAGTTTGTAAAAAGAAAAGTAAATGAAAATCGGTACCATATTCGTGTGATTTGTGCAAAACCTACATAAGCTTCATTTTCGCTTTAATTAATCTTTTTTCTTCAATGTTGCTTCTGAAAATGTGAGTATTAAGCTAAAAATTTGTAAAGTTATACAATTGGTTGGGACTTGGATTCTATTGCCTTATTAAATTGAAATGATACAAAGTTTGAACTCTGTCAAATATAGATGGTTTGATTATGAATTCGTAGTATCGAATCGAACCGAAAAGATAGATACAATTTTGTACATAAGTAGTGAAATGTAGACTCAGACTAAATAAATATAATCCTTAAAATCGAACCAAACCGATTAATTCCAAAAGGTATTTTATTATACTTGCCTTAGAACCGAAAGGTTATAGCAGGTTTCTGTAATAAAAGAATTTTGGTTTAATTAATTACTATTAGATGATTGCCATCAAACAAGTTTTATTGCATTACTTCAGAATATTTGCATTCAAATAGGTTATTTGCATCAATAATAGGCTATTTTGTTTATCAGTTATTTTAAAAAATTATAATTATTTACAAAAATTGATCTGCATCAAAAAAAAAATTATTTGCATTGTACATATATGGTTATTTGTGTCAAATAAGCTTATTTGCTATAAATTCAATTTCTGCATAGTATTTTTATTGCTTAACATGATAATTTTTAGATTTTTATATTTAGTGAATTTGGGCGAAAAGTAGACGAAGTTTGGGAATTATTTTTGGCATGATGAAAAGACATACAAACTTCCTTTTGATTGTTAAATACGATTTTTATTGTACAATAATTGGACATTTTTATCTCGACGGAATTCAAAATGGCGGCTCTTGTCTGCCTCTGCACGCAGAAATGCGTCCCCGCATTTCAGTTCTCCAGCCTCTTTTAGTGAACAGAAATGAAAAATGTTTTTTGTTTATTGAAATTAATGAAATTCTCTATGGCTTATACTAAATCAGAATGAATTTTGACGAAAAATGAACTAAAATGTGGACGTTCGAAAAAATTTTTTTTTCACTTTTTATACCCTGTACCGTATGGTACAAAGGGTATATTAAGTTTGTGCAAGCCGAAAATGTATGTTACATACAGAAGGAGACGTCGGAGACCCCCCCCAAAGTTACCCAAAGTATGATCAGAGTGACTAGAGAAGTCGATATACCCATGTCCGTCTGTCTGTCTGTCCGTCTGTCTGTATGAACGCCTAGATCTCAGAGATGGTAAGAGCTAGAGCAACCAAATTTTCAGATTAGATGCGCTATTATGTCAGGGGAGACAAGTTTATTTTACTTTTTTGATATCGGGGTTATATTATATAGCTCCCATAGGGGTGTTTCAGAGGACCTCGAAAAAAACAAAAAGTTTTAGATGGATGATTCGTTTGTTTATAAAGATATCGTAACCAAATTTGGCATTCGCGAGTTTTTTATAGTTCCTAGGCACAGTACCAAATTTGATCAAAATCGGTTGACTATATCATATAGCTCCCATAGGACCAATCGATCAAAAAAACGTTTTTGGTACAAAATTCGTTGTGTTTCGTTTGTTTGTGAAGATATTGTAACCAAATTTGGCAATCGCAAGTTTTTTAGAGATCTTCAACACTGTACCAAATTTGATCAAAATCGGTTGACTATATCATATAGCTCGCATAGGACCAAGCGGCCAAAAAAATGTTCAAAATTTGTTGTGCTTCGTTTGTTTATGAAGATATCGTAGCCAAATTCGGTATTTGGAAGTTTTTTAGGGTTACCCAGTACTGTACCAAATTTGAAAATCGGTTGACTATATCATATAGCTGCCATAGGGCCGAAAAAAACCTGTTGTGCACAAAATTCGTTGCGTTTCGTTTGGTGGCAATTTTTGCAATCAGATGTCTTTTGGAATTCTTAAGCAATATACTGGACTTAAATGCAGTGTGGTGGTACAGGGTATCACAAAGTCGTCTGCGCCCGACTTTAACGTACGCCATCTTTTTGAGTTGACCTTGTTTAAAAATAACAATTTAATAATTTTTCATGTATATTGTTAGTATAAGCCATACAAAAAATTGTATCCTTTCAAACATGGCTTTAATGAAGGGAATCTGAACAATAGATAAAGAGCTATGATTTAAATGTGGATGAAAAACATGGTTTCGAGAAAAACGAGGTTAAAGTTTCTAGAAAGTCCCACAGCGCGAGCGACTTAAGTGCATTCAAGACGCTCTCTTTCTATAAATATCGATCGTATCGAAAAATCCTTGCGTACACATAATCTACGAATATGTAACTTTCATTTTAGTAAAAAAAAAATTTATTTTCGCGACCAAATTTGAAAGAACCTCCGCTTAATATTATATGTATGTAAGAAGTAGAGTTGGCAGTTGTCACCTCAAGGTGCCTAGCGACACGAGTTGGCAGTTCTGAGGCAGCAGCGATGAGCGTCAGCGAGAGGAAGAAGTTAGTCACGAAAAGCCGTCGTAAGCAGCAGTCGAATCGAGTCGTACGTTTAAGTCGCAAATTGTCAGTAGTTCGCATAGATATAGGTTCTTACTTGTAATGTTCAATAATATAAATAAACATCATCATAATAATCAATCTTACATGTATGTGCTTATTTTTATGAGCTTATATAAAGTTAGTTTCGTCAAATTTCCATCAATTAAGTTTTTTGCCTAAAATAATTTTATTACCTTAATGCATAGATGGTTATTTTAAATAAATGTACAATTTTCAGATTTTAATATAAAATACGTGCTTTTTTAATCCTATTTTGGCGATTCGGTTTAATTCCACATGCAACATACCATTCGGTTTCAAAGCACATGAAACATTCGGTTTGGTGGAAACGGGAGCACCAAACATTCGGTTTCAAAACGAATCCGAATAAAACATGTGGATTCGGTTACCGGAGCACGGCTGAATATATTTGTTTGCATATTACTAATTAGTTTTTTGATATAGTTAATTATTATATATGCTTCTTTTTAAGTTATAAGCTTATTTGCAGCAATTACGGCTATTTGCGTCAAAATTGGTTATTTCCATCATATGTTCTTATTTTCATCATACATATAAAGTTATTTGCTTTGTTTTTTATAATATAGTTAAATTTTATAGAGAAATATTGCAAAATGTACATTGCTCAATAAAGGTTTTTAATTTAATAACAATAAATTATGCAATCTTAATAAAAATAAAACGGTTTGGACAAAAAATTAACAGAATTTAAAGCTTAACTTAAACAATATTTTGTATAGAATTGTTATTATTGAATTCTTTACTTTTTACTTATCTTTTGTTTTATCCTTTTCGCAAGTTGAGTTCATCTTTTATTTTATCTTTAAAGTTTAAAGAGTTAGTATTAATATAGGCAGCTAGAAAAGCACAGAACTGCCATGTATAAACTTATTAATTATTATCCTACATATGCAAGTGGGTAATATAACTTAGTTTCTAATTGAAGCTACTATGCTTATGAGATATTCAATTTGTTACCATATAAGTGAATTTGCATTTACCTACATTCATACATATGTATATAGGTATACTATGTATTATGTATGAGTCTAGGCAGCAATTGCTGAAGCATTCATCTAATTAGTATTGCGTTTGCTATTAGCAGTAATTAAATCATATTCAAAACATTCTGTCACGACTGCTGTCAACTCTTGTCTTGCTTGATTGCAAATTTACCGCAAGTTTCTCCTCAAAGTCTCCTTCTTCGTCCTCGTCTCTTGTACTTCTAGTTGTTTTATTTTCCTCTTCTTGTTTTCTACTTGGTTGTGTTCATTTATAAACGGTAGCGACGACTTAACCACGCACAGGCAACTTCAACGATTTGCTTTTGACCTACCGCAAAAACCTAAATGAATGAATGAATGAATGAATGAGGAATGAGGAATGAGTGACAGGCAGGCATTGCAGACAGAGTTAGGTACAAGCTGTGAGACAGTCTGACGAACTGGCAAGAGTGTGCAACCGTGTGGTTCCACTTGACACACATAGCACCCAAGATGGTAGTCAACAATAATGTCGACGACGTAGCTGAAGCAAAAAAAAGGACGAGGCAGTCAACGATGTTGGTGTTGTCGGAGACAATGGACAGACGTAGAAATGTCGCGTTCCGGTTGCGGTTGCCACCTTTTGGTTGTAGCATCAGTTTCAGCCGTGTTTCTCAAATGAGAAGAAAAATATGCTCTGTTCTCCACATAGCTGCAAATAAACAAACAGATAAACTTTGCGCAGTGGTTTTTCTTCTTATACTCTTAAAGAAGCGAATGGTCTCATAAGTTTTTTAAGAAGTTTGTCGTGTTTTAAAGAAATTGCTATAGATTATAACGAATAAAAAATATTTTTAATTAAAACTTTTTGATTAAAACTATTTTAGGCAAGCTTTTAGTATTTTTTAGTCAGAGTGAATGCGAGCTGACTTTGGTTCTAGAATTATGTTTGAAACACAGATACGCTTTTGAAAAAAGTTAAATATACCCTTGTTATTCGTCTTATATATAGATAATATAAAAATTATTTGATTTGCATTATTTTTTTTAAAAAAAATTTAATCATTCAAAATAAATCGACTTATAAAGAATTTATAATCACCTTTATTTAATGTAATTTTTTGTATATTTTTCATTAAACTATTAATTTTATTGAGAATTTATGTTATTAGAAAGGTTCATTCAAATTTTTTTAGTAACCTCTATAAAAACTAAATCGCTCATTATGCTAAAGCTCTTTAAATGTTTTAAACCGATTGTTACGCTCTAAAATTGTTAAAGCACGGAATTTTTGTGACTATCTATAGAAAATCATGATAAATAAGAGTGGGTCAAAATTTTTTTGCGGCAAAGGATCATCGTGATGGGTAATTCTATTAAACTTTCCCGAAGAAACTATGGGTCTAAAATAAATATGGAGTAGGCAATATTTTCAAAATAAGTATTTCGAAAAATATTTAAAAATTGGTTAGGTATGCGTTTAAAACACAAAAAAATTAGTTTCTATTTTTTATTATTATTTTTTCTCTAGCCAAATGTGTTTAAAGGGGTTTTTGGGGTCGAAGAATGCATTTTCGATACTTTTTTCTATTGCCGTCAGAGGGCGCTCGTATGCATTTATTGGATTTTATTTTATCGATCGCCGCATATTTGACTTTCTCATAATGCAATTCCAAATTTGAAGTTACCCAAAATGTTCAGCGTTGAAAAGAAAAAAATCGATTTTTTTTTTAATTACTCTCTAAATAAACAAAGCCACATGTGAAATGTACGCATTTTTTTTTTATGAATTTTAAATTAAAAATTTTATTCAATTCAAAAAAAAAAAATCGATTATTTTTTATTTACTCTCAAAATACACAAAGCACCCTTCCTAATTTTTCTTGATTCAAAAGAAAGTGTTATTTTTTTTTTTTAAATAAAAAAAATAATTTTTTTTTAAAAATTAAAAAAAATTAAAAAAATAATTTAAAAAAAAATTTTTTATTTTCAATTTACATTAAATTTAAAATTATTCTATAAATGCTTAAATTTGAATGAAATTCAAAACTATTTTTTTTAAACTCCTCTTTAGACTCGGAATATTTTTAGGTATTTACTATGCTACTATACGGTACAATTCGAAATATGTATCTCATTTCCAGAATTTTATTTCAAAATGTTGCACTTTGTTAATAAAGTTAGAAACATTTGAAAAGTTTTCGCTTAGTCTGTCACTTGTAGAGTATAGAGTATTTAAGCTTTGTCAACATTAATTTAGCTTTAAAATTTTTGAATTATTTTATTTCTAAAAGCTGCACGCAGATATTGAATGTTAAAGTGTCAGGATTCAAAAAGTAAAAGAGAAACGCAGCGGGTGCAAAAAAAAAATGGAAATACTTTTGACTTTTGGTAGTTGTTTATGCTCAACCTCTGTGACTGTCAAAAAAAAAAGAACGAAAAGTTGTACCTTTGATTTTTACAATTTTTTGAAAAAGTTTGTTTAAGAAAAGGTTTGGGTTCGGCTTGATTTAGCTGCGAGAGTAACCATGACCAAGACGACGGGCTCTACACTTGTCCATGTCAGTTGATGTCCTTTGAGGTGTGGCTTAGAAAGCAAAACTTTTGTCGATATTTCGCCGTCGTTGTCTTTTAGCTGATTCTCATTTAAAACTTGAGTCCAAAGTAGCCTTGATTTGTGTTGAGAGTAAAGTGCATAAAACTACTAAACGGGTTTTAAAAACTTTGCTCAGTTGATTTCTTTTTGGCCAAAAAGTTATTGGCAAAAAGTTTTTTTGTCTACCTTGCACGATTTAGCCCAAAAGTATGCTACACAAATTACAGCAAATGCGCTAAAATCAAAGCTCTTTGGGGCTACCAGGGACACTTGATATGGCTAAAGGCATTGCCATGACGACAAGCAATTCAAAGATATTAAGTGTAAACGACTTTTAGGGCACATCAAGCAGAGAAAGCTGAAGAAGAAGCTACAAAAAGTAAACAAAGTGGCCAGAAACTGTAGACGCTATAAGCAAAAGTCGAAATGTATGCGTTAATTTCGTTGAAATTCGAATATCTCCGGCAAATCGCAATGAAAATAAACATTTAGTAACATTAACTTTTGGCCAACCAAAATGCCATGCCCCCACCCAAGATCTCCGCACTCCAACCCCACAAAAATACGTTAAAATAGCTGTATGGGGGCGCCCAAGGGCAGGCAGGAAGCATAATAACAACAAGCCAACAAGCAAATAAAACTAATTGAGTCTGTTTGGCACACTGATTCCAGACCAGTGCCCCCTGCACTGCTTCCAAAAAAGACCAACAAGCTACACATACTACTTACCACACTTTATATACTTATTTACTTGTATATAATATATTTATTTTTTGTTTTATCTTTGCAGCACAATTTGACTGAACATTGTTGTTGATTGTGTATCTTGTATCTTGGCCAGCTCGTTTGCTCTGAGGCGCATAAAACGTAAGTGTTAATTTATGCTTTGACTGCTTTTCAACATACATTTAGCCAAAATGTTAACCAACACTGTACCAGCATTTAGTCTACGAGTATATTGCATAAATTTTCGCTCTTGGTTAATAATTTTGAATGATTTTGTTTGTCTAAGTTTTTTATCTGTCTCTCTCTCAATTCCTATTATCCCAAGTGGGACAGAGGGCCTTTTTATCTATATCTCTTTCTTATTTAAAGGCACTGATGCACAAAGTGCTGACAAGTCTCTATCAAAATATATTTGACTCTTAGGCATACGCAAATGTTCTTTACTCAATGCCGAAATGATGATTAATAGCTTGAAGATTTGACTGTGAGCTTAATGAGTTTCTATATCTTGAAGGGACAATTTTAAAAGAATTTGTTTTTCGGCAGAGATTTTGCGATTTTTGTCATAAGTCATAACTAGAGCTAGAGCTAGAGCTAGAGCTAGAGCTAGAGCTAGAGCTAGAGCTAGAGCTAGAGCTAGAGCTAGAGCTAGAGCTAGAGCTAGAGCTAGAGCTAGAGCTAGAGCTAGAGCTAGAGCTAGAGCTAGAGCTAGAGCTAGAGCTAGAGCTAGAGCTAGAGCTAGAGCTAGAGCTAGAGCTAGAGCTAGAGCTAGAGCTAGAGCTAGAGCTAGAGCTAGAGCTAGAGCTAGAGCTAGAGCTAGAGCTAGAGCTAGAGCTAGAGCTAGAGCTAGAGCTAGAGCTAGAGCTAGAGCTAGAGCTAGAGCTAGAGCTAGAGCTAGAGCTAGAGCTAGAGCTAGAGCTAGAGCTAGAGCTAGAGCTAGAGCTAGAGCTAGAGCTAGAGCTAGAGCTAGAGCTAGAGCTAGTTAGTTTCCCTTCGAACGATCCGCTGATGTTTTAATCGTTTGTTTATAAGGTATCGTTATCGAATTAGACATTCGGAGCTGGATCGAGCTTGATCAAATTCGGTTTTTTTGTTTGATATCTTGAGCCACTTCCGACAGACGTTCGCCATATTTAATTTTGATGAAAGCCGTTCCAGATTTAGCCGCACTAACATGATACTGTTGCTTAAGGGTCAGAAAATAAATTAAAGAGGAAAAGTACTACTCCCAGTAAATCTATTGAGTTATGTAAATCAATTAAATTACTGACTAGGTACTAAGTGAAGGATACCTATACTTGACAATATATATATATATATAAATATATAAATATATTACATTGCAACCTTGGCCTTTCACAAAGCTATGCAAATGTCTTCAAACTGCTTGACAGTTAATAAACAAATTGTTGAAATAGTCACATAAGAATGATTTAATATAAAATCTTTTTTAGAAAAAAAAAATATTTTTTTTTTGCTTTTGCTCTGTCTCTTTCTCCTTTAAATCAAATTCCATTTTGTCTTGCAATTCATTTTGTACAAACATTGGTATTGCAATAACAACAAAAACAATAACAATAATAACACGAAGTCCTAGAAAAACAAAAACAATGACAGAACGATATTTGACATTTGCGTTCTTGTAATGTTTCGTTTGTTTGACAACAACTTGAAAAAATGCAATTTTTTTTTTTTTGTCTCTAGTTTTATTTAGTTTTTTTTATTCTTATTTTAGTGTCAGTTTTGTTGTGAACATTTCTTGCTGCTTTTTCTTTTGCACTTGGCTTTAATAGATTTGTTGGACATTTTGAATGCAAATGAAATTTATGCAAAATCTTTTTGGCATATCCGTAAAATGCCCCTAAAAATTCAAAACTAATTGAAAAATTGCATTTAAAAATTGTTAGCAATAAAAAATGCGTATGAAAGCAATTAAAAATTTAATTAAATGTCTACCCAAAATATTTGTTTGTGCATTTTTGTGTAGAAATTAAAACTTGGTTTCGAAATAAATAAACAAATATTCTGCATATTTTCATTTATTTATGCTCACTCATATAATATGCTTTTTGCATATTTGTGTTAACAGAGCGTATGCGTAATAGCTTTTAATGTCATTTATTTGGCTTACTTTAACAGCTCCAGACACTTTACTCAGGATCATAAAAACGCAGGCAAAAGGCATTTGTGGCCATTTAGCAACATTAAGTGGCTCAAAGCGGCTCTCGTGCTCTTTGACATACGCTCTCTTCCCGCCCGCTTTCTCAAGGCCATAAAATACAGCTGAATTATGGCCAATGATTAGCCAAAAACAGCCAGCCAAATAACAATGGCCAGGCAAACAGCCAGCAGCTAGTGCCCATAAATTAGCAGCCAAAACAACAACACACATACATACATACATAAAAAAAAAATAAAAAAAAGCAAAAAAAAAAACAGAAGAATGTGTTTCTACACACCTATACGCTGCACACCTGTACCATGTACCATCTACCTATATATCCGAACCTAGCGTCTGGTTTTCGCTATAATTGGCCACATATTTTGTTGGCTGGCACATAGCTACACTGAGAGAAAAATGTGGTACAAAAGTGGAGAGAACGAGTAGCTTCACTGTCGGATTAAAATTAGGGGTATGTTGAAGTGTTCAACAGAAATGGTTTGCGTGCGTAAGGGCGGGCTAAGGGATTCGAAAAAAGTTAATTTTTTTTTCTTTGTTAGACTCGCATTTGTGTACAACAAACATTTGATAATTCTAGCTTTTATAAAAAATTTGAATTTCTTGAAAATTCGCTCTTTCAAAGTTTTTTGAGACTAGCTAAAAATTTGTTGTTCAGCAGCTCAACATCTAACAGCCCTTTTTCGCTAAGTGTAGCTACCATGGCAGCTAACATGGCTAACAGGCAAAGCTGGCTTTACGAATGGATTTTATATCGTATGTGTTTTGTGGTGTTGGTTTGCTTGTAGCTCTATTTCGTTAACTGGGGCCCATAGGGCATATCAATATATTTTAGACAAATAGGTTTCAATGTGGGAACACAGTATACATGTTATAGAACATTGTATTCAAAAACCTGTCCCTAGTTGATGTTTGCTATGGAAATCCCTTTCTGTTTTTAGGGCACCAACGCTAATAAACTATTTGGCTAAAAGGAAGTTTGTATTAAGCTTTTACTCGACATAAACCTTAAATTGTGGAGCTGTATATAAATATTAAAGTATATGGCTTTTTTGTGTGGGCTTTGCCAAGTTTTGTACTGGGTTCTTTTTTTAAGAAGTGCTTTCTACTTTTTTCTCAACGTCATAGCTAACACCAAAATCGTGGTAAAGGACTTATTAAGTTTTAAATACTAGGCAGGGATTTATGATGCAAATAATTTTACAAGTGCGCTGAAAACTGGTTCAACTTTTATATGGCAGCTATATGAAATAGTTGACCGATTCTAATCAAACTTCAAACAAATGTTTTGACTAAAACAAATTAAAACGGACATAAAATTGGACAAGACATATTAAAAAATAAAAAAAAATTTTCTAACATATGTTATTTATGTCTTTTTATGTGTAAAGATTATTATTATTATTACTATAAGTCTTCAGATTTTTCTGAAATTTGATCAAAATTGGTCCGAATAATGCACCTGCGTATTGCGTTACCTTTTATTTATTGGATCATGTGTGCGAATTCAGATGTTAGTCCAGCTCACCTTCTAGCTTCTTCAAATTCAATTCTTAAGCCTTTGCTGCCAGTGCTTAGATTTTTTAAGTTTTATAAAGTTTTTAAAATGTTGTATTCTATATTAAATAAATTAAGGCTCTTTTTATATTAATTAAGGAAGCTTACTTTGTAGAAGTGTCGCAGGCATATCCAGATTGTCCAGTAGCACAGGCTATAGAGGTAAAATGCGAATAAAAGCGTATTAAAACAAAAAGCTTAAGCATGTCTGAAGTATTTTTGGAGTTTTTTAAGCTTTTTGTGGTATCTAAAATATACAAAATTTAAGCTTAACAAAAAATGCAACTATGTCGAAACATGCTGGCAATTCATCAGCTTAAAATTCCCAGTAAAGTTTTTTGCTTTAGTATTTTCAAATCCAACTTTTGCTGAAAGTTCTAGGTTTTACTGCCTGGCTCTAAAATGCTATAAAAATTGTGCAACAAATTCAGCTAAACTCTAAACTCTTTTGTATTTGAGCGCCTACTTTGTAGCTTTAGACTTGTAGAACATTTTCAAAGTTTATTGCACACAAATTCGAGTGTAATTCATGGATGCATACATTCATCAGTTACTCTTGGCCCTGCTGTCGTCGAATTTTCAGTTAGCTCTTGCTCTGGCTGTCTTACAACACAATCACACATGGAAATCTTTCGTTTTTTCTACAAACAAAGTAGAAAAACATTGTCGAGTGTAATAAAAAATTTAGTTACAAAAAAAACACATTGCATATCAAGAAGGGCAGTTGAAATAGAAAATGGCTGAAAGAAGGCTTGCATAAATTGGCAATAGTAAAATAGAAAATGGCGCAGCTGAAGTAAAAGTCATGCAGACAAATTCAATAGATGTAGACGATAAAAGAGACAAAGAACTGAAAGATGAAAGAGGTAATGTGACAGTCGTAGAAGACATTGATAAACAGTAGCTGCAAAACATATTGGCAAATGTCGTTATAAAACAAATACTAACAGGCAATCGCACATAGATACATACAGCTGCACACAGCTACACTCACACATAGATACTTTATCTTATGCAATACTTATAATGTAAAGTTTACGTAAATGTTATCATTGCAAATATAAACCAAACGACAATTGATGCAAAGTACTTGGTCTGGTAGAAGACACAATTGTGGATTCTTACTGCTTCTTTTGTGGACGCAGCTGCTTAACTGACAATCCCATTGCAATTTGTCATTGAGTCACTCAGTCAGCCAGTCAATAACTGAGTCAGCCTGACAGTAAGTCTGTCATCTGCTAACCATATGAAACACAAATATGACATTTATTTATTTGAAGAATAACATTTTCTTTGTTGGAGCACGAGAGTATTAGGTTTTTTTGAAGCAGTTATTAAATTTACACTTTAACAATATATATCTTCGAGATTTCCAAACAATTTGAATTCAAAAAATTATGTTTAACAGAAACAAAAAATTATCGAATATTTTTCAATCATTTACGAGATATAATGGACTATTATTGAAATACTATCGGAGTTTGACTTTTGTTGCTGAAATCAAAGCGTTATGTTTCATTGCAGCATAAAATGATGCAATATTTTTTAATCATTTACGAGATATAACGGACTGTCGATAACTCCATAAATAATCGGAGTTTGACTTTTGTTTCTGAAATTGAAAAGTTATAATTCACTAAAACAAAAAATTATTCAAGTATTTAAAATCGTTTACGAGATTTGATAGCCTATCGATAAGTCGATAAATAGTCAGTTTGACTTTTTTTTTTAAATAAAAAGGTTGTGTTTCACTGCAACAAAGAGTTATTCAAATATTTTAAATGGTTTACGAGATATGGCAGACTGTCAATAACTCGATAAATAATCGGATTTTGACTTTTGTTTCTGAAATCAAAAAGTTATATTTCACTACCACAAAAATTAAATCGAATTTTTTCAATCGTTTATGAGATGTGACAGTCTATCGATAATTCGATTAATAATTGGAGTTTGACTTTTTTCTTAAATGAAAAGGTTGTGTTTCACTACAATAAAGAATTATTCAAATATTTTAAATCACGTTTACGAGATATGACAGATACTCGATAAATTGATAAATAATAGTAGTGTGACAATAAAAGTATATGACTTGAAAATTTACTAGAAAACATATAGGATACGCAAAAAGCGTCAAAATCGAACTGATCGACAAAACAAGTTCACAGTAAAATGAGTCCTCAACATTTTTTTGGTCTTTTCCGCAGTAAAATGGCTTCTTAAGACAGAAAACTAGGTGAAACTTTTTTCAATGGATATTGAGAAAACAAAGAAAAATATTAAACTTTCTTAAATAGATAAACGGTTTTTACAATTTGATTAAGAAAAAATTTAAAAAAATTCAAAAAAATTGAAATTTATTTATTGACAAAAAAACAACTTTTTTTTCAACAACACATTTTCTGAAGAAAAATTATAAAAACTATGGAAATTTTATTTCCTTTTAAAAGCTTTTTATATTTGTCATTGCTATATATAAAAAACTCATCTAAATCTTTGTCAATCAGCACTTTATGATGCCAATCGTAAGCTCACAAAGTATATAAAAGAAATTTTGAATTATTCTAAAGCTTTTAAATACATTTTTAGGTTCAATTCTTTAAATTTTTCTGTTTCCTACTTTGCATGCTTGTTCCTTTTTTTTTACTGTGTCGCACATGTCGTATGATTGATTTATATTACAACAAAATTTCCATTGCAGTTTTCGGTTTGATTTGTTGCAAGCAGCTGTTGCCCATGCAACTACATTTCAAGCGCATAATCAATACTGATTGATATAAATGATTGATACATAAATTGATTGCTAGTGCTAGTAACTTACTGTGCAGTACGATTAACTGGGCTGTCAAGGCAACTAACTTAGTACCAGCTGCAGTGCATCCAAAAGGTTCAACAGAATTTAGAATCACTAATTAAAAAAATTTTCAAATGCCAAGCTTACCACAACCAGCCAGGAGGTAGATTATTTGGTACCAAGTACTTTAGCTTAAATTCAACGTTGACATGACAATTTTGTATTCCTATATATCACATAGACTTAAGGCTACCTACACTAATTAAACAAGCTTGAGTTGTTAGCAGAAAATACACACGCACACACCTACATACAAATTTCTTTAAGACCAATATGGCCAACTAACTACTGTGGTTGTTGTTGTTCTTGCTGTTGGCCATGTTGGGTCAGCCATATATTGACCACAAAATGGCAAATATACCCTTGGTTATTCCATAGTCCTGCAACTGTGCGAGCATATAAATAAAATATGTTTGCGAGTGTGTGTGTGTGCTTGTGTATGTGTACGTTGATAAGCAAATAAAATAAAATACAAAATGGCGGTTAGCCAAGTCAAGGCAATGAAACACACCATTTTTTTTTTTTTTATGTTTTATGCCTCAACTGTTATTGTTGTTGTTCTTATTGTGGCCTACGTGCAGCAACAATAATAATGGCATCAACAAAAGCAACAATAACCACAATAGAAACAACAACAATTTGGACAACCCAACTATAACAATAACAATGAGCACACACTCAAAAATGGCTGCCGGGAAACGGAAACCATTTTGTGCAACCTTTGGCGCGCACTCATACACACTTACATGCCCAAATATGTATATAAATACATACATCACTGCCTACAATACAGATGTATTGTAGTATGTACAAAAGTTTATAAAAGTTATTGAAAAGTATTGCAACAACAAAAAGAAAGTAAAACCAATATTTGTACAGGAAAAAAATTTTTTCAATTTTGTTTTTATATGTTTCTATGTATTTTTTTTTGGCCTAGTCTGTACGTTTGGTCTTGCTTTAGTAGATGTTTTTGTTGCTGTTGTTTCTGCTGGCAGGCTTTTTAGCCATGTTGAGTGACGGCAATACCAGCTGCCAAAGGACAGCAACAATAACTACCTTTTCTTTTCTATTCTTTTTTTGTGTTTTTGTTTTTATTTTTGCCTTTATTGCATTTAGTTTTTGTTGTCCTTTTGTATACGGCATTGTTTATAAAAGTGAGTTCTTCAATAAAAAATACCCAAAACACCTTTGTAGTTATGTAGCTTTGTGTGTGTGTGCGTGTGTCTGCCTAGATTGTGCATTTCATTGACCAAGAAGATTTTTGCTTGGGATTTTAGCAAGCTATCAGACAGATTTGAAATTCGATGAAACTTCGTTATCGCTTTTTGCAGGGTATTAAAAATTTTGATTCATTATAAATTGTAGATATGAAAACAAAAAAAAATCGTAAATGTCACAAAAGTATTTTTTTTTAAATTACATCATTTATTGCAAATAATTATAAAATACTTTGTTGGGCAAGCATTCTATGAAATATTTATAAAGATATTTTAATTTTTGGTTTTTTTTTTTTTTTTTTTTAAATTTTACCTTTTTTTTTAAATTTTAACTTTTTTTTTTTTTAAATTTTAAATATTGTTGAACCAAATCGTATTAAAAATTGTGCTTGACATATTAAAGGAATATACTTAAAAAAATATGGAATTTGTTTTTTTTTAAGAAAATATGCTTATTATAAATATTAAATTTTTATTTAAGAAGCTTTTTTTTTTCAAAAAAGGCGGTTCAAAAATATTAAATTAATTAATTAAAAATTGAAAACGGGTTTTATTAATTCAGTTTTTTTTGCGTTAGTTAAAAAACTGAAATTTTTCAAAATATTGTTTTTCTTTTTATAATCTAGTTTTAAAAAATGTGGTACAGTCGAGGCGGTGCCCGACAGTGGAATACCCTGTACCTTTTGTGGCAAAAAAATTTTTCCTGCATATTCCATCTAAGAACTTTCCAATTGGAATTTATTTTTTTTTTGGTGCAAAACGATATTTATACCTATAAGTTCCGTAAATTTGTACCGATTTTGATGAAAATCGAAAGTTACGTCAAAGAAGCTATTTTAATCATATTGGGTAAGTTTCAAGTTGATATGTTGAGGGGTGTGGGAGAAAACACGGTAAATCGATTGCGGGGGTGGGGGGACCGCATCGATAAAATTTGGATGTGGATTTGTTCATTAGAGCCACATGAATGAGCTTACCAAAAATTGTGATTCTAGGTCACTTGTAGCCATAATTGCGTAGAGTCAAATATTGACGCAGTTTATTGGCAAGGGGAGGTGAAATTTGCACATTTTTGACTATAACTTCTGTTGTATTTGTCCGATTTTGTTCGTTTTTTACACATAGATGCATGTATCCACAACGCATCGTTCTGTTAAATTTCAAATGAAAATATTAAACGGTGTGGCTAAAAACCGCGAAAATCTACAGCGGGGGAACGGGGAAAGATATTGACATGATTCAACAAACTTCATCTGCTTAGGAAATATGCGCACCAGCAGGTAAAGTTCCGTGTCTCTAGCTCTTATAGTCTCCGAGATCTAGGCGTTCATACGGACGGACGGACGGACGGACGGACGGACGGACGGACGGACGGACGGACGGACATGGCTCAATCGCTACCCGAGGTTATGATAAGCATTTTGGTATAAAGGACTTGGGGTCTGCCACGCCTCCTTCTGTCCGTTACATACATTGCACAAATCTAGTATACCCTTTGTACCTATAGGTACAGGGTATAAAAATCGTTGGAGACAGTTTTTGGTACCTTATGTAGCTAGATCCTTTGAGGCATTCATAATTTTTTCATAGAAAACCAAATTTTTCTATTAAAAGTCTTATAAAACTTTTTATAAAAAATCATAAAATTTATAAATAATTATTTTTTTTTAAATTTTTTTTTCAAACTTTTTTATGTTTGCGATAAGAAACAAAAAAAAACATTTAGAAGAAGAAAGACCGGCATACTGCTGCATAATTAGAAGTTGACGAAGTTCGACCAATATGAGGGCCAAAATTGACTACATGATATTTCCATAAGTTCAGCCCTGATAAGCGAATCCTTAATTTCAGACGTCTGCATTTCATAAATATAATTGTATTATGGAAAAATTAAAAAAAAAATTATGAAAATCGATTTATAACGCTCTATGTGAATTGTAGAACTAGGCTTTCCAATTTCACCCTTTTCTGTGAAATAAGCAAACGAGATCTAAACGCGTATCTCCGGAAACGTCTAATAGGTTTTAGTAAAAGTATTTTTAATAGATTTTCGTTCTGACTCACTTTCTGCAAAGTATGTTTTCTTTAGAATTTACGAGTTAAGAAGAAAACTAGATACTCCAGATACTGGGATGGAGTTTTCTGCTGTAGTTCAGCATTAATGTTATCCTTAAATGTTTTTATATTTACTAGTAACGCATTCGTTTGTGTGTGCGTAAAGCCGCTAAATTCCAGAGCAAGCTGTAAATTTCTTGCTCTATCTCATATTTCATATACATTTATGTTGCACACTACGCTGACCAAATGATTTATATCATATACATACTTGCATTTTACTGCTGTTTATTTCGTTTCAGCGCACAAAATACAGGAAATATAAAACAGAAAATTCTATAAAAAAAATTGTTTTATTGTAAAAAAAAAAGTAGAACGTTTTGAAACGACCTTGTTTCAGAAAAACAGCTTAATAAACGTTCTGTACTTAATGAAAAGCGGAAGTCTGCAAGTGTTTAATGTTGCATACTTTAAGGCGTTTAACAAAATATGGCTTTATTTAAGGCACTTAGTGTGTTTCGTTTTTTTTATTTGCCATAGAATTTCAATTCAGTAGCAAAAATTGAAAAAAAAATAAACCATTTCCAATATGCATTATATCATTTGATGTGCTCTTTATTTATTTACCTTCTGCTTGCCAAGCCCTGGCATTTACATTTATATATATTTAGTTTATATATATTTATTTTTTGTTTTATTTATTTATCTTCACTCCTCGTTGTTGGGCTTACTTTTTATAGCATTGGCAAAATTCAATTGAATTTCCATTAACAAATTGCTCACCGCCGCGCCGTCGATATCGAGGTCGATGTGGGCGTCTGTCCTCTGCCAACACCTGCTCCTGCTTGTTGGTGGTTTCCATGAAGCATTCACCAAATTGGTTAGATGGAGCTTCCTGTTTTTCGGCGAACATCATTTCATTTGGCATGGTGTTGTTCGTTAATACACTCATCCAGAGTGTTTAGTAAATTTTTGCTAAAGTTTGTGTCTTTTTGAGGCGTAGACATGCCAAGAAATAAAGCTACATATAACACTAGGTTACAAATCCAGTGAACCTTAAAATGAAAAGTTGTTTAGGGTAATTTTAGGTCGAGAAACACGAAAATAACATAATTTTTTTTCCTTAAGAACCGTTTTCGAAATTTTTCCGAAAACAGGTTTTCGGGTACTTTTTCAGTTATTCGTCAATATTTTTCGAATAGATCGAAAGGTATTGATGTGCTCTTTACGGTGATTATGTGTAGCTTAAGTAAAAATTTTCGAAGTTACATGCAACCAAAGTCGAAAAAAGTAATTTTCGACCATTTTTTAAAATTAAAATTTTTTCGAAAAAATCTCGAAAATGGTTCTTAAGAAAAATAACGAATGTCATATTCGTGTTTCTCGACCCAAAATTTCCCTAAAAATAACTTTTATGCGAAGGTTCATTTTTCGTGTAAACTGTTGTAATTGATTATTTAAGCGATTAATTTTGTCAATATCGAATTTTTGTTCTATGTTGAATATTGTTTTTTTTTCTATCTGTTGATTTATAAATGTGTTGAAATTGAATTGACTTAATGCAGTGTTCAGTTAAAGAACGAATAGTTCTAAGTCAGTCGTTTTTTTTTCGAAAAATTTGTTTATCAAAGGAAAAAAATATTTTAATTCAAGATTTTTTTTTTTTTTATTTGATAAGAATGTATTATTTAAATTTTTTTTTTATTGAAAAAGGAAATGCATTATATTCGTTTTTAAATACAGACTGTATTTTGCTGAATATTGATATAAAAAAAAGAAAGAAAAGATTTCGAAGACTATAAGAGCTAGATATCCTTCCTGAATAATGTCAATATCTTAATAGGGTATTACAGTGTCGGGTACCGTCCCCGAGAATATGACGCTTTTGTTTACCTAATATCTGTCAGAACTTTTTCAAAATAAGTGTATTTAATGAATAAATTTAAACGATTTATAAAATTATTCTTATTTTGCAAAACAATAAATAAAAAAATAAAATACAATTAAATTTTTCTTCCAATTTTCTGACTAAGCTCTGATAGAAAGAACTTTTTTAAAAATAATTTTATTTTTATTAGTTTATTAAGCAACGATTTATTGCTTAATTTTTTAATTATTTGAGCTTGTCTCAAATATAAACAAACGTAAACAAAGAATAAATAATTAAAAAATAATAAAAGAAGTTATTTTTTCCATTTTTTTTTTATTGTAAGCTGACACAGCTTTTTCAAAAAAAGTATTTTTTTTTTTTTATGAGTGTATTAAGCAACGATTTAATGTTTAATTTTTTTTTATAATTATTCTAGCTTTTTTTTAAATATAAATAAACATAGTTTTCAAATTAATAATAATAAAAAAATTTTGTTAAATTTTCAAAAATTCTAAAATTTCAATGACTTTTTTTTGGTGGCACAAATCTGTTCGATTTTTCAAAGAATACAGAGAAATAATTTTGTGCGAGAGTATATAATTCAATCACAATTTTAACGCTAATTTTTGTGAATTTTTGTTTTTTTTTTTTAGCTGTACTTTATGAGTTTTTCAATTTATTGGCCCATTTGCTTTCATAAAATAAATATTTTTTTTTTTGCACATTTTTTATGTTGCGTGTGCAAATTGTATAGATCTTGTTATGGAGCTGCTATTTTGCTGAAATTTTATGGCAAGGTGTTAATGCAAAATAAATGGATATACTTGTTTATGCGTTTGCAATTGGTTCATGGTGCTGCATTTGGTAGATACTCAATGGAAAAGTTTCACAAATAGAAAAAATTTGCAAAAATCTCCATAGTTAAACTTTGCTTAGACTGAGATAGACGAGTGTTAAATTTATCAAATATTTACTAAAAATGTATCTGTGAAATCTTTATGTATCTTATCACTCAAAATTGTTTTTTTTTACAAAGGACACTTTTTCTTAAAAAAGGCATTGAATCTATTTACTGTAACTTTGCCAACTTAGTCTAGAATGAAAGTAACCAAACGGATTACTGATGCTCTTGAGACAGCTGTGTGCAACATTTCATATTTGCTTTTAATTAAAACGCTGTTGCACACATTTATGTGGCTTTTGTACATGTGCTGTTGCCACAAAACTGCTCTTAGTAATTTGCTACTTGGCGGCAGCACCGATTACCCTTACACTTCATTTAAGTTTCGAATATTTCGATGTTGACCGCATGACAAGCATAAACGTTGAGTTAGTATCCAAGCAATCGGAACATAACCACAAATATAATATATGCTTGCCAAGCAACAGAAGCTTCCAACTTCCAAACCCTTTGACATCAGCAACTCTCACTTCATATCCTTCCACAGCCTTCAATGTGGCTTGTAATAAATTTGCAACTTCCAAAGCAATTAACCCACAAATTTTGCACTCAATTAGCTTGAGAGGAAAATAAAAAAAGTGGTGAAGAAGAAAAGGTCGGAAGGGGAAAGTCATTTGATTTTTATGTGCCATAATAAAGCAATAAGTAATTTTTTTTTAACGTTTTCGTTTTTATTTTTTCGCTCCTATTTAATGCACATAATTTATTTATTGCGTTTCCTTGCGCCTTGTAAATATAATGTAATAAAATTGTAGTTGTTCAGGATGTTGTTGATGTCGTTCTCGGGCTTTAGTGGCTCATTAAATGAATGCTGTACATTATTTCCAATTAGGCTGGACGCTGTTATATAAAATTGTAGCAAAAAGTGACTGGATTGAAGGCTGGACTGCTGGGGGGGAGTCACATCAGTTTGCCGACGCCAATTGGATGGCTTTTGAGCGCCTAGTACTCGTTATGAATATTTTTTGAGTAGTATTCGGAATAAGTTTTTCATCATTTGTGGCGTACTCTCCGAATTTGCATTACAATTTTCGGAGTCACACGGAAAACACGTTACTTTTTGCGCAGTTTGAAATCAAGATGTATTTTAAATCCATGTAGATTTTTTTATTTTTTTTGTTTTCTTAAGTGCACGCATTTCAAGTTTAAAAATTTGGAGCAATTTGTTTTATAAGATAAGATAAGTTGGAAGCCTGGCTGAAAATGTGGACGGATTGTTAAATTTATTTATTTTGCGAGTTGTAGATCGTTTCAAATAATAAATAATAATTTTTCGGATTTTGCACATTAGAAGCTCACGTAAGTAGCAGCTGTTTAATGTTCAGTGCTGCCACATGTGTTTGTGCATGTGCAGTGTGGCAATGCTGGCAACGAAAGTACATCGATGAGGATGCACTAAATTGATTTTAAAGGCTTTTTTTCCCTGATGAAGGGTGGCCATTTTTGCAACATCTCACGATTTTAATAACTCCACTGCCTAAAAAGTTTCCTTTTTACCTGGATATAGCGCCTGTAAAATTTAAAGACGATCCAGAAGTATGTGATGGTCGCGAAAAGGTCCGTTTTTGACTGTATTGTTCGACATAAACTTTAAAAACGTATTTTCAATCAAACAAATTGTGGTTCAAAAAGTCTTATATCTATCGAAACATAATTTAAAAAAAAATAAATTGAAATAATGATACCCTGTACCGTATGGTACAAAGGGTATATTGTGTTTGTGCAAGCCGAAAATGTATGTAACGTACAGAAGGAGAAGTCGGAGACCCCCCAAAGTTACCTAAAGTATGATCGGGGTGACTAGAGAAGTCGATATACCCATGTCCGTCTGTCCGTCTGTCCGTATGAACGCCTAGATCTCAGAGATGGTAAGAGCTAGAGTAACCAAACTTTCAGATAAGATCCCTTATTAATCCATAGGAGACAAGTTTATTTTATTTTTTTGATATCGGGACTACATTATATAGCTCCCATAGGGGTGTTTCAGAGGACCTCGAAAAAAAGCAAAAGATTTAGATGGATAATTTGTTTTCTTATGAAGATATCATAACCAAATTTGGCAATCGGAAGTTTTTTAGAAACCCCCAGCACTGTACCAAATTTTATCAAAATCGGTTGACTATATCATATAGGTCCCATAGGATCGATCGGTCGAAAATTTGTTTTTTGTACAAAATTCGTTGTGTTTCGTTTGTTTGTGAAGATATTGTAACCAAATTTGGCATTCAGAAGTTTTTGGAGATCTTCAACACTGTACCAAATTTGATCAAAATCGGTTGACTATATCTCATAGCTCCCATAGGGCCGATCGGTCAAAAAAACGTTTTTTGCACAAAATTCGTTGTGTTTCGTTTGTTTGTGCAGATATTGTAACCAAATTTGGCATTCAGAAGTTTTTGGATATCTTCAACACTGTACCAAATTTTATCAAAATCGGTTGACTATATCTCATAGCTCCCATAGGGCCGATCGGTCGAAAAAAAGTTTTTGATTAAAATTTCGTCTGTTTTTGGTTGTTTATGAAGGTATCATAATCTAATTTGGCAATCAAATGTCTTTTGGTGTTCGTAAGCAATTTACCGGATTTTATTGCAAGCAGTGGTACAGGGTATCCCAAAGTCGTCCGCGCCCGACTTTAACGTACGCCATCTTTTTTTTTTGATAAAAATACCTACAATAAATAAGAATGGCAATGCCTTTTAATAATTACACAGGCCAACGTGGTTTAGTTACTGGAAAGCTAAGGGTCATTTCTGAAGTAATTTGCTGCGTAGAATCCGAATTCAGGGTCTCTTGAACTCTTCAATTAAAGTGTAAGAGTCGTACTAAATGATGTAACTGGATTGACAGACCACAACAATTTTTGCACCCAGTACATAACCTCAAAAGCAGGAAAAAAACCACTTTTTTTGGGGTACATAACCTAAAATATCTCAAAATCCTGACGTGATGGATCAATTCTGACCCCGGATTCGGATTCTACGCAGCAAATTACTTCGGAAACGACACTTAGCTTTCCAACAACTGACATGACCCCGGTATTTGTAGGCCTTTGTTATCGACTATATATACGAAACTAAGAAAGTTGACTTAGTAAAATTAATAATATTTAAGTTGAGCCAATTGCTTAGCTAACAATTAGCCATGTATGTCTTTTACCTTTTTTTATTTATTTCTTTATTTTTTTTTTTTTTAATTTTGTAAATTTAAAATATTGCTACAGGCAAACGAAAATTTTCATTTAAAACTATCCAAGCACTTTTTATTTTTTTGCAGACAAAAAAAAGAGCTTGAAGAAAAAAAAAGTCAAACAATTATGAAATTATAGGTAACGTGCTTCTATTTGTACATTTGTTAACAATATTCAAATAAAAATAAGCACTTATTAAATCGATCTCCTGCAAATTTATGATTTTAAACATACGATAGGAAGTACTTGATAATATTTTTCAGGCTGTTTTTTTTTTTTTTTTTTTTTTTTTAAAATCCTATTAGATAGGCGATAAATATAGAAATATCTCGAATAAAATAAATATATTTATTTCAAATTTTTTTTCTCAATACGTCCATGAAAGATATAACTTTGAATTAAAAAACGTATGATTTCAAAAAAAATAATATTTTTTAATTTAAAAAATTTAATTTTATATATAAATTATTTTTATTTAAAAACAATTTTAAATTGTACAATTTTTTAAGTTGAAAAATGTGCAATTTTTTTAATTGAAAAATGTTAAATTTTTTAATTAATAAATGTTAAATTTATAATTTAATTATACATAGAAAGATCATTTTAAAAAAAGCTTAAAACGATTCACTAATTTCAATTTTTTTATTTCAGTTCTTTTTTATTTATTTATTCAAAAAATTTTTGAAATTTTGTACATAAATGTTCAATTATCGATAAGCCTATAAATAAATAATCGTAGTCTTGATGAATATTGACAAGTATTTTCTTCTATGATTAATGTATAATAAAAATCATAAAAATTTAAAAGTTCGATTTTAAAAATTTCTTCTTGACCCTTGAGAAAGACATTTCCCAGAAGAATTGGTTTTAATAGAAATTTTGCAAATATATTGTTGCACAGTGTTGTAATTGAATAACTCGCTCATTAGACTTTCAAAGAATCTTATTTGCATTGCACTCTTCTGGTTTTATTTTCGTAGATATAGCAGTTGTATCGTGAGTAATGGCGTGAGCGCAGGAGTACAGACGCCAGCACAACAGCACCATTTTGTTTGATTCCTTTTTTTATGTTTATGCGTGCTCTCTTATCTAACGCTGACATGCACATTATGCTCTGCGTCTCTCGCTCCCTTCCCCATAGATAAATTGTGTTTGTGTGAGTTTGTTTGTTTGTTGTGGATGTTGCACGAATTTGTCAACATTTTGTTGAGGAAACGCACAAAACAGAAGTTGCACTAAGTTGGATGATGCGGTGCTCTGTTGACGAACGGCAATGGCACCGTTAACGCTAACGGTAATGATAACGCTAGGAGCAAGAGGAAGAAAGAGAGTGAAGCAACCGCATTGGCCTCTTCTCGTTCCTCTCATTTATCAATCATAATGCTGCTGAGTAGTCTCATTAATGTTTGTTCTTAGCACTTATGCTTTTGCCTTTGCTATTGTCACTCAGTTTCTTCACGTATTCTCTGTTCTCTTTTCACTCTCTCTACTCTACTTTATTACTGTTTCTCTTTCTCTTCACTGCCGCTATTTTTATGTCTGTTTACCTTTGCCTTGCTTCCTTATTATAGCGTAATTACTTTATGCTCTGATTTATGTTTATCTTTAGTCATATTTTTACATTTACCTTTATCTGCGGGCCTTTCAATCTTCTACTTATGTATAAACGAGCTTATGTATACGAAGTGTGTCTTTAAACTTATATATATTTGGTTACGTAAGGTTCGCTATCTGACCCAATTGTGCGCAGATTTCCACTTGCTGAGTGCTCCAGCTTTAATAGAGATTGCATAAATAAAGTGCAAACATGTTTCAATTTATTGTTAGTTAAGCCCAGTATGCAGCTAACCAAACAAAAACAAAAAAGAATAAAAAAAAAACGAAAAAAAAGAGTGTTGCCCCATGATTTTGTTGAAAAAATATGTGCGTTTTTTATTTGCGTCTAAGTTTTAAAGCTTAATAAAAGCATCCTATATGTATAAGGTTTCCAAATTTATTAGCTTCCGCCCGTTCTTTCGTTTGAAATAGTTGATTTGAAGTCTTTAAAGCTTACAGAAAATAAAAAAATAATTTTGTTTTTAGTCCATTTGAATTTTTTTTGTCCGCACATAGGTGGCGCCAATGGGCTGGCGTGAAAAGTCAGCGCAAGTCAACCTTAACCAATGTGGCCAATTCTGAAAACATTGCCCTAGTTGTCACAGCTTATCGTTTATTGGCGTTTGTGGTGTCAGCTCTATGCGCTTAATCTTCTAGCCAACACATAACAATGTATTTTCTCATCCAAACTAAAAATAAAACCACAATTTTCACACTGCTCGATGCTTATCAATGACGACCGGAGTCATTGCTCATACTAACTAAGTACAATGAGTACTCTAAATGAGTACTTGATGCTGTTGAGCTTTTCATAGCTTCCTATCACTAGCTTATTGTAGAAATGATTTTTCCCAGGCTTTTTTCATCTTTATGCTATGCACGTAATGAGGAAGTCACACAGCAATTAATGTTTTGTGTTTTTTTTTGTTGCTGTTGTTTTATTTTTATCTCGTTGTGCGCTATTCCCTTAAAGGAAAAAAAAAGGGAATGAAATGTTTAGCATCATCTCGAATAAACAGCGAGATCGCAGAGACATAAGTGCAGTTTATTAAGAGATACGTTAGTTAGTATGTAGCCTCATACTAGTCTAATAAGTAAAGATAGTTTGGCTTTTATCAAAACAAACCCTCTAGACCCCTACTCACACAAACAATTTTTTTGGAACACGCCTACAATATGTATAAATAATTTGGAGCAAATAAGACAGAGCCCATGGATCCCACAAAAAGCAGAAAGGGCGGCAGAAGAAATTATTTTATAATGTGGAGGTTAGGGCAGGGAATTCCGCGGGTCTTGAAAAAAACGGATGCTGGGAGGTAAAAGGAGGATAAATATTTTGGATCTAGCAAAAAGCAGAATGGGCGGGACGGCAACTAAATTAAAAATGTGCAGTATGGGTGATATGCCCGTTCCGATACCATCTCTAATCATAGCACTTACAAGTGGTGGGTTAGGCTTAGAAATCCGGCGTGTCTGGAAAAAATAGGATAGCTGAGAAGGAAACTTTAAAATGTTTTCAATGGTCTGAGTTTACGCAAAATTCTCGTTCTGATTCCATTCTTAGAACAGATACACTCTTTTGTTTTTTGTTTTTCATAAAAATTGGTTGCAGAGCATTCCCGTGTCGAACACCGGCTTAACTGTTTTTCATTTTTGTTGTAGTAGTTATAGCTGTTGTTGGCGTTGTTGTTGTACTTGAAAATTAAATAAAAAATACAATCAAGCGGCAAGCGAGAAATTGCGGCTGGCTGGTTGGGCAACTGCGTGACTCAGCATTAATCTGCCAGACTCTCTTCTGAATGCAACTGCCACTCAGTTTACAGTTGCTTGCTTTCATTAAAACATAAATACTGTGTGATTGTGTGTGTATCTGTGTGTGTGTGCATCAAGCTTAAATGTGTGCGTACGTGACTGCAACACCTAAATATATGCAACAGAAGAATGAGACGCAATTGAAATTCTTTGTGCATGCTTTGTTAGAAGAAGAAGCAAAGAGAAGACAGAAACTGCAGATGAAAAATTGAAACTGTCTGTGTTTTGTTTATCTAAGCGTACTGCAGGACTACCTTCTCTAGTCTCTTCTTTAAAAGCCTTTAAATATGCAACGAATTTCATGCACTGACCAAATTTTGTGAAACCATAACTTAGATTTTGAAGTAAATTAAAAATTTCTTTAAAATATACTATTTATTAATTTACTTGAAAAAGATTAGTTCGCAATTAAACAGACTGAATAAAAAAACTCTACAAAAAAAATTTGAAAATTAAAAAAAAAATGATTGTAAACTACTATAAGAATTTTAAATATTTTTGTAAAGTTAAAAACTCCTACAAAAAACTACAAAAATTAAATTTTGATAGCTTAAATTTCTTTTATATTTTTCTAGAAATTATGTTTTATTTTCATTTATATAAAGAAATCAGTCAATTTTATTTTGGGATCACACCTTTTCATTTTTCTTCTTTGTTCATGGTACAAAGCTCCTTGTCTCTAGACAATAATAGATTATAAAAGGCCTTGTTGAATATGTTTCGCAGCTATTTTTCTACCAGCCATCAGTTTTGGTTATTGCGGCAAAGCAGAACAGTTGTTGTTACTGCTGGCGCCATCTAGTGAACTTGGTTGCGCCATCTTACGTAACATTGTTTTGATTAATTTATATGAAATTTTTTTTGTTATACCTACTTGAAAAAATGGCTAGCCCGCAGAAGTTCGCTATTTTCTTTCAGTGTACTGTGGGAGTCGTCAAGTATGCAATAAATTGTTTATAAATATTTAAATTGCTGTATGTTTACAGATGGATAAATATATGTTATAACAAAAACTTTGACTTCTCGTTTGAGCTGTCAATGTGTCCAAAACAACTAATTAAATTCCCTGGATTATGACATTTGCGCCTTCTGGTATGGAATGTACACAAATTGGTAATTGACATTGTCATTTGTAATTCATTTGAAATCTGTCATTATTGTTGTCGTTTGCATTTTTGTCCATTACAATAATACACAGATATTTTGAATTGACAACGACAAATAGAACAACACAATGGGAAGAAAAATAGAATTTAATTTGCATAGTTTTAAAGGCGGTAGGTGTTATACAAACAAATTTCTGTATATGTATATAGTAATTGCTATATAGATACATATGTAAATGTACATACGATATGGTCTTTGTTTTTTTGCATACAACATTTTAATTAGAAAGAAGACAATTTTTTGCATTTCATAGTTTAGGTCGCAACGCTTAAATTGTACACCTGACATTATTACCCAGAGAATCGCATACATGTTAGGACTAACATCTATGGTGCCGCTGCCAGCTTGTCTGCAATTCAATTAGAGATGCAACCAGCCATACATTCTTTGCCATGTAGACCTAGCACCTGTGATAGGTGGCAATTGAAGAAAAAATGCAACATCTAACTACCTACTACAAAGATTTTTATACTTGATACTTTTTGACTTAAAAATAAAAATTTTTATTCTTAGTAGAGTAGCTTCGTTGTAAAACTTTGAAAGCTACATGGAAGTCTTAGAGTCTTTAACCTGTCAAAAACATCTACATGGACTCAGGTTGCATTGGCCATTTTGCGTTGAAATTGTCCAACGTAACGCTATATGAATGCTTTTCGTCGAATCGACGAGGAAGGTTTTTCTTCTTTGCGCCTTTTTTTGTGCTAATCAAGTGATCTAGCCTATGTAGGTATGCTCTCAAAAATTTCGTCGTCAATTCGACGAAGTACAATTTATGTGTGATTTTTTGAAATATGCTTTTTTTTTTTTTTTTTTTTTTTTATATAATTTACAAAATTGGTTGCCTATTTTACTTATAACTTTAAAATTATTATACAATGAGCATAAAATTTCTACCAAGATACGAAAATATTATTGGGAAAAAGATTTGTTTCAAACGCATAAAGAACTTGAACGCTAAAAATGTCGCAACTCGTTGAAAATCCTTGGAAATGATTCAAAAACATAAAAACTGGGTTCCTTATTTATTAAAGCCGTGAGACATTGTACGCCGTTTTTGCACGAGCAAAATGCATGGTGAATGGATCTTACAAAAGTATTCAGAAACGACAAAATGATATAATATTAATTACTGCTTGCCTGCATATTTGGTAACACTTAATTGGCTGGTTCTTGTCGAATTCACATGATATCGCCACTTACGATTATCACTTGTTGTGGTTTGTCTGAGCAGCGCTTTACATTATATGAAGCAACCATAAATTTGTTCGATTCGTGGATAGCTTTTTTATGCACTTTATATATTTAATGTGCTGAAATCCCAGGCTGTTTATTATAACTAGATTAAGGGCAACTTAATTTTATTAATTGTTGGAACTAACTTATTTAAATCCAACCTAAGTTCGAATAACAAAGTGACAGCTTTCGTTTACTTTACCCTAATACAAATCTTCCTATGAGGATGAGAGAAAGGTGACTTATGTGAGCCTTATAAGCGTAATATGTTGACTTTTTGTTCAAACAACTTCCTAATCCTATCAAGCTTTTTCGCTTCGAGCACGAATTAAAAAAAAAAATTAAATTAAATTAAAATTAAATTCGCAACAAATAATTTTTTTCTTTTCTTTGGATTGCCATGGCAGATACAAATAAATTTTTTCTTGTTGGCGCCCCTTATCCCCTAACGTACCGACACAGTATCAAACGCCAGGCAACATTTATCACTGGCTCTACTCACCAGCTGCCAGCTATCCCAACTCGTTGCACTGCTACTAGTCCCGAGTACTGAATCTTAGGTATGTTGCACATATATACATATACCTATATATATAGGTACATATATCCACATTTTAATTAAATAAATTTTGTGTTGCCTGCGTTTAGGTGTTTGACGTCATAAACATTGCATGCCAAGAGCAACGCCAACGCCTGACTGCCTTGGTTCCTTAGTGCCTTGGTGCCTTACTGGCATGGCAAATGAAAACATTTAACAGTTAGTTAGATTTCCTAGTACTTGACTTTCCTGTATAGATTGTGCTTAGGCTTGGAACTTCTCTTCCAAATGCCTAGAAGCAAGTCTGCCTGCATTGCGTTGACATAAAATGGAATAAAATTGCCTCGACTATTTTAGTAGTCTGGTATGTTCTGAATATGCCAGTTATGTTCTGCACGGATAAATGGCAAATGCAGGAACGTTATACTTAACCCGATAGATACTTCATGCATATGTAAGAATTTATGTTTCATAATCAAATTATTGTGGCTGTTGCTGTTGTTGACACAATTTTAGTTGTTTTAGGTTGACAGGCGGTATTTAATTGAAGAAACCATGAGAATTTTCAATGAAGTTAGTTAAATTTACACTGAGATGAATAGAACTGTTCTGGAGTTTTATAAAGCGGAAGTATTTCGTGTTGATGATGAGATGATGCCGGATTAGCTTTGACTTACAGTCAGCAGTTCTTGGGAAGAATTTGCATAAGATTGTAGATGGCAGTTTGTCTGTCCGAGCAGATACAGTTGGTTGTTAAAGGCTGTGGTTATCTTTCTAAAAAATATACTTGAACTGTTGTCATATACTATATACCATCAGCTCTTTCCTATTAACTAATATAAGATTGTCCTATTTAAGTGCCTCCTTGTAATTTATTATGTAGATTTACAAACAGCCTAAAACTATCAAGCTTAGTAAATTATACTGCCTGCATCAGCTCAGCTGGTCAATGCGGCTACAGAGTGTTGAAAATAAGCTTCATTAGCAGATTAATAAGAAAAGCAACATAAGCCAACAACTGCCTGCCCTTCATCTGCAGCTATGCTTCTTCATCAGCTTTTGTTTCTTCGTCATCTTCATCTCTGCCTTCGTCATCTGCCTTATCCCATGAGCGAAACAACAGCTGACTTCAAAATTAGCTTGCACATTTAGTTTTGGGCAAATGGTTTGCGGCTTTGTTTCCCCTAAAGTTAGGCAACAGTAAATAATTTATAATTTTGATGCAAAAAAGGGATACTATCAACAAAATGATTGCATTGCTGGTGTATTTGACCATGTCTGAGTGTGTGTCTTCCAGCAAGTTGTCGTGGTTTTGTGCATAATTGCTCATGGCTCTGCTCTGTAAATTTGTCAATGGTTTGTGGGGTGTTTTTGGTCCAGTGCCTAAAAGCATGCTTTAGTTTATTTAGTTGATGAGTTGCGGTGATAAAGGTTTTGTGCTGGCCATTTTGATGACAAGTGTGCAAATATCTACACTGAAAAAAAAATCGTGCAGTTTGATTTTGAATTAATAAAAGCTTTTGTCTTTTTTTAAGAACTTTGCTTTTAACCGAAAGAACTGGTTCCAATCAGGCATTCGGCGTTGTGTTTAGTTTATCAATAACTAGTCCAGTTGGGATTGGTATAAGACAGGCATACAAGTGAAATTTTTTGTTTCTTGTAAGCTTTTTTTTTTGACTTGATTAAATAGACAAATTCATTATATTCTTATTTAGCACAACCATGACGTTTACAGTTTACAATAAAAAAATTTTTAGATCAATAAGTAAAAAAAAAAAATATTTGTGTAACCAATAAGTAACAAAAATTATAGACTACTTGATATACACCAAGACCCCCCGGTCGAGTGACCAAGCGTGGTATTTTGAAGCGCAGCTCTCGCTAAATTCCATAATTCTTTAGCTGGAAAATCAAGCTTTCTACTATAAAAATGGAAAAGCCATGTGCTTTCCTAACTGGGTCCTTAGAACTTAGCAGCTTAGATGAGATGGAAAGAATCGTTAAAACCAGAGCTCGTAAAAAACTGTCAACCCATTTTTCCAATGCGGTCGGGTCACGACCAAAACCGAACAAATAAAACACAAATTGAGCCGAACACTTTTTTCGTTTTGCTTTTCGGTTCTGGTCCGTGTTTTGGGCTGAGCAAAACAAACATGTTTCTCTCTCAATAACACTTATGTCGAGACAGTTTGAGCAAGCGCTCACTGAAAAACTGTCTGTATAAGACCGTTTCGTAAAAATTGTCCGGAAAAAGTGTCTTTTGCGTGTGTATGCGTGCTTGTGTGAGTCGAAGCAAGCCGAAGTGAGCTATACACTGCGCAAATGAGTTGTGTAGCAAAATATTTTGGCTTTTTTTTTATATTCATAGTTCTTATTATTTGCATTTTACTATTGTTATTAGTCTCAGTTTCTTAATTGTGGTAATTATATAGACCGTCAAAATAATTGAATTATTTTTATTTATTATTGAAAATGTTGAGTCATATATATTTGAAGTGCAGAACGTTGTATGAAATTTTTGGCCATTGTTTATATTACATTTAATTCCTTTTGAATTGATAAAATGCTTTGATTGCTTATATTTAAACATATATCATTGTAATAACTGGTCATAGCGACGCATTTAATCATTTATTTCTCTCCGTGCATACATTGTACAAATGTGCTTTTCTCAAAGTGTTCGTAAATGAGTGGTTTTTTTCGGACACTCTGAAAGTGTTGACAGTTTTTTACGAGCTCTGGGTAAAACACTAAGGAAAAACGATATTTGATGTTCATATTAGTTTAATACATTTCTAAATCGCAGTCGAAATCTTAAGTCAAGAAATAAGTAATCATTTCTGAAGCTTTATTTTTAGCTATCAAGAAGAAGAACTGTGATAAAACTAAAAACTACTAGGTCTACTTAATGGAGTTTGTGGTTGGTACACAGATTGTGCATCATTGGACCTCATCAATATAACAATTATTTATTCAGAGAATTTATTTTATGGAAATTTTGTAAATTTAGCATCATCTTCAAAGTTATATTTCCCGTCTTAAGAATATGCTTTAAATAATTTGCAAGGTAATAAATGACATATTTCAATCTAAATAAAATATTTCAGATATGTAGACTTATGTCTCAACTCTTTACATAGTAAATATTAATACATTATATATATTAATAAATATTATTAAGCAACCATATTATTTTGAAAAATAAATAATATAATATATCAGTCCGAAGACTTAACAAACTATAATTGATTTATTACTTTTTAAGAATTTTTAGAAACACAAAATTTTCAAATTCAAAGTATTAACTAGTTTCTATTTAAGCCCAAGGTGCTGCGATTTTTATCTCAGTGTATTAGTTAAGCACATCTTTAGATATTTTGATTGTGTGTAAATCCTTAAGAGCCAGCTGTGGTTAAAGCTGCTACTTCAACAAAAGTTCAAAAACAGGCAGCCGCAGCCCTATTATATAAGCCCAACATAAATGCTTTTAAAAAAGTTTATATACTTTGGCTAACTATGCTTCGATACCTTCCCCACCATTAGCTTTGAACGTATTAAACTCTGGTCGGACTTTTACCTTTTAAAAGCGAAATTCGCACAGTTAGTCGTCATGCTAACAGTTATAATAACGCTTTTAGTGAGCAGACTCTGGCAAAAAGTTTAACCAAATAAAGCGAGCAAAACAACACAATAGACTTGGTAGCAGAAGCAGCAGATGAAGATGGAAATGAAGATGAAGCAGTTGCAACAAGAAAAAAAAATAAAAGGAAAAAGAAGCGTAAGAAAAACTCAAAAGCCAGTAACAAAGCAGAAGAAAGCAGCGGTAAACTGTTAAAGCTGTTGTTGTTTTTGTTGTTCTAGCTGCTTCAATTTAACGCTTCGTTACCTTTGCAACAAATGTCGAAAATTTTCAAGTGGCATGCAGCACTTGAGCAGCAAGTTTTAAAGTGTATACCAGGTAAAGCTTAACCCAAAGCAGGCAATATGCCCAAGTATGTACTGTACATGGAACCCAATCTAAATGTTAAGCTGCCAATGTAAGCTTACCTGTTCTCTTTTTTTTTTTTTGCCTGTATTTCTTATACCTATGTATTTTTTGTTTCGCCTTGGTCTACAAATACGCCCAGCTTTTTTGGAGCTTAACAATGTGGATAACGCCTGAAAGTATGTTATAAAACAATAAGCAGAGATTTATGACACAATCTCTACTGGCAGTTAATGTTTTTTTTTTTTTTTGGCCATAAATTTGTCAAGCACGCTTAACACATATCGTTCTTTGGCTTAAAAACTTTGTCTAGGACTTGACTTAAATTGCAGATTTCCGTTTGCAAGCCAAGTTTTGGCTACTTGTACCAAATCATTAAGTTTTATCATTTGTAAACGACACACACACTCACCTGCGTAAGGATCCGGATCAAAAATCCTTTAGTGCAAATAAAATTTTAACAATGGCATTAGAATAAATTTACATAATTAGCTGCAGCTTAACAGCCCGCAGTCAGTCACTCAAATGTGCGATCCCATTGGGGTTTCCTAAGCTCTGCCCTATTGCTAGCAGTTGATAGCCCTCCCTGAGTGTGTAACATGAAAACACATTGCCAACTCGTTGTTATACACTGTACACAATGGAATAAGGGTTTTATAGATTTTTAGAAAAATTTAGTCCTATTATAAAATTGGGCATTTCCACAGTGGTCCACCCTAACCGAAAATTAAAAGTTTTAGCTTTTTTTTCTTTAGGATAAATATTTAAAAGTTATTAAATTAAAGAGAGAATGCTCGTGATGGAAGCATATGAATTGTGAACTATAAAATTAGGTCCACTCTAAACGAACATTCAAAGTTATATACAAATATCTTCTGACTTTTATTATTAAAGTTAAGTATTTAAAAGCTCTTAAATTAAGAATTCAAAGCACAAATTTCGCTTTCGTCAACCTTGTCTATATCGAAGAGCATCGTCTCAATATCATCTTTATCCTTTATAAAAAGCTTAGTAATACTGGAATTAAAATTTATGTTTTATTTGAATTAATTAATTAAAAAAATGTTTATTAACATAAATTATTATATTAAAAGAAACTCAACGTTGAGCCATGTAACGTCACGCCAGTTACTAAGACTAATAAAAAAAACCAGAAGACCTGTTTTGACTTAATTTCGCTTTTAATTTTTTTTATTTTTTCTAATTTTTAATTTTAATATATTTTTATATAATATTATATATATTTTTTTATAATATTATATATATTTTTTTATAATATTATATATATTTTTTTATAATATTATATATATTTTTTATGTGCATTCAACGTTGAGCCATGTGACTTCACGCCAGATACTAAGGCTATTAAAAAATAAAGTAAAGCGCTATTTTGATTAAATTTCGGGTTTTATTTTTTTTATTAACCCAAACTTTTTAATTTAATTTTCTAAATAGTTATCTATATTTTTTATATATACTTTTTAAGTACATATGATATTTCGCTTTTGATTTAATAACTTACAAAAATAATAAAAACATACATAAAAAAAAAATCGTATACAAAAAGTCTTGCCTAGTGAGCAAAAATTATCGATTTTGCTTTTTTACTTATATTTTTTAATCAAATAGTTGTGTAGTATAAATAAACTTTTTAAAAATTCAGCTTTTACCTCTTTTTGGCCATATTTTGTCATAGGTTTGTAACATTACATGGTAATGACGATGTGTATATAATATACATTTCACGGTAAATACATGGTTATGTTCGAAATACGCATACCTCCTATTTTTTTTGTGACGTGTAGCGACTTTAGTAGTGGTCAAAAAATGCTGCAAGCAAATTAGTGTACTGCACTAGTTTACAGTAAAAAAATATTCTCAACATTTTATATTCATACCGTAGTATAATAAAGTGCTTAAGGCCGTACAAGAACTGCAATTTAATTAACTGCCATTACTGCTGGCGCCATTTTACGTACAGCATCAGTAAAATTGTAGGACAACACTGTTTTGTATGTTCACCTGCCGATTTGTTTTGTGAAAAAAGCCTACAGAGTATCCAACATTCGTGACTGATACAATTTTTTTACGTAGTGGCTTGTTCTTTAAGTTGGGCTTTTAAGGATTAAGGAAACTTTTGCGTTTTAATACGTAAAACTTTAAAGTATGTATATGTAGCTGCTTATTGTTATAGGTGTTTCCCCATAGTTCTCAAAGCATTTCTGTTGCATAAGTGTTAATACCTTGAATTACTCTACACATTGTGGCATATTTGAATTACATTCATTTGGCTGATTAACACTGCTTCATCATGTTTGGCAATAATTTAATGCCTTTCCTTTTGAGAAATACCAGCAAAAGTTTCAAAGACTTTGGCCACAATTCTACAATCTGTGAGTGGGAAGAATTAAGCACACACCAGAGAATTTTTGGCTAGGATAAATGCACAATTGGTTAACTGTCATGTGTGGGCGTGTATTGGTATAAGTGTGTAGGTGTGCGTGTCAAGTATCTGTGCGTCTGTATCTGTAGTTTAGCCCGCATAATATATTGAGTTGAGCACTTAATTTGGCTAAAACAAAAGAAAAAAAAAACTTACTTTGTTACTTGTTTAGTCAAATTACACAAGGACCAGTTAGTTGCTGCAATTGCTTGGCTGGCTGTAAGTTATACAAGACATTAGTGTAGTATCTTTTGTTGCAGCACTTATTCAATATAGTTTATTCTATAACATGTTATACATAACATCCTTTTTATAAGAAAGTTCGCTTAAACTTTTATAGGTTGTTAAGTTTTGTGTAATCATATACTTAAAAGGTATTGTTATAGCCTAAAAGCCATTTTTTTTGCTATTGGATCAATTAGTTTAAGGATTCTTCTAGAATAAAGTGTAACTGTTAGGCAATAAATTGTGTTTTCGCCGCCGAATAGTTGTCAAATCTTTATTACATCTTTAATTGTGTACTACCTGTACTTTAAAAATTCGTTTATTGAAAAAACTTTATATTTGAACAAGAACAAACTGGATTTTCTAGAAATTCTTGGTAGCCAACTGTTTCACTTGATTATCGTAACAAATTTTTCGACAAAAAAATGTTCATTCCAAAAATCCAAATTTTTAAAATGGCGTTTCCAAAAGTGACATGTCCCAATTCCACGCAAAATTTCGAAATAACGCAACTTAATGGGCGCCAAAAGAACTGCGATTGTGGCATGAACGAACTCAAAACATTAGACAAAAATGGTCCGGTCAAAGAAATACTATACTATTTACTATATTTTCATAATGACTTTAATTTTAAAAATAGCTACTACTGAAATAATTGTATTTTTTACTATAATTGTATTATTTTATTAATAATTTAATTTCTAATTTAATCTTATTCCAAATTAATTAGTCGTAATTGATTGTCGGAATTTTCTATTGCTGTAATACAAACTCTTGATACATCAAAATTATTTTCTAGTTTTTAGTTCGGTTTACTATTAAAGCGTGTTTTTTCGTTTTTTAAACTATAATTTTTTATGTTAAATATTTAAAAACACATAAATACAAATTTTTTTTTATAGTTACAAAATTTATGTTAGTTACATTTTGTTTTAAACTACACATTTGTGTGAAGTTTGATCAAAATTGGTACACTATTTCATATAGCTAGCGTACAAAAATTGAAACATTTTTTTGTGTAGCCTTTGGGCTACCATGTAAAAGTCAATGCAACATGGGAGAGCGATTTCTTATTTTATTTTTTTTGGTCTGAATTTCTGTTCAGAAAATTTTTAAAAAACTTAATTCGTAAAGTGCCAATCATTTTTAAATTAAAAAAAAAATAAAATATATTTATATCAAATATAAAAAATGCGAAAAGATTAAAAATTTATTGCATATTACTTTTAATTTGAATTTTAAAGCTAAACAAAATATTGTTTATTTTTATTTTTTTTTTTGACGCATATTTTATATAAGGCGTTAAAAACCGAAAAAAGTTAAATTTTTACGCCCAAAAATTATTCGGATACTTGAAGATATATTATTAGAAAAACAAGGTTATCAGCTTTTTTTTTTTTTTTTAAAAAATATCTATTATTTTGATTTTATGTATATAATAATATATTAAAGTAAATAGTAAAGTTTAATTCTATAAATTGTAAATACTTAGAAATAATTAAGAAATGTTCAAATATAATATTAGAAAAGTTTACATAAACATTCAGTATCGATAACTCGATAAATAATCGAAATTTTGCAAAAAAAAATGTAAGCGGTGAATATACGTGCAGGCTATCTCCCAGGCCCGTCGAGAGATGGTGAAAGGGGGGTATTCCCCAGGGCCCAGAGTTTTCTCGTAATAAAATTTCACGCTAAAAGTGTAATAGAGAAGCCGGTACGTGTTCGCCCGGACCCGGATTTTCTCTTTACGGCCCTGCTATCTCGCTATCACGTATTGTAAAATTCCTCAAAAAAAGAGATTGATTTAAAAAGTGATACGCTGCATTTATTTTTATGCATGTACTACGTAGTTTTAGTTTTCAAAAATACATGCTTTATATACGTAGTTACTAATACACTCAAAGCACTTTTTGACTTGTCTCTATTCATTCAATTAAAATGTACTTTATGGTTTAAGATTCACTCATTAATTAGGGCATAAATTAGCAATGCTCCCTAGAGCGATTGCCTTAACGACTACAACGAATAACTCATTTATATTCATATTTAATATAACCAATTGATTGCATATACAATCAAAGGCTCTTACATAAGCTTTGCTGCAGCTGCCTTGGGTTATGTATCTTTTAACTTCATTAATGGAATCGATTACCCTTGCCACATAGAATGCCAAGCATCAAAAGTTTTCACACTAGAAGGAACCCCAACAGAGACCGGAGCTCATTGTCAACGGCTTTGGCGCTTCTCTCTGGAATCGCTGTCAATGCTTTTGTCATTGATGAATTCAGCTTTTTCTGAGAATATTTTTTTTCTCTTTTTTTTTATACTTATGTGATATGCCATTGGCCCTCATTTGTAACATGTTTTAACGTGCGCTACTCCTCTCTCTTATCTTTTTTATTTTTTGCTACTTTTTGCGACATATTTCAGTAGCCATTAGCATAAAATGGCTGCTGTTGCCATCGACATTGTCGTCGCCATTGCTGTTGGCAGTGCTGCTGCTCTTAAAAAAAGTGCATAAAAAATTTTGTAATTTTTTTTTTTAAAAGATGGCACCGTAAAATGTTTAGTTGCCTTTGCTTTAAAATCTTCTTGGGGGCTCATCAAGCGTTCAGCTTGAGGTTGGCCACAGCCATTGCCAGGCCCATTAAATGAATGACAGGTTTTTGTGGCAGCCATTTTCTTATACACACACACACTTTCTTCCATATAAATTTTAATATTTGTGTTGGTGTATCGTTAAGCTTTTGACTGTTTCATTTTTAATGAAAAAATGTTCTTCTGCTCTTTATATTTTCAGTGCAAATTAATTGAAATTGGTTTTTTTGGGTAAGTGCATTTACTACATTAATTTGATTTAAGTATTTTGCTTAATTTATCAAAATAAGTACGATTTACGATAATAGCTTACGACAGGCAAATAATCTGCCACTGCTACTAATTGCAGCAAGACCAACAAACATTAAACAGCAGTTTCAAATTAAGTATCCCGCATTTAAAATGCACAAATTGAGTAAAGGCGCACAAATAGCAAAACTTTTGTGCAATTTAACTGAGCCGGAACCGCAGGCGGGCTGTACCTACCAGCCCATGGCCCAACACAAGCCGTACCCGATTAAACGAGGTGGCCAAAAACTGGGCGAGACTCAAGCTGACGGCTAGCAATTGTGGGCAGCAGCTGCCAGGGCTGCAAGTACGTTGGTTTAGAGTTGTTTTGTTTGGTATTTTTTGGTAACATTTTTTGTAAATTTTTTAGCATTTTGCAGTTTTTCAAAATTATAAAATATTTTTGAGTCTATATTATATATTTGTGAGATTTATATATATTTTTGAGATTTAAATGTATTTTTAAAATTTTTGTATGCCTGTTTTGGAATTATGGACATCAACGCAATTTTTTTTGTTGGTGTCTAAAATGCAATTGTTTAGTATTTTTTAGTGAGCCTTAAAGTAAATCTAGTATTTATTGCAGTTTTTGCGAGGTATTTTTGGTGAGGTATGGTACATACAGATTTAGGCCCTTTTTTATTTTTTAATTTATTTAAAATTTATAGATTTTAGATATTTTTGAAGGTACATTTGGGATTTAAGTATATTTTTGAGATGTTTGTATACTTTTGAGTTTTTTTTTTTTTGTATATTTTTGTTTATTTACTTTAGACTTTTGTACATCAACTTTTTTACTTTTTTAAAAGTCTTAAATATAAATGTTGAGTATTTTTTTAACTGATCTCTGACAAAATTCTAGTATATACTGGAGTTTTTGTTATACTTTTGGATAGTGATTATAGATTTCTTAACATGTTGAGTTTTTTCAACATTTTTAAATATATTTAAGTTTTTTTTTATACATTTTTGAAATTTGTACATTATACAGATTTTTTTCTTAATTTTTTTATTAATTGTTAAAATTTCTATACATTTTACGAAGATTTATGTAAATTTTTAAGATATCTGTTGTGAGGGTGAGGATTTTGTATATTCTTGAGATTTTTGTTTACCTGCTTTAGAAGTATGGACACTCATTTGTTTGCTTTTTGGAGAATTTTGCACATTTTGAAAATTTTGTTACTTAATTACTCGTATTTGAAAATTTACATCAGAGTATAAAGCAGCGATAAAATGAGGCGTTAAAAAAATTTGATTGATATATTAATGAATTGAAGATAAAAAAGTATAGATTTTATTCAATTTGGCAATTTTTTTTTTTTTTTTTTAAATTTTCACTGAGCCTTATTGCCAATTTGGATTAAAAAAAAGGTTTGTAAAATATTTATTAGTTTAGTCACAACGTAATAAAAAGTGAAAACAAATTTTTTTTTTTTAGTTAAGCCGCCGTAACGCGTAAAGTATAAAAACTAATTTTTCGAAATATTTGTTCGTTTTTTAAAATTCTTTGCTGGTAGTCTTTTTTGTATCTTATCCAGCGGGGCACTCTGAGGCAACATGCAACTTAATGTCGAAAAGTATTAGAAGATTTTAAATTAAAGTTTGTTTTTTTTTAATGTGTACTGAATAGGCTCAACAAGGTTCCCAAGCCTTTTTATATTTTATAAATTTATTGATGAAAGCATTTCTAGACTATTTGCATTATATTTAAGCGTCCAATTTTTTAAAAAACTAGTCAAACAAAAGGTTTGAGAACTAAATTTTGAGGATAGTTAGTTGTATTTGACTTAATTACTTCTTCCAGTATAATTTTTACATCTACTTAAAAATTTTTACATCTACTTAAAAATTTTGTTTTTAACTGGTATATCAGAGTTTGTTTTACTTCCATTTAATTCTTTAGCTGTATTTCTTAGCTTTTGTTTAATAGGTCTGACAATACATTTCTGCACATTTACTAACCCATTTAACTTAACTTTTTAGTTCTATATACATATTTGAAAATTCAGTTGATGAACTTTTTTTCTCAAATTAGGTGACTTACAATTTCTGGAGATAGTTTTAATCGGCTGATTTAGCTTTACTTTTGAATTTTTCCATAAACTGCTTATTGAGAAAGTAAGTAAATTTTATATAATTTAGAAAATTTTTACATGGTGCAATGGCAACCCTGTTATTTTAATTGCATAGCAGTTTACTGCCAAAAAAAAAAAAGAATATGCAATGGTTTTTGGTTTGTGCCAATGTGACGCCTAATTGCAGGCAGCATACAATTTAAACCAAAAGGCAAAACCCAATGAAGCATGCCCCATAATGGCAGCATCAAGAAATGAGACGGATAGAAAACAAGGTGGGGGGTAGAGTGAAAATCATTAAAATAAGAAATAAAAAGTAGTGAAAATGCCTCAAAACTCAATGCAAAACCAAAATGTAATTTAAAATTTTTGCGCTGTTGGCGCGAAATTTTTATCCAACAGCTTCAACTTTTGCCTTGATTAATTCGTGCCACGGCACGCCAATGGGAAAGACTATGAGTGCTAGCGTGCGTGCCACAAAGTATGCAACTGGAGCACTTTGCTCGATGCAATTTCATTGCATTTGCCGATGGCAAAAACGCGGCGCTCAGCGAAAATGTTAATGGCAGTAGCTCAAAAAAAAAAAAAAAAGTCGACACCGATGCCGACCTTGGGTGCCTAACATGCTCTATGGACTAGAGGGGCGAGACAGCAAATAGCAGAGAAGAAGAAAGGTGTCAGATACAGGCGCAGGAGCTGAAATGCTTTTGGCCAAGTTTTTGCCACTTGCCAATGCGCTCTTTCGCTTAATTAACTGCTTTAGATAGTTAGTTGCGTTTGTTGTTAAGAGCGCCGCTCAGGTGCAGCAGCCATTACTCAATTAAGTGCTTTGTCAGTGTGTGAGTGTGTGTGCGTGTTTGCGGATTTGTGTACTAGGTACTTGAAAAAACTCACTCCTCACACGCTGTCATAGTTACCAACACAGCTGCTGCTGCAGTTTAATTTATTTTCAAACACTAGCAGACGCACTCAAAGCGTTGTTTGCATATTTTGTTGCATACTTTTGTGAGCCACATCAATTTCTGCCATTATTTACGTCAATTATGCGTTTACATAGACACACACAGAAGCACCCAGCTAGTATATAGGAAACTGTCGTCTGCTTACCAAGTTGGTGGTCGGATTCTACATTAATCTCTTTTGAGTACTATACACGCCGGCGCAGCTGGAGGCTCTAGCGATTCACATTGGTTGCATATACAACTGTCCTTGACACATTAGTTCCGAGTTACATTCAGAAGACAATCAGTTGATTTGTGACCCTAAATGCGCACAGTGCACAGGCATAGATAAATTTTGTCTAAATTTTCTTTAGAACTTTGATCTTTTTGTGTTTCAAGCCCAGTACGCAGCAGTAAAAAATGCATCAAAGCAAAAAAAAAAAACTTCTTAGCAAAAACAAAAATTCAAGCAAGCTGTTTGCGAGTAAACAGTGTTGCCCCATTTTTTTTTTTGAAAAAATATGAACAGCTGTTCTTTTTTTAAGGCTAAACTGAAAACTTAATGTACAGCAAGTTTTTTGGTGAGCAAATAGAATGTTGTGTAGGCAATAGCGTTTTGGAACATTTATCTTCTTATAAAAATTTTCATAATTATACCCTGTACCGTATGGTACAAAGGGTATATTGTGTTTGTGCAAGCCGAAAATGTATGTAACGTACAGAAGGAGAAGTCGGAGACCCCCCAAAGTTACCTAAAGTATGATCAGAGTGACTAGAGAAGTCGATATACCCATGTCCGTCTGTCCGTATGAACGCCTAGATCTCAGAGATGGTAAGAGCTAGAGCAACCAAACTTTCAGATAAGATCCCTTATTAATCCATAAGTGAGAAGTTTATTTTATTTTTTTGATATCGGGACTACATTATATAGCTCCCATAGGGGTGTTTCAGAGGATATGAAGATATCATAACCAAATTTGGCAATCGGAAGTTTTTTAGAAACCCCCAGCACTGTATCAAATTTTATCAAAATCGGTTGACTATATCATATAGGTCCCATAGGATCGATCGGTCGAAAATTTGTTTTTTGTACAAAATTCGTTGTGTTTCGTTTGTTTGTGAAGATATTGTAACCAAATTTGGCATTAAGAAGTTTTTTAGAGTTCCCAAGCTCTATACCAAATTTGTTCAAAATCGGTTGACTATATCATATAGCTCCCATAGGACCAATCGGTCAAAAAATCGTGTTTTGTACAAAATTCGTTGTGTTTCGTTTATTTGTGAACATACCGTAACCAAATTTGGCATTAAGAAGTTTTTTAGAGTTCCCAAGCACTGTACCAAATTTGATCAAAATCGGTTGACTATATCATATAGCTCCCATAGGATCGATCGGTCGAAAATTTGTTTTTTGTACAAAATTCGTTGTGAACCGTTTGTTTGTGAAGATATTGTAACCGAATTTGGCATTAAGAAGTTTTTTAGAGTTCCCAAGCACTGTACCAAATTTGATCAAAATCGGTTGACTATATCATATAGCTCCCATAGGGCCAATCGGTCAAAAAAACGTTTTTTGCACAAAATTCGTTGTGTTTCGTTTGTTTGTGAAGATATTGTAACCAAATTTGGCTTCGTTTATTTGGCAAAGAAATATCTTTTGGAGTTTGTAAGCAATATATCGGACTTGATTGCAATTTGGTGGTACAGGGTATCCCAAAGTCGTCCGCGCCCGACTTTAACGTACGCCATCTTTTTATTTAATTTTATACAAATATACTACAAAATTAAAAAAACAATAAAATAAATAGGCCACATTTATTGTATAGACACAGTCTTCTATTAACACACAAAATAAGTTGCAGTTTTGGTTGCGAAGCGTTTTTTGCTGCTGCGTACTGGCCTTAAAAAATATTAAGAGGTAGTCGCTATCTTTTGCTGATAGATAAACCATTTGTAACGTTTATTTGGAAACTATTCGAGGTGATCCCTTTCTCGGCTTGAGGTATGCTACTGCGATCTTTGCCTAGCAAATTTATATACATAAGTCTGTTTTGGCTACTTTTAGGGTGGCCCAAAAAATGTATCTTAATATAAGCTTGTAAGTAGAGGAATTTTTTATTCATTTTTTTGAATTGTGGGCACAGTCTTAAACTAGTATGCACTTGGTGAAGATTTTATGCTTCTTCTAGTAGCACGCTTTGGTTCTCAAAATATTTTTACTGGATCGAAGTGCATGCAATGAAAAAGAGTGTACTTCTTCGTTTTTTTCGAGTACGTGTAAGACATACTTAAAGCGCGAATCTCTGATATTAATAAATAATATGTTGGTCTGCCAGTCAGTAAACTCTGCCCATGTGCGCACTCTTTCTCTATTGTATCTTGTACTCATAAGTCCCAAGGGTATTCTATTGTATAACATATAAAAAGCCTTGGCAGACCATAATTCTACCAAAATGCTGCTCAGAACTTGAAGTCTTTGCGTCCATATGTACACAAAGATTTTAGAGCTAGAGCTACTAAAAGAAAATATTCCACTTTAGAAATCTTTGACTCAAAAAATTTCGCATGTAGAATCATGTGAGCTCACAATTTACGTAATTTTCGTAAAAGAAAAACTTAAGAAACTTTATTTCTTCTAACCGTATGCACACCTATGTCTCAGAGACCATAAACACTGGTTACACCAAATCTTACCAAAAGATACGCATTAACCCTACTCAGTGCAGCCTATGCAAGTATGTCGGCTTACCAATATATTGCTTTTGTGTGTTCAAAAGATATCTGGCACAAATAATGAATTGTTGGAACTTTTACAAGTATCTGATAGAATTTGCTTCTGGTAGAAACAATGTGAGCTATTTTTTTTAATCAATTTATCCGTACCTAATTCATTGGCTTAGTCAATCGATTAGAACTTTTTTGGAAAGTAGCATTTATTGGAAATCCACATGCTGCACATTTCACCAATTCACTTATGTAATTTTAATGACTTGAAAATTCCGAGAATTTTCGTTTCTAATTGCGTGGCAACAACACTTTTCAATTACCCAAATACCGCTTACGGTCGCTCTGCTAATCCCCGAGTCTAATCGAATTGATTAAAATTACGATACTGTTTGTAAAATCTATCTAACAAGCACACCCGGACAAGCAGTTAAAACCTTCCGTCCGTCCTGAAAACATACGTACATAAGGTCGCGCCCATGCATAAATAGCTTTACTCTGACCTAGGGGTTTTCATGTCAAGAGCCGCACGCACGCACAAAGCAGACACACACACACACACACACTCACACTTAGACAGAGACCCAACCACCCACACAAAGATACAAATGTATCTATTGAAAAAGCGACGTGCCCAAAGTTTTTAATGGCAGTTGCTTGACCATTTGGACTGCTTGTTGCTATGCACAGCTGTTTTGTCCAGCGGCATTTTAAATTGAGTAACAACAATAGCCATTTAAATTTCAAAATTTTTTTTTGTGGGTGGTATCTTTATTTTTAACAAAGTATCTATCGCCTGAACTGACAAAATGCCAACACTTTAAAGGTGTTGTTGTTTTTGGTTTTGTTTTTGTCTGTAATGCAACCAGCAATAAAGGGGTGCAACTAATTTGCATAAATCGGTGAAGAGCTGTTGCCACCCCCTGCACAAAAAATATATCGCCGTTGGCGGCATTTTGTTCACCCCTTTTTATGACTGTGTTTATGTTATGTATCGCTAGCATACCCCAACTCAATATTACCCTCGCCCAAAACAGTGGCTTAGCTGGATTTTGACGATAGGGAGCGTTGACTGTTTGGCATTTTTCTAGCTATATTGGGTCAGAGTCGGGAAACAACTCAGTAAGATGGGCATCGTGAGCTCTAACCACCGCATAAATATTCGAGAGGAGGGCATGGAATCAACAATGTTGTTTCAATCAAATCAGGGATTTGCGAATTCGTATAAAAAAAAAATATTTTACTTGGGGTGTTCATTTGTTGGCTGAAATTGCAGAACTCTACCAATGATGCAGAAATGCAAAAGAGCCAGAGTGTATTTTTTTAAATTAAATTTCTATCACTAAATAACACCAAAAACAGTGCAAACTAAAAGTATACACATTTTTTGTTACTGTAAAGTTTTACTACACAGTGTTAGGCAGAAGTGACCTATTTTTTGTAGACATGGGTCTATTTGGTAGGGCAGAAATGCAGAATGTTTGTTTTTGCCTATAAGCTAGCTCACATTATTAATGAAGTATCAAAAACTTTTTTTTTTTTTTTAGAAAATCCTTTAATGATAACAAATTCTAATTTTTTCAACTTATAAATTTGTGTAATGTTTTAAGTCTCAGCGGCCAGCTTAAATTCGAGAAACCCCTTCTTTTCTACGCCACTGTCCACCATATTGACCAACTGTTGCTCAATTGCTTTACGTAGCTTGGCGTTACGTTACATTCCATTCACCCTTTTTGTTTTTTTCAATTTATGCGCCTGAAATGTTACGTTGATTAAATTTTATAATTTTTACGCACAATTGGTTCACGTACCCGTTGGATGTCAATGTTACGATCTGGGGTCACATTGCGTATAATATCTGGTTACCCGCAAGTAAAAACCAAAAACTACTACTACTTGACATTTTCAGCTGTGCCTAAATTAGTTTTATGTCAAAAATGCATAAAATTTATTTCCGCCTAAACATATGTTGGTTATTCATTTTGTTGCATAATTGCATATGTGCCACAACTCTTGGGCTCCAAACTTTGTTGCCACAAATTGTTGGGAATCAAAACTGATTTGGTAATCAAATGCTTGCCAACACAGAATTGGGCTAATTATGCGTTTCGGGTTGGTGGCAGCCAGCCAAATTGGAAATCATGAGGTAGCCGGAGCTTACTTAAATGTTGCATGTCACATTTGCATAAAAGTGTGGCATACTTTTCGGCATATGTGAGTGCTGGTTTTTTTTTGGTGTGGTTTAGCAAGCGGTTTAATGATAGAGTAATAAATGAGTGATATAACTTTTAGGGCTACAAGTCTGGAGCGAGCTGCCTTAGCTGTGGACCATCAAAACACACTGAACTTGCGAAATGTGATACTTGGCACAGTCTCCTTTAATTTCCAAAGTTTTAACAAATTCTTTTATGAGTATCTGTCGTATATACTAAGTTTGAAGAACAGCGTGTTTTTTTAGAGGTTCACAAATTTGAGTTGGCAGCACTGCTTCATCTGACAACCCATTTACAAGCACGCAAATACTGCGGAAAGCTTATGAAAATTGGTTTTTCAGATCGCGCCTTGGCCGAAATCATACAATCATACAATTTTCTATCCAATAAAGCCCGTTTCATTAATATTAAAAATATATTTCTTTGTTTTATTATGATTTAAACTTGTGTAACTCTAAAAAAAACACCCTTTATAAAGTGGGACATTATAAAATATCAACACAGAGTGAACTCTCACACAATGATCCTATGCACGTAAGGTGTAGACAAAAAACTTGTTTTTTATTAGAAAAATTTTTCGTTTAGCTTCTTAATATGAAAAATCTTTTAATTAGAAGTTGTAATTATGTATTACATCGCATAGTGTTCATAACACAATATTTATTTCTTATTTTATAATACTCGTCATGGCGCATTGCAGCGTATGACGTCACAATTTTGTGATATGATTATTTACAAAGAAGATTTTATTCATTTTAGCTGTTTTTTTAGACAAAATATTTTTGAAGCTTTTGACCAACTTAAATTTAAAATGAAATTTTATAATATAAATCTTCTGGTAATTGTGCTGCAGTTTATACAAATTTTCGTATACTTTTTACATACTATATAGCTAATGGCTATTTAACAAGTATTTTAGTTAGTTAATTGAAGCATATTAAATAATATACGCTGTACGTTTGATAATTACATAACGCCTGAAAGAACGCAAATATTTATGCCGTTTGTGTAATAGATAAATATTTATTTAAGTATCTACGATGAGTATTTGAAATTCATTGACAATACTGTGCGACACGCACATACTTTGCCAAATAAAACACTTGAGCTTGGGCAGTCATTCAAATATTTAACTTCCTTTTTCCGGAAAAAGCTATCTATCTATAGTTGGCAGCAATTAGCACATAGGTTTTCATTTAATTTCGTAATTGACCGGTCGTGCACACTAACTAAACAGACACATTCACTATTAAAGTATATATAGTATGTAGCTACCTACTTCCTGTTTGACTTGCTTTATATAAGCGTTGACATGCATTTCCCAATTTAATTGAAAATTTATCAGTTTCACATTTAATTTGCATTTTTGCATACATAAACGATACTCACTGCAAACTGTTCTAACTGTCCAGAGCTCAAAGATATGCAAAACTTGCAGTGTAGGAATACAGATTCCAACTCATAGTACTAGACCGGAACTAGCACTAGCTTGGATTGGGTGGGTCAGTTTGAGGATTGCTGTACTTTACCATTTAAACATTTGACATTTTTAGTATATCGGCTGGGTTCTGTGTCTGGTCTATGCTTCTTTTAGAGCTAACTACGAGGGCCGGCTAAAAATTTAACAGCCTACTCGAAAATTTTTTATCAGCTGATTGCTGTCAAAATTTTGGTATGAGGCATATGTTTGAACATCGATTTCTTAACAGAAAATTACATTTTTAAAAACAAGTTGGTCGATAACAGTGTACGTCGATAACAATCAATATTGGACAGCTGCATTTAAGTGCGGACAATCCGGGCAAGATGTAGATGATAAAGTTCAATAAATGAGTGAATGAGTTTTAGTCGTAGACAGCTCGAGCGAACAAGTAAATTATATATGTAATTCACCAATATTTTGATATAAGGAAGCTTACTATCTGAAGGTGTTTGAACTTAATAACAGCTTTTTGAAAATCCCATATTTCGTAACATCGATTATTAAATCACATAAAAGCCAATCGATTTTCGGGTTCGGCAATGAGACTGTGTCTACTGTAAGTTTTTGGGGTTGCTGAGTCCGAATACAAGGTCCAAAAAGCCTTAAAAAACTCCATAAAATTAGTTATTTTAAAATTATAATTTGTTTTTTTGTATCTGTATTATCGTAGGCAATGGGCAGCAGGATAATATAATTTTGAGCTGCTTGAAAGATTCGAAAGGATTCCAAGGCTAGATTGTATAAACTATTTATAATTCCTTCGCCGTTCACCATTTTATTCGAATGTGTATACATACGATTATAATGTTTTTTCAAACTTTTGGGAATTTTTTGTTAAGAAGAGATTTTCTTCAAATGGTATCTGTAAAGAGAATGGCTATTATGAAGAACTCGACGATTGTATAAAGAAATACAAGAGCCCTTAATGGAGTTTGTGTTGATAAATAAAATGTTGTTTTTTTTGTAATACGCTTCACTTAGTGTTCATGCAAAGAGCAGGAGAAGAGCCCTCAAATCACCTCCATTATAACAAATATGTAAAGTTATCTACTAATGTGATATTAAAGGGTATCTCAAACTTGATCGCATGCGACTTTAACGCTCGCCATATTTAAGTTCGATAAAAGTGATTCTTCATCCAATTACTTTTTAGCTTGCCCTCGTATTATATTATCAAGATTTTTTGGCTTGTATTTTGACTTCTTTGGCTACATTTTTGCTGTTAGTTTTATTTAGAGTCATTCAAACTGTTTTATTAAGTTTTCATTGAAATTTTCGTTCAATTAGTTTATTTAATTGAAACTTGTTTGGTCGATAAGGAAATTGTTGGTTATACCCATAACCAAGAAAGTTTTGTTGTTATTGTTATTATTATTATTATAATGTTAGTGCTGTGTTTCGAACCATCTAGCTGGCAAAGTAATTAAGATGTTGTATAGTGCTCTATATATATAGAGTCGTTATGGCATGCAGTGAACAAAATAATTAAAATAATTGAAATTCAATCGCAGTACATTTTACATATTATATTTGTTGAATTTTGTTTTTGATTTGATTTGCTTTTATGAAATTAATTAAAATTTTGTTTTGCAATTAAAATACATATAAACAATGATTCAGCAGTTTATGAGGCTACATGCCTATATCGAATCGAATTCCTATACAATTCATTTTGTAAATATAGGGTGCTTTTGTTTGTTTGTTTTTTTTTGGATAAGACTGACTGCTGGCTGCTAATTAAACAGCTGTTAGCTGTATTGTGTGTACAAAAATTGGAAAAGTCCTATGAAGATCATAATGTTGACTTGAAAAAGCAAATTATGAAGACAAAACGTTCAAAAATTAACTGTTAAAAAACACCCTACACATTCGACTAATGTTTTATACTTATAATGCATTAGCTAGTGCGTATACGAATTTAAATATTAAAGGACAAAAATTAACAATTCAAACTACAAGAGTTTAGATAGGTACTACATACATTCAATAGGTTTCAAGCATCTGTCTTTTAAAAAGTATTTTGACTTTGCCCTTAGCTTACTTAGCTTAAAATAACTCTTAAAAAACACCCTATGCATGCCACAAATCTATTACAGCTGCAATACATAAGGTAAAAAGCACAAGAATGGAGACACTTAAACTACGTAATCAATCAAGTTGAAATAGCTTTTTTTTAACAAATATTTTGACTGTATTCTCAGTTCATAATTCCGAAAGTCAATGTACCATAACTCTAAATAAATACAGCATACACAAATCGTTTAAAAAATGACTCATAAAAAACACCCTATAAATTCCACAAATCTATTGCACACTTATTGCATTAGGTTAGGCATTATGCTCTTGATCTGTAAATAACATAATCAATGGATTTACAGCAGCTACTACCTAAAAGATATTTTCCTTATAAAGTCTGTTCGCTACTTTGAGTGTGCACTGTACATTGTATCATCCCCCTATATTAAGCTTGACTGCTCTTGGGCGTCTCTTGCAGTAATTGCAATTTGACAGTCTTGTAATATGGACTTCATAAATGTTTATTTTTATTTTTTTTTTTTTAATTTTCCGCACTCTGCCACATGCTTTACATATTCTCATGCCTTATTAAGATAAACTTTTAACAAGTTAAACCAGAGCAGAGCTAACTACTCCGTCCAAACCAAGGAACCAACCAACCCACCATTTAGTAAACCAGACAGCCATTTATGTACAATGTACGAGCATATTATATATATGCACCATACTTTCCAGGAAAACTTAGCTTGACATCGTTAAAATATTTGCGCTTTTAACATTAACTGCCAGCTCATGCTTTGGAGCTTAATTGAAATGTGTGTGCGTGTATGTGTGTATGTAGGAGTATATGTGTGAATATTTGTGACACATTTTTATTAATTTATTTTTATGTTTAATAACAAGCGCCGTATAAAGTCGGCGCCATAACAAAGTCTTCTTCCCACCAGTTCCAGTATTCATTGACAATTGACAGCTGACGTTTTGACGCCAATAAGTGTTGTGAACGATAACGATAACAATAGCCATGTCAAACGATGACGTTGTTGTTATAGTTATTATTCTTGTTATTGTCATTTAACGTACACTTTTTCGCTTTAATCAATAAAACTTTATTTAGGCGTATACAAGGTCAGACCGCACTCCCGCAAGTTGATTAAAATGCATGACAGTATAAAAAAAAAATTGTATCTTTATCTCAGTGCTTATCTGTTGGTGTCGCACGCCAACTCCATCAATAGATTATAATACTTCTAGTACTACGTGTGCCAATGCATGAGGGATATTCGGGAATATGCAATACGCGATGTTATCGAAAATCAGTTAATTTATGGCAATGAAACTATGCAAGCGATAGACTTGGCTGGGCTGACATCTTGAACTTGCATGTATTTTGTAACTGCAAAGTCTTATTGTCTACTTTTTTTCTAAGGAAGAAAACAATAGCTTCCTTTGCATAAATATCCATATGAATTCCTAATAGTGTTAGTGATTAGTCTCCATTTTGGAATGTAAGAAATAATATTCTCTAAATAGTCGAAACCCACATAATTTTAATAGAAATAGCTCCACTGTACAGTACATTCGACGCATGAGATTTCTTATACATATCTCATGAAACCTATTCAAAACTTGGACAAAAAAAATGATTTCACTCTCCTGCGGCCATCTTGGTTCCGCCATTTTAAAAGTCTAGCCCAGATTCGTGATCCATATTTGCATACCCAACTCGTATTATATTCACAAAAAATTGACGTTTCTGCTTTCGCATCCATCTTGGAAATATCAAAAATCAACTTACGGCTTGACAAAGTAGACGAAATGAAAATTTTAAGCCCAAAACGTTAATTGATCTTAAAAATTGAAGTGTGCAGGGCCACTCCGATTTGACATAGAATGACCCATACATCAATATATATCTTCACATTTGTGCCAAGTTTGATCATAATTGGTCCACTATTTTATATAGCTATCATACAAAAGTTGAACCCTGGAGAGAACCCTAAAGAGAGACACGACTAAGACACCTGCGCATTGCGTGACCTTCTAAATGTTGGATCATGCTACTAAACGATAGTATAGACCAGAGAGCTGCAACGGGTATGAAAAAGTCAGCTCATGTTTGCTGAAAATGCGGTAACAGTCAAACAAGCTCTCAAAAGGTTTGAGTTCGAATAGCACACAGTGTGTTGGTTTCGATCAGGTATGAGACGCAACCTTTTATATTCCAATTCAAGCAGTTGGATGATTGGCTTTGCAGCTTTAGAGTTGAAATCGAAAAAAATAAAATAAATTTCGAGTCGCCCACTTTTTCAAAATAGGTTTTTTTTTTTTTTTTTTTTTCTCGAATTATTCTAAAATCGACTTAGACATTGCATTGAAAAAAAATGTCTAAAAATTATGTCAAGCTTTAAGCTGAAAGAGAATTCTTTTACGAACATTTCGAGTCTAAGATCTTAAAAATCTGTTGAGCATTGTAGGTGTTATGAACGAAAAATCACGGGTACTGCTGCATACAAATTCGTGAAGACGTAAGTGAATGCAAATAAAAAAATTTTGTGTGATAATTTTTTTTTTTTCATATAAAAGTGTGACTGAGTGAAGATTAGAACTTCCGTACATGGTTTCATAACATCTACAATTTTTAACCGATTTTTAAGATCTTAGACTCAAAATGTTCGTAAAAGAATTCTCTTTCAGCTTAAAGCTTAACATAATTTTTAGACATTTTATTTCGATACAATGTCTAAGTGCATTTTTGAATATTTTGAAAAAAAAAAACCTATTTTGAAAAAGCGGGCGACTCGAAATTCATTTTAGACCCATAGTTTCTTGGGCAAAGTTGCTTAGTATGACTCAAAGAATCAAAATCGCTGTGAGCCTTTATACCGAAAAAAATTGACCCACCCTAGTGTACGTGTATTACTTTTTTATAACAAGAAAAAAACATTTAAGATAAAACAAAAATTAGATTCTAAGCCCAATAAATTTTATACCAAAAACAAAACTACTTTATCACGTGTTGGATGGTCAGAAAAGTTTTAAGTGTCATTTGTAATGTTTCGAGCAATTAAAGTTAAATTGTTTGTCATTTAAGCTTTAAAATAAGAAAAGTCAAATCAGGTCAACTAAGTAACCTGACTGCCAGACTATCAAGTGACTTGTTAATACTAGGGACTCAAACATGCTCGAGCGGTTTATGGATTTGATCTGATTCAGACACAATACGTATAATGTTTGAACTGTTGGCATATAGGTTTGCTTCACGTTGGACTCGTCCATCCATTTTTCTTAAATTTATTTTAGCTAATTTTAATGTCCAGATTGAAAAATCCCCATCAGCACATTTCCCTGTAAGCTGCGTTACCTAAAAAATAAAAAAAATACCATTATGGAAAATAAAATTCATATTTAATATATATTAAAATACTATAATACATTAATAAAATGCATTGCTTAATTTGACTTAAAAATTATATATGGATCAACATTAGTAGATAGTACTCATTTTAGCATCCTGTATTCGTTGCATTCACTTCAGACTCCCTTCATTCACAATTGTAGTTTATTTGTTGTTGTTGTCGCTGCTGCAATCAGCAGCATTCAATTAAAGCCATCCGAGGGAGTTGGGTAAATGCTATTTGCCAGGGTTGCCGAACAGTCGTCTGTGCCATTTACTGGATCTGGTTAAGTGCAAAGCACGTCTGACTTGACGGTAAAATGAATACCGCCTATGGTCAGACACTCATTCATTGTCGTTGTTATTGTTGGGGTTCGTCGATGGAGAGGATTATTGATATGACTCGTTTGTGGCATTCACATTTACAGTTTGCGGTCGTTTAATTAATAGCCAGCTGATTAATTAGTATTTGTGTTGCAGTTGTTGCTATATGAGTGCGTTTGTGTGCTTTCGGGTACGTATGACTGTGTTTGAGGGCAGTTTGATAAGTTAGTCTGTTTATCGAGCAGGTTGTATTTCAATTGTATTGTGTGTGAGGTTGTCGTACGAAGTCGTACGAAAAATCAAAAAGTTTTTTTTGGTAAGTCGTACAGACGGTCGTATCATGTATGGGGCTAATTTATGATCGAATTATTGTTTGAGTATACCGGTCGCGTCAAAGCTGAAATTGCCGGCGCCATCGTTTAAGCAACAAAAAGACTAAAAGTAGATGCTCTTTGATATATGTCCAATTTCACTTTATTTTATATGTCGCAAAAACTTTTATTTATTGTATGCTTTTCAATTAGTATTGTTTTTTTTTTTTAAATATCTTAAATTTTTTGTAATTTATTAGCGACGAGCGACGACCGAAGCTACTGACGATGTGAATTTACTAGTGTTTCTGACCTCACCTTTAAATAAAGACATACACATTTCACATATCATTTCATGGATTTTGGAATCGTTACAATCTCAATGGGACTGAGTGAATCACTTCTAAACAATGGAAAATGACGTGACAGTATCCCCCAACCAGCCTTTCCTTAGTTTCGATGTTAATTTTTATACGCAAAGAATAATTCTAAATAATCATATACCACAGCTTCTTCAAATTTTTCAAGAAGTCTATTAAGAACTGGTAATTGATAGAGGCAGTGTTGCATTCAAAGTTGCCAAGTGGGATATTAAAAAAAGTCACAGACTTATTAAACTGCCCTCGTACAAATACGAGATGTATATCATGTTATGGGAATTGCTTTACTCCCTTTGGCATTTATGGCAAATTATAGCCGCAAATGTGCGTGCCTTGTTCTGCTTAACGTAATACATACATATTATATATACCAAAAAAAAAAAAGAAAATAAAAATGGCTTAAATGCAAATTGTCATTAATTTCATTAGTCAATTGTCATGGCAATTTCATAGCATATGTATATACCATATATGGAACGTACGTGTGGGTTCGCCGGAGTATGCGTAAAGGCTTTATAATTGCCTTAAGCCGCAGGTGGCATCAGTTAATCATTACATACAGTGAATACTCGAAATATCGCTGTTACATATGTACGGATTTGCAATAACATATGAAAAGGCTAAAAAGCTTATCATAAAAGGGAAACTGTTGTGTGGAAATATATTTACGTGAACACCACGTTGTCTTATATCGAAATAATGCAGAAAATACATGATATAAGGTTAAAATAAAAAAACGACGTTATTCTTTCAACTGATATATTTCAATGTTGATTAAATTTTAGCCAGGACTTGTTGCTTTTTTAAAGATTAGTTATTCGCCGACCTGTATAGAAATAATTCGAAAGATTTCCTATAATAAGAAGCACTATGCCTTATTTTTTTGAAAAAATCTTTAATCTGCTATTTTAAGCTTGTTTCGTTTTATTAAATATTGTACATAAATTCATTATATGGAGATCAAATAAGCAGTGTACCTAAAAAAATTCGAAGTAGGAGTTTCTTAATTTTGTGGTTTGTTTTGGTTTGAAATAAAACTTTTTATATGGCCCCAGTTTTTTGCAGGGTGCTGTACAGAGAAATTAAAACTTATCCGTTAAAAGAAAATTGATTCGGCATTCCATCATAAGTCAAATAAAAAAAAACATTGAACAGTAGACGCTTCAGCTATTTTCTGCTAACTTTACCTCGAAAACTCACGATTAAAGAATACCAACCACAAAAGAAGATACGACAATTACTTGGCCTTGGCGAATTTTAACAAAGATAAAAATTATGTTGAAAGCCCCTTAGACTTGAATGCTTATAACAAAAAAATAAATATGGTAAGACGTTAATAAAAAGTTGACGGAACATGCTACTCGATTATTCGATTTAATACTCACAATGATAAAAATTATGTTAAAAGCCTTTTAGACTTGAATGTTAATAACAAGAAAAATTAGGATTTAAAAAAAAAATCTATTGAACATACTATTCGTTTACTCGACTGAATACTAACAAAGACTACACTTGAATACTAATAACAAACCATAAAATAAGATATTAAAAAAAACCGCTTAAACATACCATTCGTTTAAATTCTAACAAAGATATAAGCTACTTTAAAGACCATTTAGATTTCGATACTACTACTATTTAAATTCTTCTAAATGAAGTGAAGTGACTCCTAAGAACCAGACTTCGATACTAATAACAAATAAACAACAAGATGTTAAGAAATCGATGAAACATAATATTCGATTATCCGATTAAAGTCTAAAATTACGCTAAGAACCCCTTAGACTTGAATACTAACATTTTTCCTAAAAACATGTTCTCTAAGTGCTTACTGTACATTGCTGTACCTAAGAACCCCGCCCATTTAATCGGCTTTTTGTCTTAAACTAACATACATAACAGACAAGTCTTTCTGTCTTAAAGGCTACAACTGTGCAAATTTTATCTTAAAACTTGAACTCAACGGCAGTTGCAGTGCTATAAAATTTGTTGCGTCATTTATTTTCTTCTCTGGCAGCAATCGAAAAACTTCAGATAAACCATATTTATATAGAATTATATTGCATTTTTATTACCTATGCATATAGTCATACAGTGCTGGAGAGACGTGTATATACATAAAGTGGCCGCCAGGCACGTAACATTTTAAAAAACAATTTCGCATGATACAATTTTTGTGCGATATTTTTTATTATCGCCCAAAAAATATGCAAACATAAAGCATGATGCACGCACACACACACACGCACAAATACATACAAACACACAGATACTTACACAAGCAGAGTGAAAGAAAGGCGTATCATGCTGCTGCACACACAGATACACCAAGGCGTATGAGCAATTTTTATTTTATTTTTGCTTGTTGTTGTGCCCCTCTGGCAACTTTGAGCTTCCTGAGCTCTGCCTGCGTAGACGTTGACGTCGTTGCTCACGCTTATCACTTTGTATGGCATTTTAGCTGCTTAGTAGTATGATTGTATACCCTAAATTCAAGCGTATTCTGAATTTGTGCAGTGAGATTAACAGGGAATACAATATCGGTATAGTCATATCCGTTTTTCGCTCGAGACTCTAAAAATCTTGAAACAATATGAGCACATTATGAACATTGTATGAAAAAAATTTTATGATCTACAACCATACTATTAAAACCATACTGTCGAATATGGAATATATAAAATTATCAAGATAATAACTTTTTATGATATACTTATAGGCTATACTGTCTGATAGTTAGCTTTAAGAGTAGTTTTATTCTATCTCAAACTTTTATATTATGAGATAAAAAAAACGACTATCTCTGACCATATGGCCGAAAAATTATGCTTCTTTTTGATCCTAGCAAAAGCTTACAAAAACAAATTTCTATATTATGAATTTAATTGAATTATGAAATTAAATTATTAATTAGTTTTTGTTTAATCGTAACCCAATGTGGGACTTATCGATTTAATAAAAATTTTATCATAATGATGACTTAAAGAAAAATGAAAATTTAGTTAGAAAACTGAAAATAACTTGAAAGATCTAAAATTATAAATGAGACAAGTTGATAAAAATTTCGCAAATTTCTCTTGCAATTGGCAAGGATGTTTTTTTTTTTTTTTTTTTTTTTTTTTTTTTTTTTTTTTTTTTTGGTAGGGTATTCCACTGTTAGTCACCGTTCCGACTGTATAAAAATTTGTGTAATATATTTTTATATTTTTTATTGTTGTATCTTGTTCTGCTCTTTGTAAATTGTGTTTTATATAATTTTTGCTTACGCATAAAATAAACAAGTTGTATATAATGCCCATACAACTGAAAGTCAATAATGTAAGGATATTTTCAGGAGTTTAAAAGTGAAGGGAATGACCGGAAATGGGGGAAAAGTGTGGCTGTTGTTTGTAGACCGCTTGAGAGTTTGTGTGCGCATATTTATATATGTATATTAGGGTGGCCGCCGCTGGTATGGAGGATTTTTAAACCGTCGATATGAATAACGCCACCCCCTAAAAAGTTTCCTTTTTACCTGCATATAGCGCCTGTAAAATTTAAAAACGATCCGAATGTATTTGATGGGTCCGGCAATAGGTCAAAGGTCATAACTTGCACTTTTTCCGTTTTTGACTGTATTGTTCTACATAAACTTTAAAAACTTATTTCCATTCAAACAAATTATGGTTCAAAAAGTCTCATATCTACCAAAACATAAATTGACTAATTACACCAGTTTACAAATAAAAAAAAATTTTGGTATCCTTAACATTTTTGAATCGTTTCTGTAGTAAAATGACATGCTAAAACCGAAAATGCAGTCAAAATTTTTTTTCATGAAACGGGCTTCGAGATATTTTAAAAAAACCATTTTTCGAAATTAAAAAAAAAAAAAAAAAAAAGTGCCTCTACTTAACAGCAAATATCTCTGGTTATACTAAACTGATTTCGATAATTTTTTTACTTGACTGAAGATAATTGAATTACCCATCGATTATATTCGGAACATGTTTTTGTCAAACTTACGTTTTGGTCGCTATTTATGCATTCATATGAACATTTTTTATGACCTTTGACCTATTGCCGGACCCATCAAATACATTCGGATCGTTTTTAAATTTTACTGGCGCTATATGCAGGTAAAAAGGAAACTTTTTAGGGGGTGGCGTTAGTAAAATCGTGAGATGTTGCAAAAATGGCCACCCTAATGTATATATATATATATATATATATATAACGTATACGAGGTGTCGCCCTTAATGCATTTTCATGCCTTATTTAAAATGATTTTCGACTTGCCATCACCGCGCACACAGGAAATTACTTTCATTTATTGTTTTTATAAAAAAAAAAATTGGTCCCATTGGACGGAAAAAATTGAATTGTTGTTGTTTTTGTTTTTTATTTCTTTGTAGCACCTGTTGCTGCAAAAAGATTGTAAATCATTTAATAAATTATGTGGTTTCCAGCAATTTTCCTCTTGAATTAATTTGAAATTTATTAATTTTTTATTTGAACGATTTATAAGCTTAATGCTTTTTATAATGAGCATATAAATATTTTTTATTACATTTACTTTTGAAGCCAATTTTATGTTACAAATTTAAGCAAGGAAAATGGTTAATTATTGGAATTGTTCCTGTTCAGAACATGTATTGATTAATTAGTATACTCGCGTTTCAGGTTTTATTTGTCGATTCATTTTTTTAAACAAAAATGTAATTTTAAGAATTAAATGGAGTATAAGTAAAGGCGTTTTCGATTTTTGATAGATTAGAATTGAAAATAATAAAATACTTTTTTTTTTTAAATAAATGTTAGTGCATACAAAAATATTTTTATTAGGTTATTAAAAAATTAATTAATAAACATATTTATAATACTTTAAAAAAAGTACTCAAAAAGCTCAAGTAAAAAGTGTATTCGATAGATTTATTTATATCAGTCTTCTTATATTTCAAAAATATGAGTAAAACTTTTGCCCTATTTTTATACCCTGTACCGTAAAGTACAAAGGGTATATTAAGTTTGTGCAAGCCGAAAATGTATGTAACATACAGAAGGAGACGTCGGAGACCCCCCAAAGTTACCTAAACTATGATCTCTGTCTGTCTGTCCGTCTGTCCGTCCGTATGAATGCCTAGATCTCAAAGTTGGCAAGAGCTAGAGCAACCAAACTTTCAGAGTAGATCCCTTATTATTCCATAGGAGAAAAGTTTATTTTATTTTTTTGATATCGGGGTTACATTATATAGCTCCCATAGGGGGGTTTCAGAGGACCTCAAAAAACACAAAAAGTTTTAGACGTATAATTCTTTTGTTTATAAAGATATCGTTACCAAATTTGGCATTCAGAAGTACCCAAGCACTATACCAAATTTGATCAAAATCGGTTGACTATATCATATAGCTCCCATAGGACCAATCGGTCAAAAAAAGTTTTTTGTACAAAATTCGTTGTGTTTCGTTTGTTTGTGAAGATATTGTAACCAAATTTGGCATTCAGATGTTTTTTAGAGTACCCAAGCACAGCACCCAATTTGATCAAAATCGGTTGACTATATCATATAGCTCCAATAGGAACGATCGGTCAAAAAAACATTTTTGGTTCAAAATTCGTCAGTTTTTGGTTGTTTATGAAGGCATCGTAACCTAATTTGGCAGTCAAATGTATTTGGGTGTTCTTAAGCAATATACCGGATTTTATTGCAGGCTAGTGGTACAGGGTATCCCAAAGTCGTCCGACTTTAACGTACGCCATCTTTTTTAATAAAAATGATTAATTAAATTAACTTTTAGTCATTTTTTTTTTTTTTGTTTATACCATTTTGTCAAATTTTATGATACGACAATTAAGAAGTTTAACGATAAAAATGCATTGCGCAATGAAACTTAAAACCATACTCCAAATTTGTATTAAATCCGGGAAAACTTTATTATAAAACCACATTCATAAAACAATTAATTGGCACTTAAAAAGAGTACATAAACTTTGGCCATGCTTTGCTTTATGCCGGCAAAGGACTTAAATATTAAATTGGCTTATGCTTGAACTAAGTTTTTGCGCAAATATGTGCAAAAGTTTTGGCAAAACTTTTAACCAAAAATGTTGAACTTTAATTTGATGACACTTTAAATGCTAACGAAACGAAACAAAATCTTACAAATTGGTTTGAGTATATTGGCTCTTCCTGCTGACATATATATAGTATGTATGTATTCAATTTGCAGATATCATACACATACGTTATACAAAAGAAATGCCAAGGGGCAAAATACAAAATTAAAACTCAATATGGCAAAACAAAGATGGGATGTCTGTAAGGGTGTGGCAGAAAATACGCCAAGTGAGACGTTTAATTAATGGAGTGGAAAGACGCATGAGTTCCGTAGAATTAGTGGCAAAAGCAAAGGCAAACGGCAAGGCATAAATACATATACAAAATACACATACAACGAGGGTAGGCTGTACAGTAAGCGTAGTAGAAAGCAACTTTTTGATGAAATTAAACAATTAGTGTGTATACTTGTGCGGGCAGAAGTGCCCGACTAACGACGTGAACAAGCCTAACAAAGATGTAGAAGTTCTTGAGGCACAGCAAAAGTTTTCGATATTTGTCAGTATTTGACAGTATATTACCGCTGATCTTTCAATGCAAAGAATTAAGAATTACTTTAAAATAAAGTCGAGTGTTTAGGTCGGGCAGCAAGGCATAGTTATTTTTGGTGTATGGTGTTATTGGGCGCTACTGCATTTCTGTCCTATTAATTATATCTTACACAACGTGTCTTATATTTTGTAATGACTTTCACTTAGCTATTTTTTAAAGTTCGAAAAAATTTAAGTTTAAACTCTAGACTAAAATAATATTACGATAAATTTATTTTTTTTTCTTACAAAGTTTAATTGGTACCAATAAGCTTTCAAATCGATTTTAGTTTTTGTTAATTCTTTGATGAGATCAATATTTTTTGCTTTTCTTGATGCGGCCAAAACTTTTGACGGCTTTATAGTTTTTTTTTCTCTATAAGGCTTAGATTACTTTAATTGAATTAGTCTTGGGAAATTGTACTTATTCCACTTGGCCCAAATTGCATATGTTGCTAGGGATAGGGCAGAGTTTTCTCAATATCTCACTTTCAATAGATTAAATAAAAGAAGAAAGAAAAAATGAAAACAAGGCCGAATACCTATGAGACTGCCCTCGTACACACAAACTTGTAGACAAATCACATTGTGGCAAAGTCTTTGCTTCCTAGATACCCGAGGCTAAAGACTAAAAGGAATCGAAGAAGGGAAAATCAACTAAAGAAATGGAATATGAAGGAGCGGCTAGTAGAATATGTTGGGGTTAGACATGTAAAGTGGATGGGCTTGGCTGCTTTGCATGACAGCTCAGCATTTTGCAAAAGGAAATCAAAGATGAGAAACATAAAATCACAAAAAAAAAAAAAGAAGAACATTATTGTACCAACAACAAAAATAACAACAGGAATGACATGTAACATTTCAATAAGCAACAAAATCGGAACCATCTGTCCTAAATGCAATGACAGCGCATAAGTTGGCCATTAGGCAAATGCCAACAAAAAAAAAAACAATCAAGGCTAAATAAGCCCCGACAATTGAATGTTGAAATTTTTGTGGAAAAAAATATCTTAGGGTGTATCTTATCTGCCCATAAAGTTACCATATAAGCCATCTAATTGAATCTGCTGCAGTTGCAGTCATAAAACTAAATGTGCTTGTACCATGCGGCGTATACGCAATGTGCGCTCACAAGTGCGTTGCGTCTACGCCTAGTAATCTGCGTCTGAGCACCCCTTAAGCTATGCCATTTGCTATTTGCTGTTTAGCATAATCTTTTCTATGCAAATTTCTAGTATCTATCTGCAGAAATTTACTTACATTTACTTGGCACTTATTTATTTATTTATATTATGCCATGCGTTTTATTTTTCGATTTCTTCTTTTAACATTTAATGCACAAATATTTGCCATTTACATAGACAGTAAATACAATTTGATTTTATTTACTTTGTTATTTAAGGTTTAAAGGCATTTAGAGAGAAATTAGCCTTGTATAGTTTTTAGCTCAGTTTTTAAATAAATTTAATATTTTAAAAAAATATTATGTTTGATAAATTTCGCATATTTAAAAAGCTTTTGGCTACATTCATAAAAAGTTTTCCAGGGCCAACAAAGTGCACTTATTATTTTTGCTCTGTACATTAATATCGAACAATTTATTTTTTATTATACAGAAAGCGCCTGGTTTAAGCAAATTAAATGTACCTATTATTTTGAATAATTTTCTCATATTTTGCAAATTTACTCGCTATAATTTTTTAATGGAAAATTTAAAGAAAACAAAAATAATGCTCTGCTTTTAAAAATTGTTTTGTGTTTTAATTTTTTTTTTTAAACTGGAATGCAAATTGCAAAAGTGTTGAAAATACACTTTATCAGTTTTAAATCGACTTATAAGTATAAAATACTATATATGCATTTTTCACAATTTAAATATTGCAAAATTTTTGAAGGTAGGCTAAATGATTGGCTAGTAAATGAGTACATATTATAAGAAAGTGTAAAATATATTTCTTTTAAAAAAAAATAAAAACAATCAAGTATCTTAAAAATATTAAGAAAGTTAAGGTATTAATATTTCTCCAATCTAAAAATTATATTAAACTAAAATAAGAAAAAAAATAAAATTTTTTTTTTGTTTTGTAGCTACAGAAGTTTTTAGAACTTCTATAAAAAATATTTATCTACAAAGCTATATAAAAGCATTGAACTCTTAAACCTTTTTATATACAACTCAATACTAATCTATCATAATTTGTTCTCTTTTCTTTTTAGGTAAGTTACTTTATTAACTTGTTATCAGTTAACATGCAGCAAAGATATGAACTTGGAGCAACTCACAAACTGTCAACTCTTAATAGGATAAATTGTGAGTAGGGTGAATTCATTATGAAGTTAACATGGGGCACTGTTGGGGAAAAGTTAAAGCTAGAACAAGCAACCTATTGTCATGTCTTAAAATTCAAATCTCATTGGGGAATTTTTAATCAAATTCGTTGAGTTTTTTTTTTTTTTTGGGCTTTAAATCTACGTCATATAATATTGTCTGTAGTCACTTGTTTTTTGTAATTAATTAAAGATGTGCGATATCTTTCAGATACAATATTTCATATTTTTTACTCTACTTGGAACGTAGTAAAGTTTTCTATAACTAAAATTTTTCTAATTTCAAAAGATTAATTTCTTCCTATGGAAAAACATAGATGATGAAAAGCAAGAAGAATCGACTCAATAATAATCGAATAAGAACGCAAAACTCTTTCAAAATACATTGATAAAAATCGATTTTTCTGAAAAATAATTCAAAGGCCATTTATAGCTTTTTGGCATACAAATTTAAGTATCCATTTCTACTTTTTGGAAAAATTATTAGGAGAAGAAGAATAGTAAAAGTGGATAAGAAACATACAGGTGCTTCAAAAATTCGTTCCGATTTTTTTTTTTGGAAACAAAAACTAGGAAATCTACTGCATTTCTAGAATTTCAAAAATATATATAGCAAAAGCAATTCAGTAAAAATGGAGTTGGAATTGTAAAAAAAATCTAACTTAATTCTTTGTAACTCAATTTTAATCATTTTACCGCTTTAGGAACGAAGTGTTTAGATTGAGATGATAGACAATGGTAATAATAGTGGTCTTTCTCCTTCGAGCAAATCGCATAATATGTGTTACAAAAATTATTAAAACAAAAATGTCAAAATCAGAAATTCAAGAAAAATAAATTGGCGTATATAATATGCAAAGCATGCAGAGGCAGAGCCCCCTAGTTCTTAATAAATAAATAAAAATTTTTCCTAAATATTATTTTGACTTGAAATAAACCACTGAAAGGAATTTCTTTCCAAACGGGGTTTCTTATTTTTGTGTTATTAATTTAAAAATTCACGTTTTTTGGGGAATTTCTAACATTTTCTTTCAGTTCGTATTTCCTTGTTTGTTAACTTAATAAGAAATGTATAGAAATATAATTTTTTTTTTAACAAAAACTTATAACTTGGCATTAGGAATAGAAAACTTGGCTCACGTAAACTTTCCATAAAAAACCCTAAACTAAAAGAAAAGGGCTTTCATATCCACACACGCACACACACACACACACATAAACACACCAAAGAACTCCCAAACACACAATAAAATTTAAGTATGCATGGCAATTACAAAACGCTCTCTACAGGAAAACATATTTTGTTCATGTTTTGGTATAAAATAAAAATGGCGTCGCCGCAGACATGTTTATGCATGACAGCGAGCTGCTTAATATTTTGAACATGCCCAAAACCGTGCAAATCCTTTAGAGTTTCTTTTTATTTGTTGATTTTTATTTTTGGGCATTTTTTGTTTTGTTTTCATCTTCCTGTTTTTGGTGAAGATAAGTTGTGCCTTATGGGGTAAGTCTGATAAGAGGGTGACATTAAAATACCCTTAGCATATAGATAAAACCTATGAATGTTTTTTATTATTATGTGTGTGTCGTCTTTGTTGTAACCTGTCTTGCGGCCTTTTAAGGTTTTTATTTTTATTTTTTTTTTTTTTTTGTTTTTGTTTTTTATAAAAGCATCCATCGTCTGCCTGAATACCGATGTGTGTGATGCTGCTGTAGGTATTGCTCCTGGCGGGAACTGGCATTGTTGTCTCAATTTTGCAGCTGTTGGCTGACGGGCTGGCACATTCAATCAGAAGCATCAATCAATTTTGGGTAGATAAAAGGGCTACACACAGGCAGTTCCATTTTATTTTTGTAGATTTCGCGCGCACTCAAGCTTAAATACACGTATTTGAATGCAGCATATGGTGATGGGATACCTTGTCTGTACACTGCAAGAAAATTCTAAAACATTTTTCGTTCTTTTAGAAAATTTTCATAATGTGGCTAGGTCTAAACCTTCTTCTTCTCACACAAGAAGATGCCGTCTATGGGACCTGATATTTGATAGACGAGAGAAAATATTACTTCATTTTTCTTGTCTTTACTAAAAAGGAAAAGGGAATTCCAAAATCATAAATTTACATTTGAGAGCTTCTGAAGGATCTGCCCATTTGAAGAGAACTCGTTAAACAATATTAACTTCATGTATTCACTGTTTTAAGTGAAAATCCAAAATGGTTTTTTAGGAGAAAAAATGGTTAAAGGTATTTTTAATTTTAAGATCAGGATAGTAATATCAGTTTCAAGGAAAATTTCAAGACAACATCCTATTTGAATGATATCTACAAAATGATAAAATCTTACAAATTAAAAAAAAAAAATGGTTTATGCAACATTTTATATTAATTTCCGTTTAAAAAATGGCGTGCTTACACTGTATATGCCGTTTTCTCTCTAGTGTACTAAGGATTGAAAAAAATTTTGCTATTTACGGACTTTAATTATTTTAATTTTATTAAATGACAAAAACTCGCTAATCATAGAAATCAATTATTTTGTGGCAATTATTTCCATTTTTTGCCAAAAAGTCGCTTTTTGCAGCATTTTTAACAATATACATTTATTGCTTTCTATATTACAATGGCTTGTCAAAGCTTAAAGTTCAGTCAAAAATAAACAATGAGTGGCTAAGTGAAAACTTTAACAACTTATCTGGAACGTATATCGCGTAGAGCGTAAAAATTTTTGGCAACAAAATTATCTAAATATCAAATAAAACTTAAATCAAGGTCATAATTCAACTAGTTCAAGCACAACGAATGTTTATTGTTCAAAAATTGGAAATAGTTTTTGGTGTTACTCTTTTCTGGTAATTGACATCGACATATATATTACACAAGGCCGTTTTTTGTGACATCAAAGGCTCCTAGACGGATCGCGCGATTTCAACAAATGAGGTATCAATCGAAAGCTATTTATACCTAGATGTGCAATGCGGTGCTATTTTTTCGATTAAATCTATATTTTGGTGGATATCGCTTAAATAAAATTTCAATCATTGCTATAAAAAGTGCGAAAAGGAAGGCCTATTGAAATTACTATGCGTGGGTGTGAAAAGGTGCGCATATTTTTATTTGCAGTGAGCGTAATAAAGGCAAGCGTGTATGTGTAAGAAGCAAAGTTTGCTCTCTTTGGTTTCTCTTTGATCTTATTTTGCAATTGTGCATTGAAGACAATAGGTGTAACCGGCACGGCTAATCTGTGTCTTTTTTTTGTCAAACTTTCTCTTACAGGGTTGCCACATATGCGCGCTGCATTTTCGTTTCTGAAGCAAAATCAAAGTTCTTATTAGAAACTGACATCTGGTTACCCTACGACTGCAGATGTAAATTACGCGATTGACACGTTCGGCCACTATAAAGAAAACTTAAGCAAAAAATTGTGTTGTTGAAAATTTTGATTTCCTCCTTTGTGGTTTGTTTGTTAAAAACTAAAATTATGGCTTTTCCATTGTCAGCTACACTAGTAGCTTTCTTGTAAACACCTTATTTTTACAGTGTACAACATTTTGTTGCCCGCTTTCAGGCGCTAACACCTGTGAGTGCCGCTTATTTATTAAGTCATGAACGAACACATACGCACACACACAAATGCATTTCAGTGTCAGCTGCTAGCTGTCCATTTAAGTTAGTTTTTTTTGGGGTTTTTTTTTTTTTGTTGTTGTCAATCTGCCGGAACCTTTTTGCTGGCCTCCTGATGCTTGTATTCTGGATTCCGCTTTTTTTTTTATTTTTTTTTTTGTGCTACAATTGACAATCGTGCTGAAAGTGCGGACATCTGCCACACCCACTCACACACAAACATACGCACGAATACATAGTTGACTTCCCGTCTGGTGTTATTCGGACATTGATGTAATGCTGGAGTTGTAGCTGATTCTGACGCCATGATGTGTTTTGCGTAGTCCATTCATTCGTACGTCTGCTCACGTTTCAGGCAGTTTTCTGCCCATTTGATGTTTACCCAAATCTTTTTTTTTTGTGCTCTCCTTCTGTTGCCTTGTGCTCTTTGCTGCTGGCTCGATTTTTTTCGTTGTTGTTGTGTCCCATCATCACTGATTGCTTTTGTGCATTTTTGAGTGTCATTTTTGTTTGAGTTGCTGCTATTCAAAATGGCTGCCATTGTTGTTGTTGTTGCCAAAGTTTTGTGTGTGTAATTTTTCGTGTTTGACGCATATTACGCATCATTGGGTTTTGTCTGCGTTTTTGTGAGTGCGTGGGAGTGTATATATCTATGTGTTTGTATGTGTATCTGAACATGTTTGTGCCTAACCGCTGTAAAGTTAACTCGTCGTTTGCGGTGCAACACAAAAGTGTTATGTTAATATGTTTTGGCATGCGCCACTTAACTTTGGCTTGTTTCGAGGGTAAAGTTTGGCATAGAAAATTTGATTTGAATGGCATTAGATGCTAATAGATGTTAGTTTAAGGTAGGTGCAAATTTGTACGCTAGAATGTCTAAAGTTTGAGCGAAATGGAAAATATACCTTAGGTGAGTTGACTTTTATATGTTTATATATATTTTATAGGTCTGGTAGAATTTACAGCAACATATGCTTATGAACTCTTTGGATTGTAATATCGATCATGTGTAATGAATTTCAAACGTGTCTCAAGTTCAGTTGTAAAATTCGTGTTAAAGCACTCATATCGCTTTCACTTAGAATTTGTAATTCTTCACAAATATCATATGCATGGAAACGCCTGAAACTTTTAGAAAATACAGATTTTTCCTTGCATCCAATATTTTTCGTCTCATCCATCCATCGAAACGATAAAGTCTCGATGGATGGATCTTTAAGCGGCGTTTATTTGGGAATTCTCTAAATCTCCCAGATCACAGTATTTCGGCTTAAGCCGAACTGTGGTTTTGAATACTAAATCGGCAAGGTGTATTTAAACTTTTTCAAATAAAGGTACTTTTCTAAATTCCTCTGTCGTTAACTAATCGCGGTATAAATCATGTCCTTAAGTTGCTTTATAAGATTTTTTTTGTCTATTATTCATTTTTATCAATTAATTTATCTAGCCATTACCAAAATGCTTTCAACAAGGTCAAGACCTCCAAAGGCATGTTCCTCACATTCTGCCTCTATGTCCCTCTTCTGTCTTTTTTTATTATTGTCTTTCTGCTTCTGCCCTCTCCATATCTGTGTATCTTTCTTTTTGGTCTGTATCTCTCTTCTTCTGTCTCCATCTCTCTCTCTCTCTGTCTCTTCTTTCTCTCTCTCTCTCTCTCTGTCTTTACTTTCTTTCAATCTTTAATTGAAAACCAAGTGCTTTAACGTTAACGTTTATGACAGAGCTCGCAAAAAACGCTCAACACTTTCAGAGTGTCCGAAAAAAACCGCTCTCTTACGAACACTTTGAGAGAAGCTATTGACAAAACACTTTCAATTGTGTTTTTGCTCAAAAGTGTTCGGCTCAGACCAAGACCAATATTTTCGCTTCCTTTTTGGTTGTGTTTTTCGCGGACACTTTTGCTTGAGACATTTAGCAAAAGTGTCTTTTGTGTATGTATGCGTGCTTGTGCGAGTCGCCTGTATTTTACTTCGTGTTTGGTCGACTTACACAAGCACGCATACACACGCAAAAGACACTTTTCGCGGACACTTTTTGCAAAACGGTCTTTTGCTGAGGGTTTTTTAGTGAGCGCTTGCGCAAACTGTCTCGACATAAGTGTTATTGAGAGAGAAACATGTTTGTTTTGCTCAACCGAAAACACTGACCAGAACCGAAAAGCGAAACGCAAAAAGTGTTCGGCTCAGTGAGAGACCGTTTTTGTTTTATTTTTTCTGTTTTGCTCGTGACCCAACCGCATTGGATAATTGGGTTGACAGTTTTTTGCGAGCTCTGGTTTATGATGAGCGGAATTGAGCGACTTTTTTTTCGACTCAAAATAAAAGAGGTTAAGCTAGACTATTGGAGAAGTCTTAAAGCAACAAAAGTCAAGACTTGCACCCATTGAGCTTGAAAGACGAAGAATCCTGTTTACAGATACTACCAAATGTGGTACTTGGATTCACATTTTAGTTTTTATGTTTATTACATCCATAAACCATTATTTGTTGGTATCTATAGACAATAGCACCATTTTTTCGGTTACACATTGAAGAAAACTAGGAAGCTATACGCACATACTATGTAAAAAATGATGGGAATGCATTTCCCAACGAACAGCCAATTTCAGCAGCACCATGGCCAATTCGGCGTAACCCACATCGTACAAGAAATGTAAACCAAATATATATTTCCATTAACACACAATTCTTGCAATTTGTCGGTTACAAAAGCTGCACATAAGTAATTCACAAAAGGCTAAACAAAAAAAAAAGAACTAAAAGAAATCCAAAAATCTTGTGTTTGCAGAAAATGTGCGACAACCAGATTTCAGTTAGAATATGCGCACGACTTTGAGGCAAGCCAAGCCATTGCAACTTGAGTGGCAACAAGAACAAAACAAAAAACGAAAACGAGAAAACGAAAATAAACCAAATGCACTTACAAGCAATGCCAGAGAAGTTGCAACAACAGCGAACTTTGCTGCTGCCCCAAAAAGTATGCAACACAATTTGGCAGAGCCCAAAGAAAGTGCAGCTAAAGCTGCCGCGTAGCTTAAATGCAATGAACAAATTGATATGCAAATGTGTATGTATGTGTGTGTGTGTATATGCATCTGTGTGCGTGCCACACAAAAGCGCAATAAAGTGTACAAGAAACAAGCCAAAAAGTAACAACAATAACAAAGTGTACGTGTGTGTGAGTTTATGTGTGGATGGGGTAACAAAGAAACAGCTGCTTAGCGTTCTACGTCATTTTGTAAGGCAACTTCCGCTAGCAGCTGTCAACGACAACAGAATTTGTTGCTGCAACTGGCAGCTAACAGTCTGCAAATCTGCGCCAGACATACACTCTGCTAATGTTTCCGGTTTGCAGCACAAAAGTATGCTACAAGAAATATATATATCTTTATGCACACAATAGCAGTAACATTACGTATACGCCTACTATGCACGTTCAACTTCTGACTGCTAGCTGACTGATGCCTTCGGCATCAATAATTTTAAACGAGTTTATGCTTTTGCCGCTGCCTTTGGACATAAGTAAAAGCCAAGTAAAATTGAATTAAAAAAAAATTATATTAATGCAATAATACAAATTTTTTTTTTGGTAAAAGTTGAAAATATAAAGAAGATGAAGCAACGCAAATTTGCCCTACAGCAAAAATAAACTTTTTTCGCTTGTACAAAAATTCAATTTAGCGTAACTTTTTTGGCTTTTCTCTCAGCTGAGCGTGTTTTTTTTTCATTCTCCATCATCTACTCTTCTTACGGCTGCTCTTTTTCTCACTTGCTTCTCACTCCTATACATTAGTATGCATGTGAAGCGCGTGCATAAAAAACTTTTGCCACTCTCAAGATTGAAATGTATAGGCGTAAAATTTTATTTCTTAAAATTATTTTTTCCATTTTTTTTTTTTTTTGGTTTAGTTGTGCAACTAAAGAGTATCTAGCAGCTGCGGGAACTGTTTAAATACAAAAAAATAGAAAGTAAAGATTTTGTATTTTTTTAATAACCGTGGTGAATTGAATTCATTAATTAAGCCTGCGTGTACTTTAATGAAATATTATATAATAATATAATACCTATGTCTTTTTATAAAAACCTAATTTTTTGACATTTTGATCATTTTTTGTGGGGTATTTTGAATAAAATCTGCCAATCCCCACAGAGCTCTGTCTCAAAAGTCTTTATGGTTGGCACTCCTAGTGTTAATGCGTCATAAAGAGATAATGTGCATTATTTTCAAATGTGGTTCCGTTGTCGTCAGAGCTGGAGTTAAGAGATACGAAATAAATTTGAGATAATCTTAAGTGATGGGTGCAAATTCAACTAACAATTATAGCGCACCTTAAAATAATATAACCATCAAGTCAGCAGATTAAAACTGTCTCAGCTAGGAACCCAACCTAAGACTCTAAAAGCTCAGTTCGCAATTATCTAAAAAAAAACATCTGGGTTTTGAGTCGATCTTTAGTTTTAAAGCCGTTACTGAGCAGTGATCGTATGTAAGACTTGCTTATTTTGTAAACAAAGCTATTGGGGCATACCACGTAAAATATTTGGTACAGTCGATGCGGCGAAGTAAATACACAAGTTATCAAATCTGCACACGTTCTAAGCTATCTTTTTGCACATCGATAAGACTTCCATTATCGGCTATCGTGATATCGATACAGCAAGCACTCTGTATGACACTTTTCTAGTTGCTTCTTAGTGCTATAAACCTTTAAATCTTTGTTTTTATTTTAGCCATTATTTTTCTTTAAAGTGCAATACTTTTTGTGATCATTTTTCATAATCTATGCTTTTTCTATGAAAATATTTCAACACTGGTATGCACACATTTTTTACTTTTACCGATTATGAAAACAAATTGCGCCATAACAATTTGAGTGCAAATTAAAAAGACAAAAAAAATGGCAGCTAAAAAAAGGAAATAATAAAAAACTGGGCAACAAATTTGCATTTTCATTTGTTTTGACATATCCACTAATAACTGTAAAATTAGTACTTTCCGTTGCAAATAAAGCACAAATTGCCAATGTATGGCATTTTACGTATTATATATAAAAAAATCATATGAGTTGCAAAAAAATAGCTTCGAAATTGGAAAATACGTGCGCAAATATTTAGTAGTAGTTAGTAGCAGTTAGTTGTTGTTGCTGGGTTTATTTTTTCAGAGAGGATAAAAAAAGGAAGCTTTAAAAAACCATAACTGTCAGCATATGTTGTGTGGCACTTAGGATGCGACACAAAGTTGCATTTGAAACTTGTTTACTTGTGCAATTTAGCCACTTAAAGCGAGTGTCGCGTATGGATTTAGTTTGCATATATGCAAATCAGCAGCTACTGGTAGTATCTGTGACGTCAGTGCGTTCTATGGTGATAGTAGAGTGCTGTTTGTGTCAACGAGAACGACATGGCAACTGTATGCATGGAGCGCTAAGCCCAGCCATCAGAGCGACACAATTGCCACATTGAAAGGAGCAGGCTGAGAAGAAAAGAATCTGCAACATGAACAGCAGCTGCAGTAGCTCCGTTCTTGCGATGTTTTAGTTTTTGCTGTCATAGCTTATGAAGCGCTGTGCAAATATGAGCTAAAGCCGACAAAACACGTCTAAAGTAGTACTTTGTGGTCTTCAACAATAGACTTTGATTTTTAGAGGAGGAGTCATCACAAATAATGTAGCCAGCTAATTAGAAGCTTAGATGCAGCCAGTACTCGCCATCAACTACTTAAATAGGAGCTCTAAACATGTTTAATATTTAAGAAATATGGGAAACTATTTGAAGGTAGAATGCTATTTAATGGAAGCTTTGCATCTTTAAGCACAGTTCCAAGCTTGAGATTTTGAGTAGTTTACGCAGTTGCTCTCGAATTTCTTTAGTCTGTAGTCTGTATATTTTTTTTTTTGATCCAACAATTAGAAGGTTACGCAATGCGCAACTACGTTACTTGTTTCTCTCTAAAAAAGAGAGCGTTGGTTCAATTTTTGTATGATAGCTTTTTGAAATAGTGTACCGATTTTGATCAAACTTCGAACAGATAAATACTGAATTATATTGTTAATCCTGTGAATGCTGCTTCGAAATAAGAATTTAGTAACTGTCAGAATGTTGAGTAGAGGGAAAAGGTATTTGATTGCCAAATTTTGCTTAAAGCGCAAATTAGAAGCTCTATTCTCTCTGGCATCACGCCAATGTTTGCCAAAAGGTGTTAAAGTTTAACAATTGTTCTTTAACAGCAATAAAGTCACCCTCTGTTTACAGGGTGCACCAAAAACAAACTTGTCATACAAATACAACAGAACAAAACTTTTAATAGGGTACAACGACAGGTTCAACTACAACAACGTGGGCAAACTTTCTAATTGTCTAAATTACACAGATACACTCACGTACATGCCCACATGCACAAACACACACACACTCACACTCACGCACGCATCCAGCTTTTTGGCTTGGTGTTAATTCCTATAGACATTGCGCTCTTCTCTCACTCCAATATGAGCATTGTACATATATACTGCATACTATTTTACTTTGATGTCGACGTTGCCGCATTGTTTTTATTTTATTTATAGTTTTTGTTGTTGTTGTTGTCGCAGTTGTATTTGAGCCATACACAATTTCAAGTTGCTATAAGGCTTAAACTTTTTTCAAGTACCACGTGTTCATGTGAGTTATGCCAAATTTACAAAAATATGCTGCATACTTTTTGGCAGCATGCAAATTTATTGTGGCATGCAACGCGTTGCTGTCATTTACCATTATACACTTGGCATTTTAACGTTAAAATTTTGCACAACATGCATTTGGCATAAAAATTAATAGAGAAGTCTCTGCCAAGATGCAGAACTAAAATTGGATGTAAAAAATGTACAGTGCTTGCACTAAATATTCGGATACAGCGCAAGAAATTAAGAGAAAATTACATTTTTTTTTAAAGACTACTCTTAAGCAACTTTATGATGATAAAATATTCTGGTTTTTTAATAAGTATTATCAAATAAGAAACAGGTTTCCAATAGATAGCTGATTTTTTTTTTTAATATCAGCCGTTTTACGACTTCTCTTTATCTGCTAAAATATGCTCAAAACTAAGAAAAGACTGGTTTATATTTCTCCTACGATCAGCAGTATATAAACATGAGGCAGAATAGAATCTATTCAGATGGTCCTATCTTATAGAAATGAGAAATTCAAAGTTTTTAATCCAAAGCCTATGCTCTCAAATTGGTACCCGTGGAAATGGGACCTGATCAAAAAACGAAAATTTAACCAAAAATATATTCTTTATTGTACTTACTATTTAAAAAAAATTTTAAATAATTATTATATTAAAGAGTCTAAAAACATAGCGAATAATCAGGCGAGTAATTTCATATTGTGGTAATATTTGTCTATTTCTATCTTTTCTTTATTATTCTAGATAAATGTGTTATTAATATTATTTTTCAAACAAGTGAAATATATTTTAGTTGATACTTAATATTGCAGCCTAAATTAATTTTTAATTTGACTACAATAATTTGCAAATTTAAGTAACGTCACGCCATATGCCAAAGCCTAAAAAATATTTTAAATTAATAACTATCAAATTGAACTTAAATTACTTTAAATTGTTTTAAAAAAGTTGTATAAAAAAAGTCTTGTCAATATTTTCAGATCTTGTGATTTTGTAATCCAAGTGAAATCAAACTTTAATTTTTTGTCACATCACGCCCAGCGTATTTTTAATTATATCATTTAAACGGTTAGGTCAATTTTTGTCTTTTTATTATATATAAAAATATTTTTTTTGTAAGTCGCGCTAAAAAAATTGATATGAATATTATATTAAACTCTTATTCTAGGAATGAATGGAAATGCCGAACAAAGTCTACCGATTTAGTTAGCTTTACAAAAAAAAAAAATGGTTGGAGTTAATTATTTTTTGAATATGATAAATTTTAAGTGAGAAATTTAACTAAGCGGTAATAATGTTGCAAGTTTTTGGAAGTTGGTAACCCTTTTAAAACAGATGCGCAGTGTGAACGCGCTTTAAGCCCACAAATGGCTAACTTCAAACATACATACACTTTTTGTAAAGCAAACTGTGCGCATACTGTCTGTAAGCACTGTAGCATAATTCGTTGCATACATTTGGCGCAAAAGCTTAATTGAAATCAAGGCAAAAAAAAAAAAAAAAAAAAAATGAAATAATTATTTATACAAAATATACTGATGATGATGCAAAGAAATAAACTGAAAGAGAGCTGGGCGTTTCATGTTAAGGGTGTGTGCATACTAACTGCGAGCAGTGTTGGAAAGCTGTGTAAATGTGTTGAACACATTGACACGCATAAATTTTCAACAATTACTACGCGTTTTCGAAGCATGCGAGTATTGTAACGTAAGAGAAGTTGCAGCGTAGTGGCGGCATAGTTGCTGCATAGTTACCGCATTCCCCTGCTCCTCTAAGTATGCTGCAGCATGCTGTGTGCATACTAATAATGTGTGGTGTTGGTTGTTTTTGGCTTGGTTTTATCCGGGGGTAACTGATGCACTTGCCCTCACTTTGGTAGCATGTTGTTTTGGTTGCAGCTTCTGCAGTTGGCATAAAATTTGCGCATATTAAGTTGTTGATTTTTTGATTTACATTTACGGCTGGGCAAACACGAACGATTCCCCTAACCCGCTCTGCGAACGCTGCAATCCACTGAAATAACAATGGCTAACAAAACCAAAGTGCCACATAACAGCGCCAGTGGCAGCAACAACAACAAAAATGGCGGCAGATAAAATGAAAGCCGCAAAAATTGCGATTTATACGCGACAACCCTGAACCATAAATGTGTTTGTGAGTGCGTATGCTGCTGTACTTTGGCCTGACAGTTGGCTACCAAATTAGAACTAACTGCCCCAGCCGCCTGCTGCAAACAGTTTTCAAATTTCCATTGTCAATGTTAAGACGCGCTGTGGGAAAAGCTCATCAAAGTCAGTATAGAGCTCTCTACAGGACACTCAAGTGCAGCCAGCATACAACAGTGTGTCTCAACAAACTTGCCACTTTTACTTACTTAGTCACTCAACAGTTCCATCATTCTTGCTCATCAACGTCATCAGCGGCAGCTATGGAGTGGTTGCAGGAAGTGCCTCACCTTTGGCTGTTTTTGCCTCTCGTTCCTGTTGCAGCTTACTAACAATAATGCAACAAAGAAGACGAAGAAGAAGATGTCTGCGGATGTTTGCAGCTTTCCACAAGGTATTTCCGCGTTAAGAACCGTTGAACTGTTGCCGTCATAACGAGCGGTAGAGAGGAATTAAGCGTTTTCCCTTTGCGTCCACATTGTATACGTTTCGTTGTCTTATAACTCGGGAACGTGCAATTTTTAAAGCCTGTTGCCGCTGGTATTAAAACTGAGGCTAAGTTTGTTTGTTTGCTTAGCTTATATATAAGTTCCTATAAGTCCTACAAGGACTAGAATAAAAAAATGGCGTAAAGTCACTAATAATGATAACTGAAGGTTTTGAAAATGGAATATTTGTCTAGTTACCTTAATAGAATTAAAACTCAGAGAAAGTTAAGCAATTAATCAAAAGACAGACTACTAGTATTGTAAACTACTTTGTTTCAATCGATTTTTTGTTATCGACAAAAGCATCAAAAACATCAAAAACATCATGTTTTTCCAGCACTGGTTGGAACTTTAAAAGCGTGGTTTATCAATCTGCATATCTGTCGATGATATTTTTTTTTATTAATTTTGAACAAGGGATCGTGTTTCTTATAATTTCTCAAGTAAAAAACTAAAATAACTAGAAATTATTGATTTTTACTTTAAAATTGATCCAAATACAGAAATGATGAAATAATCGTTGTAACTCAATGTTTATTAAAAAATCGCGAAGTAACTCTTATTTTTCAATTATTATAATATTTTTTTATGAAAATTAAAATAATTGGTCATTTTTTATTTTATAAATTAAAAATAAGAGTTAATCAGCAATTTTTATTTTAAAAAATTATTTATCAGTTTAATAATTAATTCCTATTTGCGATACCTAAATTAATCTATCCCACTATTTTAAATAAAATATATTAAAAAAAAAAATTAATTTTTAAATCATCGAAATCGAGCAAGGTTTCCAAGTTTGTGCCACTCAGAGATCACATATTTTATGAAATTACAACTAATTGATCTTTGAGAAATAGATACTCGACAATTTTTTTTTTTAAAGCAAACTAGATTAATTAAATTTTAATTTGCTCACCTGTTTTATAAATTCGATTCGAGGGCGTAATTTTTAAACGTCAATAAACGGCCAAACAGCAGTTGATTAAATTCAAATAAGTTGGATTCAAAATCATTCACATTTTTAATTGCTCTTCTTACAAGTTAGATTTGGAAGTAAATTTTTAAAAATCGATAAGCAGAAGAAACAGCAATCGATTAGAGACAATTTCAAAAATCGATAAACATTATCCGATTACGTTGAAATAATTCAGATTCTAAAGACAATCAAAATGTTTTAATTTTTCGATTAAAAACCAAATTGTACAACCAGTCGCATGGTGTATGGCTTGTTTTGTTTCTCGTATAGTTAAATTTACTGCTAAAAATTTAAAGTAGATAGATACATTAGAAAAAATTACGTTGATGTATCTGAGAATACGACATACAGCTTCTCCTTTAGATCTTATTGCATCAAGTACGAAATGGACCATGCTGATTTTCTATGATGTCGGATTAACATGAAAAGGAAGAGACTTCTTTATTCTCATTATTTAAAAAAAAAATTTTGCACAGCGAAAGCTAAAGTGTATGTTGTATTCGCCACACCTATGTTTGCTTATTTTACAACGTTTTTTAGCGTGAAATTGAAAAAAAGTGCATAATTATGCGCCAGTTGGTTGGTTGGTTGAATAAAGTAGGGTTGGGTTGGTTTGGGTTGCTTATGCAACATGGTAGCCGTCAAAATGACTGTGCAACTCGTTGAAGTTCTTTCAAGTTTCCCTGCTGCACTTGACGATGATGTAGGTGCATTTATTTTTTGTTTCTTTCCTATTTATATTATGCTGCTTTTTACTTTTGTTGCATCGCTTTTGTTTTACATAAAATTTGTAAGGACTTGCATATTTTTAGGCATTGTTTTTTTTTTTACAGAGCGTTTAAGCGGTGCTTATTGTTTTCTTTTCTTTTTTTTTTGTTTGTAGGTGCGTTTACATTAAGCATTTTACAGTGTTGCCATTGTGTTGTTGTATAAGCCCGGTGCCTTACCCCATCCAAGAAGTTAATTTCGCAAATGGCAAATGCAGCAATGTCTATAGATTGAGGCGAGTCTTTTACAAACCCTATGGATTTTGGGTGAAACATTTTTAAAAATACAAACTTTTATTCTAGTTAGAAATCGTATAGATTTTGGCGGAAACATTTTTAAAAATATAAATTTGTATTCTATTTAGAAGATTGGTTAACAAAACAAAAGAAAAACTTTTTTTTCTGGGACTCTGATATTTTACAAATGATAAATGTTTATGTACTTAATAAAGAAAGTTTCAACAAGACGTTTATATTTTGTTTTTCAAATAAAATATTCAAAAATTATTCGGAAAGTACATGCTTGGAAAACAATATGAGCACCAGGTCCGTGCTTGTAAATTATCAAGCTTTTCTCAATAAACTTCATTTAACTCCGGAATTGTCATTGAATCAGTGGGGTGACCAAGGAAATCAATATCTCCATTATGAAAATTTTTATATGACGGCGATAATTAATTAATTCGTAAAGCCCGTTATAATATGCTTGCACATAATACAGCAGTTGTGACTGCTGCCGCCATCTAGCGCACTTTTCTGGCGCTAAGAATCAGTAAAATCATAGGACAACACTGTTTTGTTTATGATTTTCGGTGCTGCATACAAATCTTAAAGGTAAAATTTTCAAATAAAATATTTTGTGAAAAATGAGTTCAGTCAGTTGCTTTGATAACTTTGATAGATTCAAATATGAAGCCAATCGAAAAAACGTTTCAAATAGAAGAGATAGAAAATAAATGTTTATTCAGATCAGTGACGTCGGGAGCTGCAATAATGGTACAAATAAATATATTTTTTAAATTTTATTTTCATTTACACACTTTTGGCAACCTTAAAGAACGTTCATCCTAAATCCCAAAACACATTTATACTAAATTTCTACAAAGTAAAAATCCATCGACATACAAATTGTCATTCGATTTGTAAAAGAATTGCCCATAAGTATACTGAACATCAGACACTCGAACGTATTTTTATTACTTACGCATCCGATGACGTCATGTGGCCATGGAAAATCAATTAAGTCCCGCAGCTTTCCATAAAGCCCCCAATATACGATGGTATTAATATTGTTGTCTACCATTTTTGTTGTTGATTTTTGCTTGTAACGTCATGTTTGCATATATGTAAAATAAAAGCGCTTTCTTTTCGGCTTTTCACTTAATGCGCATTTTCGTTTGCACGCATTTAAAAGGCAATCCAAAGCCGGGAAAGTAATATGCATTTCATGCTACATATACTCGGAAAAACTAAAAAAAAAAGCAAGAGAAACAAAAAGGGGGGGAAAAAAAATAGTGTACCTACTATATTTAAATACCGTTGCGTTATACAATATCATAGCATACATATCTGGGCCACTCTGTTGAGGCTTGCAAAACAATTTCAATATAATTAAAATGTTGCGTGGAATTTTAAACATGGAATGTTGTCTCAAATAAAAAGATAATAAAATGCAAATATTGCAATTATTTATATTATTGCATTGTGTTTCTTCTGCGGGTTAAAAAATTTTCTTTTTGTTAAGTGGCTTGAAAATTGATATAATTTTTGTGCAGAGCTGTAGATAATTCATAATTTTTGATTTAAATACCTTTAAAATAAGCTGCCTACACGAGAAGTTTTAATAATTGCTTTCGTGCTTAATTAAAATATGGAAATTTAATATTCTACCACATTACTCAATGCATAAAATTTAATTTTATGCCAAGCAAACAACACCAACAAATTTATAGTTGAGCATTTTTATACCCTGTAGTCAAGGGTACACCGGATTTGAAAAAGCGAGGCAGATCTGAAGTTCTTTATATAAAAAAGATGGCGTACGTTAAAGTCGGGCGCGGACGACTTTGGGATACCCTGTACCACTGCTTGCAATCAAATCCGGTAAATTGCTTAAGAACACCAAATGACATTTGATTGCCAAATTAGATTATGATACCTTCATAAACAACCAAAAACAGACGAATTTTTAATCAAAAACCTTTTTCGACCAATCGGCCCTATGGGAGCTATATGATATAGTCAACCGATTTTGATAAAATTTGGTACAGTGTTGAAGATCTCTAAAAAACTTCTGAATGCCAAATTTGGTTACAATATCTTGACAAACAAACGAAACACAACCAATTTTGTACAAAAAGCGTATTTTTCGACCGATCGATCCTATGGGAGCTATATGATATAGTCAACCGATTTTGATCAAATTTGGTACAGTGCTTGGGAACTAAACTAAAAAACTTCTTAATGCCAAATGTGGTTACGGTATGTTCACAAATAAACGAAACACAACGAATTTTGTACAAAACACGATTTTTTGACCGATTGGTCCTATGGGAGCTATATGATATAGTCAACCGATTTTGATCAAATTTGGTACAGTGCTTGGGAACTCTTAAAAACTTATAAATGCCAAATTTGGTTATAATATCTTCACAAACAAACGAAACGCAACGAATTTTGTACAAAAAACGATTTTTTGACCGATTGGTCCTATAGGAGCTATATGATATAGTCAACCGATTTTGATCAAATTTGGTACAGTGCTTGGGAACTCTAAAAAACTCCTTAACGCCAAATTTGGTTACAATATCTTCACAAACAAACGAAACACAACGAATTTTGTACATAAAACAAATTTTCGACCGATTGGTCCTATGGGAGCTATATGATATAGTCAACCGATTTTGATAAAATTTGGTACAGTGCTGGGGGTTTCTAAAAAACTTCCGATTGCCAAATTTGGTTATGATATCTTCATAAGCAAACGAATTATCCATCTAAAACTTTTGCTTTTTTTCGAGGTCCTCTGAAACACCCCTATGGGAGCTATATAATGTAGTCCCGATATCAAAAAAATAAAATAAACTTGTCTCCTATGGATAAATAACGGATCTTATCTGAAAGTTTGGTTGCTCTAGCTCTTACCATCTCTGAGATCTAGGCGTTCATACGGACAGACGGACAGACGTTCAGACGGACAGACGGACATGGGTATATCGACTTCTCTAGTCACTCTGATCATACTTTAGGTAACTTTGGGGGGTCTCCGACTTTTCCTTCTGTACGTTACATACATTTTCGGCTTGCACAAACACAATATACCCTTTGTACCATACGGTACAGGGTATAATTACTGGACCCGAAACGAACCTTGACTTGCCTAATCTAATAATGAAATTCTCCATTGCCTGAAATTTGTTCTAGGGTAAAATTTTTGAAATTCAAATTCTTTGGATGGCATAGAATTTGATGACTTGAATTTGTTTACAGCGTATAGTTACTCATTGTAACCTCAGGTAGCGATAAAGTCATAGGAACACCCAGATCTCAGATGCTATAAGAGTATGTATGTTGTAAAATTATAAAGATCGAAAAATATGTAGTCAGATATTCTATAAAATTTATCAATATTAAATCCGCAGCAAACTGCACTAAAATTTAATTTTGATTCATTGAAAAAGCAGCAAAAGCAAGTAGATCTATGTGAGCCTAAACCAAAGAAAACTCTGACATTCACACAATCCGTATTTTTGTATCCTACACCGCTAACGCTTTTGATGAACATATTTTTTTTCTAATTAAACTAACTTATGTTACTGCTGGCGCCATCTAGCTATAAATTGACCAAAAAAAAATTTGCTTATAAAATAAGTTGCAGTTCTTCAAGTACATCTACAGATGAACATATTTGTTTAACTTTTCCATCTAGCAGCTAGCACTATTTTCTCTTAGTTATTATATTATTCTTTTTTTTTATGTATAATAATCTATATATATAATTATTATATACAATTAATTTTCCAGCTAGTTTCCGGTTTCGTTTTTATACCCTGTACCTATAGGTACAAAGCGTATACTAGGTTTGTGCAATGTATGTAACGGACAGAAGGAGGCGTGGCAGACCCCAAGTCCTTTATACCAAAATGCTTATCATAACCTCGGGTAGCGATTGAGCCATGTCCGTCCGTCCGTCCGTCCGTCCGTCCGTCCGTCCGTCCGTCCGTATGAACGCCTAGATGAAATTCTCCATTGCCTGAAATTTGTTCTAGGGTAAAATTTTTGAAATTCAAATTCTTTGGATGGCATAGAATTTGATGACTTGAATTTGTTTACAGCGTATAGTTACTCATTGTAACCTCAGGTAGCGATAAAGTCATAGGAACACCCAGATCTCAGAGACTATAAGAGCTAGAGACACGAAACTTTACCAGCTGGTGCGCATATTTCCTAAGCAGATGAAGTTTGTTGAATCATGTCAATATCTTCCCCCGTTCCCCCGCAGTAGAGTTTCGCGGTTTTTAGCCACACCGTTAAGTATTTTCCCCTGAAATTTAACAGAGCGATGCGTTGTAGCTACATGCATCTATGTGTAAAAAATGAACAAAATCGGACAAATACAACAGAAGTTATAGTCAAAAATGTGCAAATTTCACCACCCCTTGCCAATAAACTGCGTCAATATTTGACTCTACGCAATTATGGCTACAACTGACCTAGAATCACAATTTTTGGTAAGCTCATTCATGTGGCTCTAATGAACAAATCCACATCCAAATTTTATCGATGCGGTCCCCCACCCCCCGCAATCCATTTACCGTGTTTTCTCCCACACCCCTCAACATACCAACTTGAAACTTACCCCGTATACTTTTAATAAACTCTTTGTTGTAACATTCGAGTTTCATCAAAATGGGTAAAAATTTAGGGAGCTTATAGGTATAAATATCGATTTTCACCAAAAAAAAATAAATTCCAATTGGAAAGTTCTTAGATGGAATATGCAGGAAAAATTTTTTTGACACAAAAGGTACAGGGTATTCCACTGTCGGGCACCGCCTCGACTGTACCACATTTTTATTACTACACTTGTGAAATTCAAAAAAAATTTCAACTTTTCGAGCTAACAACTGATTTCTAAGACCTTGAAAAATCGTTTTGTTTTTTCTGAAAGAGCATCACCACTTGCCTAAAAATTTGTAATTCGTCAAATCCGTCGTTCACGAATAGCATCAGGATAAAAGAAAAAAAAGTTTTTCAGACTAAGCATTCTCTATAGATTATGCTCACCACAAGGAATGTCAGGAAAGAATTGTTTCCGCACGACTTTTTTGAGACCCTGTTTTGGTTTTGTGACAAAAATTCGTGAAAATAGAAAAAAAGTGTATATAACCCTTAAAGGCTGCTGACTCGAAAAAGACCTGGCAAGATATAGATATAAACGGAACCTGATTCCAACGTTTCTTATATGTAAACCTCATGTTTTTTCTAAATTTTTTCATGCGAATCTCAATATATTTATACATTATATTATGTTATAATTGTCATATTCCTTTGACGAGTAAATAGTTACAAATAATTTAGTATACTCGAGAGCTCGCTAGAGACACTGTATAAATAATATCACATAAAGCTTTTTATTTATTAGAATTAAGGAAAACACTAAATACAAATAAATAAAAAAAAAAAAAGTAATTAATATATCGCATCAGATTTTGATGTAAAACATCTGATCCGGTCTTACTTAAATTTTTTTAGTAATGGAGAACTGTTGGAGACGTATATCTGCTTTAAATGTGTATAACAAGGTGCGCACTCTACTCCAATCTGCAGTTCATCAAGATTTAAGTGAAAAGAATTATCATATTTTTTACTCTATCGAAGAATTGTTACCATAACGAAGATGACGTTCTTGCTTTATTTAAAATAAAAAATGAATTTCAATAAGTGCTTTAAAAAAAGATGGCGTACGTTAAAGTCGGGCTCGGAAGACTTTGGGATACCCTGTACCACCACATTGCAATTAAATCCGATACATTGCTTAAGAACTCTAAAAGATATTTTATTTACCACATTTGGCTACGATATTTTCATAAACAAACAAAAATCAGTCGAATATTGCACCAAAAACTTTTTTTTTTACTTATCGGTCCAATGGGGGCTATATGATATAGTCAACCGATTTTTATCAAATTTGGTACACTGATTAGGAACTATAACAAACTTCCGACTGCCAAATTTGGTTTTTTGTATAAAAAACGTTTTTTAGACCGATCTGTCCTGTGGGAGCTATATGATATAGTCAACCGCTTTTCATCGGTACAGTGATTGGGAGCTCCAAAAACCTTCCGACTGCTAAATTTGGCTACGATATCTTCACAAACAATTAAAACACAACGAATTTTGCCAAATTTGGTTACGATATCTTCATAAACAAACTTTTGGTTTTTTTCGAGGTCCTCTGAAACAATATATCCCCGATATTAAATATATAAAATAAACTTGTCTCCCCTGACATAATAACGTATCTAATCTGAAAATTTTGTTGCTCTAGCTCTTATCATCTCTTAGATCTAGGCGGTCATACAGACTGACAGACGGTCAGACGCACGTGTGCATATCCACTTCTCTAGTCACCCTGATCATACCTAACTTTTGGGGGTGTCCTATGTCGCCTTCTGTACGTTACATACAATTTCGGCTCGCACCAACTTATGGTAAAGGGTATAAAAAGAAGCTTTACACAAAATCGTGAATATAACTTAATAAGTCAATATTTCGCCGAAAATCGTGTACAGAAAAATGTGCCTTATATTGATAAAAAGCTGGATATATTAAATAGACATTGTTTAAGAATTAAAAAAGACTCTTTTAATTATGCTATAAATGCTGTAACTTTTTAATTGGTGTGATAACAAGAAACTGTCTTCATACAAGATCTACTTGCTTTGACTATATGTGCAACCTGGCAACATTGTGGACTAGTTGCCCTCTATAGCCATACAATGCGCCAGCCCTTTATGAACTATTTGTGAGCAGCCAACTGTGGTTGATAAAAGTGGGTTGCCACCTAAGCTAAAGTCGTGACTTAAAAACTATGGTGCCACGAAAGAAGCAGTCAAAAGCGGCTTGAACATAGAGCTGCAGGCTTTTCTTCATATGCCACAATTTTCGCCTGAATTCGTGCCACAAAGGCATCACGCTTGATTTGTCGTCAGCCCTTAGAGAGGTGCCTTACATTAATGACGGGCGCACAAAGGTCTGGCAACACCTTTTATATGGCCGATGATGTGCTAATATGCAAACTGCAGCCTCGGGTGTCAACCGCAGTTTAAGGCCCATAAAAGCTTTGCGACCAGTTGCGGCGTGGGAAGGGTGGCAGGATTTTTAATGTTTCGCTTTTTGCTGTACCAAAAGATACAGATTTAGTTGGTTTTTCTGCGGGCGTTAACCGTGCCCGGAGTATGGTTATTCTTGTTGTTGCTGTTGACTTTGTGCTCCAGTTGCTGTTGATAGAAAGCTGCAGGCCAAAAAAAAAAGAAAAAAAAAGAAAGGAACACAGCGCGCGTTAGAAGCTGTACACATATTTGCTTTTGTGCAACTATCATTAAACAAGCGGGCTCACACACACACAGTTGCACATAAACACAGATGCAGATACACACTAACACACATTTAAAGCCAGCAAGCTGCAAGACAAACGGCAACAAAGGCAAACCACACACATACACACAAACACATACACATACAGAAAACGCTTTGGCAGCTTTTGACTTGCACTTCTTTCAATGTCTGCTTCAAGTTGCTTTTGTTTTGTTGTTGTTGTCGCTGCGCCATTTTGTTTTCATACGCGTGGTGCTTAGGAAGTTAAAGGGTAGATTAAGTTCATTGGAATGCATACAACTGAGAGACCTCAAGTAGATAACAAATCTCTCAAGATACTTTAAATTAATGATTTAAATAGATCAATCGCTTAATAAAATAATTCATATACTTAACTACCTAAAAATAAGTATATTTAATATAGGAAATTAAACTCTATATTGTCACAAAGTTTTTTTTACAGCGTAGATATTTTTTTTGGTTGCGAAAAATAACAAACACGCCGAATATTTAGAAAAATCAAAATAAAAAAAACACCCACATGTTTCCAAAAGTATGCCACATATTACATGCTACATTGAAAGAAGCTCCGTCTAACTCTTGATTTCCAACTTGGCAGTTTCCAACACGGCACACATAATTAGCCCAATTCTATGTTGGCAAGCAAATCAGTTTTGATTGCCAACATTTTGTGGCAGCAACTTTCCGACTCAACTTTTCAACTTAAATAAATCAAAAGAAAACTTAAAATTTTTTTTTTTATATATATATGGTTTTATTTTCAATAAATGTGTAAATTTGTGTTGAAACATCTTCAAACAAAGCCAAACAAAACTACATCGCAGCCAAATGTTTGGTCGCAAACTTGTTTGTATGCAGCCGTACACAGACGTCAAAAGAAAAACAGTGTTTCCACATTTTTTTTGTAGAAAAATATGAACATTTCAAATACAGTTATATATCAATTAGTATCTAATCAAAAACTGCCGGATGTTGTGCCATGGCTTGGAACTGAAAATTTCCCACGTAATTTCGAAATTTTGCTCAACCATCTGCATTGCGCTTATGGAACAGTGGAAAAATCTTGAAAAATTTTACACTAGAGCGAATTTGAGAAAAAGTCTAATTTTCTGTTAAAATTTCGAAAATAATGCCTTATGAGTTTTGAGCACAAATTTTGGTTTTGTCAAACATTTTAGAAAAATTTAAACCAGAGATTCGTTATAGATTTTAAAGGCTTTTTTTTTAACATTAGATTTCCAGCATATATTTGTGAGCTGATGACTTGTCACCGATATTTTTAAAAGAATCGCTTAGAATTTTTCATTTATTTACATTAGACTAAGTATATAATACTAAATCTAAAAATTATGGGAAGAGTGCGAGCAACAAGGCCATCGACACTTAGAATTTTTAGATTATGTTATACAAGTGAAATATTGAATTTTTTTAAAAAAAAAAAAAAGAAACTTCCATCGTCGTTGTATATTTCAGTCAGTTATGCCCGCAATTCTTTTTATTTTAAGCCTTTAACTGCTTGCATTTGTTGCCTGCTTGTGGCAGGCTCAAAGGACTATACTAAATGTGTTTTGGCGGCTTCCGCCAAGGAGTTAAAAAGTGCATCCAACTTGTGGCTTTCAAGTTGTGCCCGTCCAATACAACGCTGCTGCTTTTGCATACCATGCGGGCAATGGCGGCCATTTCAGTTAAGTGTTGGGTTGTTTATAAAAAAAAAATATGTACATACATATATATGGAATGCATATAAGTTTATATACAAAAGATGAAAAGTAAAAAATGACTTAAGAATTGTTTGAACGGCTTCTTTGCCAGCTTGGCCTGTTTTCAGTTTGTGGTGTGTTTTTTTATGTTTTCTTCAAGTTGTAGTTGTGACTTTTTTTCTGCTGCTAAAATCAAGTATACGAATCAGATGATTTATGTAATCGTTATGTCTAACTTGTATATATTACTAGTGGAACAGCTATTGTGAGATGATGCATTCAATGTTTTTTGATACACGAGCAGTAAAAAGCTGAGAAAATAAAGAAAATGCAAGATTCAAGAGCTGGTTAGGTTAGGTTAAGGTGGTTGCCTGTCTTGGAACAGCCCAGACGCACTTAGGCACAAATATACACGAGATTTTGAGTTTTTAAAATTAACGCGAAACGGTTTATTTACTATTTATATTTAATTGTGACTAAGCTACAGAATATATATTGAATAATTGTTTTTAATCTGTATTTCTTAATAAAAATCTAATTAAATTGTTGATCTATTTTATAAGTTCGCGCCTTAAATATTTCAATTTCGTTTTTTTAAACGCGTCTTTTAGTTATTAAATAAATCTATTTCGTGCAACAATGTGAGAATAACATTTTAAATATTTTTTTTTTTGTCTGCAGCTTTACTTTTTGAAAATCGTTGGGAGCATTTTTATGTTCCTTATCTCTGCTGTGATCTAAATAAGCAGAGTTGCTTAGTCACTTTCTGAACAGTCTCTCGCTGCTATCTGTTTTTACCTACAAACAGTTTATTTTTATCTGCTCATTCCGTTGGGTCTTCTTTGATAAACAACTATTACAACTTACTTTCCAATCAAACCCGACTTATTTTTTCTCTTTGCTCAAATGCTTTTTTGATCTCTCAAAAAATTTTTGTTTTTAATCTACTTTACTAATTTTAATATATTTGTTGCAAACACTTCGATGTGATGTGTCAAAAGTTTAGAAGTTATAAATTTTTAGTTTGAACAAATCATATTTCATTTCTTTTTTTTTTCAAAATTTTCAATAGTCAAGTGGTCGAAAAAGACGTTAAAATGTAAAATAAAATGAGGTATGAGTAATACTTTTTAAAAAGCAATATATGTGTTATCTTATCCACGCCAAATTTGATCTAAATATATGCTCGAGAATTAAACTAGAACTATTTAAACTCGAATCATTAGAACTACTATAAAGTTAAGATACTTCTACTAAACGTACTTTTTAATTAAAGTGCTAGAAAATCTATTACTAAATTTCTTAATTAAAAGCCGTTTTTTCAGCAACACCTCCAATGTGGCCAAAAAACAAACGACTAACTGTAGTCTTGGAAACGTTTGCTTCTTAAAAAAGCTTCGTCCTAAACTTTTCATTAAAATACAGTCAATTTAAAGTCAAAACTAAAACTCAAGTGCCAAACTGCTGTGCAACACTTGCACTGCACAAACGCCATTTGCCAACACTGCAGCACTATTTGTCGCAAGTTGTAAAGTTGTTGGCAACACTTTCCTTTCTCTTAAAGTTGCTAGAGTAGCGTCATTATGTGCTCAGCTGTCGTCTGTCCTGTCAACAACATCATTATCATTATTATCAACATAATTATCAACAATTTTCATCAGTAATTTTGCGCATGTCTACGACCAAATTGTTGTTGTGCTTGTTGTAGTTTGAACTTTTCTTTTTTTTTTGAGCTGACATCTTGACTTTGACACCGTTTTGCACTTTACCGAACATGTGACTTGAGTTATTTTCTGGGTTGAGTGTGTTCTCAGAAGAATACCGACCGCCAACCTAGAAAAAGCGTACACCCGCAGCATCGCTTTGACAGGCACTTACATTCTTATTATTAAGTATACGCTTAGTGTGCCAGCGACGAGTCAAGTAATGATTACTTTGTGTCTGTCGCTGACAAATGCCGTCAGTCAAAGTCCAAAGTTGAGTTGGCACCAATTTGTAGGTGGGGGAGTGCTAAATCTTTCGAAGAACAGCAGCAGGCGGCGTACAGGAAGTTGCATGCACATTGCATGCAACACAAAAGCCCAAAAGGTTATGTGCATTCATGTGTAAGACTGTCGATAAGACTGACTGAGCGCATGCAAAATATTGCATGCTTTCCGGTGCAGGCTTCAAAGTATTCAAGTTTTTTTTTTAATAATTCCGAATCACACAAACATTTGCTGCAAAAAGTTGAAAATGACGCCTGCAGCAACGTGTTCAACTTTGAGCCATGCTGAATTAGCCAAATTAGAGGCGGAAGTTCGTTTTTTGGGCAAAATAAACTTTTTGCATAGACTTGTACGGACAATGCTTTTTAGTTAGTTGACTGACTTTCAATCAATGTTGCAAACACTACATTGACGTCCACTGGCAGGCAGGCAGCCTTCATTTCCTTTATTGTCGCACCAAATTCAATTTCCTTTCCACTTTGCCATGATTACACACCATGAAACATCACAAGCACCAAGAGCATTTGCATTGACTGATCCATACCAATATTGGTACCATATTTCCGCTGTCACTCGCTTTAATTATGCGCTCATGGCACTCAAATCCTATCAATAATTGAAATATGCCTGTCAGTTCTTGTCGTCCTTGTTGAGTGTCCAACTGTCCAAATGCCCCAACGGCGCTTCCTTCGCTCATCACTTGCAGGCATATTTTGACAATGGCATTAGTCAAAAAGTCACTCACTGACTCATCCGCCGCTCACCCACCAAAACATCCAAACATATCGTGTCTCATTTGCAATCGAAACTTGTCCACTGGCGGCAATCAGTGTGAACAGCAACCCTGGCTCTATGGATTATGATGATGCTGATTTTGTTTGTTGTCCGGCCTTGGAGCTCAGCTACTTGACTTGGTTTTTTTTTTTTTTTTTTTTTTGTTCTCTGAACAAAAGCTGTCACGTCTTTATCGTCAAGATCAACGCTAGCTTGGCCAAAGGCTTTGCGTGACATGTTGGGGGGGGGAGATTATGAAACTCTCTTTAGCCCAGTCAGGTTTTGTGGTCCTTTATGTCGATTTCATGCAATTGGCTTTGGAAGTCAACAAGAAAAGACAATTTTTTTGATTTTCCTATACCCTTTGCTGTAAGGGTACTTAGATCTTTGGAAAATCTGAAACGAAAATCAAGTAAAATGCTTTGTAATGCAAATCAAAACTCTCACTTACCTATTTAGATAAGCAAGCAGTATTTTGATAGGGATAATATATTAGAAAATATAATGCAATTTTTAAAATCTAGCACTTGAAAATTAATTCAAATTTAGAAGAAAAAAAATCATTTTCACTATAACGTATATAAGTAAAGTATTTCCAAAACAAGTTTTACTTTTCACCTTGCTTATAAAGTTTTTCTTTAAGATATAATTTTTTACACTATGTATTCAAAAATATTTTATTAACTATTAGGAGTTTATTACATTTATGTTAATCGAGCATTTTTAATTTATTTTTTTTTTAGACGTTTTTTTTTCTTTTACAAATTTTAGTAAAATGAGGGATAATGAGTAATTTTACTCACCACGCAACAAAACTTTTTAACCGTTTTACACACATTAAAAAATCAAATGTTTCAAAAATTTGATGAGTTTTTTTTTTTTCCTTTTAAAAAACTAAATACGCAATTAATATTGCATATATAAAAAATTTCTTTTTGCATTAATTAATGCCAATTTAAAACTTTTTTTTCAAAAATTTATTTATTTAAGTTTTTTTTCTATATTAAAATTTGAAATAAATAGGTACTTGTTTTTTATTTTGATGTAATTAAACAAAAAATTTCAGTTTTTGATTCAAATTGCAAAATGGTCTAAAATTCAAATTTAAGCTTAGTTACCAAAAAAAATTATAATTATATAATATAATTATTTTTTAATATTTTTTTTTGATTAAGTTTTATTTTTTTTTTAAAGGAAACATTTTCTGCTTTTTCGCGGAAAACAATTATATAAAATTATAATACATCAAATTTTTCTATATCAAATAATTTTGGATTTATCCCCTAAGAATAAAAGATATCAAATTATAAAAAAAAAAAATTATTTAGCCAACAAATTTAAAAAAAAGAAATCTTAATTTTAAAATCGCATAAATTAATGCAAACATTTATTTTTTATTTATGCAACTTCAATTATAAAATTAATAAAATGTCAAAATCGCATTAATTAATTGAAAGAAAAATGTTGTATTTATGCAACTTTATTTATATGTATATTAACTATTCTATATCAAAAAACCTTTGCTTAAATTATAAAAACTATTTAGTAAACAAAATGTTTTCCGTAAAATACTTGTATATGTATTACTAAAATTTTTAAATGACATTAATTAATTCTGAATGCAAACAAAATGTTATTAATTAGGTAAATTTAAATTTAAAATAAAATTGCAACAGAAGAAAATAAATTTATTTTTGTACATAAGAGAAACTCGTCTCTGCTCTCTTCCTTCTAAGAACTATTTTTTATTATAAAGCGAAAGATGTCTTTTAAATATTATTTTTATATTTAAAGGGGTACAATTTTGGAAAAATAGAACAGTGAAAAAATATAAATAAACTAATCCGCGTCTCTAGCCTGATGGCAGAACTTTTTAAAGATATGCACTGATTTACATCATGAATTGACCAGAAACTAGAATTCACAATAAGAAAGATAAATATGCCAAGACTACTACATCTTAGAATCTTGAAGAAAATAAATGATGACGATGTGCACGACGACGACGACAAAGAAACTTTGCTTATCCTAGGAAGAGGATTACTCTTTTAACTCAGCAACTACGACGCACGCAGAGTATTACAAATTCGTTGCGACCTCCAAAAGCTGCAATATTTTTCCGCCATTTTCTCTGATGCTTCAATTAATGGTCATGGGCTATGGCGAAAAATCTGGTAGCATGAATGAATATTATTGGCCATAAGTTGAACATGCTGCACGGCATATTTACGACCGCTAATGAGCACTAATATTGCTGTTAGCCATGTTGTTGTTATATTTCTTTTTTGTCAAATCTTGTGACGCATGTGGCGCTGTCTGTAGCAGATACGTATACACTATATATATATGTATATATATATACTTTTTTTTTGGTAATGGCAGTGAGTCCTAATTGGAAATGTCATTTACAGGCAATTAAGTTTTTGCTCTTCTTTTCCGGGTTGGTTGTTATTTCCGTTTTGGTGGACTAATTGTTAGATGCGCTCTTTCAATGGTTTAGCAATTAACAAAGTTTTACGGAAGTTTGTTGTGAACAGTGTTGAAAATGGAAAGTGACGGAAGTAGGCTCAAAAAACCACAATCAAGTTTTGAAAAGATGTAGCAAGAGTCAAGGGAGGGACGAAAAATCACAATTTGAAGTAGTCCCGAAGTTCACGAAATATTTGCTTTTTGAATGGTTTTATTTGTTATCCTTATTCGTAGCTTGACAACATTTTTAGTTAAATCACATTCGTTACGCCAAAAATGCTGTCAGAGGTGACGTAAGTGTGCTGTGATTACATGACCACAATTATTTTTGTTATAAAAATCAAAAATAACGATTTTTGATTGATTTTTACATATCAAGTACAATGCCAAGAAATTCAAGCCATTTACACAATGAAATTAACTCTATTTATTTTTCGTTATTTTTCGACTAATTTGAACTTAATCTGTACATATCGTATATCACCGTAAAGACCACATCAATAACTTTCGATCTAATAGACTTTCATGTCGATACAAACGAGATATTGAGTAACTGAAAAAAGTGCCCAAAAACAGGATTTTCGAAAAAGTCTCGAAAACGGTCTCGACCCAAATTACCCTAAAAAACACTTTTTTATGAAGGTTCATTTTTCGTGTAAACTAGTGTTATCGATCACGTCATTTAGGTTGGCTATAAGAAACTAACTATAAAATATAGTATATTCTTCGTTCTAACCTTGCAATTTAGATCTACATATGGTCCCTACATGTGTGGCTCAGTCGGGCCGTGTCCGAAGGTGGGACACACATTTTTCTAAAAAAAAAATGTACAGTTTACGAGATAGCTTGCGGCCTAAGCAATTTGCTCTAAGAAAATTATGCTCGTCCACATCACCGTGTGCCTCTTATATATATTGCACAAGCTTAGATCCAAGGCGTAAAGGGTATAAAAAGTTTCCAGATTGGTACTTTGCTTGACTGTAACTTTTAAGTGTATATACCAACACATTGTTTTCTATTCTACTTGAAGATTAAAAAAAAACTTCCAAAGAAACGTTGCTATATTCGTTGTGCTCTGGGAAAAACATTTATCTTACAACAACAACAAAAAATCACTCAATCTCGTTTTCAACTCCATTTTGAAAATAGGCGTTTCTGGCCGAAAAGATTTACTTTCCACTTTACTTGTTTTTTTTATCGCTTTGCTGATACTAAAAATCTTCTTTTTATCTTTGCAGAAATCCAAAAACTAACACAACCGACAAAAATTAGATAAATTTACGGCAAAACAAAAAAAATAGTGTACAAAAAAAAAATTTAAATACCAAAATATACAAATACAAATTCCGCGCAACAAATCAAACGCACAATGAAAAACGACGTTGTACGATGGAGCAAACAGCAGCAGGCAACAAACAACAACAACTACAACAGCTGTAGAAACAACAACAACAATAAATATAACAAAAACAATCCGTTATTTCGGCAACATGTTGCACGGACTTTTGCACAAAAATTGCGTCCAAATGTTGCGACACCAGTTTCCGCCTGGCAACAAGAGCAACAAAAACAACAACAAGAAACGCAACAACAAACAATCATTGAATGTGATATAACAAATTTCAATTTCAATTGCAATTTATTTAAAACTAGTTTTTTAACTAAATCTAAAGCAACAAAAAAACGCAACAGCAGACATTTTTTACAGTCGAACGTTGTGACGTCATCAACAACATCGTGTGGTTTATCAAAATCATTGCTAATAACCTTGCAATTTAGTGCCGTAGTTTTTTTATGTATTTTTAATGTCGGTTTCGTGGCCGGACATGTGGCGCACGCAACCAAAGTGGAAGCAGCCACCTCACCCGTCCTACCGCCCTATGTGCTGGACTATGAAACGGGCAAGCTAACCGCATCCAATAGCGGTTCCAATGCGGCCATTACATCTACCAATGATGAAGATGTTGCCCGTGAGAGTCAGAATGATGTTGGACACTTTACGCACACCTGGGCGGTCCATATACCAAATGGTGATAATGGCATTGCCGATGCAGTGGCCAAGGATCATGGTTTCGTCAATTTGGGCAAGGTAAGTCAAAATTGTGCATAAATTAAATACGATGATGGTTGAATGGGATTAATTACCAAGACCATTTGCACAAGCTGTCGCAACTGCAGTTATTGCGGTAAGACTTTTTTGGTCTGATAATTCTAAAGGTGGGATGATCTGTTCATAAGTTAAGGACAGTTGGGAGAGGGTGTTGACTATTGACTATCAATTTTGCAATGGAATAATTAATAATTACAAAATGGAAAATACTGCATAGTTTTAAAATCATTTAAAACCTTTCTGATTTTTTCAACTTTCGGTAGAAATAAAATTAATGTTTTTCTAATCCATGTGCCTCTTATGGAACTTTAGTATCCGCCCATCCCTCACGCAGTTTTCACAAATATGATTTATGTTAGGATATCAGAGCTATCTAGGTACATTCATTGAAACTGATTATAAGCAAAGTCGCTCAAATAGTGCGACAAAAAAATGCAAATTTTTTTAAGATCTTTGGGGATGCTTTTGGCTTAAAGCATGGCAAATGTCTTCATGAAAGTAAAATAATTATGGTGCAGTTGTCAGATATGAAAGACGTTGCCATAAAATCCTAGGCTCTAAAATTCCAAATTAAGATGAATGATACTGAATCTGCCTACATTCTGTAATAGTCATATAAAAAAAATTTTTACAAAATTAAAAAAAACGTCTGGCCTTAAAGGCGCGTACGGACAACTTCGTCTTGAATTTTCTAAACATAAATAGATGCCCGAAACCTTCTCTGCAACCATATCCATCATATTTATCTTATAAAACTGAACAAGAAACTTGGAATCAACAATACTGGACGCTAAAGGAAATCGCAATGTTTCAGATTGTGTAGAAGCTTAAGGGGATGAAAGTGACTAAAAATAATTTTTTAATTTAAAATAAAGCGCTTTCTATATTTTTTAAGTAAAGGTCTGTATGCGGTTCGGCAATTCACAGCCATAAAAATCTGAAAATTATCAAACCGTAAAAATTTTCTTGCACAAAACAGAACAACTGTTGTTACTGCTGGCGCCATCTAGTGAACTTTGATAGCGCCATCTTGTTTGTGTATCTACCTACATCCACTGGCCGTATGATTTTCGCGACTATTTTTTTTATATGAAGTTTTTTCTGTCACGATTGTGATTTTCGGTGTTGCATACAGGGCTTAAATATTTAAGCCCTAAGTTGAGCCCAAAAGAGAACTAAGCAAAGCTCTTCGAAACTCTAAAACAAATTGTTAAAGTTTACCACCAAAGTTATATTTGACTCATTATCTGACTTTTATTCTGGCAATAAAGACCGTCTTTCAAATATTGTGGCAATACTTGGCTATGCCTGGCACTAGTTAAGCAACTACATTTTAGTTATGGCTATAATAAACAAACTTTGAAATCTAAACCCCGACACATCTTACACACACTTGATTTAAAACCAAGATACGAGTACACATATTCCCAAAGTCCAAACTTGGAACCCACAGCATGCTCTATGCGCATTTAGCATATCATTTGAACACTCAAATGTGAGACTATTAAAAACTTTATCTCACACAAATCTATTCAAAACACATTTGACTAACTTTCTCGTTATGGGACAGACTGAAACCAAGCAAACACAACCCAAGCGTAATGGTATACTGGAGGAGGGGGATATGGCTCAAAACACACACTCACTTACTCACTCACAACGAATAGAGTTGCCAGAAATCTTCACAAAGTTTGTTGCACAAAAATTGCCAAAGCGTACGTATGTGTATAAGTCTCAGCTGTCATTCAAATGGTGCGAGTGTTTATACACTGTCAGACCAGAGGGTCCAGGGCATTATGGGAGCACGCGTTGCATACCTTCAATTGCTATTGAACCAAGTTTGTCATTCTGTTCGTCCATATAAGCAGCCAGATCATGGAGACTATAAGAATATTTTAATAGCTGGCTATTGAAAGCTCGCCCCGTTCCTCCACAGCTTCCTTCACACCCACATTGTAGATTGTTGTGAGCCTAAAAAACAACGAAACCCAGCTGCAATAAATAAAAAGCAGTGTATCTCACTGTCGTTCATTGCACCGGAAAGATTCAATATTTTTTTTTCCACTACGACTTTGTGACCATTGCACAGGTGTTATACCAACAAGGACTATAATCTGATTTCAAACAAGTGCAAGCGCACTCTGAACTAATGCCACTGAAGGCTAACACGCAAACATATATACACTATTGGACAGACGAGTCGTAGTCGAGCCATTCTAAGTGACTGTCAAATTCACAACTACCAAAGCATTCAACTTGGCTTAAATGGCCGACGCAATGCCAACAAAATGGCGCGCAAATCGCTTGTAATGGCGCGCCAGACGCGAGCGATAAGACAAGAAGCTGTAAGAGCCCACAGGACGACATCATCCGAAGGCACAGACTTACTTTTTGTGGCTACCAAGGGTTAAGTTTAAATGTGACTTGATGTTGCTAGGCAATGTGTCCGCCCACATCTGGCCTGAAGGTCTCTCGTAAGTAAATTGAAGTTGGCATACTTGAGTTTTCAATTTGTGCTCAGGTGTCCGAACCAAACGACCTAATGGTATGTCTGAGCTGTGCCAATTGACAGTGTCGATTTTCATCTTTCTAACCAAATAGTAGCGCTTTAAGCCTCGACGGCAAAAAACAAAATGGCCGCCTACATAGTCTACAATTGAAATTAGTATCATTTTCAACGCCATTTGTATTAATTGGCAGCTGGCAGCGCGAACTCCAACTCAATTTATTGGCCAACACAAAAGGCGGCGTAAAAACTTTTGTTCCCTTGGCTAATACAATCAAAATGCTTAGGAATGGCGTAACGCATCTCTTGGCAACAGGCAGAAAAGCAGCAAGTTAATTGAATATTAATTTTAAGTAGCTTCTTGTATAGGAACGTAGGTTTCCGGAAAATGTAGTTTAAGCATTTGCGTAATTGACAGGTTTGCATAATTAGATTACAAATACCGGGAATCGAGGGAATGACCAAGCTACGAGTATCTAAGCAATTTCGGAATTGCGTGAGCCTGTATATTTTATTTTTGGCTAATGTATAAGAGATTGAACTTGAAACTCAAGCTGATGCCCGACTAGGCGTATTGGAAAGATATAGTTCGAGCATACGATTCTCAGTATTGTGTAACTATAAGATATAAGGAAAGTTTGTTGCATTTAGAGAAAAAAAATGAAATGTATGAAATGATTTTGAGGACTTTGAAAACGACTTCGGATAAAGTTCTTTAAAAGCATTTAAAGAAATGTTGAGCCTTGGGTGCCGAACTTCGTGGAAAGACAGCTCGTTCTAGTACTCTAATAGTAGCGGACTTTTTGGTATTCGGTTTCATAATATGTCTGTTGCTCCTGGACCTTATGGCAACAGCTAGTGATCTTTACTGCACACTAATTAATGAAAACAGGCTACTAAATTTAATACTGTTTGATTCGCTCCTTTTATCCCTTGTTCAAGACTACAGAGGATGCTATTCCAACAGACCATATGTCCTAATACTTCAAGGCTATTTTCCCTTTTAAGAATTCCAGAACTTTTGAATCACCTGGACAACCACCAGCAACTGACATAAATGAAGGTCATCTAGACAACTTTACTGTGAGACTGGCAATTTGGCAATCTTAATACTACACCAGAAATCCTTGTGCAACTAAGCATGCCATTATTCTCAAAGAGAACCCTGTCCTTGTCCAAACTGCAACTCCGCAGATTTCATTCCGGTTCGAGCGATTAAAAGGCAATTCACTTGTTCGGTTTGGTTGCCACAAGTCTTAACGCTCTCAATAAAGGTTTCTGAACAGAATCCCAATTATTAAATATTCATATTAAGATATTTCGCTCTTTTTGGAGTATACAGATTAGGACAAATTTTCATTATGAACATAAGAAACGGCACAGTAGGCCCACATAGCCAGTTTTTGGACAAAATACCCTAAAAAAAATGTCTAAATATAGAAAAACTTTTTTTCTAATAGTTGCCAGTTAATGTTGCTTTTTTGTATTTAATTAATAACGAAGACGGCCGGCCAAAAAAAAACTAACTTTTTAATTAAATGGTTTTATCTATTTGGTAATTGACTTCAAAAGCTAAAACTATTGAAGTCTCCAAGCCAAAAACGTGATAACATTTTAAGGTTATGCTTTTTTCTCAAATATGTGCAGTTAATTTTCCCATTGCATGAAATGTTGTTCAATTCCGATTGATCAATTTTTTTTATTCAATTTTTGTGACATAATAAAATAATCTATAATTTGAAAATACCATATCATAGATAAAATTGAATCTGTCAAGACTGTTAGAACTATCTAAAATTAAACAAGTTAAACGAAAATCAAGTGAAACGAATTGTTGCCTATCGGTTTGGAATGCATTTGGAAAGTATTGGAAGATATTGAGGCATCCATTAAAAATATCATGCTTGCTTAAACTTCTAGAGAATCCTCTTTTAGACAAGTTTCAATGACAGCTTCTATTTTCTAGTCTCATCTAGTTGACTTTTAACAACTTCTTCAAAAGAACTGCCTAGAACTAAAAATCGGACTGCAAAGTCGTTGCTGTCTTAAAACACTTTTTCCAAATTCAAACCGAAATTTGTTCCCAAAACTCTAGTATTTCCAGCTGGACAAACTTTTTGCAGCATCCAAAGAAGCTGAAGATATTTTTCTTCATAAGTATAGACAGATTTTCTTTAAAGCATGCTCAAACATGCCTCTATAAGCCCAATGGCCTCTTTCTCAGGTCGATTTTGTTTTGTACAATATATTAATCATTGCCACTTTTGCCAAAACTTTAACAATTCACTAAGTATTATTTCCGTGCTTCCAGGCAAGTTGAGAAACTGAAGTCGAAACTTATGAGTGATAAAAAAAAAAAACAAGTTTCAAAAACAAAAAATAATAAAATTAATAACAACTATATAGTGAATTTTGCTTGCGTTTCTATTGCGCTAGTTTGTTGGGTTTATTTATATTGGATACTGCGAGTCTTTCTGCGCTGCTCAGAATATCAACAAATTCGCGTTACGCCTTGACAACTGTTGTGTCAAAACTTTTAATGAAAACTAAGCACATATATAACACTTATATACACCAGCACATACATATATACTGCAGATAAATCTACAGCAGTGCAATTTATGAAGTTGTACTAGCAAAAGTTTTAAACACAAACTTTTGCCACTAAAATCATGAAGATAAAGTCGAAGACAAAGCTACGCTCAAGTTTCTAGTGTCAAAAAATGCTTTTAATTTCATTTTTACTAATTAGAAACAGCAAAGCAGGTTGCTTCAAATATATACCCTATCCAAACAATTCTATAGGTCTTTAAAATACACTGCAAGTGATGTGAGTGTCGTTTGTATGACATTAAGATAAGAAAGCAATTTATGCGCTGCATTAATCTAGCAGTTACCAGCCCTATATACACCACCTATAGAGAACATAGACCACACCATTTTCCGCTCAGCTGCTCATCCTCTGCACTCATTCACTGCCGCCTCGCCATTCACTTGTCTATGCAACCCTGTCACTTGCAGTTACTCGGCCAGCTGTTTGTCATTGCTTATCTCTGGCTGCATATCAGCTCAAAAGCCGGCCTTTTGGCCATTGTGCATTGAAGTGCTGTTGTATCTGGCCGGGCATTTCATGTATTTACATAACACTGCGCGCCAAAAGTCTTTGGCTATTGTTATAAGGCAGCAGCGAGCAACCAGCAGAAGATCCAGTCACAACTTGCTACTCTGATAAATGGAGACTCTTACTTTGGCTTTTTAGTTGATGCAGCAGCGACAGCTACTCATCAATTTAAATGTGGAAAAAAGAGATTGTAAACAAAATCAGCGAATTGTATAAGACGAAGTTTTAATATACTTCAAAAAATAATTTTGTTTTCTAAATATGTAGCATATTTTTTTAAGATGACAAAACATTACTTAATTATTTCTTTTTTTTGTCTTTAATATTAAGCAGGGCTGCAAACCATAATTTAACCCACATGTTTCGAAACAAAATTTTTTTTGAAACTGCTGAACTGCTTTTAGAACATTTTGGCTTATGAGAAGATACAAAAAAATAAATGTGACGTGATCTGGAAATAAGGCACATGTATTCGTATGTATTACGAAACAAATTTTTTGAGGTTATTTCAGAATTCTGAATTTGAGAATTTACCCCAGATTCGAATTTAGCGAACACTCATCTATCTGTATAACATAACTTTTAAACTATTTTTTCTAGGTTGTCCGATGACTTTTTTTTATGTTTTTGGAATCGCTGAATATAAATTCGATGTGAAAAAAACCACAGCGTATCAGGTTTCTGAGATAGTCTTGAAAATAACTCGATTTATAGCTTTTTTTGAGATGAGGATAAAACCAAGACCCGTTAGGATAACTCTAATAGCGGGTTCAGATTCAACGCATCGAAATAAAAAAGAAAACAAATATGTAATATGTAAAGATTATTTAAAAATTATCGAATTATCGAAGATATTGTTGTGCTCTTTCCAGTGATATATAATATGTAAAGATTAAGTAAAAAAAATGTGGTACCTTTTGCGTCAAAAAAATTTTTCCTGCATATTCCATCTAAGAACTTTCCAATTGGAATTTATTTTTTTTTTTGGTGCAAAACGATATTTATACCTATAAGTTCCCTAAATTTTTACCCATTTTGATGAAAATCGAAAGTTACGTCAAATAAGCTTTTTAATTATATTGGGTAAGTTTCAAGTTGATATGTTAAGGGGTGTGGGAGAAAACACGGTAAATCGATTGCGGGGGGTGGGGGGACCGCATCGATAAAATTTGGATGTGGATTTGTTCATTAGAGCCACATGAATGAGCTTACCAAAAATTGTGATTCTAGGTCACTTGTAGCCATAATTACGTAGAGTCAAATATTGACGCAGTTTATTGGCAAGGGGAGATGAAATTTGCACATTTTTGACTATAACTTCTGTTGTATTTGTCCGATTTTTTACACATAGATGCATGTATCCACAACGCATCGCTCTGTTAAATTTCAAATGGAAATATTAAACGGTGTGGCTAAAAACCGCGAAAATCTACAGCGGGGGAACGGGGAAAGATATTGACATGATTCAACAGACTTCATCTGCTTAGGAAATATGCGCACCAGCAGGAAAAGTTCCGTGTCTCTAGCTCTTATAGTCTCCGAGATCTAGGCGTTCATACGGACGGACAGACGGACAGACGGACGGACGGACATGGCTCAATCGCTACCCGAGGTTATGATAAGCATTTTGGTATAAAGGACTTGGGGTCTGCCACGCCTCCTTCTGTCCGTTACATACATGGCACAAATCTAGTATACCCTTTGTACCTATAGGTACAGGGTATAATTATCGAAATAACAGTTATCAAAGTCAAAAAAAGTTTAATTTTTTACCATTTTTCAATGCTTTTTATTAACGAAAAATAATTCTTAAAAATTATGTTAAGCTGAAAGAGAATTCTTTTACGAATTTTTCGAGTCTAAGATCATACCGAAAAAAAAGCATACCGAAAATGTGTAATTTTGAAAAATGGTCAAAAATTACACTTTTTTTTGGCTTTGGTAACTGTAACTTCGATCATTTTTACTTAATCTTTACATATTATATATCACTGGAAAGAACACATCAATATCTTCCGATCTAATCGTTCACAAGATATTGAGGAATAACTGAAAAAAGTGCCCAAAAACATGTTTTTCGAAAATACCTCGAAAACGGTGCTTAAGAAAAAAAAAAGGTTGCCGTTTTCGTGTTTCTCTACTCTAAATTACCTTAAAAAGCACTTTTTTTAGGAAGGTTCACTCGATGACCCTTAACTTTGTAAACTAGTGTAATAAGTTATTATTTTATTTTTTTTCTTTTAATTTTTAAATAAAAATAATTTTTTGTTTAAAATTACAAAAGATTATTAAAAATAATTTGATATTTTCATCAATTAGCTTACTTCAATATATATCCATTAGAATATATTACAAATAAAAATTCGTTATTTGCAAAAAATAAAGTGGATAAACATTTAAGAAACATATATGAGTTATTTACAAAAAAATTCAATAAAATTAAAAATTTGTTGGATTATATAAAGGTAAAAAATTCAAGGGAGGTTGGGTATTGATAATTCGATGGTTAGAATGTTAAAGGAGGGTAGGTTACTTTTTAGATACTTTAAAAAGAAGAATTTTCTTTCCAAGTTGGTATGAATGTAAAACATGAAAATTATTTTTTGAAACTTTGTCGCAATATTCCAAGAATAAACAAAATTACTTATGTGCCTAAAATAAGTTACTACCAAAAACTAAAATTTTTAATGGAAGCAGTGTAAAATATTTGTAACTGTATAGACATTAATTAAATTACAAATTTTAACACTTAATTATTTGTAAGTTTACAAGATTACATCATAAACTTTTAAATACTAACAAAAATTCCAATCCAAATTTTAATTATATGCTCTTTAAATTGCTAAATCAATGTATGAGATCTTAGCATTTAAAATAAATAAATAACAAATAATAATAATAGCAGTACACTATATTTTTAACAATATTTGAAACATATTTTCTATATGAGAACCTAAATTGCAGTATAAAATAATAAATAAAATTTGTCAAAAATTTTCTCAATAGCAACATCAAAACTTTATAATTTTATGAAAAAACAATATTTTACCGAAATGGTTTTCTAATTGAAAAATTTGCGTCGCATTAGATAAAAACGTAAAATACATAATAAAAAAAAAAAAAAAAAATGGATTGTAAACTAAATTACCATAAACAGAAAATTTATTTCTCAAAAACTTTTTTAAAATTTTCAAATACTTATAATTTTTCATAGATGCCAGCTGTTTAAGAGCATGAGAGTTTCCAGGGTTACCAAGTAGTGTTGACCCATGAAGTAAATCTTTAATTCAAGATTATTAAAGTATCATTATTTTTTAAAAGCAGCTTTTGCGGGTGCCCTGCCCTCACGTTAAAAAGTTAAAAACCATGAAAATTTATTAATATATTTAAATCTATTGCATATTTTTAATTTCACAATTTTAGTACATTCAATTTTCTGAGAAAAAATAAATGAAAAATTAAATAATTATAAATGCATCCTTTGTAGCGTGGAGAAATTGTAAGAAAATCGAAAACCATATAAGACCCTATATACTCAATGATAGTGTATCTTAAAGTGCTTTACTGCCTTCTTTGCTTTGTTATTTGCCTTTGGGTTTTTATTACGTTTTCGTTTTGTCGCTGTTTTATTCTCTTACAGTGCCTTAAATCTGCCCGGATTCTTGCTTTTTAATTAATTTTCTTCAAATTTTTCTTTTCTCTCGATTTTATTTTTATTGTTTTTGTTGTTGCCATCTTTGCTGCCGCCCCCGCCACCCCTTAAAGTTTACAGTTTGTTAACTCTCAATGACCTTTTAGCGGCATTTCCGTTAACAACGACACTGTCTGAACATTGCCTGCTCATTACTCATACGCCACGTTGTACGCCCTGTGCTTTGCTCCTTTTTGCTTTTCATACATTTCTTATTCAATTATTGATTGTATCGTTTGGCTTTAATTTGCCTGCATTTCGCTTTTCGCCGGAGTTGTCTGTCGTAAAGACCAACTTGATTGAGTTCTCCCACTTTTTTGACTACCCTCGGACTGCTCTGGTTGCTGCTTGTTCAATGCTCAGGTCTACCTGGCCACTTGGGCAAATTTCATTCCATTCGTATAATTAAAATCGCAGTCAATGATGTGTAAAGCAACTTCAAGACATATATTTATTGACGTTTTTTTTCACGTGAAATTAAATTTCTACCTGTTCGGATTTTTATTTTGTGTCTCTTGTGCTCTGCTTAATTTGATTCCTGATAAAGGTCAACGAGAGTCAGCAAAGCCAAAAGTATGTCATAGCAAAGGGAACAAAATTTTAATTAGTTGAGGTCGCACGAACGTGGAATACTCTTCAATCATTTAGATTTGGTGCGGACGAAGGTTATTTTAACAAAAAGTCAACATGTTTTATTTGTTTGTCTGACATGGTCGAGATATCAAATTTGGTACCACAATATCTCAGACGAAGGGCCTCAAAATTTCGGAAATTTCATTAAAGATTTTTGATGAGCGGAGAAACTGCGACAAGTCTCTGAAAAATAGACAAGATTAAATAATTTTCCCAGATAACAACCCTGGAAAACGAAAAATTTCATAAATAAATTGAGGGGTCTTCCATCCAAGTAAGACTTTATTAAATAAAGCAATTAGATATGGAATGGTGTCCAGTTTTTTCAGGTTTATTGAATTTACAAATTATGTAGTGCTGTTGCATAAAAATCTTCTCCTGGGCAGTCTTTACTGCCTACAGATTATGAGTATTTGGTATACCCAGTCTTTATGGTCTTCAACGGGCGAACTATTTCACAGATCTAGACTATTTTCCAAAAGAAACGTTGCTTTTACACGCTTTCTTTTCCCTGTTGCATAAATTAAAAAAAAAAACTTTAGTACCTGCGACCATATGTTTACAGGATATCATAACATAAATCTAGGCTGCACTGAAAACTTTGCATTTGACACAGTTCGGGAGGATTGGCTGACATGCAGTTTCCATTTCTTTGCATAAATCCAGGAGACAAATTTTCAAGATGCACACTCACACACACACGTGCATATATGCTTGCCGACGTTTGTATAAAAACTTTCTTAGACATTGCTAGACAACAAAAGTTACAATTGTAGGATGTGGGTGGTATGAGGTCTTAAGGCGGGATGTTAACATAAAACTGCAACTTACTGTCATGCCATACCTTGTATCTAGTATGTAGTTTGTCGCGTCTGTTTGTCTGTGTGTCTGTAAATGTGTATGTGGGAGTATCTGTGTGTGTGCTTTCACGCCCTTTGCCTTTTGCCAACTGTGAGTGTGTAAATATTTGTATATACATATGTAGTTAGTACCATATATATGTACAGTGTGCTGGCATGCGGATATCGTTGATAAATTTTAAGTCAAAAACTCTGAAAATATTTATGACTTAACTTTTGTTTAGTTGCAAAGCAACACTCAAACACTTATGTACATATGTACAAATATGTATATATACAAATATATATATTTGAACGTATACGGTAAACGCTCCATGTCGAGATCTTTAGATACTTTAATGATAAAAATATTAGATGAATTTAGAAATTATTTTAGATGTTAAATCTCAAATAAGTTCGAAGTTACTGCTGTTGATAGCTGACAAAACCAAAAAGAAACGATTTCAAATGAGATAATTTAAAATATAATTGCTGAATCCCTATTAAATATAAAAATCCCAACTAATTTCTGTTGCATATTTGGCAGACCAAAATAGAGATGATAATACATAGCGTATTTCCTGATTCCCTAAAAAAAAATATTGAAATTATTGCTGATGGATATCTACGCACTCAAGTGAAATAAATAAATCTATATAACCTGATTCTCTAATTAATTTATAATAAATTTCTGATGGATATCTGACAAAGCTAAATCGAGATGATAAATCAAGATGGCAGAACTCCAAATCATTTCTGGAGTATATCTGCGAAGCACAATAGAGATGATTTCAGATAATATAAGCTAAAGTAAACTAAAGATAACTACAGAAAGAAAAGAAGATTATTTAAGGTAGCATAAAGGAAAGTTAAATCAATATAATTGCGGATGAAATCAAGTAAAGTTGGTGAACTATGAAAAACCAGATGATGAATTATATAGCAAAATAGCAATGATTTAAGCTGATGTCAGACAAAATAAAAGTCATATAACTTCTAATAACACAAAATAAGTTAAAGATAATTTTAATGAGATCAAAAATCTTTTAATGTCTTTAGGTATATCTGCTTATTCATCATTGCTAGACTGAAAGCTTTTCACCTGCGGAATAAAAATGTAAATTGAAAATAATTAAAGTTAAATAATTGTAAATTGGGGATTACATCAGATGAAAGTTAAATAAAGTTGATTCCAGATGATAAAAGTTAAAGCAAAATAGCGAAGATTTCAGATGATATCAGAGGAATTAAAATAAACATGATTCTAGATATTTTAACATTCTACTCCTTAATTTATTACAATCATCATAAAAGCTTTTGACCTACAGAGTTAAAAAAAATTTTAGATGCTAGATTAAATAAAATGCATATAATATCTGACAAATTAAATTATGGAATATATCAGATGAAAATTAAATCAAGTTGATTTCAGTAGATAAAAGATAAAGCGATTTTTTCGTTGAATTCTTTTGACTTACGATACTAAGAAAAGAAAATTAAGATGATTTTAGATAATTTAAAATTATATAAAATCTTTTTTATTTCTAATGATATTTGACAAAGTAAATGAGGGATTATGTCAGATGAAGGTTAAATGAAGTTAATTGCAGATGAAAAAAAATAAAGCAGCTGACGTCAGAATAATTAAAATAAATAAAACGTGAGAAAATATAAAACACGATAAATTCGTGATAATTTTGATAAGATATAATCGATATTTAACTCAATAGCTATGCTATCTCTTGATTTATCATAAATTGTTTTGGAACTGTGGAATTTTACAGAAAATTTTAAACCAACAACAACTTTGGTATACCAAAGCGCCGTAGTTTCCATAACCACTCGCTTTCTTGTATTTTTCTTATTTTTTTTTCAATTTTCTTTGCTTTATGTAGCTGCTTTCAATTCACTTTTCAACTTTTTTTGTGTGCTACTGTGACGTTTTAATTCCCGAGTGTCTACTGTATTTATCGCAATGTCTGTTTGCCCTTTGTGTGAGCAACTGGCTCATGGAATCATCACAAAAAGTTTGTGCCAAGTTCTTGGCGCTTATGCAAATAGAATTTTGCGTCATTTTTGCTTGTTTTGCTGTTTGTCAATGACACACATAAATGCACAAATACAGTGAAACATGCTTACACTAATACTCACACACAAACAAACACAGATACAGGCACAGTTGTAAGTTTCGTCCTAAGCTGGAACTTGTAAAACTTTAATCATATGACATGAAATATCAAAAGTTTATAAATTTGTCATTGATATGCAGGGATGGATTTATCAAAAGTTTTATGTCAAATGCTTCAATTTTCTTCTTGTGAACTCAAACATTCTCTAAGTTCATTCTCTCTCATGCAGGACTCTTGTCCTTCACATTTCGCCTTGAGCCACTTAATTGAATAGTAAGTAGAATATGGGTATATGCAAGTAACCGAGTTCGATTGAGTGTGAAATGAGTGGTCTCTAACGATGTGTGTGTGTGTGTGTGTGTGTGTGCAAAAAGTTTTTCCAAGCCAAATTGCATTTTATAGTTAAGAAAATTTTTTTACCATTTATTGGTTTCTTTTTTTTATCACTTTTTTAAAGTTTATTACGCAAAAGAATCAATAAGTGTTCACTCGTTTAAACGTTCTCTATAAACTTTATTGCACTGCATTACTTGCAGCTAAATTCAATCTGCATACCCCCAAAAGTATGCCACATTATCTTTCTAACAAGCAATTTCCGCAAAAACATTTTTATAACCTCAATAAATGCGCCAAGTTGTTGAGTTTTCCGTCTTATTTTTTTTTAACTCAACTCAAGCGGCTCAATTAACTTGGCTTGTTTCATTTGATGGACCCAGCCATTTCCTTTGGCAATATAAAATACAATTTTGCACCTTCTGGCAAGGCTTTTTCTGATGATTCCTCTTGTTGTCCTCGTCCTTCTTCCTAGTTGCTGCTAATGATAATTACATTGCTCTTGATGATTATGTTTGGCTGGGTGTGGACTTTGGTGGGTTGTTGGGTTCTTCGTCGTAAAATTAATTAGCCAAATTTTGTAGGCATTGTTTATGTGTAAATTTTGTAAATCAAATAGGCGCAAACTTTGTAGATTGCAAAACGGCGAGAAAATCTTACAACTTTTTTTTTTGTAATACAATTTGCGCAATTTTTAGGGGCATTAATTAACATTGTTTTTGTTTTAATTTGAAAAATCGGCTCGGAAAAAAAAAATTTCAGTATAGAGTAAAAACTTGGAAGAAAGTTAAAGTCTGACAAGGTTTGACATCAGTTGAATAACTTACACGTTTTTTCCTAGGAGATACCAGCCTGTAACACATCGGCTGAAAAGTCCGTAGGGTGACATATAGACGCTGTACCCGCATTATTTTTGCAAAATACCAACTTTTTTAGGAAAACGCGTGAAAATTGTATGTCAATCTTTTTTCTTTTAATGACGCTACTTTTGCGACTTTAAAAAAAATGGATTCAAAGCTATTTCGTGTGTGGACTTATCATTGCTTTTTGATGAGAAAAACACCGTTCAAAACAAATCTTGGCTTGATAAGTGTTATTCGGACTCTGATCCATTGAGAGAAATGGCTGACATTAAAGGTCACCGCACAGCCACCGATAATGAACCACGCACTGAGCGCCCAAAATTGCTGGTTACACCGGCAAACATCAAAAAAGTCCACAACATCGTTTTAACGAATCGAAAAGTTAAGTTGAAGGATTTTGCTTACACTCTAAAGATATCAAAGGAACCTTTAGACTTTATTTTGCATAAACATTTGCCCATGAAAAATCTGTTTTCAAAGTGGGTGCCGCCTTTGCTAACAGTGGACCAAAAACAACATTATGTCAATCTTTGCAAAACTGCATGAATTATACTTCGATTTGCTTCCGCAACCACCTTATTCTTTAGATTTGTTATCTGTTATCTACCAAAAAGGTATCTGAATGTTAGAGATACCATTTCCCAGATTGTATCGCTCTCAAAGGAAACTATGTTGATGAATAAAATAAAGTTTTGCCAAAAAAAAAAGGTTTTTATAAGTTTTAATACAGCCATTCATATATACGTGTGCCCGAATTTAACGTTCACTTCATTTATTTTTGTTGGAATCAAATATATTTAAAATTAAATTATCTTTTTTTGTTTACAATACATGTCTTCTCTAACCTAATATTCAGTTATCGATAACTCGATATATAAATAATTGAATTTTTTGCAAAAAAATGTCACGTGGTGAATATTGGTCTTTATTCCCATCACTGTGTTACAAATGATCAACATCGAAGAGATTAGCAATTAGCAATCCCCGTCATATGATTTTTGTTACCCCAAGTTTAATGATATGGGCGTAGGCGACATATGGTTAAAACAGGACGTACCTATACACATTTTTTTTTACAAAAGCAAATTATGATCTGACCCGTCTGACAAATCCTTTAAAACTTTTTTGCATATAACTTTTTTTGTTTAACTCCTGCTTTGATCAATACACACGGGCTGGTTACTACTTTTATTTGCCCATTAATTGGGTTCCATAAAAACAAAAAAATAATAAATTCTCGAAAAATTCCAAATATATTCCAAAAAAATGTTGTCAGAGCATGACTTAAAAATATTTTACTTATTCGTTTTTTATATGATGTGTCAGCAATACAAGAAGTATATGATAGTGCGTATATACATTCAAACATTATACCTCGCTTTTAAAAAAATTTTAGATTTAATTGCAGATTGTCAGGCTTAAAAAAAAAACGATTAAAGTGCTACTGCTTGAAAATATTACCTACTATTAACTACAATTTTGCTACAAAAGCTTAATAATGGGCCAAAGCTGCACTTGAAAACTCAAGACCTAAATCTTCAAAAAAAAAAGTGGTTTTGTATAATATTTTCAACAAAATCTCCCAAGCGATTTTACTTGCTGTTTGTTCTGCTGGTTTCCGTACTAGACTAAATAAAAAACTAGATACATCAATTTTATATCTGATTTTATGATTTTTATTTTCATATTATTTATGAATTTTATATTGCAATCAAATGAAATCTGACTTATATAGTTTTTGTAGACTGATCTGACAGACTAACGCATAACGCAATGGACTCAATAATTTAAGAGAAATAAAAAGATGGCGTACGTTAAAGTCGCGGACGACTTTGGGATACCCTGTACCACCAAATTGCAATCAAGTCCGATATATTGCTTACAAACTCCAAAAGATATTTCTTTGCCAAATAAACGAAATACAACGAGTTTTGTTCAAAATATGATTTTTTGACCGATTGGCCCTATGGGAGCTATATGATATAGTCAACCAATTTTGATAAAATTTGGTACAGTTTTGAAGATCTCTAACAAATTTCTGAATGCCAAATTTGGTTACAATATCTTCACAAACAAACAAAACACAACGAATTTTGTGCAAAAAACGTTTTTTTGACCGATTGGTCCTATGGGAGCTATATGATATAGTCAACCGATTTTAATCAAATTTGGTACAGTGCTTGGGAACTCTAAAAAACTTCTTAATGCCTAATTTGGTTACAATATCTTCACAAACAAACGAAACACAACGAATTTTGTACAAAAAACAAATTTTCGACCGATCGATCCTATGGGAGCTATATGATATAGTCAACCGATTTTGATCAAATTTGGTACAGTGCTTCGGAACTCTAAAAAACTTCTTAATGCCAAATGTGGTTACGGTATGTTCACAAATAAACGAAACACAACGAATTTTGTACAAAACACGATTTTTTCACCGATTGGTCCTATGGGAGCTATATGATATAGTCTACCGATTTTGATCAAATTTGGTATAGAGCTTGGGAACTCTAAAAAACTTATTGATGCCAAATGTGGTTACGGTATGTTCACAAATAAACGAAACCCAACGAATTTTGTAGAAAACACGATTTTTTCACCGATTGGTCCTATGGGAGCTATATGATATAGTCTACCGATTTTGATCAAATTTGGTATAGAGCTTGGGAACTCTAAAAAACTTCTTGATGCCAAATGTGGTTACGGTATGTTCACAAATAAACGAAACCCAACGAATTTTGTAGAAAACACGATTTTTTGACCGATTGGTCCTATGGGAGCTATATGATATAGTCAACCGATTTTGATAAAATACAGTACAGTACAGTGCTTGGGAACTCTAAAAAACTATTGTGTGCTAAATTTGGTTACGATATCTTTATAAACAAACGAATTATCCATCTAAAACTTTTGCTTTTTTTCGAGGTCCTCTGAAACACCCCTATGGGAGCTATATAATGTAGTCCCGATATCAAAAAAAATAAAATAAACTTGTCTCCTATGGATTAATAAGGGATCTTATCTGAAAGTTTGGTTGCTTTAGCTCTTACCATCTCTGAGATCTATTCGTTCATACGGACAGACGGACAGACGGACATGGGTATATCGACTCCTCTAGTCACCCTGATCATACTTTAGGTGACATACATTTTCGGCTTGCACAAACACAATATACTCTTTGTACCATACGGTACAGGGTATAAAAATACTTAAGAGAACAATTGCAGCAGAAAGTGGTCACTCTCTGGGGGGCATTGGCCATAAAGCTGTGTCCAAAAAGTGTAGCATACTTGTCGGCTAAATAATTTTTGGAAAAAAAATTCACAAATTTTTTTTTTATTAGATATCAATATTTTAAATACTTGAATATATGAAACAAAAAAGTAATTTGAAAAAAATTATTTATAAAACTGTAAAATACAAATTATTAAAAAAAAAAAATATACCAAAAGTATAAAATTAAAAAGAAAATGAGAATCGAATTTGGGACTCGAACTGACTTTAAAAGTCTTGAGGCCAATACTCAAAAAACACAGTTACCTATGATATGCTTTTACTACAATTATTTTTATTCTACTCAATACTCTAACGCATGCATACACAGAATATAAAAATATGTTTTTCCAACCATTGTAAGCCCTAGCTTTTCATTTACAGTTAGGCTTACAACTAAGACAAAAAAATCATTAACTATTTTAGCTGAGGCGCCTTAAAAGCAGTTTTTGCTGCTATTTTTTTGTTTGTATTTTCACTTTTATTCCATTGCCACTCTGCATTCGGACACGCCTCTGGCCCAACGCAAGGATATTTCTCCTCCTATTTGATGTACACTCTACTCAAGCGTAAAATTGCTAATGGTCGTTGGCTCTGGACTCCATTTTGTTTCGGATCTCCTATAAGGGCGCAAAGAAAAAAAGTGTGACTGCTTGTAAAACTGGCCTCACTGGTTTTAATTAAATGCGGCTACAGTGGCTTCAAAAAAAATATATACATAGAGAACGATGCTGCCGTTGAACAAAGTCAAAGTTCAGTTGATTTTAGGGTCGTTTTAATTGCCCAGCAGTAACAAACAAAAAAAAAAAAAGGAAGTCGAGGCAAAATTGAAAGCCAACAACTCCTCTAGAGCAATATTTATGCAATGCTCAATCAAGCGTGGCAGTTTTATTGCCCACACACCAATGCACACACCGTCAACGGTCAGCCGTCACATAGAGCTTTGGTCACACCAATCTAGAATTTTAGTATTTTAGTATTTTCGTCTGCACAAATATTGGCCAACTTTAACACAAAGCTTAAAAATATTTCATGCTTAGTCAAACAAATCGTTAGCAATTGCATTTGAAATATTCAACTATAATATATTCTATATGCATTGTTTTTGATTGTATTCATTTTTATACTGCTTATAAAATGTAAATTGAATGAATAACAAAAATTGGTTGTACAATCAATTCAACACTTCCGCTTGATTAGCACAATTTTACAAATATTGCGCAATTAGTAGGAATATTTTGAGTGCATTTTTGTTTGACCTTTCAATGAAATATATACATACGAATATATATTCGTTTGAAATTCGAAAGAAAAATGCTTGCAAAATAAATATTTTCATATATAAATATTTTACCAAAATATTACTGCGCATAAAAGTAGACAATATTTATAATTTAATATGGAACACAAATTGTTAAGCAATTTAAAATTGATTAAATATGGTCAATTAAAATTTTCTTGTATCATTAATTAAATGAGAAATGAAAAATTTTGCATAAAATATTTTATGAATATTAGTAGGTACACGTTTGATTGTTATTTGAATGTTTGTGAGTTTTTGTATTTCAATGTTTTGTGACGGAATGATTTCTATAAAAAGGAACGACAACTTGTTCTTGGATTAACAAACGTCTTGGCAAATCGAGTTTATAATTGAGAGTAAGATTACAATTTTCCTTCCTTCCTTAACAGAATAGCTTAAACTAATGTGATATTTTATTTAACAGTGTATATTCAATTGATTCTGTCCTACTATATGCTTATGCTAATGTTATGCTATGGTGCGACAAACTAAGGTGACGTGACTAAACAGATATAAATATAGCTTGTAAAAGGCCAGCTAAAGCTGAATGTAATTAAAAATCCTTAAAAAGTTTAGAACTAAAGGCAATTTTGTCTTACTGAAAGTCGAGCCACTCCCTCTATACCTTCTATAATATACCTGTATTTTTAGCAAAAATGCGAAAAATGAAATTGCGTACCCGAAACTTGGAGACTTCTTATATTTACAAGAAACTTTTATATTTATTTATTTTTTAAATCAAAAACGTCGCGAAACGATAGTGAAGGAAGGTGCAATTGTTTTTGAAAATATTCTCCATACAATTTTCGATTTTTTTTTCAAATCCTAAGATGGAACCTCGTTTGGTTTGGATTTTACATCCTTCGAAATTCGCCGTCTTAAGAAAATACAGCGAAACAGTTGCCCCAAGTCCAGTTTTGCCGCTAATATTTTTTGATGGGCTTGCCTCATCTTGGAACACTCACACAGTTCAATGCTGTTTTGATTTAAGTTCAATATTCGTTACTTATTATGATATCACGAAAGTAATACCTCGATTGTACTTTACCATCGATTCTTTACCATCATATTTTTGGGACATAATATTTTCACTGATCCATTTTTTTAAAATAAAGTTAAATTTTTTCCGATTTTGGTCCAGATTATCTTCGACTTAAAAAATTCTAAGAGGCTTCAAACTTCCTAGAAAGAGTTCAGTCTATAAAAAAAAATATGTGTATAAAACTTCATCATTCTAAAAAAATATTCTGGAAACTCAAGAATTTTGTCCAAAATATGACATTCTGAGCCCATAGTGCAGTGAAAAGAACTAGAAATATAGGGTGGGCCATAAGTTGGTTTGTTTGTCAATTGCATTTTATTCGTATATTTTCCAACAAAAATAGTATATGGCAAATGCAAGTTTCACTCATTTATGTCTGAAAAATAATATTGCCCAAATGGCCACCGCGCCTGACTAAAGGACGCGTAGACGAACATCGTAATTTTCGATGACTTTTTTTTTGACGATAACTTATCCGGCTATTCTCCCATCCATTGAACAAATAAGTGACGCTGATGGGATTCAATTGTTGCGTGATTTGAATCTTGTAAGCGTGTTAATGATGATCTGCATGCGAAATTCTACCCAACGCGTCGTTCGTTACTTTGGACGGGTATCTTCCAAATTATGAGTGTTTAAAAACCAAACCAACAGATGACCCACCCTAAATCGTTTTTTTGGTCTTCGAGAAACAGGCGCCTCTGACAAAATGCTCTTACGGACAGTATGTATTTCTTTCATTATCCTGATCATTTTGCCATAAAAATATGGTGAGTTTTACTGGTTTGCTTTCTGGAGACAATGCGTTTCATTTGATTTCTGTTTTAGTCCTGTCTAAAAAAAACTTTATTCAATAAGTGACAACTAAAATTAGGCATAGTTGTGACCGCGTTATGCACAGCTTACACTCACTGCGCGTACGTTCCTTTTATGCCCCAATTATGGTTACATATTTGATCCATCAAATGGGCAGCTTCCACTCTCACTCATCGCTGGCCCTTCAAATTTAAAGCGACGTCACTAAGTGCCTGGCAATTAAAATGCCAATCCAAATGTGAAGGCTTACACAAACATAACAAGATATATAGTGAACCAGGCAATAACTGAGGAAACTCAGTAGTCGTGTTGGGTAGACTCCGCGGGCAATTAATGATTTATTGTTGTATAAAGCGTTGCTGACCATTGGAGATGGGAGTGGCATGTTTCCATACATTACTATGGCACACACGGATACACATTTACGGAACACAAAAGGTATTCTCCAAAATGACCAAATACAGCGACAGCTACTGCAATCCAGTTTAGCTCCAGCTGCACGTGATGCACTTAATGTGAAAACTTGTGGTCGGGTTAAGTGCAGTTTAATTTCCAACTGCTGTTCAAGTGCAACCCATAAACAGTCAAGGATAAGTGAATGTAATGAATAAAAATGCCATGAAAAGTGCAAGAAAAAATTAATAGGTAAAAAGAAGAGCTTTTATTGGGCTATTATCTGTGTATTACTTGACTGAGACTCAATATTTTGGAATTTTACAACACTGACACGATATTTTTTAACTATTCCTTAACGTAGTAGTAAAATTAGTATATAAAGCAAAAGAGGTTAAGATATAATTTTTAGAGGAAATGTCTAATGAATTTATGTTATGTTTACTTTAGTTTCAATATTTGGGCTTCCCCTTTGCACTGTAGCGTCGTTCTGGTTTCTTGGCCCCTTGTGGAGGTACATATTAGGCCCTGCAACAACCGACTAATTTATGGTTTGTTTAAAAAACTATGCTATAATATTACTACAATGTCATCTCCGGCTTATATCTCGAAAAAAGTTGAAATAAAGTACAGCTCTACTTTCCTCACAGCAAAAACTCGTTCTTCTTCCTTTCAGGTCAGAGCAAAATATTAGAAGAACGCATGTTGCAAAGCCCGCTAATCCGTACATAAAGAAATGAGTTATTTTTTATCTTACTTATGATTATATGATTAATAACATATGCCCCTCGCACCCCCCCCCCCCCCCCCCCCCCAAAAAAAAAGTGGTGTGAACTTTATACATATGTAACAGGGCTACTCATATGTATTTTGAGCCGCTGTAGCCGTATCTGTAGTGCACGAAATCCCAACACCCAAGGGCTCTGAGACAACTTCAAAAAATGCAATAAAAAAAAAGATATTTTGGTGTGTCTCTCAGGAACCTGACGTCATGGTGATTTTTAAACCTGGGATTCGAACTCAACGTACCCAAAAACATAAGCATAAGAAACATCTCCGAACAACGGGTCTCGAAAAAAAAAATGTAGGCCTTTATGATGCTATGTTATGACGCGGCAACACAAAAAAAAAAAAAATCTCTATTTTCGGATTCGGAGATCAGACATGTTTTTGGGATTGGCGAATCCGAAACAGAGTATTCAAAAAATACCAGCACGTCCGGATTCTGACATAATCTAAAAAATTCCTATTAAACGAGGTTTGATGAATGTCAAAACCACCATATATAATCTTTTTTTTATTTTTTTTATTATGATTTTGTATTAAAAAAAACTTGAAATTATATTTTATTTATTTATTTAAAAAAATCGTATTTTAACTCTTATTTTTTAAGCTAAATATAAAAATTTTGTAATAATAATGAAACTCAGTTTTTATTTAGAAATCGCGATAACTATATTTTTATCAAACTTTAATTATTTATTATTATTTCGCAAATTTCGTTAAAAATTTAAAGATATAGATTGATTTAAAATTTTTTTTTAGCTTAATACATGTAGTATATATCTTTATATACACCATTTTTTTTTAGAAAATATTAAGACTATGTGAAACCAATTTAAAATTAAATTCAACAAAGAGCTTTAAAAAGTATTAAAACTTAAAACAAAGCAGTTTTTATTTATTTCCCTACCATTCAAACGTCTTTAAAAGGTATTTCAAATAATTTACTTAAACATTAAAATTTAAATTTAATGGTTTTGCATTTGTTAATTTATTTTCCATAATTGGATTAGGCTCAATATCTTGTAGTTTAATTGTTAAATGATGCAAATATTATATTTCATTTGCCAAGCAAGGACTTTGAGATATTGAGATTTTATGCATTGCATTGTGACGTCAATGACACAAATCATAATCTTTTACTACTATAAGCCACACAGACAATCCATGAGTATTGAAATTATAAGCTCAAAGGATATTCAGCTGTTATATTCGGCTTATTATATAAGTATAACAATTTATGGCAGGCTTGTTCATCAGCCTGAAGTAGTTTTCTGTTGCAGCTATGTAGTTAATGCTTATATGCAAACTGATAATGTTTTATGTACAAGTGCGCATATCCTTTTACGAATTTAGTTCAATTAAAAGCTGACCATATTATGGTATTAGTAACCATATTTTGGCCATCTTTAAAGACCTTCAAACTGTCAATACAAATACAAAAATTAAGTACAATTCTTTGGTTCGTTGCATTTTTTATGAGCAGCACTGCACTTTGCCATTTTCTAAATTATCTTTGCAGCTTTTGTTGCACTGCGAGAAAATGTTGGTACCAAAATATTGAGTGCAGTGAATAAGTGAAAATAGTTTTATTGAATTGTTGCACAATTTCTGCGCATTAGCTGGAATTGCTTCATAAAATTTATAATAAATGCAAGTTTTTTAAACTAAATTTAATTTTAAATTTGTTGTGTGCGCGTAACATTAGGTTTTTGCATACAAACGATTATTTGCATATAAACGATTTTGTATTTGCATATAAACGATTATTTGCCAAAAAATCGATTTTTTGATAAAAATTTGCATAAAAAAGAATTTTTGCACATAAATTTGCTTCAATTTTGATTTTATACATTTTTTAAAAAATTCATCTGAGTTGCCTTTATTTTATTTAAAACAAAAAAATTAGAAACAAATTTAAAATATAGACACGTTTTTTTTTCGGGATTTATCATGTTATCGAGCAGAAATTTTTTTATCATATTCTTTACTAAAATTTAAATCAAGAAATTTAGCTGCAATCGTTAAGCGCACTAATTTTTATTTCATGTTATTTGTATTTATTTATTATTGAATAAACTTCGACTAATTTTTTTTTTTTTTTTAAATTAAATTTTAGAACCTTTTATTTATTATTTGTACATTTAATAAATAAAAGCTCAACATTGAATATAAGAGAAAATTTTAATTATCTAATTAAATGTAGTACCAAGAAGAGTATACAAATGCAAAACAAATAGTGCAAAACTTATTAATAGCAAGTTGTTGTTGTGCACTTCTGCACTTCGATACATAACTTCGTGAACAATAGTTTATATTTTTAGCCAAATGTCAGCACTTGATACTGAAAATACATATAACTTTTTTTCAGTGTAGCTTTATTTTCGTTGTTTTTTTTGTGCGCACTTCGACGATGCCATTTTCGTTCGTTGCTTTTGCTTTATAAATTTTTAATTAACTTGATGAAAGCATTTCCAAAGTTTTTGCAACATCAGTCACTCGACTATAAATATATATGTATAAGTATATAGATATGTATATATAACTGCTACATACAAAATATATATCCCTTATATATAAATATATATAAAACTAGAAACATTTATTCTTTTGTTTCAATTGCATTTCACTTTTGCAGTCAGCTGAAATTTCAGTTGCCATTTGTCTAAAAATTACCCAAGCGTCACTACGTCCCTTTTTTAGCTCTTATCCCTTTTAGTTTTGTCACAGAGAGCACACTAAAAGCTCGGCATGATTTGGCATGCATTCAAAGTTTTTTTTTTCTTATATATTTTCGCAAGCATTCCTTTGGTTTTGTTTTTGCATTCCGCGCAGTGCAGTAAAACAAAAAGCCATGGTATGACATTGAAAAGTTGCCCGGATTTAGGCGGCAAAATGGCGACAGAGAACGGATGACAATCAACGTCACTATTATACGAGTGCAAGGGTGCCAGTGTGCGTGTGTGTGTGTCTGTATGAGAGTATCTGTGTGTGCGTTTGAATATTGAACTTGCCGTTGACCTTAGCCTGTTTTAGCTATTTAGCTGCCAACGCCCAACACTTTAGTCATTTATGCACTTATGTTGCATATACATATTTAGGCTGCCGGCCATGGCCATAATGTATATGGTATATACATACGTTTGTACATATGTATACAGCCATGTCAGCGTTAAGTGGACCACTCAGCATTGCACTTGAACTATAATGAAAGCATTTGCCAGTAACCAACACATATGACACTTGTGCTTAGTTCTAGTATTAGTGTCCTATGATTATCATATAGCGTGGGCCATCTGTTGGTTTGGTTTTTAAACACTCATAATTCGGAAGATACCCATCCAAAGTGAATGCTTTTCGACATGTGCCAAGTTCAGAACTACTCAATTTTAGTCATGGATCGTTTAACAACAGTGGTACAGGGCGTACTATGAAAATGGTCGTTCTGTGAAAAAAAGTCATCGAAAATTACGAAGTTCGTATACGGGCCGCGGCGGCTATTTGGGCGATACTATTTTTTAGCTTCAAACTTGCATTTGGTATACACATTTTCCCAATTTTGTTAGAAAATATACAAATATAATGCAATTAACAATCAAACCAACAGATAGCCCACCCTATACATTCAATACATATATCCAGTGTATGTGACGTCTAATTGACAGTTGGCCGTAGCAGCATTTTAGGCGCTTAACCAGAGCGTATGCAAAAGGTTTAGTTTTATAACGTGTCTACAACAACTTGGTTTAGTGGTATGGTAAAAAAGTATCACTTTTTAGTTGACGGCTTTTTTAGGCTTAACTTGAAGTATAATCTGTAGCTGATATTAGCGCTTGAATATAATATGAATATTCATGTTTATAAAAATTTAAAGAGAGCAAATAGTCGAATATGCAATTTTCAATTTATTTATTTTATTTCTACTAAAGTTTAGTGAAAATACATGGAAAATAATACAATTTTTCCCTTCCTTAGTAATAAGAAACAATAATTATTTTAGAAAAAATTTGAAATAAAAAAAACAAAACTTTTTATCAAAGATGGCGTACGTTAAAGTCGGGCGCGGACGACTTTGGGATACCCTGTACCACCAAATTGCAATCAAGTCCGATATATTGCTTACAAACTCCAAAAGATATTTGTTTGCCAAATAAACGAAACACAACGAATTTTGTTCAAAATACGTTTTTTTGACCGATTGGTCCAATGGGAGCTATATGATATAGTCAACCGATTTTGATCAAATTTGTTACAGTGCTTGGGAACTCTAAAAAACTTCTTAGTGCCAAATTTGGTTACAATATCTTCACAAACAAACGAAACACAACGAATTTTGTTCAAAATACGTTTTTTTGACCGATTGGTCCTATGGGAGCTATATGATATAGTCAACCGATTTTGATCAAATTTGGTACAGTGCTTGGGAACTCTTAAAAACTTATAAATGCCAAATGTGGTTACGGTATGTTCACAAATAAAAGAAACACAACGAATTTTGTACAAAACACGATTTTTTGACCGATTGGTCCTATAGGAGCTATATGATATAGTCAACCGATTTTGATCAAATTTGCTAAAGTGCTTGGGAACTCTAAAAAACTCCTTAACGCCAAATTTGGTTACAATATCTTCACAAACAAACGAAACACAACGAATTTTGTACATAAAACAAATTTTCGACCGATTGGTCCTATGGGAGCTATATTATATAGTCAACCGATTTTGATAAAATTTGGTACAGTGCTGGGGGTTTCTAAAAAACTTCCGATTGCCAAATTTGGTTATGATATCTTCATAAGCAAACGAATTATCCATCTAAAACTTTTGCTTTTTTTCGAGGTCCTCTGAAACACCCCTATGGGAGCTATATAATGTAGTCCCGATATCAAAAAAATAAAATAAACTTGTCTCCTATGGATAAATAACGGATCTTATCTGAAAGTTTGGTTGCTCAAGCTCTTACCATCTCTGAGATCTAGGCGTTCATACGGACAGACGGACAGACGGTCAGACGGACAGACGGACAGACGGACATGGGTATATCGACTTCTCTAGTCACTCTGATCATACTTTAGGTAACTTTGGGGGGTCTCCGACTTCTCCTTCTGTACGTTACATACATTTTCGGCTTGCACAAACACAATATACCCTTTGTACCATACGGTACAGGGTATAAAAATAAATATTTCTTACTTTTTGACGAGCTTCAACAAAAATACTAAAAACGCTTAGCTGTGATATAAATACAAGCGAACTTCCCTAGAGCGAACTTTTCCTCAAAGAATGTCTTCGTATTTCGAATACAAAAAGTATAATTTTTGTATGAGCATTTTTATACCCTGTACCGTATGGTACAAAGGGTATATTGTGTTTGTGCAAGCCGAAAATGTTTGTAAGTTACCTAAAGTATCATCAGAGTGACTAGAGAAGTCGAAATACCCATGTCCGTCTGTCCGTATGAACGCCTAGATCTCAGAGCTAGAGCAACCAAACTTTCAGATAAGATCCCTTATTAATCCGTAGGAGACAAGTTTATTTTATTTTTTTGATATCGGGACTACATTATATAGCTCCCATAGGGGTGTTTCAGAGGACCTCGAAAAAAAGCAAAAGTTTTAGATGGATAATTCGTTTGCTTATGAAGATATCATAACCAAATTTGACAATCGGAAGTTTTTTAGAAACCCCCAGCACTGTACCAAATTTTATCAAATTCGGTTGATTATATCATATAGGTCCCATAGGATCGATCGGTCGAAAATTTGTTTTTTGTACCAAATTCGTTGAGTTTCGTTTGTTTGTGAAGATATTGTAACCAAATTTGGCACTAAGAAGTTTTTTAGAGTTCCCAAGCACTGTAACAAATTTGATCAAAATCGGTTGACTATATCATATAGCTCCTATAGGACCAATCGGTCACAAAATCGTGTTTTGTACAAAATTCGTTGTGATTCGTTTATTTGTGAACATACCGTAACCACATTTGGCATTAAGAAGTTTTTTAGAGTTCCCAAGCACTATACCAAATTTGATCAAAATCGGTTGACTATATCATATAGCCCCCATAGGATCGATCGGTCGAAAATTTGTTTTTTTTATAAAATTCGTTGTGTTTCGTTTGTTTGTGAAGATATTGTAACTCAATTTGGCATTAAGAAGTTTTTTAGAGTTCCCAAGCACTGTACCAAGTTTGATCAAAATCGGTTGACTATATCATATAGCTCCTATAGGGCCGATCGGTCGAAAAAAAAGTTGTTGATTAAAAATTCGTCTGTTTTTGGTTGTTTATGAAGGTATCATAATCTAATTTGGCAATCAAATTTTTTTGGTGTTCTTAAGCAATTTACCGGATTTTATTGCAAGCAGTGGTACAGGGTATCCCAAAGTCGTCCGCGCCCGACTTTAATGTACGCCATCTTTTGTTTTTAAATTCGGTTGAAAATTATATGTAGTACACAAGACACCTGCATGGATTTCTGTTTTTCAAAATTGTATTAAAAAAAATATACAGTCCTTTCTTTAGAATTCAGGTTAAATATTTTTTAAAAGTTACTTCCAAATTCTTGGGCATAGGGTTCTTTCATAGACTACGGGACGTAAATCCGATAGCCTTCACAAATGCTAAATTTTAATTTCATAAAAATTAAATGTACTAACGAAAAAAATCAATTTTTTTAGTATATACAAAATTCACGTTTTTATAAATCGCTCTCACATTGATGAAGTTATACAGTAGTCTTTAGGTGCCGACAATTTTCTAAGAATGCTTTATACTATATTTGTAACATTTTTATCTCAAGCATCAAGCGGATTTATCGATTACTTAAACAGCAGTGTGCCCACATCACATTTCTATAACCTAAGTGGAATAATATTTATTTATTTACCATGACAAAATGTTTACCCAATTTAGTTGGTGCCAAAGTAATTTACTCGACTTATTTCATTAACTCATTCAAATTTAATGAGTGTAGGTATATATTTTGCTTGGTTAGGCTACAACACATTTCATCATCTCATTTAGTTGAACTCAATGTTGAAAAAGACTTTCATTAAGCTTTCGGTTTCTAGTCAAGTAAAGTCTGCAAATTAAGCACTAATTTCATTAGGAAAGCCAACTCAAACATTGCTTAAAATAAGCTCATTATGAGCATACAATCACACAGAATAAGCAGAATTTGGTTAAAACTTTTGGCTAACACATACATTCATACAAAAAGTAAAACACATGCAAAGTTGAACAATACAACACATTAACACCTATTAAGGATATGGTCTCATAAATAAAAGCAACTGTCTGCTAAGTTATGAATAATAACGACAGTAACAATGCTGGGGTCACACACATGCTCTTTATGTGTATATGGACACCCATGCTTATATACATACTCTTCGCTCTAGATCTCTACATCACTCTCTCTTATTTCACTCTGAACATGTGGCTGTAATAGTAATTAAGCTGTGGGCTTTTATCCTACCTAGAAAGTTACGAACAACATCAACAACCTCCCGCAATTTAAATGGTCCTCGGACTTTGCCTATTTTAATGACTATTCTGTTTGTCTGTGCTATCAGCTGTAATAAAAAAATATGGCGAAAGCTTAAACCAGCCGCGGCCGACTTTGAAATACCCTGCAGCATCACATTGTAGGGCAACTGCAACTGCTGGCGCCATCTAGTGAACTTGGTGGCGCCATCTTACGTATAGCGTAAGTAAAATAATCTGACAACACTGTTTTGTTTGATTGGCTGCATCCAATTGCTATACGCTATATTTGGAAATAAAATTTCACGACTCCTTTTTTGTTATATGAAGTTTCTTCTTGTACGATTGTAATTTTAGTTGCTGCATACAGGACATAAAAAAAAAAATAAAATAAAGTTAAAAAAATTTACGTTTGCTGTCAATCTAAAGATTATTTTAAGTTCAATTTAAAATTTTTTAAAGTACCGCCTTCAAGTCTCAAATTTTGTTATCCTTTAATAACTCGTATAATCTCCAAGATCTAGGCATTCATACAGACAGACATACGGACGTGGGATACCCTATAAAATGTTGCTTAACAAGAAATAATTTTTGCAAACAGTTAAATAGAAAACTAGAAACTTACAACAGATTGCTTAAAATCTAAGCAGTATATAATTAAAACGTTTATGTATAAACATATAATAATTAATGTAAGTACTATATATCAGAATATGTCTGAAAAGGCTGAAAACCATCGCTCTTTTATAAGGTATACTGTGACTACATACTAAACTTGGTAACTTTAACTTTAATTACCAATATTAACATAAAGCTGAATTCAAATCTTTAAAAATCCTCATATTTTCAAGAGTGAAAAAATTTGTATTGATCAAATTCCAACTTGAAATTATATCGGCTCTGTGTTTGAAATAATAGAGATGTAATTTGGTTGCAAACGATATTTATCATAACTTAGAATGTGATCAGTGGAAAATGCTGCGAAACTGCTCTATAAATTCGTTTTTAGTGCCAGTGCATAGGTAAAGGGAACTAAGGCGATCATGAAGACGAAAAATCAACTACAAATTAGAAATTTGAAAATCTCTCGAACATTTTATTCGGATTCATTTTGAAACCGAATGTTTGCTGCACCCAATTTCACCAAACCGAATTTTTCATGTGGTTTGAAATCGAATGTTTGGTTGCTAGAGGAATTAAAACCAATCAGCCAAATAGTGCTTGTGTTCATGTATGTGCACATATCATACACGAACACATGACGATAAGTGCGACAGGGTTAACGCGTAACACAAAGAAAGTTTTCCTTGCAACAAAAAAAGCTAAGTCGTGTTTAATTTCAATAAGTATTGTTGCTAAAGTAATACTAATAAAAAGGTGCAGAGCTGCGGCAACCCTGTCAGCTGTTTTGTATCAAACAAAAATAATTTCGCGCCAACACAACAGGAAATTTATCGAAAATAAAAAGGGAAATATCGACCAAAAAAATCGTTTTCCGGAGCACGCAAAAAAGGAATCCGAATAAAATTGTTCGGTTTGGTTTTTTCGTTTTCCGGAGCACGGCTGACTGTTCATTTTTGTGCACACTTAATGTTTCCATCGAACTGTTACTTACATTCAGATAATTCTAATATACTCTTTAATTCTATTTGTAAAAGGGTATAAAAAAGTCACATAAAAACAGCTGTTGGCTCAGGTGAAAAACAAGGCAGATAACGTGCTCTTTTTGCTCTTTTTTCTTAGATAAGACATGCCTACATGAGCATATGTGTGTGGGTGTATGTCCGTTTTTTTTTTGTAATTGTGTGTGTGCTTGTCATTGTTGTACGTGTTTTTTTTCTTTTGTAGTATACAAATCTGTGCGCTAATTAAAAGTCATTAGTGTGAGCTAGTTGTGCATATGTGTGTGTGTTGCTAAAATGCCATTGGATGAAACGTGAGCATCCCGAATAGGTCAGGGGACTTAGTTGTCATTCCACTTAAGTAGTTGGGCAACCAGAACAAGTTTTATGTCTATTGTATGTCCCAAGTAATTCGTAATTAGCTCAACTTTAATGCGTTTTCTTAATGTTGAGTTAAATGTTAAATAGACTTTAGTATATTTAAGATGGAGTAATTCTTAAACTATTTGAAACATAATACATAGCTAGTTGATCTGGAAGTACACATGTTTTCGAGTTGGTATTAAGGAGCGTAAAAAAAATCTTGGCATGCTATATATTTTAGTATGAATGTTGTCAAAATGAGCATATCATATTACACTGATAGCAAATTTATGAATCTGAGTTGGGCAAGGATGAAAATGATATTAATGGGCCTGTTTATAATTGAATGAAATTCGATCCAAATAAATAATTTTTTACGTATCACTGCACACGGTTGCTCTATTATTACATATTCATAAGATGCAAAATATTTGCGTGTATTTCAAGAAGGTGTAATTTGCAGGAATGCTGCTGAAATATGCTTCATTGTTCTAAAAAGCATTACAAAGTCGAAGCAGTTTTATCAATAGCTTAGGAAAACGTAAAATGTGATTTCAGTCTTACGGCTTTGTCATTGTTTCGATGACGTAATATGCCCTGTTCGCATAGGGTCAAGGGTGTAATAATTGAAAGATCATTTTAAGTTATAATAATTCCAACAATCCTACGAAAAAAAAGTATCAAATGGTATACAATTAAATGGATTTTGGACATGATTGCATTTTGTGTATTTTATGTCATCATGTTTTTTCAACAGCTTAATTTAATCGTACAGAATATTTTTATATCCTGCACTTTAAGATACAAAGGGTATAGTAAAATGTTAGCAACATACAAAAGGAGACGTCAAAGACACCCCAAAGTTGCCTAAAGTATGAGAAATCGATGTACGTCTGTATAAACTCCAAGATATCAGATATGGTAAGAAATAGATCAATCAAACTTTCAAATAAGATTTCCAATTATCTTACGGTCGACAAGTTTATTTTTTTATTTTTTTTTTAAATTTTCCTATGGAATAATAAGGGATCTAATCTGAAAGTTTGGTTCTAGGCCTTCATACAGACGGATTTCGATTTTCGACGACTCCTTCTATATCCTAGAAGGCTTGCACAAACTTAATATACCCTTTGCACAATAAGATGCTGTGTATAAAAACTGACAAACGTTCAAGTGGCGGGCGCCGACTTTAAGATACACTGTATCATCCTCATGTATATTTCGATCAAAATTTTTTGGATTGTTTTTTTTTATTTTCAATGAATCTTGAGAAATCTTAAAAACAGAGAAATTATGCCTTCAAAACTTTTGGATTTTCTCGAAGTGCTATGTAAAACTCCTTTGGGAGCTGTATAGTATAAACCCGATATCGGAAAAATAAAACTTGTTTCGTGTGACTGAAGAATAAATCTAATCCAAAAGTTGGGTGGCTCTAGCTCTTAACATCTCCAAGATCTTGGCGTTCAGACAGACGGACGGACATTTTTTGAACAATTTCTTTTGTCCTCCTCACCATATTGCATGTAACTTTGTGGAGTCTCCGATGTCTACTAATCTATGCTACAAGGATTTTGCACAAACTTAATATATCCTTTACATTGTAAAAAAAATCATTCTTATTGACAACAGATTGAAAAAAATATTCTGTAGTCAAAATACGTTATGTTTAAAAACTGAAATTATGCAAATAAATTTTTCAACTATGAATCCCATTGCTTTAATACTTTTTAAAAAACATTTGGTGGCAAAAGCTTTAGAGTAACAGACGTTCTCATAAACGTATTTATTATACATAACTATATTTTTGGTACACATTTAAATGTCGATTTCTAATACTTTAAGCGAACTTTAATAAAAAAATTTAAAAAAAGAATTTGTCCCGCAACTGAAAACGTCAAGTCTGACAGTTTTGAAGGCAAGAAGCGCTAAATGGGATAAAAAGAACGTTTCAGCGCTGATGTCTGTCTGTCAATTTGACAGCTTCGACTTTGAAGACAAAGGCAAAAGTCATAGTCTAGGGCTTATATTAAAAATATAATATAATGAAAATGCAAAACAATTATTTAAACCCTTTTATTTGCTTTGTAACTCTTTTCAGGTAAGCACTTGAAACTTTTCACTTTACCAGCAATTCAAAGAATTTCTACAACGAGCAGGTAACATAAATAATCATTAAGATGACTTTTGAATTTTGTATGAAATATAGCAGCTGTTGGTTTGCTTAATGCCAGGCTTAATTAGAAAATGAAAGTGAACTTTTCCAGCATTTAGTAACAAGTACAGAGGCCTAAAAGTATGCCTGGAATGTCGCAACTCGAAACGCTTGACAATAAATCAACATAATGAAGCTGCCACTGAGACAACGAAATGGAGCTCCTGCGCATAGTTTGCCAAAAAGTAGGCTATACATTTATTCCATTCCAACAAAAAAGACAAGTAAAGTAGGGCTCGCCCAAAAGTATGCCACGCTTTTTGTGCGCCTTACACTGAGTTCCATGTCGTTGTCATTCTTATTAAAAATTAATAAGTAGGCAGAGCTGAGTACGCATCAGAACTCTCTTACTTATATTTTTAGCAAGTGTCCTTGTGCCTCCCTCGCCATTTGTCATGAATAAGTAATATGCAATATAACGTGAACCCTATAAGTATGCTATTGTTTGTGTGAAACACTCGTGCGCATTGTTGTCGCCTTTGACAGTCATATTTACCTCACTTGAAATTCCATTGAATTGCCATTTTGAAAAATCCTGAGTCCTGCTGCCTGCAAATCGCCTGCTCATTTCCACAGCAAAACTCTGCGGCATAAAATTTCACGCCATTTTCGTTCAGTGCTTTTGCTGCTCATGAAATATGCAAGTGAAAAGCTGGCATGAAAAATGCCGCATTTCCGCTGCATTCCGATTCCAGGCTCTGTACTCGACTCCTATGCTCGTTTTCACAATTTGCACTGTGCTGCCTTATCCTATTATCTTTTCTGACTTATTTTTCTTTTTTTTGCTTTCTTTCTACACATTTTACTCTTAACTTTTCACGCTGTTTTTGCTATGACTCGTTTTCCCTCATTCCTAGTTCCTGCTTTTTATTTATTTTTTTTTGTAACAATTGTCAGTTTGCACGCAAAATGGCGTAGTTCCGGACAATGTTCATTTCAACAAACTTGCATTAGCTGCGTGAGCGTAAAATGTTAAGCGAGCAAGATAATACAAAAATTGGACATAACTTTTGTTTTGCAACTTGCTGACTGACCGACGACCCCTGACCCCTGGTAGCATGCAACGAATTATATAGCAATATACTACAAAGTTAGATATCCTGTGTACATACATAATTATATAGCACAGTTGGCTTGCTCACCCAAAAACACACCAATACATACAGCCTTAAATATTTAAACTGTAAATTATAGGACACTATTATTATTGTTTCAAGTTAAACGCTTAGATCTAAAAAGCATCTTACAAAAAATGGAAGTAGATTGCACATATTTGGAAATGGTCACCTAATCCGAAATCGTAGCAATCATCAATCTATAATCGTCGTTATTTTTCTATATACCAGAAGTACTCATTATAAAGAGTACAAAAAGAAGCTTTGATATTTTAAACTTAATTATAAAAAGCAAAGGTTAGGAGTGATAAATTTAAAAGCCCAATTAATTGCACAAATATGTAAGCCCCTCATCAAAGGAGACGTCATTACGTAATTTTATGTGGTTAATATAAAACAACAGCATGTACTCTTGAAAAGTAGAAGCTACTTACAGTGGTCTACAGCTAATTTAAATCAACGCTCACTTTTAATTTCAAAACTTAAGTAAACTAAATTTTTTGGACTAACTGACCAGAACTTTTTTCAGTAGGTTTGTGAATCTTTGAAAACTTAAATTAAACAAAAAAATTGATTTAATTCTGAGCTTCGCTACTTTAAATGTCTAAACTGCATACAATAAGCTCTAAACCACTGTGCTTACATACGTGTATAAAATATAATAAATTATGATTAAGTAACTTCAAGACGTATGAGTTCTGTTTATTAAATTGAAATTAAAATGCATACGTGTGTTCAGAAGCAGCGGTAAGAGAGGAGAAGTAGAAAAGCTTCAGCAAGTTATATACAGAGATAAAGTATGTCAATAATAATGAGAATTTTCCATGACTTGACTGAGCTGAGCTAAGCTTGACTTAAACAAAGCATCACGCAATAAAACAAGTTGCTAACGATTAAATAAAAAAATATTTCGGAATACAAGAACAACAAAAATTGGTATCAGTAGCCGACTGTGGAATACACTGTAAACTTTTTTTCAGGTGTGATTGAAGGCACATGTTTTGCGGTATAGATTAGTATTTAGTAAAAAAGTTAAAATATTTTGCTTGCAATAATTACTATTTGTGTCTTAAACCGATCTTGAAAATGCTGTAGCTTTGATGGTCTCCGAAGTCTAGGTATTATATGGAAAGACGGACGATAACCGAGTCAATCTGGTTTAATTTATTAAAGACCTGAAAAGCAAGCAGAATTTTTAAAAATTAAATTTACATAAGAAAAATTGGCTCTTAGAATATATATATAAAAATTGTAGTATCAAATAGATTAATTTTGAAAGTGGAAAGTTTTATGTAGACATACTATATCTCTAGGCAATTTTATAGTGTCGCAAATGCTTGATAAACTTATTATGCCTTCCTGTTCTAAGAGTAAAGCGTATAAACATAGTCAGTCATACTATATACTATATATTGACATGACAGGCAACAACAAATAGCTACACAAATGCACATAAGTAACCTCACATTGGTAACGTATATTTATTGTTGTTGCTGTACATGCTGCTCATACATCAAAAGGACCAAGAAAAATGAAAAAATAAAACAAAATAATATACTCGCTCTGTTGTTGACTTGGTTGGATTCATCTGAGTTTGGTTATGAGTTGCTTTGCCGTGCATTTTGTTGCTGTGCTGATTAAGTTAAAATGTTAATAAACATGATTATCATGATGTGGGACAGTTGCTCTTTTTGTTGTTACCATTGTTATTGTGCGTTGTTGCCGTAAAAATGATTAAGGTCATTAATAATGGAGTTTTGCCTGTGGGCTACAACAAAATGGCAGGCCTACTAAAGAGGGAAAACAAACAGACGCCATTTTGAAATGACAGCGCTTTATTTGTACATAAAGAATTTGACTCCAACTGGATTTATTTCGCTCATACATTGATGTTATTGTATATATGGATTGCACATAAATAAAGTGCAAAATTATCATAAGGATATGGGTGATATACTACAGCAGAGTTCAAGCCAATGCTGCGATTGTATGGCCAGTTGGCGTATGCGTAATTTGGCGATACAGAAATGTTTATAAGTGCGCGCAGCCAGCTGAACGTTAATCAAAAATGGTACCACATAAAAAACTGTCACAATTAAAAAATATTTGGTATATATAAATGAAAATTACAAAATCAAAAAACTTATGCATAATAAAAAGTAATTGCTTTCAAGCATTTTTGTACATATAACAATAAAAACCTGAACCTTTGTGTTTTGTTTATTTTGGATTAAAATTCTCAACTATTTGAAATTGACATGAAAAAAAAAAATTTATATATTTAATCAAACCATAAAATCAAACTAGTTTTCTGCTACCTAGGGAAGAAGGCTTTATTAAGTTGTACTATATATGGAGGCATAATTATCATAAGAAACCATTATGCATATAAACTTAATATTACATTAAAGTCCATAATTTTATTATGTTATTAACAAAAAAAGTGTTTAAGGAAATTTTAAACTTTTCAACTTTAATTTGTGGTCAAAAGTTTTGTTAAAATCTGAGTTTTGTTTTATCAACTTCCTTGGAAATTTTTTTTTTTTTTGACTTGGCTATTAAATAAAGAAAAATGAATTTTTAGTTGTTTCCTTTTTAGTATTTACACACAAAATAGTTTTGCATAAACTTTATATACAAAGCACTTAACTTTTGGGTACTAAGTTCATATAAAAATTAAATAAATTAAAAATATAATTTTACATATCATAACGTTTTATATAGTTAAAGAATCATAGACATACGCATATTAAATGCCCTTCCTGTGGTTAACATGCAGCACACAATCGTACATAAATTTAAATATAGTGCATATAAATATATGTATATAAGCGACAACAAAGGCAAAGCGTTCTAAGCACATAAAACATTTTCATTTAATTGAAACAAATGCGTGCTGCGTATCAATTTAAGTAACAACTACAGCTATAAAGAGCATACTAATACACATATGTAGCATATACATGTGCATAGTTTTGGGTTGTGAAATAAGTTTGTTCGCTTTTTTTTTTTATAAAATACACCTACTAGTTTTCATTCATTGGCTCTCGTTTAGATCTTTCCTACTAAGCTATCTTAAAGCTTATACAACTCGGGACATTGCTATAATTAAAAGTTTCGAAAATTATTTGCATATGTTGGGTTTTAATTTTCGACTAGACATTTAGCCAAGACGAACCGCACGAGTTTTGCGGCTTAAAAAAAAAATTAATCCAATTTTAAAACTTTTTATACCCTGTACCTATAGGTACAAAGGGTATACTAGGTTTGTGCAATGTATGTAACGGACAGAAGGAGGCGTGGCAGACCCCAAGTCCTTTATACCAAAATGCTTATCATAACCTCGGGTAGCGATTGAGCCATGTCCGTCCGTCCGTCCGTCCGTCCGTCCGTATGAACGCCTAGATCTCAGAGACTATAAGAGCTAGAGACACGAAACTTTACCAGCTGGTGCGCATATTTCCTAAGCAGATGAAGTTTGTTGAATCATGTCAATATCTTCCCCCGTTCCCCCGCTGTAGATTTTCGCGGTTTTTAGCCACACCGTTTAATATTTTCATTTGAAATTTAACAGAGCGATGCGTTGTGGATACATGCATCTATGTATAAAAAATGAACAAAATCGGACAAATACAACAGAAGTTATAGTCAAAAATGTGCAAATTTCACCTCCCCTTGCCAATAAACTGCGTCAATATTTGACTCTACGCAATTATGGCTACAAGTGACCTAGAATCACAATTTTTGGTAAGCTAATTCATGTGCCTCTAAAACAAATCCACATCCAAATTTTATCGATGCGGTCCCCCCCACCCCCCGCAATCCATTTACCGTGTTTTCTCCCACACCCCTCAACATATCAACTTGAAACTTACTCCATATACTGTAAATAACTTCTTTGACGTAACATTCGAGTTTCATCAAAATCGGTAAAAATTTAGGGAACTTATAGGTATAAATATCGATTTTCACCAAAAAAAAATAAATTCCAATTGGAAAGTTCTTAGATGGAATATGCAGGAAGAATTTTTTTGACACAAAAGGTACAGGGTATTCCACTGTCGGGCACCGCCTCGACTGTACCACATTTTTTTTATAGTCGGAGTGTTGCAAATATTATGCTAGAGAGGCTCCGCACTCAAAAGCAGGATTGCATCAAAAAAAAAAAAAAAAACAATATATGATTAGTTTGATAACATTCCAAAAGTTTTCCTTAAAAGAATTACGATAGATGTCGCTAGTAACTGCATACAGTTAAATAAATTGGGCTAGGATATTCGCTCAAAACTTCCAGAGCTGGCTATTTATATCAAATATCAAAAAAAAGCAGGAACAAATTGTTCAGCCTCAATTAAGCTGCTGATGATGATGCTTGTTGGCATTTTCAAATTTTTAATATTTTTGATCACAATGAAAGAAATGCAGTGAAAAACGAAAATGCTTTGCTTTTAAGGAAAGGTTCAAAAAGACCTCAACTAAATCTTTAACAAGAAACCACTGAACTAACTAACCTAACCAAATTCCATATAAATTTAACTCAATTGGTACAAAGCATAAACAAACATTTTGGAAGAACTAACAGTTCTATTACAAAAAAAATAATAATAGTAAGTACCTATCTATTAAAATATTAATTTAAAAAAATGTTCTTAAATAAAAAAAAATATACAAGATAATTTATAAACGCGTAACAATTATTTTGTCAGAAAAATAATGAAAAACTTTGGAAATTATATAATTGACTAAAATTTTCGACTGAATTTACGAATTAAGTGATTTCCATTACAAAACAAAAAACCGAAGAAACTTTTTAGTCAACCCAATAGTAAAGCGCAATAAAAGCTAACAGCAGACTAGATGTTACTGTTATGCTCATTGCTGTTTTTTTGTTTGTTTTTGTTGTTCCGAATAGAGCACAGAATCTGATTGTAGCGCGTATCCCCCAAATGAAATAAAACATAAGCATTGTGTCTGCATTTATATGACTCTGGCTGTGTCTGTTAGTATCTGTGTTTGTATCTAAATTTGACACCATTTACAAGACACCAGAGCATGCTTAGTCGCAAATGAGACAAGTGCGACTGCTGCGACGTGCAACATTTTGTTGCCAGGTGCCGGGCCGTCAATGGACAACCAAAAAAAAGATAAATTGTAGCATATATAGTATATACTATGATATATATAGTATGTACATATACATATATACCAAGTGTTATAAAAATCTATGTAAATTACATGCAGCGCACTCAGCAGTCATGATAATGTTTTTTGATATATCTAGGGGTGTGTGTGTATGTTTGTATCTGTGTGAGCTTTATTTGTATTGTTTGCATCGAAATGACACCAAACACGAGCTCTGATAGGCATTTTATTGCCTGATCCGCCGTAATGTCAGCGAATTTCAAAAATATTTTACTCTTGTATAAAAAAAAGATGGCGTACCTTAAAGTCGGGCGCGGACGACTTTGGGATACCCTGTACCACTGCTTGCAATAAAATCCGGTAAATTGCTTAAGAACACCAAAAGACATTTGATTGCCAAATTAGATTACGACACCTTCATAAACAACCAAAAACAGACGAATTTTGAACCAAAAATGTTTTTTTGACCCATCGTTCCTATGGGAGCTATATGATATAGTCAACCGATTTTGATAAAATTTGGTACAGTGCTGGGTAACCCTAAAAAACTTACGATTGCCAAATTTGGTTACAATATCTTCATAAACAAACGAAACACAACGAATTTTGTGCAAAAAACGTTTTTTTGACCGATCTGCCCTATGGGATCTATATGATATAGTCAACCGACTTTGATCAAACTTGGTACAGTGCTTGGGAACTCTAAAAAACTATTAAGTGCCAAATTTGGTTACGATATCTTTATAAACAACCGAATTATCCATCAAAAACTTTTTGTTTTTTTCGAGGTCCTCTGAAACACCCCTATGGGAGCTATATAATATATCCCCGATATCCAAAGTATAAAATAAACTTGCATCCCCTGACATAATAACGCATATAATCTGAAAATTTGGTATTTGATATTTTACTCTTGTATAAAAAAAAGATGGCGTACGTTAAAGTCGGGCGCGGACGACTTTGGGATACCCTGTACCACTGCTTGCAATAAAATCCGGTAAATTGCTTAAGAACACCAAAAGACATTTGATTGCCAAATTAGATTACGACACCTTCATAAACAACCAAAAACAGACGAATTTTGAACCATCGTTCCTATGGGAGCTATATGATATAGTCAACCGATTTTGATAAAATTTGGTACAGTGCTGGGTAACCCTAAAAAACTTACGATTGCCAAATTTGGTTACAATATCTTCATAAACAAACGAAACACAACGAATTTTGTGCAAAAAACGTTTTTTTGACCGATCTGCCCTATGGGATCTATATGATATAGTCAACCGACTTTGATCAAACTTGGTACAGTGCTTGGGAACTCTAAAAAACTATTAAGTGCCAAATTTGGTTACGATATCTTTATAAACAACCGAATTATCCATCAAAAACTTTTTGTTTTTTTCGAGGTCCTCTGAAACACCCCTATGGGAGCTATATAATATATCCCCGATATCCAAAGTATAAAATAAACTTGCATCCCCTGACATAATAACGCATATAATCTGAAAATTTGGTTGCTCTAGCTCTTACCACCTCTGAGATCTAGGCGTTCATACAGACAGACAGACGGACTTGGGTATATCGACTTCTCTAGTCACCCCGATCATACTTTAGGTAACTTTGGGGGGTCTCCAACGTCTCCTTCTGTATGTTACATACATTTTTGGCTTGCACAAACACAATATACCCTTTGTACCATACGGTACAGGGTATAAAAAGCATATATTAAACATAGTTGCATTGAGACATATAGTATGGCGTGAGTGTTGGGTACTACAGCATCCATTCTAGCGTCACTTTATTATTGGTAACCATTGGAAAGATCAGGATATTGCGGCTGTTTTATGTTATTATTATTAGCATTACCATACCAATGACTTTGGGATTGCGTGGAGCTAGCAAGTGAGCCAGCAGGGCCGCGTGGACCAGGCGGACCTGGTGGTCCAGGTAGTCCAGTGCGCCCTGTCAGTCCACGGGATCCTGCTGGTCCTGGTCTACCCGGTGCACCTGGTGGTCCTGGTGGTCCCGGAACTGGCACTGGTATATAAGCCGCTGCTGGTATCAAAGATTCCTCTTTTTGTGCTGCATTATCGGGTAATTTGCCGGGCATTAAATTCAAAGGCCAGTTAAGACCACCTTGTCCCTGCACATTAAAGCCCAGTTGCACACGTGGCACCAAAACATAGGGCGAGTTATTGCTACCACCACGAATATTGTTATTATTGCTGCTGGCAACGATCGGTGGTCCATAGGCCACGGGATAACCATCGAATTGTGGCAGCACATAATTGATGTTCTGTTCATTCATTGGAATAGCATTTGAGTAGAGATAGTCTGGCACCTTGCGGCTGTCCTTATTGTTATCATTGCTGTCGTTCTGCTCCACAATTTGTGGTTCCTGATAGTTGGACTCTTCTGGAGCGCTGCGTAATCTATCATTATCCGAGTAGATAACAATTTGTGCATTGGCATCGGGACTCTCGGAAGCGCTGCGCCCCATAGCATGTGCGCGGCGTTTGGCAGAGATGCGTGCCTGTGCGGAATGTTGGGCTAGCAGAGCTATTAAAACTGAGAAAACAATTTTGGATTATAAGTTTTTTTGTGAGTAAGGAACTCAAGCAAGAATTTACTTAGTATTTTGACTCGAGCTGTCATGCTGCTGAACTGTGGAGCTTTTAATGCGGCACAAGCTTTTTATATGAGCTAATTTGAACTTTAATATTATATCAAAGTTCTTGGAATCAATCATTTATGTAGAACTTTTTAAGTTCATTAGCTGCGCCCTCATATAAATAAATATGCGCAACAGTTCAATCAACTAGCTCTTATCTTCAAATAGGAACAAACTAATCAATTAAGACATGGCCTAAGCAATTGACCAGTTCAGCTTATTTTTATAACTGGGTCAACATAAACCGCAAACTGGTTACAATTTTATCAAGTTCTGAAACTAATTTAAATTTAAACAACTTCAACAGAATGCCAAAGTAACAGCAGTTTGCTTATCAGAATATTTCGTTGAATCTTTGGCATAGATAGATTAAAGTCTTGAAACTGCTTTAGACCAAAGTACTTAAAGTGAAATGTTGACAATGAAATAATTTTAATAAATTGTTTTTTTTTAGATGTTTATTAATCATCTTAATTTGATTTCGTATTTCGCCCCACCAAAACAAAAATTCTTTAAAAATTGCCAATTAAATAAAAGACATATAATATAATTTTATTACTTATGTGTTTATTCTAATAAATACCCAGACTGAAAGTCTATGTTGCTCTGGCTACAAAACATTTATAATTTAGAATTAATTTCTACTTTATAAATTATATAAATAAATAAATGTAATAGGTACAATACCAAAAGTTCACTTAAAGTTTATATTGAATTTCCTACTAATTTAAAAAATAAAAAAATGGCTCTTTATATTGCATCTTCAAAATGGTTTAGCAAGGAGAGCGAATTGATCTAAAGATTATCCCAAACAATACTCCGTAACGGGCATCACAGGGGACTCTAAGAGTTTGGTTTGATACCGCCTTGGGCCGAGTGACCTATTTAGTCTAACAAAAAAATGACCCAATCTCAATTTAAGCTTATATTTGTCCAAAACAACATTGCTCCACTTTAGTATTTATAAGAATTTTTCGTTCTCAATTTTTCTTAAATAAAGAGCTTATTACTCTCAATGTTAGCATTAAGACATTAAACATTGAGCACGAAATGCACCTTGGGAGCACTTCATAAAATATTTTTGAATATTCCTAATTTAAAAATCTCTGTCTTCAAAAAAGCAACTTTGAAATAAGATTAGAAAAATAGTTATAATAAAAAAAGCATTTCTTCATGTTTCAAAAGCAAGTGATATATTAATTTTGCCTAAAAATTTATTTCATTGGAGTCTTCCGTCAGTTTTTGCATATTTTTCAAATTCTTCTCATAAAATGCTAACATCATAGGCCTTTTGAGTTATTCAATGGATTCCAATAGTTTTGTAATTTTTCATTTAAATAAGTTTTCATTTGGAAAACAAAGCAAACAAAAATTTCAAATTTTTGTGGAAAAACAAAGAATGATGCGATCAATAGTCAGCGCATTGTTCTACAGGGTGACCAGATATGAACAATAGGCAATTAAAGTAAAGTTACCTAAAGTATGATCAGGGTGACTAGAGACGTCGATATACCGATGTCCGGAAATATTCGCTTGTTATATAAAAGCAAAGGTGGCAGATTTTAAATAGAGTTATTTTATACCATTATTTATTGAACCGTCGAGAGAGAGGGTCAGCCAAGGCTGAAGCTCGGCGCTACAAAAGTTACTCCCTGTACCAGTTAATGGCTCTCGTTGGCACGGATAATGCATAAAATATCATATTTCTTTTTGTGGTATTTTTACCAAATTTTCCCACACCAATCAGCTGGTCGTCCGGATACTCGAATCGCGAAATTTGTATTGAATTTCTGTTGAGGCCCAATTCAGATAATCGGCAACAAACTGACATTTCAGGATGGTCTGCGATACTGGCCACAACAACGGCTATGTTTTCTTCACTTTGCAACAATCTCCTTCTGGTTGGTGGCGTGAGCTTTAATAAAAAAAAAATTCCTTTTTTTGGGATATTTTTTATATGAAGTTTTGACGTTTGGTGCGGAATTTTTGCGTGCTGCGTATGGGCCTTTAACCGCAACCTTAGCCGGAAATCAAAAGAGAGTTATCTCAAATTTGCATAAAAATAGCTTCTTTGCTTCTCTACTGAGACCTAGTCGGGAAGCTACGAGTTCCTAATGCTGATGAATACACATTTCTTTTGGTTCTATTTCTCCTAGATTTTGATAAAGCTATAATGAGCCGAGCGTGGGAAATAAATACCATAAATTATGCTTAAGAATATTTTAAGCCTTGAATAAGAGCAAGTGTTATAAAACTTTACAGCACTTAGGTTGGATTAGAAGCGTTGTCAGCCAGAAACTGTGATAAACTGAAACTGAAACTTTGCTCACAGTCCGAGCCAACCGGATGCAAAAATACAATTCTCAATCTGTTTGGGACTTATGCGCTAGAACTATGAATTGTTGTTCAAAAAGTAACTCTAAAGGAATTTTAGTGTTTTTAGCGGAGAGGAGCAGCTCATGGAGAGAAGGAAGTGAAAAACTGTTTTCACTCTCATCTCATCCCAGCAGCTCTAGCAAAAGGACTGAGATGAAGGATTTTACCTTTTGATAAAATTTATTAAAGCTATTTTATGGAATTTATTACCTGCTGCACTCAAGTCAGCTAAAAGATATTTTATACTTGAAAATATTTGCTTCGAGTTTATGAAAATACTGAGCGAATCAAAGTAAGTTTGGAATGTTTAATAAATTTGTCGCTTGTCATAAAAATAAATAAACGTTTGCATATACATATGGATATATTATTTTTTTTTTTTTTGTCAGCCCTATGGGAGTGTTTGTACAAGTGTCACCCCTTTTATTTTGGCATTTCCTACTTTAAAAAACATTCATTTTCATCAGTTGGACAACAGTCGTCGCAGCTACATATAAAATGTCTATATATGGTATTTATATGGTATGTGCAAATAAAATAGACATCAAATGAATGTGGAAATAGTGAAATAGTTTTTATATATAGTATGTAAATGTGAGCAGAGACCAATGAAACTGAAAGTTCAGCAAGCAAAAAAAATATTTGAAAATGTATCTCAAAAATATTTTTGTATCTAGCACTGCATTAGACTAGAAACTATACCAAAGCAAACAATGCCATAGATTTAATTGAATTAAATCAAAATCGCAGCAGTAGCTGGAAGAAAAAAAAAACAAAAATGTAGAACAGGATGGCGACACTGGCAATTAACGTGCAAAGCGTAAAACAGTGAGTGCCAGAGTGAGATGCAAATAAGCACAGGGGTGCCAGAGTTGTTTAGCGGGCTTAACCCCTTTCCATTATTTCGATTCTTGTTGCGAGATAATTGAAAAACACCCGCAGCATTTGATGCTATTTGGTTGGGGTACAACATTGACAAAAAAACCCAACTGGTCAACAGTGCAACAGTTTGATAAACCAGTTGAGCCAGTCTTCTCGTGGCGTGCGCGTCGTGTACGCGCACGAATCTTTAACCGCAATCCTTGTGCTCACATACATTTAGATAAGATTGAAATATAGTGTAGAGTGCGCTTTTGGTGCCATGCGTGGCCGCTGCCAATGGCTAAGCTGCGTGTTGTGGTGCCACACGCTGCTGTTGCTGGGTATAGTCAATAGCCCGTTGGTGACAGCAGCGGGTAGTGGTGGTGCAGTAGCATTACTCACGTCGGGTCATCTGCGTCGCATTTGGTTGCAGGATCATTGCACGGCCAGCATATGCACGGGCGTACAAATCGGTCGCGATGACTATGTCATCTTATCGCAGGCACCTATAGCCAAGCAGATTATGCTCACCTTTATCAACTCGAGCATAGCCAAGATACCGCATCTGATGTTTGATACCTTTCCGGATTTGCAGCTGTTGCGCATGGAAAACTGTTCGTTGGAAACCTTTGAGAAACCGCAATTTGAGGGCGCCAGCAATCTGATGAGCCTATTTTTGGGACATAATCAGCTAAGAGATATACCCAAAAATATATTTCTAGGCGCTGATAATCTGCATACGCTGCACTTGCCACATAATCAGCTTAGAAATCTGCACAATCATAGCTTTCATGCGCTCAAGGAACTCAAAGAGCTGTCCCTGGCGGACAATCAGCTGGAGCAGCTACCGCTGGGTTTGTTTGCCGGCATGCGCAAGCTTTTGGATCTGGATCTGGCGGGTAATCGTTTAAGCAACTTTCCACGTGGAATGTTTGAACGCAATCTGAATCTGACGCGCATAAATCTTTCACGGAATCGCTTCAGCGCATTCGAATCGGAACTCTTCAAGTTACAACCCAGGATGGCATTATTGGATCTTTCGCATAATATATTACAAGAGCTGACACTGAATTTTGTGCTGTTGGAGCTAATTGTGGCGCAAGGCTGCGATCTGCGACGTCTGACGGTATATGGTGTGGTACGGGAATTGGATTTGCAGAATAATTCGTTAAGAGAATTACCGCACATACCACAAGCGGTCAATGTGACCAGCTTGGATTTGTCGCATAATCCGCTGGGCAATTTGCAGGGCAATCCATTTCGCCGCTTTACCGCACTGTTGCGCCTGAATCTCTCCGCCACCCAAATGCATGAGCTACCCGAGGGCATATTCAAAAAGCAAACAGCGCTCAAGATGTTGGATATATCTGCAAATACCATTTATTCGTTGAAAATTACGCTCTTTGATAGTCTCAAGCAGTTGCAGTATTTCTACTTTCAGCAGAATAATTGGAACTGTGACTTCTTGCAGCTATTGATGAGCTCGTTTGTCAAACGTAAGGATATATCCTTTATGGAAGATATTACGGCGCCCGAACTGGTTGATGATTATGTTGATGGCATTGCTTGTTGGTATGAGAGCGATAAGGTATCCAAAAAGTGTGAGAGCGGACAATCTGAGGCAGCCTTGGAGTTATCTATAGTGCGCAATGAGATTAAAGCTTTTACTGAGCTGGTTGAGAAAAAATTCATCAAGGTCTATCGCATGCTGGAGGAAATGAAATTGAAATTGTAAACGGATTAAGCACAAATATGAAAACGCAATTATATACACAACGGGCGCATTATATAAACAAGCGCCGAATTATTTAATCGCATTTTAACTATATTATATATCAAACTATTTAATCAATATATATATCAATATATAACCAACAATATATTATGCAATACATATTTAATCGAGCAATATGTAAAATTAAGATTCTTTGACACAAACAAACAACTGTTAGGGCCTATGATTAAGTTTCAAGTAATAAAGCTCTTATCTTACTCTATTTGGGATTTTATTTTATTATTTCACTTATGGTTGGGCGACTCGTGGTTTTAAGGCGTGTCAGGAAGTATCTTACAAATTTGTCTACTAGTAAAAAGGTCGTGCTATAAATTTTCATCTTATCATTACAATCTTCACATGTCCTTCTTAAATTCTAGGTGTGGTATAAATAGTTTTTCTAACGTTCCGAAGAGTGGCTTCATAGGGTCCTTTACAATTGCGAAAAAATAACAGAGTAGCCGACCGAAGATAGAGATATTTGCGATTGAGATCTGAGTCCACAAATGTCTTGGTTGGAAGATGCAGGATGTGTCTACATCCATTTTCCGTACTAACCTGGAGCTTATATCGATGAGGTCTCTAATCATCTCACGCAGGCTAGTTGAAGCAATTAAGACCTACATGTAACCCCTAATGCCTGAAGTTAACTTGAGTATCAAGTGTTTTTTTTTTTTTTTTTTTTTTTTTTTTTTTTTTTTATTTGGCACTTAGCCACATCGGACCACACTGGGGCTCCATAAAAAATTACTGCTTGGAATATCGATCTGAACAAGTATAATTTATTTTCAATGGACAACCGTGAGTTCCTGTTAATGAATGGATATAGGATTCTAGTCAATGTGTTGATTTTATCAATAGTGTACCCCACATGATCCTTAAAGATTAGTTTTGAGTCTAAAACCACTCCTAGGTAGCGAACCTTTTTTTCCCAGGGGATATCGGTACCATCCAGCTCTATATGACTGTTTGGCAGGTATCTGATTAATCTTTTTTTGGAGAAATATATGGCTTGGGTTTTATCGACGTTGATCACAATTTTCCACCTAGTGAAGTAACATTGGAGAGTGTCAAAAGCGCACCGTAGGTTGCGAGTAATTTCAGCTGGATGTAGCCCTGCAGTGAATATTGCTGTGTCGTCAGCGAATATAGAGGCAGTGCAGCCGTTTAGGTTTGGAAAGTCGCATGTGTAAATATTATACAGAAGCGGGGAGAGGCAGGAGCCCTGAGGGCATCCTGCAGGGATTTCATTAGCAGCAGAATGGGCAAGTCCAATGTAAACCAAATTTTTAATATTTAAAAACTGATCAAAGCTGTCTCTTACATCACGGTGAAAAGCGTTATCTTGTGCACTCACAGTAGATGAGTGTACGGATTGCAAGTAGGTACCGATTGTGTTTAGTATTTGTTCCTTGTCTCTTAGGATAAAGCTGTTTTTTATCGTGTTAAATTCCAGAGATTGTGTATCAATATTCGCATTTGTCAGCAATTGCTTGTCTTCTTCTGGTACTGCAATGAGACTAAGATCTGTTGGTGATCTTTGCAATGCTGAAAAGTTTTTGATCTGCTTAAACATTTTTGGATTTTTCGGGTTTATTTTTGAGAGTTTTGTTTGAATATGTTTATTCATTTCAATATTTATATTATCCTGAATTAGTTTTTTAATTAGCTTGAGCTTGCATTTCAAGAAATTATATTCATCTTGCGTTAGGATGCATTCAAGTCTGTTGTGCTTTTTTATCATAGTTAGCGTTTTGTTCTTTTCTTTTTGTAGTTTGCGTATTGTTTGGTTCCTAAACGGCTTAAAGGGGTCGTGAACTTCAAATTTTGGCACTGTCGTTTCAATAGTTTTAATTATATTGTTGTGTATTTTGTTAATATAAAAGTCAATTTCATTGTTACTTAAGTTTCTGTTGTTAGGGATAGTTGGATCGTTGGATGATAGCCTGCTCAGCTTGTTTTGAAATTTATGCCAGTTAGTATTTTTGTAGTTGTACTTTTGTTCTTGTATAGATGTGAACAGAGGTATTGGTTCTTTATTTTGCAGCTCCGCTGGGATTAATATTCCACAGTGATCGCTGTCATAATCAATTGTTGTTAGACTGTTTAATGATAGATTTTCTCGTTTTATTTCGATTCTTGTATCTGCAAGGCAAAGGTCTAGATATGAGTTAGAACGGGGGAATGATGGTTTAGCTGATGCGTACAATTTGCATTTAAATTTAATTTCGTTAAGTTCCATCCAGTCATTTAGTGTGCAGCCCGCCGAATTATTGTTTCGATTTCCCCAGTGAGTATCAAGTGTTTTGAAATAAACTGATCTCTAGACACACTAAATCCAAAATTTGATAGAATCTATGATAACCGTTTAACTCCCAAGTAATCAAGGTTTCAAACATTTTTGGGAATATTTGTTAAAGGGCCTCGAGGCAGCAAGTTCAAGATTAATTAATGAAGATCTAAATACTCAATAAATAATACTACAAGAAAGAAATAAAAACAGTTTGCTCGGCTTCTGGAAGTTGATGAGGTAACAAAAAACTGGTTTATGAAGCCTTTCGTAAAATAACTGAATAAATAAATTTTAATTATTATTTTGTATCATATTCCAATGATGAAATTCGTAATATTCTTCATCATCATCTTGATCATTTTTAATTCTTCATTTGAATAAAATTCGTAATATTCTTCATCATCTTCTTTATAATTTGTAATTCTTGGTTAATATTGCTTTTGGAATATAATGAAATTCGTAATATTCTTCATTATAATCTTCATAATTTTTAATTCTTGGTTTATATTGCTATATGCTAGAATCAGGTTGTTCGTTTCTGAGCAACAACGCCTCAAGAAAGTTTTTTAAGATGGTGTCCTAGGAGCTCTTAAATCAATATCACTACTATGACAGCAAAATAGTATTGGAAACTCTGAGACCCTCTTTTATAGAAAGTTATTTTATTGTTTACCCTTAATAATGTAATACTTAAAACCATAGACTTTTATTATTATTCCGAAATTATCACACAAGTGAAATTGATTAAAGAATTCCTTGAACGATAAACTTTAGTCTAATATGTGCTTAAACGGAAAATTTCTTTATTTGTTTGTATCAGTATTATTTCAGTACAAAGAAGAAGACTTATTGAGCTTCACAATTTTGATACCAGCAGCAACATTTTGTTTAGTTATTTTATTACTATAAATGCCTTTTAGTATTTTATAAAAATATTTTTTCGTCTTTTATTTTTGCTCTCAAAATCAAGTGCACTGCCAGACACAGATTAAAAGCTTAATTAAAAAACAGAAATAACTTTATATTTATAAAATATTTTTAGCATTCAAATCAAATAGAAATAAATAACTATTTTATAACAAATGTTCAAAACTTTATTAAAATACGATACAGATATCAAAAAATAACACACATATGTATAAATAAACAATATGCCGCATAAATTTTTTCATAAGCTCTTTACAATAAATAAAATTGTAAATATTTTTTAGATAGATATTTATGATATGTTATTTATACAAACGCACAGCTACACGATTTAGATGGCAATCAAATCAAGCTGGCTATATGATGTATAGAAGAAGTTCATCAGTATGCCAACAACTGCTGGCAGTTGTGGGTACATTTATTATATACATATAACTCATAATTCTTAATTTTTAATTTATTATAAAAATCCAAAATAAAAATTATTGGCCAATATTTTAGATGTTACTAAAAATAAGAGTCATTATGCAATTTTTATGATATAAATGCGAGATAAAAGTTATTGCTTAATTTTTATTTTAAAAACTTAATTTAAATATCTTTTGAACCAAGTAGCGCACAATTATGGTGGCACATGAATATGATTCAAGACCTTTTCAACGATGTCTACATGTTCTTGAAGGATCAATATTAAGTATCTCATAAAAATTTAATTTTGAACATCTTTTGAACCAACCAATGAAATGCACCTTCATTTATTATTATCTTTTTAAATGATTATTTTTTTAATTAATGTTTTTTGATTCGATTCGGATGATAATCGCAACAAAAACGCTACCATTTTCCAAACAAATTAAAATATCTTAATATAACTGCTTCTTCGCAATCCCAATGAGCACTTAAATTAAGTCGCGCCCAATTTTAATTTTCTTTGCAGCTTATACAAATCTGTAGCTCAAAATTTGATGCTATATATTAATTACTTTTTTTTTTTTTTATTTATTTGTATTTAGTGTTTTCCTTAATTCTAATAAATAAAAAGCTTTATGTGATATTATTTATACAGTGTCTCTAGCGAGCTCTCGAGTATACTAAATTATTTGTAACTATTTACTAGTCAAAGGAATATGACAATTATAACATTATATAATGTATAAATATATTGAGATTCGCATGAACAAATTTAGAAAAAACATGAGGTTTACATATAAGAAACGTTGGAATCAGGTTCCGTTTATATCTATATCTTGCCAGCTCTTTTTCCCGTCAGCAGCCTTTAGGGGTTATATACACTTTTTTTCTACTTTCACGAATTTTTGTCACAAAACCAAAACAGTTTCTCAAAAAAGTCGTGCGGAAACAACTCTTTCCTGACATTCCTTGTGGTGAGCATAATCTATAGAGAATGCTTAGTCTGAAAAACTTTTTTTTCTTTTATCCTGATGCTATTCGTGAACGAATGGTTTGACGAATTACAAATTTTTAGGCAAGTGGTGATGCTTTTTCAGAAAAAACAAAACGATTTTTCAAGGTCTTAGAAATCAGTTGTTAGCTCGAAAAGTTGAAATTTTTTTGAATTTCACAAGTGTAGAAATAAAAACGAAGCCGGAAACTAGCTGGAAAATTAATTATATATAATAATTATATATATAGATTATTATACATAAAAAAAAAATGATATAATAACTAAGAGAAAATAGTGCTAGCTGCTAGATGGAAAAGTTAAACAAATATGTTCATCTGTAGATGTACTTGAAGAACTGCAACTTATTTTATAAGCAAATTTTTTTTTGGTCAATTTATAGCTAGATGGCGCCAGCAGTAACATAAGTTAGTTTAATTAGAAAAAAAATATGTTCATCAAAAGCGTTAGCGGTGTAGGATACAAAAATACGGATTGTGTGAATGTCAGAGTTTTCTTTTGTTTAGGCTCACATAGATCTACTTGCTTTTGCTGCTTTTTTAATGAATCAAAATTAAATTTTAGTGCAGTTTGCTGCGGATTTAATATTGATAAATTTTATAGAATATCTGACTACATATTTTTCGATCTTTATAATTTTACAACATACATACTATTCGTAACTAGTATACAAAATTACATTCGATAAAATTTTGTGTCTCTACCTCTTATAGCATCTGAGATCTGGGTGTTCCTATGACTATATCGCTACCTGAGGTTACAATGAGTAACTATGCGCTGTAAACAAATTCAAGTCATCAAATTCTATGCCATCCAAAGAATTTGAAATTCAAAAATTTTACCCTAGAACAAATTTCAGGCAATGGAGAATTTCATTATTAGATTAGGCAAGTCAAGGTTCGTTTCGGGTCCAGTAATTTTTATATAAAGAACTTCAGATCTGCCTCGCTTTTTCAAAGCTCGATTTATCAAAAGTTATCGATAAATAAAAGTCAAAAGTTTTATGCATAAGAAGTATTTTTTTCAAGCTTTTTACTCTTTATTTTTTACTTTCTAGTTCTCTTTAAGATTTTGTCCTCAAAAGTTCTACCCAATGCAATGAATGTTACAAAATTTTACAATCTTTAAACTAAATACAGACCTATCTTTTTTTTATTCACCATGTTAAAAAACGTTGATAAACTTTGGGAATCATATGTAAAATTTATTGTCTAGATGCTTCATTAACATATTTTACTACCCATTATAATCGTGTAAACTATTTGTATAAAAATTCTGTTTATTTTTCGGAAATAGTTCCTAATTGACTAATAAATTGTATATTACTATTGTAGCGTCCTAGCTAGTTTGTATTCGTTTTGTTCTGTAATATTAATGATGATATATCAGATATTTCCAAGAGTATATCATAACATGTTTTGTTTGTGCATTAATTGGGAGCATGAGCTACTTTAAAATTTGATCTGCTTTTGTATTGTGTTATGACCAGGCTTCGATTTAATAGCTGCATAATTACAAAATATAAATTATTTTCAAACTAATGAAACGTTGAAAAATAATCACTGCATTTTTCCAATCTAAACTGAGTGCAGACAAGAGCAACATTTTTTCACGAAAAACCATGCTGTGCTTTTTTATTTTTTTTTTTGCACAAAGCTCTTGCTTGTCCTTTAAACATGTTGCACTGTACGCCATTTTGTCTCTTCATGTATACTACGACGCTTGTAAGCAACTTCCGTTTCCGTTTTCCGGCGCGTCGTTTGTTTCATCATTGTTGCAGCTGTTGCGTGCCTTCTTAGTTGTCCTTGTCATATTGCTTTACCAACATAAAGACAAAAAATGACGTTGCAGTCAAGGTCGCTATGGCCGACAGTGGGATACCCTGTAAACGTTTTTTTTCTAGGTCGTATGTAAGCATATTTAAATAGATCAAATAGAAGATGGGTTCGGGTGGGAAATCCCTTGGAAATTCAGCGCTTTTTGCAACTACAGGTTCGTAAACGTTTGGGATCGTTGAAAGTTTTATATGATTCCAAAATTCTCTCATGTTGCAGAAAGTTTTTTATTGCATTTTATTATAATTTTTTATAACAAATTGTTTATTTATTTTTAATATTATGAAGGAATGCTTGAGTTTTGACAAAAAAAACAGTTTCCAAACACATTTTGTGGTTTAAAAAAATTATCAAAGTCTAATTGTTTTTTAGAATTTGTTAAAAAAAACGTTAAAACTTTAAAAAAAAAATAAACAAGTTTTGTAAGGAATGCAAAAAGAACTTTTAGTAAAAACTATTAAGTATTGTTACGAGTATAATGATATATAAATTATATCGGCGAAAATAAGTGAAGCGGGCCACTTTTCCCGCAAACTTCATTTTTTTTGTAATTTTTTATCCTTTTTAGTTTTTAATTTAATAATTCAAATGTGATCTCCCACTTTTAAAAAAAAACTGAGCTATATATATTTTGTTTAGATTTTAATTACACTTGCACTCTTATGAATTTTTTTATTTATTTGTTAAAAGTGATCACTTTATTAAAAAAAAATTTACTTCGAGATCGAGATTTAAAAATCCCCGCTATGGAACGAGACGTGTTTTTCATTGTTTGTTTCGGAACGGAAGAGATGGAACCGAACATACTCTTGCAAATCTCATTTCTAATATACCTCAATGAATTTTGTTGTAATTTATAGGCAAATGATGAAATTAGTAAATTTTTGAGCATAAGTTATATTACATAAATCCGATTGTTAATCAGTCAGATAAAATTTTGTACAATGAAGTCGATGGCTGATTACCTTATTCCCAGGGTTTCTGCAACTGCAAAAATCGCAGTTTCCCTGGGAATAAGGTTATCAGCCATCGACTTCATTCTACAAAATTTTATCTGAAGATTATTATGCGTAGCTTTTTTTCCTGTGGGCAGACGTACTTGCATATATAAAGACCCAAATCGATAAAAGCAATTTGGGTAACAAAAATTTAGTTCTGCCACGTCTCCTTCTGCACGTTAGAGACTCTACTTTATGGTTAAAGGGTATAAAAATGTGAACGCTAACGTAAACGCAATATATGCACACAGTCACACAGATACACAGATACACTTTTGCCACACGTTGCCATTGTATCTGTCTTCAACTATACTATATTTAGCAAGTTTATGAAAATGTTGTTTTGTGTTTGTGTCATCTTTTGTTGAAGCTCATTAAGAAAACAAAAGCTGCACAAAACTTTTGCCACATTTTCACTGTAACTTAAACTAGCTTATTGTAATTGTTGTTTTTGTTGTTGCTTTTGTTCTTGCAACATTTATTACTGTTGTTGTAAAAGTTAATTTTTATTGGTAAACATTTAACAATTACCGCTTAACCAACGAAACAAAAAGCTGCCAAATTTATTGAACTTTGGTACTTTTGAATTATTCATTTAATACATGTTTGGTTATTATTGTTGTTCAACACGCGGCATTCAACAGTTTTCCTTAACTGCGTCAGCTGCTGCAACATATAATTCTCGTTTTATACTTGAACCCAACTAAGGCTTTGGGATTTAACTTGCCTTAACTTGCTTAAAGTTTTCCCATTGAATTTGTGCAAGCTTTAAGTACAGCAACAACAAAGGCAGATAGTATTTCATAAATGGCATTAAAAGTTTATGAAAAGTGTCAACAGTCTGGCAGCTCTGGCTTTCAACAGTTTAGCAGTTTGTTCAGCTGGCTTTTAAGTTGGCGAAAACTCATTTAGTTGGTAAAGCTCAGAGTAATTAAATGCTTTAAACTGGTAGCTAAAAGCTTAAATTTTGGTAGAAAAATATAGAAAAAAAAAAAAAAAGAGATCTTTTGGAAAATAGCAACAGGTGTGAACATTAGATTTTTTTATAGTAGGTAGCTGTGTAAATCGTTCCAACATCAGTGGGGAGGACATCACAGCGTAGATTCTTTATCAAGCTCACAGAAACTACATTTGCTAAAAATGGAAATACACTTCTTCTTAAGGTCCGTATGCAGCATCGAAGAACGCATCAAAATAAACACTGCTACTTGTTTTGCGAACAAATCAAATTTTGTGCCTGTACAAACAGTATATGGTATTTTTTGGTAATTTATGCTCTATTTGTAGTATTTTTGGTGGTATTTTTTGCGGTATATTGTGTTGAACAGAAAGAGTCGCAATAAAATCAGGTGTTGTTTATTAACGTCTGCTATATGAAGTATTTTTTGTAAACAACGAAATATTAAAAACGTATGAAAATAGTTGCTGCCAAATATTTATCATTTTTAAAAATGTATTTTTATTGCAGCGTCAATAAAAGCCTCTAATAAACGCTGGAAACTAAAAATTTCTCCGCTCTTTTTTTATAAGAATTTTTTATGTTCGACGCGGTTGTTACTGCTAGCGCCATCTAGCCAATATTTTCAATAATCTTTGTATTCATTTCTGATTTCATTGCAAGATGTTTTTAAAATTGATAGATTTTAGGAGCAAAGGAGGTATAAGTCTAAGTCATGACATACAGGTTTGGGATTCAGTTTACCCTAAAATATTTGGAGCCTATTATTGCATATTCGTAATTTTATTTGCGACAATATTTGTAGCAAGCGGGTCTCATCTAAGGAACGTTTAATTAATATTTAATGGTATAGTTTTCGCAGGACTTCCCCTGACTTTAGACTAGAAATTTTTCTCTTCTATTTAAGATTCAACTATCATGTAGTTTTTAAACATGTAATGCCCAATAGTACCTTGAGGCACTTATTGTATTTTTGCAAATAATTAAAAAAGTACAAGCTTTTAAATCATTTGAATTTTTTTTGGCAGCACCTAATAAACACGCTAACTAAGTTATAAAAGATTTTAAAGCTCTTCAAAGCTTTTAAATGTACTTTTTTTTGATAAGCACAGCAGATATGTTTTTTTGCGGTTTTTTTCTGTGGTTGCGAGTTGTCAGCTAAAAATGTTTTTTAAAATACCATAGCAAAAAGAAAGGATCAGTATCTTTCAATACTATAAAAGCTATTCATAAATAAATAAAATCAAAGTCTAAAAATTTCATAATTCCTTAAAAACCTTTTTTAGATTTTCTCATCTTACAGTTAAAAGAACAAACCTACATAATTTTGAAGATCATTTTTTAATTTAGGAGCCGAAAAGTACCTTGATAAAAATTATTCGACCACTGTTAAACAAATATTTTCAACATGGGCATTAGAGGGTTAAAGATTTCTAGCGTATACTTTAAAGTATTATTCAAGCTTTCAGCAATTAATAACAAATTTCAGACAGCATTGTCCAGTTTTCTACTTTAAAGCTTTAATACTAGAAAAAAAGTTCAAAACTCCGTTCCTAACTGCAATGCCGATATTTTTTGTAATTCCATCAAGTACATATTAAAGATAAATATCATTTTAAATTCATAAAAATACATTTTTAAGAAACTAAATAGGTAGCCTGTTCCTTACTTACTTCGTTTAGCAATCCCCACTACACTGATACACGAAAAGTTACTTAATAGAAAGATATGCCAAAAACTAAGACATGTAGCCTTGAACTTTATTTTGGCAAACACCTTTGGGCTTGTATTTGTTTACCAGCTAAAATATTCTGTACAAATATGACTATAACCATAACCATAACCTACAATTAGGCCAACAACTAAAATTACAAAAATTATTTATTCAAATTACATAGCAATTACATTTCATTGAAAACCTCATTAAGTGCCATAAAACACATCAACAATTGTGTGCGTAATTAGGTGTTAATGCAAATTTTTAGAAAATGTTTACTGGCCATTTTTGGGCAGGCATTAATAATACCTAATGACCAAAACAAAACATCTGCCGGGAGCTACGTTTATATGTATTTGTGTAGTATATAGCAATTTACACTTGAACAAATATGTTGCATACTTTTGTGGGCAAGCAGCGTACTTTATGTGTTTTTTATGTTATGCTCTTTTTATACCCTATAACCATGGGTTGTATGGAGTATTATAGATTTATGCTACTTATATAACAGGCTAAAGTAGACATGGCAGATTATGAGTTGCCTATACCAAAAGTATCAGCATTGACTTGGGTAGGGATTGAGGTAGGAAACTACACGATCTACAGACACGCGATTTATTCACCGCATTGACTAACATACTCTTCAACGTGTGGACTTGTAAAAAAGTTCATACGCTTATGTATACAGTACATGTATAAAGTATGCAGGAATTAATGTTTTCCCGGAAAAATCCAACAGTGTATCCCATTGTCGGGGCCACCGCGTCGACTGTAAAACATTTTTTTGGTTTCTGCGTGCTCTTAACATTTATGTGGCGCATAATTAGCTACCATGAATAATAGATCTAAAACATACAAACACATAAGTAGGCTGCGCTTGTGGCAACAAGGCGTATGCGCAACATGCGTTTGCATAAATTTACGCTTAATTAGCAGCAATAACACTGAAAGCAGTAATTTTGAATACACGCCTAATTAGCGGTTTCAAATGAGCTTAAATATAATTTAATAAGTAACAATAAGATTCCAAAGTACTAATGGATTGGCACTGATTACCAAGCCAGAGCATAAGAAATGATTTGCTGCATGTATCAAAATTTAATTTGCAATGCGACACTTGGGCAATTTTTTTACAAATCAATATTGAAAAAATTTAACATTTAACATTTACAATTTTTGGAGATTTTCGTTTGAAATTTTGTGTAGGAAAAAATAAAATTGCTAAAAAATAAGAACTCGCGTTCTTAAAATACGTATTTTTATGCAATGGACATAATTTTTTTCTAATTAATCAGGTTATAATGTTATCTTTTTAAATGAAATTAAAAAACAAAGTTATTTTGCTTATGAGCCTAATTATTAGCAACAACATTTCATTGTTTCGATTGGAATAAAACTAACAAAAAGTGTTGCCATACGATTTTGTGGAAAAATATGTACTACTGATTAGTTTTGCCAGCGCAACCATTTGAAAGCGAATAATACGACGATTACGATAAATTGCTGTGAGGTATTTATAACATATGTTTTTGGGGCCGCTGAAACCGAATCCCAGGTCCCAAAACTCCAGCACGTCAAAATTCTGACCTCAGAACAGAAAAATTAATTTTATCTTTTATTTATTGTGAAGCCTTCACCTACCAAGTTGCGCTCCAACAATTCAAACAAAGTATTTAAATTACCCGCTGGCATAAAAAATGTTTTTAAAAAACTTGCAGATGCTGTACCATTGCCTCGGACTGATAATTTAGCACAAAATGTAAACATTTGCATTGCAGCATTAATTTAATTGAAAATACGTGCATCTCTGAGAAATCCGCCAATCTTTAATAATAGACACAAATGCCATTAAAATTTCGTTATTAGGGATACACTGTTTAAAACAATAAAGTTTCAGTTCTTGCTCGGAAGCATTATCGAGTGCTATTTTTAGTTTTTAATTAGTGTGGTTGGTGTTTGGTGACATTTTTATTTATTAAAGTTAAAAAACAGTTTCTCTGAATTTATATTATAAGTATATACAGCTTACATAAATGTTGTACATCTTTCAAAAATATACAATAAATGTAACTTTGACAAACACAACAAAAATGCCAGGAAAATATTTAATTTTGTTAGTAGGGACACATTGTTTAAAACAATAAAGTTTCAGTTCTTGTACGGAAGCGTTTCAGACAACTGCATACATGTATTAAAAAATAATTACGCTGATTTTGGATAGTAAAATAAATGTAACTTAGAGAAACTAAATTGCTTACCGAAAATCCCCACAACTGTTTATACATACTGATTTTTTCAAAGATTAAAAAAAAAAATTCCAATTTCCGCTGGATCAAAATTTTGAAATTGAAATTGTTTATCGAATTTGTTTAAAAATCGCCCACATTTATTTTAGCCTTATTAACTAGCTTTTTCAGCGCAATTAGCGTCTATTTCGAGGCAGTCTCTAAAATTCTACATTTTAATCTCTCAAATCTTTTCTCACACGTTTTCCTAAGACATGCGTGCTTCTTGCAAAACGTGTCCTTTGAACATTTTCATTTCATTGCCTGCCACATGAACTGCAATCCGTGTTGCCTGCCCCCAAAAGCAACTATTTAACTGTAATGCACGCACGTTTTGCTGAGCCAAGCTGCCAGAAGCTCCATTGAGTAAGAACGAGTGAGTAAGTGTGTACATATGTGTGTTTGAGTGCTTGGGAGTGTGTGCAACAGCAATCAGGCAGGAGCGCGCCAAGAGTTTTTAGAGTATTTAGCGTGTTGCCAAAACTTTTAACCCAAATTGTTTAACTAACTAAGTATATAAGTACAAAAGTACATAAGTACAAAAGTAAGTAAGTAAGGAAGAAGATTCGTGCATAAGCACGTAAGACAATGTAAACATTGTTCACTGCACGACAAATGCATTAAAACTGGTACAGTTGTGTCTGCACGTAACTAAGCATAACTGTTGCCAATAATGCTTGTTGCGATTAATGCTCTTGGCTAAATGTTTGTTAATTAACGTCGGAATGGCTTATAAGTCTGCTGATTTGTACATACAATGCACATATGTTTACACTAATAAAATAAATGCTCGCAGGGGTGAATTATTAGGATATTGTTGAATTGGTAGATTTTTAAGGAAATGTACAGTTGCTCTAGATACTAAAGAGATCTGACTAAAAAGGAAACTTTCACGACCAGAACAAAGTCATGTATTAGTGATCGCCAGACGAAAGTTTTTCCCCCGCGAACTGTGGAAGCAGATGTCTAACGCAGAAGAATTTGTTTATCTTCATACATGAGAAGAGAGCTCACAAAATATTTCGGAAGCTTACTCCAAAGCAAATTGCGCTCCCCAAATCCACTGTTAATTTCGATTCCCATCGTCCATTGCACCCAACTTATTCTATTAAAACCGTTTAAAAATACACAAAAAAAAAAAATTCCAACCTTTATTTGGATTACGACTTTAGGTAATTATCTGATAGTGACAAAATTCCTTTTGGATAACACTTGAAGTTTATGGTAGTCTCATATCTAAACAATAAAAGTTCATATTTTAATTTCATTTTACTGTTCTTGAAATATCGTTATGGAATTTTTATACCCTGTACCGTATGGTACAAAGTGTATATTAAGTTTGTGCAAGCCGAAAATGTATGTAGCATACAGAAGGCCACGTCGGAGACCCCCCAAAGTTACCCAAAGTATGATCGGGGTGACTAGAGAAGTCGATATATCCATGTCCGTCTGTCTGTCTGTATGAACGCCTAGATCTCAGAGATGGTAAGAGCTAGAGCAACCAAATTTTCCGATTAGATGCGTTATTCTGTCAGGGGATGCAAGTTTATTTTATATTTTGGATATCGGGGATATATCATATAGCTCCCATAGGGGTGTTTCAGAGGACCTCGAAAAACCCCATAAGTTTTAGATAAATAATTTGTTTGTTTATGAAGATATCGTAACCAAATTTGGTACTCAAAAGTTTTTTAGAGTTCCCAATCACTGTACCAAATTTTATTAAAATCGGTTGACTATATCATATAGCTCCCATAGGTCCAATCGGTCAAAAAAACGTATTTTGAACAAAAATCGTTGTGTTTCGTTTATTTGGCAAAGAAATATCTTTTGGAGTTTGTAAGCAATATATCGGACTTGATTGCAATTTGGTGGTACAGGGTATCCCAAAGTCGTCCGCGCCCGACTTTAACGTACGCCATCTTTATAAATTATATTGACAGAATACAACAAAAAAAAATATGTTTTAAAGAAAGAATATTTCCAAGATCATGTTTTCGTTTGTCGGAAAGCTAAATACTTTGAATATCAACCAAGTGTGTCGGTTGAACCGGGTTGGGATGTTAAAAGTTCATTCAGACTGATAATAATTGATAAAACTAATTTTCGTAAAGCAAAACAAAATCTTGAAATAAGATTAAAAGTCTTGAACTACAACAAAAAATGCAAACTTAAAACAAGCGTAAAAATTTCTATACCAAAAACAAAATTTCTTAATAGCATTAAAAAAAAGTTTCCTGGTCCAAACACAAGTAATATATGACATAAAAAAAATAAAATCTTAAAAAACGATTTTCTGCCATGCTGTTTTAAATTAGGTACTTAAATAATAACAAAAATTCTTAAAATAAGGCTAATCAAATCGAAATTAGATTAAAAGGCTTGATCTGAAAAAAAAAAAAAAAATTTAAAACAAGATTATAAATTGGTATACTAAGAAAAAAATTCCTTAAAAAATTATATTTTTCAATTTTTTGACTGAATTTTCACAATTCTTAATTTAAATATTTATAATAAGAACAAAACATCTTAAGTTAAAACGAAAATTCTTAACAAAATCCTAAAAATCTTAATTTAGATTAAAAGTCTTGAATTAAGAAAAAAAATCAAATTGAAAACAAAATCACAAATTTGTACACCAAGACCTAAATATCCTGACCCAAACACAGATAATATAAAATATTTAGAATAATTTAATTGGAGTACTTGTAATAACAACAAGAAATGTTAAAATAACACCAAAATTCTTAACATATGTGGAAAAAATCTTTAAACGAATTGAGGACTTTTGGTCCAACTAGATAAGATCAAGATAAAATCAAAAACTTGCATAGCACGCCCAAAAATTTTTTTTAAATAATATTAAAAATCTTTAATTAAGAAAAAAATATATTTTATATCAATTAAACTTTTGTATACTTTTGTGTAACAAAACGTAATCAGACGTTCTGAAATTAAGATTCATTGTCTTCAAAAAACAACAAATTTTGAAATCGCAATTTTGAAAATTATTCCTGGCTTATTTTCAGCTTGAAGACATTTTGAGGTTTTTAGGATGCTAAATAATTACAATCAATTCTGAAACCAAGATTTTTAATCACGAACGGCCTTCTTAAATTCGTATACAAAACAAAATGCTTCGTCAACTTTTACCTTTTGCTTTAATTTAAGCGTCTTCTGTAGAAATTTGATCAAAACATCTTTCTGTTTGATTTAATTTGTTTGATATATTTTTTTGAACCAGCTTGTATCTGCATTTTTATTTGAAATCCATAATCCTGTTGAGTTGGTCTAATGAGACAGCTGCTTCCTTTGAAATTTCTGAAGAGCAATAGCAATTGCATAATTGAAGACAACTCTGTTTGCTCAATTCCCATTTAAATTGGTTCACAAACAACTCTATAATATGCATGCTACCTTCCTAGCGTGTTTCCCAAAAGGATTCCTATTGTTGAAAAATAAGTAAAATGCATTAGAATTGGCATTGTCATTGGCATGCGCTCTGCCAGCTTCGATTGCCTTGGCAAATTGAATCGGAACACAAAATGGCGCCCAGTGGCACAGATGACAAATCATTTACTTATTATGGTGGAGACTTAGCATGATAAGCCATCTCCTGCCCCAAGCTGAATGCATCACAGGATGCGCAGTAAACCATTTAAACATTTTTGCATTGCATTTGGCAATATGGGTAAAAGCAAATGGTAAAAATTTTAGCTTTGGGGCCAACGTCGTACTGCATGATCTGGATTAGATGAAGCTTGCTTGGATTTCAATGTATTTGTAGTGGTTTATGTCATTGTTGTTGTTGGTGGAGCTCAAAGCGTTTGTTTCGTGGCTTACCTTTTGTATTAGACATTTGGCTGGCAGCCGACCAAACTAGCTCCCACACAGAAACCCAAACGCATATTGGGCTTTAAATGGAAATGTGGGGCGGTGCTGCCAGATTTCACTTGAATGGACAATGCTGGCCTGGCTGGCTGGCCTGGCCTTAGCTGTCCCGCCTGGCCGTATCCCTGCAGGTCCAGTGCAGAGCATGTCTGACATGCCCTGGCTATGCCATTGTTACATGCCGTTCACATGGAATGCGCAACTGGGCGGCTGCTCTTGGCATTTGCCATTGCATCCTGAATTTATGGCATCCATTCTGCTGTATCTGAGTGCGTTAGTGTGTGTATCTATGTATTGTGTATCGGTGTTGGTGTGCCTGCGGGTGCAGTTGTGCGTGTTTGCTGATAACAAGCTGCATGGCATTGGTTGCTGCATCAAATCTTATAAATTGAAAATTGAATTTCACGATAAACATCGAAGCAAAGGCAGCATTAAGAAACAGTTTTCTAAAAACTCAATAAACATCGATACACACACACTCACACACACCCACACACTCTTCTATGGAACTTTATGCCAATGCTGTCCGTATTGAAATTACTTGACCATTGTTATTCCTAGCCTTGTCCACTTGTTATCTTCTTTATAAGCTTTTGTCCTAAAGTTTAAAAGGTAATAGTATACAGTGAAGGGAATTTTTTTTCTTTTAAACTAGCGTATTTATCCTAGAATTTTTGCGCTGCACAAATTCTACTGCTTGTACCCTTTAGTTCAATGGAAACGTTTCTTTATGCAACTTTTTTTAAAACCTTCGAAATACAAAAGGTTTATTCTTGGTTTTTTAAGCTGCACAAAGCTTCTTATTTAGAAAACCTAAAATTCTTTTATGTTATTAATTGGAATGCAGCTGAAAAAATACTTGATGCTCCTAGAATGTGGATTAAATTAAAATAATTTTTTTATAAAGAAACGTGCTCCTTTAAACAATTTATTTAAACCATTTTTGATTTTGAGTTATTTGCTAAATGTGATCTCACGTCGAAAATTAAAAGAAATATTTGAGCAGTTTTTTTACAAACACATATTTTGATTGTACCATTGGATATATTTTTTTCATACTAAAGAAAAAAAATATGGTCAGTCTTTTACAAACACAAGTTTTGAGCCTACAACTAAATGGTTGGGGGAAAAGTCCTTTATTATGAATGATCATCAATACAAGCCTATTCGGGCCAGAAATCATTCAGCTGTGCTGCGGAAAACAAAAAAATCAAACCGAACAATTGTATTCGGATTCATTTTTGCGTGCTCCGGAAAATGCATTTTTTTTGTCAATATTTCTCTTTTTATTTTAGATTTTTTTTTGTGTATCGTGGGAACACTCTCGCACCAATCAGTCATGTGTTCGTGTATGATACGAACCCAAAAAAAATATCAAAGAATATTTTAAAAATTATTTCAGTATAAAATTCGTACTTTTTAAACCAGTTTTGCCGATTCGTTTTAATTCCTCTTGCAATAAAACATTCGGTTTGAAGCCGAATAAAAAATTTGTTTTGGTTACGGCCGATTATTTCTAATTTGTATTCAAATGAAAAATGTATTAGAACAACAGAAAAATATTTTCGATATTTAGTTATTTCGTAAATGGCATTTCACACCAAAGTGCAAGAAAAAAATGGATCAGTCTTTCAGAAACTGATATTTTGAAACTGATCTTTGAGAAACAGATTTTGTAAATTATACGCTACGTTGTATTCAAGCCTGTCGACAGGGAATGAGCAACCCAGAGGATAAATATTTTATTCCTCAGTTTTTTGAAAAGTTGAAAAAATCAGAGGGTTTCACATAATTTTAAAACAATGCATTATTTTTATTAATTTTTATTATCTTAGTTTTTATCACAAAAATGAGATTTATGCGTTTAGGGCCCGTCGATAGTCACAACCGGAAACTGCTTTTCTCAGGGCGGCTCCCATTTTTGTTTTTGTTTAATATTCAATATTTAAATAAATAAAAAGGCCTTGTATTTCGTTTTAAAATTTCGATTTATCGATTAAAAATTAATTTTATCATAAAATCAAAATTTTTACAATGTAATAACTAAGTAGAAAGATATTTAATTAAGCCTGAACTCTTTATTTTTAGAATATAATATATACAAAATTGAATCAAATTATATTTAACTTACATTTAAGATTATGTCAGCATAAATTTCTTTTAAAGCAATAAATTTTAAGCTCTTTTAAGGCTGCATATATACTAAATAAATAAGTATAAGTGCATTCATAAATTGCTGGTTAATCTATTAAAAAACAAAATAAATTTTTTGAACAAAATTTTTTTTAATAGTAGTTAAAATAAGAAACAAAAAACATAACAAAGAATTTTCAATTTGCTTATCCTAAGAAAAATAAAAAATAAAAACAGATCCTTCCATAAGAAATAAGTATATGTGCATAATTTGAAATTTTAAATTTAACAATAAGTAATTAATTTTTTTTTAACATTAATAGTTAAATTTCCTGCCTTTGTTGTTTAAAACTTCGTTTATTCGTTTTGGCATTGAGTTAACAAGATTTTTTAGCGTCATTTCATCTATTTTCGACCACTCTTCAAGCAAAGTCTTTTTAAGCTCTGCCAAGGTCTCGAATTGACGACCCTTCGCGTAGACCTTGTTAGAAAGTATTCCCCAAAGGTCTTCGATGGGGTTTAGGTCGGGGCTGATAGCCGGCCATTCCAATAATGGTATATTTCTGGATGTAAAAAAGGCTTTTGTCTTGTGGGCAGTATGGATTGGGGCGTTGTACTGTTGAAAAGTCCAGTTATCTCCATAGTGGTCTCCGGCAAAGTCAATAAGGACACTGTCTAAAAGCTCTACATAAGTGTCTGAATTGGTCCTGGTAGGTATAAAGCACAATGGAGACTTCCCCTCATACCCAAAAGCTGCCCAAATCATAAGCGATCCTCCGCCATGGTTTCGCTTGTGGCATGTGTCCCGCGGTTGCCTGACATCTCGCCAATATTTGTTGCAGTGGTCGGGGCCATCCAAGTTAAACTTTTTTTCGTCCGAAAAAATTACATTTCGGAATTCTACGTTCCAAAATTTATATTTTTCGGCAAAACCCAAACGGGCAGTTATATGGCGCTTTTGTAACTTGGGAATACGCTCCCTGGATGCATATTTAATGTTTTTGTTGCTATTCAAAATTTGGTTGACCCGTCTCCTAGATACCGTGAGACCTAAATGACCTTGTATTTCCAAGTACGACATATTTTTTTGAACCGCCAGACGAAAAATTTGCCTTTTACTGCGGTCGTCGACGTTTGAAGGCCGGCCGGTTCTCTTGATTTTTCCATAACCATCTGGATTTTTAAGAAAGTTTGCAATTGTGTTCCTATGTCGGTTGAGTCTAGAAGCGATTTGACTTATTTTCATGCCACTTTCGGACATTCCTTTGACTATGCCCTGTTCTGTTTCTGAAAGGTGCTTGGCTCGTGGCATTTTAAACTATAAGGTCAAATTTAACGTCATAAAAATGCAAAATATTTTCAAATTAATGTATTTTCTTTTATTTTCTCGCTAAATTGTAAAGCATATTCCACGCGTTTGCGATCCTCACAGTCCAAAACGTAAAATGTCACTGTTTGCACATATACTTATTTCGTAAGGCAAAGCTATCACGCCACACAAATTTTTGATAACGGTACTAAGGATAGTGGTCAAAGAAAAATTAGGCAAAGGCATTCTAAAAACAGATTACAAGAGCAGACCTTGGCATTCCAACAATACATTTACTAATATATTTAGGTAAGAAACAAATGCAAACATTTATACACACATATACTTATTTCTATGAGGTATAGTCAAAACAAAGGGTATTTACTTTTCTTTGCAATTTTTTTTTTTTTTTAGAGATATATTTTTTTTTATTCACACTCTTGCTCTGGCAAGTGATACTGATTGCTTTTGAGAGATAAGTACAACTGCAATAAGATATACTAAATAAAATAGTAAGACACTTGAATGGGCAAATTTATAAGATAAATGCCAAGTTAGTTTGAATTTAAGCTTACAAGCAATTTACAGACATTTACATTTATATTAATACACTTACTTTCTGTTTACTTGCAGGTGAGTTAACTCTAAGTCAAATGAAGTGTAAATCTCCAATGGTTCGATGGGCAGCTCTTCAAAGTAAGTTGAAAGTATGAAGTCAGTAAGTCAAGTGCAGACCAAACGCTTGGCATGCATGTTAAATGATGATTTAAAGGGTCGCCGCCAGTATGTCTTCTGATTGTTCAGACCATTGCACAGGCAAACCAAAACCAAGACGATTGATAGCATTCTATTACTATCGATCCCTTACTTTTTCTCTCTCCCACTCTCTCTTACTTTTATACAAACAGTACTGCCAACTTACATAGAACTAAGTTGAAAAAAAATAAATATGCCGCAAAAAGCAGACAAAGTGTAAAAGCCACACGCAAAGGGAAACCACAGTTGCTGCTCAGTATGACAAAGGATTGGTATAATATTTAGGATTTACAACTACAATGAAAGCCAAACACAGACACTAGAACACTCATTCATAGACACATACACACACATGCACACGCACAGTCATAGCAAGCAATTATGTTGTGAATACTGGCCAAAAAAAAAAAAAAAAGGAATAACAAACGATGGCACGCATAAAGATAAGCAGGGTGCTAGGGATTCGGGGAGTCCTTATGCCAGTATGCCAGGAAACCAGCCAACCATTTTGTTCATAATTTATAAGCCTCAATGCAAAAGCCAGACAGCGTGACGGCAAAGAAGAATAAGTACAATTATTTTGGGGTTTTAATGAAGCCAAAATGCTCTATCAGGGACACCCTTGGAACTCACGCCTCAAACTTATGTCAGGTTGCCATTACAATTTCTTTATAGACTGAGTATATACATATATGTTCCTTTAGTTCTTGCCCATTCAGGAACTTGTCGTTCTTTTAGTTACATTTCTCCTAGGAACGACACATTTTAGAATGTGCACAACAACAAATTGAACGCTTCGTTCTTTAGCTATGAAATCTGAACTATATAACATGAACTTGTTGAAGGTGCAAAGTTACGCCACAACTCAACTGGCTAAAGCGTGAACGACCTTTTCGTTAGTTTATCAGTTGAGTTCTTGAGCTTGTGCTTCTTCTTTTCTGTTTTTGTTTAAATTTGTAAATTTTAAATTTAGTTAGCCTCAATACCGTCACAGCGGGGGCTATATATATCACTTCTTTCTTGGCGCTCAGAAACTGAAGCTGCAGTCAGAATTACAAATAGAATTTTAAGAGTAGATTGTAATATTTCTGACAACTATTTAAATTTCATACTAAATCTATTGATCGCGAAGCCATGATGCTATTATTCAAAAAAAAAATATACATATATATTTACTATATCTTTTGTAGAGTAAACCAATTTTTTTCAAATTGGCATAATATTTTAAGTAACATTATGAGCATCGGTGTAAGCCACGAAATTCAATCATTGACCAGTAAATACCGATTAAATTTGAAGATCTCCGAAGTCTAGGCGATCAAGCGGCCAGACGAACTAACAGACATGACATTCAAAAAACTCACAATTGCCCTTTTACAGGTACAGGGTACTCAAATTTAAAATCCCTTCCCTAAATACATCATACTCATTGGTATTTGGAAAAACTGATTGAGATGATTACGTTACGGATGGTTGCGGCTGTTTGTGCTTGATGGTTTGTCATTGCTTAACGTAACAAAAAGCCTTTCAAAATAAAAAGTTTTTCTGATCATGGATTGTATTGTTGTATCATTATTTCCTTTTCCTTAAAAAGTGCACAGTAAATTTATCCCAATACCAAGTCATAATGTCTTGTAACCAAGTCCTTAAACATACATATTTATCAGCCCTAGCAACTATCTTTCTAAATGCTAAGCCTCTCATTAGTGCAAAATACTATTTCAAGTGAGACGGTATGCGAAAAAAAAGGGTAACCAAAAAACGCCGCCAAAAGCCAAAAAACTAAATGCCTTTTGTTGCTGTCACCATGTGTCCTTTACCACCCTGGTCTGTCTGTGTGTCTGTTTGTATTTCTTTGTCTGTGTACTAGTATATACAAACATATATGTATTGGTGTTTGTGCTTTCGCACGTTCTGCTGTTTAACCTTTTAGTGTGTGTGTCATGGCGTTGCCAGATTGTTGTTATTGTTGTTGTCGTGGCACGCATAAATAATACAACATGGACACCCATACACACTCACTCACACGTATATACGCCCACATTGTTGTTACGTTGACTACCTTTTTCATGCCTATTTTGTCGACTTTGGCCTTTTGTTGCCATTGCAGCTACTACTCTTTTTCCACTCGTTGTACTTGTTAATCTTGGAGTAAAAGGTTATATGAAGTTCATTGAAATCTTTGTAACAGGTGGAAGAAAGCGTCGGTACAAAAACCAACTTCATATAAAAACAAAAGTCGCAAACTTTAATCTTCAAATGCGTACGGAAGCCATAAGTAGACATCCTAACACAATTTTATTGGAAGAATATGAGTATGAATATGACCACACTAAGCCCCATATCGTTATTAGCTAAAATTCGGTCTCTAACCTCTAACCTAAAAGCCATACCTTGCGGCGTTTTATCATAAAATGAACAAAAGGTGATTTAAAATTTAAAAGAAAATATGTTTATGCCATCCTTGCACTTAATTACCTTATAATAGACTACTGTCCTATAGTTATGAAGCGCTTAAAATTGCAGAAAAAGTCGCATGTTAACGAATAGCTTATTACGAAAAAACGTGTAAAGCAATAATGCAAAGATCTAATGGTAAATCGAATAGTCCAATAATAGACAGTTATTGTGGCAAATAAAGCTTTGGTGGATCACCCCCACAAAAAGAGATATTTACAATTGAACATACAACTTTCTATAATTTTGAGAAGCACTGTAGTGTGGGGAAATATTATTTTTTGTGATGAAATATAATATCGATGATCCAGATAATTATTTGCATTACAGTGCTGAAATCAGGACCGAAGATCAAGTAAAAATATCTCAAAACTTTCAAGAAAGTTCGTTAATGGTATGTGTGCTTAAAAACAGTCTTATATGTTTCAAGACAAATAATATGAAAAGAAGAGATTATATAAATTTACTTTAGGCTGCCATCCACGTCTTCCACGAGACAAAACTGTTTGTTGGGACACGGAATATGGCGAGATTATCGTGGCCAGAAAAAAATACGGATCTAAATCCAATTGAAAATCTTTTTGGTACACTTGCTTGTAAGTATTACAGAAATGGGAAACCATTCCATACCCCAAGAACATTAAGACCACTAAAGTGACGAAATGGGCCAAACTATATAAATCCGACATTCACAATTTACTCTAAACAATCTTGGAGGTCTAATTTAGTCTTTTTTGTAGCACCAACTTTTTGAAATAAAAAGTAAAAAACGCTGAAGTGTTTAGCTCTGAAGAATTTTTTTTTAATTTTTATAAATTCATATCAAATAATTTTTAATTTTTTATTTTTTTTATATTATTTGTTTTGACATAAAGTTTAAATTTTTTTTTTTATACATATTTATACTCAGAGATGGTAAGAGCTAGAGCAACCAAACTTTCAGATAAGATCCCTTATTAATCCATAGGAGACAAGTTTATTTTATTTTTTTTTTATCGGGACTACATTATATAGCTCCCATAGGGGTGTTTCAGAGGACCTCAAAAAAAAGAAAAGGTTTAAGATGGATAATTCGTTTGCTTATGAAGATATCATAACCAAATTTGGCAATCGGAAGTTTTTTAGAAACCCCCAGCACTGTACCAAATTTTATCAAAATCGGTTGACTATATCATATAGGTCCCATAGGATCGATCGGTCGAAAATTTGTTTTTTGTACAAAATTCGTTGTGTTTCGTTTGTTTGTGAAGATATTGTAACCAAATTTGGCATTAAGAAATTTTTGTAGAGTTCCCAAGCACTATACCAAATTTGATCAAAATCGGTTGACTATATCATATAGCTCCCATAGGGCCAATCGGTCAAAAAACGTTTTTTGCACAAAATTCGTTGTGTTTCGTTTGTTTGTGAAGATATTGTAACCAAATTTGGCATTAAGAAGTTTTTTAGAGTTCCCAAGCACTATACCAAAGTTGATCAAAATCGGTTGACTATATCATATAGCTCCCATAGGACCAATCGGTCAAAAAATCGTGTTTTGTACAAAATTCGTTGTGTTTCGTTTGTTTGTGAAGATATTGTAACCAAATTTGGCATTAAGAAGTTTTTTAGAGTTCCCAAGCACTATACCAAAGTTGATCAAAATCGGTTGACTATATCATATAGCTCCCATAGGGCCAATCGGTCAACAAAACGTTTTTTGCACAAAATTCGTTGTGTTTCGTTTGTTTGTGAAGATATTGTAACCAAATTTGGCATTCAGAAATTTTTTAGAGATCTTCAAAACTGTACCAAATTTTATCAAAATTGGTTAACTATATCATATAGCTCCCATAGGACCAATCGGTCAAAAAAACGTATTTTGAACAAAATTCGTTGTGTTTCGTTTATTTGGCAAAGAAATATCTTTTGGAGTTTGTAAGCAATATACCGGACTTGATTGTAATTTGGTGGTACAGGGTATCCCAAAGTCGTCCGCTCCCGACTTTAACGTACGCAATCTTTTTTTCTATACATACAAATTTGTTTTTTTGGGCTCCGCCGTGGGTAAAGTGTATATCAAAGTCGGACACAACCGAACTTCTGTACTCAATCTCTTTTTGGAGCAGACATTTTGTTTTTGTTTTCCATGTATTTTGTCTGTTGTTGGACAGCAGCTGATTTCATCAGATAGCCTGCTCGTTGAAACAGTACCTTTTCCTAGTTGAGTTTATGGCACAACGCCGTGAAGCAGCTTACTAGTTAACGTTGTGCACTTTTTATATACATAAATATATCTCTGTTAACTTCTTAAAGTCTTCAAACTTACTATGCATTTTTGTGCTACAGCTAAGTAACTTTTGAGTAAATCAAAATTTTTGATAACTTTTTGTGCCCTTTAAGGCGTCAGAGCCTAAGTTCAAAAACTTTTGCTGTTTGCTTTTAAAGCTTAAAAAATTTTGCAGTTTGAGCAAAAATTTAAAACAAAGTCTGTTCAAACTGACCCAACTTAAGTTTTTAAATGGCGCCAAAGAGTATGCTTTAAAATTGTCTTGCGGCTGCCATAAATTTTCCATAGTTTACTTGCAGGCTTCTGATATGATTTAAGAACCCCCACACACACACACATGCACACGTACTATGGCTTTGTCGTCATTTGACTTCACATTTGAGCCAATTATTTGAGAGCCAGTTTCTGGCACCACAAAAAGAACTTCCCTAAGCGATTTCTCAATTTGCATATGCTATACATATTCATTCACATTCAAATTCATTCTTCTCTTCGTTTTGTATGTATGTGTGTAAATTCATTCTCATTTGTTCACAGCTGTGTTCTCGGCCCCAAATTGCTTTTGGGGCCCTGACTTGACTTGGCCTTTTTTTTGTTGGGGGCAGTCAATTTGTTAAATAAATTGAATTATGTAGCGTTTTTCAGTTTCATACACTAAGAGAGTTTTTCAGCAGCGACCTTCATACAGTGTGGCCAAATTTTGTGTGCAAAAAGCTAATAAAATTATATTCCGACACGCGTGTATGTGTGTGTGTGTGTGTAAGTGACTAAATGTGTGAGTGTGACATATTTGACATCTAAAACGCAATTTAATGAAATTATTTCTGTATGACTGCACAGATTAAGTTATGGCTGGCAAGTCTATAAAATATTGTAGCATACTTTTGGGTTGCGAGCAGCACTTGCTTTAATGGTAAGTGAATCTCAGCTCGTTCAAAATGAGTTAAGATGAAGCTCATATGGTGCGAACTAAGTTGAGATGAGCGTTATAGCTACAAAGCCTGATATGCCCGTTCTCCTACTCTAACTAGCAGTAGAGTAGCACTCGCTTAATGACAAAAACAAATCTGTAGAAGACTTTAAATTTATATAGTTCGTAAAACAGTCTAATTAGATTTGACAATTTTCTTTTAATTACTCTATGCAAGTATCGATCTATTGCAAAAAGACAATTCTATAATTTCTTTTGTTAAGTAACTGAAGTTTTCGAATATTTCTGTAAATTAATAAAGTACAGTCCCCACCACAATAAAAGCAATTTACTTTAATTGATACGGTGCCGTGTGTTTATTAAGAATACCAATATACAGGATGTCACCACTGGGGACTTCTACAATCTGAGACAGTTTAATATTTTTGTGAAAAGAAAACTTGGCGCTTTTAAAGTTTATTGATTTTTGGGGTATAGCTGCAAATTGATAATCTAACATACCGACAGAGTCGACGAGAGAAAATTTCGGGTTGGCTTATCTAACCAGCCTAAAACCTACTAGTTTTTGATTTGCATTTGAAAAACATCATAGATTCTTAAGATACTTATTTTGATTATACTATCTTTATTTCCTTACCTCTGAACTTTCAAACATAACATATTTTGTAGCAGCTGTATCAAAAAAATGTTCTATAAAATATCATATCAATATCAATTCGGTACAAAAAATATAAGTTTTGGTTGATATAGAATGATAAATGAGAAAAACATAGCTATAACCGATTTTAGTCGGCTATATTAACCCAAACTCGTCAAATATATGCATCTACCTAAAATTTTTCCAAATTTTTCTTCACTAGATAAGCCAATCAACGGGCCTTAAGCGGACTCCTTTCTCCCGATGAATTTGAATTTCATTACACAAAGCAAAAAATAAGTGTAACCGGACACGGAGGAGTTCCTCCAGTTATTACCCAACCCCCTATTGACCACCTGCGTACCTGCGTTTTTAATTTTAATAATAGATAATATTTTAAAGATTTTCTCATTTTAACTAGTCTTTGGAAATTCGCTAATCTTTAAAAGCAAATAGTGGCACTAATGGTTTCAAGAATATTAGGTTTTATTAAATTTAAAGTTTTTGTATTTCTTTTTGAGAGGAATGGAAAGTTAATTCGTTTTTGCGTGCTCCGGAAAACGTATTTTTTCGTCGATATTTCCCCTTTTATTTTCAATAAATTCCTATATTTCCCGAATTTTTCCAATAAATTCTCCTGTTGTGTTGGTTTGATACAAAACAGCTGGCTTTTATCTTAGGAAAGCGATGGATGACTCATTTTGTACCTACCTGTTTTGAAATATTTTCAAAATATTCGAAAACCACCAAACACCATTTCCAACTTTTAACTTTAAACAGGCATTGTGCTTGAACCAATTAACCTACAACCTTGATTTAAGTTTTGTTTGATATTTGCAACAACATCGACTTTAATTTACATCATGAGTTCGATAGAAAAAAAAATATCGTACAAAACCGTACCAATATGTATTGTCACGCCCCCTACCCACAAATATGAAAACTCGGTTTTAGACTTAGAACAAGGTCCCTAACGATCTCTGAAAGTTTCATCCATTAAATATTTTTTTCCAATAAACGTGTTTTCTGAGCCTTCTTTTACTGTATTATATTACTTTAGCAACAATATTTATTGAAATTAAACACGACTTAGCTATTTTTGTTTCAAAACGAATCCGAATAAAATTATTTTCTATTCCTTTTTGAGAGGATATAGAAATTTAAAAATATTTTTTAAACACTGCATAAAGAATGTAGATCTCTCGAAACTCTCAATAATTATACCAAAAAGCTTAGCTACGTGTTCTGGTATTTTTGAGAGTAAAAAATTTGCATTTGTACTCAATAACGGCAGCACATCATACCATATTTCGCTTTAAAAAAAATTTGCTCCACATCCTACACAGCCCACTTCAAATCCGCTTTGTATCAAACTTGTAGACGCTTCATGGACAATATATACACAGACACGCTACAAGTAGCTTTACTTTCGTTTTGCATAAAACAGACTTAGCCTAAATATGTTTTCCCCATAGGGAAATGCCAAAATCTCTACACTAATTACCAAACCAACAATTTAACTTCCTTGCCAGCTTCCGTTGCGAATTTTCATTATAAATACATGCGACAAAACAGCGCCACGCCAATTTTCATTTTAGCGGAAGCTGTACAAAACAACCGCAATACATGCCTAGGGAGACCAGGCTAGAACTCACAATCTAATCTGGCAAATAATAAATACAACATAACAAAAAAAAAATAGGAAAACGGAAAAATGGAAACAAACAGACCACCCACAAGTGAAGCGCTACGTAAATTTCAACTTTATAAATCCATGAAAATCCATGGCTCAAAATGAAACATTTAGCAAAGCAATTTCATTTTAATGCTATCCTTTTTCAAACTCCCACAGAGCCAAAAACAATAACTACCGCAGCAATACCCCAAACAAAGGCAAAATAAATAAACCGAACACATGCAGCTCACCGCTTAATTAATAATGAAAAAAAAAATGCAACAAAAAATTTAAAACATTGCATAAATCCAATTAAAATTTTTGCGTTTTCGCTGTGCGCATGCAAACTGCAAAATACTGTACATATATAATATATATATTTTTTAATTAATGACATTTTTTTCTATTTGCTTTGCTGAAAGCGAAAAGTAAATGTTATGTACTTGGCAAAACTTGTAGATAATTTAATTGCTGCTAGGCTGAGCACAACATGTGGTATACTTAATGTGAATGCCCAAGCCGCTTAAGCAAAACTTTTTGACATCAATTTCAAGCTTTTGCCCAAAAGCAACAAAAGCCAATTGCACCAACAACAACAATACACAAATACACCCACACATACATACACTCATTTCTTTTTGTCTTTGATAAACTTTGTTTTTATGTTCAGTCATTAATGCCGGCAAAAGGCGGCTTAATTAGATTTTTGTTGCCTTACCCAAAAGCAAACAAACATACACACGCAAACGCACCAACACACGCACAGTTTGGGGCGACCAAATGGCGACTAGAGATTTTGGCAACTTTTCCTTTAGTTTTTTGACACAAATTAAGCTGTCAAGTGTTTCGTGTTTTGTTCGAAGCTCCTCTTTTGGCCAATTGTGCATAAAATGTACATGTAATAAACCTTTTGTGCAGTTCTTTAAACGTTTCTACATAGTAAACAAGAGTTTGTGTACGTGGGTTGGTCTACATTATTTACCTATATGCAGTTAAGGTTTATTTAGTTCTCGTGTCTACTTGAGTTGCTTTATAGCCTTTTAGCAGTACTTTCGCAATTGTTGGTGTTAATAAATCTATGGCAAAAAGTTTTTTTTACAGCTTTTTCAAGCTTGTTTAATAATGAGACACTTTAAAAAGACTAAAATTTAAATGTCATGAACTAGGCAGAAGACGCATCTTTGGACTATAAAAAACGTATAAAAAATAACATACTATACTGGCAATTATTCTATTAAAGGTATAAGGCCGGTATGCAGTTCCAAAATTTACGCCCGTAATAGAAAAATTGTATCTTATCTTTACCGCTTAGATTTTCACTTATTTTCACCAATATATATTTTTTTATCTTCAACTGTAAACAAATTACAACTTCAATTATGTAAAAAAAAAAATATATACTTTTGGTGACAAGCAGTATAAAAAGAAGTGGATCTTTTACAACACTCTTTTGTGCTAAAATGCCCGACTTTTTGGAGACAAGGGACTGTGTCTGGCATAAATGCTAATTTTTATTTTCAGAGTAAGTTTTTGTTGAACATTTTCCTTTTTACCAATATACTTTTATGCTCGACAAAATTTTGTCCTAAAATGTATGACATTAATTTTGAAAGCTTTAAGACGTCTTAAAGGGCATAAAACCTGAAGGCCTGTAATAGTTGTTGCAGTACCTATTAAATCTCAGGTGTAATGTTCAGAAGGTAGTACTTCCAGCCTCACTTATAAGTTATAATAGACCCCATATAGGGTAAGGTGGGGCAAATCTGATCTAGTTCTTCAGACCAGTATTAATTTTAAAGATATGACCATTTTTAAAAAAAAAGTCAATTTTGTTTGGAAGTAAGTACTTTCAGCCTGAGTTATAAGTAATAATAGACCCCATATACTTTTCATCGAATAATAATAATAATAAATTTGTCATCTGTTTTCCAAAAACAACTACGTCCTGAATTCTATAAAAATGTTTTAATGGTAATTTCTTTAACTGCGTTAAAAAATATTTGTTTTATTAAAAATATTATAGAAAGGATAGAGCATTAGGACCAATCCCAGCCTAGAGACGATATTTCTTGCCAAATAAACAATACTAAAATAACTCGCAGCATTTTCATTCTCCATAAGCGCTGGTATATAAGTTTTTACATTTACACGCAACAATCCCAATTTCTTCTATGTACTTTATTCACCTAATAATTTAGCATTACATTTTATCCTGTTATGCATCAAGTAAAAACCTTTTGAAAGGGACCTGAGTACAGGCCTAAAGTTAATGCCCTACAATAAGCTCCAATAGCAAAAGTTAATGTAATAACTTCGCAGAGTCGCATGAAATTGCCGGAGTTGGGTGAAAATCCATAGCAAAGCTACTTTCAATTAATGTAGACCCAAGCAAAAAAAAGAGAAAAAAATTTGTTGCTCCTATCCACACACATGTGCTAATAAACAAGGACATACTCACCCATACACACACTCAAGCTCACCCAACTCAATTCAGTGAAGCTTAACAGCCAATAACGAGGAAAGCCACAGGCGGTGGCGGCCATATACGAAAAATCACATAGCAAAAGGCAGCACCTAAAAAAGTGTGAGAAAAACAGTGAGTCGGGTTGGCAGCACGCACACCCCAACAGTTTCATTAATGCCTAACAGAACAAAAGCAGACATTTTTATAGCAAAGGAGCTCACAGTGACTGAGTGAGTGCATGAGTGGGGAACCCCCCAAGGGACTAATAAATTTTGCAATTTCTACATTGCCTGCCCCTCTAATTTATATGACACGTTGGTCTGGCCGTGCTGAAAGTGCCAGCTCAGTTGGCTCAAAAAGTCTCGCGAGTCGCGACAATAAGCACAGGGACTCAGCTGTACCACAAAGCAAATACGTGTTGCATAGCACGGCACGACACAAGGCATCCGGACTATACTAAAAAGTGTTTCAGGGCCGTAAGTAAAGCATGAAAAACGAGAAAAATATGGCAAGAACGGCAACACGTAACTTTTGGTTTGCCCAAAATGCTCTCTTGCCTGATATACAAGATGAGTGTGCTGACCCCCAACACCATGGAGCAGCATCAGTCTCCGGACACTGTTCAGAGCTTTGTGTATTAGCTTAGCTTGTGTATGCGTGTTGCCTCAAATTACCTGAGAGTCGCTTGGCTTGGTTCATTCGAGTTGACCAACTAGTAGTGAAATTTGTAGTTTCTTGTTACCTTACTACTTGATCTGCTGTAGTGTTTTGGTTTGACTTAGAAATGTTTGTCTCTGGATGCCTTTTCAGCTACGCAGTACTTTAGAGCTCAGTTTAAAAACACTTTTATTTAATTGATAGCCAAAGCTATCACTTGCGTGGATTTTATTAACCAATAAAGTTTTAAGTTAGGTAGCTCTGCAGTAAAATAATTATATGAAGGAAAAACGTTTGTTTCTCTTGGCACAACGCTTTAATAGGCAGGCTAGAAGACGCCTTAAGGAAATCAAAAGAAATAGAGAGCAAGCCAAATCTAACAGGTTGTGGTGGTTAGATCTGTTTTTAGTTGGAAAATATTTTGGAATAGTTAAAAGACAGTCGAGCATACCAACAACGTATTCGCAATAAAAAGTTCGTTTTCAGAAATTCCAGAAACCTGCAACGGCTATGAATAAGTCAGCTCAAACATGTTTGCTGAAAATGCGTTCCCAGCGAAATGAGCTCTCGACATGTTTGAGTTTGTTTGAATAGCGCACAAAACGTAGTGTGCCGAGTTCGATCAGGTTTGAGAACCAACATTGTGACAGACTCGGATTGACCGCATAACAAAAAAAATTGGAAAACATGTCTTACTTATTTTGGCCAGAATTTCATTTTTTGTGCACGAAAAGTAAACCTGACTTTTGTTTTTGACAAGCAAACGGGCTACCAACCCATCAACTTTTGTTCGTATCATGGAACTTAACGAACTGCCAGCCGATCAATCCGCATTCATAACATTCCGGTAACTGTTTTAAGGGTTCAACTTGATTGCAATCAAACCGGTACGCAAACGTACTTGATTGAATATGACCACATGTCGCAACATGCTTGATTGTCTATAGCGCGTTAACAGTCAATAAATTCAGGCTGCTGAATCAAAAAACTGTAAGTGTAAGTCAAGATACCCGTTGCAGCTCTCTAAGGAGTTTATAAAAGAAGTCTGTTTGGAAAAGCTAGTTGTAGAGAACTTTGCTTGAGTGTCGATTTTCACTGCCTTCAGCATTTCCAACAAATCATCGGAACTTGGAGCCAGTTTACGGGGATTTGTTTCGCTTTTTTTTTAAGTTCTCGGCATTTTGACACCAAAACAGTTGAAATCTGTGCTGAAATTATATTCAAAATAATTATTTGGCGCATTTCGACACTTCCGGATTAACCCCAAATCGAGCTTCCGGATTAACTCCCAAATCGACTTTTTCGAAACGGAGTAGCGTTTTACTTCTTTACCATTTTTGAAGTATAAGTCTAAATAATGTTTATTTATTTTAATTGACACTTGGTTTTATACTCAAATGTCAGCTCAGAAATCCGTTAGGGACGTTTCCGGATTCACTCCAATTGCCTCTACTTATAAGGGATTTTTCTCTTTTTAAGTAATACATTTTTATCGTTCTCTACAGCCTATATTAACTCCATTGGGTTAGGGATGTCTGCAGTATACAGGTTGCAGAGTAGCGGCCTAAGAACGCTTCCTTGACGTTTTCCTGCTCTCCTCCTTTCATCGGCCTGACAGTGGAGAGTCTGCTTTTCAGTTTGACTCGAAACCTTCGGTTTTCGAGATATGAACGCAATATGCCAAAGTACGGAGCAGAAAGCAAGGTCCTAAACTTAGCCGGAGGACCGATCAGCCAAATATATGCCAAAACAGTATTCTTCGTGTAGAAGGCTTCAAGGATGTCATTATTTACCGGCTCGACAGTGCCGTGTACTTCCCTAAATCCAAATTGATGGTCAGGCAAAAAATTGCTGAGCTCATTGATCCTCTGATGGCAATCAGTGACTCCCAAACTTTGTCAAGATAGGGGGAAAAAAAAGTAAAATTGTTTTGTGTATATTTAAATATTTAAACCTGAGCTAATTTGTATTAAAAGTAAGTCATACAAATTATGTTTAAAATATTAACTTTTTTTTAAGACTTTAAGTAGTAGATTCTTTTCATAAAACCCCTTCAGATAATTATGTACTAATGTTTGATGGTTACGATGAAATTATACAATGACAAAAAAGCGAATTTTTTTTAGACCAGATGGTTCGGCGCCCTGCTCTCCTCACTCTCTAGGATGACTAAGAAAGGCTTCAGTTAACTAGAATTCATAAAATTTTTTAAATTTTAAATTTTAATAACTGTCTGTTCCGGTTTTTAACTCCACTAGTGTTATGTTTAAAGGTTATTTGTTTTTTTGAAACTAATTTTTTTGTATATTTATAAATTTATTTTGACTACATTTATCTGCCAAACTTGCAAAATACTACGCACACATTTGATTAGAACAGAAAAGTTAACCTTATTTTTAATCCAAAATGTTCAGCATTGAGCAAGTTTCTCTGTTAAAGCCCTTCGCTTTTAATCGATTTCAACTTTTCCCAAAGCTTAACTGAAGCTGGCAACCACATTTGAACTTAATTGAAATACTCTGGCTTCTTCTGACCATTTGTTTTTCTCGGAAAACTGCAAGCAGTCAAGTGTGCAGCATGTTGCACATAGTCAATCCGCTTAAGTCTACTGAAATTTGTGTGAATTAAGAGATTTTGAGTGCAACGAGAAAGAAAGCTCATTTTGGTATTAAAATTATACACAGAAGCAGCTGGAACAGCAGCAGACACACACACATAAAACTTTGTGTAGTACTTTTAAGTCAAGTTTAAAAACCCTCAAAAATGTCCATGTCTATACACAGGGTTGCTATATTTTTTATTTTTGTTATTGTTGTGGTTTTATCCTGGTGTCTGTCTGGGCTGCAAATCATTTTGAAGTTGAACAATTTTTGTGGTGGCAGCCAGACAAGCATCAACATGTCTGCCAGCCATGTGCGTCCAAATGTATGCAACATTTTGCATGCCACCACGCACAGGACTGAGACCTAGAAGATGGAGATGGTGCAAAAAAGTTTGGGTTAGGCTGCATGTGGAGAAGGTTGGCAGTCAAGCAGGCATACTTTGTAGTTATAAACTGAACAATTTGCTGTCAAATTATGCTTTTGAGCGTCGAGCGTCGGTAAAAGTCGTAAAAAAAAAGACAACGAACTTTATAGCGTGCGTGTGTGTATGTGACGTCACAACAATGGCAGCTACTGCAAAGAAACACGTTCATCCATACTATGTACATGCAAGTTTAGAGCTTTGAACGGCAACATTTTGAAGATTTTTATGGCTACAAAAGATCCAAGCGAACAGCAGCAGCTGCTGCCTTCTGACCAGCTAGTATGTTAAGAATATGCAACAATAGCAAGCTTGTTGCAAGCAATTTATTGAAAAAAAAAAACCACATAGATACAGATTCATACGAGTTTACATATTGTCACAAAAAAGCGGCACACTTAAAATGCGAGAAAAATGCGTTCAAGGCAAAAGCCACATGACGCAAAAGTCATAACCATAACGAAAAATTGTATACGTACCAAAGTTGGTAGCGACCGTTGGATACTCTGCATTCTTTTTCCAAAAAAAAAAAGATGGCGTACGTTAAAGCCGGGCGTGGACGACTTTGGGATACCCTGTACCACTAGCCTGCAATAAAATCCGGTATATTGCTTAAGAACACCAAAATACATTTGATTGCCAAATTAGGTTACGATACCTTCATAAACAACCAAAAACTGACGAATTTTGAACCAAAAATGTTTTTTTGGCCGATAGTTCCTTTTGGAGCTATATGATATAGTCAACCGATTTTGATGAAATTTGGTACAGTGCTTGGGTACTCTAAGAACTTCAGAATGCCAAATTTGGTTACAATTTCTTCTCAAACAAACGAAACATAACGAATTTTGTTCAAACAACGTTTTTTTGACCGACTGGCCCTATGGGGGCTATATGATATAGTCAACCGATTTTGACCAAATTTGGTGCAGTGCTTGGGAACTATAAAAAACTCTCGAATGCCAAATTCGGTTACGATATCTTTATAAACAAACAAATTATCCATATAAACCTTTGGTTTTTTTCGAGGTCCTCTGAAACACCCCTATGGGAGCTATATAATGTAACCCAGATATCAAAAAAATAAAATAAACTTGTCTCCCCTGACATAATAGCGCATCTAATCTGAAAATTTGGTTGCTCTAGCTCTTACCATCTCTGAGATGTAGGCGTTCATACGGACAGACAGACAGACGGACATGGGTATATCGACTTCTCTAGTCACTCTGATCATACTTTAGGTAACTTTGGGGGGTCTTCGACGTTTCCTTCTGTATGTTACATACATTTTCGGCTTGCACAAACTTAATATACCCTTTGAACCATACGGTACAGGGTAAAAAATTGCCTATAGAGGCAAGTCATTTTTTTTAATATACTTTTTGGTTTTATTCTAATGTAATCTTATATTTTTATATATATCCCAACTATCTGATAATGATGAGCAAAATATTTTTAGAAAAAATGTTATTCCTATGACATCATATAATTTTTGGATACATCCTGTACAACCTGTAGATTTTTTTTTATTTATTGGTAAATTTTTAAAAAGGCAATTATTTTTATGGAGGAACCTGCCTCAAGGCCATTTTCGGCCCTCTTTTTAAGTCGGCTACTTGCGTTAATTAATTGGTTTGTTGAAGTACACTACCGGTCAAAAGCTTAGCTGTAGGTTCTGGTAGAATCTTCTAATTTTGTGCTTAAAAAATGTTGTGAAAAATGTTTATTAAAATTCAAAAATATAAAATTAAATTTACTAGTTAATTTGTTTGTTGAAGTAGTTTGTGGTAGTATCTTATAATTTATTGCTTAAAAATGTTGTAAAAAATGTTTAGTTAAATTAAAAAATGTTAAAAAATAATGAATTCGAATTTTTTAGTAAACTCGTAAAATGTATTTTATCGTTTTCCAGTACTTAGTCTTTCATTTTCTGTAAAATATTTTGTTGAGGATTCCGTTTAACGCCGAAAATTCCATTCTGGACACAAATTTTTGCTCAACTTTTTGAAATAAATCTTTTGCATTGCGAAATGGTCGGAAGTCCCGATTTGCTAGCATACATTTTAAATCTCGGAAATTTGTACATCTAGCATTTATGTTCTAAGCGACAGAAAAATATATTTATATGGACTCTGACTGCCATCGTGTTAAAAACTTTTGCAGTCGAAAATACATACCCTGCCTGTTACATACATTCGGAGGAATTTACTATACCCTTTTACACTAAACATGTTGATGTTAGTTGAATACCTGCGGGTGTGTAGGTGTGTTGGTGTTTCCAGATGTATTCTAGACTGCGTGCATAGACGCATTTAACCGCAACAATTCGTTTCAAGCGCCGTTGCGTGTTTTACTCGCTTTTGTGGCAAATTGCCATAAAAAACATTTTAGTCGCCACAAAATATGCAATGCTTAATTTTCTATGCCTCTGCGCATTGCATACATCGTGGCACTGCAGTATTCAGCTCGAATTAAGAGCACCGGATTTGAAAATTTTAACGTTTTATTTTCAAATTTTTTTTTTTTCTAATTCACACCTTTGCGAGCTTGCCTTGAGCTAGATAAATGCATACATTTGCGTTAGTGCGCCTAAAAGCTGGCAATAATTTTTTGTTTGACAAAATATTCTGCAGCTTAACTTAACTACAGTTTCCTAAGTTGTTTTTCATTTAGGAACTACTCGTGGCTTTAGTTTCTTTTGACTTGAGTCTTTAAAGAACATACGTAACTTGACTTACTTTTCAGTTAGAAACGATTAATCAGGAACTAGTCAGGAAGTAATCATTCCTAAAGATTTTTTTTTCACTTAGAAACTAATCGTTCGTCGAATTCCTTGACATGGGTTTTCAGTTAGCAACGATTAGTTGGGAACTAGTTAGGAACTCGTCAGGAACTAATAAGTTTTTTTTCACTGAAGAAGCAATGGGCCATAAGTTCGGCTAATTGGCCTGTCAATGACATTCCAGCGTTTTAGGCTAGATTGGCGAACCCAGTATTTCTGACAACTGTTTTTCATAAAAATAATTGTATTTTACATATGTTATGTAATCGTTTAATCGTTCTTTGAATTTCTTGCAACTGTTTTTCTTAGTAAAACAAATTCCAAACGAATAGAATCTGAGTAACAAGGAACTGAACGAGCGATTAGTTGAGAAAAACTGTAGGAACGATTATTTCCTAACTTGTTCCTAACTAATCATTTCTACAGTTTTATAATTAACTACTACTTTTTTAACTAAGAAAAAAAAAAACTAAGAAAATATTGTTTCCTTTAGTTCTTAAATAATCATAGTTCTTTGATGTTAGATCTATCATGTGGAACTTCATATTCATTACACATAAATCCAATATCTATAATATATTCAAGCCAGTGCCGCCATTTCGACTAGTCGAAATAGAAATCCAAATGGGTATAGCTCTAATAGTTCACCAACTAGTTCTTTGGAACTACTCCGAATCGCATTGCCTACATACAAGTGTGCGAGTTTTGTAAATGGTCTTCTAAGCTTTTGGTTCCATCTTTATATTATTATTATGGAGTTTTTCTCTGTTTCCAATTACAATATGCAATTACTACACTAGTTGTTAGGATTTAACTTATCAGTAAACATTCTTGAAACCGGTTAACTTAACAGGCACTTTAAAATGTCTGCGGGCAGAAGCTATTAACTGACTTGCTCAAATTTTAAAACCAATGCAACACACTCGACTCACACGAACCACACCAGGGGCGACGCCACTTGAAACTCAGTAGTTGCAACAGTTTTTACCGCCTTTTGTGCAAAGCCCGCCACTCTTGGATGCGGCGCCTGAATTGTCAACAATGTTCAACGTCATTCGACAAATCTGCCCCACTTCGTAGAGAGACTTGCAACTTTGGCTGCTGTTTAGCATGCGAAGCGCCTGCAAGTATGCAACAATTTGTTTTTGTTTTGATGCTGCATTACTCGTAACAATCCTCCCATTCTTCCACCGGCAACCTTCTTCGTAAGCGCCATTGTCACTTGTCACAGTTTTAAAACTGGGTTGCCTAAGGGTTGTGGCTGCAACTTGTTTCAGAAGAGTTGCCACCTCTAGTGAACCACGAAAACCAAAAGCCTTTAACTTTGCTGTCATCAATGTGTTGGTTTGTTGTTGCTGACATTGTTACCACCTAAAATGTGGCAAACGTTTTTGCTTTAAGGTCTCTTTATGCTATTTGTAATGATTTTCTAGGATTTTTAAGGATATTTAGCAAAGAAGTACGTGTGTTATAAATGAGTGCTAGCGTTAGAGGTAAGGTCCACAATGTGGGAGTTTTCAACTTAAGAACTATGGGTGCCAAGAGATCTTCCTTTAAAGACCTTTTGCTCCTCAACGGCTCTCTATCTCTTGCACCAGTTGTACCTCGAAAGACCTTCATCTCATAGGCGATAGAAGAGTCTTACATCAACAATATTTTGTGCGCAAAAAGATTTGTATGCGCTAGCGAGCAAACAAAGCTGCCCATTTTTGAGCAATTGGCAGCTAGATGGCGCCCGTGATGTATGCAAGATGGCGCCAGCAGTAACAGCACATATTTCGTTTCAGCGCATAAAAATGTTAATTTATAGTAGAAACTATAAGCTACAAAGAAGTTATTTTTGGAGCTAGCATTTGTAGTGATAGCTTTTCCGACATAGAGCAAGTTTTTTACAAACTGCAATTGAATTTAAAGTCGAAAAATTTAAGCTCGGCATTTGCATGAAAATTATTATTCTACCTTCTTTAGAAAATTCTACAAAGTTTTTACATCCCTAGTAAATACTATATCTTAAATAAAAAAGCTCATATACATACACACACATACACAAATATGCCATTAAATTTTAACATATTGCCAACATCTGCTTTGCCTGTTTGTCTACATCTCTCAAGTACAGTTTTATTTGTCTTTCGTTTCCTCTTTTTGATGTTTAACGGTGTCTGTGTTTATTTTAACGTTACATAAATTTCCGTTGTACACATGCGCAACTTTGTGCATAAGCAATGGCCAGGAATTTCCATTTTTCAAATTGAATTTTCCGGCATTTAAATTTTTTATTATTATTTTAGGAAATTAAAAGTGAATCCGACGCCGCAAGACCCAAAAGTAAAGCAAGCCGCGAAATTAGTTCATATGAAATGCAAGAATGTGTGAGAGCGCGCGTGTGCGTGTGTGCTGATTTATGCGAGTGTATGAATGGGTGAGTGTGTGTGTGTGTGTTGCAGGTGTTTGCGTTTTATACAGGCTTCAGATATACGTGAGTTTAGAGAGCGCGAGTGTGAGAGAAAAAGTGTGTAGATGAGTTTAATGCTCTGTATTTTATTTCGCTGAAGCCTTGGCATAAATCTTGGCCCGCCATTTTGTTCATGATTATGCCATGAATATTAGAGATGTTTGCTTGGTAAGGGATGTAAGTAAGGGCTTAAACGTAGGTAAATTAAATTGATTGCATTCGAGACTTAAACGAATTGCGGGTTTTCGGGGTTAAATTTGTGTTAAATAATATTAATATTTCAAGCTTGAAGGTAATTTGAGCTCCAGTTTATGAACCAATTTCTTTGGCAATTTATAAAGTTGTTTGTTTTGGAATTTCCTTTTTTTTTTAGTTTTAGTTCTAAAAAAAATTAAAAGAAGATGTGCTAGCCTACATATTTATTTAATTTTCATGCTGTGTTATAATTAAGTTTAAGATTTTTAAAATTCATATTATTGTAGCTTTGGTCTTGGTTTCCTAAAGGACCCGTAGATTTGAAGCAACATTTATTTTTCTTAAAGCTTTTTTCGAATGTTCAAAAAAAAATTAGAAAGCCTCAGAATTTGTGTTGAGCTGTAGTAGTTCTTATAACACAAAATATACCGAGCATTGATACTTTAGTACCTATTATACTGGCAAACTATTCAAACGAATAGATCCAATACTCTTTAGATTAATCGATACACTTTTTTTCAAAATAAAGCAACAAAGTAAAAATTGTTTATGAAAACTGAACTTAAGCCTTGGCTGAATTTGATTGAGCTATTTTTTGTTAGCTTTGGGAGCCTCATTACTTAGTAGTTTAAACAAAAATTGTTTATTAATATGACTCATTATTCATGAATGGTTGATTTTTATTTTGCTGAAATTGTTTAGCCTTGGGCTAAATATATAAAAAAAATTACAATATTTTTCAAAGCTCGCTAACATTGGGTAAATAACTTTTATTAAAAAAGCGTAAAACAACAAACTTAATTGCTATACATTTTTTTATATTAATTTAATTTCTGTTAATATTAAGCTTATTTGAATTTTCCCTTGTAAACTTGCCTCACTGCTCCCGAAGGATACCAAAAAGTTTGCTATTGTTTTTTCGTAATGTTGCAATATATAACTACATAGTATTTTTTACAATTTTGTATACAAATTTTTTTCTACTTTTTATACAAAGCTAGAGCATAATGGTTTCAATAAATTGTTTTCATGCTATTTTTTATTAGTAGTAACTTTCAGAGCTGGCCTTTGAGAAAAACTTTTAGTGGTACAAAATATGGAACTTTTGAGTACGCTCTCAGTTAATTTTAAAGTTATTTCAATTACATTTCAATTCTTTTAAGCTTGCAAAGGTTTGTGTTATAAGCTTTACAACTTTTTATGCTCATATTGAGTTTTTAGTTTGATAAATTAAAGGACTTTTATGTATGGAAATTTTTGTTGAGTTAATCATATTAAGAATAACTATAGAAATGTTTAATTTTATAAAGCTAGTAGATTTCGTTTGCTATTAAATATTTATACAATTTCTAAAACGTAAGGCCAGATAATAGGAGAGTTTTTCGAACAGGAATGGAGACCTACAATTTTCTGTCATGCCCAAAAAGATCTGCACTTAAACGAACTTTTAATACCCTGAACTAGTAAGACTGGAGTGCTACATATAGAAAAGGACATATCGGGAAGCCCTAAAGTTAGGGAGGCACAGAAAGGCACAGATTTTTGGCATATTGCTCCGTTACTCTGTCCGCCTGTCTGTCTGTCAGTTCGATTTATGATATTTGGAGTTTGTAACGGCTAAAATTACCAGACTTGACCTTTGAAATACTTATAAATTTAGCCAGCCCAAGTTTGTCCTTTTTTTCTTCAATTCTTCAGTAGTGCTTTAGTTTAAGAAAGAAGTCTTTAATATAAATCTAAATATTAGGCATAGATTTGTATTTCAAAATAGCAAAATGTCTACAACTGTATTTTTAATTGAACTAAAATCGAAATCCACCAAATTCTTTAAAAAAAAAAAATGTGATGCACTTCGACAAAACCAACAACGCAATCACAATCTTAGAGTAGCATGCGCCATTCGAAATAGTCTGCAACATATTCTAGAAAGGGAGCTTGAAAGACATGTAGAATTCAAGAAAAAGTTATGGTTTCCAATCATGTTAAACATATTGAAAGTGTGTAAGCAACTCAGAAACTTGGAGCCTGTCCTCGAAAAAAAACAAAAAATATTTTAATATCTACAACTTTTTCTTAAAATGACCAAAAAAGGTTGATAGAATTCGAGATAAATGGACCGAAAACCCTACGGGGTCATCTTTTTGTTTTGGGACTTCTTGGGTGGTCTTGCAAAAATTAATCAATAGAAATTCTAGTATGCAATTTTTTCCATATCAAAATACATTTTGACTGTACTATAGCCATAAAGTCGCAAATTTTAAAGATATATGTTTATTGCTCATTGCAAAAATGAAAACAACAACAACCTATTATCCCATACCTTAAAATTCTTGTTTGTTCCCAACAATTTTCTTTATCTCCAAAATTCATTGCATACTTTCGCGAGTTTTTGTATTTAGTCTGGATTCCAGTTCGTATGCAGTGCACTTGAGAAAATTGCAATAGTTTACAGCGAATGTTTTTAATGCCTAATTTAAAAATCTCAAGATATGCATTTAAAACAAAAATAAAACAATAAAAGAAAATACAATGGAGAAACAAAAGAAAGCCAAACCAAAGGAAGACGTGATAACGGCGAAAAGAATGTGAAAAGAAAGAAAAACATCCACTTACAATAAAGTGCAAAACAAATATATGGCACACAATGTCGTTCGCACTTTGCACACGCATTACCCTCACGCTCCCCCCTTGAGCACCCTCTCAACTGTGTCACGTGCCTACCCATGTCACAGCCTCCTGCCACTCCCCTCTGCCCAACCAACAACGGCATCGCATATTTATGATTATTGTTATTGTGTGACGCCGTTCACGTCTCCTTCCTCCGTCACCCTGCGTTAATGTCTGGGTTCTCGTTTCTTTTTTTCTTTGTGCCTTGTTTTTCCTGCTGTCGAAGTCAATTTGTGTCATGGCCGTCAATGGCTTCTACACCTTGCAACAAACATAGTAGTTGAATGGCGGGGCGTATTTGGTATCGTATGGGTTCAAACCCTCTACTACTAATAACACGAGATCTCTGTGAGAGAACTATGCATGTATGTGTGTGTTGCCACGTGCTACGAATTACATGGCTTTAAACGGAAATCGAAAATGCATTTCTTTGGCTTAGTCATATCCTGCGACTGTTACGTTTGCCAAGTAATATTGTTTGCTCCAACTTTGAACATGATCTGGAGCGGGAAATATCAGAGTTGGCTGCAAACTGAAATAATTTCGGGATACTATAGATTTCAAGATAGTTAGATTTTCTTATGATAATAAACTTGATTTGGATTTAAAATTTTTTCGAACTATTTTCATACAAATTATTATCATGATTAATTTTTTTTTTTCATAAAAGTTTTATTGAAAATGTAGCCTCACGGTTATTATTCATTTTTCCGGTTGTACACTAGTTCAGTATGCGAATTATTGACTTAAACCAATTTATAAATTTTCCATGCATATTCCCAACACAGTTTACTGTAATAAGCACTTCCAGCCTGATAGCATCATGCATAAACTAGTTTGTGAAACCAAGTCATAGGCTACCACAGACTGAACCACAAAATTGCAAGGTTTTGCAGCCTTGTTATATATGTACGTACTATATATACTTGCCATTTACATATTTATGTCATGTTGGCCAGCTGTATCTGTTGCTGACGCCTGGCAATTTGAAGTCCCTCAGGGCCTCAAGTTATGTCTCTTTTTATCAACTTTCTTAAAGCTGACAGAGTTTCTACGAAAATTATTTTCAAATTTTTGCTGACATGCAATGTGTGTTTTTTTTTTTTCTTTTTTGCTTCTTATGAATGACTGTGCAAAGCAGAAACTGTCATTAGGAATTGCAGCTCACCTTGCTGTTTTCTTTCTCTGCTCTCTCTCTCTCCTCCTATAGCTCTAATTCCACATCACTCAGGAGTTATGGCATTTTTGCTGCACTATATTTATTCGGTGGCTTCCATGGCTTCCAACTGAGGTGCATCAAAGCGCCATATTCTTTACTTAACTTTGCTGGCTGCCTTGAAGTATGCCACATTTCTTAGATGCTTCACTTGTGTGTGCTTATATATATATTATGGCATAACTTGGCTGGAATCTTGTAGCAGTGTCACGAGCTGAGCTTAATGCTTTTCTTTTCACACTTTGACAAACAGTCAAGTTTAATAATGAGTAACCAAAAATCAATTACAAATCAATAGCAAAGAGACAATTCTTTTTTAACTCTCAAACTCAAACTAACTGCAATTGCAATCTAATTTGAATCAATTTGTATCTAACAAGCACCAGCAGATTGCAGCCTAACGAATCAATTGATTTTGGGCACACAAATGGCAAAAGACAACGAAGTGGGCAAAGAAAGCTAAGCGACAACAAAATTCGCATTTCTTTACAATACAATACAATACAAAGCAACTTTAGTTTCGAATACCAGATACGCTTTATGTACCAAGTTGCATAATATTTACATTCACTCTCTAAAAAAATAGTAATAACTTATTACATACGGGGGGGGGGGCTTGACATACTGCTTATTAGCCTCGTTTTGTAAACCAACAAAAAAAATGTACTTACAAATTCTTTATTAATAAATTATATGTACAAGGTCCACCCCCTGTTCACTTTACTTTGCTTGTTGTGCTAATAGAAACACTTTTATACACTGATGTATACATTTTTATTTTTTTTTAAATTATAGATAGATACAAACCAGGGGGCGTCAACAATAAGTCTTAGCGTCTTGGACTGATACCGTTGAATGATTTCAATGTTTGAGTGACTTGCTGTGCCCCATAATTGAATAGCATAAGTCCATAGAGGCTTCAAAATGGCTTTGTAATGCCGGACTTTGTTCTCTTAGCTTAGCTGCAACCTTTCTGTTAAGTTTCCTTACTTTGCTATTAATATGACTTTTCCAGGTGATTTTGCGATTTCAATCGAGTCCAAGGTAATTTAGATATACTGACGGACAATATCCTCTTCTCAATGCAAATGTTACAAGACTCGACTTCTCAGTATTAATTTATACATGAATAAGTTATTTTACATAATTTTTATAGGGGGCTTCAATCCCTGCTTACTTTCAATGCTTATAAGTTATAACTCAAATACCACTATTTCTTTATTCATGAAAAAAATTGTTCTACATTTTTATAGGGGACTTTTCCTCTGCACATTTGCTTATCTCAATTCTTTTTTTATACAGATAATTTATTTAAAAATAAATTCCATGTTTTCCTTGAGCAGCAATATTTAATAGTAATAAAGATCTTCAGAAGTCCACTACAAGGTGTTTGACCAAACGATCTTTAAAACAAAAATTTAAATTAAAATCGTACGAATATAGATCCATTTAAAATTCAAGACTCATTGGGCCGCGCTCCGTAAAACGAATCCGAATATTTTATTCTACAACAAAAAATGTGGAACTTGCAGCACGCAAAAACAAAAATGAACAACATTTATTCGTTTTTCGTTTTCCGGAGCACAGCCGATTATTAAAATTTGCTCAGCTTCTTTTAAAATAACGGAAATTAGGCCATTTTTAGGAAACTCAAAAACAATTAAATTATAAACTTAAAATTTTTCGAATGAAACATTTTTTTTATTATCAGTCTTTTAAAAAACATCGGCTGAAATACATTGGTAATTTTTAGCATGGTCTTAAAAACCCAAATTTTTTTCAAGTTTTAGGCCATTTTTGACAAACGCAAAAACAATTAAATTGTAAAGTTCAAACTACAAATTTTTTTTATTGACAGCCTTTTGTTTTTGTTTTAAAACACTATATATATATGTGTATGTTAAATATAAAGGTAATTTTTAGAATGGTTTTAATTTTTTTTAAATTTACGTAAATTACGTCATCTTTAAGAAAAGCAAAAACAATTATACTATAATCTTTAAATTTTTCAAATTACAAAATTTCGACGAAATTTATAGGTAATTTTTAGCGTGGTTTTAAAAGGCCCATGTTTTTAAGAAACACAAAAACAAATAAATTAATTTTCGAATTAAAAAATTTTTTTAGTGTTTTCGGCTCAAATATAAATAATTTTTAGGCCCTTGTTTTGTGCCAGTCTTTTTTTTTAATTTAATTTAATAAAAAAACACAATAGCAGTTAAATTATAAAATTTAGTTTTTTCGGATTAAAAAATTTCATGATAATAGATCAGTTTTCGTTCTTAGCAAAACTATTTATTTTTTTTTTATTTTCATGTGTTTTAGAATATTTATCTTTCCAGCTGAGAAATTAAATGATTAAAATTGCAAAATTATATTGAAGTGTAACTCTAATATTTAATACTAAAGGAAAATAATGGCAATAAAAATCTTAAAATGGTGGGTAAACTGTTGAAAGAACATGTTTGGAAACAAAAAAAAATCTAGTATGTTTCAAGATTGTAATTTTTTTCATAGGTTCTTCGTAAAGCTTCTTTCCATGAAGTACGAAAAATTAACACACGAGATAAAAAAAGAATGTGCTACTTTTTAAGACTGTAACTTGATTTAAAATTACTGAAAGCTTGTATTTAAATATATGCGATTTTCATTTATTTATCCCAAATTGGGTTTGCGAAATATACGAATGTAAAGCAAACGAACGTCTTCCTGAAAGAACACAATTTCCATGTCCAATTGCGTTTAGAGTGGAATTCTCACATATTTTTCAATATACGGTCACACTATTTGGCAAACTTATGATGCACTTGTTGCCAACATAAAGAAGAGCACAAATGCAACCATGACAACAAGAAAAAAAAAAACCTTCGACAATTGCAGAAAGTTGCCCAAATGCAAAACAAGGCACTGACTAATGCCCAGCCATGAATGAAACATGAAGATGGCCTGCAAGTTACACTAAATTCATTTCAATAGCTTCGACCGTCGATAACGATTGCTCCGTGCTGAACTGATGATGAACGCTTAAACGAGAAAGCGTCCGAGTGGCATCATTACTCAAGCAAATGGGGTCAGCAACAGCATCATCAGCCGCCACAGCAGTTACGGATAGTCCAGGCCTCAGCTAACCAGTAGCTAGATTGCAATAAAAACATCGCACAGTGTTCGAAAGTGTCTGAATGTAGTTATATCGTCTTGTTTGAAAGCTGGATTCCACAGTATATATCTGAAAATAACTACGAAGTTTAAGAACATCTGCATCCAAAGTAATTTGTACATAAGACCAACATTTTGTAAACACAACCTTGATTAGCAAACAACCATAGTGTGTTTTTTTTTACGTTTTTATGATTTTTTTGAAATTTGTCGGACGGACTGGCCCTAAACTGATCGGTATTCCTATACCTGCACTTCTTTTAATAAAAAACTAAATGCAATTAATAAAATAATATTCTTGGCATCAATATCACTGCTATAAATATTTTAAAATTTGAATTAAGAATTACCATATCGACCACTGTGCAGCGTAGTGTCGTTATATGACCGACAACAGCAAGTGCAATCAATTTGCAAGCAAACCGAACCAAACGCTGCTTCCTTATCGGACAACGTCAGAGACAGGCTTGGTTGTTACTGTTAGTTACTCCGGGTGCGGTGGGCGCTGTAGGCGTGTCTGCCAGACGAAAGACGAAATTACGAGCTGATGTTGGTAATTGAAATGCAAAAATATTTGGAAATTTGCATAGAAGGCAGTCAGAGAGATTCAGCCCATTGCACACAACAGTTTGAGATGCATTGGACTGTATCAGCATCAGGCTACAATGTTGTGCATTGGTATTTAACAAAGGCCAAATAACAAAAGCTCCTGCGGTTAATGATGATGAGCATGTGAGAGAAAAAAATATGCATTGTCTGCATTGTAAACATATAGTACATAACTTGCATTTCTTATGCGTTGTAATACACTCTTGTATCTTATATACTGTACTGGGTATATGTGTGTGCGTAAATGTGTTTGCTTTATGGTTAAAGTGTGTGCGAGTATGTATGTGGAATGTGGTCTACTTGGTTGCTTTTGTTTTTACCTGAATGCATTTTGCATTTTCAATTTAATATGTCAGGTTGCGTATGCGTAATATTTTTTGTTTTTCAGTTCCGGAGTAAACAGAATATAACAAAAAAAAAAATTTCTTTTTCTATGCCAATGTGTACAAATTTAATATTTTAAAATGCATATATTATGCATGCCACAAACTTTGTTGCGCGGGTTTAAAATTGAATTAACTACACTTCTTTTTTTTTTTGTAATTTTTTTGGAAATGAACTGATTTGAAAGTTGACAAATTGTTTTGGTTTAATTCCTTTAAGGAATTTTAATTTTTTGACAGTCACAGCTCCTACAGATTTTTTTTATAAAAAATGGTACCTGCCTCTAAATAGAGCTTTTATATTTAACTTAACATTATTTTCTAGTTTAATCATTTATCCAAAAAAAATTTTTTTGCATTTCACCAAATGTTGCTAGAATATTAAGTCAAAAAAAATTTATTCCATAAATGATTAATCTAATTGGATACATTTATTTAATTCATTTAACTTATACTATGGAAAAAATATTTGAATTTTTTACTTCTACCTTCACTTTTTAATCGGGATGCATTTTTTTAAACTAGTTTGACTTATCACAATGTCAGTTTATTATGGTATTTTTGCGAGCCTGCCCATAGGAGGCGCTTCATTATAACAACTGCCATACTATTCTATCGATTAAAAAAATCAAACGCCATACTTTCAAGACAACAAGTTTTTCAGGTCGGTTCCCGATTTCGAAAGTTTATACCCTGATTTTGACCAGTCGCAATCGAATGCGGAACAGTTGGGAGTTATCATAAATATAGGGTGGGGCAAATCCGACCTAGCAATTTGTTTTGGCTATGAAATGCTTATTTTAAATCGGATCAACTTTGCCGCAACTTACTAGAACTGCTGGTTTCTTCTGACCATTATTAATATTTGAGATAAGACCAATTTTCAAAAAAGTAAATTTTTGTCATTTTCAAAAATTGTGGGGTAAACCCGTCCGCCTATTTTTTGGCTAATTTAGCACAGATATGATCTAAATGTAATGATTTTCGATTATAAACTATTAAATAAATTATTATTATTTAAAAAATCGTTTGGAACATATAAATCGAAATGAAAGCTGAATGAATATCGATAAAGGATGATTAGATTGAATAGCTAAGTAACTAATTAGATTTTTTTGATTTGCTGTCCAAAAAGCCTGCTGGCGTATTTTTGGTTTGAGCTGTATGTCTGGTTGGCACCACCAATTAGAGGTCGGGTTTGCCCCACTGTGTCATTTTTACGGAATTTCCAAGCTTGCTTAGTATTGCAGTTTTTGAGAAACAGTGGGAGCTCGGGTTTACCCACACTGTCGTATTTGCCCCAACTTACCCTACATAATGCGGGCATGAATATGTCAGTTGCTTATATAATTCTTAACTTCTCATTGCTAAAAGTTTAAATTTCTATTTTTTTTAAAGATAAACCTAATTTAAATTGAATAGTATTTTGTCGATCCATTCGTGGCAAAATTAAATATATCACAAGAAATAGTTTCGATTAAAAATATTCATCGTAAATCCTACAGTTGCTATCTCACTTACTTAAAATTGTTATTGTAAAATTTTGTTTGACAATATGAGCATTTAGAAACTCTCTCTAGTTTCTTATGATTACTTTCTTGTTTTTACGAGAAGCGTGAATTATCTTATGCAGCTGTCATGTTGGATTGCTCTCAATTTGAGGTCGAATTTTATTCTAGACTTTTTTAAAAAATTATTCCGCTGAAAGCCATGTCCACAACCAAACCATTGTAGTATTAAAATTTTGCTTCTTAATTTGATTTCGTTGGCATTTTCGGCCACGGTTCAACTCTTGTTTAAATAAACTGAAAACACAACCAAAGGCAACCCAAAGGATGCCAAAATGAGCAAGTCCAAAGTCAATAAGTTCCGTGATATGCCGACGTTGCATTGCTGTGTACCGAATGTGTCTGGCATGTGAGCGAATGCCAGATTATTGGAAACTCTGAAAACCTGCCTGGTACCCCTCAATGCAAACAACTGACCACTGCAGACCCGAAAAGTGTACCTTAACGAAGATACAAAAAAAAAAAATTGTTTGTTTAGTGAACTTATATGCTTTCCATCCGGGGCTGTGCATTAAAAATGTTGTTTAAAGATTTTTCAAAATTAAATTTTTACTGCACTTTAAAAGTGTTTTTGAAAGTTTGTCATAAATCATTGGAGCACAGCTGCGCCTTGGACTATATTGCTTACAATTTTGACAAGTTCCAAAGACGCAGATATTCCAACTAATGCGCCTTTGATGGCTGCTGGCCAAGTCTTCAAATATTATAAATTTGTTGGCTTACGATTGCATGGAAAGTAGTAGTATTTGGATTCAGGGCTGAGTAACACATTTTGCAATAGACATTTTCCTTGGTATTTTTTTTTTGTTTTTTTTTTTGATGTGCGTCCATTTGTTGTAAGTTGAGCCTGGGTGGATGTTTCTTGCAAGTTTGTGGGGTAAGCTTTTGTAATACTATATGCCTGCACTTAATGCCTTGTCTGTTTTTATTTCATATTTATGTATATATTTCATATTTATATATATATCTACCCTTGGCACTTAAAGCATATTACTTTATTGCATAAAATTCGCAAGCGTTATGGTTTGACAGTCACTGCTCCCAAGTGTGCAGTTTGAAAGTCAGAAAAAGAGTTTCATTGCAATGTATACCCTGTATATGAAGAGTAAGAGGTATATTTAGTAAGCCGTTGACGCCTGTAGCGGCATGGGCTGGTACAAATACGTAGATTAAATTGGTTCACTGGAACCTTGTACTTACATTACAAATTTATTCCTGATCGAATATGCCTGTGTTCAAGCCAAATTCTCGTCATTTGCGGGAAGTTTAAAGAAAACTGCTGCTAAGGCTCATCAAATTCTGAAAAATACTTATAGTGAGATTGCTCTTAATGAATGAACATGTTGTGAGTGATTTCTGCGGTGATTTTGACGTGGAGAAATTGGGTTCCGTACGTCGACGGCCAGACCTGGATTCAGCTCTGTGTAGTATACTATGAGCTCCTGAAACCAGGTGAAACCATCACAGAGGATCGGTATTGAACGCAATTGATGGCTTTGAGCCGTGCATTGAAGTGAAAAAGCCGCAGTACCGAGGGAGACCCGAAAAAGTCATTCCAGCATGACAATGCTCGGACACATGTTGCCAGAACGGTCAAGACATACTTGTACACGCTTAAATGGGTCCTACCTCACCCGCCGTACTCACAAGATATTGCTGCTTCGGACTACTATGGGTTTCGATCCATGGGACACAGTCTAGCTGACCAGAAATTGCACTCTTATGAAGAAGTCAAAAAATTAATTTTTTCGAGATGGTATCCTACAACTACCAGAAAGATTGTCAAAAGTAGTCGCTAACGATGGGCAGTACTTTCAATAATAAATATATTACCAATCAAACATTGGGAAAAAACGGCGGAAGTAAAGTTGTATACCTAATATATTTTTTTGGAACACCTGAAAGAAAGCCCCCTGCATTTGTTCAATCGCTAAGACCGTAAAATTTTATGAGAAGTTGCAATTTCTGCTAAATCTTCGATTCACCCTTTTAGTATTACTTATTATATTTTATAATAAGGTATCTATTAAATTTAATTATTTATTTATTACATAATTTTGAGTTCCACTAAATTCCTTCTATAGATAGACCATAAGTTCTCTTTATCCCAAAGAATTTTTCCTTGTAGAAGAACTTTGCGATTTACAGTCACCGGGTTAACAATTTTGCACACTCTTATATATAACTGCAACAATATTATTTTCTCATGTGAGCCTAATCAACGACGAAACGTTGATTTATTCACAAAACAACACCTCCACGTTCAGGATCTTTTATAGTCGTAATGTCCCCACTCTACCCGGCTCTCTTATTGTTCTTAAAATATATTTGCATTAACTGATATCTATTATTGCTGATTTTTTTAACAATAAATTGATTTGCAAATTTGCACACACACATGTACATTATATATACTTATTAATTTATATGTGAAAATTGAAACTGTTAAAATTTTCATGCATAATTATAAATGTATGCAACATTTATTGTTGCAAAAATGATTCGTTTTAAATGAGCAAGAGTTGCATATTGGAAAGCAATTCAATGGAATCAATTTAAATGAAACACATGACATGGATTGGATTGGTATGAGGATCCGCTTTGCTTTAATTTTTGTAGGTTATTTTTTACAACTGAAAAATTGACGTCATTGTCATATTTCATAGGAATGTTATTTTAATGAAATGTCGCTTTTTTATTTGTGGTAAAACTTACTATATTTCAGGTGACAGTTTAACTTTTGTATTCTTTAAATATTAAATATTCTGGTATTTGAAGTTTTTGGGCAGTTTAGTAACGTAAGAGCTTTAGAGCTTTTCAAACCAGTTGTACATGCTGGATATTTCCTTGTCAGTTTTCGCCTTTGGTCTTTTATTCAACCCATGTTTAATAGAGAGTAAAACCAAAAACGCCAAAGCAGAGTAGTTGAATGGGCTCACCCTAATCCTAATCACCTTGTCTCATCACAACCTTAAACTATGACAAAATCTTGGTTCGATTTTCACTAACATTCTGGGCAGAAAGGATGTTTTTAAGCATGCAGTCGTTCTTACGACTGTATGAGCTCTATGGCGAAAATGATATAGTCAAGCGGATACAGATCCAATGGGTTCCGAGGGCTCGGTCATATTATTCGCGTGGATGAAGAAGCTCCAGTGAGTAAGCTTTTCAAGGTGGTTGTTTTGGAAATCGGGATAAGAAGTAGACCGTGCCTGCATTGGAAGTACAAGGTAATAAGCTTTTTTTGGTATCACGAGGCTGTACGCCTCGCTAAGGAGTAGACCATGCCTCCATTGGAAGTACAAGGTAATAAGCTCACTAGCTATTATTAGTATCACGAGGCTTTACGCATCGCTTGGAGTGAGATTTAGGTCTGATCGTGGTGGCCAGTAACGAAAAAGGAAGAAGATTTCTCATCTGAGCATAAAACTAAAATTTTGCATAGTAAAGTTTTCCTTACGTTTCGAAATTTTCAACCATAAAGTATTTCTGAAGAAGCTGCTTTTATTTCCACTGCATCGTCTAAGAATAAAGATCTTTATTTTTTCCATTTTTTCTTCTTTTCTTAAGATTAACTAATGTGTTAAAATTATACTAGCATATCCTTTTAAAAAATAATTTCCCTGGCTTGACTATTTGTTCAGTCGTCCCTAAGTGTAGGGGATCTATCACTATTAAAAACTGTTCGCAGAGAACAGGGACCTACAGTTTATAGCCAAATCCGAACGGCGGTGTCTTGAATTAATAGAGTATTATGATGGTAAAAAAATAAAATTTAAATAATTTTTTATGAAATTATATTTTAATATATTTTGAATAATTATCGGCCGTGCACCGGAAAACGAAAAACGAATAAATTTTGTTCCTTTTCGTTTTTGCGTGCTCCCAATTCCACATTTTTTGTTGTCGATATCTTCTCATATTTCCCTTAGACTTTGTTAGCACAGTTCTACAACTTTCGACTAAGCTATTCTTTTTACAATGGAAATTTTTCTTACCCAAGACATGAATATTTTTTATGCGAGACATGAATCTCATGTCATGCAATTGTATGCAAAAAGAAATATTTCAAAGAAATTATTCATAAATATCTAACAAGAAATTAGCATAAATAGAATCTAATAATATCAAAGATTATTTTAAAAGTTGTTTGAGTTTAAATTACGTTCACTTTTGAATCTATTTTGCCAATTCAAATGGGTTTCACTTGCTGCAAAGTAGTCGGCCTCAAATCACATAAAAATTTCGATTTGGTGAAATCGGGAGCACCAAACGTGTGGTTTCAAAACGATTACAAAATAAATTACGCAGGTCTAGAAATACCGGGGTCATGTCAGTTGGAAAGCTAAGGGACATTTCCGAAGTAATTTGCTGCGTAGAATCCGAATCCGGGGTCAGAATTGGCCCACCACGTCAAGATTTTTGAGATATTTGAGGTTATGTACCCGAAAAACAGCGTTTTTTCCTACTTTTGATGTTATGTACAGGGTGCAAAAAATTGTTGTGGTCTGTCTTCAAGTTCAAGAGATCAAATACGCAAAGTTGTGGCTATTCGAAGTTACGAAATATATACCTTCAACGTCGACAACTCCTAAATTAAGGGGTAAGAGTGGTACTAAATGATGTAACTGGAGAATAGCAAGGAAATTATAACATTTTTTCAAAAAAACTCTATATAATAAATTTATTTTCTCTATATCTTATCCAAATCAAGAAAACTAATTTTGAAATCATTTTGTCACTTATTTCAGTTAAATATGCTGAAGTTTCTTCTTAAATATGGTATTAAATTTCAATCTACAATGTAGAATGAAGTTTTTAGTGTGATTTATTATAATCTTCATTTTTTTACGTAATACATTTGCTATTTGAAGAGCATTGAAGACCAGTCGAAAGCGATTTCTTGTGTTAACAAGAAATTAATTAATGTATGCAACAAAATATTTTAATCGTTTTAATGCAATTAAGAAGTAAATTACATTAATTTTTCAGAACAAATATGTGCACAAATGAATTGCAAAATTATGTTCAATAATATTAATCAACGCTCAATGTCAAAGTGCATCAGATTTAATGTCACATTTTGCATTCGCATTTTAAGATTTTGAAGTGGAAATTAAGAAGAATTGGTAACTTTTTGAATTGCTTCAACACAAACTCTAGAGTCTAATAGAGTCTTTCAAAAGGGTAGTCAACCAATTTCGACTTAGGAAAACCCAACTTGGTATTTTTCCAAGCGCAAATTGCAACCCCCAGGAGTAAGAAAAAAAAATGAGCAGATTTGTTCTTAGATATAAAAGCAGAGATATGACTCCCCTTTTAGCCATTAAGACGCGAACAGTAAAATTTACAACAGCTGATCTACGTGTTTATTAAATTTGCCAGACGTCCATGCAATATAATATCTATATATATATATATATATACTACATAATAAGTTACCCTTACAGACAGACTGAGAGTATACGGCCCACAAGGGACAGTTTGGGTGTAGTGCGTGCCAAGGGTTGCCACTAAGCACACACCTTAACCAAGGGTAAACATCTTACCTTACACTGAGATTATTTGGGGGGAAAGAAAATCCAAAGGACATGGAAGCTGTTCCCTTTGCCTGGAAACAATTAAGAGTGCTCTGTTGCCTGTCTGCCAATTTGGTGTTTTTTTTTTTTTGGTCTTGCAAAATGTGCGTCTGTCATATTTGAAGGGAAATATTAGGAACAAAAAAAAGAAAAGGGCAAGCTCTGTGTCGACCCTCAGTTTGAGCCTTGGGGCAAGTCACAGTCAAGGTTTATGTTTACAGTTTTGTTTATCTTATGGCTATGACCAAACGTCAAGCTTATATTTCTGTATATGGGAGGGCAGTTTGAAGATTTTTCGTTCACGTTTTTCATAAGCCGATAAATGCTGAAATGTCATCCTGTGTCATTTTGTTTGTAGCTTATTATGAGTAACTTCCGGTTTTTCGCAAAAATGAATAACATAGTTCCATAAAAAAAATGAAAACAAAAAAAAAGTTTGAATGAATCCGTTTTGAAAGCGATTCTGATACAACTTTGTTTTTGTTAATACAATCTTGTAATGTGAATTTATGTCTAAAAATACATAATGAGGTTAAAAAAAAGGCAAAAATTTCAAAAGAAATTTCTACAATTGTACAGTTTTTGCCATGATTAGGGCTGCCTTGAAAATACTTTGGAATGTGCATAAACTGAAAAGCATTAGCCCGGAAGTAGTGGAGTAAACCCGACATTAGATTCGCATTCAGCGACTCACGGTCTAACCTTTCCCATTGTCTATAGTACAGTCATTAAATTTTTAATTTTAAATCAGAAAAAAAACTATGAGATCAAAAACGAATTGAATTAAATATTGGGCAGATGAAGAAATATTGTTGTAGACGAACTTCAAGGACCTACAGAAATTGAAGACAACATTTACGAAATAATTACGGGTAGCGGGCAAGTAAAGGTGCCTGAGCTTATTGAGGACTCAGGCATCTCACGCGAATTAGCGATACTTATATATCACCAATATTTGGCTTTAAAAAGCTATCTGATAGACACGTGCTATGTTTGCTTTAGGTCGATAAAAAACTCAACCGGGCAAATATTCCAAAAAAGCGTCTAAAAATTCCCAAAACAAAAAAATCAAATTTTCGAGCCCTGTTGTCAGGCAATATTTTTGGGGTCACTGAATCCGAATCCGAGGTCAAAAAAATTCAACGCACGTCAGGTTTCTGAGATAACGTTTAATGAAGTATTTTTTGAGTTACATCACTTGACCTGGATTCGAAAGTGTAATTGATTCCCCGTGAGACTATTTTCAAAGTTAAAAACATTTCATACTGCCCTCGTATGTATACAAAACATGGCCTCAGGCCAGTATTTGTACATAAGTTATGCAGCCCAGCATTAGTTACTTTATTATAATAATTTCAGAGTTGGGTCTAAGCCTGACATGGCCTGAAGACTTGCTTGCAACTTCTATGGACTTTTATAAAGCTTTAAGAAACTTATTGAAATATTTTACTCAAGTTGAAGGTTATATATATATGGACAGGCAATAAAGTTGGGCGTACTAAAAACCATAAAAGCGCATAAACAAATACAATTTATTGTGTACACACACGCACACAAACATGTACCCATACACACACTCATACATTGACAAACAAAAACAACACAAATGAGCAAAAGCCATAAATATACAATGCAAAGTTTTGGCGCCTCTTTGTTTCCTTTATTTCGCATTCTATTTACCTTGTGTGTGTGTGTGTGTGTGTGTGTGTGTGTGTGTGTGTGTGCGAAGCTGTGTGGTTTTTGTATCTATGTGTGAGTGTATCTGTGTGTTTGTATGCACGTTTATATTTGTATTTGCACAAGTATATGAAAATACTGGTCATAACTTTGGCTTTTAAACGCAAAATACTTATTTGTCGTTTTTAAAAATTTAGTAAGCAACAAATGAAAGAATTACAAAATGTTTTTATACCCTGTACCTATAGGTACAAAGGGTATACTAGATTTGTGCAATGTATGTAACGGACAGAAGGAGGCGTGGCAGACCCCAAGTCCTTTATACCAAAATGCTTATCATAACCTCGGGTAGCCATGTCCGTCCGTCCGTCTGTCCGTCCGTATGAACGCCTAGATCTCAGAGACTATAAGAGCTAGAGACACGAAACTTTACCAGCTGGTGCGCATATTTCCTAAGCAGATGAAGTTTGTTGAATCATGTCAATATCTTTCCCCGTTCCCCCGCTGTAGATTTTCGCGGTGTTTAACCACACCGTTTAATATTTTCATTTGAAATTTAACAGAGCGATGCGTTGTGGATACATGCATCTATGTGTAAAAAATTAACAAAATCGGACAAATACAACAGAAGTTATAGTCAAAAATGTGCAAATTTCACCTCCCCTTGCCAATAAACTGCGTCAATATTTGACTCTACGCAATTATGGCTACAAGTGGCCTAGAATCACAATTTTTGGTAAGCTCATTTATGTGGCTCTAATGAACAAATCCACATCCAAATTTTATCGATGCGGTCCCCCCACCCCCCGCAATCGATTTACCGTGTTTTCTCCCACACGCCTTAACATATCAACTTGAAACTTACCCAATATAATTAAAATAGCTTCTTTGACGTAACTTTCGATTTTCATCAAAATCGGTACAAATTTACGGAACTTATAGGTATAAATATCGTTTTGCACCAAAAAAAAATAAAATTCCAATTGGAAAGTTCTTTGATGGAATATGCAGGAAAAATTTGTTTGACACAAAAGGTACAGGGTATTCCACTGTCGGGCACCGCCTCGACTGTACCACATTTTTTTTAGTTGTATGTGTAAACAACGATATATAAGGAAATAAAAAGGCACTTATAAATTTGGCCAAAAATGAAACAAGATCTTTTGAGGCATGCAATAAATGAAAAACAAGTTTGCGATTTTGAGGTACAATTTTATAATGAACCAGACAAAACATTTCGTTACCAACTTAGTACCCAAGAAACAATATACGTGTTGTCAAAGCATTCTACTAAGCGTTCACGATTCAGCCATCTTAGAAAATTTAAATTGTTGCACTCTAGCTTGGTGTTACATCTTTTGTTACCTTCCCTACACAGTTTTTTCTACTCTTCGTCTTTGCATCAACTTGTCACTCCAAATATTAATTGCCATAAACGTCGTGCACAGCTTTTCACTTCCAGAAACCACAAAGCGGTTCGTCCAACCCACATCCCTGTTTTCTAACACTATAGCAACGGTTAAAGAGTTTGTCATTTTTTAACACTTGCTTACATTTTACAACATACCAAAAGGCGTGCAGCAGCATGTTGCATCAGCTGCAACCACACGCCCACTTAATTGAAAAGGCAAACCGGATACTGTGTATTAGCTCCTCTCATTATACGCAGCATAGTCTCTACCTTGTCGTTAGTTTTTTTTTTATCTGCATTAAAGTTAAATTAATTAGCAGCTAATTAAACGGTGCACATATTTACGTAGAGCTTCCAGCATTCCATGCATTCAACCATGAAAGGTAGCCAATCTAGCAGTGTCAGCGCTTGGTGGTTTGGTTTTCTTTTATGGAATTTTTTTTAATTTAATCGCCATGTTGGGCATTGCCGCCATTTTTTTTTTTTTCTTTGTGCAGGTAGACGTGTCTGCAACGCCTTTGGCTTTACGCTAGCTGACTTCAACTGTTTTTGTCACAGTGTGTGTGTGTAAGAGAGAGTGAGTTTATCGTTGTGTGCGTGTTGAAAAGTAACCATTTTCATTGGCAATTGAGCATGTTAAACGAGCGTTTTCGTTTCATTCCTCGCATGCTTCTCAGCTAATCCGTCAGTCACTCACACTCAGGACACATACACGCAAACACTCTCCACACATTTGTCAACAGCCTGCCACTCTCTCGCACTCTCCCACAAGTTGATTAATTAAATTGTTGACAATTTTAAAAGCTTTAGCGACGAGATAGCAACAAATTTTAATGGCATCGTATAGCTCTCGCTCTTACCATATTTTTCCGTCCCAATGTCTCTTCAACTCTGTTGTTAGTCTCTTTTTTATTGCCTTTGGACACTTGGTTGACCATGATAAATGCACTAGAAAATTAGCTACTTGTGTTTCTAAAGCTCTTTTTATTTACCCTACGCAATGCAGAACTCGCTTAATTTTATTGCATTCTAGACAAGCAGGTCAATATACTTTACGAATAGCTTTCTTAGTTGCAGGTTTGTCAGCTTTTTTAGAATTAATTAAGATCTGCAAGGAGTTGACTAACTTTAAGTGTGGTACTGCATACAAAGGCCATAATAAACAATCAAACTTACCAACGGCTCCGCCCCCCGCCCCCGGTCTTCTTTATTTAATTAAGATCATCCAGACTATTATATACCCTGTACAATTCTTTATTTCCATTATGTTCATCCCATTGCCATGCTACAGTCGGTCAGACTTTACAATACTCTGGAACAGCAGCAATCTTTATGCTGCATACATTGTGCACACCGTATGTGGTGTGGCTATCACATATTATACACACGTTCACGCATACAAACACAATCGGTACCACACTGATTTTTATTTTTTCATAAAAAAAATAATAAAATCGCGATTGAAAAATACTTTAAAACCTATTTTCATACCTACCAAATAAAAAAAAAATTCATAAAAATCGGTCGAGCCGTGCGACCACAAACACCGTGTCACGAGAATTTTATATATTAGATTATTATATTATATTGGCATTATAGTTTTCCAATCGTCTACACATTTTACTACACGTTCTCGTCTCTAGAACAGTTCAAAGAAAGGAGACACATGCTCCTTTGCAACATTTTTACTGAACGTTGTACTTTGTTCTCTCTTTTCACCGACTTTACATGATTTTTGGGAGTCCCCCAACATAGGGTTTAGCTCTATATTGCTGTGCAATTTTATTTAAATGCATAAGGAAAAGTTATTTTAAAATATTTATTGTACAATATACCCTAACTTGCTGCTACAACATTTTTTTTTTTTATATAAAATTTCGCTATAAGCATATTGAAACAAATAATTCGGAAAAGAGGGAAGTTCGCGCTTACTCCATTTTTAGGTCTTTGTGTTCATGTTTCGCTGGCCCTTAGGGGACTAATTTTTTTAAGTCAGATAATTCATAATTTCCAAACCAATGGTTTGATATCTCGAAATTTGCATTAGAGCTATTGTTCTTATTTATAGTGTATTTGAATCATGAAATTTAGACAAGCACATAATAAAGTGATGTCCTTGATTGTGATTCCTACCGTCATTTGTGGCTCATCAAAATTTCATTTTCCAAGCTCGCTTGATCTTCGGAAACAAGCCCACTGGGTTATTAAAACCTCTCTCTCTTGCCTTAAAATTCTGCCAAAAATTTTTGATTGAGTGGGTACGGTCTCAATAAGGAGTTTAAAGAAAAGATGCTCCAACCATCTCCAGCCAACATCTTCTCAACAATTCTGACTAACTAAGAATACCCTCTACTCAAAATGAGATCATGATTACTCAGCCTCGGCGAATTCAAACAAAAAATGCAATGCTAAAAGCCGTCCCTGAGCCTTGTATCAATTATGTATTTACAAACAAAAAAAAATATGTTAAAAAATAAATTTTTTTTTTTTTTGACGATCAAAAAATCCAAATAGTAAAAATGTTTCATTTTGTGACCTAACCTAATTAATTATAAAACTGATTTCAGCTGCTGAAATTCCATTGTAAACAATGCCTTTCTCTTGAAAATAAATTTCTGAATTTAATTCGTAAAACTTTAAAAACTACAACTTACCAAATCATTAATTTAAAACATAATCCATTAGAAGTAAATGTCAGACTGTCCCCACTCAACGCTCTGCCACACTGTCCAACTTTGCTTTCAAAGTTATCTAAAACCAAGTTGCATTTGGGCTACATTGACAATGTAAGCAATTTACGTAAATTGCTTGCAAAAGTTAATAGCTTGCAGAAGCCCTGGCAAGCCAAGTATTAATCCATCAACATCCAGAGGCATGCAGCACGCATTAGCACTTAAAATTTATGAAGCAGTCACGAAACTCACACGGAATACCAACGATTTTGTGTATGTCATATCAAAAAGCATATAACATAAATGTATATAACGTACAATATACATAGTATAAGTCAATTTTAATTGGAAGCGCAACAAAACAATTAAAACTAAGCCTGACATTTAAAATTTTACGGCCAAGCTGGCAAAGCGGAAGCTACAAAAAAAAATATATATACAAAATTTTGATGGAGTAGAGTATTAAGTTAACTTTTGCTGCAAACTCAATTAAAATGTTGGCCAAAAATTGCAATAGAGTGCGTGTGGGTGTGTGTATCTATGTGTGTGATCGTGGGTGTAATATGCTACAGTGTTGCTGTGCTGCATAAATTAATAAACTTCAGAGGGTCCAAAGAGACACTCCTATATATGTATGCAGAGATATAAAAACTAAACGAGCTTTGAGCTCTGGGTGACACGTACAGTAGCAGCAATTAAAATTTTAGTATGCATGTGTTTGTATCAGTTGCAGCAATGTGTGTGTGTGTGTGTGTGTGATTGTGAGAGAGTTGATGTTGGTAGACTTAGGACAGGAGACACGTGCGCCAGATTGCAATAAGGAAAGAGAGAGTGTAGGCGAAAGTGACCAGCACACATACGAGGGCAGGCTAAAGAGTAATTGGCTTAGTAAAGAAGCGACTTAATTTATGCTTCAAGTTCAAACGGCTACCAAAAAGTATGATTTGTCTGAGTCTTTAAAATAGGCAGTTTACTTTGAAATCATTTTTCAATTTAGACATTGCTTCCAGTTTAAACAAAGATAAAGTTCCTATGCGCAGAACATGATGGATGAGAAAAATTCAGTACGAATCATAATTCAAACTGCATCCTTAAGTGCCTTGGTGAAAAGGATTGGCTCTTTTTTTGTGATAAGCGATCATTTTTGCTTTAAAACGAATTAGTACGGTTATTGTACGGCTTCGTTTAAGGTAATTAAAGAGATTCAACTTTTCGACTGTTTCTTGATCCTTATTATGTTGTTATACGGCGATTCAAAAAGTCCTTTTCACTGCGATTAAACAACACCAAACACTCTTTTAAAGTGGTTGCACGTTGTCGCTAATCACGCCAAATCAGATAGATGTAGGCCTTACATTCAAATATTGGAGCAGTTTTTACTCTACACTTCTTCTGTCCATGACCAATCCTGGGAGGCCTTCATTAAAAAATATCTTCGTTCTCGATTAATTTCACATGAGCTATATATAATATCGACAATTCGATTTCGAACTCATTTAATATCAGGTTTTGAAACACGCACTATATTGAATTTTATTTGTTATTATTATTTTTATATACGAGCATTATATTATTTAATATTTCCCTGCCCAAGCGTTCTGTTGACTGCTTTTAGTGTTTTTTTTTTGTCAAGACCCTGCATACTAAGTGGCATTTGAAATTTATTTAAAAATTTTATTTCATAAATAGTTACATACCTAATGTTCTCTCTCCAAATTTCGGTCGAAGAAATTCAGAAATTTCGAGTATCTTTAGAATAGAAACACTTGACATGGATTTTAAAATTTAATTTACAAATTTGCTTTTTCATGAAATTCCTTTAGTCTCAAATTTGATTTGGGGCAAAATTTTTGAATTTATGAAAGCATGCAATTTTAGTTTTTTACGATTTTGACACTTTTTTGCTGAAATTTTACGTTATTTCTTTAAGTATCTACGAAAAATGCAATGACCGAGAAGAAAACGACAAAAATAGAATGGCAAACACATGTATTATAACTTTTTTCAAGATATAGAGATTGCCTCAGTTGTTTTCTATCAACTGAACTACACAGTGTGATCCTGGTAACTAAAAGTTACACCAAAGACAGCAGTTGAAAAAAAAAAAATTCTTAACCTGCCGTCTTGGCAAAGACCAATAACTTCTCAGCCTGCCCTCGTACAAACATGTGCATACAAACCACTTCCGCTACAGATTGACAACATTAAACGGGAGGCAAGTCAGTCCGCAATTGAGCGCATATGTGTGTGAATGTTACTGCGTGTGTGTGTGTTTTTGTGTATCTGTATCTGTTTTTGGGTATAAATAAATTGTGCTGCATACTTTTATGCTATAACATGGCAGAAGCTTGTAATAGTTATAGTAATGGCTATGGCGACGCAGTGGCAATATTTGCAAAGCGCTTAATGACGCATGTGCACCTGGTTGCGCGTATCTGAGCGTTTGTGTGTGTGTGTGTATGTGCCACAACACCAATACAACTTAACAGCAGTCATGTATATGCATGAAAAACCTTTTTTCACCTTTTTTTTGGCAGGCTGCACATTTCCCTTTGGTAACACTGTCAACACATAGCTCACACAAAAACATATGCATGTATACGAAAATTCCCAAGCTAGGCAGGGTTGTCAAGTGCATCATTGTAGTTTTGGTGCATATGTATGGTAGTTGAGTGACTTGACTGTCTCACTAAGCCACAAAAACCACAAGAAAAAATTTGGCAGTTTTTATAAAGTTACTGTGTCTCTCATAAACTTTTATTTTGATTTCGAAATTATTTTTTTCTTTGTTTAATGTAACTTAATTTTATCGTACAACTTTGGATTAAACTTTATGCCACAATTTGTAGTAGCCAAACGTTTACTAAGGCTTTAGAGAAAAAGTTTCGCTCATTACCTTACCCATCGCTAATTAAGTTTTATTGTACAAATAAGGATTCAACTTTATACTAAAAATTGTAATAGAAAAATGTTTACTAAGGCTTTAGAGTAAAAGTTTTACTCATTACCTTACCCATCACCTTACCCAAGTCCAAAAGGTTTAATATATCATATGCTTTAAATTAAAAACTAACTGCATTATTATATAGACTTTGCTATTATGCTTTTATTTCAACTATAAAAATATTTGAAAATATTGTTACAACAAATAGTTTTCAGCTTAAGCTTTCAAAGGTACAATTTGATTTGCGTTTTAGTGTTTCAGACTAAGCAGCTCATTTAAAAAGTTTCAACTCAAGTATAAATTTGAAATTTTTTTGCCGTTGACTTTTTTATTTTGAGAACTTTTAACTAATATTTCTTGAGTTTTATACAAAAGCGCAAATAAAATTGTACAAAAAAAGATCACAAAAAACTTCCAAACTCATTAAGCGAAATGGTTCTTTCAAAGTTTTTAAGTTTTTATAACAAATTATATTATCTGCAAAATTACTTGTGCTTTAGAATAGTTTCCTATTTTAAAGATTTTGCAGATTTTTAGTTTAACATATTTCACTTCGTAGCAGTTTTGAAGCATTTAAAAAGTTTTTAATACAAATTCTCTTCTTTCAAGAAATATTCTTAAAAACTTGTAGCTTAAAAATTTAGCAAAATCCCATAAAATATGCCTCATATAATTTCATTTTAGGTTTGTTAAACGCATAACAATAAATTTAAGCTATATGTTTTGACATACGTGTAAACCCTACAAATTCGAACAGTAATTACAAATAGTTTTAAAGTCATTTTGTCATGTTTTTGGTTAAACTTACAATTGCATTTAAATTGCAATTTGCAAAAGAATTTTACACAATGAAATTGAATTAAAAAGCGACAAAAACAAAAAACAACCAGAAACCAAAAACAACAACAACAACGATTAGGACCTAAACTTTTTAACACTGATAACACTGCCAACAGCAGTTGCCTGCTCATTACAGTTTGAAAGAGACAATGGCAACACACGATATGCACAAGCACACTCATTCACACACAGCCACATACACTTATACTCACACTCACTAACACACACGTGTGTCTGTTATGCGCCAGTAAATCAAAACAATTTTGCATAAATTTTAACAACAATAAATATAAAATTTTAATTACACACACGCACGGCAGCCTAATATGAATGTACCTCGTGTGTATGCTTTTCAAACTGTAACTCTGCAGGCAAAACTGTTTAACTGAAATGACGTGACTGGCTTTATTGTTATTGTGTTTAGTGCGACTCTTAGGCCTGAAAATGTATTGTTATGTAGTTTGAAAGCCGAAAATGTATTTTATATATTAATTTTTGGTTTCAAATTTTGAACGAAGCTTGACTGACTAATTCTGTAGTAATTGTTTTTTAATAATCGGTGTAGATTTTTTAAACGATAAAGCTTGACTAATGTTTAACCTTTCCCCATTAACCTGATTCATTTAAAAATGACCTTATGTTTTACATTATTTTATTATTTTGCAACCCGATGGTCGGTGGTTCGATTCCCCGAAGAAGCACTGGTGCATTTGCCTAGCACTGGCATCGCTAGCTCAAAGACGCTATTTGCCCTAAAAATGTCTATTAATTCAAGACACCGCCGTTCGGATTAGCTATAAACTGTAGGTCCCTGTTCTCTTCAAGCAGTTATTAATAGAGATCCCCATTCTCCACCCAGGGGCGACTGACAAAAATTAGTCAGTCAGGGAAATTATATTATTTTATGTGACATTACTATTAAAAATATTATTTACAAAAAAAGTGTTCGTTTTCATCAAATATATTAAAAACAGGACACATTCGAAGATATATTTCAAAGTTTTTTATGCCAAATTTTTTAGACTTTTGATATATAAAATTATAGGCATAAAACATTTATCTCTTTCCTAGTTTGCTAAAATATGGCAACGCATTAAAAAGCACCTCAGAGCATCCTATAATAAGTTAACGATCAATTTCACCGAAAACAATATCCAAAGATCCAATAATGGCCACAATATCTGCCAAGAAATGCCTTGGAGCAAGTTTACTCATGAGCGCCAGATGTGCATATGAAGCAGGTCGTATCTTACAACGATATGGACGAGAACTTCCATCGGAGACCAAATAAACGCCAAACTCGCCCTTGGGTGATTCCACGGCTGTGTAGGTCTGGCCGGGTGGCACAAATATGCCCTGCGAAAAATGCTTAAAATGATGTATCAAATCCTCCATGCCTGTCTTCATTTTATGTCGCTGTGGCGGCGTTATCTTGCGATCATTGACCTTAATCTCGCCTGGTGGCATTTTATCTATGCACTGCAATATAATGCGTAAGGATTCGCGCATTTCACGCATGCGCACCAGATAACGATCATAGCAATCGCCTTGAGACCCCACAGGCACATCGAATTCCATTTCGTCATAGGCATCGTAGGGCTGCTGTTTGCGTAAATCCCATTTAACACCGGTGGCACGTAGTACAGGGCCGGTGCAGCCATAATTGAGAGCATCCTGTGCCGTCAGCTTACCAACGCCTATGTTGCGCATGCGCCAAATGCGATTGTCTGTTAGAACATCCTCTACTTCATCCAGACGGTCATGAAATTGATTAATAAAAGCATAAAGATCGTCACAGAAACCCAAGGGTATATCCTGAGCCACACCGCCGGGTCTTATATAAGCAGCATGCAAGCGAGCGCCAGAAGCGCGCTCCGAAAACTCGTATAGCTTCTCACGCTCTTCAAATAGCCAAAAGAGTGGCGTTATGGCACCACAATCCAATGCTGAAGAAGATATAGCCATGGTGTGATTAGTCAAACGCATTAACTCTGAGAACATGGTGCGTATATACTTGGCTCGACGTGGAATTTCCACATTGAGCAGCTTCTCCACGGCCAAAGCATAGGCCAGCTCATTAGCCATGCAGGAGACATAGTCCAGGCGGTCAAAATAGGGTAAAGCCTGCAAATAGGTCTTATGCTCGATTAGCTTCTCAGTGCCGCGATGTAGCAGTCCTATATGAGGATCCGCTGATAAAACAGTCTCATTATCCAACTCCAATATCATGCGCAGTACACCATGCGCAGCCGGATGAGCTGGTCCAAAGTTAATGAACTTGGTACGAAATGAACGATCTGGTGGCTTGAATTTTCCACTGAACTTAAACTTTTCTTCCCACTGATTGCCGCAAGGATACCAAACAGTGCCCTCAGATTCCTTAAAAAATTCGACATCTGGAGACCAGGAATGTGAAGCGATAGGCTTATATGGTTCCGCCTTGGGCAGTTCATGCTTTGGTTTGCATGCAGGCCCCTGCTCTGCAACTTTCTGACTACCTGCTGTGTGGAAAAGCTGCTAAGTAGTTCAGCTGGTTTGGATATACGATGTTTACTTACCTGCCCCAGCGGACGAAAAGTAGCTGAGACTTAGCCATTTGGGCGGCCAGTTAACTTTGAGAGATCCCAAAATGTTTTTCCATTTTATATTCTTTGGCTTAAGATCTTGACTAAGATTTTTAAAGCGTTGTATTTCTTTTGGCGTAAATAGTTTGGATACAACTTTGCTCATTTTTTCCCAGGGAGCAGACATATTGCACCGTAAAAGTTTCAAAACTATTTAATAAATAATTTTAATAATCTAAATATTGAAAATAATTGAATTTTTAGGCAAAGCTATATTGATTCGAACATACAATTTTTTTTAAATATTTGCAATAATTTAATATTAACTTTTTCTTACTTTGCAGATCTTTGATGATCATTACCATTTTGCGCATCATAAGGTCTCCAAGCGCTCGCTGACACCTGCCATACATCATCAGACCCGCCTCGATTTCGATGAGCGTGTGCATTGGGCCAAGCAACAGCGTGCCAAGTCACGTGCCAAGCGTGACTTTATACGCCTGCGACCATCGCGCACTTCCTCACGTGCCACATCGCTGGTGGATTCAGTTCCTTTTAATGATCCCAAATGGCAGCATATGTGGTACTTGGTAAGTATAGAGCTGCAACGAAACTTTCATAGACTGCAACGTAACTCTTCTAAATGCCTTTCAAGAATCGCGGTGGTGGACTGGATATGAATGTGATACCCGCTTGGAAGCAAGGCATTACAGGGAAAGGCATTGTGGTGACCATTTTAGACGATGGACTGGAATCAGATCATCCTGATATAGAACAAAACTATGTAAGTCTATTGTAGCTTAAGCTATTAGTTGCATTTTGTTATGTTGTTTCTTTTACAGGATCCCGGTGCTTCATATGATGTCAATAGTCATGATCCCGATCCCATGCCGCACTATGATATGACTGACTCCAATCGCCACGGCACACGTTGTGCCGGCGAGGTGGCCGCCACGGCCAACAACTCTATCTGCGCTGTGGGTATTGCCTATGGCGCCAGCGTAGGCGGTGTGCGCATGCTGGACGGTGATGTGACTGATGCTGTGGAGGCGCGTTCGCTCTCGCTCAATCCGCAGCACATCGATATCTACAGCGCCTCCTGGGGTCCTGACGATGATGGTAAGACGGTCGATGGTCCCGGTGAACTGGCTTCGCGCGCCTTTATTGAGGGCACCACCAAGGGTCGCAAGGGCAAGGGCAGCATCTTCATTTGGGCCTCAGGCAATGGTGGTCGTGAGATGGACAACTGCAACTGTGATGGCTATACGAATTCCATTTGGACATTGTCCATATCGAGTGCCACCGAAGAGGGTCATGTGCCCTGGTATTCGGAAAAATGCAGTTCCACGCTGGCCACCACCTACAGCAGCGGCGGACAGAGCGAGAAGCAGGTGGTCACCACAGATTTGCATCACTCCTGCACTGCATCGCATACGGGCACCTCAGCCTCAGCGCCTCTGGCGGCTGGTATTGCAGCGTTGGTGCTGCAATCCAATCAGAATCTGACCTGGCGTGATCTGCAACATATTGTAGTGCGCACGGCTAAACCAGCTAATTTAAGGGATACTTGGGCGCATAATGGTGTGGGTCGACGTGTAAGCCATTCCTTTGGCTATGGTCTGATGGATGCCGCTGAGATGGTGCGTGTTGCACGCACCTGGAAGACAGTGCCAGAACAGCAACGTTGTGAGATTAATGCGCCGCATGTGGACAAGTAAGTGAAGTGGGAGTTAAAAAGTCAACAAATATTTATAATTACTATCTTTTTGTAGAGTCATACCACCACGCACACATATCACACTACAGCTATCCGTCAATCACTGCCTATCGGTCAATTATTTGGAGCATGTTCAGGCCAAGATTACGCTGACTTCGCAAAGACGTGGTGACATACAGCTGTATCTAAAGTCACCAGCTAATACCAAAGTCACACTACTGACATCACGGTAAGTGTTGGGTTTGGGCTTATTGAAAAGACTTTACGAGACTTCGAGGTGACAACGTGGTGAGCTTGAAAAACAAAAGATCATGCTGAGCTCAATAAAAAGTGACCTAACTTCAGAATCAGTGCTCGACTTGGACTTGTCTCTATTTGACCGCAACGAATGCCTAGTCCCATGGCTGGACTATAGCTTGTTCCTTCTGAGCAAAAGAAACAATCCATAGGTTGGGGAATCGTCGGTTTTAGTTGCACTTCCATTTCGTTACTTTAGCCAGTAACCTTGAAATAGGAACAAATTTTAGCAAACTGTAACGCCTCATTCAATGAGGACTGAAAGCTAGCATTTAGTATGCAACTCGGAAGAAGCTACAGTGCTTACATATTTTCTGAAGATCTGGTGACACAGCTTTTTGAAAAGCAGACAGTTTGACGACTTCCAAGCTTCCACATAATAACTTATTGTGATATTCTTTTAATATCTTAACAGCATGCATGACAACTCCCGCTCTGGTTTCAACCAATGGCCCTTCATGTCCGTGCACACTTGGGGCGAATCTCCACATGGCGATTGGCAATTGGAAATACACAACGAGGGACGCTATATGGGTAAGTTCTGTTAGATTTAAGTTAAGTTGTTATTACGTTCTTACGGCAAATGCTTTAATCTCCAAACTGTTTTACATGCTGCGCTTTTGTGGAACTCACCAATTGTCTATTTCTCTCCTTAACTCTGTCTCACTTACCACCAAAACACTACACCCACTACACACTAACCACACTAACTCACTCTCAACTAACATTGTACACAGGCCATGCTCTATTGCGCGAGTGGTCGCTCATCTTTTATGGCACCACACTGACCATTGATCCGAATGATCCCATATCGGTACCACGCTCTAGCAGTGCCGAGGCCACCACACCCAATTCTAGCACAACCAGCACCACAACCAATCTACATCAGATATATTCACCACAATATCCACGCATTTCACCCAACAACTTTGGCAACACTGCGTCAGGTGGCGCCAAAGTGCCGCTTGGCAAAATGCCGCCAAACAAATCCATCTATGTGACCAACAATCCACTGTTAGGAGGCAACTCTACTGGCAAGCAGAGCAAACAGCAGCAGCCGCCCAAACAGGGCTATCAGCAAATATCGGCCACATATGGCGTCATACTTGGAAGTGTGCATAGCAAACCGAATAACAACAACAATGGCAAAGCTAACAAACCAAATAAGGGCAATAAGTCCGGCACTGAGAATGGCAGTAAATCGAACGGCAATAAAAATGGCAACGGAAAGTCAAACTCCGGCAATAAAAAGGAGCAAACTACGCAAAGTACTACCACAACGACCAAGAACAAATACTATCGCATCTCCCAGCAGCAAGGTGCCAAGGCCAACAACAACAACAACAACAAACAACAGAATGGCGTACAAACGCCTAGACCCAAGGCCAATTCAGGCGAAAAGTCCAACCTATACGATACGGAGAAAACGCGTAAGCTAGTCATAGGTGAAATTGCTGCCGGCAAAGCCAATTCCAGCACTAGACTGAACAGCAAAGCAGCCAAGCAGGTGAAAGACAGTGGCAGCAGCTCCAATACAGATACACGCATACCCAAACTATTCGAGCGCTATGAGAAAATACAAGAAATCTTTCCCGAACTGGAACCCTACGAAAGCAGTCTGCCCAAGGCGGCCAAGGATGCAGTGGCAACTATAATAGCCGAAAACAAACGCAAAAAGGGCAAACAATTTGAGGTAGAGCTGTTTAAGCCCTACGAAAGCACACGCGATTCTGGCGCAGCAGCCAGCTCCAGTTCTTCCTCGAGTAGCAAACCTAGCAATACTAAAAAATCGCCTTCGGCGCCGCCACCGCCACCGCTGCCCGCTGGCGGTAGCAGCTTCTTACCCGATCAGAAAATCATAAAAAAACAGCAGCTGTTAATGGCTGCCGCCGGCGTCATTGCTATTGATGATGACTCCATCGAAGCTGACAGCAGCCGGAAGAGCAACGGTCCGAACGGTAGCGGAAATTGATTTTTATGTGCAGCTGATTTGATTTTCTGTGTTTATTTTTTTTATGCTTTTTATTTGTATTCACCTAACAACTTTGCCTAACCCTCAACTAAATTCCACTTAAAACTTCCGTTTACATTGTAGAACAGCAATTTATATACAGTAGACACTCGAAATGTTTTTAGAACCTAAAAGTGACACTCATACAGCACCAAAAAATATAGAATTGTATTCGGAATTTATTTTTAATTTTATCGATGCGACCCACATTTTTATACCCTGTACCGTATGGTAGCTCCCAAAGGGGTGTTTCAGAGGACCTCGAAAAAAATCAAAAGTTTTAGATGGATAGTTCGATTCTTTATAAAGATATCGTAACCAAATTTTGCATTCGGAAGTTTTTTAGAGATATTCAACACTGTACCGAATTTGATCAAAATCGGTTGACTATATCATAAACATAGCTTCCATAGGATCAAATCGCCAACAATTTTTTTTCAAATAACATTCGATGTATTTTGTTTGTTTATGAAGATATCGTAACCAAATTTGGCATTCGCGAGTTTTTTACAGTTCCCAAGCACTGTACGAAATTTGATCCAATTCGGTTGACTATATCATATAGCTCCCGTAGGGCCGGTCGATCAAAAAACCGTTTTTTGTACAAAATTTGTTGTGCTTCGTTTATCGTAACCAAATTCGGCATTTGGAAGTTTTTTAGAGATCCCACTGTACCAAATTTGATCAAAATCGGTTGACTATATCATATAGCTCCCATTGGACCAATCGGCCAAAAAAAATTTTTTTATATAACATTCGATGTATTTCGTTTGTTTATGAAGACATCATAACCAAAGTTGGCATTCAGCAGTTTTTTAGAGTACCCAAGCACTAAACCAAATTTGATCAAAATCGGTTGCCTATATCATATAGCCCCCATAGGACCGATCGGCCAAAAAATTGATTTTTGTACAAAATTAAGCATGTTTCGCTTGTTTATAAAGATATCGTAACCAAATTTGGCACTCGGAAGTTTTTTATAGGTCCCACGCACTGTACCAAATTTGATCAAAATCGGTTGACTATATCATATAGCTCCCATAGAACCGATCGGCCAAAAAATCGATTTTTGTACAAAATTCGTTGTATTTCGTTTGTTTATGAAGATAGTCAAACCTCACATTCAAAAGTTTTTTATAGATCCCAAGCACTGTACCCAATTTGATCAAAATCGGTTGACTTTATCATAGCCCCAATAGAACCGATCGGTCAAAAAAATTAGTTTTGTACAAAATTCGATTTGTTTCGTGTGTTTATGATGATATTGTAACCAAATTTGGCAAATAACTATCTTTTAGAGTTCTGAAGCAATATACCGAATTTAATTGCAATGTGGTGGTACAGGGTATCCCAAAGTCGTCCGCGCCCGACTTTAACGTACGCCATCTTTTTATATATTTATTTGGAAAAATATAAAATTTCCAATTCCAAACTTTTTTATTTTAATTAAAAAAATGCTGGTATTTTTTTAATGCCACGACTATAAATGGCAAGAGATTTATTTCTCAAACTATAAATATAGAATATACCAAATTTAAAAATAAGGTTATTTGCAATTTCTTTAGGCATATATAAAAAATTATATAAAAATATAAAGAACAAGAACTTTGTTTTTTTTTTAAAAAAAACTAAAAAATAAATACTTATTCCCATTTAAATTAAACAATCCTAAACTTTTAACATTTTTGTTTCGATATTTTTACGGTAAAATGTTAAAAAAGATAATTATTTTATTACGGATTTGTTTACTTGTTGATTCTCAGCTTTAATCTAAACTAAAAGGGTTACCTAAATTTTATGCAACTTAAAAAAAATCGAATTTTAAATTGCGTATTACCGCTTGAAGAATCATTTCTAAAAGATTTTTTTAACTCATTACCTAAGAAAAATTTAATTATCCATCTTTGCGTGCATTTACTGTACTATATACGTCCATTTGTTTAATTTAAAATTGCAATTTTTTATTGCCAAAAGTTTGCGCTAAAAACATTAATTTTGACTTTTGTAGCTCAACAACAACAACAACACCAATAACAAACACAGTATTGTGTATGTAACAAGTTTGACAGCCACTGTAAGAGCCCCGCGCGCATTTCATCAATCAAAACTCAAATCCTAAAAGCGGGTGTAAAAAAAAATGCTGTAACTTTCAACAGTCATACTTGTTGGCAAAATCATAAAATTTGCGTTGAAACACATTTTTCATTTTCAGGGTTATTGTGAACTTGGAATGCGCTCTAATTTGAATTCTCTTCATATCTGTTTATGCGTTAGAGATAATTGCAATATTTATTATGAAAACGATATTTGGTTTTATGATTTATTTATGCATTATGTTTTAAATATAAATAATACAAAATATATTATTTATTTAAAAAATAATAAAAAAATATTATTTAAAAAAGTTATACTTTTCGAACAAAAATTTTTTACGCTCATAAAAGTATAATAATTACACGCAAGGAGAATAGTAATTATATAAAAAAAAATCGTAAATTTAAAAAAATATATAAAACTTAGAAAACAACCAAAAAAAGTTAAATATTTTAATTAGGAACATTCCGGATTCGATACAATACAATTCAAACATTTGCCATTCAACATTTGCCTGTTCAAAAACAAAAGGCGATCTAAAAAAATATAGACCATTTGTTGAAGTAGAGCTTAACTTTGTTCGAAATTTTTCAAAAAGTTTATTAAGGTGTTACTAAACTTTCGAAGGGGACATAATAGAGCTTTAGATCTGATCATAGCTTATTTAAAATAGCTTGAGAAATCTACAAAAATTTTTTGACACCTTTTCATACTTCTGAGGGGAATTACAAAGCAAAACGTCAATAAATTGGGTTTTATAAGAAAACTTGGAAAATAGAAAAATATTTAGTTTAAAGCGTAAAAGCGAAGCGTTCAAAAGTAAATATTTTTACAAATTCAGTTGGCCCCAAAAAAAAAGTAAAGTTTTGTAAATTAGCTCTCTTAGGTAGGTAATTTTTAAGTATAATCGAAGTATTGAAAATTTGATATAACTCCAAATTTATTCCGTCACAAAAACATCTAGTTTATAGGAATGTAGTACACCTATAAGTCATACACAGTGGCTCTAAGCTATTTTTAGATTTACTAATTGGTTTTTTTTTTTTGAAAAATCGTGATATTGTTTTCGTATAATTTCATTGGGTTTCCTCTCGCTCTCTCTCTCTCGTCCCTAATGCACTTGTGTCCATTGCAGCCTCAATTTTAAAACTGCGTATGATTCATTTCGCGCTTGATTTTTTCGCACTTCATTTGTTTTATTTTCCATGAAAACAACTAGATTTATTGGCTCTTTCTCACTCGAAATGTATGATTTTTCATTTATCAATTGTTAACAGCTTTTCTATTTTATAATACACTTTTATTTTTTTTTTGTGTAGTTTATTGGTTACAAAACTAAAATAACTTTTCTGTTTACAGCGCAAATTTCACAATGGGATATGATACTCTATGGCACCGAAACACCCGCACAGCCGGATGATCAGCCCAACGTCAATGCTGGTCAATTCAATTTATATGGCAACGATATGGCTCACAATGATATTGAGTATGACGCCAGTGGGCAATGGCGCAATATGCAGCAGGTAAGATAGTTGGTAACTATTCCCTAACCAAAACCTACCTATATTGTATAGATTAGTTTGGCTGAAGAGTAGCTTATTGTTGGTATTGTTATTATTATTGTTGTTATTGCAGTGCTTGGCCAGTGAGGCTAGTGTTCAGAATAATCGGGGCACCACAGCGCGTGCTTGCATGTGGCTCACTTAGATTTCAAAATTGTTCTATAGATGTTCTAGTGATTAATGCGCTTTTGTGTCTGCGGCATTCAAACTGTAGCAATGCTTTGCAAACTTTAAACGCTGTGTAGGTAGCTTAACTTTGCTTAGTTAATTTTGTGTTTTTGTGTTAATTTTTATTCTTTTTATTGAATTTGATTGCATTAACTTATTTTTTATTATTCCCAAACATCTAAGACGTTATTTTTAAAACTCGTTCCCAAAATGGTCAATTTTGCCATAAAGACATATGCATGAAACAACTTCTAACCAAACTAATGGGGAAAGCTGTACTGTTTGATAACTGAAGGAGAATAAGGCAAAAAACTGGACAGCTGTTTGGAAATACCAGAAGTTCCAACTGGTTTTTCGTTTTTTTTTTAACATTTTTTTTTTGTTTTAGAGATAACATTTATTTAACAAAAATGATGGAGACTCCAATCTGAGACTGGGACCGACTTAATTATGTTGTCTACTCACACAGTATGCCTCATTTCGTTACGTGACGATTTTTGTACCATTTCCTTCTACCCATAAGCTCCCTCTAGCAACTTCGAGTTATTACAAAATAAAGAATTTATTTTTAATTTAATTAATTCTATTTAAAGATTTTAAGAATATTTCTTTATTGTCATCGGTGAATATATATTTCTCTCCATATCCCATTGGGATGATTTAGGTCAGATAAACCTTTATCGTTGTGCCATCATATGCCATATATATTTTATAATAGAAATATATCATTAATATGTTATCTTATTACCCAATTTTATCACAATATTAAATTAAAATTAAAATTTTTTAATTGTCATCACCGGACCATAGTGTTCTCTTGATGGCCCAAGCGATATCTTTTGACATCTTGACTAAATAAAACATCTAGATTTCTTCATTTAAAAAAAGTTATAGAGGCATACAGCATATTCATTTCCTGTAAAACTCAACTGGCCATATTTTTCGTATATAAAAAAAAAAAAACCTTTGTTAAAATTGACAATCTGTTACTGACCTGAAAAATGTTTACCAAATCAAATCGTTAGTAAATAAAAAGCTTTTTTAAAAGATAGATTTTATTAAAAATTGTAGGAACCGTCTCTTCCACTTTGTCTATATATGTATATACCCTAGATGTAGAAGTTTTAACTGGTTTTTTATAGTTGCCCCCAAAAGTATGCAACATATAAATTTTATTACATGCTGCAAGCCAAGCGACGCTCAATAAAATCGTTTATTTTATTATTTATTACTTTTTGTCGCTCATTTTTGTTTAACCCCCTATGCCTCATTCTCTCTTCATTCATTTTTGGGCATTGTGCCAGTTCAAGACAAACTTTAACCCTCCTGCGGCCGAGATTTTCTGCTAGTGCTGCTGCTTGTCATAAGCAGCGCCTACTTTTCATTTGTCATTTTGCATTTTCTGCTTGCATAGTTTTAAAGTCAATGCTTCTGCAACTGTTTGCAGTGCTCAAGTGCTCTTGGCACATAGCTGCGGCGCCTGTTGGCATGCCACACATATTTGCAGTTGCTTCTTTTGTACCCTGCATCTATAGGATTGAGAGTACTATAAATGTGGGTAACATATGGTACAGTGGGAGTGGCCGAACGAAATGACAGTCTATGATTTGGTCATCGATTAAACTATGCCCACATGTGCGGCCATCCATATGTATGGCGGAGACCACAATAGTAAGAAATCCCGAATTTTAGCAAAAGTTGTGCACAGTCACGGAACAGGTTAAGCTTCATGAATTGAGTCTATTTTTGTATCCCTTAACATTAAGGGTAAAATTAATTCCTGAGGCCAAATATTAAAAAATGCATAATATAATTTATGCCAATTTTGTTTTTTTTTTTAAATTTTTAATTATACCCTGATCCCGATTATTTTTTTTGATGATAAAGTTTTGTAATTTTTAATTTTTTTTGACCTTGCTAAGCTTAAAACTAGGTGTACGGCACCTAGCTATATGTTAATATTCTTAAATAATAAGACCCCCAATCAGTAGTTTTATGTGCGCTTAATAAACAATAATAATATAATAATTTTCACTTATAAACTGCTTGTTGGACTGTATTTTATTAGATCGAACAAAGTGGAAATTTTGAGTTTAAAACTGCTTGTTGGGCAGTATATAGTCAGCTCGGACAAGAAATGAAGGCATGGGTTCTTAAGACTTACCTACTTATATAGCCAACAGCAGAAGAAGACATTTTTTGCATTCTTTCAAAAAAAAAATAAAATTAAATACTGCTTGTTAGACTGAATACATTCAGATCTGAATTGTTTGCTGACGTCAGTTTTTGCAAAAAGGGTATCCTACTGTCGACTGCGTTTGTAGTATTTTTTTTTTGTTGCTGCCATATATCGCACCCTTTAACCTTTTGGCACCTATTGTGGCCATTTTTTATAGTATTTCAGTATTTTTTCGTTTTTCAAAAAGCTTTTTCATTTACCAACATGGCCAACAAACGTTGCAGAAACTTTTTGGCGCGCTCCAGCTCTTTATAGTTGCTGTGTGCATGAGTATGTGTGTGTGTGTGTGTGCGAGTGTGTGTGTTTGGCTGGTTTCTGTGCAATGTAGTAAACTAAAAGTGCAGCGACCTTAGTTTTTATGCTTTAAAAGTTAGGGGGTTCCTCAAAAAGAGGAAAGGCAATCGCGGACTTTTTGCATAACAAACATTTTTTTTTTTTTGCTATCGTTGCATGCCAGGCCGTTGCATGTGAAAGTACTGTTACACACAGATACAACACACAAACACACAGACATTCACATGCAGATTGTCAGCTGCCGCAGTCATAGACGTGGTAGACATTTTGGTTTGGGCCATAAATAAACACACAGATACAGACACACACAACTACTTAAAATGCCAGACAGAGCGGCAACATGCAATGAACTAAAACGGCAATCAGACAAACGAACTGAGGAACTGAACAGAACTGAGACAGCAAGATACAAAAAAAGAAAAGGATAAAAAATTCTGCACATGATAGGCCTTGTCCGCGGACTTCGTAAAGGGTTAGTTAAAGTTTTTTTTTTTTTACAATTTTTAGAGACTACTTGTTTTTTATAAATTGTGATACAGACAAGGCGGTGCCCAACAGTGGGCAAAAATTATATATCTGCAAACTTTAACCTTAGTTGTTGAGGCAGTTTTCAATTAAAATATTTTTTTTTTTGAGAGAATTAAATTTACAGTAGAATTTAAACGATTTTGATATTTAAAATATCTGTGGTAAGTTTTAAGTGATGTTTTAGGGAGTGTAGGATAAATCTTTAGATTTTTTTGGTTTTTTTTAGCACTACATACAAAATTTTATGATTATAGAAAGTGTATAACAGTTCTCACATATTTGTGTATAACTTCTTTAGTAATTTTTCGATTTTGGTTGCTTGAACACACAGATGTACAATGCATAGCTCTGTCAAGTCAAAATGTTTAAAAAAAAAAAATAGCTAAAAACCTCAAAATTCTGCTAAGGGAAAAGGCAGCAGATATCGTGTAAAGTCTTCTGGGTAAAGGGTATACAAAAACTAAGCATTTAAAAAATTCCATTTGATGCATAACAGAGCAAAGGACATTTTTTTTTAATCAGGGCATATTTTCAATCAAAACAATCCGATCACAATTGTTATACCCCGTACGCTTACATAAAGCGTACATTATGTTTGTGCAAATGTATGCTACGTGGAGGCGCTGGATACCTTTCACGGTTACCTCTAATATGGCCAAAAATACAAAAGAAACCTATATACCTATACATGTCGGTCCGTTTGTCTGTTTGAACGCCCAGATCTTGGAAATTATAAGAGCTAGCATAAGCAAATTTTTAGATCTGGATTCCTTATAAAGGCAAATCATGTTTATTTTATTTTTCTTCTGTTACGCCTCCTTTCACCCCAAAATAATTTCAATTGTATAATAATTTTTTTTTATTCAGTTTATGCCTTATTTGAAACAAGCTTGTCCCTAAGCAAAGAATTCTATGAGTTGTATAAACACCAAAGAACTTCATTGAACAAGCTTAAAATATGCTTAAAACTTACAAAATTTGGGAGGGTATAGACAACTAGGACCCTCCACATATATCCAATCTTGATTTATAACCGTGATTTGTTAATTCTCTATTCCTAAAATACCTCCTCAACGAGCTCACTATCAAAAAAACTTCGAAAGCTGCCATCTATCCATTAGCATTGCATGAAATTAACATTTTTGGGAGCTTTAGGACCACGAAGACCCTCCCCCTGTATCCTCTTTTAATTCAGCACCGCAAATTGGTAATGTCTAATTTTAAAATTTTTGGGAGATTAAGGACCTCTAAGATCCTTGCCCTGTATTCACTTCTAATTTAGCGCCGCAATATTTTTTTGAAAATTGCAATTATAATAATGCACGACTTTTAGAAAATTTGTACTACCATTAACACAATAGTGTTGGTAAATGTTCGAAAAATAAAAGGGGAAGCACCATCTTGTAAAAGTTTGAGATGAAAAGATAATTTGCCAGCACTGAAAAATGGCTTATCGTTATGTGATGCACTACTTTCATTTGAAAGATCTTAGTACAACCAATATTAAAGCCGATCTGGAGATCTAGGAGATTCTTCTACTTCGTTTACAATAGTACAACTTTGGGTGGTGAAAAAATCCACGAAATACCATTTTCAAAAGGTGAAAACATGGTGAAAAAGCTGACAATGAAACAAACGCTTCACCCATCTTGTGCGCAGCTTTTTTATTTCCGAATTTTTCAAATATGCGATGTTCAGCATTTTTTGAATCGAATACCATTTTGTGGATTTTAATCAACATTTCTTCTTAGAGATTACTCAGTTTTGCTATAGCTTTTAATAATTATCCCTACAGGGAAAGATTGAAAGCATTTGTAAAGAGTTTGATACGAACCACATTTTATCGAAAACTCCATGAGCCAGTACGAGTTGAGATTACAACGCGGAAAATTCATAAATTCATATTCACCTTCATAAAATTATGTAAACTGTTAGCCTCTAGCAGCTTGGCTTTAAATTTCGTATTTTTTTTTTCAAAAGTATTACTACTAACAAGTATCTCTCCTATATTAATTAATTATAAATTTCATATATGTATATTTACAGGTCGGTGAAGCTGGTTTACCTAGGGATCGCAGCAATACCGCCGCGTGCCTTAAGTGGAGCGACCAAAAATGTTTAGGTTTGTCATTCCTTTTTATTATCATAACACAATTCTTCTACCTAAACTTCAATCATGACAACAACAACAACAACAGCAACCAGAACAAAGGCAATAGATAATTTAATAGCAACTATTTATAACTTTAATTAACATATAAATGGCTAAAGAACAAATTCCATAATCAGAATAAAAAAAAAAACAAAAACAAAACAAAATTTCAAACATGATTAACAAGAGAAAATATAAAATAGTAAATGTAAAAAGCCATAGCTTAAACAAAAATTTCCAATTTATAAAAAATGAACTTTTCTATATAAGCATTTTCTATGACAAAAACAAAACGAAAGAATAGAGAAAGAACAAGGATAGCAAACTCTATAATATATTATATTTTTATGCTGAAAAGCTGCAAGAAATGAAATAACCAGAACAACAACTACAGCTAAAGGAAAGTTGTAAAGCAACAACAACAACACTGCAAGTCCAATAAAAATTAAATGTACTAAATTTTTGTAGTTAAATATAAATAATTAAGCGTAGCTGTACACATACACACACACAGATACAGATACAATATATATATACATAAGATTGGTAGTTGGTGAAAATTCGAAAGGTTGTTTTTTTGGCGCACAAAAGTTTTCTACTGCTTATTAGTTAAATACTCTGTATGTTTGCAGAATTTTTAGTTAAATTTGTTTTCGTTTGTTTGCTTTTTTTTTTTTGTTTGTCTATTATATAAATATTAAATGTGCCAAATTGTTGCAATATTTTGCTGTCTTATGTACTTTATTTGAAAGTAGCGCCTTTTACACAGTTTGAAATGCATTGGAAGGCATGCTTTGCTTGCCTTTTTTGCAGTTGTACTGCTTGATTTGACTAAAGCAGTGCGCGTACAGTTTTAACCAATTTGCTTGCTTTGTTAGACTTCCATTGTTATAATTTAATTTGCACATGGCTTTAAAACTGCGCCATGCTTTCGCAACTGTATTTAACTGTATACGCCCAATTTTGGCTTATTCCAGCTCAAGATATGGCCAACACTGCTTTTACGCACCGCAAGCCAGCCAAGTAGTCACAGTTTGAGTAGCACTGCTTCAAAGCCAAACAATTTTAAGTTTCTTAAATGTTTTTATTTTTGTGCAATTAAAACAGAGTTCAAGTTTTGACAACAGTTTAGAGTTCATAGCAAAAGACTGTTTCTTAAATTTAAAAGTAAGTCTTAATGTACAACGCAAAAGAAGTACGTTTAAATTGTGTAACCCTTTAAAAGCTTAAGAATATGAAAATTTAAAGAAAACAAATATTTAGTATTAAGGCGCCAAGTAAAAAAAAAAATAAACTCAATTTTTGTATCAAAAGAAAAAAAAACCAAAACAAACGAAAACTAAATGTTAGGTTATAGTCTATGGTTTGGGTGTAGTGTAAAAAATAAAGGCCACTTTATACAACTAGCTATGTATTTAGGCAGCAAAACAATACTGAAATAAAATTTAAAACAAAAAAAAAAAAACGTTAAAATAATAAATATAACAAAATTTAACAAAAAGTTCCTCCGGTTTTGAACAAAGTTGCAACACAAAAATTTACAAAACGAGCAAAAACGGCAAGCGAATAAATTATACTATAAAATATAGTTAAGTAATGACGCGCAAAAATTAATGAAAAGAATAATAATACAAAAGAGTTTGAATGCACTCAAATGAGAGTACTCAGAACACATGAGTTAAATAGTTATCTATGGAAACACTCAAAACGAATGGATCAGTGTAAATGCGTGTGTAAAGCGGATTGTGTAAGAGGGCTTAAAAAATTGCATTCAGTGTATTCGATTGGGACTCGATTAATTTAAAGCACACATTTGAAGTTTCTGCTGTGCAAATATCTTTTGCTTTTAAAAAAGGCTGTTTGTAATAAAGTAATCGAATATTCAGAACCGAATAAAAAACAGTTCATATCACTTAAAGAATTCCTTCGAAAGTAGTCATTCATACATTCAATGTCGTAATCATTCGGTTTACTTATGAGTAAATGAACCATAATATAAAATGAAGAATTGAATATTCAATATGCTCAATGTGGCCTTTGCCATCGTATTGTCATGTCATTCGCGATAACTCATTAGACACTATGCAACGAATGCATTCATTTTTAGCATGAATGGTATGAAATGTTTTGAGTGCATTCATAAGAACTCCATTAAATATGAAATAACAATCTAAAGGCATGTGACTGCGGAGCATCCAATAATGCCTGGATGATCCTTTAACAACAAAATATACTAAAAAAAAAAAAATCATACAACTGCTAGTCATAAATTTTTGTGCGTCTACATAAAATGCGCTAAAAAAAAAAAGATTAAATGCAATAAATAATATACATAGTTAAAGCCAAACGAATATTCATAGTTCATTATTAAAAGTATTTAATTTTTCCATATCAATAAATGATAAAAATCAAATTGATTTACAAACATATCCAGACAGCTAATTACAAAATATTTGTTAAACATTTGTTGCTTTGTTACAACAAACGCACAGTTATAATTAATTAATTAATTAATCAATTTTAAAGTATCCGTATAAAAATCAAATATATACATGTGTAACGAAAAAAATGAAATCAAAAGCAACTTGAGTGCAATAATTATTTATAGTTCTCTTAATTAATTAATTAAGCAACAATAAACAAGATTTCTTTATTTGCGCAAATTTTTATACATATCTTTTTAACGTTTTGTTGTCCAAAAGAGAGTTGCGCCTGCGTGCATTCGATAACAAATTCTCGATATACATTGAGATCGATATTAGTGAAAGACTCGTAAAAAGCTTTTAATGCAGCGGTGGGCACTTAGACGGCACGCGTGCCAAAGAGCTTTCACACGTACGAGAAAAGAGCTTTTTACCGTAAAAGCTCGTCTCGTACGTGTGAGCTAGTTTTACAATGAAACGCAAAGCAGAGCCGCATGGCAAAACACGAAAGAATAAAACTCGATGATATATTCAAATTTTGCAACAACTATGCATTAAAAAAAATTATTTGTCCATCTTACCTCGGTTTTTGCGAAAGCTCTTGTATGTTTACGCACACAGGCACAAAAAATTGCATTAGTAGTTTTGCCCACCGCTGTTTTAATGTATTCACGCAAAGCTCTAGCTTCGATATTAAAACCAATTTATGTTTATAGCCAAATCTTTTAAATGCCTAAATAAATAATTTTTTATACATTATACAATAACATATTATACTTTAACGAATGATCATATCGTCAGTAATAGTTTTTAAATTATTAGTATCATGCAATATTTTTAACTTAAAATTGTTGAAACATTTTTTGTTGTTGTATTACCTATAGCATAACATTAAAATAGACATAAACAAAAATAATAAAAAACAGCATAGCATTTCTAAACGTATACAAAAAAAAAAAAAAAATAGTTATATGCTACTTACAACTACAAACATAAACTATATAGTAGCCAATTAATAGCGCATCTTAAATAAAATATTAAACGTATATATACTAATAATATATATACAACAAGTTTTTACCAAACCTAAAACCAGGTACCAGCAAAATTATACAAAAGTAAACTTTCAATTTATATTTTAATTTTTGAAATTTCAACAAAAAACATGCTCCCTTATTTTATTATGTTTAGACTTGGACGCGGGCTTCGGTACTTATTATAAACAAAAAAATACTATATACCTACTATATTACTTAAACAATTTTTGCTTACCACAAATACACAAAACCCCTTAATTTAAAAACTAATTACGCAAGTAATTGTTATAAAAAACAAAAGCCAAATTAATATTTAAGCTTATACTAAAAGCAAAAACACAATAAAAATTATTAATAAAATGGTACTAGGGCCTGGGGTAGTAATTAATAAAATAATTATTAACTAATTGCAATTAAAATTACTATAAAAAAAAATGTAAAATAAAACAAATTCAACTTGCGTGTGCGTTTAAGCGCCACAAATAAACAAGTAATTCAAATTTTTAAAATGTAAAAAATAATTTAAACTAAATTAGGAATACCTATTAGGTATAATAACTGAGAATGTTGCAATTCTGATACAACAATTTTATGTATGTTTTGTGTATATATCTATCTATAAAATATCTATATTAGTAATTAATAAATGCATTGGAAAACGTATAAAAATAATTGAATAAATCGTACAACATATTTCCAAAAAAAAAAAAAAAAAATCACTCAAACAAACGAAAATTTTTTGAAATTTTTACAAATCTAAGCAGCTTGACGTTGATGAAGAGCTCTCTACCATAGCAGATGTCAAATATTTGCGTAATACTCATGCAAGCGTTGTCCAAAAATTTAGACAATTTTTTTAAATTTTAATTAATGTAGTTGCAAAGCTAAATTAAAGCTTTTTTGAAGACTTTCTTTCAATTAGTTATACTACATTGCGACTGCGTTTAGAGCATAACTAAAGCAAAATTTCAAAAAAAAAAAAACATAAAGGTGAGTTTAGTAACTATTTTAAAACTTAACAAAAATAAATAAAAAAAAACAAAAAACTTTGAAAGTATGTAATTTATTTGGTTCTAATGTTGCTTAACCTGCTAATTCAGTTTTTGTTCTTTGACTTATAATTTTTTAACATGCTTCAAAACTCACATTTTCACGTTCAAAGAGTTCATGCAAACAACTAATGCTTTCCAACACTGGTTTTGGTAGTAGTACCTAGTACAAGTACACAATTTTTTTGTTAATTTAATTATGCTAATTTTGGAGCAGGTTTTTTGGACTGCGCTTGCTTAAACTTTTTAATACTATATTTTCAGTGGTCCATTTTGGGTTTTTCTTAAAATTATTTTATTTTTCCAAAATTTATTATATTATAAAAAAAAAAAAAACCAAAACGGAGCTTTATTATATTCAATTTTTCATAGTTTTAATACAAGATTTTATCCATTGTACACAAAAACCAGAAATTTTATAGCTACTGAGTTGTTTTATTGTAATTTAATTTTTAACTAAAACTGAGCCCATTGCCATTGCCTTTGTTTTGTACACAAAAAATTTCAAAATTTTTGTATTTATTGTATTTTAAAACAATTTTTCTTTTGTTAAACTTTTATTCAAACAAAATTTATTATGAAAATGTAATTTTTAAATATGTACAACAACTTAAACTGTATTTATATGTTCAATCTGAAAAAATACGTTAATTTTTTTTTTTTAATTTGTAAAAATGATGGAACTGGAGATGCAACGCATAGTTGTCAGCTATACGATTACAAAGTGCTTATGACAAATATGCTCAATCTGAAAATCTACACCAATGCTTGTTGCAACGAATATAATCGACAACTAATCGAATACCAAATTGAGACAAGCAGTAGGCAGCATTCGGTCTTGTGTTGGGTGTTTGATGACTATGAATAATTGCTTATTTCGATTTAATCGCATTCAACACTGCCAGCAAATCATGTATTTAATCATACCAATTCATTAAATTTTTTTTAAAAACAATCGGCATAATAAAATATATAACTTTTCTGAAAAATATTATTCAACTTTAATTTTTGTTAATTTAAACAAAGAAATGAAGTAATATGAAACAAAATATTTGTATTATACCAAAAATATAAACAAGATTAAGGAAACAATGATTATTCGACAACTATTCGACTCGGTAAATATTTTAAATATTTGTGCGAAAAGTACACAAATGTTTTTAAATTTTCAATATTAAACATTCGATATACCAACTATTTGCTGCATTTGCCAATCATTCGATTTCTGAGGAGTATTCAGTACAAATTTTTTTTTTTAATATCTTTTTGAATTTTTTTTATATTTTAGCAAATTCTTACAAACTACAAAACAGCTTTCAATCTAATATTTAGCCATTCTTCAAGGCTAAATAAATGTGGCGTCATCTTAAATCACAAATAGTTCAAATTCCCTATTTTTTTAACTTTAATTTGTTCTTAAGAACATAACGTTGCTTCTGAACATCTTGCGAACAAGCCGAATTCTTAAGTGCGGATGTATTCGTCGTCTCAACATTCGTGCTTCGGTTAAGCATATTCGAATATTCATTCGATACTTTGCCAAAACGTTGCATCTCTAGCATTAACACAGCACATTGAGTTTACTAACAAACATTTTAAAATTAATTCTTTTTTTTTTTTAATTCAATTTTTCATGCGTACCCATTTATTCCTGATAAGGTAAATGGTTTCTTATAATTATTACAAAACAAATGTAGACTTTGGTTATGTCTTTTTAAACAATTTTCAAAAATTCATTAGTAAACAAAAAAAAATATGTCTAATTAAAATTTTATATTTTTTGTTTTCACAGCATGCGCTGCTCCAGCCTTCTTTTATGAAGATAACTGCTTTGACGAATGTCCTCAGCACAGCTTTGCCAGCGCATATGTAGACGATGATCACAAAGACACAACGCAGAGTCCAGAGACACCAACCAGCCACGGTTTGTTTGACGAGCACACAAATGACCAAGATCTAACTGATTCAGAAAACAGTTTGAGCGATAAGAGCGATCCCCTGCAGGCAGAGGATCGTCGACGTCGTAACGCTGCTTTCCAAGCTCCTAAGCAGCGCAACTGTTTGAGCTGCGATAAGAGTTGTCTACGCTGCCATGGAGCTCTGGCATCACAGTGCAGCACTTGTTATCCCGGCAGCCAGCTACGCAAATTGGCACAGTCCAATGAGACCTACTGCTATGCCTATGTCGTGCGCAGCACCAATACTGTTGTTGATGTGACCAACAGAGAAGGCAGCGATGCAGTCAATTATAGACACGTGGCCACAGTGTTGCTAACGGTGGGCTTACTAGTTGGACTGGTTGGCCTGAGCGTGTCCATGGGCATTGTCTATCGTAGACGTGCGGCGGCAGCAACGAGATCCAATGAGTTATATGCGCGTGTGGCGCTTATGGGTGAGGGTGAAAGTGATGAGGAGGAGGATGAAGAGATCTTTACGGCGCGCTTGAATACTACGCCAAAGGATGTCGTTGAATATCATGACGAATTGCCTGAGCCAGAGCTAGAGCTGCCTAGTGAAGCAGACTCAAGGAAAGAGCCGCAGCCCTAATTACTCTTAAACTTTATGTGCATTTATAATTAACATACAAATATGCAATAACTTTTATTATTAGCTATTTAAGCGCATTTTTAATCAATTTTAAGAAATTGTAAATTTATTTCATCAACAACATTTCATTGCATTTAATGCGATCTGTAAACAATACGTATTTATATTTATGTAACTTTGTTACATATTGTTTGTAATTAACACGATTCCAAAACTTAGAGTATTATATACACACACACACACACACACACACATGAGAGTACTATAGTCGGCAAGGTGCGACTATGATATACCCAGTACCCAGCATTAAAAGATTTATGTATATTATACAATCTGGACGAATTATCTAAAATATTGTCTAAGCACTTTGAAACCGAATATTTTTGGGAATTAATTAACGAACGAAATTTTTGTAGCCCAAAACGGTTCCCGAAAAGGTATAAAAACGAGAACAATATCCTAGGCCCACAAACGAAAAATGGTGCCAATTGCAACACCTCCAAAATAGCTTGTTTTTGAGCTTATGTCAGAACACTGACATGCTAGGGGTTACAAAGCCTCGGATTCAGATTCAGCGATCCCAAAAACAAATGATTAACATGGTTTGACCTCCGAATCCCCAAATCTAATTTTTGTCGAGACTGAGCTCCCCAGCATGCCTTGTTTTCAAAAAAGTCTATAAAGCACCTCCTTATATGGCGTTCTTTGGGTTTATTTTAACAGCCTAGGATTTTAAGGTTTTTTGGACCTCAAATTTAGATTCAGCGGCTCAAAATTCATATGGGTAGCCCTGTCACATATAAAGTTCATACCACTTTTTTTGTGGCCCTGCTTTATTTAAATATACTTAACTTTTTATCAGATACTAATTTAAGGCTTTGGGCTTTCAGAATATAAGTAAGTTGGAAAACAACAAAAAAAACCTATTAATGAAAACCTATTAAAAAGTGAAAAACAAGACCATAAGACGCACCTTGTGTATGGTCCTAGTTTTTATGGTCTTCGAGAAATAGGAAAATCAGAACTGATCATGTTTCCTGTTATGTGTGACACATACAATTTTTAGCTAGCTTAATATACCCTTCGTACTTAATGCACAGGGTATGATTAAAATAGATACATATAATATTATGTACTAAAACTATATTTAATTTTTTTTAACAATTTGGACACTGGTTTGTTGGTGCCCACGCATGTACACCCTTTGCTTAATTTATCAACCTCTGTAGAAACTACTGGGATGCAGATGAGGCGATATTCTATGGGGGCCGACTAATGGCCTAACCTGACCTCCTAACCTAACCTTGCTAGAATATTAAAATACATTTTATGGAAGAAAAGTGAGCAGATATTGAACTAACAGCTTCTGGACTCTCTTTAAACCATTTTTTCAATAAGTATAAAGAAACAAGAAACTAAAAAAAATTGTAACTTACAATTTTACGATTATGGGCAGAAATCAACTCCAACTATCGATTATTTATATCTGGGCTTATTGTCGCTGTATCCCTTCTAGTTTAGTAGTTATTGGCATCTAAAGTTGAGAAAATAAAGTTTGTCCGCTTGGCTTCATATTTGCACCCGAACTTATTTGCAGTGTATTTAAATTTTGAAAATTATAAAATTTCGATTGTTTTGATTTTTAAAAAAAATTAAATTGGGATATTTTCAAAAACAATTTGTTATATTTGTTTAAGACCAATTTTATCTATCTATTTGAACATTATTTGACTATAATTATTTGGTAAAAAAAAGGCTGATGTTCAGTAAGGGAAATAATTGAGTATCTGTGTGCTCACTTTACTTTATGTTAGCTTGTTGACCGAATTGTTGCTACTCTGATTAGGACTTAAGATCTGGTTTCAAATGCACAAGTACATTAGTAGAAAAACACGATCCCTCAGAAGGCGTACTGGGTAAAAACTATCATTAATATTATGTATAGCAAAATTAAACATCAAAACATTACAAGTAAAATTTAATACTATTTATAAACATCATATTGATAAAATAAAAAAAATTAAAACTATAAGAAACAATTAGCAATTTTTTTTTATTTTTAATTGTGTAAAATCGATATCACTTTAATAATTTCTTAAGGCTCTTAAATGACATGACGCAATTTTGATGCATTGAAAGCAATAGATTACAAGTATTTTGTTCAATCATTTTCTCTTTTTGTCTTCCAAACTATTTTTTATTTTCAATTTCAAATAATTTTTTAAGGCAAATAAAATAAAATTTAAAAAAAAAAGTACCCTTTCGTTTTGCTAAAAACTGTTTTTTGTCTCATTATAATTTTGTAAGCTGTTAAAAAATAATTTAAAAATTGAACAAAATTTTTAGTGCAATTTGCCAAAGCGAGCTGATTTGCAACACCAAGCAAACAGAAATGACTAGCTAGCAATAGTCAGAAGCTGACTGCTATGATAAGCATTTCACCAAAAAAAAGTGTTGCATACTTTTAGTGCAAATTTTTGTTCCACAGCGAACAGCTTTTGGTTGAATATTGCTTGCTTGTAATTTCTGTTCGCCTGGTATACCAGCTGGGCAAATTTGTAGCGAAAATGAAGAATAATAAAAAACTGAATTCGTTCTATATTTTTTACCCGATTTGGTTGAACCGTGGTTCATTTTATTTGTTATAAATTAATAAATAAAGCGAGACTTTTAGAGGTTTTTTAAGCGTTTTTTATTTATTATTCAAAGTTTATAGCAAAAAAAAAATTGACAACCGTTTGCACTTCTGTGTCGAAACGTTATAACTTCTTTATATGCCATCCGATAGATGTGTATAGAATCCGGCAAAATATACACAAGGAGCCAACTGTGTAAGCCCCAATATGCAGAAGCGGGAATACTTTTTCCTAAGACTTAACTACCACTCAGTAAGTCAGCGGCGCATCCATGATTTTAGCACAGTGGAGCTTAGGATTTGTTAACCCGAAAAAATACCTCCATAATTACGCCACTACAACAATTGTGCTAAGCAGAGGCAGTTCTGCTGGCTTGCTTTACATCAAGCCGTAATCAGTGGTTATAGTCATTTATGAAGAACCCCTAGTTGACTTGGTAGGAAATTACTAGTGCCACCAATCACACTTACCTGCATTAATAGCACATGAGGTGAGCACACAAAAGGCACACGCACTTCCACGTTTGTCCAGGTGCAAAAGCGCACTAACCCTTCAGGAATCATGCCTTATCAGTTGTTATTATACTTACACGGCTTTGGCGATAATGGAACCAAACATTTAAGTGCTCTTAAGCGTCGATCCCCCAATAGCTGGCATTGTAGTGACAGTAATCAAGTATTTAGAATGTATTTCACATTGCGATTTGCTTATCAGCTGCAAAGCTACCTATATAAATCTGCCAATTTCGAAGAAATCAACAGTGTACTTCTAAACTACTATTAAAAATGCAGCTAAGGTATCTGGGTGCGCTGCTGCTCCTGGCAGTTTTTGGCTCTGAAGCTTGTCAAACAATCGAACAGCGCTTCAAGTTTGACAATAGTGACATCTATGTGCGCCTACGACGTGGTCAAAAGCTGCAATACGAATTAATGAAGGGCATCAACACCATACAAGCAATAACCTTGGATAACTTTGGACTAAATAGCAAATTGGAGGCCACAAATGTGGGCACTTTTAAGTTAAGCGATGGCAGCACCAGCATAGAGTTTGAGCTGCAGCGTAGTACCGCTGATGTGACGCATGTGCGGGTGTCTCGGGATCAGGTCTTAAGAGGCACACAGCCGCGAGACTGCTTTTCCCTGAACATGGCGCATACGCATTGGTATAGTGGACCCGAAGTGCATATGCAGTACTATCCCGTGGAAAAGCAAAAGTATAGCAATTTCTCGTACTTGACCAAGGAGAGCTCTAATGTGGGCCTGGCGGAACGCTATTGGCTGAACTCAGATGGTTTGTTTCTGTATGTGGAGAACACTACACCATTGTTTATCGACCAAAATGCGGAAGGTTATGAGGATCAGCTGTGTTTCAGTGCCCTTAGCGCACTGCCTTATAATACGCGCATTAGCGCTGCAAAGTTCAGCTATCACGTAGGTGTGGCCAAGAACGCCAAGGTGGCACATATGTACGCCGTAAACACATTTTTAGGTTTGCCTACGGCTCACCCAGATGAGCGCATGGTGCAGCATCCCGTTTGGTCCACTTGGGCCTTGTATAAGGCTGAGATAACCGATGATATTGTGCGCGACTTTGCAAACAAAATTCTTGAATACGGTTTTGAGAATAGTCAGCTGGAGATTGATGATGATTGGGAAGACTGCTATGGTGCGCTGACTTTCCGTAAGAATAAATTTCCGGACATAAAGAAATTGACACAGGACCTAAAGTCTCAAGGTTTTCGCGTTACTCTCTGGATACATCCATTTATCAACAACAACTGCACCACCATTTATAAGGAAGCGCTTTCCAAGGGCTATCTTGTGCTAAATCAAGCGGGCAGTGCAGACACCAAGTGGTGGAATAGCATAGCCAACGATGCTGCCTACATAGATTTTACCAAGACCGAGGTGCAGGAGTGGTATAAAACACGTGTAGCACGTCTGCGCGACGAAGATGGTATAGATAGCTTTAAGTTTGATGCTGGTGAAACCAGCTGGCTGCCCATAGATCCAGTGCTACAAGGTGATGTGTACACATCACCCTTGCAAATCACCACTGACTATGTGCGCACTGTGTCCACCTTTGGTGACATGGTAGAGGTGCGTTCAGCTCAAGGTAATCAGGATATGCCCATTTTTTTGCGCATGATGGACAAAGACTCCGAATGGGGCTGGAACAATGGTCTGGTCACATTAATTTCTACGCTGCTACAAATGAATCTAAATGGTTATCCATTTGTGTTACCTGATATGATTGGAGGCAATGGTTACAACAATTCACCGCCATCAAAAGAGCTTTTCATACGCTGGTTGCAAGCCAATGTATTTATGCCTAGTCTGCAGTTCTCATATGTGCCCTGGAACTTTGACAGTGAGGCCATTACCATCAGCAAAACCTTTACGAAGCTTCATGCTGACTATACGCCTTATATTATGAAACTCTTTAAGCGTGCAGTGGAAACAGGTGAACCAGTTAATGTGCCGCTTTGGTGGATTGCACCAGACGACGAAGTGGCCCAAACCATCTACGATGGTGAGTTTTATGAATTGTTGGTTTTCCACTTCATACGTGTACTAAATTTTTGTTGTTTTTAGAGTTTCTGCTGGGCGATGATATTATTGCAGCGCCAGTTGTTGTAGAAAATGCAATTATGCGTGATATCTATTTGCCAGAAGGCCATTGGCTAGATGGCAACAATAACAAAGTTTATAATGGGCCCATTTGGATAATGGACTATCCCGCTCCTTTGGACACGCTACCTTACTTTTTGCGCGTAGGCTTTAGTATGCAGTAACATAATTATACATTTATTATTTTTTAATCTGTAAAAGAAATAAAACCGTGTTGAAGTATTTCACACAAACATAATTAATAATAAAATTGCAAAAAAGTAAACATATCACAGTTAATTTTGTTAAAAATATAAACTAAAACAATGTAGAACTTTCTAAAGTGGTAGGAGAACTTTCTAGGCAATCCACTTCAACGCTTTGTGAACGTAGTGAGTCGCTCAAGAAATCGTAAAACGTCGGCTCCGTTATACCAGTAGATACTGAGTTCGTTGACACGGGAAAACTTAGAGTCTCGGTTTTCTTACGATATTGACCAAACTCCCGCTCAAAATCTTCAGAGCTCTTTGTTAGAATGCTTCTTAGATTGAAAGGTCTAAGGGATAGAGAAAGAGAAATTGATTGTTTAAATTGCAGTTTCTTTCTAAAAAATTAATATTAATTGTATTGAATTTGAGGAATGGTCAAAATTTTTCGAAAGTATTTAAAGAAGCTGTCGTATATGTGCGGTAGGGATTGGTGTTCTCGGATCGGTCTACAATTACTTTGAGATACACTAAACTGTTACGTAATAAAGCAACTTGAACTACATCCGTCCGTCCTTACATCTTCATCTGGGAAGACTATCAGAGAAAATATATAGTTAATTGAATTCGGTCGATATCTAAGGTTAAGTCTTTTGATATTTGGTATGGTTAGGCATAAGAAAAAAGAATCCTTAAGGAAGCATTTGATAGTATGCAGGCATTAGTTTTTTTGTCGAAAAAGTGTAGAATTTATTCTATCATCGCCTATATCGCCTTGACTTTCAGACGTTCCAAAACTAACCAGACGTTTCAAACAGCGTGCGTAAGCTTTGAGAGTTATCAAAATACATATGTATAAATAAAACTTACTCGACTGGAGTCTTCTCAAACATTTCCAGCTTCAGTTCATGCATTCGCTGAGCTGAACGCTGCCATTCCCTCTTATAGCATTCCTTAGATTTGCACAACTCCTTATAACGTTCGTTTTGTATTTTGACCTCGTTGAGCAGTTGCTTAAGATCGTTGTTCTCTACGCCCTGACTGCGAAGACTTTTAATTTGCAGTTCCATTTCCTTGATGCGTTCTTTCAGTTGCTTCTTCTCTCGACTCAGTTGTCCATTCTCTTCTCGCATTTCCTGATGCCGCCTCTCAAACAATTGCATTTGTTGTTGCATTTCAAGCTTCATGCTCGCAATGTGTGCCTCCAGTTGCTCGAATTTCTTTTCATAGTCAATGCAAGCAGCTTGCTCGTTGCCCTCACTTTTATGCATGTGCTCGTAAAAGTTTTGGTGTACACCCAGCAAAGTACGCTCCAGTTCGGCCACCTGTTTTATATTTCGAGTGAGAGCAGCACAGTCCAATTTAAGCTGCATACGTTCTTGGTTTATCTTTGGGCGGCATGTGTTTGTTTGCTGTTCGGTAGTGAAGTTAAAAGATTCTTGGGAAAATTCTTGGATCTCTGCTGTATCATTCGAATCAGTGGTATCGGTTTTAACGCTTTGATTTGCTAATTTGATAGGCATCTGGTCTACGGTTTTTGTAGCACCAACTCTCTCATACACTGTATACTCCGGATGAGGCAGCTGTTGATGTGTTAACGCTTCTGCATTTATACTCTTAGCCAATTTTTTATTGGCAGGCTTCTCTATATGGTCCATTCCTTTGCATTGCTCTATGTTTTTTTTTTCCATCTCATACAAATCATCCCGAATTTCGATTTCAGTTCTTAGATCTGGTGTCTTCTTTGTTGGCTTGTAAGAAAGATCTAAAGGAGTATCTGTATAAGCTTTTTGCTTGACAGCTGTTGCTGTGACAGACTTTCTTTTTATCAACTCTGCAGTCTGATTCATCAAAGTCTTCTTGTCAGGTTGCTTGGAAACCCTAACACGCTTTGTATGCGTTTCTTTAGTACAATCGGAGTCATAGGTTATTGCGTTATGAACGTTATTCATGTGCTTTCTCTGTTGCCTTGCTGAGTTGTTGCGTTCATTACATTTATATTCTTCCAGCTCGGATTCCGTATAACCGTATTTTTCCTTTTTTCCGATTGGTATTTGCTGTTTATTTGCATTTTTAATACAACTAATTGAACCATCAACAATATTATCGTGGGATTCCAAATGTGGATACTCTTCGGCATTATTATTTTTTACATGCTTGTGCTTCACAGTGCGCTTAGTATTGCCATTCATCGGTTGATAATTTTCAGGTCGTGCTACCTGAGTTTCCGCATATGAAGTATCCTCGCTCAATACATCTACTCCATGTGTATCTATGTAATTTGCTTCAAAGCTTTTTGTGGCATATGATTTAACCTTAGTCCTCGATGTATTTACAACTTTATTATTTTTTGGTCTTTTCTGCATTTCTGAATCAGAACCTTCCGGTTGGAACGTTTTGGTTATATACTCTTCAACCTCTTCCAATGATTTGATCTGTTTTTTATTTACTTCTACCCAACGTGCATTTAAGCCATCTTCGTCCTTTTTTGAAACCAATAAATTGTGCTTCTTTACTTTCTTTTTACAACGGCGATAGTCGCTTTTTACCGACTTTGTATTTGAGTTTTTCTCCAATTTGCCATGCGCATCCTCCTTTTCCCATTTTCGAGTTGGATAGTGTAGTTTTCGCCAAAGACTTTCTACATCGTTTTCGATTTCGGCTATTGTTTGACCTTCTCCGATACTTGAAAAAGACGTATCGCTATCGTATCCGCAATTTTCATATGAGGCACTCGTTTCTTCAGGTGTTTGCCTTTCGGACAAATAAGCTGAATGAGTTTTCATTTGCGAAGACAAATTCTTAAAATCCGGTAATTTATCAGTCTTACTTAAAAGAATATCTTCGTATTGCGCAACTTTCTTCTTTCTATTATCCAATTTACTAACATGTGCGTGCACTTTGTCATGTTGATCAGCGGTGGCATTAATTTCATTCTCATTACATTGTTTTGGTATCTCTTTATATTTGGGAATGTTAGTAAAAATTAAATTATTTTTGGTACTGTCAGAGCCTTTGTTGCTTTTCTCATCTTTTTGCTGTTTACTTTCCGTTTCACAGTTTAAATACACCTTGGATTTGAAAACATGTTTTGTTTCTGGTTCGATCGAGTGAATGCTTTGATCTGAATCATTCTGTTTATAACAAGAGAATTGCTTTTTTTCTGGGTTGTGATCTGCAACTGATTTTATACCTGATATGTTTTCTTTAGACGATTTCTCACTTCTTTCGCTGATTGGCGATAGAATTGGATTGACACTGTATTTGTGAATATTTTTGCTTATAGACTTATTGGCTTTGAAAGCCTTCAAATTGGATTCAACTACCTGCTCTTCTCTAAACTGGTTGGGTACATCCATTTTAGACAGATCGTAATTTTCATTAAAAACTTCGTTTTCCTCGGTTTCGTTTAGATAATGATCAGGTGGATATTCAATATTCTTTCGGACATCTTCGAAACTTAAAGTTTTTGCGGGTTTATTTGATTCTTGTGGTATGGAAGCAATCTTCGGTGAGTCATGCAATCGGTCGTAAGAGCTTTTACATTTATACAAAGCTAAAACCTCTTCGTCTGAATCGTACTCCATCTGTGGCAACTCATTTTCAGGAGCTACAAACATCTCCTTAACATGTAAGCCGCCCTCAGCTCTTGTACCTGCGTATTTCGTATCATCGCAACGTTGATAACCCTCAAGTGACTCGCTCGCATCGCCAACTATGTCTAATCGGGCACCCTTAAGGTTATCAACATCTTCAAGACGCTTTTGTCTTTCGTCAGCTGAAGATTTGTGATGGGAATCATCTTCCAAATCGGATATTTCAGTGTAGGCATGGTTGCCTTCGAGGTCCATTTTGTGATCAGTATTCATGTGATCCTCAGGTGTCTGGTTTGTACTACAAAAGGGTTTGTCACAAATTTTCAGATCGGTGGGATCCTGCGTTGCATATTCTGCATTGCCTTCACGCGAGTTAATGGCTTTAATATTTACACTAAATGTATACTCTATAACGGGCTTTAGATCCCGTGCGCTGCACATACGACTCATGCCATCAAATACTAAGACTCCATTGCGAACATATTTGCTGTTGGTGTTAAAGAAGCTATCAGCTGGCAACAACTTGCCGAAGTCCATGTGATAATTGGCTGCAAGAAAAGATGGTATCAATAAAGCTTGTAGGGTGACTATACTACTCCATATGTACCTATGGATGTTCCATTCAAATATATGTTAATAGGTAGATAGAATACGCGCTGAAAATACGAGCGCAAGCTTCGCAGCGACGTCTTAAATCGCAATCCAAGCACATCAGATAATGCATAAGTATCCGATTCATTTAATTTTAGCTCTATATTGGTCACGTTGCCAATAAAGTCAAACGAGAGCAATACCGTCTGTGAATCTCTACGTGAATGGAGCGATTTTACCAGCTTGCTAACATTTTTGAGTTCCTTCATCTGTAGTACCACCTCAAAGACATCACAATCGACCCGCGGATCGTTGCCCACCTGCAGCAGACCCATCTGTACCAAATACTGTACATAGACATTGGCCTGCGACTGTAGCATAGTAGCAGTAATAGAGTGACCCGGTGATTGTAGCGGCGCTGGACGTGGTGATTTACGCTGCAAAAGTACAAAAAAAAATATATATATTTTTAGCATTGTATATAGTCAAATGCTTTAATACAAATATGTTAAAAGGATTGATTTAAGAACAATCAACTTTGACATGGTCGTAGTTGGACGTTTTTTGTATAATTACCAGTTTCTGTACATGCTATCTATAGCTGTACTTTAGGTAAAACTTTTATAATGAAAACAAATTATAAATTGTCGATTGTAGGAATTCCACAAAACGCATGCATAATAATCGGTATTGTTACTTACATTGGAAAATTGCATGAGATGTTCAAATTCCTTAGTGGTCAGCAATGACTTCTTGATGATGGCCAGCATTAGAAAAACTTCCGGTTTATGAGAGCGAAACTCACTGCCAATACAAATCAGCTTATGCCAAAACATTTTCAAGTGCAGCTTTTTATTGACACTAGACGAGCTTGCAATGGGCAAACCACGTAACTGCAGTAGCACCGTGCCAACTGTTTTCCGACCCATTCCCGGAGAAGCTGTGTAAAAGGTAAGCTTTACGGGACGGTTGTCAGTCTTGAGGCGCTTAACTCCTGGCAAATCGCATTCCCAAATGCAGTTGCTATTAAATATAATGGTTTCAGCCGTAGGCGATGATGCACCTTCAACTTCAAAGTCAACTTTATTAAGCGCTGCATTCATAATGATTTGTTCCTTTGTGCGCGTCGCATGTGCCTGCTCACCATCACGTATATCACGCCCAATGAAATTAATCCCTAAAACAATAAATTTTTATGTTTTTGTAAGTGTTCTTGGCAATCTTTTGACTTACCCTCCACCACATGCAGCACAACGCAGTACACGTCCTCTTTGTCATAGTTGCCAGACTCACTGCGGTGGGACACCGGCTTATAGCGCTGAACCATCGCACTATGTATATTAATTAACTTAACTTAATAACTGATTAATTTTTAACACTAAAAAAATAACTTTATCGGATTTTTTAACTTGCGTAAATTTTAAAGTTTTGTGTTGAGCACTGTAATCTTCAATCTGATACTGCCAAGTGTCGTTGCTGTACTGACTTTCAAAAGATAATTCCAGGCATACTTTGTTATGTTTTTTATTGTTGACAAGTTACCATGGTTACTCATTAACAATAACAACTGGCAGGTGCCAGTTAAAATTCGTGTTTCCATCCCTCATTCCACCGCAAACTGTTCCAGTAATGTTCGACGCGATGGCTCTGCATTTGTCTCAAAATGTCCATGCTGTAAGCGATGGTTCTTTAATGCTGTGCCCTGAATAAAGCGTACGCCACAGATTCCGCACTGATACGGTCTTTCGCCGGTATGTCGACGTATATGCAGGGTCAAATCATTAGACTGCGTAAAACTTTTCTCGCAATAAGTGCATTTGTAAGGTCTTTCACCATTGTGTATGCGCATATGCTGCTGCAACTTGTACGAACGTCCAAAGCCCTTTTGGCACACCGTACAAATATGTGGTTTTTCACCCGTATGCGTTCGGCGATGGCATTGCATATCAGAGGAGCGAGGAAAGGCCATGTCACAGTAATCGCATTTAAAGGGCTTCTCACCTGTATGACGACGCATGTGTATGATAAGATTTGAGGAGGAGCTCGCCGCCTTGCCACAGAAGGCGCATAAGAAACGTTTCTCCGCTGGCTGTTTAAACTGTTCTTTCTTGACAACGCTGACATTAGTAGCATCTGCTGAGTGGAACTTTTTTATGTGCGCAGAAAGTCGATCTTTACGATTATATTTGCGTGTGCATTGATTGCACTGAAAGATCTGCGACTGCTCATTGCTCAAGCAGAGCTGTGAAGGCTTTTTTTCCATTACATCCAATTCATCCAATGACAGAATGCTCGACTCTCCATTACCATCATGCTGCAGCTCCATGTGCAGTAATAGATTCGACTCCCACATAAATTTATATCCACATTTTGTACACTTAAACTGTTTCTCTGTATTGCCACACTGAACGCGCTTATGGTGCTCAATAAGCGTCTGGGAAACGCACTTAAATATGCAATGCTCACAGCCATCGTTTATGCGCTCTAGCCTGTGCATGGCCAGCTGATGCATGTATAGCTCATATTTGCGCTTACAACGCAAGGAACACATTCCGCAAGTATAGTGTTTGGAGGTGTCCGTTGTCTCCTGCTCTACATCGGTTTCCGAGTCATCAATATGCAACTCATAGCCCAGCTGATTGGTAATGGAATAATTTTGCATGGAGCTATAGTCATGATGAGTGCCAGCCGGAGCTGTTTTTAAATGCTGGCGCAAAGCGACAATTGTATCGAAGGGCAGTTCACATACCTTGCACACAATAATCTTGCTACCGTGAAGATAACGATTGGCATTAATAAGAGCCTCGGCATAGGGCAATTGTGCTGCACTGACTCCATGCCTTTCAATGTGCTGCAGAAGATTGTTAAGACGATAAAATCGACGCGCACACCATCGACACCGATAAATTCCTGATTCCTTGGCATGCATAAGATTATGGCGTGTGAGATCTTTTTGCATTTTAAAGCTGCGTTTACACTCCTCGCAGTTATAGCTGGACGTGGACTTGCTAGTATTCTCATCTAGCTGCAAATAAAGTTTTATAAGATGGTGCTGGCAACTTTAAAAAAAAAATCCCAAAATAACATAGACACTAATGCCGCTCACACATAAAAAAGGTGCTTCCCCGAAATCAGTCTAAAATTTCTGTTGTTGCTGCGCTGTCACTCAAGATTACCGTCTTTGTTACTTAGGAAGCACATTATTGGAACACAATAATAATTTCAAGAAACTGGCAAGGTTCATTGTATAGTCTGGAAGCTGATGCAATTTACAAAGTATAGATATTTCTAAAATACAAACGTAATGCATTCTATATAAATATGCGAAAAGTGCATTCGAAACCTGTATGTTAAGCATGATATACAGCCAAAAGTGCATAAAGGATTTATACCTTAAATATTTGCAACCTTATCACCCTTTATCAAAAATCAAAATAAATTGTTTTAAAAAGTTTTCCCGATGCAGAATGTCCCACCCATATCTAGTTATATGCGTTACTTTAAAAAAAATTGTCTCCATTGCAAATAAAAAAATATCCAAATTTTGGAAGCAACAATTTTTAATGATAGAATTGAAGGTAAATTTAATAAGGTATAGTAATTCTGTCGGCGTTAAAAAACTTTGGTAACGAGACTGAACAACTCGCAAATAATAAAAACCAGCCAAGGCAGAACTACTTTACCGGATCAAATACACCTTGTGTCTGGATTACAGCAAACGATTGCTATTTTGAGTTGTTTTTGCGACGTGAAAAACTTGCCTGTTTGGCATTGCCCGCTTCCTCCTTGCACTCCTGATGGGCTACGATGGTGTGCAGCTTGAGATTCTCCTTCCAGCGAAAACGTAAAGGACACTTTCGGCACAGAAAACGTTTTCCTGCATTTTGGCACAGGCTTCGATGATGATGTTCCAAAAGCTCTTGATTCACAAATCTAGCATTGCAGCAAGAGCATACGTTGCTAGCTGCCTGCCAGTCATGCTGCTCCAATTGGTGTGCGTAAAGCTGGTGCTTACGCGGCAATACCAAACTACAGACTTCACATGCGTAGAAACGCGAAGGTGCTGACATACCGCCATTTTCTGGGTCTGAGTCCGTATCGGTTTCGCTGCTGTCCAAGTTAAGCTCACAGCCAGCTTCGTTAGTTATGGAATAGAAGCGCTCGAGTTCAGCGTCATCCTTGGCCACATCCTGCATAATGCGCTTGATTAACTGCTGCTTTGTTAATGGAAGCTCCAATTCGGGATACAGTAAAGATGATATTCCGGCAATCGCTGCAGGCGTGCTGCGTTCATCAGCAAAGTTTACACTTTTCTTATGAGTGCGCAAATGTGTGCGCAAATCGCTGATTTTTGAATGTCGGGATAGGCAGATCATGCATTGAATTTGCTTGCAGCCATGTGGCCGACATAGTTGAGTTAGCACAACGGGCATTCGCTCCAGTATAGCGGCTTCGCGCTTTGGCAACGCGGCATCTAATTTCATACTCAGCTCCTCGCTATGAACACGCATATGGGATTTTAGACCATCTTTGCGATGGAATTTTCGGTCACAGTAAGCACACTCATGTTGTTCCACATTGGGCATGTGTATGCGCATGTGACGCGTTAAGTCTTTCTGCCATAGAAATACCTTTTGGCATTCCTCGCACTGTAGTTTGACTTCCAATTTTCGTTTTTTTCTGGGCGCGATTGGAGCGCTTTCAGTGCTAGGGTCACCATGAGAACAAGCGTGCTGCTGCAGATTCTGTTGCCACATAAATTTTCCAGGACACTTGTCACAGCAAAATTTCCTTAACTCATTCAAGCAATGAGTTTGCCTGTGTTGCTCGTATAGTTTGGGACAAAGAAAACCTATTTCGCAAACATCACAACGTTGGGGTGGTTGTGTTTCGGCTTGGGTATGCTCTTCCAAAGTGTGTCGCATTAATCTGTGCTTTCGCGTATATGGCAAATTGCAGGGCACGCAGTTATAATTGTAAATACCAGCTACCTCTTCATCTGAGTCACTAAGGCACAGCTCATATCCATGGGCATTGACCACAGAATAATATTTGCTTAGACGCTTTTCGGTTATGTCGGTGCTCACCTGTTGTTTGATTTCCAACAGATCCAACTGCTTATCACTAGCGTAATGCACTTTGATCACATCATTTTCAAAATTTAAGTTTTCCAGTGTTTTAGTGTTGGCATGGATTGGCAAATGTTGACGCAGTTCTGTTAAGTGCTGAAAACGCAGACCGCATAGTTTGCATTCAATGCGTTTAAGCCGACCAGAACTATACAAACGTTCGGCATAACGCCATTTATTACTTAGCTGCAAAGCCTGCAACTTCGCATCCCGCTTTTTGTGAGAACGTAAGTGGAATTGGTATTTATCCTTGCGTAGAAAACCTTTGCCGCAAATATCGCAGACAAAAGTTGGCTCTTCGAAATGTATTCGCGCGTGGCGCTGCATATCTCGAAACCAGGAAAAGGTTTTTCCACAAACTTCGCAGGCATGTCGTTCCTCTTGTTTAACAGATAATTTTTCTACTTTGTGTTTTTCGTCTATTCGTGTCGGACGACCGCGTCGACGCCTTGCAGACGAAGGGTTACTGTTTGCGCTCACCCTATATATATATTCGTAAAAAAAATTATAAAGCAAGCTAGAATAAAATTAGCGCAAAATACATACACTTCATCATCGCTATCTGTTGATTGTTCCATTTCTTCTTTCTTTTTGATTTTGCGCTGACTGCGACGTATCTTGATAGGCTTGCTTTCTAATTCACTATTATACCTAGTAAGAAACACATAAGTGGGATCAACAGCAATAGGCCAAATACTTACTCCTCTTCAGTATCGTCGTCATCTGGCATAGTTTGCTCCCCATTACTATTGTCCGACAATTTGTTCGTTTGGCTGCTGCTACCTGCTAAATTCTCTTCACTATAAAAGGCCTCTTCTATTATATCTAAATACGAGCAGTTAAGGCTGCCTAACAAACGCTCATCGTCCAAATCCACTTCCGTTTTGATTTGTAGCTGCTGTGGAATGTCTATGGGTGTCTCATGTAGGCACTGAACTAACATCTGTTTGTGCGCCTGTTGAGCCGTCAGTACAAAGTCATAGGCATTGTTTAAAAGTACACAACATTTGTTGCATATTTTCTGTGGCATATCATTTGCATACTCTAAGCAAGGCTTTAAATAAAAACAATTACATTAAAAGCTGTTTTGAAAATAAAAGACATACATACATCAATTTGTGTGAGCTCTCGGTAAATATCGTATAAACTTTTATTCCCATGTTTTTGAACACGTGTTGAAAGAGCCACTAAATTGTCATTGTGCATTGCACATGTACGACATTTTTCTGGCGCCATGATTGTTTATTATTTTTTAAATAACAACTTAATTCTTAAACTTCATGCCGTCAAGCGCAAAACACATTAGTTTAATTCGATAGCAATACGAAGAGACAAAAGTAGCCACACTGTTAAACAAAATTATAGTGTGACCATAATATTTATAAAACTAGTACAAAAGCACCACCATCGCTAGCATAATCGAAGCGTTTTATTTTAGTATCAAAATTTATGGAAGTCATTTATTGTATTTAGTTTTTAAATTATAAGGACACATAGTATTTTCTGTAATAGTTCAAAAGTAAAGGAGCTGATCATGTTCTGTTAAGAAATTAACTTTTTCAGCTGTCAACAGATTAAAAAAAATAAAAAAACAACTTTGTTGCTTGTGTATAAAGCCGTTGCTACTGCGCGTGGACAATTTTGAGCACTAATGCAATTAAAAGCAAATGTGTAAAATATTTTGTATTCATGATTTTTTAATCGAAATATTAAAATCTGATCGTTTATCGGAAAAACTCATAGTATGGCAACGTCGAAACTGGTAACATTATATCGATATAGTATTAGCGATAGAATCGTAGAATAAACTTTCACAATAAGCCTGGAGTAGAGCAAATTTCTATTTTAATAAACATGAACAAAATATGCAGAACGTGCTGTAGCAGACACTCTAAGCTGTTTTACGCGCTGGACACTTTGCATGTATATAATTATGAGAACAAAACACTTGGCCAAATGCTGAAGGAGTTGATGAGTGCTGAGGTATGCAAATGACAACAAACTTGTCTTTCACTTAAACATGAACGATTTCTGTAGTCATCAGAACAGTACAAAAAGCTTTCTTCTTGGATTTGTGGCAACTGCTGTCGGAAATTAAAAAATGCTTATGGCTTTGTCGTACAAGCCGTCAAGGCACAAAGGTATTTTTTGCAGGAAAATTTAGCTAGCACAGAGCAAGTCAAGCAAATAGATATGGAAGAGGATTGTCTAGATGAAACGACAGTTTCCTTGCAATCAGATGATAACGCCGATTGTAACACGACTTTATTTGAAGATTCTTCAATTGATATTAAAGTAGAGCAAGTACTAGAAGCTGATGATACTGTTGAGCCCAGTTCTCCTCAATATATTATCTTCGAACCTTTAGTTCCAAAACTGGAAATGGCCGCTGACAGTAATACAAGTTCTGAGTACGTTTTTGGAAATATATTGTTGTATGTGTATCTAATCTTTACTTTTTTATAAATAGCGAACTAGATGATGTTCCACTAAAAATACTCAAACGCAAGGAAATCAAACCGAAGGCATTGAAACAGAGTTCTCTTGACAGCTGTTCAAAACCACCTTATAAATGCGAACAGTGTTCCAAGTCTTACAAATATTTAGAGTGTCTTAGAAAGCATGCTAAAAAACATGAGAACAATGACCAAATCGTAGACCAAATTACTAAACACAAAAAAGAACAAACTATGAAAAATTTACACGAAACCAAAAATTTAGAGCAAAAAAGCAAAAACAACTCCAAGAAAAAGCAAGCCTTCAAGGCACAAAGGTATTTTTTGCAGGAGAACTTAGCTATCACAGAGCAAGTCAAGCAAATAGATATGGAAGATGAAACGCCAGTTCCCATGCATTTAGATGATAACACCGATTGTAACACGACTTTATTTGAAGATTCTTCAATTGATATTAAAGTAGAGCAAATACTAGAAGCTGATGATACTGTTGAGCCCAGTTCTCCTCAATATATTATCTTCGATCCTTTAGTTCAGAAACTGGAAATGGCCGCTGACAGTAATACAAGTACTGCGTACGTTTTTGGAAATATTTTATTGTATGTATGTATATGTAATCTTTATTTTTTTATTAGGAGCGAACTAGATGATGTTCTACTAAAGATACTCAAACGCAAGGAAATCAAAACGAAAGCATTGAAACAGAGTTCTCTTGACAGCTGTTCAAAACCACCTTATAAATGCGAACAGTGTTCCAAGTCTTACAAATATTTAGAATGTCTTAGAAAGCATGCCAAAAAACACGAGAACAGTGACCAAATCGTAGACCAAATTACTAAACACGAAAAAGAACAAACTATAAAAAATTTACACGAAACTAAAAATTTAGAGCAAAAACGCAAAAACAACCCAAAAAGAGTTAATTTGACTCAAAGTAACCGCAAGAAAAAGCGCGAGAGACTTAAAGATGTAATTTACACTGACTTTAATTTACAGCTGTGCAAACCCAACGGCCGCAAGTCAATAAAATGTATGATTTGCCTGCTTGATTTTGCCAAACTGTCTGAACTTCGCAATCACTTCAATTTACATCCCACGGACATTACTTTTGAGGCACACGGCCATCCCATAGGTCGCATAGCAGAAGGTTTCTATAGAAATGCACTAGAGTCTACAGAAGAAGGTCTTAAGAATCGTATTCTAAATGACCTAGATGATGGGAATTATTCCCGCTATTATTCTATTACAAATGAAGCTGGCTATGAAATGAGCTTGGACAGTTCTGACACGGATGGTGACGAGGAGCATACAAATTACACGTGTGACCTATGCCCTTCAAAAAGCTGGCCGAGGAAATACTTGCTTTATGAACACCATAAAGTAATGCACAGCTGGATAGATGCTCCCCATGCTTGTCGACGTTGTGGAGCCCGTTTCCTTAATTCTAACCTGCTTTCGCATCATTTACACACACAGTGCTATAATGATTTGAAGCGTTATCGCTGTGAAAAATGCCCATTACGGTTCTTTTGGCGCCAGAACCTTTATAATCATAACAAACTAGAGCATAAAAACAAGGTAATTATACCCTGTACCTATAGGTACAAGGGGTATACTAGATTTGTGCAATGTATGTAACGGACAGAAGGAGGCGTGGCAGACCCCATTGAGCCAAATCCGTCTGTATGAACACCTAGAATTCGGCTTTGGGAGACTATAAGAGCTAGAGATACGAAACTTTATCACCTGATTCACATATTTCCTCAAAAGATGAAGTTTGTTGAATCATTTCAATATCTTTCCCCGTCCCCCCAGGCCTCTTCTATTATATCTAAATACGAGCAGTTAAGGCTGCCTAACAAACGCTCATCGTCCAAATAAACTTCCGTTTTGATTTGTAGCTGCTGTGGAATGTCTATGGGTGTCTCATGTAGGCACTGAACTAACATCTGTTTGTGCGCCTGTTGAGCCGTCAGTACAAAGTCATAGGCATTGTTTAAAAGTACACAACATTTGTTGCATATTTTCTGTGGCATATCATTTGCATGCTCTAAGCAAGGCTTTAAATAAAAACAATTACATTAAAAGCTGTTTTGAAAATAAAAGACACATACATCAATTTGTGTGCTCTCGGTAAATATCTTATAAACTTTTATTCATTCCCATGTTTTTGAACACGTGTTGAAAGAGCCACTAAATTGTCATTGTGCATTGCACATGTACGACATTTTTCAGGCGCCACGATTGTTTATTATTTTTTTAATAACAACTTAATTCTTAAATTTCATGCCGTCAAGCGCAAAACACATTAGTTTAATTCGATAGCAATACGAAGAGACAAAAGTAGCCACACTGTTAAACAAAATTATAGTGTGACCATAATATTTATAAAACCAGTACAAAAGCACCACCATCGCTAGTCCGATGTACATAGCAGCATAATCGAAGCGTTTTATTTTAATATAAAAATTTATGGAAGTCATTTATTGTATTTAGTTTTTAAATTATAAGGACACATAGTATTTTCTATAATAGTTCAAAAGTAAAGGAACTGATCATGTTCTGTTAAGAAATTAACCTTTTCAGCAGTCAACAGAAACAAAAAAATAAACTTTGTTGCTTGTGTATAAAGCCGTTGCTAATGCGCGTGGAAAATTTTGAGCACCAATGCAATTGCATGCAAGTGTGTATAAAATTTTGTATTCATGATTTTTGAATCGAAATATTAAAATCTGATCGTTTATCGGAAAAACTCATAGTATGGCAACTTCGAAACTGATAACATATCGATATAGTAGTGTGATAGAATCGGACAGTAGAATAAACTTTCACAATAAAGTCTGGAGTAGAGTAAATTTCTATTTTAATAAACATGAACAAAATATGCAGAACGTGCTGTAGCAGACACTCTAAGCTGTTTTACGCGCTGGACACTTTGCATGAATATAATTATGAGAACAAAACACTTGGCCAAATGCTGAAGGAGTTGATGAGTGCTGAGGTATGCAAATGACAACAAACTTGTCTTTCACTTAAACATGAACGATTTCTGTAGTCATCAGAACAGTGCAAAAAGCTTTCTTCTTGGATTTGCGGCAACTGCTGTCGGAAATTAAAAAATGCTTATGGCTTTGTCGTACAAGCCGTCAAGGCACAAAGGAATTTTTTGCAGGAGAACTTAGCTATCACAGAGCAAGTCAAGCAAATAGATATGGAAGAGGATTGTCTAGATGAAACGCCAGTTCCCATGCAATTAGATGATAACACCGATTGTAACACGACTTTGTTTGAAGATTCTTTAATTAATATTAAAGTAGAGCAAGTACTAGAAGCTGATGATACTGTTGAGCCCAGTTCTCCTCAATCTATTATCTTCGATCCTTTAGTTCCAAAACTGGAAATGGCCGCTGACAGTAATACAAGTTCTGAGTACGATTTTGGAAATATTTTTTTGTATGTATTTATATCTAATCTTAACTTTTTTATAAATAGCGAACTAGATGATATTCCACTAACGATACTTAAACGCAAGGAAATCAAAACGAAGGCATTGAAACAGAGTTCTCTTGACAGCTGTTCAAAACCACCTTATAAATGCGAACAGTGTTCCAAGTCTTACAAATATTTAGAATGTCTTAGAAAGCATGCCAAAAAACACGAGCACAGTGACCAAATCGTAGACCAAATTACTAAACACGAAAAAGAACAAACTATGAAAAATTTACACGAAACCAAAAATTTAGAGCAAAAAAACAAAAACCACCCGGAAACAGTTAATTTGACTCAAAGTAACCCCAAGAAAAAGCGCGAGAGACTTAAAGATGTACGATTCACTGACTTTAATTTACAGCTGTGCAAACCTAACGGCTGCAAGTCAATAAAATGTATGATTTGCCTGCTTGATTTTGCCAAACTGTCTGAACTTCGCAATCACTTCAATTTACATCCCACTGACATTACTTTTGAGCGACATGGTCATCCCATAGGTCGCATAGCAGAAGGTTTCTATAGAAATGCAGTAGAGTCTACAGAAGAAGGTCTCAAGAATCGTATTCTAAATGACCTAGATGATGGGAATTATTCCCGCTATTATTCCATTACAAATGAAGCTGGCTATGAAATGAGCTTGGACAGTTCTGACACGGATGGTGACGAGGAGCATACAAATTACACGTGTGACCTATGCCCTTCAAAAAGCTGGCCGAGGAAATACTTGCTTTATGAACACCATAAAGCAATACACAGCTGGATAGATGCTCCCCATCCTTGTCGACGTTGTGGAGCCCGTTTCCTTAATTCTAACTTGCTTTCGCATCATTTAAGTACACAGTGCTATAATGCTTTGAAGCGTTATCGCTGTGAAAAATGCCCATTACGGTTCTTTTGGCGCCAGAACCTTTATAATCATAACAAACTAGAGCATAAAAACAAGGTAATTAAATTGTTTTAATATAAACCTAGTTTACATAATATCATTTTAGAGAGAAAACTTTCAATGTGATAAGTGCCCACGCTGTTTTCTAAATCAGCATTCCTACACCAGGCATATGTTACTCCACGAGGAAACCACAAAACTAATACCCTGTCGTTGGTGCACTCGCAGTTTCTATCGTCTGGGGCTGTACCATAAACATTTAAAGCGCCACGGCTTTGAAGCAGCTGACATACCTTTGGCTGAGACGTTGCTGATGGCTATGGCTAAGCCAGTTGACCCAAAGACTATTTTATGTAAATTGTGTGATCTTAAGTTTGATTCTCTGGATGCCCTGCGCAACCACATATCCATGCATCCAAAATCCCACAGCATTGACGCGAGCAATTATATAATAGCCACAAATGCCGGAATTGAGATAGACTTGAACGATACGGACTGCGAAAATAATGAAGGTGCTTTTCAAAAGTCATACAAATGCAATCTTTGTGGGGTAACGTGCAAGCATAGACATGACATGCTAGAACATCAGTATGCAATACATACCTTTGACAAAATGCCTTTCTCTTGTGAGCACTGTATATTTAAAAGTGTTGATAAGGTAATTTATATTGAAAAATATATGTTTGTGTTCGTTATTTACTAGTTGCAATTTTTTGCTTGCAGCGAATTATGGATTATCATCTACGCAGTCAATGTTTAAATAAGGAAAAACCGTTCAGCTGTCCACAATGCCGATACAAATTTCAATGGGAAGAGAATCTTCAGTTGCACATAAGTACGCGACATGCCGACGCTCCAGAGACTGTTGGTACCAAAGTAAATAAAGGCAAAACCACAGAATTGAGTGAGCGTTATAAGCACAAATGTCCTCATTGCGTACGAGCTTTTGTATTGCAAATAAGCCTTGAGAAACACATACGCGACATGCATGTTGTTAAAAGATTCGCCAATAGTAAAGTATACCTATGCTCTCTGTGCGGATTAAAATGTACATCACAAAGCAAATTAGACATTCATATGAAACGTCATAACAAGATAAAACCATTTAAGTGCGATCATTGCGATATGCGTTTTACGGTCTTTTACGAATTGAAAGTCCACCAGCGGAAACATACGGGTGAGCGACCATACCACTGTACGCTGTGTGGTAAAAATTATTCAAGGATAAATAAATGGAAGAAACACGCGTTAACGCATAGGGTTAACAATTAAATTGATTAATACTTAAAATAAATATAGTCAATATTGTTTGTGTTTATTTTTTTGTGAAATGTATTTGTTGGCGGAGACATTTTGCTGCAAAACTAGTTTGGCAAAACATCCGCAGTTTGTCAGACATTGCAGATTTTAATTTATTTTAGCTCGATATTAATTTTTATCGATAAATTGGAATTATCGTTTGAAGAGAATTGTTATGGTCACCCTGACAGCTGACTGCAATTGGAAATGATAACAAAACAATAAAAAAACCTACACAAAATCCAAGACTTAAATTATGATATAATGTTTAAAACAGAATGCAGAACTTGTTTTAACCCGCATCATAGTCAAATGCATGAACTTTGCCACCGAGTAAAAAGATTTCACAATAAATTACTTAGCGAGTTGCTTGAAGAATTAACTCAAATTAACGTAAGTCACTAGTTGGATGGTTCTGTTAATGATATTTTTAATATTAAATTGTATACAGCTCAATCATGAAAACGTCACAAATTTGCCACAATATTTATGTACCGATTGCATGGATAAACTGGAGAATGCCTACAACTTTGTACTACAGGCGAAGCAGGTTAATATGCACTGGTTGCAAAAAATACAATCAATGCCGGAAGCACAATATTTTGTTACAAATACTACTGAAGCAGCGAGCTTTTCACAACTTAGAATAAAACATGAAGTGGTTCTGCCGGATGAGCAAACAGAGGATGTCGCTGAAATTAATCTAAAGCCACGTGAAGTTGACGGGATCCCAAGTTTAAGCCGGAATGAGTAAGTTAATCTGGAAATTTTGCAAACAAAATGCTTACCAAAACTTCATAACAGTCAACAGGATGCCGTGCTGCATAAAGACTCAACACTTGTAATAAGCAAACAATCCCAGACTCAATCGGAAATATTCAATTCATTGGCTAATGAAAATTCGACCTTTACTAATAGGTAAGAAAACTTACATCGCTTTGAGTTTGTGTGTTTTAAAATAGATATCGTAATACTGCGTTATCAAAATCAAAAAGTACGGAACGAGGCGAAGAGTTCACTCTGGATGCTTCAAGTCGAGTTTCTAATGGTACCAGCGACAGTATGGAGCAACATTCAACACATCTTCAATTTGAAAATAATTTATCTACTGGAAATAATGAGTAAGTAGGCTTATAATCTACAACAACAAAAATTGTAACACATATTTTATTATAGTGAACTCGATGATATGCCTCTTAAAGAGCGCCGACTATTATTACGCAATCAACAATTGGCATCCAATGACCCTTTAGCTACTGAGCAGTCCGACCTAGATGACAAGTGAGTTAAATTACTACAATTGCATTCTTGTTATTGTATTGATTTGATTATATTTAAACAGCGCGCACGAATCAACAAGCATAAACACCTCAAAACTAAAATCAAAAGAAATCTCTGCAAAAGAATATAAGTGCAATCAATGTGATAGGTCGTACAATTGGCCAGCAAGCCTCAACATGCACATGCGAAAGCATACGGCCAAAAGCAACTGGCTTACTTGTCCACATTGTCCCCGAAAATTTTATCGTAAGGACAACATGATGGCTCACATGCGTAAAAAACACGGAGCTCCCAAAGCTTCCAAACGCTCGGGATCAACACTAGCTAATATAACCGAACTAGACATTAATTTGTGCCTGCCACATGGAGTCAAACGTATACAGTGCATGCTTTGCTTGCAAAGATTTGAACGCATTACCGAGCTGCGCAAACACTTGAAAGAGCATGGCAGCAATGTTAAAGAATTTAAAATTGCTACAGAAGCCTTAAATGAACTTGCTGGCAGCTTTTTTGCTAACGTTAATGATATTGATAAGGAAAAACTGAAACAACGCATATCTAACTGTCTGGCGGTGCAAAACTACGATCGTTTTTATTCAATTACAAATCAGGCAGGCCGTGAATTGTGTTTGGATAGCTCGGAAACAGAAAGTGACTTTGAGGAAGAGTCGAATAAAAGTCGCAAAGATGAGCGGTACGCCTGCGAGCTCTGCCACAGCAGCTATTCTCGAAAATATCAGCTCTTTGATCATCAGAGACAACAACATGCTTGGTTGGACGCTCCTCATGTCTGCACACGCTGTCATGCGCGGTTTGTTAGCTCACAACTGCTTACCTCTCATAGCATTAGACAGTGTCACAACATGCAAAAGTTGTATATATGCAAATACTGTCGAGCCCGATTTCATTGGCGTCAAAACTTGAGTGCTCATTATGCCACACACAGAGATAAGGTTTATATACTTCTTTTTATATCTAAAATTAAATGGAATTAGTCGTAAGTTTCAGTTTGTTCCGATAATTGTGGTTTGGAAAAAATTCTTAAAATCATCATAAATAGTAATAGGAAGCTACATTCCAAACCCTATACCTTGGGTATCTTGTGTCGATATACATATAAATAATCTTACTTATTTATAAAAATAGACATTGTATCTTACATTTTGCAGAACAGCCTTGTTCATTGTGAACAGTGTAATCGCAGCTTCCGAGATGCACGTGGTTTAAATTCACACAATTTGAGCATGCATGCCGACAAATCAAAATTTTTAGACTGTCGGTGGTGCAGCCTGAAGTTCTCCAACCAAGACTTTCTACTCAAACATCTGCAAAAACGTCATGCTTTAAAGGAACAGCACTTGCCACTCGCTCAGACGCATTTAGCAGCGAGTGCAGAACCAACTGGAAAAAAAAATATAAGCTGCAAAGTTTGTGAGCTCACGTTTAGGCAAATTCGCGAACTAAGAACACATCTGGAAAACCACGCTAACTTGCAGCGCAGCTACAATTCATCACTGAACTATTCCATTAGCAACGAAAAAGGATTTGAATTATGTTTAGATGACAGTGATACTGATGATGACACCAATTCTTTAGAAGTTAAGTATACTTGCTCTTTATGTCAGGTGCAATGTAGGCGCCAGTACGAACTGCAGAGACATCAACTTGCTCTGCACCCTTACGATGCAATGCCACATAGCTGCAGCAAATGCATTTTCAAATGTGCCGCAAAGGTTAGCCAAATGTTTAATTTTTCTTACAAGTCTATCAACTAATTTATTTTAATTATTTTGCAGCGTGTGCTTGAACGCCATGAGCGTAGCCAATGCCTAAATAAGGAAAAGCTGCTTTCCTGTACTACTTGTGGCTACAAGTTCATGTGGCAGGAAAACCTTGAACTTCATCAGCGCTTGCACAATACATTCATCGACTCATTAAAACCGTCTGTAAAAACTGTGCATTCAAGTGAAAAAATGCTAATTTGTCCCCACTGTGATCGCACTTATAAGCAAAACACGCGTTTGAACAATCATATTCGTGATGTCCACAGTCAAGATGGAGAACCGAGAAAACCTAAAGAACTTAGACTGTTTTTGTGTTCTAAATGCGGAGTAAATCTGCGCTCCAGAGGCGAATTGCAACTGCACATGCGTCGTCACAACAACGACAAGCCGTTTCATTGTGACATGTGCGATATGGCATTTGTTTCTTTTTTTGAGCTTAAAATGCATCGGAGAAAGCATACAGGAGAAAAGCCTTACCAATGTACAGTGTGCCAAAAAAATTTTGCGCGCTCCGACAAGTTAAGGGTGCATCAAGCCACTCACAGGGATAAAAAATCTAAACTACAAGCATCAAAATAAGCCGTTATCAGGAGAATCGCCATCTTAAAGAAATTAAACAGTTTAATTAAACTCCCAACATTTGAAGATTTATAAACACGATTAACAATCTTGACTTTAATTTTTAATATTTTTTTTTGTAAATTTCAAAGTTCTTTTGCACATCATCGATGTTGATAATGTGATGACTTTTCACTTTTTGATTCTCGAAACTGGAATCAACGGGTTGAAGTTTTCCATATTCTAAACTGTAGATTTTACTTCGACAAGCAATTTATAAAATGTGCTAAACAGATTGGATTGCTTTCTTGGTTTGAAGTGGGTATTTGATAGGCATATGGGTTGAGTCAGCGCTGTAGATTCCTATCCACAATTTTGTATAGCCTTCCAACAGGCTATAACATTTTTACACGGTGTCAACAAAATGACGGCGCATCATGCGATGCTTCTCCAATGTGCTACTCAGTATAAAGCTTTCACCACAAGTTTCACACACAAACGACTGTTTCCCCGTGTGCAGCTTCAAGTGCATATTTAAATCTTTGGAGTGCCTGTAACTTTTGTTACAATATGTGCACTTATGCAGTTTTAGACTACTATGAGTAATCGTGTGTCGCTTGAGTTTATGTGAATACGCAAATCTCTTTGCACATATGGTGCACTCAAAAGGCTTTTCACCAGTGTGTATACGCTGGTGGTACACCAATTCAGCATGTCGTGGAAAGGCCATTTCACAAAGATCACATTTAAAAGGCTTTTCACCCGCATGGCGTCGCATGTGTATGACCAAACTGGCTCTGGAAGTCATTTCCTTTCCACATAGAGAGCAGAGAAATTTTTTAGCTGAAATCTTAAGTTTGTTATTGTCGTTAAGATGTATATTTCGTATGTGATTATTTAAACGGGTGCGCAATAGATACGTTCGATCACAGTGCGGACATTGCAAAAACTTGCTTGTTTCACAAACTGGTTGCTTCTTAGTAGACTCTCCGTATCCTTCATGATGCAATAATATATGCTGTTGCTGGTTTTCGGGCCACATAAACTTGTAATTGCATTTAGGACAGACATACCTCTTTTCTTCATTAAGGCATTGATCCAGCTTATGATGATCCATAACGTTCTGTAAAAGAATGTGCACCAAAATTTTAAATTTGTAACGCAAAATCGATATTTTTAATAGAGGAAACCTCACCAGTTTTGGATATTTTAGAGCTTTAACTAACTGAAACTGTTTGCAAAGCGGGCTCAAACATAAAAGTTTTATGTAAGAACAAACCAACAGTCAGTCGGCTCATTATCGTTAAAATAAAATATTCATAAAAAAAATAAAATAGAAACAAGGGAAACTTTAAGTTAAACCCTGTCTCTTCCGAACACATAGGCTCGAAGCTTTGGAACGAGCTTCAAAAGAATTAAGGCAGCCCAGCTTTATGAAAACCCAAAAAAAACGAGTGTAATACATAAAAGTAAACGAGTAAGACAACAAAAACTTTATAACAAAATTATCAGAGACGGCAAAAGGAATTTCTGCCCGTATTGCCTGCTTATCGAAAACATTGAGAATGAAATTCTTCACTTTTTCAACTTCAGTTCTTTTTAATATTGTCCCTCCTTTTCCCCCAATACAATTTCTTAGTTTGCTCCCGCATTTTTTAAAGAAGAAACCTTTCCCCGAAGAAACTTAAAACTCGACATTGACCTTCCATTTGACATAATTGGATGGATTAGGAAAGTATTTTTTAATCGTTTGGAAACTTCGGTAGTAATAGACAAAGATTTTATTTACAATTTGCTTTATTTGCCGAAATAATATAAAAATATTGCTTAAAGCTAGCTTAACATATTAATTCAGAGTTTAGATATTATATCTTTACAACTGAGAATTTAAGAGAATAAAATATTGACAAAGGAGTTTGACTCGAAAATTGAATGATAAGGAAAACAATGGCAATCAAAAAAAAAACCTTAATTATGATGGGGGAAAAAAAAAAAGTTAAAAGATTTATAAATTAAGCAGATTAACTGAAGCTAGTGCCTGTCGTCAGCACGAAACTTGTGCGATATGTGATTTTTTATTAGCAAAATTGTTGATGGTGCCAGAAATAATTTCATCAATCTTTTTAATATTAGATTCCTCATGCAGTCGTTTTGTCGCATAAAAGAATGGTCTATTAAGAATCATTTTTAATATTTTATTCTGGGAAGTTTGAATTTTTTGTAAGTGAGTTCGCGCACTGCTGCCCCATATCTCAGATCCATATAACATTATAGGTAAAAATATAGATTTATATATTATTAATTTATTGTCTAACGAAAGTTTAGATTTGCGATTTATAAAAGGATAAAGTATACATATAGTTTTGTTAATTTTATCAATAGTTTTACTAATGTGATCCGAGAAAAGAAGCTTTTTATCGAAGTAAACTCCCAAATAGCGAATGCAACTATCCCATTTTATATTCAATGTATTTCATTTAAGTTCTGTGATTGGAAGAAAGCAGTGCTTTCGCTTTTTAGTAAAATAAATGGCTTTAGTTTTTGCAGCATTAAGCTTTATTTTCCACTTATAAAAATATTCGGATAAGGAACTTAGAGCAGATTGAAGTTCAGAATAAACTACACTATAAGCTTCGCTAGAGCAGTATAAGGCAGTATCGTTCGCAAACATTAATGTTTGGCAACATACAAAACTGGGAAAGTGTAACTATTATACAAAATGGGACCAAGTACAGAACCTTGCGGAACACCAGCCGAATTGAATTTTTTGTTGAACTCGAAACCATTCAGAGAAACATAAAAGAATCTGTCCGAGAGATAAATTAAGATGAGTTTAGTTAGGTAGAGAGGAGTTTTACATTGGACTGGTTTGTATATTAGGCCATTGTGCCAAACAGTATCAAACGCAGCTTCGACATCAAGTGTTACCATGCCGATAGATCTCTGAGCCAAATTTTCTTTAAAAAAATTTGCAACTATATCAAGAGGGTGGATACAGCTCAGGGAAGGTCTAAAACCGAATTGAACTTTAGGTAAGATGTTGTTTTTTTCCAGATGATGAATAAATCTGGTTTTAATGAGGCGTTCAAAAATTTTTGAAAAGCCACAAAGTAGGCTAATTGGCCGATAACTTGTAGGACAGTCAGGTGGTTTTCCAGGCTTTGCAATCTGAATGATTTTGGCTATTTTCCATCCTAATGGAAAGTAGCACAGTTTCATGCAGTTGTTGAATAAAACCGATAAAAAACGTAATGCATTTTTAGCCAAGTTTTTTAAGCAAATATTTGGAATTTTATCAATCCCCGGCGATTTATTGTTTTTAAGCGACTTAATAACGTCTCGAATTTCGTCGACTGTGACAGGACTGTCTACAATGACATTTTCATGATCGACAAGTTCATTGAGAGCGTTTTGTACAGAACTTGAAGTGGACGAATCAGAGAAAGACTCGGTGATGTGATGTTTTGATTCAAATAGAAAAACGTTTGTTATTAAGGGTAAAGCTAGGAATAAATTGCTTTTTATTTTTAATAACCTTTGTTTGGAATAAATCCAGGTTTGCTTTTATAATTTGCCGGTACATAAGTTGGGTCTTTGGGGTAAATGATTGCGAATTTCCCGTATAATGAAAGATCATGCAATGTATTGCCAAAACTGTTTGCTCGAGCGCAATTCCAAAGCCTGTTTCTGCAATTGAGGTCACCGCCAACAACATAATTACCAGGAATGCGGGAAATTTTTAGGAGATCTGATTTAAACATATCTTTTATATGTTTTGTACAAATAATAGAGTTACAATTTGTAAGACATTTAGCCGATGGACCAGGGAAACAGACAGAGAAGATTTTAAGTGAATTGACTGCATCTACAGAAATCTCTAATCCTATATTTTCAATGAGGTGGGTATTAATGCTGGAGAATTGTTTATGATTTATAGAATTATGGATAATAATAGCGACACCGCCACCTCTATTAGAGGTGCGATCGTTTCTATAAACTACATAATTGGGAATATAAAATCGGATATTTTGCGTTAGCCAGGTTTCACTTACAAGTAAAATGTGAATATTATTTTTATTTAGAAAGTCTGTTAACTCCATTCGTTTTATGTGAACAGCACGCACTTTCCATGCCATAACATTAAGATCGCTAAGAAGTTTATTTTGAGTACACATACTTGACTGCAAGTTCAGTTAAGATGCTAAATTGATCACTCTTAGTTTTACATCTACTTAATTTATTGATAAGCTCCGTCGTTAAAGCACTGATTTCCTCAAGTAAAGTAAAGAGATCAGAATTAACTTGTTGTTGTTGGGAATTGGAGTTGGAGAGCACCTGACTGTAGCTGAGATAAGCAGTCTTAGGCATACTGGAAGTGTGATTTTGCAGAGCATTCTCACTGAGAGTGTGAGAGTGGGTACTGATGTTATGGTTATCAGCATATGTGGTACGTCTGATGTTCTCATCTCGGGACTTGTTGGTATAAGACATGACTCTAGATGATCGTCTTTCAAGAATAGCCTGGTAGGAAAGGCGGTATGGGCAATTTGCATCAGTAGAAATATGGTTACCTTTACAGTTTGCGCACTGCTTCTTCATCTTGTCCGTGCAATCACTGGTAAGGTGAGGGCCTGCACAGTAGGCACACGATGTTTTTACGGTTTTTTGATCCGTGTCCGAACAGTTGGCATTTATAGCACTGCGTCAATTTATTGGGGGACTTGGTCTTGTATTCCCATCGTACTTTAGTATGGTTGACGTGGTGGTAATTACTTCGAAGATCTTTCAAGGTTATACTTCTATAAACAACGTACAATAGTAACTTATGGTCATTGCGAGTAATTTTTTCGATGGTTTTAACATCAATACATTGCAGGCCTAGGTCAATCAGCATAGATTTGACTTCGAGGTTGGTAAACTTATCCAGTCCAGAGAGAACTGCTTTGTAGGGTTATGTGTTCTTGGCCTCATATGAATAAAATTCATATTTGAGCTCCATAAGTTTTGTACATAATTTGTTAAAGTTTTCTGCCCCTTTAACGAAGATTTGTATACCGATGGAAATCGGCTTTACGAAGTAATTAGTGATTTTGAGATCAGCAACAATTTTATAAATAAGGGAGGAGCTCTGCTTGATTACAGTTATAGGTGGCATTTTGACAGGAGCCTCGGCCGTAGGTCCACCGTCTTTATTAATTTCCATTTCATTTACGTTGTCGTCATCATTATCGTCAACGGTTTGCAGTGGACGATAATAGTTTTCATACACGTTACGCGTTAAGCGAACATGAGCAGATTTTTTAATTGTTCGTGTCATCCGCACCGCCAAACAAGTGGTTCACCGTTCGGCGTTTAATTTTGGTACTTATATTGTAGCACACACGATTTACGAAAAGTAAAAGTCAGCGGAGTCTTAAAACAACAACAAAAATTTCTGTTGGAACTGAATAGTTTGTACTTTGCTTTTAGAATAACGGTACACAGATTGATATGATTATGGTATATAAAGGTGATAGACAAAGATAAAGAAGCCCCCACTAACAACTACCTTTAGCTTCCTTCATTCATTAAGGGCAGCCTATGGACTAAATTTTAATGTCTTACCTTGGAAACACATTTAAATATGCAATGCTCGCATTCATAGGGCATCTTGTCAAAATTATGCATAGTGCGTTGATGTTCCATCAGTTCAAACTTGCGTTGACATTGAATGTGGCAGAGATCACATGTATATAGAGTTGGCACAGTAATTTCATCATCTGTTTCCGAATCATCTAGGTCTAGCTCAAAACCAAACTCATTTGTTATCGAGTAATTTTGCCTCGATTCATAGGGGAAATGCATGCTACCGCACAATTTTTCTTCTATCTGTATATGAAGACGCAATTCTGCTATACTTTCGAATTGTATTTCGCAAATCTTGCAGGTAATATCTTTAAGACCATGCGGTTTTGATGTGGCAACAAGAAGTGTTTCTGCTAATGGTAGATCTTGCTCTGTTAAGCCATGCCGCCTTAAATGCTTGATCATAAAATCGCGGCGATAAAACTTTCGGCTGCACCAAAGACATGGTACCAACTGGTCTTCGTCGGCATGAACGCTAAGTAGATGCACGCTCAGCGACTTTTGTTCCGCAAAACTCCTTCCACAGACAACACACGCAAAAGTTTGATTCTAAAATAAAAGCTCTTTAGTAATTCCATGAAAATCGTTTAGTTAAACTTACCACATTTTTGTGGCTTTTGGTATGAGCCTTAAAGTTATTCTTCCAGTAAAATCGCAATGGACAATGCCGACACACATATCGTTTTGAGGTATTCTTGCATTGAGTGATGTAATGATGGTTTAGTAGTTGGCGACTTACAAAACGCGCATTACAACGCCTGCAAATATGCAAAGCCTCGCTCCAAGGATGCTGCAATCGTTGATGCTCATAAAGCTGGTGCTTGCGTCCATAGTTTTGCTGGCAAAGTTCGCAAACATAATTTCTTTTGTACTTTACTGCTACATTACTTTTCTCCTCTGTTTCGCTTTCTGTCTCTGAACTATATAGATCCAATTCATAGCCGCATTGATTGGTTATCGAGTAGAAGCGCGTATAGTTTCCAGCAGTCAAGTCTTTAGCTATACGATCATATACCTGTAGGCTACTTAGTTTTTTCAGATCTGGATACAGTAAATTAATAAGTTCGCTGGAATCCACTTGTTTATGTTGTGTGCTATTTATGACAGGATGATCGTTAAGATGACTACGTAACTCTGAGATTTTTCTATATGTATTCTGACATATCATGCACTGAATGAGTTTGAGTCCGTGAGGCTTGCACATATTAATATCAACCTCTTGGACATCTCTACGTTTGCAAAGGTTTTTTACACCTATCATGGAAGGAACAGAACTATTCTGAATAAGTTTCTGCTGAGCTTCCTCGTCTTTCGACATGTTATCTTTTTTTCTGTTATCGTAGAAGTCAATTTTAGTTAGTAACTTCTTACGATTTTGGTTACAGCTATAAAAAAAAAACAAATCGCATTAATAAATAAAAACTTGGCATTGTAAGCGTAGGTACCTACATTTCATCAGTCGTGGTTTCCAAGTCTTTTTGAGCAGTTATTTCATTCTGTTTGTCATCATTCATGCCCACAACTGGAATATCGTTTGTGTCTGTATTTGAGTTTTCATCCGTTTGGGGATATTGCATAAATTTTATTTGGTCCTGCTCGAGATCGTTTACATCCATAAGTAACGGATCGGAGCCACTATCGTTTATTTCAGTGTTACTTAAAGGAATGGATTGATCCGTTAATTGGTAAAAACTGAATGGTGATTGAATATCTTTCACTACATGATTTAAGCTTTCGGCGGTTATTTGTATAAAATTTGAAAAGGGAGATGTACACAGATGCTGTGCATCCACTACTAGAGGATCTAAAGTTGCTGTATTTATTTGCATGGTGTTGGTCAAGTTAGATTGATGCATTTCCTGATGATAGAATATTGATTCACTATTTTCGTTTGCACTTATATTGCCAACCAAGGGATCTATATTATCCCATGTGAGTTCACGTGTATTCAAAACTAATGGATCTTTGTTATGATAACACAAAAGATCACTTTCAAGTATTTTTTCGTCATATTCCCCAATATCTGCATTGATAATTTCGAAAGTTTCTAGTCTGGAGGTGTTGCATTGTATATCGGCAGATATGTCTTTAAATTTATCATGTTCATTGCGCAGCTGTGTGTGAAAACTTTGTAAACAAACATTGTTTTCTTTAAATCCAACTTCTAGCCGGTGTCCCATAAGGAGTTCATAAGCTTCACGCGCTTGTACTACAAACTCGTAAGCGTTGTACAATTTATGCCTACAATTGTCGCATATTGTTTGAGGCATCTTTTCTGAGGAGGCACCACTTGACTAAATATAAATTGAGACTGAAATAAAAATATTCTTATATGTATCAACATTAGCTTACTTCAATTTTGGTTAGATCACTTAGCAGTTCTGAAAGCATTCTATCCGGATAGTTGTTTGAAAGTGCTGAGAGTTTGTAAAGGCTTCCGGCATCTTCTGTGTCACAAGTACGGCAAAATTTAGGCAATCGCATTATTGTTATAATGTTTTAAACAGCTATTAATAATTTCTTGCTATTTCTATTTTTTATATATGCACATATGCAGAAGCTGAATCGGCTGATCTACACTGCTTGCAGAATTGTAGCAAGCAGTACTATGTCAGCTGACATAAGCTGTTAGCTATGACACCCATTACAAAATAATGGGATATTGGCCTTGGGGATACATTTGGGATTTATTTTTTATATGAAGTTTTGACATTTCGTGCGGAATTTTTGCATGCTGCGTATGATGGGCCTTTTTACAGAAATTTTTTGTGTAGTTATTTTGTAAAAAAAACTTCATTAATTAACATAATAGAGATTATCTTATCCAGCTGAATGCTGTGTATATAGACCGTATCCTAAGGTTCAAAGGATACCACAAGAGCTAAAGACACAAATCTTTACAAGCAGAAGAGTAAAATCCCTCTACAATTCAAGTTTTTTTTTTGCGATATTTTGCGATAGGAGCAAACAAATATAAAAAAATCGACTATATGTTAACAAATTTTGTAAGTAGCCTTATGTGGCGCTTACAAACAAAACCACATCGACTTTTTTCGATGCACTGTACTAAATTTCATCATTAGAGCTTTATTATATCATTTAGCCACCAAAGGATCGATAAAAAAAACTTTTTAGTATAAGATTCGTGTGTGTTTCACTTGTTTATAGAGATATCGTAGCCAAAATTGGATTTGGGACGATTTATAAAGTTCCAAAGCAATATAACAATTTCGATCAATATTGGTTGAGCCCATATAGAATTTTGATAGCCTAAAAAATCAACGATGACTGCATAGATAAGCTGTTTACTTTAAGATTCTTAAAGCCCAAAGCAAAAAAGACAGAATTACTTCTAGCCAGTATATTACATAGATTACATTATAGGTCTTTAAGCCTAAAATCAAGAAGCAAGAAATAAGATCGAAAATATTTTATTTAAGATCGACGCGAAAAAAAATTAATTTTTAACGCAAGTATATTGAATGTGGTAATTTTTATATATACGTATGTATTTTAGGAATTCAAAAGGTTAAATATATTTATAATGTAACAAAATGTATAATATGTGGCTACATAGCTATGGCAACTATGCTTTATTTTGTAGCCAATTTTATTGCCAGATAAATACTTGTTATAAAGATCACTGCGACAGCCAACTTTTTAAGGTTGGCGCGATTTACGCCCTTAACAGTGCGCACCACTTCCATGTTTAAACGGAAAACATTACGACTCTCCTCAATAAAGTCTGCGCGCAAATTATCGTCAAACTTTCCATATTGATCATTAAAAACACGACGCAACTTGGCCTTGAGTACAGGAATTTTTTCAGTAAAATATGTAGCCGCACAGCCAGCTGGGCATATTGTGACCTGTGCAGGCATGGGACGCGCCATCAAGTCCTTATCATCAAGAATATCACCCTCAGAGTTTTTAGCAACAACTGTAGCTGCAGCTGCAGCTTTCTCTGCTTCCTCTTGCTGTTCCTCGTTTCCTTTGTTAAATATCCAAAGCTTACGTGCAATCATCCGTTTTTTTTGCAACAATTGGCCACCAGACATTAGTGCCATGTACATTTGGTAGGCATAAGCAAAAAGAAGTAATTCATTTTTGTTGGCTACTTTTTCTAAATGAGCTACATATTTCTTCACACTAGGGCGCGGCTCATACGTGTTCTGCCAGTCGTCGCCATAAAAGTAAGCAAAATCTTTTTCAAATGCCGCTGTGCGATGAAATTCCTTTGGCAACAACCGCTCTGGCAAATGAGACTCAAAGAATTTATAAAGTTCGTAAAAGGCCAGCAGTCCATCGTACCAAACAGCATCATCAGAGAGTGCTGTATATATAAGAATATTTTGTATAAATAAGTTGCAGTTAAAAAAAAAACAAAACGCATACCAAGTGCAAATTTTGCATTAAAGAGCACGTCGCTTAGATTGTGCACGTCTTTGGTTTGTTTACGCAACTCCTTAGAAAATGCCATGTCCACATAGTCATCGTCTCCGCCATTTTCGTCCTGTTTGTCTATTACTATTTCTTCGCTATTTGACATTATGCTTTAGCTTACTATATTGTGAAGATTACTTTCAATGCAATTTTGTTTTGTCATTAACTACGCCGTCTTTGTTTTTAAAAAAGTTAATGAGCCAATGTGATTTCGATACATTTGGATGTATCGATGTTTCAATAATAGGGGTTTTCACCGAGTGGGCAGCGCTGAAATTTTAAAGTTGCTTGGCAGGGCCTTTGTTATCCATCGAGGCATTTTAGAGTATAATAACCATTTAGTGTAATATGTTTTATTTACTTTATTACACTACTGACTAGGTTTATTTATCAACAATCACACCAATGTAAGTGTTGTGTTGTATATGTTGTAGGTGATGAACAGACTTACATCTTGAAATTGTAGTATGCACTTAATCAATTTTTTTGTTTTGCTTTGTGACGCTAATGAAGTTCCTCTAATGCAACACATTCTTAAACGCTAACATCATTAACAAGAATTATTTTACTACTTTTACATATTGTGTTGAAATACAAGATACAAACACATCAACAGTATAAACAAAAGAAGTCGTTTTTATACAATACAACTGGGTGCTTTGGTTTCAATTTCCTACATACTTTTATAATTTCCAAACCTACACTTTCCTTCCAACAACAAACACAATCCCGCGACTCCAACAATTGCTTTAGTAAAAACTATACATAAAAACAAAAAGAAAAGCAATGTCGGATCTCTTTACCACTTTTGATAGCAACGGGGACGCCGATCACACTAACAGCGGCCATCGCGATATAACAATGGCTTCGCCATCTCAGCACAGTCCCATGACAAACAATAGTAACTCATCCTCACAAAATGGTGGCAGCGGTGGCCCAACCGGAGCTCCGGCCAGTGGAGTTGGAAAAAGCAGCAATCATAATATTGTAACTGGAACAGAAAACACACCTGTATGCATAGCGCTACGATAAAGTTATGTTAACAACGACTACATTTTTAAACCTTGTGTACCATTTTCAGATGCTTACTAAACCCCGTCTCACAGAGCTGGTACGTGAAGTAGACACCACCACACAATTGGATGAGGATGTTGAGGAACTGTTGTTGCAAATAATTGACGACTTTGTTGAAGACACGGTCAAGTCGACAAGTGCGTTTGCCAAACACCGCAAATCAAATAAAATTGAAGTACGCGATGTTCAACTGCATTTTGAGAGAAAATACAACATGTGGATACCAGGCTTTGGTACTGATGAGTTGCGACCATACAAACGTGCTGCAGTAACGGAAGCACATAAACAGCGTCTAGCTTTAATTCGGAAGACTATTAAAAAATATTAGATGGGTAATACACTTATTGTAAACGAACGTGTTTGTAGGGACTTAACGTTTCTCAAAAATTGGAGCTAGTATTCTGATGGAAAAATTTAATACTATTACGATGTTTGCTAAGCGTTTGCTGCACATAAATATAACTTTTAATCGTATAGATCTAAAATGTCTTTAATAAATTTGAGCTATTAAAAAAAAAAACTTTGCTTAGGTTGCCATTCGTATAAATTGAAATCATCGGAATGCATAGAGAAAATGTAAACACCAGAAAGGCGTTCAAATTTGACTGCGTGTATTTTTGTGTATTAGATTGCACTATTACTACATTATTATTACATTTTATCTACTATTAACTAATCCAGAATTTTGCAAATAAGTCTGTATGGTGTTTCTTGCTGTACACGTATTGTTTATTTAAATTTTGAAATTGATTCGTAAAAATTGTTTCCCAAATAGCTTTGAGGCAACATTTTGGGACTACGAAAGCCGAAAATTCCGGTGGTACAGGAACATAAAAAATTGGCATATAAACAGTTCTGCTAAAAAATATTCAGGCCATCCAGGTAGGGATTCAATCTTTGAAAAGTGAAAAAAATTAGAAGATCGAGAAGTTAAAATTATCGTCATTGCCAAGACCTCAGGATTTCTAAAAAGTATACAATCATTCATACGACTGTGACGATAATTCTAATGTGTCCCATGGTGAACTGCCAGTGACTGAAATTTTTACAAGTCTTGAAAATCCCATGGGTGTGGTAAATTCTTTTCAGAAAAAGAAGCACTATTTAGAAATAGATGTGTGTAACAATAAGATATTGGACAAGGAAGACAAAATAGCAAATATAAGGCCCTTGTTTCGGCTAATGAATAAGAAATTTATCCAATAATTGCGTTTAGTTGACGAAGCTTTGGTAAACTTTTACGGCCATCGTAGTTCTATATTCTTTGATTATACATACGCAATGGAAACAAGTGGGTTGGTGTAACACGGCTGGGTTATATAAACTGGTATAAGCCATACCAAGGAGCATCAACGAACAAAAGTAAAGAATACGCCGATTTCGGTGTCGGCGCTAAAATGGCTTGAAAAATATTTTAAAGTCCTGCGTGAGAAGTGGCCCGACATAAAGTTCCATTTGTTTTTTGAATTCTTGTTTAATTTCATTGCGATGGTTGAAAAACTTACAGAAGGAAAACTGTACGTGACGGGAGAAATAAGCGAAAATCGGTTGAGTAGTAGAACTGCCATTACAAGTTCGCGGGGTGTGAGAAAGAAAATTAGACTTTTGCGGGCGTTAGATCATTCAGTTAAGCGCTATTCACAGGCTTAAAAATTCAATGTACAAGTAGAACACCCACATGTACTTTACCTGTATAATGAAAACTGAGGAGTCAATTGTTGAGGACCAATCGGTCAAAAAAACGTTTTTTGGTGCAAAATTCGTTTGTTTTTAGTTTGTTTATGAAGATATCATAAACCACATTTGGCTATCAAAAAATTTCAAACAAAAATTTCTTAGTGGCATACAACATGAATTCATGTCCGATTTTTTTAAAAATTCACGCTGATTCGAGGCAACACTTTTCAAAGCCAATCAGCACTGAATAGCTGATTGTTACGGCTAAGCTTCAGGCCTGAACGCCTAGGACATGCATGTGTTAAATTCAGTGATAAATGATAGATTCATGGTTGGTACTGAAAATTCAGGCGTGATTTCATGACTTATTCAGGCCTGAAACGAACTGAAGGGCTGTTATAGTATTTTGTTATTGTCGTCTTATATCCTGTATAATTGTAGACTTCAAGCTTAACGGGATCTGTTAATTAGTATACTAATTACGAATGTAATTTGTTTTAGGTGTAAAAAAGGAGAATCCCATTTTGTTATTTTGCCTCGTGACTAGCATCACCAAACGAACTGAAGTTGAATCGAAGATAACTTTCGATATTTAACATCGATAAGCCACTTTCATACTTTTTCGATAGATGATAATTGTTTGAATTATGTTCCATCCCAATAAAGTTTATTAGGGAGGTTTCTTGTCACTATAGAAGGGTTTTTAGTGACCATGGTTATATTATATAAAAAAGTTTTTTTGCCATGGTCATAATATAAGATATCTTCTTATATTGACAGAAAAAAGTTAAACATTTAAAATTTTCTTTAGAATAGTAAATGAAAAGCATTAAAGCGAATTAAAGAAAAGAAAATTTGACTGATGAAAAAAGAAAACGAGAAAGAATAAAAAATTTTACTGCAGAGCATATTGAAAGGAAAAGAAAGTTCGCAGTTGCCTTTAACACAACAAAAAAAGCAAGAAAGCACCTCAAGCTAGGTATACATAAATAGAGGCGAACCCCGCTACTTGTAATAAAGGGATCATCAAAATGAGGCTGCCGACAATATGTAGGACGTGCGACACGACGGACTGCGATACTTTGTACGTACTCGCTACGCCCGCAAAACTTGATTCTGAAAAAGTTCTTTCAGATCTGTTAACAGAGTTGACCGGAATTGATGTAAGTAATTTTGTAGAGCTTTTTCGCGTAAAAATATTTAAAAATTTAACACAAATTTCTTTAACTAAAAGGTTAGTGGATTCTATGCTCAAAAATTACCACAATTACTGTGTAGCAGTTGCACGCCGAAACTGATTAACAGCTATAGCTTTGTCAATCAAGCTCGCACAGCCAACGATATCTTAACAAATCGCCTTCTTAACGCCCAGATGGTGGATCCTGCAGGCTGCGTAAAGCAGCCGTCTTTTGAGCTTAACAGTGCTAAAATCAAAATGGAAACTAGAGACGATGAATTAAATATTACCACTACCTGCTCAGAGCTACCACAATTGACACAAATTAAACAGACTCATGATGATTTACTATTAGTACCTGAAGCAATCAAGGAAGAGTGGGGCTCGACAATTTGTAGGACTTGCGATACAAAACATTGCGATACCTTATACAATCTCGCGACGCCCACAAATCAATATCCTGAGAAAATGCTCTTGGATCTTTTAACAGAATTGATCGGAATTAATGTAAATTATTTCGTATAACCATTGTCGTATACAAGTTTTAACCAAATAATTTTCTTTAACAAAAAGGTTAATGAAACGCAAGCACAAAAACTTCCACAAGTTCTCTGTAGCAGTTGCACACCGAAGTTAATTGATGGCTATTACTTTGTTAATCAAGCTCGAACAGCCAATGAAATGTTAATGAATCACTTGCTTAACAGCCAGGTAACTGATCCCTCACACTGCATCCAGAATTTCGGGGTTGAAATCAAAACAGAAGCCAAAGACTATGAAGTAGATAATGCTACAATCTGCATGAATCAACCAGAATTGGCGCAGTTTCAACAGGCTGAGGACGACACATTAATATTACCTGATGCAATTAAACAAGAGCAGGATACGCAAATGTCCTTAGCAGGCTTATTTGTAACAGGTAACGCTACCCAAGGTTACAAAGACGAACTATTAATGTCACCAGAGGCACTGAAACAAGAGCAGGATACGGAAATGTCACCTATAGAATTTAATGCAAATAACCCTAGGAATGGACACGAGGACGATGAGTATGTGGTTATTATTAATTGTGTTATCAATTTGTTAGTGCGTATTTTTTGTTTCAATATCTTTTGTAGTTCTTTGGATCGCTCGGTGAGGCTGATTCCGTATACGGAGCTGCCTAAGTCAGACACATTCCAACAGTCAGAATTTTTTGGTATGTCATATGGAAATGGCGTAAATAGTAGTAAAAAAGCAATGGGCACACAATTAATATCACCAAAAGAACTGAAGCAAGAGCAGGATGCAGACTTGTCCGCTACAGACTTAGATGCCACAGATATCTCTAGTCAAGGTTACGACGATGATGAGTATGTGTTTATTATTGTTAATTGTATTTTTACTTGGTTTTTCATAAAAAGTTTTATAACAATACATTTTAAAGTTCGTTAGACCGCTCGGTGAGGCTTATACCATGTACAGTGCTACCAGATTCAGAACTATTTCATCAGGGCAAGCAATTAATGTCATCAAGAGCACTTCAGCAAGAACAGAATACGGATATATCCTATACAGGATTAGAAGCAACAGATGCCCACGGCCAGGATTACGTGAACGATAGGTTGGTAATTATTATTAAATATATTAGAACTATTATTAATACCCAGATTTGTCTAATAATAGTTTCTGGAGCTCACTAAACGATTTACAACAGCGCAATCTTAAGTTGAAAAAAAAGAGAGCTAAGAAAAGGTATAATTGCTATGAATGTCCCAAAAGTTTTAGCCGTGCAGATTACCTAAAACGTCATTGCTCACGCACACATATACCAAAATCGGATTGGCTTCCCTGTACGTTTTGCGATCTCAAATTTAGCCGAAGCGACGCGCTGCAAGCCCATCTAAAAGATCATCGAGATCCGAAAAGTTTGGCGAATCGCAATGAAGGGAAAAAGGTCAAGGACATAGACTTAAATCTTTGCAAGCCACATGGTTCTAAGCTTATTGAATGCATGATTTGTCACAGCAAATTCGATAAGATAATACAATTACGATGCCATTTGGAGCAGCATCCTGACATATTTAATTTTGAAGATCAACACAAGCTGAGGGCTCATGAGCTTGCGGAATTGTTGTATTCTGATTTAATGATACAATCTTCGGAGCATCTGCAAGATCTTATATTCAAGGAGTTAGCATCTGGCGCCTACCAACGATTTTGTTCCATTACCAACCAGTTTGGTCACGAAATAAATTTGGACAGCTCAGAAACCGAAAGCGATGAGGAATACGAAGTGGGCGAAAAAAAAATCAAAAGAACTCAAAAAGAGGAATATATGTGCGAACTATGTCAGCAGAGTTTCCCACGTAAATATCAGCTTTATGATCATCAACGTCTGTCACATTCCTGGTCCGAGGCTCCTCATGTTTGCGGACGCTGTGATATGCGCTTTGTTAGCTTGCAACTGCTACAACATCATAACGACTCCCAGTGCAAGAATGCGCAGAAGCGTTATTCGTGCAGCAAATGTCCCTTGCGATTTCGCTGGAAGCATAATCTTAAAGCGCACTCTCAGGATAACCACATTACAGTAATTTGCAAATTATATACTACGTTTTTACAAGTAATACTTAATAAAACTTTTTAAATTTTTAGAACCAGACTTTCGAGTGCCACGAATGTAAACGGGTCTTTGACAAAAAAAAATCGCTGACTGTGCATTTGCTTAGTGTTCATGCTGACGAATCCAAACTTATACCTTGCCAATGGTGCAACCGCAAGTTCTATCGTCGTGACTACTTGGTCAAGCACCTCAAGCGGCACGGCATTAATGAACAGGACATACCATTGGCCGAAACGCTCATTGCCGCCACTTCGAAACCAAATGGTCCAAAGATCATTACCTGCAAGATTTGCAATATACAATTTAGTCGTATCAGTGATTTGCGTTCTCATATTGAACAGGATCTTAAGTCAGAACATTCATTACATCAGAATTTAAAATCATTGGAGAATTACTCCATAACAAATGATTCTGGATTTGAACTACAGCTGGATGACTCAGAAACAGAAGATGAAGGCAATACTGTTTCCGATAATGCACCTTCGATTTATGCTTGTGGCGTGTGTCAGGTACAATGTCGACGCAAGTATGAAATGATACAACATCAAAGCACTATTCATCGCTTTGACAAAATCCCATATAACTGCGAGCGTTGCATATTCAAGTGCGTTTCCAAGGTAATTAACTTAATTAAATATTGGTCTTAACATGAAATGCGTACATAGACAAAATTACTTAAAATGGTATGTTACTATATTTTCAGAAAATAATGGACCATCACAAGCAAGTGCAATGTCTATGTGAGCAAAAGAAACATGTGTGTAGCAAATGTAGTTTTAAATTTATGTGGCCTGAAAATTTGGAAAAACATGTACAATCCCAGCACGGTGGCTGGCAAGAGGAAAAGTCTGACAACACCTCACTAGCGGCTAAATCGGAAATTAAAAAATGTGATTCTGAAGCTGGCATACAAGTGCTCAGTTGCCCACACTGTGATAGAACCTATAAGCGGAAGTCGCGGCTCAGCAATCACATACGGGATGTACATATCAATAAGAAAAAGACGTTCGTGTGCTCCGTATGCGGCAAAGACAAGCCTTCGGCTGGAAGTTTAGTTGCACACATGAAGCGTCATACGGGCGAGAAACACGTTAAATGTAATATGTGCGAAATGTCATTTCCTAGTCATTCCGAAATGGTAGCCCATAGACGCATGCATACAGGTGAAAAACCATTCCATTGTACAGTTTGCGGGAATGATTTCTCAAGTGTTTCTAATCTGAAAAGACACGTTTTGACGCACAGTGATTTAAAACCGTACAAATGTAATTTTTGTGACAGGTGCTATCGACAGGCCCATGGTTTAAAAAATCACATGAAACAACATAGTAATGAGTGAGCCATCTGTGGGAATTTCTCAATACAGAGAAGTTCATTGAAAAATGTTGAAGCGGTATAAAAGAAGCACTACTACTTACTTGTACTGAGTGTACATATATTTATGTCTTTATTTTAAAAATAAAAATCATTGATTTCACCGGAATTTCACTCAAAATTTAATAATTAGGTTTTTTTTAGATTTTTCTTTTGCGTTCACATATTATGTTGGATACGTTCTGCATGGGACACAAAAGTTCCTTAAAGGCGATCAATAGAGGTCCGACAATGGGTACTGCTGGTCAAAAAATATAATGGAAAAAAAGCAAAGCGTTCGAAGGTATACACCGTGGTCTGGCTAACGTGGTTGCAGTCGTATATTTAGTAAGCGAGCCATTTGATTATGATTATTACTTTTGAGAGGAAGAGTAAAAAGATTTCTATGTGGTTATTCCAGATGTGTCTTTTGCTGAAAGTAATATCAAGAATTCTTAAGTTGTCCACATTTTTGGTATGAATATGATGTTTTTACAGAAATATACATAAGTATGTTTTGTTATTGAAAGTTTTGCACCTGATTAGTCGCACCAGGCAATTATTAAATAAAGGACATAGACTTAAATCTTTGCAAGCCACATGGTTCTAAGCTTATTGAATGCATGATTTGTCACAGCAAATTCGATAAGATAATACAATTACGATGCCATTTGGAGCAGCATCCTGACATATTTAATTTTGAAGATCAACACAAGCTGAGGGCTCATGAGCTTGCGGAATTGTTGTATTCTGATTTAATGATACAATCTTCGGAGCATCTGCAAGATCTTATATTCAAGGAGTTAGCATCTGGCGCCTACCAACGATTTTGTTCCATTACCAACCAGTTTGGTCACGAAATAAATTTGGACAGCTCAGAAACCGAAAGCGATGAGGAATACGAAGTGGGCGAAAAAAAAATCAAAAGAACTCAAAAAGAGGAATATATGTGCGAACTATGTCAGCAGAGTTTCCCACGTAAATATCAGCTTTATGATCATCAACGTCTGTCACATTCCTGGTCCGAGGCTCCTCATGTTTGCGGACGCTGTGATATGCGCTTTGTTAGCTTGCAACTGCTACAACATCATAACGACTCCCAGTGCAAGAATGCGCAGAAGCGTTATTCGTGCAGCAAATGTCCCTTGCGATTTCGCTGGAAGCATAATCTTAAAGCGCACTCTCAGGATAACCACATTACAGTAATTTGCAAATTATATACTACGTTTTTACAAGTAATACTTAATAAAACTTTTTAAATTTTTAGAACCAGACTTTCGAGTGCCACGAATGTAAACGGGTCTTTGACAAAAAAAAATCGCTGACTGTGCATTTGCTTAGTGTTCATGCTGACGAATCCAAACTTATACCTTGCCAATGGTGCAACCGCAAGTTCTATCGTCGTGACTACTTGGTCAAGCACCTCAAGCGGCACGGCATTAATGAACAGGACATACCATTGGCCGAAACGCTCATTGCCGCCACTTCGAAACCAAATGGTCCAAAGATCATTACCTGCAAGATTTGCAATATACAATTTAGTCGTATCAGTGATTTGCGTTCTCATATTGAACAGGATCTTAAGTCAGAACATTCATTACATCAGAATTTAAAATCATTGGAGAATTACTCCATAACAAATGATTCTGGATTTGAACTACAGCTGGATGACTCAGAAACAGAAGATGAAGGCAATACTGTTTCCGATAATGCACCTTCGATTTATGCTTGTGGCGTGTGTCAGGTACAATGTCGACGCAAGTATGAAATGATACAACATCAAAGCACTATTCATCGCTTTGACAAAATCCCATATAACTGCGAGCGTTGCATATTCAAGTGCGTTTCCAAGGTAATTAACTTAATTAAATATTGGTCTTAACATGAAATGCGTACATAGACAAAATTACTTAAAATGGTATGTTACTATATTTTCAGAAAATAATGGACCATCACAAGCAAGTGCAATGTCTATGTGAGCAAAAGAAACATGTGTGTAGCAAATGTAGTTTTAAATTTATGTGGCCTGAAAATTTGGAAAAACATGTACAATCCCAGCACGGTGGCTGGCAAGAGGAAAAGTCTGACAACACCTCACTAGCGGCTAAATCGGAAATTAAAAAATGTGATTCTGAAGCTGGCATACAAGTGCTCAGTTGCCCACACTGTGATAGAACCTATAAGCGGAAGTCGCGGCTCAGCAATCACATACGGGATGTACATATCAATAAGAAAAAGACGTTCGTGTGCTCCGTATGCGGCAAAGACAAGCCTTCGGCTGGAAGTTTAGTTGCACACATGAAGCGTCATACGGGCGAGAAACACGTTAAATGTAATATGTGCGAAATGTCATTTCCTAGTCATTCCGAAATGGTAGCCCATAGACGCATGCATACAGGTGAAAAACCATTCCATTGTACAGTTTGCGGGAATGATTTCTCAAGTGTTTCTAATCTGAAAAGACACGTTTTGACGCACAGTGATTTAAAACCGTACAAATGTAATTTTTGTGACAGGTGCTATCGACAGGCCCATGGTTTAAAAAATCACATGAAACAACATAGTAATGAGTGAGCCATCTGTGGGAATTTCTCAATACAGAGAAGTTCATTGAAAAATGTTGAAGCGGTATAAAAGAAGCACTACTACTTACTTGTACTGAGTGTACATATATTTATGTCTTTATTTTAAAAATAAAAATCATTGATTTCACCGGAATTTCACTCAAAATTTAATAATTAGGTTTTTTTTAGATTTTTCTTTTGCGTTCACATATTATGTTGGATACGTTCTGCATGGGACACAAAAGTTCCTTAAAGGCGATCAAAAGAGGTCCGACAATGGGTACTGCTGGTCAAAAAATATAATGGAAAAAAAGCAAAGCGTTCGAAGGTATACACCGTGGTCTGGCTAACGTGGTTGCAGTCGTATATTTAGTAAGCGAGCCATTTGATTATGATTATTACTTTTGAGAGGAAGAGTAAAAAGATTTCTATGTGGTTATTCCAGATGTGTCTTTTGCTGAAAGTAATATCAAGAATTCTTAAGTTGTCCACATTTTTGGTATGAATATGATGTTTTTACAGAAATATACATAAGTATGTTTTGTTATTGAAAGTTTTGCACCTGATTAGTCGCACCAGGCAATTATTAAATAAAGGATGCATGGATCGAAGGGTACCGGCTTTATTGAGTTTTTTTTTTATGTGGTAGTCGTCCGTGTAGGAGCAGAAATCGAATTTTATGATGATATTTTACTATTGAGTTTGTTAAATGCTATTAGGGAGAGTATGACGGAAACTGTGGAAAATTGCCGTATTCCATTAAAGAGCCGTAGAGTTTTTAAATAGATGTCGACAAACACTGTAATTTTTCCATTATTCATACAGTTAAAAACTAAATTTATAATTTTTGACTAGATCTCCCAACTTTTAAGTTCGTCAAGAATGATGCGGACTCATATTTTCTCGAACGCTTTTGCAAAGTCAAGTAAAATAGTTCATGCTTGGTTTTTGGTTGATAGGGCCAATGATATTAAAAAAAAAATCGTGCATTCCTCAATATTAATTTTTATTAGCGGCGCTTTTTGTCGAATTAAAGTTTGAAAATAAAATAAATCACTGTTCAACGAAGACTATCGATATTATTAAATTATTAATAAATATCGATATTAAATATCGATAGGCTGCACGCATTCTCTGTCGATAATTGTTAATTGCTTTCATTAGATTCTAGTACAATAACGAAATTGATTAAAATTAATTTGCTGAATTTTATTTAAAAAATGTATAGAATGAAACTTCCAATTATTTGCCGCACTTGCGATGCAAGGAACAGCGACAATTTATACAAACTTGCTACGCCCACAAAAAAATATCCTGAAAAAATGCTCTCAGATTTGTTGGCAGAATTGACCGAAATTGATGTAAGTACACAATAAACACTTTTATACAGACATACATACATATGTATAAATCTATATAAATTGATAATGGTTTTCTTTGCAAAAAAGCTAAATGGATCCTATGCACAAAAACTGCCACAATCACTCTGTAGTAGCTGCACAAGAAAATTAATTAGTGCATATTACTTCGTCAAGCAAGCCCGCAATGCCAACGAAGTATTAATGAATCACTTGCTAAATGGCCAGACAAGTGCTCCTCCCGATTGCTTACAAGAGCTTCCAATGGAGTTATGCGCCGAACAGCATGTTGAAATCAAAATGGAAACAAAAGATGATGAAGTAGACAATGTCATTACCTGCTCAGATCTGCCAGAGCTGTCACTTTTTCAGCAGGCAGAGGATTTGGATATTCTAGATGAAATTAAAGCAGATAGTGTAAAACCAATGAACGACCCATTAATATCACCAGAAGCGCTCAAGCAAGAGCATGATACGGATGCATCAAACACAGGCTTGGATGCGAATGATTTTCCTAGCCAGGACTACGAGTGTGACGAGTGAGTCAATTATTATATCTATACTATTCATAAATATGTTACTAATAATAGCTTTTGCAGTTCGCTCGACGATTTGCCATTACAACAGCGCGCTCACAAGTGGAAGCAAGACAAAAAGCCGAGCGGTAACAAAAGATATAACTGTTTTGAATGCTCTAGAAGCTTTAGCAGAGCGGTTTACCTAAAACAACATTGCGCACGCACACATAAACCTAAATCTGATTGGTTTTCCTGCACGCTATGCGTACGCAAGTTCAGTCGCAGCGATGCGCTTCAAGCTCATCTGAAGGTTCATAGAGACCCTAAACGATCGGCGAATCTCAATGATCGAAAACGAGCCAAGGACATAGATTTAAATCTCTGCAAGCCACATGGCTACAAGCTTATTGAATGCATGATTTGCCAAACCAAATTCGATAAGATGTCACAATTACGACAACACATGGAGGATCACCCCGACATAGATAATTTTGATGACCAGCAAAAGCTGAATGCCAATGATCTTGCGGAACTGTTATATCCCGATTTAAAAAACGTAACAGAGGAGCATTTGAAAACTCTTATACGAAAGGAGTTGGCATCTGGTGCCTACCAACGATTTTATTCAATAACCAGTCAGTGTGGTTATGAAATGGACTTAAACAGCTCGGAAACTGAAAGCGAAGCAGATTTGGAGGCCGAAGAACTTACAATGAGCCACAAAACAACACAAAAATCAAAATATTTATGTCAGCTATGCCAGAACAAATACCCGCGTAAGTATCAGTTGTATGAACATCAACGTGTGTCTCACTCGTGGTCCGAGGCTCCACATGTATGCGGTCGGTGTGATGCGCGCTTTGTAAGCCTGCAAGTGCTGCGGCATCACAATGAATCTCAGTGCAAGAATGCCCAAAAGCGCTTTCTCTGTCACAAATGTCCCTTGAGATTTCGCTGGAAACATAACCTTAAGGCGCACGTTCGAGATCATCGCATCACAGTACGTAATATACCAATAGTATTGTTTATTATGTTTAAAATTACTATTGCTTTTGCTCTTTCAGAACCAAACCTTTGAGTGTAATGAATGCAAACGCGTCTTTGACAAGAAAAAGTCACTTACTGTGCATATGCTTAGTGTCCATGTAGACGAATCCAAGCTTATCCCTTGTCAATGGTGCAGCCGAAAGTTTTATCGTCATGACTACTTGGTCAAGCATCTCAAGCGTCACGGCATCAATGAGCAGGACATACCATTGGCCGAGACACTCATAGACGCCACATCGAAACCTAATGGTCCAAAAAACATTACCTGCAAGATTTGCAATTTACAATTTGAGCACATCGTTGATTTGCGTGCCCATATACAACTAGAATTGAAGTTGGCGCTTTCGCTTCATCAAAACTACAAATCATTGGAGAATTACTCCATAACTAATGATTCGGGCTTTGAGCTCCAATTGGATGATTCAGAAACGGAAGATGAAGGCACTACCATGCCTTATAAAACTCCTTCGTTATACGTTTGCGAGCTGTGTCAAGTACAATGTCGGCGCAAGTATGAAATGACCCAACATCAACGTACTATGCATCGATTCGATAAAATGCCTTATGATTGCGAGCGTTGTATATTCAAGTGTGTTTCGAAGGTATGATAAAACCAAAGTTTGGAAAGGAGAGAGAGGGACTTTCAACTTTTTAAAGAAACCTAAAAAAGTTTTGCAGTATATTGCCGTATTGCGGTTAGCATGCATATTAGAAGCACTATAAATTTCATAATTTTAGAAGTGATCAAGGTTTAGAGCTCTCTAAAAAATAAGTCTTTTTTTTTTGCAGAACATAATGGACCATCACAAGCAAGTGCAGTGCTTTAGTGAGCAAAAGAAACACGTGTGCAACAAATGTGGTTTTAAATTTATGTGGCCTGAAAATCTGGAAAAACATGTGCAAATCCAACATGGTGGCTGGCAACAAGAAGCTCTTGAAAACTCCGCACAGAAGCCAAAATCTGATATGAAAAGCGAAGTGTCTGAGGTTGGAGTGCAATTACTCCAATGCCCGCACTGTGATCGAACCTATCAAATGAAGTCGCGTCTTAACAATCACATACGGGATGTTCATGTCAATGGGGATCGTAAGCGCAAGGAGGCCATCAAGAAGTTCTTGTGTTCATTATGCGGAAGAGAGACGCATTCGGCGGCTAGCTTAGTTACGCACATGCGACGGCATACGGGCGAAAAACCTTTTAAATGTGATTTATGTGAGATGGCATTTCCTAGGCATTCCGAAATGGTGTCCCATAGACGCATGCATACTGGTGAAAAACCATTCCATTGTACAGTTTGTGGAAAGGATTTTGCACGTTCGGATAAACTTAAACGGCACATGCTAACTCACAGTGGTTTGAAACCACATAAATGCACCTACTGTGAGAAGAGCTATCGACAGTCTAAGGACTTAAAATTGCACCTGCAACAGCATACCGGAGAGTGTCCGTTTATATGTGCCACCTGTGGAGAACGCTTTATACAAAGAAGCTCATTGGAGAAACATCGCATGATGCGGCGGCATTTTGATGAGGTGGATGATAGAACCACACCAGCTGCCAAATAATTAATTCCACTATTTACATATGTATTCTTTATATTATAAGATTGTCACCTTTTTCATTTAAATGAAAAGTTTGCAATGTGGTAATTCGAGTTTTTAAATTTGCAGCAGCTTTTTTTACACTCTTTAGCTATTGGGCCAGGAGTATCCTATATTTGTGCAATATATGTAACTGGAAGAAGGAGGTATGGCGCAAGAATAGTCCTTAAATATACGTACGTATCATAAAAGCTAGAACACTAAATTTCATAAAAGAGTCGCGTTTCAATATCGAAATTTTGGCAGTTATATACAAATTTCGCAGATTTTGGGAAAAAGTTAATTATAGTGAGACCTCTTTATTCATAAATAAACAAGCTAGAACGTCAGAAAAGCAAAAAGATATTGGGATATCGCAAATGGGATTTTTTTTTTTTATATGAAGTTTTGCGATTCCGTATGAAATATTTTGAACTGCGTAGACCCCTTAAGGACCAAACCTTCGAGTGCAACAAATGTAATCAAGTTTTTGATAATAAACGGTCACTCTCTGGTCACTTGCGCACTATCCACGATGACTAACCAGTTATTCCTTGCCAATGGTGTAACCGCACAGTTTTTCGTAATGACTACTTGGTCAAGCATCTGAGCGTCACGGTATCAATGAGCAGGTCATACCATTGGCCGAAACGCTTATTGCGGCAACAACGAAGCCTAATTGGTCTGAAGAACATTACATGTAAGGTTTGCAACCTACAATTTCGGCGCATCGCCGATTTGCGTGGACATATGCAGCTGGAACTGAAGTTGGCGCTCTCGCAACATCAAAACTACAATTCATTAAAGAATTACTCCATAGCAAATGGTTCGGGATGATTCAGAAACGGAAGATGAAGGCACTACCATACCTAGGCCTCCCATCGCTATTTTTAAAAAAAACGGGAATTTCAAGGTACAAAAGGGGGGAATAGCGGGAATTGCAAAATTCAAAAGCAGGAAAAAAAAACGTGAATTTTAAAATAATAATTTTTCATAACATAAGTATGAATTTTATTTATTCAAAGTAAATAACGAAAAAAATTATCACAAAATAACTATTCTTGTACCGGTTCCAAGTTGGACGACCGCGTTGGCGGAGGCGTCTACATTGAGGAACTCAACGTTAGAAAATCGTTTCGACTCCCAGATTGCTGCAGTGTTTTTCAGGCTGAAGTCACGGCAATTCAGGAGGCTCTTACAACAATAAAAAACTTACCAGTGGGCAATAAAAATATCTGTATATACTCGGATGGCCAGGCGGCTATTAAGTCACTCGCCTCTTTGACATCATGCACAAAGTCAGTGAACAATTGTCGCTCGTCTCTGGAGAAAATGGCAGAATAGTTTTCAATACACCTCATCTGGGTCCCGGGACACAGGGATATTGAGGGCAATTGCATTACGGACGAACTGGCAAGACAAGAAACTACCAGCATCCTCCTTCAGGACAAGGAGCACCTCTTCAGTCACTGCCCTGGACTGTTTAGGACAAGGTTCCACTTCCTCAAGTCACACTTTCTAAATGACTTATCCCAGCTCTCAGAACATAGTCCAAAATGCCTCTCAAGGTTTATTCAGGCCACAGGATGGCTGTGAAAGAGAACATCTAGAGGACCTACTAGTGGGGAAGTCCACCATTGCGGTATCACAACGGGCCTATTTTTTGGCCTAAGTGAGTTGAGACGTGGTACCAACACATTTTTTCTGATGATAAAATCTTTTTGTTGTACTCATCTCGTCTTTTTGGTGCATCATAAAATTCCTTCCACAGGTTCTGTGATGCTGTTCGATACTGTTACGTTAACCCTTTCTCTACACTACGATTCGTCGTCATTGTTGCTTGTGTTTGTGTGCATTATACGTTTCTTTTTTGGTTTCAATTTCATAGCTGTGCATAATGTTGAGAGAGGCAACAAAGAAATAGATTGACATTCACAAATCAATACATAAAGAAATATAGATTTTTAAAACAAATAAAAGCGAAATATTGACAATTTCTTTTCATTCTAATTTCAATAAATGATTTTTTTTTTAATTGCCTAGTTTCTCCGAAATATGTGATGATTCCAGAATTTTTTAATAAGTAATTGAGACAAAAAATCATGCAATGTAAAAAACGGGAATAAACACGAAAAAACGGGAGCTCGGGAATTGTCTCGAAAAATCGGGAATTCCCGTTTTCCCAAGGCTCGATGGGAGGCCTAACCATTCCCCATAAAACTACTATGTTATATGTTTGCGAGCTGTGTCAGGTACAATGTCGTCGCAAATATGAAATGATCCAACATCAAAGTACTATGCATCGATTCGACAAAATACCATATGACTGCGACCGTTGTATATTTAAGAGTGTTTCAAAGGTAGGATAGAACCTATAGAGTAAGAAAAGTGAGAAAGGTCTTGTCACTGGATGTATACAATCCATAAGACAATAATTTAATTGTTAAAAGTATTTTGCCGTATATTACTGTTTTACTGTTGGAAGCACTAGTTATATCATAATTTTACAACTGTTTAAAATTAAATTTTTTTTCCAGAACATAATGGACAATCACAAGCAAGTACAATGCTTTAGTGAGAAAAAAAAACACGTTTGCAACAAGTGTGGTTTTAAATTTATGTGGCCTGAAAATCTGGAAAAACATGTGCAAGTTCAACATGGTGGTTGCCAACAAAAAGCGCTTGAAAACAACACACAGAAGCCAGATTCTGAAATGAAAGGCGAAACATCTGAAGATGGAGCGCAATCACTCTAATGTCCGCACTGTAATCGCACCTATTAAATGAAGTCGCGCCTTAACAAACACATACGGGGTGTTTATGTCAATGGGGATCGTAAGAGCAAGGAGGCAATCAAGAAGTTCTTGTGTTCATTATGCGGAAGAGAGACGCATTCGGCGGCCAGCTTAGTTACGCCCATGCGACGGCATACGGGCGAAAAAACTTTTAAATGTGATTTGTGTGAAATGGCATTTTCTAGCCATTCCGAAATAGTGTGCCGTAGACGCATGCATACTGGAGAAAAACCATTCCACTGTACAGTTTGTGGGAATGATTTTGCACGTTCGGACAAGCTTAAATGGCATATGCTAACGCACAGTGGTTTAAAACCGCATAAATGCACCTACTGTGCGAAGAGCTATCGACAGTCTAGAGACTTAAAATTGCACTTGCAACACCATACATGAGAGTGTCCTTTCATGTGGGGAACGCTTTCCACAGAGAAGCTCATGGGAGAAACATCGCATAATGCGGCGGCATTTTGATGAGGCGGGCGAATGAGCCACAATAAATAAATAACTCCATTATTTCTAAATATTATTCATTAAATTAATTCACCTTTTTCATTCAAATTTAAAGTTTGCAATGTAGTAATTCGAGTTTTCAAAATTAAGTGGTGCTTAACAATCCGCGCAACTTATTATTATACCATCAACAGGATTTGTGCAATGTGTGCCACAGCTAAAAGGAACCATGGCGAATAGCAAGTGTCTTATACCAAACTACTTATAACCTGACATAGCTTGAGACATATCGTATAAAGAGCTGGATATCTTAGACCTGAGCAAGAGACACCGAATTTCACCAAAAGCCGCACTTTTTCGCACGCAGGGGAACTTTAGTGATTCAAGTTCCCACACCAACGCTACAAAGCCACTGACCAAAATTTGGCAGTCAATATATAGGAAAACCTTCCTAATATTCCACTTTATTTCATAAACAAGCTAGAGCCACCAAATTTGGTGTTTACACCCACTATACTACAAAAATTGTGGCAAATAATTACTTTTTTCTTTGCCATCTTAAATTTTTTAGCTATATGAGCAAAATTGTGGCCATCGGTAGCGTACTCGCTTTACAACCCGATGGTCGGTGGTTCGATTCCCCGCAGAAGTACTGGTGCATTTGCCTAGCACTGGCATCGCTAGCTCAAAGACGCTATTTGCCCAAGAAAATCTCTATTAATTAAAGACACCGCAATTCGGATTCGGCTATAAACTGTAGGTCCCTGTTCTCTTTGAACAGTTATTAATAGAGATCCCCATGCTCCACCCAGAGGCGACTGACAAAATAGTCAGTCAGGGAAAGTATATATATACATATATGTACATATATGAGCAAGATTAGGTTTTATAGGTTTGGATTATTTCGCTTGTAATAATAAGAGGTTCTCCGTAAAGTTTGACAACATCAAGAATTTAATGCCTTCATATAGACATAAATGTTGGAATGCTTAACCTTATTACGGATAGAGATCCTTTATCTCAAAGTAATGCATCCAGAACTGTATCGAAAACTTGATTTATGCTCCCGTTATGCAACAGTCATAAACGCTAGGCTATTTATCAGACTTACGTTATGATATTAAGCGTCTGGTACGCAAGTCTCCACCGCTTTCAACCTGGACCTTGCAACAGTGCCCGTAACAGACACATGGTTGTCTTCGACCATGGACGTTCTTCATGTAAACGCAAGTCATGGCTATGAAAAAAGATGGTCTCTTGGTATGTTAATTCGTTTTGCTATAACAATGTCATTGTACAGCTCGTGGAGTTAGTAGTTCCTCTGAAACTAAAAAGATGCCACATCAGACTGCGTCGTCACCCATGCTTTTAAAATTTTTAATTTAAGTTTTAATAAGAATGGATCTTCATTGTTTGGAAGTTATGGTTTTAAAAATGCCAATGCGGAAATCAAAAAAAAACAATCATATGTAATATAGCCGCGATCCTTCAATAAAATTCAATTTATGCCTATCGACTAATATTATTATCAATATGCACGATATACGATATACCGCTCGCATCTATATCGATAGTTTGTTGTTTTTATTAAGTACCATCACAATAGTAATTGATTTGTAGGAATTGTCTGAATTTTATAAAATAGCAGCTGTAGAATGAAGCTACCAATAATTTGCCGCACTTGCGATGCAAGGGACAGCGACAATTTATACAAACTTACTACGCCCACAAAAAAGTATCCTGAAAAAATGCTTTCAGATCTGTTGACGGAATTAACCGAAATAGATGTAAGTACTTCATATGCTATGTATCTACACTATTTTTGCTGACAAATCATTTTTAAATTGTTTACTTTGAAATGCAGCTCAATGGATCCTATGCACAAGAACTGCCGCAATCCCTATGTAGCAGTTGCACAATGAAATTAATTAGTGCGTATTACTTTGTTAGGCAAGTGCGTGATGCCAACGAAGTATTAATGAACCATTTAGAAAGTAGTCATTTAAATTCTCATCCTACTTGCTTGCAAGAGCTGCCAATGGAGTTATGTGCTGAACAGCACGTGGAAGTTAAAATGGAAACTAAAGATGATGAAGTAAATGGTGATATTACCTGCACAGAGCTGCCAGAGTTGGCATTATTTCAACAGGCGGAAACTGTTGATATAGTTGATGAAATTGAGGCAGATAGTGCAAAGCCAATAGATGACCTACTAATATCACCAGATGTCCTGAAGCAAGAGCAGGATACGGATACGTCCTCTGTAGGCTTAGATGTAAAAGATATCCCTAGCCAAGATTGTGAAAACGATGAGTAAGTGATTTTTGTATTACATATTTAAAAACTCTTAACAATATATTCTGCAGTTCGCTGGACGATTTGCCATTAAAACAACTCGCTCGCAAATGGAAGCTAAAGAAAAAACCGGGTGCTAAAAAGAAATATAATTGTTATGAATGTTCTGAAAGTTTTACCAACGCGAATTTTCTAAAACAGCATTACTCACGCACGCACAAAACAAGATCGACTCTCAATGAGCAGCAAAAGGCCAAGACCATAAATTTAAATCTTTGCAGGCCACATGGGTATAAGTGTATTGAATGCATGATTTGTCAAAACAAATTCGGTAAAATATCAGAATTACGACGCCATTTCGAGGAGCATGCTGCCACAATTGATTCTGAAGAGCAGCTAAATCTAAAGTTTAATGAGCTTGCGGAACTTCTGTATCCTGATTCGAACAACTTGACAGAGGAGCATTTGAAAAGTCTTATACGAAAGGAGCTGTCAGCTGGTGCATACGATCAATTTTATTCCATAACTAACGAATTTGGTTACGAAATGAATTTAGACAGCTCCGAAACAGAAAGCGAAGATGAACTGGGGGCAGAACTTGACACGAAACAGGAAAGCAAAAGAGAATCAAAGTATACGTGCGAGCTGTGCCAGCTACGATACCCACGAAAATATCAGCTCTATGAACATCAACGTCTATCACACTCTTGGTCCGAGGCGCCACATGTGTGCAGTCGCTGTGATGCCCGTTTTGTAAGCTTGGAACTGCTGAAACATCACAACGAAACCCAGTGTAAGAATTCACAGAAGCGCTTTCTATGTCGCAAGTGTCCCATGAGATTTCGCTGGAGGCATAACCGTCTAGCGCACTCTCGCGATCATCACACTGCTGTAATGTATAAAACTAACATTGTCGCATAATACAAGAAACATTAATGCTTTGCTGTTTTAGGACCAAACTTTCGAGTGCAACAAATGCAATCAAGTCTTTGACAAGAAAAGGTCGCTCTCTGTTCACTTGCGTACTATCCATGATAACAAACCCGTTATTCCTTGCCAATGGTGTAACCGCACATTTTTTCGTAATGACTACTTGGTTAAGCATCTGAAGCGCCACGGGATCAATGAGCAGGACATACCATTGGCTGAAACACTTATTGCGGCAACAACAAAGCCTAATGGTCTGAAGAACATTACATGTAAGGTTTGCAACCTACAATTTCAGCGCATCGCCGATTTGCGTGGACATATGCAGCTGGAACTGAAGTTGGCTCTTTCGCAACATCAAAATTACGAATCATTAGAGAATTACTCCATAACAAATTATTCTGGTTTTGAGCTACACCTCGATGATTCGGAAACTGAAGATGAATGCACTGCAATGCCCTACAAATCTCAGTCGCTTTATATTTGTGAGCTATGCCAGGTACAAGGTCGACGCAAATATGAAATAATGCAACATCAACATTGCATGCATCGCTTTGACACAATGCCATACAATTGCGATCGTTGCATATTCAAATCTGTTTCTAAGGTACGTCTCAATCAGTGTATTTCGATTAGTTTGCTAAAATATTTGTTTGACATAAAACAATTCGGTTCTCGTTCTGTTACCATCGAATAAGAATTTTGGCATTTTTTTACTTTTAGAACATAATGGACCATCACAAGCGAGTGCAATGTCTTAGTGAGCAAAAGAAACATGTATGCAGAAAGTGTAGTTTTAAATTTATGTGGCCAGAAAACCTGGAGAAACATATGCAAATCCAACATGCTGGCTGTGAACAAGAAACGCTTGAAAACATCGCACAAAAAGCTGACTCTGAAATGAAAAGCGAATCGTCTGAAATTGGAGTACAATTACTTCAATGTCCGCACTGCGATAGAACCTATAAACTGATGAAGCGCCTCAATTATCACATACGAGATGTGCACACCAACCAAAAGCGTAAAGCCATGAAGAATTATTTATGCTCACTATGCGGTAGAGGAACGCAGTCCGCGGCCAGCTTAGCCACCCATATGCGACGACACACGGGCGAGAAACCTTTTAAATGTGATTTGTGTGAAATGGCCTTTCATAACAATTCGGAAATGGTTTACCATAGACGGAAGCACACTGGAGAAAAACCATATCATTGCTCAATTTGTGGAAAAAATTTTGCTCGATCGGATAAACTTAAGAGGCATCAGATAATTCACGGCAGTGCGAAACGTCTAAAGTAAACTTGTGGGAAGAACTATCAACATTCCGCTTATGAAGACAGAGAGAAACACTTTGTACAGATTAGCAAACTGAAAAAAAAAACATAACATGAAGCAATTGCATGCGACGAGGTGCATAAAAGAAACATAAAAGCTACAGTATATGTATTCAATTTGTCTTTTATTTAATTGAAGTGTACACAATTTAAAGCTCTTCGGAACCACTGCGAGGTTCTATTTTCACCATTTCAACGTCAAAGTTTAGCACAGCATTTGGTGGAATCGTACCTCCTGCACCGGATGCACCATAGCCTAGCTCTGGAGGTATGACCAGTAAACGGCGTTCTCCTTCGCACATACCAAGCAGTCCTTGATCCCAGCCCTTGATTACCTGACGCGCGCCCAATGTAAATGAAAATGGGTTGTTGCGCTTGTAGCTACTGTCGAATTCGGTGCCATCTTGCAGCGAGCCCTAGAATAATTAAAAGCCAGTAGAAACTTCCTTATCTTTTTTTATCTGCGGTAAATCTCACCTTATAATGCACATGGACTAAGTCACCACTTTTAGCCTTCCTTGTACAGTTCTCTACGCGTTTTTTAACACCGATTTTCACTTTTGGCGTATCGCTGGCAATAACAGCCGTAAATAGTGCACAGACTACTAACAAATAAGAGCATTTCATGTTAATTTTTTTTAATTATTTGCAATAAATCCAATAGTGCAGATTTGATTGAGAGAGAATATCGATTTTTGTAGTCTATGCTATCGATTGCGGGAAACAGTGCTCAAAAACATTTTTTTTGGCCCGTGTTGATTAATTTTTTATTATTGTGCCAAATAAATTTTAAAACGAACTGCAATTTAATACTCCACCCATTTGGGCATACTCGGGTAGTAACTGAAATTTAATCATATTTGTTGATGCATGTCGACAGCTAAAGTACAGATACGTGTAGTGTTTTGAGTTAAAATTGTGATCTTTTAAAATATTGTATTAAACAGATTTGCTAGTATACTTTGGATTTTTAATCTCTACATTCCCAATTCATTTAATAAATAATGGTTAAAACTTTATGGGTATTTTAATATTTCGTTGATATATTTTGAACGAATGAGTACGAGTACATTTATTTCGTATACGCTATTAATAATTTTTTTTATGTTCTAGAATTAAAGCTCATTTAAAATACATACATAGGCAATACATTTCATTATAATTTCTACAAAATATATTATGGAATATTATACAATATACAAACATAATTAGTTCGTTTAAATTTTGGAACGTGGCGTCTGCTACATGCCCAAAGCACTGTTTATTTTAACAAAACAAAATCTATACGATACGAGTATACACATACATATATAATAAATATGCAACAGATTATAAAGAGATATTCAAATATATACGATTATATCACAATAAACAAGGAATACATTTTAAATGAAATTTAAAGCCCGAAATGACGTTCAGGTGCAAATGTTCAGCGTAATTGCATGTGTGCAGTAAATATAAAATAATACTTATAAAATATATTAGCTCTATTTTATCTATGACTATAATATGCTTTATACATATACTATAAGGACTTGATAGCACGCAGTAAATGAGCAGCTTCTCAATTATCATTTGATAGATTTGTGATTTTGGTTGCATACATATTGGCTACCTTATAAATAAATTCGTATTGCTCCTTGGTCTGGACCGCACTCGCTCGACCTCTACGCACATAATAGACCAGCTGTGGAATGTCCACGGAACGCTTTGGCGTCTCCAGACTGCGTATGGCCATGTCACAAGTAATGATGGTTCCAGTTCGTCCCGTACCTGGAGAGCAGTGAACAGTTAGCGGACTAGAGGGATGAGAAGACACAAACAGTTAACTAAGAACACACAAACACAAAGCACATTCAAAACAAGCACTGGCATAACTTACCCCTGTTGATTGCGTGTCGCTTTCCCTGCTATATTTCCATTGATTTCCGGATTGCCCTGCGTATTGCTAGCACCGCTAGAAGTGCTGCCTTCCTCCGCCTGTTTGACAGTTCCATCCATGCACGATTCCATGGACTTTAACGTCAGTGTGGACGATTTCTCTTTCAGTTCGTTGGCCTGCTCAATGGCATACGACTTGAGCGAAGAACGCGCCTCCAATAGCATAGCTATAATAGGCGCCTCCTCTGTCGGCATGCCGGTTTCCGGCCATTTGTACCAATAGTGAGTTAGTTCACGGCTCTCCTCACCATCGACACGTTTTAGCATTAGTGTTGAGATCGCATATTTATCCTTGACTTCGCGATTCTTCAGCGTTACCTGGTAATCGCCATAGCTGCTGTGATTATCCAGCGTTGCTGACGGTGGCAAGTACTCGGCACACTTCTCAATGCCATTCTCAATTAGATCAGTGGCTTGTATAATGACGCGTGACTGTTGCTCCCATATCATGCGCCAGAAATCGCTTGTTGTACTCTCCATAGGCGCTTGGCAGGCTATATAATAGTTGGGTGCATCACGCGGTCCCTGCAGGTTATTCAAAATTTAAATTACAGCATGAGTAATTAAACAAATTTGCTAAATAAACATAGTTATGAGAAATTAAGGTTGTTTTAAGACAGTCGAAGATTAGTTACTCTTTGTAAAAAAGTTGCTATGGAGCTATGCCATTATGAATGAAGATCTTGCCATATCAATGTTGTATCAAAAATGCCAGTGCTGCAAAACAGGATAGTTTTATAATTTTTACCAGAAAAAAACTCATCTTAATTTCTTATTTCAAAACCAAACAACGAGTTTTTTTTACCTGACTAGTAACGTCACAAAATACAAAATAAAATACGACTTAAAATATTAAAAATTATTTGTTATCATAATCAAGATGATACAAAATATTTGTATGTATTATTAAAGTAATTGTTAAATAAATGGTATGAAAAAATGTTTGAGACTTTTATTATTTTTTTATTTTACCAGAAATCGTTTTAGAGATACACTCAAACGAGTCCGTGAAGCTGAACCCAAGTTATCTTATCAGTGGCGTAGTATTCGTAAAAATACGTCGAATTGCCAGAAGTGTTTTTGAGAACGTTAGCAAACTATGGTTATAGCTTTTGTCAGTGCATATGAGATGATATCAATTGATAAGTAAGGCAAAACTGTCTAGACAATTATGTCTTACTGCTGCTTGATCTTATAGTCTTACAAGTATTTGGGAGTCAATATACTCACTTGAAGAGTATATATTATTAATTCGATAGCAAGATGAGCGTAATGTTAATTAAAAAGACAACGCTCACGCAAAGCTTATTAATAAAATTACTATCTATAAAAACGTCTCTCTCTCTTTGACTGCTTGTGTATGTGTTCTGGAGTGAATCATATTTTTATGGTCAGCGAATTCTTAACAGGCGAAAAGTGAGTGAGCGGTCTAATAAAAAATTAATAACTTCTTAATCTTAATAGCATAGTAGTGTAACTTTTTAAATATAAACCAAGACTTTGTCTTGTGGCAAATCTTTAGGTTTATTTTTTGTTTGTTTAGTTTAATCTGCGCCTCAATGCACTTGTGTCTGCGTCGACGTCAGCTTCACGCGTCAGCGCAGGCGTTGAACGCGCAATTGTGCACACATTAAAGTTGTTTATGAAATTTTCAAAAACGAAATAAAAAAAGCGAAAACTCAAGACGGGATGAAAAATTCAAATGAGTCTTATAAGGAACCGCCAAACTGATCTCATGAACCGTATAATTATGCTGGCGCTTAAACAAAGCACGTCATGCAAGGCTAGACGAATGAAACAAAAAGTTATGCATGTATCTTTAAGATACTATACATACTCGTACAACAAGCTCTATCAAATACTCTTTTTTTGCACACACGCATGAGAAAGTTAGCTATTTGCGAGTTTTATAGGTTTTACATAGTCTTCAAATACATATGCAAAGCTTATGAAGGGCAGTATTCGTTATTACTCAAAACTTGGGACATATTAAGAGAGTATGTACTCTGAACATAATTCTTAACATTCTTAAATTGAGAATTTCTGTCTAGAAAAAAAAAAACGATCTTGAAAAAAATAACTTTACAACAATAATAGAAAAATCTTACTTGGCGTACTTTTCAAATTTCTGTTTTACGGACAAAACGCTCGGTTTTGAGCGTGAAATTCTTGATTTGTTTTCTTAATGTAGAAACGCATAAAAAAAAGACTGGACCACGTTTAACCGAAACGAAAGCTGTTGAATTCGAGCAACTCCATTCCAAGATGATCGGCTGAACTTTGTTTTTGAAAGTACAACTCATTCCGTAAAATACAACTAGTTCAGAAATATAAGCTTTGGCACTTGACAATGAAAAGTTACCGCGTAAATACATGTTGTGAAAGATGCCAATTGGCCGACAAGACCCGAACATTCACCATTACGACCATAAATATTTTCAAATAAAGATACCTAGTTTCGGAGGTCTGGAAAATCAACATACCTCAAGTTTTGCACAAATAATAATAGAAAAAAGAATTTTAAAAATTATTAAAAATGTTTAAAACGTATAGCATTTTCTTAGTTTTGCAGTCAGTATCTACTTAGATATTATAAGAAATATAATTTTCTTAGTTTTGCAGTCAGTGTCTACTTAGATATTATAAGAACCAGTATGGACTTATGATGATAAAACTTACTTAACCTCTATAGCAAACTGTTCTTATACACCTATAGTTGATTAAACTAAAGGGTCCTCTCAAACTTGTTTCTTAACAAACTGGTAATGCTTTTAAAAACTTTTGTCTAAATTGAACAACTACGTATAGAATCCTATAATAAGCCATTAGTTAGTGCATCCGCTAGTCTTAACCTTGAAATTCAATTTCACCTTTTTGCCTTTGTTATTGTTTTTTTTTGTTTTGTTCGCTCACTTACCCGCACATAATTGGCATTAATATATTCCGTTTTGTCATCTTCGCCCTGTCTTTGCAATACGACTCGAGTCTCAGGAAGCGGAATTACATTGGCATAACTAAGTTTTTTATTTTTACGTGGGCGCGTTCGCAAAAACAAAAGCGAAAGAAAATAAATGGTTATTTATATGTAATTAACACGTTTGGAAAGTTCCCACCAAAAATGACTCACCGATTTTTGTCCTCACAACCGGCTGGAACCTCATCGGCGCGTGCTATAATCTGTGGTACATCACGAAACTCTTCGAAAATACTGGAACGTCGCTCCACAAATTTGCCCAACTCGCTGGCGCTCAACAAGTTATGTCTTAGGGAGGGATCATCAAAGGCTGCATTGCCATAGGTACGTTTGGAGGCACGCAAATCACGACCTTTGCGTCGCACGCTGCCCAAAACGGAAACATTATCCAAGGAGTAAGCGTCTAGATTGACAGGACGACAGCGTTGTCCATAGGACATTTGCTTTTGACGTTTGCGCATGAGATACAAAAAGGCAACTAATAGTAATAGGGCCACTACACCAATGACACTGACAGTGACGGCTATAATGACATTAACATCCGTTTCGCCATTTGCATTTGTAGAATTGGGTTGATGCAGATTACCCAAATCATTGTGGGGACGTATGCCTGCTCCAGCGGCTGCTATATGTAGATCGCTGTTGGTTGTTGAAATTGTTGTTGTTGTGGTAGTTTCTATGGGCAGCATGTTAAAATCGCTGTTGTTTAATGTAGTAGTTGTTGTTGCTGCTGCTTCTGTTGTTGTTTTAGCTAGTATTGTTGTGACACTGGGCGTGGCAGTTGTTGTAGTCGTAGTAGTAGATGTTGTTGTTGTTTTTGTCGTGGTGCTATCATCCAATAAGCTTATTAAAGGCAACTCTGATGTAGTTGTTCTTGTGGTTGTTGTTTCCCTAGTTGTCGTTGTTGTTGCATTTAGCATTGTTGCCATTGTTGCTTTGCTTAACAGCAGCTGCTCATCATCTTCATTATCGACAATATCAACATCATCACTGTCATGCTCATTATTATTTTGCTTATCCAGCCTGCTGTTATTTAAATTCTCTTGACTGTTTTTCACCTTTTGCACCTGTCGTTGCTGGTGTGCTCTCATCCGTTTCCGACAGTGAATTGGGCTGTTCCGTTGCTATAGTGATTTTTTCCTCAAGTTTTAAACTGTCTTCAGTTGTAGCTGTTGTTGTAGTTGAAGTTGCCAATGTTGTTGTTGTTGATGTTGTTGTCGTCGCTGTCGTTGTTGTTGTTGTAGGAGTAGTTGTGCTTATGTCAGCTGTTGCTTCTAAAGTTTCACCTATGTTGTTTGTTTCCAGCGAACTTTCGTGTTCGTTCACTTTACTCGTTGTCTTTAGGTCGGACAACCCCAAGTTTGTTGCAGGGGTTGTAGTGCTAGTCGTTGTTGTTGTGTCCAGTGGAATTATTATTGTTGTTGTTGCTGCTGCTGGGGTGCTGCTGCTTGTTTGCGCAGCTGTTGTTGTAGTCGGCGCTGC